>JAXCHO010000164.1:38681666-40042083 GCA_036630365.1 Acanthiza pusilla | reverse complement strand
TTTAAGAGCCAAGCCAAGATTTAAACCAAGAAAGGTTTAATATGCCAAGCCACAACTTCAGGACAATTTTTACTGCCAGTTCTTACCACCTCCAATATAAACAATCGACTTGGCAGTGGGGGGAGGGAGAGGACTGCAGCTGTTAAATATGTTTCTCTACACAAAACAGTAATCCTCATAAAACTATCACATTCTTTGCATTTGCCACTCATGTCCAGCATTAGCAAGAAGTGATGCTAATCTTTGGAAAGTTGAAGAGACATTAAATTCCTTCCTCTTTAATAATTTATACCAGGGCCTCAAAAGATCTGCAAAGAACTTGAAAGCAGAGTTGCTTTGCAATATTTAAAATGTTATGAATATTCATCTTTTACTTTTACTCTGACTCCTATCCACCACAAATGCAAAGGACAACTGTTCAAAATGTTTTCCATGCTGGGTCTAGTTAAATGGTTCTCTTCTCCCATGTGATTTGTCAGCCCTGCAAATATTACTCAGGCCCCTGTTTGCTTCATATCTGTACATAAACCATACTGTTGAAACTAAATCCTTATTCATCACAGTCTGATTTTTGGATCAAGATCTTCCTGAAAAAATATTCTATATTATAGACCATTTTCCGCATCGCTGTTTATCCCTCAGCACTCCATAAGTTGCCATGGGCAAGGACACTTTCCACTAGACCAGGATATTCCAAGTCCCATCCAACTTGGCCTTGAACACTTCCAGGGGTGGGGCATCCACAACTTCATTGGGCAACTTGTGCCAGTTCCTCACCACCCTCAGAGTCAAAAATTTCTTCCTAATATCTAATCTAAATCTCTTGTCTTTAAAACCATTGCCCCTTGTCCTATCACCACGTGCCCAAGTAAAATGTCCCTTTCCCTCTTTTTAATAAGCCCCCTTTAAGTACTGGTAGATCACAATGAGATCTCCCCATAGCCTTCTCTTCTCCAGGCTGAACAACACAGCTCTCTCATCCTGTCTTCATGGAAGAGGTGCTCCAGCCCTCTGATCATCTTCATGGCCTCCTCTGGACCAGCTCTAACACGTCCATGTCTTTCTTGTGCTGAGTCCCCCAGACCTGGACACAGTGCTTCAGGTGGGGTCTCACCAGGGCAGAGTAGAGGGGAAGAATCACCTCCCTCAACCTGTTTTTTGATGCAGCCCAGGATGCCATTGGCCTTTTGGGCTGTGAGGGCACTCTGATGGGTCATGGCACATTTTCATCCTCAAGAACCCCCAAGTCCTTCTGGTCAGGGCTGCTCTCAATGACATCTCCCAGCCTGGGCTCATGTCTGGGATTGCCCCGACGCAGGTGCAGCACCTTGCACCTGGACTTGCTGAACCTCATGAGGTTCCCACGGGCCCACTTCTCAAGTTTGTCCAGGTCCCTCTGGATGACATCCCTTCCTTCTGTTGTGCCACCTGCACTGCTCAGCTTTGTGTCATCTGTAAACTTGCTGAAGGTGCCCTGGATCTCATTGCCTGTGTCATTGATAAAGTCATTAAAGAGCACCAATCTCAAAAAAGAGCCCTGAGAGACACCTCTTGTCACCGGCCTCCACCTGGACATTGAGGCATAGACCACAGCTCTCTGCCTGTGTCCATCCAGCCAATTCCTTACCCATAATATAGTCCACGTCTCTAATCCGTGTGTCTCCAATTCAGAGAGAAGGATGTCATGTTCTTAATCATCCATGGAGAAAATTTATGTGTTTCTTGTAAGCAGATGAGATTTTACAGGAAAAGAAAGAGCCATCCCAGAAAAATTCATAGCTTTTTCACTGAAAGACTGTGAAAAATCAAAACACTCATTTTTAAATCAGAAAACCAAACCCAAACCCACCTTACTAACAGTATAGTCATTTCTTTGATTCCAAGTAAGCTTTGTTACTCTGTGTACTCCCATTGATGAATTAAGCTGTCTGATGGGAGGTTTCTTAGGCTCCACATCATCTGGTGGTTAGTGTATACCCAGCAGCAATATGTTTTATAACCTTCAGAAAATATGAAACATTGCCATTTGTAATATGAATACATGAGGGTATTCTCATTATATAAATAGGAAACCTGTTAAACTCTCACCAAGCTGAGGAATATTTTCTTTCCAATATATTGCTTGTTTCCTTTGGGAAATACTGTCTTTAATAAAAAAGCACCTTCATGGAGGCTGTAATGGGTTGTTTAAAAACAAGAAAATTAAAAACCCACACACTAGTCCTAAGAGAAAAGACATGAAGGGAATTAAATATTTGTGCTGTCAAAGCAGTAAAAACAAAAATACAAAATGTGCTATATTTAAATTAACTTTAATAAGAAGTACAAAAAGATAATGTTAAGCAATATTTTGCATGTGGTTAATAAATATTCTTCAACAGCAAGCAGTGACACATTCAAACATAAATCCAGTTATTTCTTTAACATTTTAGAAAAGTAACAATTTTCCCAGTTAAAACAAGGTCACAAATTACAGAATATTATCATCCTCTTTAATTATTTATAACTATGAAACCTACTAAATAAGTAAACTGTCACCCAGAAGATTTTATATGACATTGATGTTCAAGGTTAAGTATACTTACATTTATCATGCAGTTTCTTATGGTGCATATTTGACTGGTGTTTTATTTTCTTTAAAATTATTGGTTTCATTCTTCCCATTCCTTTATTTCTTTTTAATATACTGGAAGTGCCCATTTTCCAGGTCCTATACATTTTCACACCTAAGTGACTCACTGAAGTAGATTTGTCATACAATGCATAAATGTTTTCTGACTCCAGTCCAGCTGAGAAATTGCAAACCATGTATGAATCAGACTCCACTTTATTTTTACATTTTTCTTTTTTAAAAAATCAAATATAGCAACATTTCGTGTAATCACTTCCATTGAAATTAAAGTGCCTTCAATTGTTTCCTAATAAAGTGACTATTTGGAGGGGAGAGGATGAAGGGGTGCAGTTTAGGAACTGTTTTTTTAGCAGTTTATAGATACGGTGCATATGTATTCTAATAGATGTCAAGTACTACATTGCATTCCGTGCTATTGCTAAGCTACAGTAGCCTATAAACTGATAAATTCAGCCAAAATGAACATCTAATAAAGAATATCAAAAGCAGTTGATCGAAGTTATACCTTGCTCCATTCGCTATATCCATTCATCCTCAACAGCATAGTTTGATGGATAAAGTATTGGAAAACAAATATAACACTTCAACCTGTTGAAGCTCACCTCTTTTAATATCAGATGAATGAAAGCATTCATTGCAATCATTAAAAACCTTGAATGCATAAGAACACACTCCAGAACACCTTATCAAGTGAAGTATTCACAACATTATGTAAAGAATTAAAATTTGACAACAAAATAGAACTTCTAAATTATCCAACAATAAAAATATAATCATATATATTTATGTAGACTCCAACACTAGAGGAAGAGTATACATCATCTTGCATATTTTATAACATCCTCCAAATTCCTTTTTGTTACTGTTATCACCTCATCCTAACTTATAGCACTTTCACAATATTCTTAAAGGGCATTAATAAGTACCAAGAATAAAACAGACATCAAGTCCTGTATTTCAGTATGGTTGACACTTCTTTAAAAGGCTTATTTTCATGGATTAAAGAACTGACAACCCCTATCCAAAGGAGAGCCCAGGTGTATTTTTAGGTGTACTCCTCTTCTGTGAAAGTCCTTACTGACTTCATTGATAGAGATGAATATGATGAGGATGTGAATCAGTTTTATTTTAAATTCAGTGCAAATTTTGCCCTGATCTCTGTCAGAGATGTCAAGCCCTCAAAGTTTATCCTCTTCCAGTAAGACTCCAAAATAGGAGTTAAAAGATTTACCTAGAGAGGTCTGAATCTAGAAAATTAAGTGGTTTAAAGTAGAGGGAAAAATACATTTTATGTGATTAACATCTGCCAAGCATTGAAACAAAGATTTGAGCCTTTAACTTCTACTACTAAATAGTTAAAGTGATGAAGTCCCTCACTGATTCTCAGATGGTTGTATTTAACAATTGGATTTAGAAAATAATTAAAAGTTCCATTTCTTAGGGAGTTTGGGTTGTCTACAGAAATGAGGTGGAGGAGGTTTCCTTGACTAAAAAGAAAAAAAATTGAGATACTAAAGGGATGTAACTTGAAGTTATATTGCACGCTAAGAGCATTCTAGCAGAAAATTCACTGTTGCTGGGATGAGATGGAATGAATCCTAACTTTGCTTTATAAAGAACCATTCCCTTTATGCAAGGCTTAAGTGTGAGCTGACTTTCATATAAATTCACACAATTATTTTGGAACTTCAATGTGTGTAAGACACAAACTTTATATGTGACATGAAATTATACCACACAGAGACTCTATTTACCTATGTTTAGACATTGATACAATTATCCTACTCTGTGTTTTTTAAATGAAGCTATTTAACTCACTGGGCTTATTTTAAAATGTTTTCTTCCTCTACTTTAAAACTCATTGCACGGCTTTATAAATTTTAGCATTATGTGTCTACACATAATTGGGCATAGATGATGATAGCTTCATATCCACACTGAATAATCTTCCATGCAAATTTGTTATGAATTGAAATGTTCAGCAGCATAGACTTCATCTATTTTGTGAAGGCCAAGGAAAAACTTGTGCACCGCTTAGCTTTCAGAATAGGAATGAGAGGTATGGAGGATGAATGCTGACTCTGTGCTTAAGTAAAAGCCACTCTTCTTAAGAAAACAAAATGTAGAATTAACAAAATTCTACTTAATTTCTGAAGCTTCTTTACTCCCTCCATCCAAGATGTCCCAAACAGCAGGAGATGCACAGCATTGCATGGTCTGTTTTCACAAAGCAGTCAGTAGAGGCCTCTCACTTACAAAGGCACAACTCATGTCCCTCAAGTTCAGCAGAATTATACAAATATTTCCATTTTATGTGCTCTAAAAGCTACTGTCCCACAACTCACACGTTGCAATGAAGGCTCAGAACTGAAGCTGAAACAAAAATACACATTACCTCCCTCAGTGACTTCTTCCTCAGTTATCTCACATTCCACTGCCATGGTAACAAAGCCATTTGTGTGTTCTCTCCTTTCCTCCCCCATACACCCCTACCTCCTCCCTGCTGCTTCTGCTTGATTTCATGCAGACAGTTTTTGGTCACTTTTGAAAAGTCTCACCACCCTGAATGTTATCTGTAATCACTGGGAAGGGAAGGTGATTCAGTAAGGCTCCTGTTTGGTGTCTAGATGCTCTTTCCTGTGACTATACAGGCAAATTGGCTTCTTAATTTAGAATAATGTTCAGTGGTATAAGCACTCTCCCAAAATAAAGCTCATATCTCAGGAAACCTACCATAATACTTTTAAAAGATGCTCAACAATGCAGCAATTACAAGTTGAATTAGCCCAGATATGGCAGGTGAAGGTAATTTAATTGGTCACAGCATAATTGAGAAGTTTCAAAGCCACTCTTCTGTCATGAAGTCTCCAACAGACAACTCTGGCTGATAAACTGTGCTGATCTCTAGTTTTCATGTTGATTTATACATTACTGTTAAATTAACTGACCACATGCCTCCAGAAGTACGTGCCCTAGTACTAATTTGGAAGGCTGTTTCATAAACCTCATTCAGAAGTACTGTAATTCCAATCTAACTTCACCACAGTGTTTTACCTTTATATTATCAATTTCTTAAGTCATATAAAATATGACACACTGACCCAAGAATAATGGAAGAAGTAAATTAGATTAATATGGCAACCAAAAACTTCACTGGCAGGTTCCATGTGCAAGTCTTTGATAGAGAGGTCACTTGCATTTTCTCACTCATTCTCACCACTTCAAGTACTTAAGACCAGCAAGTTTTACTCAAGTTATATGAAACCTCTAGATATTTGGCATGTAAATTTGTGACATTAGCTTTAAAATCCCAGACACAGATTTTATACCAAATGAAATGACACAGATTCATTCTAAATGAAAAGGCCTAACTCTTGTATTCTGGTATTCCTTGCATGATGCTCCCATTCACTTAAATCTTTACATTTATATTCACTTATCCAGTTGGTAGTCTCACAAATTTGCAACTTAAGTGTACTCAGTTGGGCTACTGCAAATGTTTCAGCAGTGAAGCAGTAAAGCAGACTCCTTTCCTTAGAAGGAGTTTGCTTTAATGTAGACCAACAACCTAAATTTACTGGAGTAGGCCCATTTAAAAGCCTTGCTGATGCCCACAATAACTGCATGTAAATAAATGTTTTGGGGTTTTTTTCACTCAGTTTATATAGTATGCCTACTTTTCTATAAAAATGGGTGTTAAATGTAACTTCAACATGTGATAAACACCTATTTTTTTCCACTGACTTAAGCGTAAGTGTAGAGAAAAGGGTCAGTGAATGAAAAAATAGTTGCACCCAATAAAAGCTGTAGCAGCAGAGCTGACTAACATGAGACAGCATTGGGCTTCTTGTGCAAAATGAAGATACGCTTTTTGCATGCAGCTCTGAGTTACCCAGATGTTATTTTCCAGAGAAGTCTTCTTGGAGAAGACTTTACTGTTAAAAATCTTTGAGGGGTCCCATTCTTGGATAAGGATGTAAAATGCTTCCTTATCAGACAATTCAACATGACTGAGCACACTTGTATTTGGCATGGGAGAGTTCTGACTCTACAGTGTCGTGCATGGAGAAATACACAACAGTTTCAACACTGTGAAGGGTTTGGGTACCTGGGATGCAGCCAAGGGTGAAACACAGACCTCTGTTTCTCATACCCCAGTCAGATGAGGTTTGGAGAGTCCCTAATCTTGCTGATGTGAACAGAAGGCAAGAACCCTCACTAGGTCACAGGAAGGAGACCTCAGCCACAGAAAACATAATTGAGCTATTCAAGTTCAAGAGCAGTTTAGCAGGGGCCTCCATTAAACTATACAGTCAGAGCCCTTTGCCAAAAACAGCGTTAAAAGTGAAGGGATTTTTCTACAGTCCTAATATTTACAATTATTTGTACATATGTACATATTTATATATTTATTCATACCTGGACAATGTGATGTTGAAGGGAAAATTTGTAATTTACAAATGAAACATTTTAAAAATGTATGCTTATACCATGAAAAACCCTTTTTTTATTGCTTGCCCTCCAGCCTTTTGCTCATAATCACACTATTGCACACATCTCCATGTTACATGGAAGATCTACATTTACATATAAATATATATGAAAATAAGGATTTTTTATTTTAATGTTCTGAGTAAAGTGCTCATTTTTTAGCTACTGTTGATGAGAAAGGTTTAGTCTGATGGTTTAATTAGAGGAAATTCAAGGGATACACACCTTGTCCATGCTTCTCCCTTTCTTTTATAACGTTCTAAATGTCTTTATTTTACTGATGTCAACTCTGTCTTAACTATTAATTCTATTTATAGTATGCATTTGTGACCTTGGCAACTATACTGTCACACAAAGTACAAAACAGAATCACATCAAAAGCAAAGAAAAAGCAAGAAAATAAAACAGCAAAAGAAAGCAGTGTTTCTCTTTGTCGTGTTTAGCACATTTCCATGTCTTAAGATACTCTTTTATTTGATTTTAGAAATATTTGTACAACTTTTTTTAAACTCTGAACATATCTATTTTATGCACTATACTCAAGTTACTGTACAAAACTGCAATAAATGACACTATACGACTACATATGTCTCTACTAGAAGACATCATCATAAAGGTGTATCTTTTTTAAAGGTCAACTAATAACTGCTAATGTATGTGTGAATCAAAATATTTTTGATTGGCCAAGTATACTAAAATCTAAATACAGTACACAATTATTATTTATGTTATGATTTACCAGGCCTTTAGGGGCATAAAGAATCTTTGCAAAGGTTCAGATGAAAAACAATTTTACTGGTAGTATTAAATGTTCTTATAAAATTGCCAATGGCAGATCCAATTTTGTTATATTTGTGTATATGAAATACAGTTGATGCCTACTGATGACGCATGACCTTTTATTAAAAAAATAACATTCAAATCTTAGCAAAATCATTTCTAGTATACAAAGTTGTTGTAAAGTTATGTCAGCGAAATGTAAAGTTGCAATTTACAAAAGCAGCAGTAAATTTTATTGTATGGACAATTTCCTGAACTTAAATCATGGTTCTTGTTTCCCTTGAAAACAGTGCTTCCTGGGACAAATACAGGTAAATATTATAATGGCAGGCTTTAGGAAAACATTAAGCAAGGAGAAAAAGAATATTAAATTACTGATATACTTAACCCTGAAAAATTTCTGACTACGTTTATGAACCTGAAAATAATCCAATTGAGAACAAAATCAAAAATTTAAAAAAAAAAAAAAATCCAGCTTTGCTGAACCAGACAACCCAGTTTAGTAATATCAAATAAATAAAACAGTAAAAAGAATAAGTATCTCTCTAGCAGAAGTTGGTTGATATTGAATTAACACTTTTCCCTGAAATCAATTAGATGAATTTATTGACAACTTCAAAGAGGACAGAAGTAAGAAACTTGTGGCTTTTGCCATATAGTAGTGTTTACTACCTCTTCAGTCTAACTAGTATCCAGAATGTTTGTGAAGAGCAGAACTGTACGACCTCCGTACTCTGTTATGTACACGGGTACTGCTATTGTATGAAACAATTACACCTTTTTAAAAAAATCATTTTTTTAAATGACAGTTTCTTTCACTAAAGTAGAATTAGTTACTTTATAGAAAAATATTTTAACTTTAAATTAAAAAAATACTGTTCCTAAATAATTATGTAGGATCACATCTTCATTTCATTGTACGGAGAGAATATAATTCTGTATATTTGAATCCTAGTTTAACAGAAGTCCCCTGGGTTTAACTTTTAAAGAGCTGGCTGTATTTGCCATGGGTGCTATCTGTTTACAGACCCATGAATTAACACCGTGTCCCTCCTTTGGAGATACACAGACAAGACATTTATATACACACTGTACAGAATGGTTCACAGATTAGCAGTTATTAGTCGGACTGTACATAGCGAACAACCTATCTGATTAGAATGATGCTTGAAGTCCTCAGTGCAACTCAGCTTTTAGGTTGATGGCGCAAAGCCAAGTAAGACAGGCTCCCTGTTTAAATAGGTAGCCCAATACACTAAATTAAAAGTACCAAATAAGACTGGAAACACTATTCTAGACATTCTGTCGATTTTGCTAACACTGTTGAATGTCTTCTTTGCTTCTTGTGGCTTCGCTTCTGGTTTTGCCTTGTTGGGTTCTGCAGTTGTAGCGCTCTTGGAGATGGTTGGTAGCACTGAGTCCTTGGTAATATTTGGAGCATAGTTGGCAACAGCCACTGCATAGGCATTGTTTTTCTTAATGACAGATGCTTTTTCTTTTTTCTATTGGAAGACAGCAGGAAGTTAAATATTTCATGTGTATTTGCCAGAATAGACTTAATAAAACATCACTTCAAAAGTAAAAGAAACAAACGAGCATATTAAAATAAATACCAGGAATAACATACTGATAAATTCAGATATAAAGAAAGACATTACCAATGTATCCTAAAAGAAGGTAGCGATGACGTAAGATTGCTCTTGCACCATCAAATGCCCTACTGAAGTACTGTGAGAAAATGTCTGTTACTGTGACTGTAAGCATACCTGGAAAAGAGTTGGTCTTTCTCTAGTGGTTTTGAATCTGTCTTCTTACAACAGAATCGCAAGATCTTTAACCTGTTTTCTGTGAAAATTACCCATCGTTGTAGTAAAACTAAAATTAGGCCACCTTTCTCACATAAAACTAGCATCACTATTATTTGGATATTTCTTAACATACCACTAATAAATAAATGAATTTCAGTTAAGGGTATAGATTTTTTAGAGATTCTGGAGAAATATGTGTGTTTACACATATATATATATATATATATATATATATATATATATATATATATATATATATATATATATACACAGACACACATACAGAGAGGTCAGAATGAGACTGCAATTCAGTGAAAGAAGGACTCCAGACTGATAGTTTTAGAACTGAGCTGAGATTTAGCCCTAGAACTATTTCTGGTTTTCATAAATTGTTGTTTAAAAAAATGCATAACAATGATGAAAACAGGAATAAAAACCTAAAAACCAGCAGAAGATAAGAGTGGGATGGAATTCAAATAATTCAATGAAGCTCAGCATAGGGAAATGTAAGTCCTGCACCTGGGGAGGAATAACCTATGCACCAGTGCAGGTTGGGGCTAATGGGCTGGAAAGCAGCTTTGCAAAGGAAAAAAAAGTAGCTTTGGGTGTACACAAAATTGAGCATGAGCCAGCAATGAGCCCTTGCACAAAGGCCAGCAGCCTCCTGGGCTGCATTTCAGAGACAGGTGCCAGCTGAGCAAGGCAAGTGATCACTCCCCTCGACTCAGCTCTACTGAATCCAGCTCTGTGCTTCCAAGCTCAAGAGAGCCCCGGACATAATGAAGAAAGTCTAGTGAAGGCGCACAAAGACGATTTAAAGCCTGAAGCATCTGAAATATTAAAGGCTGAGAGAGCTGGAGCTCTCCAGCCCAGAAAAGAGAAGGCTCAGGGGGAATCTTATCAATCTATATAAATATCTGATGGGAGAGAGTAAAGAAGATTAGGCTTTTCCCATTGAAATCAGGTGGGAGGACAAGAGGCAATGAGCACAAATTGAAATATAGAATATTCCACTTAACATAAAAAACCCCCTAACTTTTACTATGAGCATGACCTAGCACCGGCACAGGTTACCTAGAGAGCTTGTGAAATCTTCATCCTTGAAGATATTAAAGAAATATCTGGACAACGACCCTGAGCAACCATCCCTAGCTGACGCTGCTTGCACTAAGGGAGATAAATTTGACGATCTCCAGAGGTCAATTCACCTATTCCGTGTTGTTATGGGATTGTGTATGCTTTCAAAGGAATAAAGTTCAGCCAGGGGCAGTTCAATGGACAGTCCATGTGTACACATAGGCACAGGGATGTATAGGGAATGAATACAGCCTGGGGGTTTTAGACCTATACACAGGTACACAAACTAGCTCTGAAATAAGACTGCAATGCCATAAATTGATCCAGTGCTTTGCAGCAATTTCAAACGAAAGCATTTCTAATAACTTACAGGAAAGAATGGAAGGCAGTTTCTCAGGAAGCAATATGTATTATTTACATATATATAAATATAACATGTATTACTTATATATAAAATATAATAATATAACATAATTTGAAATATATGTATATAATTTAGAGACAAGGAAATAGATTTAGTCCATCTCTTCCACAAAATACATATTTAAACAGATGAAGAAATAGTTAACTTCTGGATCATTCAAGAAATCATCAGCTGTTGTTTTGGTTTGTTTTGGTTTTTAATCTAATGGAAGTGACACAAGTAAGGGAATTTTTGTCACATTTCTCATACAGGTGTATTTCAATTTTTTACTTCCACTGGGAGGCATCTATTCTGTTTGCAATTTTGGTTTTAAATTACATCCAATTTGATATTTATCTAGGCCATCTAAAAATCTTGCTAAGATCTTCATGGTTAGATGTTGTTCCCAAAATACCTTGTCTTAGGAGATGGTGTCACATAAAAAGAGAATCTGGGGTTCAGTTGTTAATTCAGTATTTTTCCTTATTGACTGGAGTGTGAAAAAATGTTGATCAAATATGTAGTTTGTTCCTGCACCTGCTTTCCTGTGAGACAAATTCCATGTCAACAGCACTTAGACAAGAATTTCCATATAATGTGAATACAGATGACTGTTACTGAGGAAACATATTTCATTTTAATTGGAGAAGAGTAAGCCTGGCTTTAGGTGTACAGCTGCATTCACCAAAAAAAAGAGCAACTTATCAAATCGAATCATGAGGGGAATAATTTAATTCATCTATAAGTCCTTCCTTTTAGACACAATTATTGTGTTTTTAAAAAGTATCTGTAATACTATTAATGAGACCTGCATAATAAGGCTAGACCATATTTTGTATGAGAAACTATGACTATGTTAAAAGCTTAGCTTTTTGTTAAGTCAGTTTGAAGAAAATAGAGAACTAGAATAGAGAATAGGGCACATGGATGATGTATAAATCTTAGAATGTAATGGATAATATTGTCACTTCTAGGGAAGGAATACTGGCTGTTAAACAGCTGCCACTCCTACAATCATGAGACAACACTGTTGTACAACTTTAAACGAATAACCAAAAGACAATCAGAGAGTTTATAAGGGCTCCCCACATTATTGCAATGCCAGGGGAATGGGCCAGTCTGAAAAGCTTCACTCATGACATGCTGATAAACTTGCCATGATTTGGTATCTACCTCTAGTAGGAGGGAACAGATCCTGAAGTTACAGATAGCTCATGCCCTTCCAGAAATCACAGGGAATTATGAAGGATGTACATTTCCTCTAATTCTCCTTTACTTTTAAGATTCTTTACTAAGAACATTCTGCTTCTTTATGCATTCAAAATGCTGAGAAATCAGTTAATGATCATTAATTATAATTTAGGAAAGCAAATAAAATTCTATCCTATTTTAAGAAGAATCACAGAAATCTGTGTATTTGTCAGAAGAAATCTGATTTAATTGGTAAAATCAAGGACTGGGATAGGACAAAATGGGATAGGACTATATTAAGGCAGTCAAAAAGAGCAAGCTTTAATGTTTGTTCTGTGTTATTACAATGCTAAACTGCAAATACACAAATTTAGATGTATCACCAGCTCATTCTGTTCATTAAATGAGAAATTCTATCAGGTTAAAGCTTCGTCATGCTATTACACCTACACCACTATAAAGACCAGACAATTAAGGTGTGGCTGTGTTTCTGTGTACTCAAAGCATCAACATATCACAGGTGAAGAATTTTGTACATTTGCTGTCTAAAGTAGTTTTAAAATTAATGTCTAGCTATCATTAGGGATAAGTTTCAGATTACTGGAAATGTTCAGAAATTCTAGATTTTGTTATTTATAGTCCTTACATATATGGACATTAATTTGGTTTTCTAAACCTTATGCACCACAAAAATTCATATACATTATATCTTTATTTTCTTTTTTTCTTATTTCCAACTCAATTGAATTAAAAAGTTAAAAAAGTGATCAACTGATATAATATGGATTAAATTTTATGAATAACCAGATAAACAGTTGTATCTGAGGAGTCAAAAAACCAGACAGACAGTTCTCAAAAAAAAAAAAAAATTCTTGATGACTAAATCTGGATTAATGAGACCAAATGAGATTAGCTACATATAGGCAGATATATTTCTGTTTGGGACAGAAAATACATCTACATTATTTTGTTTGTTTGTTTGTTTGTTTAATGTAGAAAAATATCAAAACAATATATTACAGCTGTTTTGGATAATTGACCGGATATAGGACTATTTCCTTAGGACTTACCTTATCATTCACTACACTTTTTCCATCCCAGGCCCATCCTCGTTTTGTGAAATAATTTACAGTTGCAAATTCAATTAATGCAGAGAATACAAATGCATAACAAACAGCAATAAACCAATCCATAGCTGTTGCATATGCTACTTTGGGAAGTGAATTTCGAGCACTGATGCTTAGTGTTGTCATTGTCAACACTGTTGTTACACCTGCAAGGGGACACAAAAACAGAACATCAAAAATTTCACTTGGATTTTGAATCTTAGCAAAAATAAACCAAAAAATATTATGGCACATTTTTGAAACACAATGGAATTTTTTTTTATCTAAGTTGGTGGCAAACATTGCTGGAATTATATTAAAGGCTGTATCTGGATTTTCTTTTGAAGTAATTTCAGTTCAATTCCGTGTCTAAACTTCTGGTTTTTAATAAGGTGATGATTTTACTTACAGAAAATAGATTTTTTTTTTAAACCTATCAGGGCACGTAAAGAACAAAATTAACAATTTCTTAATGGATTCATAATATTTAGCAACATTAGAGTAATAGTGATTAATATGTTAATGTTTGGTAGCTGGCTTCACTGCAATGGCTGCAGGTCTGGCACCTGTATTTACTGAAATTACCACACAAATATAGCTTTGTTATGAGATTTTTTTTTAATTTTTTTTTTTTGGCCAGTAGCTGCTTTGCTAACCATTCAGTGACATAGTTGACGACATAAACCAGGTAAGTTTCGTTCAGGTAACATGGGTTGTGTTCTAGAACAGCATTGATTTGAAATGACAGGTTATTATAACTGCATTATATGTCAGAAAAAAAGAGCTGGTGATCTAGGAAGACTGCTCATTCAATGTGGCACTTATTAACAACTACGCAGTATTTTTTACATAATGGAGACCCAGTAAGAAAACAAAAAAGAAACACCTCCTAAAAAATCCAGGAAAAAGGTATATAGGAGGAAAGGAAGAGAAGAACATTTTTCTGAATCAGATTTAGCAAGGAGAAACCCACAGCCATAAACACAGTCTCCATTCCTTAAGTAAATCAGTTCTCCTACCTCAGGCTGAATCACACTTAGACAAACTAAACTATTCCCTTTGTGGCACGCCATTAAGTATGTCTCCAGAATTAAAAGCGACACAAGTGATACACTTAGCACAGAGCAGCAAACCTACACTTCATTATGACAGGCAAAGGAGATGCCATGGCAGAAATATTAGTAACAGCACATCACAGCTTCAACAAATACACACTCATAAAATTGTTGTAGGAGGCTTCCCAAGAGAAAGAAAAGTCACTCTCCCTAAGCCAGATCTTCTCCTGTCAACAATCTGTCATTTGGGTTCTGGAGGATTGACATAGCTCTGATTTTCCTTCTGCTACAAGAGAAGAAGCAATTTTAACCACTGTGTGAAAGGGGAGAGAGGCAGCAATTACAGCTACTGAAACCTCCTCAGGCTTCACAATTTTCATCCCCGCAGTAAAGAATCTCCATCTCTGAAGGTGCTACAAAGGGTGACAAAACAAGGCTAAGTGGACCCAGCCTCAGTACTTTCAAAGGTCTTTGCAGCAGGGAAAACGAGGCACAGAAGCATCCTGCTGAGTCACACAGTATGCAGACACCTCAGGGAACATAAATCTCTGATTGCTGCTTTTCAGCCCCCATAAATTAAAGAAGTTTATTTGGCCTGGGATCAGCCATGACGCTGATCGAATCTACTAGCCTACACAATGAAAAGGAAGCAGCTATAATACTGTATGGTATGAATATATGTAGACAAAATATATTTTGTAAAGAACTTAGCCTTTCCTAACACGTTACGTATGGCTTAATTATTTTCAGCACCTGAGGGAAAAGACAGCCTATCTTCCATTTAATATTATCACGTGTCAATTTTAACTCTGGTCCTGAGCTGCAGATAAATTATTATAATTATACAGAAGTATCAGTAAAGTGAATGTTTCTCAGATAGAAGGTGATCTTATCTGCACGTAAATATATACAGTTGCTAAGGTACTGCTCTGTTTAAGTCTCACTTTATAGAATAAATTAATCCTCTGGAAACCCCATTAACTTCTTCAGAAATCTGATTTAAGATTTACTGCTGACCTTTCCTAGTCTAGGTTAAAACATTGTGAATTTATATCTTGTATCTTGCTACCACTTGACAATTTCTCTAAAAAGTTCAGCAAGTTACACCCCTTTGTGACCCAAATGCTAATGAAGCAGCACGCTGTCAGACCATTGCCAACATGCTTTCGTTTTTTCCTCCACTCTATAAATTCAGTGATGTTCAAGCTACCACAGTTATTTAACCTGAATTGAGTGGGAAAAAATTGGACAGAAAATTTAATCTGCAGTACCTGTCAGTTTAGGATTCTCTAGTCCTTTTATATTGGTATTATTCTTCAGAGAAAAGACATGTGATTTTGCACATTATAGTTAATTTGAAAAATCAATATTATCAAGTCATCTTTATGAAAAAGAACTGAATGGAAATAACCTGCCTCTTTGCCACTGCTAAACCTGAGAGGACTGAAAAGTTATTGATGTGAAAGAACATGGTCAACTTTTAAAATAAAACTCATTTATTTCACACAGGTTTAATTTAAAACCCCACAAAACCCATACACTGACCAGATCAAAACCATTCCTCATTGCTTATCTAATTCATAATACTAGTGAACTAAAATTGGGATAAAGCACAGCAAGTATATTGTACCCCTACAATGAAGTAGTCAAAAATATTTAAAAGGCTATGTAAAGACTGCATGATATCTCACTATGATGTACAAAAAACACAGTTTACATATAGGTCAAGAACTATCTTCGATAGCCCTGCACCCAGCAGATGTGGCAACTGAATTGATGCCAGAAACAAATGGTCAGGTATTATTTTGTAAGGGACCATGTGCAGTCATCAGTTTGTCTTTGAAAAAGATCCAAAAAAATAAACCACTGACATTTCCTTTCTCCAAAGAAGAACAAGCATTTTGTACTTGACAGTAAACATCCTTACAAGGTTTGTTCTCAGCAGTGCATGCCTATAAAACTACATATCTTCTATCACTACAGACTTATCCATTCAAGCCAAGACTGGAGCTATTTGATTGCCTGGGATTTTTTTTATGGTGCTGCTTTGGAAACGGCATCTGCTTACTGGAGAGAGAAAATCCATCTCCAGAGCTGCAAATTCAACACTTTTCACTGGCACTAAACTTTTATCTGTGGAAAATACCAGCTCTGTTATGCTTATAACAGTGGAAGAGGTAACCTGAAAACCTAGAAATATTCAACTAAAAAAATAGAGTGGAAATTGGAGGGGCTAGCACATATATATTAAAGTCAAAATCTGTCATGATGACTAGTTTATGCCCACATTTGCATGCAAAAGTCAGGCTACTCCTTGACAGGGACAAATTTTTGGACCCTAATTTCACCTCTTGTAGATCAACTGATTTTTCTAATTTGAAGATACTTTAGTCAGCTAATCATATCCTAGCCTTCCTGTGCTAGAATGTGGACACCTCCTTTTGAAAGTGAAAGTTAATTAATTAATTACCAAAGCATATTTCTGTAACAAAAGAGGTACTGCAACTTTGCAAATAATTTATACAAAATGTTTTAAATGTTCTTTATTTCTTATAATTTCAGGCTACTCCTCCCACTATTTTATCCTTTAATCACAGAAGTTTGCAAAGTTACACATAATGGTCAAAGAACATACCACAAAAGGATTGATAAATTACTTTTTTTAATTTAGGAAGTTAATTTCATTTTTCTACTTTTTTAACAGCAGTTGCAGATCTGTGTTGGTAATTAGATATCCCATCCTGGTCCAAAACCCAAATACATTCATAAATAAAAACAACAGTGGAGAGAAAAGATTGTTGACCATTTCACAAATACAGATTACTACTTAATTTTATCACTCCAAGACCAAATTAGGTTAGAGGTATAAACAAAAGCTTAAAAATTCTGGATGTAGCAAGATTTTAAAGTATTGTACCACAAGATTTGGCTACACACCATATTGTTTGCTTTTATTTACGCAGTGCATATGTGTTACTAGAGAATGCAATATAAAAGGAGCATACCATGATTTTGCTTGAACACCAGGAGGTAAATCTGAACAACCATTGAGAGAAAGATTACAGAAAATAGCTCAAGTGCTCTGTCTACCCTTTTTACTAAAAGAACAACACAAAATAGCTTTTTTAAATAGCATGGGAGGCAAGAACCATAACATAATCTATTTCCAGAAAAGCTGAATTCAATCAGTCAGGTGAGCTACATCTCCATATGGTGCAGCTGATGTCATGCTGCTTCACTGTATCAATACTGAGCAAAGGAACAAAATTCCCCAATGAGCGACAGCCAAGCTTATTCCCAAAGCCAAATGGCAAGTGCTATTTAACCCAAATCCAGTGAATGTTGCATGCAATTATGCCACCACTGGAATATGAGCTAGCATCTTCACACATCACTGAGCTGAGGAGACATATTAGTTTGTTTGCAGGCAGCTGAGTCTCTTAGGGCTAGGTTTCCACTGCCCACTGCCTACCAGTATATTATTATATCTACATTTAGCAGAAATCCCCAATTAAGAAATTATAAACTGAAGGGTGTGAGTGTGGGATATCTCTAAAGGCACAAAAGATAATCTGCAGCATGTGAAAGGAGAGAAAAATAAAAGACAGTTGAGATTTTTTTCAATTAAATGGGAAAAGGTACTTTGTATACATAGAACTGTTCAAAGGGATGGGTCTCTATTATTCAATTCCCATGTAACAATAACCAGAGAAAAAATCTGAACTTTTCTTGGGTTCCTCTTTCTATAATGTCACAATTAAAAAATTGCTTTGGGTTTGCCTGGCAAGGTTTTGGCAGTGGGGTGATACAGCAGTGGCTTCTGGGAGCTTCCCCCATGTCTGAGAGATCCAAGGCCAGCCAGCACCAAGTGGGACCCACCACTGCTGGCCAAAGCCAAGCCCAACGGTGACCTTGGCAGTGCCTCTGGCATGACATATTTAAGATGGAGAAAAAACAATATTGAGCAGAAGCAATTGGAGCCAGAGTAGACAAGTGAGAATATGGGACAGAGACAGCTCTGCAGACACCCAGGTCAGTGGAGAAGGAGAGGGAGGAGGTGCTCCAGGCACCAGAGAAGACTTACAGCCTGTGGTAAAAACCATGGTGAGGCAGCTGTGCCTCTGCAGCTCACAGAGAGGTCAATGGGGCAGCAGAGATTGACCTCCAGCCCATGGAGGACCCCATGAGAGAACAGGTGAATGCCTGGAGGAGGCTGTGACACGATGGAAAACCTGTGTTGGAGCAGGCTCTCAGCAGAACCTGTGGCTCCACAGGGGACCCATGCTGGAGCAGTCTGCTCCTGAAGGACTGCACCCCACAGAAAGGACCCACACCAAGAGCAAGTGAAAACAGACGCAGGAACACAGAGTAACTCAATAAAATTATCACAGTGAGCTGACAAAATAACATAGTTATGTGAATTTAAAATTCTGCATCTTGGGCAAGATACTAAATAATAAGACTAATTCTTGTTGCCTGCTTCAGTTAACAAAGAATAGATACCTAACTACATTTACTTCATCATTCTCATTGATACTCCATGTGAGTTAAAACATAGATAACTGTAGCACTAAGAAAACTAACTTCTGATTTTCTGCCACCTGCAACTAATGCTGCTATTCAAATACATGTGATGTTTCTAAATGCTGTGACCCATTAAAAATGAAACAAGAATCCAATAAGCTGCACAAGATTAGTTTTGCTAATATTGTTGACACTAAATGCATAACAATAAACACATTACTAAATGAAACAGATTGTAATCTTGCACTAAATGAAGGCATTATGAACCAGGCTTATTCTCTTTCATTAAGAATGCAATCAAATGCTTTTCAGATTTATCTGCTAGAGAAAACACATTCAAGACTTATTTAATCAATGATGACAAAACTTTCTTCTTCCCATAATTTAAAGCAAAGTTGAAGCAATATAGCATTAGGCCATAATTCGTTTGGGATAGGGTAGGTCAACAATATTAAATAGATGCCATAAAGAAAAGGGATTAAAGAGCTCAACTATAAAATAAGCCTCATTATACCAATCCCTTAATGTTAACCTAGAACTTGAAACTATATTGCAGGAGAATAGAAAGGGAAAAGTAACTTCTTTCACACATGAAATCATATATGCTAAGCGGTGCTTTGAATAACTAGAAGTTATGTTTCCCTGAAAGGAACGGTATTCCAGTAGTAAGTCCTTAGCTCTAAAGAAAGTCATTGAAATAAATTTCTGATTGATTTTCACTGATTTTCAAAAATACTTTGTCAAAATCAATAACTTCCATTTAATTCTATTTTAATATTTATATATTTACTATACAATGCAAAGATGGGTATCTAGCAAGTGACTACTCCATACAAAAAGTAAAAATTCAGTATGAACAATAAAAGTGTAAAGGAATACCCACTACAATTTTTCTATTCCCTGCTGGAAGTAACTTGTTTTAGTAACTTAACTGTACTATGGGCTTCTTGTGTCACTGGATGGAGCCTACCCGAAAGCATTACCCAGATGAAACCTTGAGTGTACCCGTCCAGCTCTGACTGACAAGAATAATTCAGCACAAAAGTAAAGAGCAATAGATGAACTTTGTTATGAAACTCTGGCTAACTTCACATTTTTGTAACACATTCAGACAGAAGAGCAGAGGGTATCAGAAATCTCAGTGACAAGTGCTGTCAGGAAGTATGGGGAAAGACTGGGAGATCCACCTGAGGCTGTGGATTTAGAGAGCCCATCGGCAGTTTATGCTGACAATCTCATCCAGAGTGTAAAAGAATGTTAAGAAATAGCTCCTCAGGGAAAATCCATCCAAACCCAGTGAAAAAGGCTAAGCCTGAGGAGCAAATACCGCATGCTGGGGCTAAGGCTTCTCCATCAGGCAGAGCCTGGATGAGTCTTGCTTCCCTGGGTTCAGGGTGCCAGCCTAAGCTGGCCTGGAGGGGACAGAGCCCTGCGTGGCACACAGGGTGCACTTCTGTGTGGCAGGCATAAAATACTAGCATGGAACTGCTACGTCTGCAATAAACCTATCGTTTTTAGTAAACAGATTTCAGGTTTCATGTCACTGAGTGGTGTGGTTCTGTTCTTGCGGCCCTCCTACGCACTTCCCTCAAGACATCCTGAAGCAGGACACTTCATTATCTGCATAATTCTAAACCCCAGGAGAGCAAAGCAGCAGGCTGCCTGCAGCTACTACTTCTTTCAAAAAAATATATAAATTAAACAAAAAATAAATCAAGAACAAGAAAGAGGTGTGCAGGAAGAGACATATTTCAGGAAAATTATCCCAGGGCCTTGTTATGGATGTAGTGCCTTGTTAACAGTGACACAGTAACAGAAAGTGCATTTCAGGAAGAGCAGATGTGAGATTTTTTTTTGAGAAACCAGTCACACTGTCCTAAATGTATAGAAGTTGGTACAGAAAAGGGCAAAGACAGAGATATAGAAGGGTTTGACAGTGTACTTGCAAGGCTGGAAAACAGGAATGTGCATTTTCATAAGCAGAAGTGGATAAATTCACAGAAGATTTTGAAGAAAGACCAAAAAAAATCTTCCTGATAGATGCCTGGAAAACCATGGTAGAATTTGGTCCCACTGAAACCACTGACCTATTTCATCTGACTTCAATAAGGCTCATATTCAAACCTGCAATTTTCACAACGCTTTGTGTGGCATTTTCTCTACCACGAGTGACAGTAAATGCTTTGTTGTGTCTCATACTTTATATGCATTTGAGTTTGGCCTATTTTTTGAAGTGCATGGTGTTTACTGATGACTAATCATACAATTTTATGCAGCATTTCTGACGGCTGATTCCACACAGACATTAATTTTATTGCGCTAATCTCTTTTTCTTTAAAAGCAAACAAACTAAATGAACTTCATTTTGCAAACAAGAAAGACATTTGTTACTTTACTTAAATTGAGAGCAAAACTTAATTGTAAGAGAAACACCATCATATTGCTCTGCTGAAGCTGTTTCCTGCCTCATAGTACTCTCCAATCTGAATTAGTGAAAAAGTGTTGCCCAAAACCCCAAAATAGGGTTCCTTTAAAAGAACTGCAGCTTGAAAAGTTTAACACAAATAATTCAACAAATTCAAATTTAATTTCTTTCATTTACAAATAAATTTAGAAGTTTGCTTATCTACCAAGTACCAGAATACTTGGATAATATCAAAGTAAGTAAGACATTTCAGAAAATCATCTAAAGTCACTAAATTTACTATTTAAATAGAAGCATTATCATATTTTTCTCTTCTGTCAAGTTTTTTTCCTCTTAAAAGAGTCAAGGATATATGAGGACAGTTTTCTTGTATGTACTATTTTCCAAAATCTTTGGGATTCTCAGGAGAAGTGTAAGCTGCAGTTGAAAGCTGTTTGGACTAGAAATCATATCACATTCTACAAACACTTTAACTCAAATGAAAAAGCCATTTACTTCAGAAGCGCTTCCTCGCATCTTAAGCTGCTGCAAACAAAGCTAATGCTACTCAGTGTACTCACCAAAGACTGTCCTGGCAGGTACAGATTCTCTGTTCAGCCAGAATGACACTTGAGAGAGAATGACAGTCATGATACAGGGGAGGTAAGTCTGAATGACAAAATAACCAATTTTTCTCTTCAAGTGAAAATGAGCCGTCATTACTGTATATTCACCTAGGTGCCACAAAGAAACAAAACACAATGAAACAAAAGGTTATCATCTTAAGGAAGTCCATTTCTTTGATAAGAGAAAGTTTGCTATATTTATGTGAAACAAATGCTCTAGGGTTATATTGTACCAAACATATTTTGTAATAGAAAGCATCCATTGAATATAAGAAAAATTTTGAGTACAGCTATATCTTACACATATTAGGATTCAACACAGAACTCCAGATAGCATTTTAAAAAGTTACTGAAGACAAGTTCACTTCTGCTATCACCAGTTAATTATAATTTGAAAAATCAGCAAAGTGCTGCTTTGTGCTACTTGTACAGTACATTGACTATGCTTAATAGATCACATTTTGCAACTTTTTTTTCAGTAGCCTTTAACACCACCTGAAATATAGTCTTCGCAGCCAGTATCTGCCTTTTCCTCCAAAATACCTTTTACTAACCTGTACTTGATTTAACTGTCTCTTTTCCAATTGTTTGGCCTAAAAGATCGTACTGGTTCAGTCTTGAGCCATCTGGTGCCACCTGCACTGAATCTGAAGCGTTGTAAGTCCAAATGTATGTCACTTCTGAAGTTGTGTATGCATCTGTGAAAAACAAGGTAAAATTATTCGTCAGCAATTTAAATTAAACAGCTTCCATCAAAACTCAGAGAATTGTGAGAGCTACGTCTTTTTCAAATAAAAACTCACCCCGAAGAATTTAAAATTATATGGTAAAAAATATCTTTGCCCTGGAACCTTACCCTCATTAATCTCACTAGTTGCCACCATTTTGGGAGACACACTGTGGTTTTCGAATCCCCCTGGAGCAGAAGCTTGCTGAGAGAAACCAAGCAGACCAAGTATGGCGGAGAAGGGCAGTTTATTTACAGAAAAGGATTTTTATACTCTAACATACTCCAACAACTACTGGTCAGTGAAAAGTCTACCTCCTAAACCCATTGGTCACAACTAAATGACACCCGATGCCAAACACAGAGATTAGAAAAGTAAAAGAATGCAACTTATCTATGTTCTCCGTGAGAAAGAATAGAAAGATTCTAAAACAGTGCAACCACAACACACTGACAGTAAACGGGCTGCTCTCTCAATAAATTAATGATCAAACATACATTTAGCCAGGGGTCTGTCAAGATAAACTAGTATGAAAGAAAATTAACACTGTGTTTTAAACAGTAATAATACTTCTCCAGTAAGAAAGAAAAAAAATGAGTATGTCAAGAAATTTTTTCCAGTCTAATATCCTATTAACAAATGGAGAATGAAAGGAAAATAGTAAACCACTGATGGAAGAAGTTGTGTGTTCATTTTGATTGACTGAGACAAGTACATTTTAAATCTTACACCATAATTGCAGTGTAATTAAAAAGTAAAGCATCATTACTGTTGGTCTGCAAACATTTTCACTTGAGAAATCTCTAGAGGCTCAGAAAGTAGCTTCTTCATGCAACTAGCCATAAATTGCATGACTAACAAAATCTAGCAGGTGGGTTGCAAGCAGAGATTTTTAACACTTCCCATTTATCCTTCCAGCTTTCCACAAGAATATCTCTGCTTTAATGCAAACCAGCAGTACAGCAAATTGTTGGTTCGTCCCCATTCTCATCACTGGCAGCTAGACTTTTTGAAAAGAATAAAGGAAAGCAATCTATTAAGCTACAGCTTCTCCCATACATTCAGATTGGCTTTTCTCTTATGTATAAAAAGAGACATTCATATATGCTGATGATCCTCCTAGCAATGTAAGATTAGCAGCATATGAAGAGCTGTGACAAATATATACCACTGGCAAGCTTGCCTCAGTTAAACCAAAATCCTCAGGATTCCTGCTTATTTTCACCACTATTCATCATTCAGATTCTACCCCAGAATAAAAGCTGAAAAATGCACAGTTGTCTAGAAATGAGTCCTAGGTAAAGAAATAAAATGTGTGTGAAGCCATTCAAAATGAACAGAAATAAGAGTCCCCTGGATGTGCCAAGAGGCTGGAGCACAGGTGACTTTGAGGGAAATGAAAGACAGTTCGTGTAAAATCAGATAGCTCACATTGGGAATATACCCTGATTATTAGAAAACCACAGGCAGAGAATAAAGAACAAGCTGATAGGAAAAAGAAACAATTAAAAAAAAAAAAAAAAAAAAAAGACGAAAAAAGAAGCTCACACAAAGTCTAATATACCTAGTCATATGGGTTTCCAACCTAAAAATGCACATGAAGAAAGTAGCCTTTCGGCCTGAGTATGAGTTCCATTATTACAGGAGTTTTCAAGTTGTTTTGAGGCTACAGATGAGTCTCTTTTTTCCTGCAACACCTTATAAATCAAACATACCTTGCTGGGCACATATATGTAAATATTATTAGCGAGTAGCTGATTTTGGCTAGCATCTCTGGTGTTAGTTATTTAGGCTGCATTATACATTACAAATACAATATTTAGGGTGCAAGAAAAGGCTCCATGATGCAAATAGTATTAATTCTAATGATCTTTTATCCCCACAGCTAAGATCCCCCTCAAGCATGGAAATCATCAGAAGCACAGGCTTGGTTTAATTTGCTACAGACTCCAAGGCAAAGAGATACTGGAACACAATGGAGAGAGTGTGCAAAGTGCTATGACAAGCATCATCTGGTTAATGATGTCCTTAGTGGCAGCATATCCCCTGTTTTGTATTCTGTGGTTGCTACAGTTATTGTAAAATCAGCCAGAATTTATAGGTTTTAACTTGTTTCTTCAAAAAATAAACCACTTCATTTCCTGGGTGCAGCAGAGAATGCAGGCTGCAACCAAAGGAAAACAAGGAAACCTTTTTGTGTACAAAATCAAGGAAATATATATAATGAAGAAGAAGAATGGCTGTAATCTAAGAAAGTGAAATAATGCTGCTGTTAAAATAATACTAGTGAGGTCAAATTCCACCTGTCTATAATACGCAGATCCACTAAGGAATCAAATTTTTTATCACATAAAGCCTTTTGTTATTGCCGTCATTAACTAAGAATATACAAAATATCATTAACAATAAACTAAATTGTTGTGACAAATGAAAAAGACCCACTCATTGAAGTCTTTGTTCTGCTCTTTGTTAACACTACACAGGCTACGTGCATCCAGTCCTGTGTTCATCGGCATGGTTTGCACACTGCAGTCAAAGTGGACCAGTGCAGTGTTGATCAGGTGCAGAGTGTTTATTGTTAACTGGAGCCATGAAATCTTTAAAATATGCTAGAAGACACAACACTGAATAGAGAAAAGAGATTTTGATGCATCAGGTTACAATTTTTTTTAAAAGTTCCATCCTGTGGTTTACATTTCTTATGTAACAATGTACTGAAACAAAATTATACTGAGGAATGTTAGATATTCACTAACCAAAGGCTGTACTTCACATTATATACTTACAGCTGCCAAATTTCAGTGGGCATGAGTGAGCATCCATGGGGAAGTCCTCCAAGTGCATTGGACATTCAGCTTGGACTGTAAGCCTAAAAAGCAAAAGATCTCTATGCATTTTAGTCATTAACAGGACAAGAAAATCAGTTCCACAGAAATTAACAGAGTTCATGATGATTTGGTAAACCGGAATTTTATATTGAACTAATAAGAATTTAAATCATCTTTTGCTTTCCTTCCATTTTATGTGTTCCTTTGAAAGGCATTTATTTATTACATCAAGAACCTGTAAAAGCAGCCCTCAAAATTATGAGCAAAGGCCATTTAACAAAAGATTCAAATTAAGTAATGTCAGGCTGTTAAGAAAAATAATTTTCTTCTCATAATATTCTGAAATATATGTGTGTTAATATGGCTCTTAAAAACTCATTATAAAAGCATCTAAAATACAGTTAACTTGCCAAAGGAATATACTCCAATCTTTTGAATTTAATTTTTTTATAGTTTGAATGGAAGATATAGAGAAAAAATAATTGTGTTCTTTCAAAAGATTGCTGCTACTCATTCTCTATGTTACTTGTGAATATTCTTTATATTTATGTAAAGTGTGACAGTATGTTAGCAAAGCATCCACTTTTGCTCATTTTGTGAAAAAAAAACCACCAGCAATATCCCAGTATCATATATGGGGAGTAGTACAGTAAAAAATAATTTAAAACAATTTGAAGAAAGCTTTTCATGGACTTCCCCAGGTTTTTTTAATTAAGAAAAAAAGCCTAGAAAAAACCCTATGTTTCTTCTTTCTATCCTGTAAGTCTTCTCTGGGTAGAGATTTTCTCTGTATGCCTCTCTTCCTCTCCATCTAGCCTCAAATATCATTTCCATCCTTCTGTACTCCCAGTGGTTCCAAGTCACTGTATTCTCTGCTATTTTCTCCCGGCCTTCCATCCAAAAATATTTCATATTTCTATTCCTCCACTCCCCAGCAATGTTTTTCTGAATTCAAGAGGCACAGAGAGATAAGAATCAGCAAACAGCTGAAGGCAAAGGAAAGAACTGCATGAGCCTCTGATATACGTCACACAATCATTTTGTGTAGACATGATAAAAATCACTGATTAAAATCTAGGCAAAACAGTTAAAACAGTGTACACATTAATCTCATACCCTGAGAACCAACATACTTACAAGTAATGAAAATGCTTAGTTAATTATAATTAACCTGACCCAGCTTATACTTCATAATAGTTTCAAACAGTATTTCCTATTATTTATGGCATATGATTATTATACCTTCTGGAGGAAGAGAATTTCAGTCATCTTACACAGATAATAGTTCAACTATTGATTTGAGCCCAAGCAAAAATACAACACATGGGGTCTCAATTTACTTCAGGCAAATTTTTCTGAATCTCTCCAACCACTACATCATCCTACATCACTAGCAGTCTACCCATCAATACTCAATAATGTGAGGGTTTCAGAGCTGTGTAGTAAAATTGGGCTCCATGGATGCTGGCATGGCTGCATGGAAAAAGTACCACAGTACATGCTCATTTTAAAGCTCACATTTTCTATCTTACTTAGGCTGGGGATTTTAAGTCTACATTCACAACAACTTCAATTTATTAATATTCTCCAAGAAAAAGAAAGAAACTAAGTCAGGGGCTTCTGGAAATTTAGATTTAATTTTTTTTAAAAAAAATTCACATAGGTAACATTATTGAAAAAAGAGTAAACAAAGAAGAAATCAGTCTTACAAAAATGCTGCTTATATCTATGCATACATGATTTTTTATAATTTTTCATAATCTATTTTCTAAGCAAACTTAATACATTTTACCAGCTAAGTGTTTATCTTAGCTACTAATGATGCACAGGATGAAAAAATTAAATCTCTACATAAAATATTGTAATTAGATATAAATAAACAGTAACTATAGGGTAAGACATATTTTCCCTGTAGCTCTTGCTGGAAAGGATTTGAGACCTTATTAACTCTTTATTCGTTCTCTGTTTTTTTTATTGCCCCTGACCTTAATAATAAATTTGCTTAGGGGCTCAGATACTCACCACAATGACTGCACTAATAGGAAAAACTCCTATACTGTCTTAATCATTCTAAGACAGAGTTGGCAAACTATCTGAAGGTTTCAAATCATTTATTGAGGTGATCAATATCTTTAATATATTTCAAATACATGAAAACGGAGGCACATGTAGGAAAACTGATCTAACTCTTTATCAGCCAAAAGACTTTTAACAGAACTGGAAACAAAACATACATTTTCCTAGTTTTCTTTCTGCTTAGAGAGAAATAAAACACAGGAAAGTTCTCTTGGAACCTTTTTACTGTTAGGTGGAAAGATCACATCAAGAAATAGCTAGAGCAGAGAACAGAGACATACCTCATGGTGTACAAGAGAGTCCCATCATCTTGGATTCGTAGAAGTTTGTTTGGCATTGTCATGTTGTGAGCCACTGACTTCTTCCCATTGTGAAAAAATGTATCTGGGGTCCAGATTTTGCTGGCCATCAGGTTGTTCAATCGAAGAATGTTCATTGGGCCCTTAAACTTTAATCTCTCATCCTTCCATCTCTGACGGAAGAAAACATCTATTGTGTACTCCTGTAATGGAATAAACATATGGGTTTTTTGACAAATTAACACTAATCTGCTATCTGAGAACAAAAATAGAAAAGCTCTGCTTGCAAAATTCCCTTGGTAAAATTGTCAAGGGAGAACAATAATAAAAAAAATGTATAATACTGAGAATAATAAACAGAAATTCAATGTATTAAGGTTATGACATTCTTCTTTATGATTGCTAGGTGGTTTTTTTATATTGAACTCTTTCAATAGTTGGATTTCTGTATCTGATACAAAGTGCCTGTGACATGGGTAATTTCAGTAAGCACAGTAAGGAAGGAAAGTAAGGAAAAATACACAGGAAGACATTAAATAGTTCTTTCAGCATCTTCTCCTGTAGAGTAACCCAGCATTTCAAGAGCATGGAGAATGGCTGAGACTGGAAGTTAGGAAACAAGGCAAACTCTAAGGGGTACAATATATACAAGGAGAATGACACAAGGTAGATTTTTGCAAAGAGGAATGTAAGGCTCTGTAGTGGTGTGGATTTTATGAGCAAAAGTACATAGGTAGGAAACAATAGCTGATGATTAAGAGATGACACATGTTGTCTGGTGAACTTTGGTGCCTAATCTTGGGAAGGCAGAACAGCCTGGAAAAAAAGGATGCAAGCAAAAGTAGACTGATGACCTAGACCAAATGCCTGTGTCAACCAGTGCTGGGTATATCCCATCTGCTGGGCTTTGTTGCTGTTTAGTTGGTTGCTGGCTGGGGTTAAACCATGACACAAACAAATCAAAAAATTATCAAACATTGAAATGCAAATTCATCAACTATCTTGAAAATGGAACTGTAAATGGATTTAGTGTTTTGCTACAGTCAGCACAGCATATAAATTGGATATGGAAGCACTTCAAAACTATGTTGGAAGCAAACTGTATTCAGTGTAGTGGCAAATGCTACCTTGGTGCAATTTTGTTTTGTGGGACAGGTACAAAACGGTCTCACGATTTTGAAACATTAGTATGCTGCAACATACTAATGTACTATTGCAATTGCTCTGCATAAACCATTTTCAAATAAATTATCTTTGAATGGACAAGGCCTGATAAAATTTAACCAATATAAAATTTTCAAGGGATTTCAATTTAAAAGTTCCTTCAAGGAACTTATCAGCCTCTATCATTTTCTACTGGCTCCCTTGTGTGCTGATTAACAAGGCTTAAGGTTCTCCTCCATCAATCATACAGGGATACAAAAGGAGTGCTGACTGGACAAGTGACAGCTCTCTTCAGCTCCTTTGGTCTGTGAGCCAAAGAGCTCTGAGGACCTTTTCCAGGTCAGGGCCAGAGGCTAAGGAGAGCATGTGGAATAAAGGGAATAGAATTTTCTTATGTGAAGGAGCATGACAGAGGCAGGAGAGAAAGCAGTTCTCATTAGGAACTGTGCCAAATGCAAAGAGATATTTTTGAAATTATGGATACTTATAAGCTCAATTTTTAGCTATACCATGAGGTCTTACATTAATGCAATAAAAGTTAAGTCACTTTTCTAATTAAAAATTTAAATATTTAAAATAGTATTAAATAAAACTAACACAACAGTGCACTGAAACTTAATTTTCTTGGATTTCTTTAATGCCATTTTCTATTATCTCTAATAATATTTTAGTAAATATATCTATTAAATACAAAACTATGAACCTCTAAGCCATGTATTTCTTTGATATTTACTTGATTTTGTACAGTCTCTCATCACTGCCAGAGACACTGCATCATACCAAGTGGTTTGTTCATTTCTCTATGATAGATCACATTCAATTGTCCCCTTTTATTTGCTGATTTATATGTTGCTTTATTTGTTAAATATCATGTGACTTAAAATCCCATTTACAAATAACAAGTTACCTATCAGTTCAGTTGCAGACCAGGAGAAGTGACAAAATGCATAATATCATGGAGGATCAGGAGCAGCAGCGGAGTATATGAAATCTGGATAGAAATACCAGGTACTTAAAGGAAAACAATTGCCCTAAGAGCTTCCTTCTGGTTTTTGTCTGAGGGGCTTTACCAATAAATCATTTTTATGGTAAGATTGATGTTTGAGGTATAAAGAAATCAGAAGAAGAGCCTGAGGGAGTAAGACTTTGAAATTCCACTGAAATTCAACAGGAATGAGTGATATGTCCTACAGGCTCTTTTGACAAATATCCCTGCACATAAATGATTAGAAAATAAATCTGAACTTTTTTGCAATGTTTCCATCAATAAGGAACTTCAAAGGTCCTGCTTCTTTACTGTCTTCCAACATACATAAAAAGAATTACAGGAGAAATAAAATAGAAAAAAAAAGCAGACATGAAATGCCACTAAATCAAAACTGCAACATTTCACAAAATCCCACATCTGCAGCATGGCAACAGCTAAGGAAACAGAATGAGCAGGAAAGAATCTGAGCTGCAGCCTTGAAAGATCCTATTGACAATCTCTGACTGATCCACAGGAAATGGTTAATGGCTCAAGCACTGTTAAGGTAATCACTGAAGGCCTTTGCCCACTATGGCAAACTGTTTAAAGAAGAAACTGTTCACCTGCAACCACCGAACCCCAATCTCTCCCTTTCCCCAGTATGCCTCTGTGAATTCTTGGAAATCTGGACAGTAAGTTAAGCCTCCTGATGGGAACCTGAGATGAAATAAAGGTGCTGCTATTATCCAATTATCTCAGGTCTAAGGAGAAGTAAACAAGGCTGAGAAGAATGTATCCACAAAAAAGCCAACTCAGCAGATATGCTGAAAATAAGCTCTGGCTGGATCTGGCATGGGAAGACCATAGCTCCCACACTAATTTCTGGGGTCTTCTGCTCATGATCCACCGTTGCAACAGATCCACGCTGTTGTAAAAGTCAGTGTAAAACTTCGCTCCCCAAGAGAGGTGTCTGGGCATTCCCATGTAAATTGGAACATGTATTAACCCATTGAACTCTAGGCTTCATAAGCTTCCCCCATCCCTGGCAGATCAAAACTGAGATCATCACTTTGACCAACTGACACTGAAATTACAAAACTCGAGTCTTGTTGTTGAAACCATGAGTAGTGATATCTTTCTACCCTTCTCCTTTCTTCCTTTCTTTCTTTTCCTTAAAAATTTTCTTCACTGTTATTGTTTTGCTTTTGTATTTCTATATTGCTATAGATAATAATAACCAAAATGGCTACATACCTCCTTCCCACTGCAACCAAAATTTTCAAAAATTAACTCATATATAGATATATGTATATATAGATAGAGGGATATGTATATATGAACATGGATCATGCCGTGTTGTTTCACCCTAATCCGCTCCCAGGGATCTATTAACAAGAAGCTGTGCTACCCTCGCCTTCAGGGATGGTTTGTAACACCATCTGGAGGTCCACGCTGGAGGTCTTTATTTCAGAACATCTCATTTAAAAAACAGAAACAGGGAATAAACCAAAGTTTATTGTAAATTATGATGAACACCTTCTCTTTCCATTTACCACAACAGTAATAAAATCTCACATAGTTCTTAAATAACTTATCTTTCTATACATGTCTTCACATTTTTTCAATGGAAGTATTGTGATCTAAATTTTACATGAAGGGAAACTAAGGCACAGATGTAAAATTAATTTGTCACTGTCCATTTAAAATTATTATGTAAAGCAAAATATGACCCCTGCCTTTGCATCCCACTGCTATATTCACTGATCCCATGTTCCCTTCTGTGCCAAATCTATTCTACTTATGACCATGAATACCCCTATTGATGTTTAGCATATAAAATACATTAAAAAATAGGAAAGTACTGAAATACTTTAAATATAATCAATATGATAAAACCCCAGCATTTATCAAAAGATGGTACATGAAGATTTTGAAACCAATTCCTCTTATGCCTATATGTACCACTTTGTAGTAAATGCTGTGTAATGTTTCCTTTTCAATCAAGATTCACGTCCTGCAAGAAATGCAAATCTGGACTCTAGAAAAAAATACTCAGATTAATACCTGATACTGATTTCATTCATTCTGCAGATATTTTCCTATGTTAAAAAAAAAACTATGCTGTCTCTGGGCATGACCAAACCACTCTCCAATATATAGTGCAGTATCTCCACAAAATCACAGGAGCATACTTCCAGGTCTCCAGAGGACTCCTAAGATCATTTCTAGACAAGAAAGTGCTTCCTACCGTGTTGTGTCTAAAATGGTGCTTACACAGCTAGACTTAACACAGTACAATTAAACATAATCTTTCAAATGTGTATTTATACCTCCTTACATAAAATTCTAGGTACAGACAATGAGATTCTTACTACAGTTTTAAGAAGCACTTGACCCTCTGCCAGTTCAATGATCAGAAGAATAAAATGGTGAGGAAATTTCATTCCTCCTTTAATATGCAATTGTTGTGCATAACACTATGGACCATAAAAAAGACATTAGGATCTCTGGCAGAAGCTTTAACTGACCTGAGTATAAGCAATCCCTCCCCACTATATCTTCTTTTTTCTTGCTAAGGCCAGATTTATATGGAAAAAGTTCAAACAACAAAAAACGTACTCTCATCCTTTCAGATAATGGTTGGCAGATTTTGGCAGTTTTAGCGTCTGGAGTAAAGATGGATGTGTTCCAAATATCTCAAAAATTGTAAGTGTCCATTAGCAAGCAGTATTGTCCTGAAGCAGATTGAACATTTTATTAATTACCTTCTGCAACACAGCATTTTGTTTAATGAATTGTTCAAACCAGAGAACCTCATTCCCTATTTGTTAAGATTTTTCTTACTCAGTTCTCTAAAGTATGTTTGTCTTTTTCCTGACCACTCATAAAGCCATTAACTGACACATATATATAACCAAAAACCAAATTTTAAATACTGTAAAATATAAAACTTCTGGAAGGCAAATGCAAAAAATTTTAAAAAGCAAAAGGAAAATGGCACATATAGCTTTTCATTGAGCCTTTAAAACAGTTAGAAATACTGTGGTTGATACATTGATGAGATAAACACTTCATATTCATGGACCTAAATCTCCCCTAGCTAATATAGGAGCTACATATTAATATTTAATTTTACATCAGTATAATTTCTTAATTTTAATTCTTAAAAAATACATTCTTGTTTTCATATTTGCCTTAAGGAAATGTGTATTTTTTCTTGCAGATTTGTTTAAAAACATTAAAAATATAAGTATGTAACTGGTGCTGTAGAATACTTACATGACTGGTATGCATCTAAGCATCAAAATCGCTTTCGAGAAAACCAAGAAAGAGTTTACATAGAAGACTCAAAAAATGTAATTATTCAAAGAAAAATAACCTGCCCAGTATATGCACACTTAAATATATCAGGTTATAACCTGATATTCATCGGTGTGATGAGTGTACATTTGTGATGCAACCTCTGCAATTCAATCCATTAAACTTACACACTAGATATTTTCAGTGAATGCTGAAATTAGCTTTGCAGTAGGAGGATCCCATCATGAGCTGGTTGCCTTGGTCATTGTCTCTGTGGGCAGATCTGGGCATGGCGCAGATGGCACACACAAGGGCTAACACAGTCCGCATAACCCAGCTCATCATTGTACGGCTTGGCTTTACCTAGCCACATCCACCAGACTGGACAAACAATCCATCTCTCTTTCTCCCTATCTCTTCTCTAAAAACAAGCAATTGTCGAACAATATGAGGACTGAAAGAGTTCTCCTCCAAATCCCCTCACTGCTCCAATCACAAGCACTGACTACTCAGGCTCTGTACAAGCATTTCTATACCTGTGTATCAACATCAAACCTCCCTGCACAGATAAATAAACTGAGTCCATTTCCTCTTCTCCAAAACTTACCTTCTGATGTATACACAAGACAGAAGATAGAGGGAAAGAGCAGACAGACAGAAATTCCTGTCTTTTCAGAGTGTGGATCTTACATACTGGTGAACAGAATCCTTAAAAATATTCTGATGGAGGAGGATTGTGGTTTGAAACTGCATTGTGGGTTATTTTTTATCAAAACCGTTAACAGCCCTGTTAGAAACTGGAACACTATCCTATCACTGCATTTCAAAGGAACATGCATTCGTTTTAAAATACATAAGTAATGTCTGCCAGATACATATGACCTTTAATACTATCAAGAATATGTGGAATATTTCTAGGGAATTGCAGCATGATTTTTCTCTATTTGAAAAACTTGTTTCAAGCCTTTTATTTCTGCCTAATCTGTCAACTTCAGTCATTTTTGTCTAAGCATTTAATCTAAACATGAAGTATTAAAAAAAAAACCTGGAAAAAATGTGTTTAACCAGTTTGAATGATAGTGTCTAGGGAAGAGAATGTCTATTCATATTCATTTATGAAAGGGATCTTCTCTGAATAATTTTCTCTCTCTTTCCATATACCTGATGTAGAGTAAACTCTGAGCCTAAAAGAAGCACTGAGGAGAGATGAGAGGCATGTAAAAGATACAAAGAGGAATTACTTAGAGAAGAGACTATAGGACATTATTCTCCCTGCTGTCACTAAAAATGCGAACACTTCTCATTATCCTTTTTTTTAATTCAGACATGGAGAAAGTGCAACCCTGAAACACAGTGGATATCTGGTGCCAGGAACAGGAATACAAACAAAGGTACAGAGAGAGCTAACACCAGTGACAGGCTTGGACACAGCCTCTGACAAATCAATCTCCAAAATTGATCCACTTGGCAGGATGTTGCACAGAGGTAAAAGCCTTCCCAACAGAATAAAAGGACAGAAACTCTGCAAGAGATCACGTGAGACATTCTCAACAAAATATCAGCATATGGATTTAACTTGCAAAGGCAATGACCTGAGCCAATAAAAAAGGGAATAAAGCAACAAATTTATTGACTTTCAGAAACATATAAATTATTAAAACACAACTTAGATGCTCCCCAATATCCAAAAAATCCAAGGGTATTTATCATTTCTTTTACTCATTAGTTTTCTGTTATTGCATTCAAATAACTACATAAAAGCAATTGCAGTATTTTTTTTAATCTTAATGAAAAAAAAAAATCATCTTGATGCATTATTCTGTCTAGACTTACATATCATACCACCCCTGTAAAGGTTCTCTTAAATTAAGGAATTCTAGCTAATAATTAGATTTTGAAACAGCTAAAAATAAGTTGCATAGGAAAAATATCCAAAACAAAATCTGAAATACAAACTGGAAATACGAAAAAAACCCAGCAAAAAAAACCAATACAGGGCTCCAAGTTCAGTTACTATCTCTAGAAAACCATCCTCAGTTGTACTGAGAAATGCTGTGACAACCCTTCTGATCATTTATCTATGTGACTTTCAGTCTTCATTGCAAACTTCTACTCTGGCTGTATTCAAAATATCAGAAACACTTATTGACATTTCAGTTGAAAACTGACAAGATGGAAGTGTGTGTAGTGATGAACCAGCTGTGTATGACGATCTCTACAGAGAAATGTTCCTGTTCCCTGACTTCAAAGCGGAAAACTGGAGGTCTATCATCAAGAAACTAGGAAAAGTTGCTCACAAACAGCTTGGGAACAAAGGTATAACCACAGTAAACAAAACTCCTTAATAACAATGAAAATCTAAGACTGAAAGTTGAAATACAAAAGTTTCAGAAAGCTTGTTAGTTTTAATATTCAAGCTAAACTGATCCAAGTCCTGCCACCTACTAACCGTGTGTTGTAGGAAGGCAGGAAGGACTGTTCCCAGTGACAATCAGAAAGACTGCTCTGAAGCAAAATTTGCTAAATCTTGGCAAAGCTTTTTTCACAGCAGACCTTGTATAAAGGGTCTCAGTACCTTAATAATCTGTCTTACATAAAATAACTATTGGTTGAGGAGTAAATAGGTCTCATTTATTATATATACATGTATATTTTTTTTCAATTATGGACATCAACACTTACTATGGCTAGGGGGAAAATTTTAGGAGCCAAAGTGTCAGGAGAGCCCTGGAAAGACAGCATGTCTGAGAAAAAAAAGTAAAAGTACATTGCTTTCAGTGCTGAAATTCAAGTTAGCAGCATATAGATTTATAATGATGGTACAGTCTACCAAGTTTCAAATAATTAATTTTTAAAAACAGAAAAATAATCAGATTTAATGTTTAATCCTTTTAACCTTACAAATCATAATACAAACAAGTTTATCCTTTACCTCTGAATTTTCAAATATTAAATATTTTAATTTCATGATAAATTCTTTAATTAGCCTCTGTAATAATATTTTAGCCCCATTACTCTTTAGAAAATTCAGAGGTGCTTTGTTTCTCAGTTGTTCTGTCCAATTTTTCATTTGTTTGTTTTTCTAAACAATGCAGCTTTTCTTCTCTCAGGCTAATGTCAAAATAAATTTGTATCACTGATTGGGTTGGAAGCCTATAAGGCATAGCATCATCATACTGAGCTTAAATATTTCTGAGAAATAACAGCTCAAAAAGACAGAAGAGTGAAAGTAAAATCTGTTTAATCCCATGCTTTGCTTTGCCTTCCTTGATTCTCACTAGTTTGCAACAGGAAGTTGAAAATTCTTATATACTGGCATTGCATTTTTGACATTAAATAGAGTGGTTGACATACCATAGCATTTCTTTACCACAACTGATAAAGATAACCAAATATTTTAGTCACAGCAGTTCATTTGAAGCACAGTTTGCAACAGACTTCTGGCCAAGAGTGAACAGATTTGGTAGCTGACTATTTTGGTCAGAACAGGGAGTAGCATCTAATTAACTTAGTCAAAATGTTAATCCACAACAAGAACCAAATGTTTTTGACTCTTAACACATTTGGAGAAAAATCTCAGCCTCAGCTTCTACCTCCTGAATTTTCAATGGCAACTTCAGCCAGCTTAAAATCAGTCAAACATTAAATTCCCCTGGACTTAATTATTTTTTGGCAAAATTGTGATACTGGAAAAATACAGCAAATGTGAATGAGGCCCTACATTCTAGCAATCATACTGAATCATAGGTTGGACACGATACTATATTACCATTAATGGGAACTGCTGGTGAGGAAAACAGAAACCTCAAAAATTCACTGCAATTCAACAACAAAGGTTAGAATTACATTTTGTCAACTTCATGAATCAACACTACTATGTGAGAACTTTGTCCTTAGTGCCAATACACCCATCACTGTCTGCCTGCAATTTTCTTCTTCCATACTCTAAACACGTACTAATCATCTCCTGTGCCAGTGACTCCCCTTCCTGTTTTCAAAGCCCCCCTTTAAGCACCATTGTTCTTCACAAGATACTAAACAAAGAGCAAAAAAACAAACTGGCAAACAGATCATGCAAACGGGTGCAGTCACATATCGGATGCTTTTTATTGCTGTAAGAAACCCCAGTGGAAGGAATCCTAGGGGCAGCAATAATCATAAGAGTTTTGGGCACCACTGTACAGCCTAAAAACCTCATGTGACTGAGGGCCTCACCATTCACATTGTGACAGGAGAGGACCTCAGGGGCTGGGACTCAACCTTCCTGAAAAAATCTGAGTTTGGGATCCTCTGAAAATTCTGGAGGTCGTGGGCAAGAGTTAAACTAATTCTTCCAGTGAAGCCCTTTAAGGCATATAATAATATCCCTGAATTCCCAATATTTACAGGAGAAAATATCAATTAATCCTCTGTATAATAGTTTACATTACCAATTCAGTCATGCAGCTCCTAAATGAAAAAGTACTCCTGGTTAAAGCTCTAATGTCACCTTCATGTACGATAGAATATGTGAGGGTTTGGAAACTATTATTTCAAAACTCACATGTTGAAATTTTCTAATTGACTGCTCACACGTTTCAAAATGATTTTATAATTATCAACAGAACAAGTTAAATTAACCCTGAAGCTTGTAGTAATAAGAAATAAACTGCTCTTACTTATCTATCTACTAATCTGCAAATAAACCTAGCCATTACAGTAACAGCTGCCGTTCTGATGCACTGCACTCTCCTTTGATTAACACTTCTGCACAGATCTGTTAGAGATGTGCCATCAAAGGACCTGACCCCTTACTGCACTGTCTATATGTCTATGCAAATGGACACCCAGAGCTCTCCATGCATTTATCCACTGATGTCAGAAGTGTGCTGGGAGTGAGGGAATTGGCTCAGGGAACTTTTCATTACATTTCCATTTAAGCACGGGTGACTTGCACAGCCCTGGGTAAGTCTCCTTGCGTCTCAGTACTCATCTTTAAAACTGGATTAATATCATCTCCCTGTTACACAAGACTGTGGTAAGCGCAAGACTTTACCACTGTAACGTCATGAGACAGCAGAACAACAAGGTCAAGATGTTCATATCATCTCTGTGCATAGCTGTGGATACCTGTTTTACAAAATTATTAATAAAATAAGAACAATTTCATAAACCAAAAGTCATTGGGAAAAAACACCTCAAGAGAATCAGCAACACGCACAGAAATAAAAACAAAACAAAAGTCTATTTCTCCTATGAAATGGCCTTTCTTGGGAAGTCTCACAAATGTATTCATAACTATCAAAACAGAGCTTGAAACCTGAAACTATCCCACATGAAAAACAAACACAAAAATCCACCAGAATATATTCTTCAAAGCTATGATTACCTGTTAGTCAGTAAGCAAATAACTTTCAAAATGTACAATGTACCGTGAAAATTTTAGTTTCATAAACTTGTGCATAAAATCATAATGTTCCCTGTTTTTTATGATGCATAACCTGAATTTTTTTATACAAATATCATGCTGATGTCCTCCCTTACACAAATGGCTCAGTTGTAAAACTCCCCACCACCCGGCGGGAGATATTGGGACATTCACAGCTGGGCCTGAAGGTGCTCATCCCTTCTGATGGGGCATACCTGGCTCAACTGTACTGAATGAGACGCAGCTGTCATGTCTTACAAGGGGCCATAAAAAATCCAGAGTGCCACCAGCCTAATTTCTGAGGCTTTCCACCTGAGGACTGCCCAGGATCCACAGTGTTGCAACAGATCCACGGTGTTGCAAAAGACAGTGTAAAACTCCCCATCCCGAGGGAAGGAATGTGCCTGGGCATTCCACCAAAGCTAAGCATACATTAACCCACTGGACTTTGTGTTTCGTGGGCTTCTCCCACCCCACTGGATTAAGATTGTGACCCCCACTTGGACCAATGGAAATGGCAACAATCAATCCATGGCTGGTGATATCATTCTACTCTTATCCTTTCTTTCTCTTTTTTCCTCCCTTTCTTATCCAAACCTTTCAAAATACATTGTAAACCAGACTAAAAAATTCCAGTCAATGCCTTACTAAGTGCCTTGTGTCTGGATTTGTTAAGGCTGGCTAAGTTTAAATTTGCTAAATTAAATTTTGTGAAGTGCCTGACTTTGTCTGAATGTTATTTTTAAAAAGTACCTTATTCTACCTTAATGTTCTAAATTTTACAAGTAAAAGTTTGCTATTGAATCTGCTGAGAATTTTGTTCTCTCCTACAGATTTTCCAGAGTGAATTAAACAACCTTCCCCTAAACCCATCAAGTGGACAGGAGCACAACAGGTAGTTAAAGTAAATTTGAGATTGTCCTTCCTTTCCCTTTTAGAGAAGCTATGTCCATCAGGTCTTTCTACCCAGTGTGAAACATTCTTCCCAATCTCTGTATGGTTTGCAGTGAGCCTACAAACAGTTCCTTGTAATCCAGAGCAATATTCTGAAAGCTTCTTTCTTTTTTAATGTCACTGACTTCCTTAAACGGTAACTAAACAATGCAAATTATGCAGGACAGATCTGTAAAACACCACAATCATGCCGATGACCCAGCTTTCAAGCTACACCTTTCAATTTTAATTTAGATTTGACTCCCATCAGGTCCCTCAGTCTTTTGCCGGCATTAAGGGTACTCCTTTCTCTCCAGGTTTTCACCCAAGAGGAATCCAGTTCACCCATCTCAAGATTGCTCCAGAATATAAACCAAAGTAGTCAGTGGGACAATCAGAAGATCTACTGGTCTAAACTGAACAGCTAATACAAGCATACTTATGTAAGGTCTATAAATCAATTTCCAACTTTAGAACTACACAGGGTTTCACACTTTCTGATTTCAGTGAAATCGTTCCATGAAGGATTTAATCCTCCAGCTTTCTTCTGCAGTTCCAGATGCATCCATAAGTAAAAGAATACAAGTTTAAAGGAAGTTTATATGTATCTTACACCATTTACCCATATATGCAAAAGATTCAGGAACTCACCATATCAGTATCTGACACAGGTCCAAAACTGGTCACATAGATGTTAGTGAAGACTTCAGTAATACTATCTGATATAAAAAGAAAAAGAAAACAAGCAAAGATTTTAAATTGATAATATTTTTTCTAACTCTATGCAAGTTTATGGGGCATTTTGAACAGGTTTCTCTCCTTGTTTACTACTCCTAACCAGTATCCTGTTGGAAATACAGGGGGTTTCTCTCCCACTTAAGACAGAGGTTATCGGACAAGAGTACGTCCCACAGAGTAGTTTGCTTCAGTTAAAGAGTTATACAATTATCAGCAACTACACACATATTTCCCAGTTCTCTACCAGCAAAAATAACCACAGCATCTTGGACTTAACATGGAAGTACAGTTCTAAATACAAAATGCCTCTGTTGCAGAGGTGCTATCTCTGTTGTTGCAGATCTCTCCTATTAAAGCCTTTCTAGTTGAAGGCTGTTTTCTACATCCTTAAAAGCTTTTCCAAAGAAAAGGACAAGAAAAAGCAATTATTGACTGCACCAAATGTAACACAACAGCATCCTACTTTATAATTGGGTGTGTTTTTAAGTGGCACATATTTTAACATAATAGTTCCTTTCCTTGCTACACGATGCTCCTGATACATTGCTGTGGTACTGTGAACACTTTGAGAAAATGTTCTTCCTAATCATTGTAGTCAGACAGCCATGAAATCAGAATATTAGATATTGTACTGCAGGGAAAAATAATTGCTTCATTTTCTATCTTCAGTTTTCAATTAGGCTCAAAATAGAATGATATTCACAAGAGGGGTAGTACACACAGGAAATTTCTTACAGCAGTTGCCAACAACACACTGCATTCTAGACAGTCAACACAAGGAATTCTCTGCCTTAAAGCCAGCCGCTGATTGGAAAAGAAAAATTTGAATATAACTAGGTGCAATTTGACTCATCACAGAATTTCTCATTCCTAAAAATAATACAGCTGCCTGTTACATGAGTGATCCTGCTGTTAGGATTTCCGTATTTAATCATCATTAAACGTGGATAGTTAATAGTTTCTGTTTTCCTTAAAGCTATCTTTTAACAAATATGTGATATAAGCAAATTTTACTTCTAATTATATTGAGGCCAACAGTATAATCCCTGCTCTTTACTGGAAGAAACCAATGGCGCTCACTCCTGAAGGCAGAGTCTCTACCAGCCACCAGGAAAAGGCCAAGACTGATCCACGAGCAGCTGCATGGGGAGCAGAGCATTTTCAAAGGGATGTAGCTGCAAAGATACAGTACTTTCAGAAAACTTCTGGAGCATGGGCAAGGAACATTCGTCCATTCTCATTTATAAGGAAACTTCCTTCTTCAGCCAAACACTAGAATACAGGACTTTGCAAAGCCCTCCCTACAAAAAGAATCTTTTTTCCCAGGATCATGTCCACTTTTAAAGCAAATAAATAAAGACTGGCTTCTACAATTCCTCTGCATGTCCTGAGATATGTTTATTTGTGTGATAGAGACTTCTGTAATCCCTTGTGAAGCATCCTTACAAAAGCTGAGTTGATTTCTACTCCAAACATTTTACAAACAAATTTTAAGTCAGTGGACAGAAAAGATGCTGAGTCTGCACTGTTCTTGGTATTCAACATGGATAAAGTATGAGTCTGGCTGAAGTATCGTACAGAAGCCACAAGTACATTTCAGAGGACTAGTGACTTCATGCTGCCTGTGAGAGACTCTCCAGGAAAAAAAAATAGTATCTCCAAATGGTTACCTGGCACAGACAGGAATGAAATGGAAGAGTGACAAGAGAGCTACTCTTCAGGAGGTAAAATGGTGCTGCAGGGACTAACTGTGAAATTTGGCCTGTACTGTGATGACAATACAAAATCTTAATTACAATTCCATGAAAAACACTGGTGTTACAAAAATATGACTGACAATCAAGTGTTCCAACAGCATAGCACCAAGGCTAATTTCAATTATACTTGCATAATTTGAAGGAACCCCACTATAGGCAACAAAGTCACTTGGCAAATCTTTACTTGCACATTCCCCACCCCCCAAATAATGGGAAGCATGGTCTTCTTGTAACCTCATTCTATTGCTATCAATTATTTGCATCTGATTTATTATTTGACAGAGGGGAATTATTTTGAAATTTGCACATAATAAACTTCATAGTATTATAATGAAGTAAACTTCATTAATAATCTTCAAGCTTGTCTTACATTCCAAGTTTTAATTTTTAAAAAATCCTGTATTCTATTATATGATTTCTACACTCTTCTGGATCCATCCTTCCACTAGAAATGAGCAGAGAAGACAGAGAGGAGAGCAAATATATTGACCACAACTTATTACAACAATATTAGAACACTGTAGATTCCCCGTTGGTGTGTGTTAAAAAGGGAAAAAGTACACTGAAGAGGAAATGGCAGATTCTTACTTCTGCCTCCTATTTTCCAAATTCTGCATAGTTTAGAAGTTTCGATTCATACCCTACCTTCAATGAAACAAATCCTTAAAGACAAAAGAAGCTGAAATTTAAAAAATCTTGAATCATTTCTGTTACCATCCATTGGTGTTAGCAGCCTGAGTCTTGTGTTTGTTTCTTCCTTGTTACTTTACACAGTCTTACAATAAAGGTTCATCTGAATTAAAAATTTGAACTTGGGAGGTCAGAATCAATGTCTACAAAAAGAAAAAAAATACATCCTCCTTTTTATACAACAAATATTGTAGCTATTCCTTTGAAGGAGTATATGCTTGTCAAATAATTCAGAAGCACAAAGCACAGTTTCATATGGACTTTCTAATAAAAACTCATACAGCAGGCGTCACAGTTACAGGCTTTTATAACTCATATTCTGTCAAGAACAGCAAAAGTCATCATACTTAGCCCACTAGAGATTCAAATAGCTCTGGATCATCAGTTCTTGTGGAAAAGCCAAAGGAATATACTCAGCTAAAAGATGTTCAATGCAACATGTGTTTGTGTACAAATCTAGCTTGTTTTTTTGAGAAAAGTTAAGGACAAGCTTTTTCCACTGGAACTATAAAATCTGTTTCCTCAAGTGACATGTAAACACATAACTAAGAGGCCTGATTTTCAAAAGTGCTTAAATCAATGGAGGCCCATGCTTATGAAAAACAGCCTAGATTTTAAAGAATCCTCTGTTGGGAGGAAGGGTGGCTGATTCATTTATACTTGTGGGCTCTTAAGTTATTCTGAATCACTGCTTTTGAAGGTTATACAAAGAAATGGGAACACGAAAGGGTAAGGATATAATTTCCATTTAAGATGCTTCTTTTGGGGGAAGAAATATGAGGCAAAGAATACAACATGTAGCTGCCACCATCACATGAAGTACTCCAAAAATCTGCAAATGCTGTTACAGCACCATTTCTAACTTGCTTTGGTCATAAATGTTAAAAGAGAAGCCTTAACTGAGTTAGATCAGGCCAGTTTCTCAGATGATGAAAGCCAAGGGTAAACTGATAAAATACAGTCAATAAAGTTAATAATAAAGGTATGAAGAAAAGCACATCCTATGGAAGTAAAAAAGCAGTAATTATTAAGATCATATTGCACATAGTTCTCAAGCACTGGTTTCTTCTGACTCCTCTTCCTTACTTGAACTGACATGATGAACTATCATTACTGGGAAAAAAAAAACAGAAAGTGAGAAAAAGCAATACATATACCAAATTGCAGAAGATTTATACATCCTTATCTGTCCTTAGCTGGAAGGTTTGCTGTGTACTTTAATTACATATAGGATTTTAAAAACATTAATTATAACAACTCCTCTATGAAGATAATGATTTTATTATCCTCTGTTTTCCATACATGGGAAGCTGAGGCAGAAGGATTAAATTAAGTGTAAGTAAGGTGAAGTACAGGTGTTTGCCAAGTGTGGTTACAGCTGTCCAACACTAAAAAACCACACTGGGAAAAGTCAACATCATTGACTTGTCAAAAATTACAAAAATGGTTCAGAGCTCAGGTAGAGTTGATATCAGTGGCATCAACAATTTTTTTACACCAACCCTCCTGCTGTTGGGATACCCTTTCAGACGGCCTGAAATCCTGCTGACTTGCTCCACAGTAGAAGAGCTGGCTCAGCTGAACTAGGCTGCTTGGCAGAGAATTTGCAGCAGCTGAAGTCTAAATCAACACAGTTTGAGTAATGGGGATGATGAGAAGTCAGATGAAAAGGTTCCTCATGAGCATTTACCAATTGGTCAAAATTGGAAGATTCCACAGAGGCATTTAAATTTTCAATGAGTTCCTCTGGTCTGCTGTTTCACAGCAGTTTTCAAAATTCCTTCACATTCTTTCAAATGCCCCTTCTCAGCTGCCTGTATCCCTGACAGGGTACAGAGAGTTCCAGTGGCTGATGTGAGGTAGCTGGACATGCAGGATTGGGCACACCTGAGAGCTCTCCCTTTCCTGGAGAATGCTGAGACAGTATTCTCTTTCTTGAAATAAATTTCCTGAGTATTTCTCATATTTGAGAATGATCTGCGTATTACTCATTACCCCTCTCACTAAAATAATTTACAGTCCTTTCTTCACAGAGAGTAGGGACAGGATATACACTCTACGTATGTTTAAAAGAGAAGAAAGGAGCATGATCACTGCAAAATCTTCAGAAAGAACCATCAAAAAGGTTCCAGATGTTTGTTTGCATGAAGCAGCTATATTATTCATTAATGTGTCAAGACTGTTTTCACAAGAAAACAGGCTACTAGATTGGGTTGGACTTTTGATTCTTTTTATTTTTAATTTTTAGTCAATAAAGCTGTAAATACAGGCTTTGGGCAGCTAAAATAGAAGATGATCTCTCTGAGGTAATCCAAAGCCATCAAAAGTGTTCTTGGTCGGACAGAGCTTTTAAAACATAAATATGCAGTTCTAATGTATAGTATAAAAAATCTTCAGACAAACATTATTTTAAATGTAGAATTAATAATGCCTGTGAGAACACTGCAAGGCTGTAACTGAAAGGCTGCTACAGCATGCAGAAAAAAAAAGAGAAGCGAAAATAAAATACTACTTTCTAATTATGTCAACAACATCCAAAAAAAGTCAAGTTGCCATGCTATGGGAGCCTTAACTGAGGATTTCTGAGTTTTTGTGGAAATGCTGTCAAAAGCTTGATGTTAATTTAACTATTTTTCTATGAAAATTATTTAACTGGAATTGACATTGTTCTGACATTGTAATATGGTCTCCAGGGGCATGCTTGGCTATGTTGCCCAAAGGCTTTGAAAATGTCATTCATAATACAAGTCAGAAATTGCACAGGTGAAACAGCCAGGGTCTTAATCCATCAAACACTGCTCCAACTCAACATGCTGCCCTTATCTGACAAGCTCCTTAGTGTGTCTGCTGACAGCTCAAGACACTGACTGGCTGGCAGGGAATGGGGGTCACAGGAGGTCATGCAACATGGAGCTGTAAAAGCAGCAAAATCCATGGGAACACAGATATTTCAAAATCACATTCTGCCAATTCTTTAGTTTTGGTTCTGCTGGTTTATGTGACAATTTTATTTAACCAACTTCAGCATCTTAATTTATTATCCACTCTTAAACTACAACAGTCTCAAAGCCACATATTCCCTACATAACAACACTTCCAACTTGTAAATTGGAGTCAGCTGTGAGAAGAAAAGGATTCACTTCTGTCCTTGACACTGGCACTTCACTCCTAATAGCCTTGTTCTATCCATGACTATCAGCAAGAAAATTTCTGAATACAGGCTATGATTCTCATTCAGATCTCCATCTTTAACCAAGTATAAGTAGAGTAAGCTTACCAGTAAGACCTAATAATACCTCTAAGGGTTACTGTTAACAGTTGCTCTCTAGATTCACTTTGGTGTAAATAAGACTGGAACAAGAATATATTCTGGAGAAAATATTTGAAGGAAGAGGCAGGAATTGAAAGTCAGTAGGCTAAGACACCCCAGCTGATGTCTCTCCGAAGAGCTGATATCTATTAACAGACATTATATCACTTGTTAAATAGACAGCTCTACGAAAGTTTATCGGGGCCCTCCGAAGGCCTGTTCAGCACTCATGAAATTTAGCAGCCCCATAAAGCAATATCATAAATACATTTCTGTCATTTAGACTAACAGAATACTTGGGCTGTGTATAAGCCCATTCATTTATTTGAGTCAACTAGCATTCATTATTCTGAAATTAATAAAACTAGTCCAAAATAATAGGAATTTGCTATAATACAAAAATTGTATTTGCTATAATACAAAAATATGATACAAGTCAAATGTTGGTGTTTCTTTAGAGATGAGTGAGACTTTTTGACCATTAGAAAAACACATTGACGTGGAAAAAAGAATTTAGCTTAACTGTCAACACCCTTCTCTTCTGTAGCAAAAAATATGACTTGAGAAAACATTCTCAGATATGGTTTTAGCTGAACTAGCAGCTTTTTTTAGTTGTAGGTTACCCACAAAATTTGCACAGAATGATATGTAGGCACATCTGCAACACAAAGATTGTGATATATTACCATAGTCATTATTTACTCTTATTTGTCCTGTATTAAAAGGACACTGGGGCATACTGCCATAGCATCATTACCAGCTATCAAATGAAAAAATAAAAAATTCTCTCTGTGCTGAACTTACACATTACTACGATAATTTTCACATGTATATGACAAATTCGGTGCTTAACTCTCAGTCAAAGAGTGCAGATCACACACACAAACATATTTGCTGCTTTTTCTTCTCTCTCTCCCAAGAGACCTTTAATTCGCAAACCTTATTACTTCATGTGACAAAATTAAACACATTTCCAAAGGGTCCTATAAATTAAGAACCTTGGATAAAAGTGACATTTGAGGTGCAGTTTCAACTTTATTAAATGCTTTCTCCACAAATTTGAGAAAGTCACTCAAGGATAGTCAGTCACTAAAGACTGATTTTGGTGCCCAACTATCTCTTAAAGTATATTGGACAAGCTCCACAAAATTATTTAAGCTCTGAGTTTCTATTTAAATCAATAAAAGTTAATCTGAATGTCTCTGTGGTCCTGATCATAATGACTAAACTTTGCACTTGTATTTGTCTGAATCTCCTTTATTCCTAAACTGCTGTCTAACATTGTCAGTATCTAAAATTCCCTGGCTGCTTATATTACCACCTTAAGGCAAAAATATCCCAATGCTGCCAAGCAGCCTAAAGAACTGGCTCTCAACCAAGTCCCAACGAGTTCCTCAAACTATAAATAATTACAAATTTACTGAGCCAGAAAGATTTTGAGAGAGAAAGCAAGAAAACAAGCAGCAGACTGATTCCACAGCCTAGCAGTACTCGTGGGATAGAGCAGACATAAATTGAAGCCTCTGCTCAAGATCTAATTATTTACACAAAGCAGAAAAATTCCTTCCAAAGACTGAGGAGGCATGCTCTATCTCAGAAAAATTCACCTTTGTGGTCAAGGCTGAACTTGACACACAGTAACTGAGCTCATGTTTCTGCTTTAAATTAGAGCATGCACTTGACAAGAGCTGCTCTCTATTGTAGAAGTTTCCATTAAACCCAACTATGGCTCTTTTCAGGAAAGGAGGAATGGCATGAGCTCCAGGGGGGGAACACTCCTGTAAACACATGAACAGGAGACTGGTAATGTTTTCACACCCTAACTTGGTTGTTTCACATGTGCTGGTAAGAAGAGGCTTCAGCTGCATGCCTTTCTTCAGCATTTTTGATTACTTAGCTTGACAGATTCCTTCTCAGTTTATCAACTTTAAGAGCCACATTTGCAGACAGTTAAAGCTATGCCCACACCACTCCTGAGGTGTGCCAACATTCCCAGCTTTTCCCATGTTGCACATAGGATGCAGCACGGTTTGAAGCAATGAATTCCACTGAATGTGGGGTCCAGGAGATGTGGGAACTGACAAACCTAAGCCCTCAGTCTGTGTGGGGCCAGCTGGCCAAAGACTCTGCATGCCTCTAGAGGCCAGCAGGAAAAAAGAGATCTCAGTCCATGTTTTGACACATAGGTAGATATTTTATACAAAGTAAAACATCTGGAAGAATGGAAGTGGATGAAGCCACTTTCTCAGAATGATCAAAAGCCCTGTGTCTACATGACAGGTTTGGAAAGTGGGAGACGTGGATTCAGATCCCTTTTCCAAATCAGGTAGGGAATAAATAAGATATTTAATAAAAAATGTACTTTATCCCTGATGAGAGGGCTACTGGACTGACTGGTGCAGCTCATATCACATTGGGCCAATCAATCAACCAGTGTCCAGCTTGAATCCTGCCAGTACTTCAACATGAGAGAGATTTCAAAGCAACCCAAAAGCACATAACTTAATTGGTTTTCACACTGGGAAAAGACAATATTTAGATACTCTCACTCGTTACTGTTGGACTTCACAGACTTTTGCCACCTCCGGCAACATTTTGACAATCTCGGAGGTATTTGCTGCCAAGTGATTAAGAAAGCAATTAACTATCTAGACAGCTTTTTGGATTTTTTCCCCTATCATTTAAACAGAGAATTCCTCCAATTTACAGGTCCACTGTAAAGAAATTAATGCAAAATGGATGCTTTGGTTCTATAAACACTTGCGACAATGGGGTAACTATGAACACTATTGTTGACTATGGTACAGGTAAATAAGGGAAGACAAAATGTTGAAAAGCAGTAAATTAGGTCACTGGGCAGGACAATCTAAACACACGGGCAATACGAAACTTGTTCCCAGACTACCATGAAATCCACCAAATCTCCCTTTCTTCCCTTTTCATTACATCCTCACACACCATGAAAAAAAAAAAGAGAAAAAATAATTAAAAAGCATTCAGCTCTAAAAAACACTACCAATATGAGTAATTTTTGGTTAAAGTTGCACAAAATTTTCAATAGAAACATGAAATTAAAAATATAGTTGAGTTTGGCTGGAAGAAACATGATCTTGCTGAAATGGGTTACTTAAAAGTTTGAAGTAAAAGGAACTTACCTAACACACAACACATTTGGCAGCAAACCAAAACTACATGTCACTTTAATGAAAAATAAAACATCAGCACTAAACCTTGTCCCTTTAGACATTACAGCTTCCATCAGGATGCAGAGAGAGTGTTTATAATTACCAGGCTGAGTAACAAATTGACTACTGCATTGTTTAGATCAACTGGGTGAGTATGATAGAGCTAAAATCAACCAGGACTGCCCCAACACGCTAAAGAATAAGACACAGGAAGACAAAGAGAAAAAAAGCACTCAAACAAGACTGGAAGTCTGGAAGGGAGCAGATTTTGATAAAGTAGAGCAGCAATTATTTGAGCTGACTTGAATTGGTGTCATCACACAAGTAAGGAGGGCAAAGTTATTATTCACATGCAACTGTATTTCTGTCTACTCTGCTTAGAGGTTTGCGCCATTAGAAGGGAAACCATAACATGTAGGTAAGGCAGAAAGATTCCCAAATTTATTTCACATTGTAGAAACTTACACTCAGAAGTCTTTATCTCTTTTCTTTTTTTAAATGTTTGAATTTCATGACCTCGGTACTTAGAGTCATGGAACACCTTGGCAAATTCTGCTGCTTTACAGTTCTAGGCTAATTTCAGGTTTAATCTCTATGCTTTATTCCAAGTCACAGCATTTAGAAATCATCTCCCATTTGATACACTCACTCTGACAGTCCCTCCTGTATTTCAAACCACATCTACCCCTAACAGCAGTATCATTTTTAAAAGGTAACAGCTTCCAGTTTCTCTTTGCAGTCATAATGCAGCCAAGTCTGGGCCACTTAAGAAATGCTTTTATTGTATGGTGGCTCCTACCTTACTTGATTTTAGTTTCTAGCTTATTTGCTTGCTCATCTCTTACATAGGCCCAGCTGCTTTTCTAACCAAGATCACTCATCCTAGATTTTATCCAAGTTAGATTTCAGAAGCCACTTTGGTTTGTATATATATTAAATATGTAACATCAACTTGCCAGTGAAAGTACAAGTTATGCAAGGAGGCTCTCCTTCACGATCTTTCCACATTCTAAACATTAAAAAAAAAACCCAAATTCTCATAATTTCCTGGAAGAACATCAGAAGTCAAAGTCCTTCTGCATCAAGCACTTGTGAAATGGCCACAGAACTCACAGTGGGGTGGCCAAAAAACTGTGATAATACATAGATAATACAGAGAGCATTTCATTCTTTGGCTACACGCTACTTTTCCTAAGCTAAAGCTGACACTGTCACACTGCTTATTAGCCTTGCTAATTATTTAATGAAGAATTTGGGTAGCATGCCAGAGCCCATTGAAGTCAATGAAAAAGTCTTACCCTAATGATCATCAGCTTCAGCAGAAGCCCTTGGAGTTTGTCTGCCTCTGTGGTCAGCCACGGCAAAAAAGTTATCACGCAGGATCTGACAGAAACTGTGATAAAGCCCTGGGAAGAACCACCTTGCTTGTTGTGTGGCCAGCACTCAGGTCACCAAAGGTTGACATCTTCCCAAAGCCTGCTGCTATCAGAACAAAGTATGAAACTCATGTGTTTCAAAGTCCCAAAGGCTGATGGAGGTTCTCTAGAGATTAACTAACATAAGAAAGCATTGAAAATGAAGATCCTTTCAGACAGATTAATTTTACTGTCTGTGCTTAGTGCCTGGATCCTGTAGTCCTGGATTGTACAGTCATTAAAAATGGAGCTGCAGTTCTTTTATCTTTTGCTAGCCTTGTACTTTGCATTCAAGCATGACAGGAACCAACGGTAGAAAGAGCTAGTGCCTTTCTTTAATAGAGTTGCGTATTAGTGGGCACTTTTAATGCATTTTTTTTTGCAGAAGGATCCTCAAATATATTTTTAATAGGTAATGCTGTATGAAATTCTATAATAGCATTTCAGAAGACTATGACACACTATTAAAAAAAAAAAAATTAGACAGCATTCTAATCCTTCTATCAACCAGGCAGCAGTTCCTATTTTAAGCCAGGTAAAATAACTACGAAGTACAGGAAATAAATGTTTATCCAGACTACTCTATATTCTCAAAAGAGCTAGCATGGAATTACCAAAATCAGCTGGAGGTTGTGTGCATGTTAACACCCTAAATACCTAGCGTGCTTAAGATTATGTAGACACACACTTTCCTTACACATTCCTGAGCCTCATAGTTGTGGAAATGGGGGAAAAGGAGGAATAGAGTTATGGTTTCAAGACACAGCACAAATCAGACTGATTGCCAAGCTGTCTTTTTCTTTTTGTTTTTCTTAATATTTTTTTGCTTAGCAGGACAATTCCTGGGATGGTCATGTGTAATAAGCTTCTTGCTAAACAGGAGTCCTGACAAACAACGAGATCATGCCTTGATCCTACAGAGAATCATTTTAATACTTAAACAAGCATTCCCCAAATAAGCAAAAAATACTGACATGGACAGCAATGGAGCAATTTTTAAGTCCCATTTTAACAACTTACTGAGTTGTCAGTTACTCTTCTGTTATCCACTTAATACTAAAAAAGTCCTGGTCTAAGGCTCTGCAAAGTGTCTACAAGAAGTGTACTGTAGCACTCACAAGTCTTACAGATAACAGTGTTTCCCAGAATCTCCTCTAAAACATACTCCCGGGATACTCCCAGAGCTTGGATTAAGCAGCCTCAAATTTGTCTTTTATTTTTGCCTGTGACAAGAGAATTTGCCTCTGGCTGTCCATGGGACTTTCAGAATCCACCAGGCTTCTATATGTGTAAAGACTTCATATTTGGGACTGGAATCTGCTTTTAATATTAAATTAACAGGTTGGGCTTTTCAAAGGCATAAATTAAAACACAGGGTGGGGTTTTTTATTTGAAATAATGCATAATATGAGTTTAATCAGAATCCAGTTTCTTAATGTGCATATTCTTCTAAGTAGAAACTATGGATTTGTGACAATGCAAATAGCATCTACCGCAAATATTATTTTAAAACAATTGATTATTTCAAAAATAGCATATTATGCAATAGCAAACCAGACTATCTGTTCTTTTTTTCTTTTAACAGTCGTTACAGACAAAATGCCTAGTAAAAACATAAAGAATTCTCTGACAGCTTTTAGCATCCAGCAAATGAAAAGGGATTGTTAAAAATGTCACCATTTCCTTATCTCAAACAACAGGCATTTATATTCCTCCCTTCTCATCTTTACTTATTTATTTATTTATTTTCCCAGGTGGAAGTCTCTTCCCTTTTGTTCAGAAACTGAATGAGACAATGCAGTACCAAACTCACATTTCAAGATCTGGTAAAAAGAAGTTCACTGTTTGATGCTCAGTTAAAACTGTTGATAAAAACAAGTCCATGAAATGCTACGGAATGCCTTCAGGATGGCAGAGGGGTTATATAAACATAGAACTGCACCTAAGACTAAAACTTGTGGTTTCCTCAGTTATATACACCACAATACGCCTCTTCAGCTGCTTCTCACTCAGTGAGCCTTCAAATTATTATTTCTAATAATGAGAATAAAAAGGCATCTACACTAGCCTTTAGATTGTCACTCAGAATGAAATATCTAGAACATTATGCTGGTGCATTAAGGGTAGGAATTGTCCCTTCAACCCACCTCTAAATTGTTGAATATAAACATGGATTTTCTTACCTGCTCCATTCCTTTTATGCGCTCTGGTGGTGTGCTGAGAGATTTACACACTTGAAAGAATGGAAATAATAATAGCCTCTAATAACTCCCAATGTCCTGATAAAAGTGGTCTGAGGAACCTATTGCCTTAGAACAACTGAGAATGGATGCAAGAAAGAAAAAGGAGGGAATGTGCTGGGAGACAATTACCTCCCTCTGATGAGAGAATCAGCACCAAGCGAGACCAAGAAGAAAGAACTAACAGCAGGGCAATCATTCAGTCAGAAGATACATTGCTTTCATGATATCGAGGTACTTAAGGGATGGAGAGTATGCAATTTTTTAAATTAAAACAGAAGAAAGTGTTAAATGAAGATAGGTAACTCCAGGAAACTTTCACATCAAAGATCAAAAATGCAAGCTGTCTACAAACTGGTCATATCATTTTACAGCACATGCCAGTTTTTAACTGATTTCTATTGAACCATATCTGTCAGAATGTAGTGAAGGTCCATGGTCCATGGCACTGAATTTGAGCTTCAATCAACCCTATTAGTCATAACACTACAAGATACTATAAACACTATAAAATACTTAACTTACAGTCTCTAAAAAATATTATTAGGCCGATAGAACATGGGGCACCCAGGTTTTCCCAAACAAATTGAAGATAAGGATGTGTGATCTCTACCTGTTTAAAAAAAAAAGCATGGGGAGGACCAAATGTATATACATTTTAAAAACAAGAATGTAATTTGGTCAGACGAAATCCAATCTCTGCAGCTGCACAACTTCACTAAAGTGTTTCGTGTCCTCTGATGTGCACAAGAATCCCAGGTAAGAGGGAAATTGATTTACATTGCTTTCACAGCATTAAATGCTCTAATTATTAAATAGCCCTCAACATATGGCAAGGAATTAAGGAATGTAAATCAGGAGCCATGTGCTACACAGTAATCACATAAATGGTTCCCAAATAGCAACACCACTTCTGGAAGGTTAGCAGAATCATACTTTTCTGATTTACATACAATTTCTGAAAACTAGTGCTGAAATAGTCTGTGCTATAAAGCAAACTATTAATAGCATGGTAGTGGTAAACAAAATTTCCTTTAGCTTGTGATTAATTTCATTAGAGCATTAACATGGAAAAAACCAGATATAAAAATGTGTTTAAAGATTAATCTTGGCATATTAAAGTGCTTTGATTCTTATAATTAAAATTTATTAGACTTTTGACAGTATTAATTCAAAATCTTCTGCTGATGCTTTAATTTAGCAGGTTGGTGAATAGTACAGCAACATATCCTCTATTGCTGCTTCTTGAGACAGATGACTCATTGTTGAACAACACTAATATCAGAAATTTAAACGCGCGCATATACCATAATGATAAAACTGCTTATCTATTCTACTTTCAAGTTTCCAAACCATATTCGAAAAAAACTATCACACAGCTGTATTAATCTGCAGTTGTTTAAAAGTGGGCAGTGTTTAGTATGACAATTTTATCTCCCTTCTTCACTCTTCAACTCTTTTGTCCTGCCCTCCTTCCCTTTCATATGTTTCTTGCTCATAGTGTTTTTTCATCTTGGGTTGTATTACCCTAATGCGTGGTTGTTGAAAAACAGCATTTTTTTCTACTTCATATCTTTTATTTGGAGTCTTTAGAAGCTACTGTTAGATATATTAGTAGCCACAAATACTGACAATGAATAGAGACCAAAACACTGTTAAAAAATAAAAAAATAAGCATGTGCTCTTATAATATACAGGCAATTACATAGTCCTTCTGCATGATCCTTTCTGATGAAATACCTCTCTCTCTCTCTCCACACTATTAATTCTAAAAATTGGATGCACTAGATTGTGCATTGAAAAGGTTAGTCTTAAAGATGGTCACGAAATGGTAGCACTGCAAGAAAACAGAGACAGAAATAAGCAGTCAGGAGTACTGCCAGAAGCAACAGATCTATCTCAGACCAGTCAACAACACCAGCAAAACTGTTCTGGCACAAACAGAAGGCCATGCATTTTGTGGGTAGAGGATAACCTTTGCATTCTACCTACACAGGAGTCTGCTTTTGCATCATTGCTTTTGCATCCAGTTTCATTAGATAAGAAATCTTTCAGGCAGCTGGATGTTACCAGCTGTACCTGGGAAGAGGGTAAGGCAAGTTTGGGTTTCATGCCACAAAAAAAGAGTAGACATCTGCATTTACACGGCATGTCTCACCCAGGTTTGGGTAAAACTACAGTTAGAGGGAATTAAATAAATTCATCAAATTTTGGTCAAAAAAGACAGCTGGGCATTTTTTAGAAGGACAGACAAAATAGATAGGTATTTAGAAAAGAAAAAGGCAACATAAAAACAGAAGAATAAACCAAGAGGAACTCTGGAAGGTGTCTCAGGGCACTTCAGAAAGGCAATGATTTGAGGTTCCTGGGTGCTTCCTGAGGAGGTATTGATCTCTAGGATAGTGTTGTGCAGCTTTTCAGTTCCCTGTACACTGCCAAAGTAAACTGAGAAGGATTTAGTCAAATACAGTGCCTGTCCTTTAAAATACTCTTTTCACATATTTAACCCTTTTTAGGACTTCAGCTTAAGGTGATAGCAGGAAAAATGCGGCAAAGACCATAAACAAGGATATTTCCTCTTCATTTTTGCAGATCTTTCCTGTCTACCCAAAATCTTCTATTTATCAGTGGAGTGTTTATGAATAATAAGCTCATGAGTTGTACAACACTGTGCTGTTCAGAAGCAGTTAAACCTTTCATTTACACAGATGTTTTTCTTCAGCTGTATCTTCAAGATCTGACATACTAGATATAATTTTTTTCACTGTTTCCAAGACGGAAAGCTGCAGCCACTATTTCAATGTCTTGCTGGCTGTCAGTTAAAGAATCTTAGAATAATTCCTTTTAAAAAGAACCTTTGGAAGGTCCAAAGCAGAGCAATCTCTGAAGACAGACCAAATTGCCCAGGTCATATTCTGTCAAATTACGAGGATGTCCACAAAGATGGAAATTCCACCACATCTCTGAGCAACCATTATCTCTGCAACAGCTGAAAATCACCATCATCGGCCTAATAGTTATGAGCTTGCTTAGTAAAGCTAAAGAGGGGAAGAAAAAAATTCTTCTTTATCTTTTTTGGTCCTTTTACATTATGGCTCATAAAGAAAGACAGTATTGTCACACTGTTTTCACCACAATAAGGCCTTGAAAGTAGCAGAAGCTTGTTCTGCTATGCAAAATGTATGTTTCATGGCAGTTTTTTTTAAATGGGTGTTAAAATACAGGAAGTACACTTAAACGTATATTTGCTATTAGAGGCTTCAAGAACAAAGGTTAAAAAAACCCCAGCCTTTTCTACACAAAGAAGCTGAATGAGTTCTCCATGTGCATTTAATCCCAAGCTTTTAGTTTTCATTGTTGAAAATAAAATGTGAAAACGTGCCAACGAATTGTCTTGAAAGTTATGCATGACTATTTGTTTAAACACTGGTTGTCGTCGCACAAGCAGAAATCAACATCACTAAATAGTGATGCCTATTCATATCACAGTATGATGTAATTGCCATTTTTCTTTATATCAAACATACTCTTCAAGTCCATTTTTTCTCCTTTGTGAAGGGCAATGTATTCCAAATATTGCCTGTATCCTATACATCTAAACCTAAAATGTCAAAGACCATCAGTGCTTTATTATAAACTGGTTTAATAGTTCATCAGCAAAATTTTCATAATATCTTTCAGTGATTATATAACTAAATAAGATTTCTCTACAGCTTCCTTCTTACATTCTGAATTAGAACTCTTTTTTTAAAATATCTTATTAAAGAAAACATTTGAAATGTAATTTTCTGTGTGTCTCCCATACAGAAGAATATCCAAAACAAACCCCATGGATGCATCATAGCAGTAAACATTAAAGGATTTCCCTGACATTCTTCATAAATATACCTTTTAGTGTAACCTAGAATACTATTAATTTTGTATTACAAAATCTCTTTGTTTCTATAGATTGACTAATAATTATTTTCATTGTAAGCAAAATATACGTTGATTACTACATTTAAATTCGCTTTTTGCTTGGTTAAAATCCACTACTAAAAATCTATGAAATCCATTAAAATCCCTAAAGTTATCCTGGATGAATTTCTAATGCGCTTAAATATTTCTCAAAATGTTTCAGAGTTAGATTATTTAAATAATAATTATATTTCCAATTCAGGTGGCATTATGCAAATTGTATCATTACACAAGGGTAATAAAACCTTTGGAACTATGATATTGCATTCCTTTGGTACTCAGCTATTTGAACTAGTCAGCCTGAATGAGAAGCAGTTCTATATTTCAGATAGAGAAAAAAAAAAATCATTGCAAGATTTACTAACATGATAAAAGGCCTTAGTGCAAAGCAGTCAACAGGAGAATACTTTGGATATCAGCAAGACCACTGCTTCTCAACCACTTCCTAAACAACCCAGAACAACTGCATCGCAGAGAAAAGGTGATGGTTCTGATGTCTTTGTTCGTCAAATCTGGCTGAAAAATTTAACCACCCCATCAGTGTGATTTATAATGAGCACCAATGAGCTACACAGAAATCCGCATTATCTGCTTTCACGTCTTCCTTATAGATGAGACGAAAGTAAGCAAAGCTGTAATTCAGCCTTGGTGTCGTCAGCAGTAATTCTAGCATTAGAAGCAAATGCTGATGCTTTGCCAGGAGAGAAAAAAAGTACTGAATATACATGTTCAGTGAACTGGGAGAGCCTCCCAGATTAGCTCCTCTATAGCCAGATATAACTACTTTAAAGTACCTACATTTTTGTTAACTCTTCTGAGGCATAGCATTTGACTCTTTGGGATGGTGCAGTGCAAGGCCAGGAGCTGGACTCAGTGATCCTTGTGGGTCCCTTCCAACTCAGCATATTCTGTGATTCTGTGATTTTTTTCACTTAGCATTGTGCAACACCCTCCCCAGTTGCAATACTCTACACAGTTGTAGCATTAATTTTATTTTGATATCTTCACTATTGATTTATTCACAGACTTTCAATAAATAAATAAATAAATAAATAAATAACCTCTGTCTAGCAACTCGGCCCCTAGGTTAGGTCCTAGTCTACACCATTTTTGCTGATTTGTTCTTCAGTATCAAAGAGGTTTCTGTGGGCTTTTTATCCTTCCACTCTCCTAATGAATCATTCCCTGGAATGCTTATAGCTACCGGGTTAGTTCTGTTCTTGGATTTTAGCACTGCCTGCGTGCCCCGGATAAGTAATTAATGAGATTTTCATACCGTACTCCCTATTGCTTTTCCATTTTTTACAAGGAATGCTTTTTGCCAATATACATTATCCACAGCTCTAACATAAATTAACCTGAGGTTCTCATTGGCTCCTCTGAAAGCGCTATTATGGCCAGATTCCATGGGGCACTTCCAGGTATGCCCAAAAAAGAAGCATACAGTAGTTTAATCCTTTGGGTCCCAGCTAGAATGAGCTACAAAGATAGTGGGCTTTTAGAAGATGCAAGTGCTGCTCTGAATTGCTCTGCACTAGCAGTGGCAGAGAGATATTACCATTTCCAAAAGATGAAACTGGAGCAAAGAAAAGCTAAGGAAGCAACCAAGACTGAGCAGGGGTACTGCACTTTCTCCCTTTAAAAACAGTTGTGAAAGCTTTCCAGGAGTGCTCTGCAGAAAAAATAGTCGAAGAACCTTCTTTTATGATACTCTGAATTTGCATTAAGCATGCTGGAGCTGACAAACACTGCTAGGTTTGGCTAGGAGACTAGCCAAGCTAGGGTCCCCCAGCTAGGGACTGCTACAGCTACAAACTCTTCAAAAGCTCATTAAAATCTCTGAATCATAGAGATGTATAAATACACTGCCCTAAATTTAACATATTCCCGATTATCAGCATATGATCATGGCCATGTTTCCCAGCAACTGAAAACATCCAACTATTTGATGAACACACTCACACACACACATATATGCATATAGCTTTCCTGATCTGAGTGGAGGACAAGAGTAATCCATGAAAAAACTGGGCTTCCCTTGTGCTCATAATGTTGAGCACATCACACAACTTTTAATCACCAAGTCAGATATTCTACACCATTACACTGATTCTATGCAATGATATATCCAGTGCTCCAAAGATGAAAGATCACACCTGCAAGTGCTAATGTCCGACCACCTCTCTGAGAGCAGCAGTCAGCAAGAATTCCCCTCCATTCTCTTCAGTTTTCCTATTCAATTGATTTACAAAATGTTGGGGGAAAAGAGGTTTTGATCTGTCTTGTAAGAGAAATGCAATGCAGATGCTTGCTTAAAGCAATCAGAACCTTTGAAAGCAGAGATGGTTCCTTCAAAATGGAATTACACTGCATTTAATTTTCATCTACCTACTGTCTTATCTTCCTCTTTTTTTCTAACAACCAGCATTCACCTCTTTGGTTACAATAAGAATGCCCTTCCTGAAGCTGGTGAGACTGACCACAGTTTGAAGAAGGATCCTCAGACTGTATACATTTCCATAGCTCTTTTCAATGTCAATATGGCACATAAAACTTTAGGTTATGAAGTCCAGCCTTTTATCCTTGTAACTTCCATTTGGTTTTGTTTTTTTCCCCTAATATTAAAGTTTTCTATTCAATTATAATTTATAAATTTTGGAGAGTAGAAGAGACAGAAGTTCTATAGCTTTTGGAAAGACCAATTTCAAATGTGAGAAAGAAGGCTGAACAGCTTATGGAGACAGTCAGAACACTGAACTATCCAGCATGATCATGACTGCTCTTGGGGCAGAGGAGAGCAGACTGATAATTCAATACCTTCCAGATTTTTTGGTCTCTTGATTAGTTTTAGTGACCATTATTTTGTGGATTTCCTTTTCTACATGCTAATAAAAAGCAAAGGATTTACGAAAAAGCATTACCCTAAGTGTCTTCCAAGCATTACAGCAAATAAAAAGAAGAAAATACCTTAATGATTTGTAGAAAGTCATGTACAACTAAGATCTCTATGACTTTCCATTTGCATGGCTATATTTCATACAAATTAATGCTAATCATGTAGCGAATTTATTTTGAAGTCAAACTTGTAATTTATTTTGATGTCTAAAGAGAAATGGTATGGAATGTTTGGGTAAGATAGCTCATGTCAGAGCTGAAAGTGCAGTCAAGAGTGTTCCAGCTGCAATCCTGTGCTTAGCATAAAATAAGTACAGAGGAAAAATTATCTCCCCTTGAACAAACCCATGGCTATCCATAGCAATAGAGTAGGTTGGGGAATATACCTAAGCCATATGAGATGTTTCTGGCTTCACGGGACAGTGCAGTGTCTTCCTCTCCCTGCCCAAACCCATTTTGCAGGTTATTTCATCATTGTTGTGTTCATACATCATTCAAGGATCCCAACTGCTAGGACAGCCAACAGCCAACAGCCAAAACCTGTTTACCTGATAGAAGTGTATCACCAGTAAAAGTCAAACTTTCCTCAACGATCTGTATAAAATAGCACTCAGTTTTGAAGTGCATCCATGTATCAACAAAGCATCAAGTTGTGTTCTGTCAGTACTCACACCAAGTCTCCAGTAAAATGAATTACAAATCTATCCCTTAATTCAAGAACTACCTCCCAAACAGATGTTTACTTAGCTGAATTCAATAAACAGTCTTTCAAGAAGCCTATATACTTCCCTTTTGTTGGTCAATAACTAGAGAAAATGCCACTATTAAGCTAAAACCTTTCATTACTAAAGGAGCAATGCTCTATAATGAGCTAAATTTTTGCTGTAAAACATTTTTGAAAATGTCTTTCACAGCAAGTGAAAGTGGGTTGATGAACAGCTCTTGCTTTCAGATGACTTTAGAAGAATTCATCTCAGACCCTGGACTATTTCTGTTGTAGCACATGTTAGGCCAGATTGTGATCCCAGTTATAGTAGTGATATGTGCATGATAATGCAAACTGCTATGCCAAAGTAAACATTCTACTGGTTTCCAATGAGTTATTTCAGATTCATATAAATGGAAGTGAAACATAACTGAGACTAAGTATCTTAAATTAACGATGTGTGGCCGGGTCAGAACGAAGTAATCCATTGCAAAAACACTTTCAGAAATTCCCAGGACTTACTAGGCACATAGTGCTAAAAAAAAAAGAAGGTTAATTATTTCCATATCTCTTTTCAGAGTACAGGTCAATATAGAAAAAGGAATAAATTGCTACAAAATCCCTGAAAGATGAAACTACATAATTACTAAGCACTATGTACAAAAGCCTTGTTTGGTATGCTTCATACCATGAATTATCACAACTGCCATTTACAAGTATTCTTTTAAACTGTAAGAATCCATCCATCCACAACTGAAGTATTCTTGAAGATTAAGACTAATGTGCCATGAATCACCACGGTTTAATATGCATGACACAGTTTCATTTCACACATGTTCTGCATGGGTTGATTGACATGTATACCAATATCAAACAGATGTTAATTCTTCAATTTTTTTGCTCTCAAAGTATGTTTTAATTATCTATGAGGCTTCATAAAGGAAAAGAGGGAGGTTATTTTGAAACAGATTTAATGAAAAATATAAAAGAAAAATCCATTAGATATTTTATTTCATGTTCTCAATAACATCATTTCAATATTAAAAAAAAAACAACTTGCTATGCAAAGGAACTGCAGACTGCTCTCATTAAATGGCTCATTGCCTGTTGTAAGCAAGAAAACTTTGATTATTTTTCTAATAAAATGCATGATTTTAAAAGCCCTGCCAATTGAACGTGAGCTTGGTGATATGAAATGTTTCTGTAACTCATTGTATGTTTATACTATGCCTAAATTCTTAAACTTGAGTACTTTGCAAAGAAATCAAAATTCCACGTAAAACATTACTATATAAATTCTCTCACCAACAGTGCTATAGGTCCCATGTATCATCTAAATTAAAAAGTCTTTGGTTATAAAATATTTCACAAGCCTCCATGGTACAGAGGCCAGAAATGGAAATAAAAAGATATCCTAGGATAAAAGTAATGTATGAGAAAGCTGTTTCAGTCAGTGCCAGCTCCCACTTTCTGCTGTGTCAGATGCAAGCCACAATTCTCCAGAACCAGAACAGCAGCAGAGCCACAGGTCAGGATGGAACAGTGTTGGATAAAAACTCTGAGCTTTAACTAATTCCTAATTTGATCAGAGCTGTTTGTAATTTCCATGGAAGTTAGAGAATGTCTCTAGCTTTGGGCCTGAGCTTCCTGAAATCAACAGGAACAGGAATGGCTCCCAGGGATTTTGCACTGGGAATTAGTTTCACCAAGCTGAAACAGTCTCCAGGTTGAAAATTGCAATTACCAAAGCTGTTACAAAAAATAATAGTAATGAGAGTGTATATTTGTTACATACATGTGGATGTTAGATAGTATAGATACAGATAAACAATAACAGTAGACAAAATATTGTCAAAACTAAGATATTCAGCCCCTCCCTATGTCATAGAGGTTTTTCTGTACACAGTAATGTTTTCAACACCATACAAATTATTTAAATTTCTTGCCTACATAACACATACTGACATTAGTTGGCACACAGGTTTAAAATCAAAATGTGAAATGATATTTTGAAAAATAACTGACAGTCATGGCACAAGAGTGCAGTGACTTCTGTCCTCCAATATTCTCTTTTCTGTATTTTTTTTCCAAATGCCCAAATTAGTGCAAGATGCCCAGAAAAAAAATGCATATTACCAGTGAAACCCTAATTTCAAAGAAGTCAAAAGACAGCATTTTCAATGAATTTACTGGGCCAGGGAATGAATCTAAAATGTGGAATTTACACACATCACACAAAACACTTGTGCAGATTTCTGAAAACATACACCCATCGCATTGCAGGGAATTAAGCCTGCATTCCTTGTTCAACCAAAATTCCCTGACTGGAATAACAGCTTTAGATGTTATTTTTGTTCACATTCTGTTTTACTATGTTAAATCACCAGATTTTTTTTCTTTTTACTTAAGATAAATGTGTGAAAGTGCCTTCTTTCCATTCATAGATGTTATCTTCCTCAAACTTCAAATGATTCATCTGGGTGAATGTAGTTATAAATAATTTATCAAGATACATGCCAGTTGTTAGGGAAAAAAAAACCCCGAAGGAAGAATATCACTGCATAAAATCTGAACATTAAAATTGATTTTTTTAAATCAATCTTTAATTGGTTTTATTACCTCCTAATCCAGGTCTGAGGCGATTATCATAACCATCCAGAAGTCTGTCTAGAATTCTTGTAAAGATGGTGATGTTATTCTTAGCTTCATCTTCCAGGGAGTCAGCCAGCACTGATCTAAATGGATATTTTACATTTTAGAAGGTGCTAAGTATGTTTTAACATACATTCAACATGCGCTTTTTTCAGGCTGGCCCTTAACTTGCTGCATTCTAACAAGAGGGGCGTATTGAACAGCACACGAATACACAATTTATATATAACAAGTTCATACATATAAGAGTCAGCAACATACTATTTAAAATATCCAGGAAGTCATTTTCCAGTAGTCTCTGCTTCTAGCCATCATTGCATTACTGTGAGTGCTACTTCAAGCTCCACTAACACATTTGGCTGTGCTGGTGCAAAACCCTAAAAGAGCTTCCCAGGCCTTGGTGGCATGTCACTCCCAGACCGATAACCCGGGATCCCGTGCACAAACCCATCTCCTTCCAGCCCTCTTTTATCTGTCCTCACCTAGCTATAGCCTATCTCTGGATAAATCCTGTGGATTTGCTTCCACCCAATGGTCATGTAATGTACATGACCAGAAGAACTAACATGAGGGAAAACTCCAGCGATCATGCTCAGGGAGTCCTCTGACGCCAGCGGTTGGTGGGAGGGAACAACAGTGCTGACTAGCAAGCTACAGGATAGCTGTGGACAGCCTTCACCTTTCTAAAACGCTATTTTGTCATAAATATTCCACTAAATGCAGACAAACCTTATAAAAGTTGGATGAAAAAAGGAATCATAAATGAAGTGTCACAAAGGATCTATAGATCACCGGTTGTTTCAAACTTCCCCAATGAAGAAAGAGACATTAGAGCCTTTATGGATCAAATCTCTGTGGAACATGCTAGGGGCTGGGATATGAACCTGCTGCCCAGGCAGCTCTGGTGGTCTACAGTCCTCTGGGACCTGGGCACACAGACCAAAAGGGTTTGTGCCAGGAAAACCCTCACATGCAGAAAGCCTTACACATGCAAATGTTCCTGTGCCAACAATTTTAAGCTCTATGCATGTAAAGTACATGAGTCTTATCTACTCAATACCAGCATATTGGTATCAGGGAAGTAAAGCATCATATCCTACACACATTACCATTTATACCTTTTTCAGCTACGTAAATTTTTAACCTTAAATGTTTGAATATTAGTCATCTGAAAATGAAGGCATTCTGAATGCTGTAATAGCAAGCATGTTTTCCTCCTTCTCCAAAACAAAAGAAGGTTTGGGTAATATTTTCTCTAAACCAAGCTATAAAATTGCTAAAGAAAGGGTTTTATGTTGGTCCCCAGTTCAAGAGCACAAAGGAAGTATTTAAATGTAAATCATTGCAGGCTGTGCTTTCCATCATATGAACCACAGAATCAACCCAAATCAGGTAACTTATAAAGGACACATCAAAATGTTACGTGTGATTTTACTCATGTGTCAGTTTTTTCTTAATTGTAATTACTAGATGATTCATTTTTTGTTTGTAAAATGTATCATTGTATTCACGGTAGTGTACGTCTGCCATTTTTAAGCTTATTTTTGAGATACAACAGTTTTGAACTCAAGACTCTACTAAAAAAATTAGATCAATAAATTATATGAAATTAGGGTCAAATCCTGCAAACTTTACTCAGGCATAAAGTCCTTAATAACGCATGTAGTCTCTTTGACGTCAGTAAGATTACTCACTTGAGTAGGGTTTGCAGGATCTGGCCCACTGTGACTCAACTAATACTGCACCATAGGTAGGTATAAAGAGAAATAGAAAACATAGTTTCAGGAAATACTTTGTTTGCTGGGTAACAAACAAAAATAATTGCAGACTTGTTAAATTATAGGAAACTTGCATTATTTACCATACGATCCTTACCATATTAGGACAAGACCTACTGCGGCCGGAACTAAAGCAAGTAAATCAAAGTTACAAACTACAATTAATTACATGCTTAGGGACTGTGTGCAACACAAAAGTATAATGTGAAAAAAATTACTTCCTCTAATGCTGTCACTTCAGAAATTGATAACTTTAAACAACATAAGAAAAGTTGATTAATAAATGATGCTATTGTTTTATTATATGTGATTGTGAAGTTGTATGCTATCTCCACCTAGAGGTTTAAAGCTTAAGTATCATTTTGAATTCTATTATGTTTGACCAAAAAAAAAAAACAAGGAAAAAAAAAAGGCATGCCCATATTAGTAAATATGTGAGCATTATTTTAGAGACAGTGATTTGCAGTGTGACTTCATGATAATCTATTTCTCCATTTTGAATGGTACAGAATCACAGTGATACAGTAACTCCAATAAATCTTTAAGATCCCATAAGGCATTTAAAGAAATTGCTATTTTACTGGTGAAATGAAGCATCAATTCACAACCCGTTTAAGGACAAGAAATCAGGCTTTTATGGTCCCTAAACTACATTCTATTGCATTCGCTCTAGAAACTATGTAATACTGCATTCAAACAGCTAAGAAAGATTTTTTTATTACGTTACCACATACTATACTTCTATAACCCCTCACACAAGCTTACCCTTAGCAGATTGTAACATACATGTTTGCACTGAACAACAAAACTAAATATCCTCTCACCTTGTTGGTAGCCACACCAATAAAACGAGAAGAACCAACTGCATCTCGGAGAGTGCCAGCTTCCTCTTCATCGCTGCTCTTTGCAAAACCTAACGGTGCAAGAAAAACACAAACCCACTCTCAGCGACAGTCAGTCTCCGCCAAGCAGTGCTTTCAACTTAACCCGAGGAAAAATATGTCACTTCACTGGAGAAAGGAAACCACTGGATTTCCGCAGCACTTTTCAGTACTAGCAACTTATTGTATCTCCATCTTTCCCAACGATCCTGCTCTGTGCAAAGAGGCAACGTATGATCAGAAGTGGCATGTGAGCCGGCGCATCAGATGCTTTCCTGTTCCGTGATGTGAAAGCCCCGAGACGAAACGGAACAAAAAATAAAAACCGTATGTATGGGAGGATGGGGGTTTAACCACCCCTCGCCTCACTACGGCACACCGCAGCCGGGGGGGCGGGCGGGCGGGCGGGAGGCAGAGTCATGCCATTCGCCGGGGCTCGGTGCGGGGACCGCGGGCGAGCCGCCCCCCGTCGCCGCCGAGCGCCCAGCACGTTTGACAGCTGCTCGGCAAAGCAGCGGCGGCCGCCGCCGGGGGGGCGGAGGGGGGCGCGGGGCGGCGGCGGGGACAGCCCCCGCAGGGCGACAAGTTGCGGAGCGCAGAGCCCCCGACACGGGCAGGCACTGCCCGCGCCCGCGGGGGGCCACGCCGCCGGCCCCGCGCTGCCCGCGGCTGCCGGGGACCTCCGGGGACCCTACCTGGGAGCAGCGGGCGGGCGGCCGGGGCGGGGAGTGGGGGAGTGGGGAAGAGGGGGAGAGGGAGGGAGGGAGGGAGAGAGGGAGGGAGGGAGGGAGGGGAGGCGGGTGCCGCCGGCGAGCGGGGCAGGCGGCGGCGGGGAACGCGGGGCGGCGGCGGCGGCGAGCGCGGCCGGGACCGAGCGCCTCCCGAGCGGCGGGCGCGCGCACGCGTGCCTGCGCGTGCCGGGGCGCGGGCGCGGGGCTGCCCCGCGGGGTGCTCCGGGGCCGCGCCCGGGGCCGCGCCCGCCGCAGGGCACGGGGCGCGCGGGGTCCCCGCCAGCCCCGCACCGGCACCGGCCCGGGGTGGCTTCCGCGGCCTCACAGCCGCGCGGAGCGGGCGGGCGCGGCGGCGTCGCCGGTGCGCGAACGAGAAGCGGGGCGAAAAGCGCTCCCCAGAACGGTACAACACATTTTCCGTGGCTCTCCCTCCTCAGCCTCCTAATCGCCTCCGGTCAAGTGTGTGTTTGCCCGGGCACAGCCCCGGCAGCCGCGCCGCTCGCCCCTGGACTGCGACGGGCGCGGGGAGCCGCCAGCCCCGGCTCCCACCCCGCTCCCTGGCTGCCTCATTAACATTCCCTTCCCCACTTGCCCATTGGCACAGTCTAATTGGAATGCAGAGAGAAGAAAAGTCTATCATTTAAAGTGAGCTCAGGATGCAGGCAGACAAGGAAACAAACCTCGGGGTTTTTTTTCTTTTTTTCCCCCTCAAATTGCATTACTTTCTGTTGTATTTTAAAGCACGTTGCCCTCCTTTCGTATATGCAGTCCTCTTCTGGTAGTAACTGGATCGCTGCTAGGATTCATTCCCATTGATTTCAGGTTTTCCAGCACAAGTAGAACAGGACAGGCTTGATAATTAAAGATAAGGGTTTATATTTAGTGTACCCTCATTTTGCATTGTTAACTTGGAAATAATTAAATAACGCTGGCAATAATATTTCAGCTTTTATTTTTTCTTTTTAAGCCAATCCTCATCTATCTCCTTTCCTTTCAATCTCTTAACTGCCCAAAGCACCGTCTCAATTATTGTCTCTTAATGTCACTGGCCTGCTTATTCTGTTTTAACCAAAATTATTCTGATGAAGTTTGGTTCTGAATCAATACTAGTTCCAAAATGAGCATGTGAAATCAGATGCAAAGACATGGAAGGGGGGGAGAGGGGGGAAGAGAAAAAGGGGGAAGGAGAAAGAAAGAAGTAGGGAAAAAAGAAAAAATTTCTTCAGTTACCTACAGAATTGGGGTATTCCTGCTTCCTGATTGTTGCAGCTTGCAATTAGAGGTGTCCTTGTTTTCCTTCTCCCTTAGTGGTTTAACAACTCCACAGCAGAAGATGAGAAACAAAAGAAGGAAGAAAAACACTTGGGCTATCAAGACAATTTGTTCTTCCAACTCTGAGATATTTCATAACTTGGAGTAAGACTGGGAAGAGAGGGAATAAGCTGAATGTCTTTGTTTTAGAATAACCAGTAAAATGACAGCCCAAACTGTGGAAAATGACAAAGATAAGGACACAGGAGCAAAAACAAATCTGAAAAACAGTCATTCAGCAGCCATCTAACACTGGCTGTGTCTAAGGTATGAGGCCCTCATCTTTCCCTCTCCAGATGTGAAAATGTGCTCTGTTCATTGTCAGGTATTTATAGTCGATCTAAAGTCTTCTTTGGATCTGCCTGTAAGTCCCACATATTAGTAATTAACAACTGATAGTAGGTGCAGAATCAACCCTCACAGTAAAGAAAACCAGTTTTAATTACTTGTCCTAATAAAACTGACTTCACAAATATCAAAATGGAGGGGGAAAAAAGGATCACTGAAAGTGAAGAGTCTTTATGATTTATTCTTATATGAAACACATTATGTAATCAAAGCAGAATGGTTTTTTCCACAGGTATTCATGGCATTCCTTCTCAAAACACACTTCCAGTAATCATAATACTGAAACTATAATCTAATTTTCATATGTGAGTTGCATCAAAAAATAGAAAAACATTAATTAAGGGAAGCAGTCACAGTGGCTCCTTGTTGCTGTGATAGCATATTGTCATTCTTCAAAGGCCACATGGGGTAGGTATGTATTTATAATGAGCTTGTGCTCATAGACTTTCCCAAGAAAAATGTGCAGAGTTTTAGGCTCTAATCACATTTATTACCTGTGATGTTCTTTGAGATTTACCATAGCTTCATGCACTGAAGTCACACTTCACATCTGAAATTTTAAAATAACCCCTCATTCCCATTTTAAACAAGTTGGACAGCCCTAGGGGGCATCCCAAATCACAGGGAAGCTCAGTACAGGGACAAACTACAGTAGCAACATGAAAAATCAGAGGCAACATAATTACTGACAGAGAGAAGGGTTTTTCTGCCAGTCCCACACACTTATAACCTGTCCTGCTGATGAACTGCAAAGCATTTGGGGAGAAAACTGTGGTGTTTCTGGGGGGTTACTGTTTTTGTTGGGTTACATGCAAGCATGGCTCACAAATGCTAGCTGTGTTAGCTCTCTTTGGCTAGAAAAAGTATGCTTGAGCCCCCTCAGGTGCACAGTCAGCAGGGAACTCTCTCTTCCCTTCTGCATTATTATTTGTGCTATGGTATTGAATGCTGTCATTCATTATAGAATTTCAATTAGCTCTAAGTGATATGCAGCATCCAGCGCCTCAACTGTGTTTGTCAGACTCTCCTGAGTCCTGATCCAAGCACCCTGGAAGGTGAGGAGTCATGCCCTTGGTTTGAATAGGACTTGAAATAGTACATAGATAGGCAGCAGGTCTACAAATTGTTACTTTCAAAGTATAAATAAAGTATTTTACTTAAAAGGTCTTATTTCTTTTGTGCTATATTTGCTGCAATATATAAATAGAATTCAATCCCTATTTTAATATTTAAAAAATCTTAAAAACAAACAAAGGACCTTACAATCCTATTATTCCCCTTTGCCAAGGATCTCAAAACTCTGCACTGCCTGATAAATGGGGTTTCAGAATTCTTTTGTGAGATTGGAATGACTTCCTCTGTGAGCACAAATTGAATAGCAGGGTAGGTATGTGACATTTCATAAGCACTTCTTACAGTTTAGAGGTAATAGAAACACAGGAGAGGTTAAGCCAAGGCTAGTCATTATCCAGACTGCAAAACACTAGATTGAATGCTTCCTTTAAAACTGTGCTTAAAAGAATCATTTATATGACAAAGTTACACCATCCTTCAAGTAAAATAAATTACTCAAAAACAATACCTCTGATTTGTCTCCACTAGGGAGGTGGCAGTAATCATTTTCTGTCATGGACATAATCAAGTAATGCAAAACAGAACTTAATACATAATGCTGATCTGGGGTACATTCTGCAGTGTAACATTTCCAGAAAAAAATTGGCAGATTGAGGTAATCAGCATTTACTTTGTACTGCTTGAGAATAATCCCCACCCTTCTATCTAGGCCAGCAGTGCTCTGAGCTGTAAGGATATAAACAATAATCATTGGAATTCAATGAAGTGATGCATATGTGTGAAAATTGAAGCAGTATATCAGAAAATTTTGTATGTAATAAACAGTGCATTTTTTAGTATTATGTTTTTATAAATGTTTTTATCTCTAAAAATTCATACAACATATTTCAATATTATATTAAATTTTTTTGTACACTTTATCTTTTTAAAAATTCTATTTATGTTCATTAAATATAAATTCAACTGTTTGAGATATGTATCCAAGACATAATTTCTATATAATTTTAAACATGTATATTATTTTATTTCCGTAAATAATGATTAAATAAAATGTTGAAGAGGTGAATTAGTTTTTGACCTACTCAGTCCCTAGACTGGCTCATTATGCAGGTACATGACTGCTAATCTGAGAAAAAAGATGGAAGAAGGTGGCTTTTTTCAGGAGCCCTGTGGAATGTTGATGAAATTCATATTTCTGTAAGAAGAGAAGACTAAGGGGTCCAAAACTCCTCCTCCTTATGCAAAATTGCAGCCCAAATTTCTCAGAGAGTTGAAATTATTTTGAGATGCACCATCCAACACTAGATGTTAGTATAACAAGAAAGCAAGGAAAATCTCACAGCTTTATGCAGTACCCACTGTTGTAAGGGTCTGAGCAGCTCTTAGAGTTTTCAATCTCTGACACTTACGGCTTGGGAAGAGTTGCTGTGCTTGCTCAAAAGCTCTGGCTATCATTCCTGACTGAAGAGCAAAAGCAAAGGGCCAGTGCCAGCTTTATTTCAGCTGTGTGTAATCGGCTTTAAGTTACTTTGCAATGTGCACTGAGAAGTTCAGGAGAACAGGAAATTGAAATGAGCTTTTCCACCTTAAATATTGATGAATGTTTCTTCTTTCCCAGGATCATCCTTCTTCCAGATTTGAACCTTAAATATCACACGAGGATTTTTAGTTTTCTCCAAACACACAGATATCTACAGAAAGAGTGAGCAGAGAGTCTTTGCTGTCTACCAGGAGTAGTGAAACTTGTATCATCCTTTTAGAGTAGATCCTCCTTGGCTTGAGAAATGTAAGACAAGCGACAGAGGGCAATACAACACATTCACCAGCTGGGACAGGACAGCTCAGATAAACAGAACTGACTATTCACTCTGAGTTGAGAGGAAGGGGATCTGCTCTTATAAAAGCAACAGTTCTCTTCATCTGCAAATTCCTGTTTTCTGTTTTAAAGTTATGGCTAAAAATGAGTTTACAGCAAAATGAGACCTTTGCTTGAGTAGACAAGACAGAATGCTGAAAATGAAAACGTATCTTAAATTGTTCTATAAATATAATTATTTTTGTGTTATTTGTATAAATACAGTTTCTCTTTCAGCTGTTCACTCAAGTATTCCTTGGACTCTGAAGATGTTTTTGATGTAAAGCAACACAATCTGTGATGTTTCATGTTTCAGGTGTCCAGTTTGGGGAAAGTAGAGCTTGTTTATTGGAAGGATAGAAATATACTTAATTTCTAAAAATCAGTGTTACAACATGGAACAGCTTTGAGATTTTTTTTTAATGTATTTTGAAGCTTAAAACCAAATATTTTTCTATTGCTAAAACGAGATTGATATTCAGTGAAAATTTTACAGACATAGGGCCAGTTATGATCAACCCTTTTTCCAGGAATACAAAGAAAGGAGAAATACTAGACTTCTGCCACTTTGTGCTTCCTACAAAATTGCCACATGCTGACTTTGCAGCCTGGTAATAGAAGGAGTATACTGTCAATGGTTATCTTTGTTTCCACAACGGCCTCATCTCCCCTCCTCACTAGCTAATACTGGCTATCCTTAATAATGTTTGATGCACACGAATTTATCAATGACCAGAGGATTTGCCTAAGCCTCAGGGCATCAGACAACTTCTTAGAGAATGTGCTTCTGCACATCTTTTTCCTCCACCATAATGCAGGCTGTAGGCAGATGACACAATGGAGCTGTGATATTTCTGTGTTTAAAATATTTAGTTAATTACCTAAATTCTGCTTCTGGGGATTCAGTAACATGAAAGATCAGTAAAGACAAGCAGAAAGCTAAATGGAGTATATTATGACAAACAAAGAGATTAAGGAAGGATCAACTTTTCTGACAAACTTCAAAAGGTTCAAAAAGTACTGTCTTTTGTAAAAAAGCACAAGTCACTCTAGAACAAGAAGCACAATCCAGACCTTCAGATTGCCTGAAAATTGCTGAAATTGGCAGTTCTGGCAGTGCCAGGTTTTGAGCAGAAAATAATTATGGGGTGTTTATTCCTACTAAGAAGGCATTTAAATTTTAAATTTAAAAAATGGATGCTTTTCTAAATTCCTTATAAAAAATTTTCATCCTTTGGCCTAATTTCAGTGCTGCTCAAAAAAAAAAAAAAAGGCCAGAATTCAGTTAGCAGTCTGTTCAATAACTGCTCCTAGTCAGGAAATCTTTTGTTGCTGATCCAAGACTACATTATCTTGGGTGGCAAAAAGTTTGCATTTTAAAAATTATTCTGCCTCCCAGGACTTCAAAGAGCTTCCTCCTGTCTTTGACTAATGTTAGCTAAAACACACACAAAGATGTTCTTCTATCACTAACAACAAATAATCCAAAGACAGTTCTAACATGAAATGTCTTGCCTAGCTTCAACAAGAACAACAAAACGAAGTCACATTACTCCATACTTGAGTTAACACAAATGTAGCTTCTTCATCTATGGAGCCTAGGAGGAAAACTGTTGTGCTATGTCCCATGTTTTTGAGAAAAAAAACATAAACCATATAATTGCTTAGGGGTGTAGCCGTAGTTTATAACAGTCTGCTCACATTTTGCAAAAGCATGGAGCTAGATATAAATATATCTGGGTTAATTAACTGCCATTACAGTATTTTTATGCATTTAAAGGAAGAATTTAGCTTTTCAGCACACTGCAGATGACATATTATACAGGATGACAATTAAATCATAGTAAAGACAATTGCATAAACAAACTGCTGGATTTCAGTGCCTGTTCTATGTATTGCTGTTTCCTAAATTGCCCCTTGCTGCACCAACAGATAGAAAGATCAGGAAGTTTCCAATCTGGGCAAATGAGAAGAACCCCACATCCTGAGGAGCTGTTTAGATGGGTTCTCAGCCTCCCCTGCTGGAGGAGTTTGAATTACCCAATGATTTCTCCTAGCATACACCTAAACTGGCAATATGAGCACATCCTTTACTCTTCCATGCTTCAGTGCAAGAGGTCTTTATGTGGATGAAGGTTCTCCATCTCATCTCTACTCCCTTCCATATATTCAGGTACCAAGTACAGCTCAGGGTCTGAGAAAAAGCTTCAGACTTTGGCCGCTGTCAGTACAGCTGCATTCCATTGCTTTGAGGATGCCCCAGGCTAAAATAAATAAATAACCAGATAAATGGATGACAGTTCACATAAACAGTCCTGATTTACCTTCCTCTTCTTTCAAGCAGTGAATCACCAGTGAAAGAGTGATGACTCACTAGGGGAATCCAAAACATGCTTTCTTTTTCATATGTGAGTCTGCGGTAGCCATCCATGCTCCAAAGGGGGAGAAAACTGGGCTGCTTTTTAATATTCATTTCCACAAAGCTGAGTCAAAACTGTTGTAAGTGCAAAGGAATTTTGAAGGAAAAACAGCTGCCCTCATATCTCCCTGATGTAGTGAGGATGTGTAAATAGTTTCACATGGCAAATTGTTTATGTCAACACAGTATTGTATTTGTGAGCATCTGGGTAGCAACTGCTGGACACAAGAGAGCATCTGCAATAAAAATAATATGCTACTGTCTACAAAGTAAGCACTGTGTTACCCAAAAGCTCTGCATGGTGCTATTCAAGTTTCCCACACAAAAAGGGGTGCCCAGAGTAAGAGTTCATTAAACATCACCAAGATTATTTGAGAAAACTTGTTATGTCCTTTTAAATTGATTCTGTGGTACCTGGCTTTGTGCTCTGATCTCATTCTGATGGTCTCTGTTGTCTGTCTAAGAACCTGGACAGGTTCTCACCTTGGCCTGGCCAGTCCCTGGCATGGGTGGACAAAGTTGCATGCCACATTTTGGGAACACGGCAAGGAGGCCCCTCTCCCCTGTTCGGGCTTCCCTTTTCTCTCCACACAGTTTTCTCACTGAGCCACCTGGCTTCAGAGGCTTGATCTGGTGCATTGCACGCCCCTTTTCCCTGGGAAGCTCTGAGGGATGTTGTGGGTGCACAGAGACAGCTCCTTCCCTGCCCTGTGTGGGGAGTGCAGGACCACATTTGATGAAGGATGCTTTTAGCTAACCCCAATTGCCACTCTGTTGAAAAGCAGGCATGATATCACAATGCTTATTAGCTGGGGCAAGATCCTCCTCAGTGCTGGCTCTCCCTAAGTGCCTGTCTCTTGTCACAAACACCAGAGGCAGAGGGACCGTGATCTGGGATGCAAGAATTTGAAGATGCATGGAAGAGTCCTTTTTAAATCTGATTTACCAAGTTACACATCTCAAACTTCCAACTTTACACTCCTCACAGAATTTCCTCTCTTTTGCTTACCATTTACCACAGCCAACAGTTCACCAGGAACCTCATATCATCATATCCTTGACTTTTTACTTTTTAAAATTATGTATTTGCCCAACAGGACTATTTCCATTGGGGGGAAAAAAAGTGTAGGTGGCTGTTACAATTCCCAGTCAGTTTCTCTTCAAGGAAAAAAGTTGTAGCTGAATAGAGTCTTATTTAGTTTTTGAAATTTTAAAGTACTAGCAGGCGATTCTGTTTGTATAAGGACCTTTCTATCACTCTGAACTTAAAGCCTACATTAAAATATGTAGCTAAGAGATCAGTCTACCAAAAAACACCAACAGCTTATATTCAAGAAATTGAAGCAAACATGCAAGGTAGTCTTCTTTGTGCACTGTTTATGTCAGAGATGTACCTGCAGCCCAAGCAGGCAGATTTGTAGCTTTCACGTATTTTCACTGGAGTAGTTTGGATTGCAGAGAACATCGTTCTTCTCTGGTTTTATGTTACTCAATCCAGTCTCTCATGGGTACATTCAGGAAATGGAGGATATTATTTTTTTTTTTCTGCACAGCAGCAGGTCTATCTGTAATTCAGTATAAACACAGTGTTTCCTCTAATTAATTCTTACGATGCATTTTTAAATAATGGATCAAGCTATTCAAAGATACTATAAATGGTTTTTTAAAATTTAAATACGTCTGTCTTACCAATCATCTTTCTTTCTCAGGGTAATTTTCTTCTCAGCTTCCTGCATTTTCTACCAGCTTGTTCCATTTTAAGAAAAACATCACAGGCTTCAAGTTGCTCCTCTGTTACATCATCAAAACTCTGGGAAAATTACTATTTTGAAGTTAATTGTTATTAATAATTTTAATTTGTGAGCATTATTTTAAAGGTAAAATGAGTCTTTGGTGTTCCATGCCTGAAACTGAAAAAAATATTTTGTCAATGAAGAAATTTGTACTTCACTAATACACCAGCAGCATTGAGAACAAGTCTCAAAAAGTATAAACAGTACTTGTAAAGCCATGTAAGTCTTCTCAAATGACACAATAGGGTTTTATTTGGCTGAAAATGAAAGAGTAAATTTAAGTTGATCCTGAATACTATTCAAATATATTATTTAAACAAGTCTGCTTGTTTGCAGTTTTCATTACTTTATATGTTTTGTACTTCAACTGTCAAAATGCACTTTGTAAAAAAATTAATCATATGCAACCAGTTGCATATTGTTGCTGTGTTTCTCCAAGTTTTTATGTATCTCTTCATTCCAGTCACCTGGCAAACCAAGCTGTAGTGTTCGAACCCCAACCAATTCTCTTGACTTCCACAGGGCCCATAATCCTTTCCAAGGGCTTTCACTTCAGAGACTGATTTGAAGGTGAGTCTTTACAATATATTTCACCAAAGAATGGCAGGGACTAGCACATTACCCCACCCAAATACCTGTGTTTGAGTGAGAACATCTGCATACTGCAATTGTTTGGGGAAGAAATGTGAAGAACATTCAAAGTAGCTCAGATTCTGTTAACAGTGTGGAATTTGGCAATATGAGCAACAAAAGTTGCTTGATAAAATTTGCACTTTTGAGATGACAGGGTGAAAAGTAGGTAACCCCATGGCTTTAGTGCCATTAACCCAGATTTTCCTGCAGGTTGCTCTATACTGGATGTATCAGGATGAATCCCCCTAAAAACTTTATGATTTTCATACAGTATTTATGAAACTTATTTAAAATCTAAAGTTTTGCATATGCTCCACAATTTCTTTCCTGTACCTGTTATCTGATGGATTATGTAGAGGAAAATTAATGCATTATCAACTAAAAAATGGAATTTTCTACATGTATTGGTTTTGGAATAATCCTGAAGTATTATAAGATCATGGAAAGACTATTAACATAATATATTTATACAAGGACAATGCATATTTAATCAGTATTTAATGGTGATATAATAATAGGTTTCCCCATAGAGAAAGACAATATGATTTTCATCTTCCTGAATTAATAACCTTGCAGAATACTGAAGACCATTTTTACATTTCACTCACATTCAGAAAGAAGAAATCTTTTTCTGAGCAAGTAAGGAAACCTCTAAAACAAATCAAAGATGTGGGCAGTGAGCACAGAGAACTAATTAACTCAAGGCAAGTAACCCAGGAAAATTAATGCTGAACTTCAGGGGAGTTCAAAGACTTCAAGGGTAACAGTTTAAAATGAAGCATTTATGGCCTTGAATAGTTAAGACCTTGTGAATGACTATATTCTTTTCAGAACGCATGAAACATCAAAGGCAAGTGGAACAGAAATAAATCTGGGCATAGAAAGAACTGGGAAAGAGAAAGGAAGAGCCTTCACTGTGTTCACAGAAGGGAAAGATTCCTCAAGATCTTCAGAGTTTACTCAGGAGATAATGACCACTACTCCTACACTAGGAACAGGGGCATGGATGCAGGGAGATTGTCGAAGGATCGTGTGCAGGAGTCCAGATATGCTGGGTGCCCCTCAGCTGGCTGGGTCTGGTGGATGCTCCAGCTGGGTCAGGATCTTCAGCAAGCAGTGTGTCCCATGTCTGCAAGTGGCTTCTTTTATACTGTTGTTAAATTCAGTGTTCATTAATCAGAAATAGAGAAGAGAAGTTGTTACGAATCACTGATGTAAAGTGGCACTGTAAAGCAATTGTGATCCTAGGAAACACCAGGAAGAATTTAGTGGGAGAAATAAAGTTTAATACCTCAGTAGAAGGTGCTTATGTGGTCCTGTCAGGAATAATAATGATCAGCTTTTAAATGGGTGTTTCAGAAGAAGGAATTGAAACTTGGAACATCTGTCCAAAAGGGCCGTGGAAAAGACAGGATTACTTGTAAGGCAGAAGAAAGTCAAAAGTTTTTCTCTTGTGCCTACTATAGTGAAGGCTGAAGAAAGAGGGGCAAAGGGAGGTAGGAAGCTCTGAGAAGGTGTCTTTAGGAAACACCAAAGGAAAACAGAGATGTTGCTGCTGAAAGACAAAAGGTGTTGGTAACCACAGGTCTTGAAAAGATGTACCCATGAAAGTAGAGGGTTTCTTACAAAGTGGAACAGCTGCAACAGGAGACTGAGAGAGAAAAACACAACTGTTGGTAAGCAAAAGGGAGCAAAACAGCTGTTTGAGCATAATTTTTCTGGATGCTTGCTGTTTTGGGATATATTTCTCATTCTTTGATTAAACTTTGAAAATACCGGAAACCCCTCTTTTATCATCTTCAACTATATTTTCTACTGAAAGGCAGTGTTGACTGGGAAAGCTATAGGCAGGAGAAGAGTGAGGGAGTTTTCCTTCTATACATCTTGAATGTTTCAGCACTATTGCTTGGTGGTAGAAGAAAAAATAAAATCTAATTAAGGATAGCAATAATTTTATAATATGATACAAAACTGAGGAGTACACTTTATAATAAGGGCCTACAGACACTGCTCATAAGTGTTAGTTTGGCAACACTGGTAGCATCTATTGCACAGATATTTAAATACCACCACTATCCAGTTTTTAGACAGAGCTGTCTTGCAGAAAATTCTATTTTCAAACAAATAATATATACTGATTCCTTACACATGAAACCTGCCCTTTTCAAGCCACCTCACTATGTCAGCTCATTATGGTTATGAAAAAGATACATGAAAATATGTTACCATGCCTGCTCTAGAGCTTTTAAACACAAAATTACCTTTGTTTTTTTAGATTTCTTAGCTGGTTGAGACAAACTCTACCTTCTTCCAAAAGACATAGAGAGCAAACTACAGTCCTTTCCCTTGTTTTGTAAGTTTAGGATTTTTCCATTAAGGCTCAATATGGATTCAGTGATATCACAGTTGTACATTTTATATTTATATTTTATATTTAACAACATATATTATGAATGTCTCAGAAGAGTAAGATATGTGCTGACAGAAGTCAGAAATAAGTGATGTTTCTCAAGGTTCATGAAAATGTATGCATGGGTGAAGATCAAGCCTGGAGATTTTCTGCTCAACAGGAGAGTATTTCTACAGACCAGTCAAAGTATTTATAACAAAATAATTAATAATATAGCATCTCATTATCATTTTACTGTATATTAAAAGTTACTGGCCCTACAGCATCATTACAATTTCTTTGAAATGCTAATACCTCAAATTTATTCTTTCTCTATTAGAGAGAACAAGCTACTTATTTATAGATAGATAGATAGATAGATAGATAGATAGATAGATAGATATACATACACTAAAAAACTGTGATTGATTAGGCCAGATTTTGATTAAGCAAATATGTGTTGTTCATTTCCATCCCAAAAGGGATGGAAAGTAAAAAATGAATGAGAAATGTTAGCGAAGTCATTTAAGAATGAATGTGATTAGAATCCATATCCTTCTTTCTCTACCCAGAACACTCAAGAGCAAATGGCAAACGTATTCCAGCCACTGGCAAGCAAAGAATAGATAATAAATCTCAGAGAAATGAGAAAGGTTAATAGAAGAACATAATAAGGAAAGAAAATTATCTCATTAATTCAATTAGGGACTTCGATATCTAAGGCTAAAAGTAGAAACCAGAGATTCGGAGATACCTGCACATAGAATTGTATGTCATTGAAACAAGAAAATGTAAAACAAAAACGCTTTTTAGTAGAGAGAAGTCGGTTTTACAAAGGTGGAAGGGAGACAGAAGTATTTACTCTATTGAAAAAGCTTCTTTACTAGCTGGATTGGATACTGTTGTTTTGCTATATTAAAGTTGGATTGAATATTTGTGCATTTACTACAGTGTGATCATCTGTCAAAGCCAGTCTCAATAGTCAGGAATCCCCCCTCCCTTCCTTGTCTCACAAGGGGTTATATTCCCCAACGAATTCTACAGCCTTGTTTTTAACCTTGATTAGTTAAAGACGATAAATAGGTAAAAATAAAAAGAACAAACAGTTTGTAATTGCTTTGGGCTGTTATTACTATGGGATACAGTTAATGGAGTAGCTTACAACCTCTGTCAACTCACTTTCAGGTCCTTATCCAGAATTAAGAATCAGAAATACAGAAAAGCTTTTTGCAAAATGTTATGATTTTGTGAAAGACAATTCTCCCATTTTAAAGAAGAAAATGCAGGGATAAATGTAGGGGGACGTTCAGAACACTCGAAGTTAGAATATATGCCTTTCTGCAGCAAAAAACAATGAAGTATCAGGGGGGAAAAAAAAAATGTCTCCTGGAGCTCAAGGAATAGTTGTTCACACACTTGGCCAGGAGAGGGACTGCTGATGTCTGAGTCATGTTATGCCCAGCAGAAGCTGCCTTAGTTACGCCAGAAAGGCATTTCCAGGACAGTGCTGCTGCCAGGTAAAGAGTTTTGCTTTTCATACGAAACTGCAGCATGAAAGCTGTCCACCTGGAGACTCAGTTAAGTGCCCAAGCTTTCAAAAATTGCATGCACACCTCAAAATGCTGCATCATGCCCTAATGGATGAAGGGGTTTATTTAGATTTAAAATGACAAAGACATTTCTCCAGGCTTAAATGAATTAATTATACAGCAACTGAAATACAGCTAAATCTCAGCAATATCCAGGCTGTTTGTGTATAGGCTGACACTAGTACTCAGACAGTGCCCAGCATTCTTTTCTCTTCCTCTACCTCCCTTACCTGCCAGGTAAGCCTTTGGCCCTCTCTGTTTCATTTAACAAGTGCAGGCTGGACCACTAGTTCCCCCAACACTATGAAGACACAGTGATCACTGTTTTAACTTGTATACTTTTATGATTCAAATAAATGGCTAAGATTTCCAAATAAAGCTTTGAAATATGTATTTTTATCCTCCTTCTATATAATGACCTAATGCAGTTTAGTTTCAAACATTTTCAATTTGCAGACCTCTAAAATCCTCCCAGTGGAGATATATAGTGAATTTAAGCCTACTAACATACCATGGTTCCATTTCTCAGACCCTTATAGAAGGAACCCATACCCTTTACAAATTAAAACCCACCATAGTGTCCAAGTCTTATCTTGATTGCAACCAACCAGTGAATGTGTCCTGTGGCTCTAGCTGAACCATTTGATTTTACAGGCTTTCCTAAAGGCAAAAAGATATAATTCCCATTTAAACAGTATTAAACTGGTTAGAATTGGCTTACACACATTGAAGAGAATTGTGTCTTTCCTCATCAGAGCTTTGCCAATAGTGGTTCACTTTAAAGTGATATAACTATTAGAAATTCTTCCTTTAGTCAGCTAGGGTCTCTTTATTTCTATCAGTCAAGTGCAAACATACCAAGATACTCAATAAATTGATTTAACTCTATGCATGTGTATTACAGCCAGAGGAGTAGTATTCTGGAGAGCAAATTTCCCTTCTGCACATACAGAAGTCACCTCTGACAGGGCACCCAGGAGGAAAATGGACCTGTCATGGTCGGGCCTGTGCCTCATTTTTCCATTCGTTGGTGAACACAGAGTCACTGTGTCCTAGGCAATCTGTGCTGAGACAGGCAGTTGAGGCTTATCCAAGCTAGGACTTGACCAGAATCTGGACCTCATGTTAGATGCCTCAACACACAGGGTGTGCAGAAAGAGGGAGAGCCCAAACAATGTCCGGAACAGCCATCTGTAGTTACACACATCTTCTCCTGAGCTTAGAGCTACTTTAAAAATCAAGCAAGTTATTTATTTTTAGAAAATACTGAGGCACTTGGTTCTTACATTCTAGGCAGATATTTATCTGCCAAATACATTTTGATCCACCTCTCCCATAATGGTACCCGTCGCTGTCCTACTTCTGCATTACAATATGGAAACTTGTCTATCAACATGCAGCAGAACAAACTCCACTCAGTTATGTCACCACAGGCTGTTACGTAGAAACAAAAGGAACAACCAAACAGGATGAAGTTCACGAGAAGATTCCTGGGTATTGCTATCAAGACATGTTCAGAATTCAGCTTGCATAAACTTTGTACAAGGTATTTCCAGAAGGGATGTGTTCTGGAGAAAAACAAAACTCCAGAACAAATGCACAAATAACCCCCACCACACACACACACACACACACACACACACACACACACACACACACACACACACACACAGGGTTTTTACTCTCTGTACTTCTCACAGATTTCTAAAGAATTTGATTGGGAAAAAAAATAGAGAGAGAAAAGTTAAGTTACTCTTTCTTTTCCCCATATGCTTCATATTTGTCTAATTTGGTTGAAGAGTGGTGGGTGGGTATTTTCAAGGACAGTTGCTCCAATTGTACAGAAAATCTCAGCATCCATTCCACTTTTGGCAGAGTAGAAAGCATGTAAGTAGCTAGCAAAGTGAAAACACGAAAATCTGTAAATCCTTGCTTGAACTTAATGCCCAAGCTTCTGCCTATAGGTGACAGACTCCATTTCCCATTGATGCAAATCCTTTCAATCAGTGTATTACTTCAAATCATACACACTGTAAAATGAAGTAATTTGTGTTTGATTTTCTTGTGCTGCAGAGAAATATTGTTCTCTTCCTATTGTCAAAGGTGTCTGATACACAAGTCACACAAAACATCTTTTGGAAAAACGTTTAAAATCCAGTGGCTTATGCAACATGACACAGGAAAGTGTTGCATGAAAATGCAATCTGTGCTGTGTAGAGGTGGTTGCAAAGCAAGCATTGGTTTTTAAAGATAGTTCACAAGAGTATTTAAAAGAGCTGTTAGCCCAACTTCTCATTCACATGTAGGAGTTTCATAAAAATTCATTTTAGAATATAAAGCAAATGTCTCCCCAGCCATTTCAAAGAGATTGTATCCCTTGTTGTTTCAATATATTAAGATGCTGAGCATAAGATTTTATGTAAAGTTTTAATATGACTAATAAGGTTGAATTAGTGTGTTAAATAATCAGTCTTTAAAATAAGTGTGGCAAGAGACAAACTATGGAATCGCTGAGGTTTTCTTCCTCTGAATTTATACCTATATTTCTGCTATAGCCCTCTAAGTTTTTTTCTGGTGCATTTGCATCTTTAATAAATATTACAGTCCAAAGAAAGGTTTAAACAGACAACTAGAGTAAAAAAAAAAATCTTAAATTTAATTTCAAGCCAGGGACACAAAGATGTCAGATTTATTTGAAACCAGCTACATTAGTAAATTGTGTTTATTTAGGACCTTTGTCAATAAAGTTCATTTTAGCATTAATTTATTTAAGTAGACTGAAAATCCATTTAATCAGTTCAGTCATCATGGTCAACAGGAATCTCTTCTGTCTTTGAATTCAAGAGATATGACTGCTATTCCGTCTAAGTACCTTAGCCAGTGAACTCTTGTGATACGGACTGCACATTTCAGCCCTGATATGCGATATTTGCTTCCATCCCACAGGCACTACTAAACGAATAAATGACTGCTTTTTGTGCAAAGATCACACAAGTTATACAGAGTAAAGCAATCTGAGTTAAATATAATCAAATTTTAACGCTGCACCATAAAATTATAGCCTGGATTATTTTTGCCTACTTGCAGTCAAGAGATTTCAACAAGTATTTCCAATAATCTCATTTTAACATTTTAGATTGACATTTCACAATAGCTATAGCTGAGTCAATTAAATGTTTGGGTACCAGAATGAGGAAGGAAGGGGAATTCATTTGAACTGATTGTCTTTTTCAGCTGCTCCGTGAAATACATCCATAGCATGCTCACTGTCCTTGTCCTACTCAAAAGGCACTATTTTATTGTAAAATGAGGTTTTAGCTTCAACATCAGAAAAGGAATAGGAACACAGGAATGTCGAATTACTGGCATTAGTTATAATTTTTTTCCCTTGAAACTGCTTTATCTCAAAAAGAAAGAAACTCCTGATAAAACATTTAAATTCAGTGGATCCCAGCACTTAGACATCCTATAGACACTGTCTTTCTAACTGAATGCACTGTTTCTTCAGATGTGTTTGAGACACCTCCAGCACAGAGCTTGGTATGCAGAAGTGTAAGTGTATGGGTGAAGTAGTTTCCACCCTGTATGTTTTACAAGGCAAGCTTTTCCTTTCTTTATGCAAGAATATATCCTTTTTTTAGAGCTTGAAAAAGAAGATCACTTTTTCCTTTGAAATTTTAATTTCAGCTCTTAAAAGAATCTGAAGAGACACTTAAAATATTTTGAGTCTTTATGCTTAGTTGCAATTAAAATCTTCACCAAACTGGAACATGCCCTCATTGCTTAATGTTCAGCCCTGGTGACCAGTCTGAGTTCCCTCTCACCAGGGATAAGTGCTTGGGCATCTTAAAGAAAATGGATAGAAATCCTGTCCCATCATATGTCTATCATTCAGCTCAATTTACTCTCTGTTCCAAATGAACATCCTTTTTATGTGGACACCTAATAAGCATTTCTGGTCTCTGGATTCATCTCAAGTTCCTTGTTTCCCATTCACTATTGCACAGGAACCAGTGTGACTGGCATTGTAGTCTTTGTGCTGACATGTGGTGGTGGAAATCTCTGCAGTGTGCGTGTCCAGGAGATATTGCTCCCCGGAAATAATGCGTCTATGGTGGCAACAGGAGGACATAGGAACTTAATTTCCCATATTATCCACTGCAAAAAACCATTTTAAATGAACAGATTTTAAAATGAACAGATAGAGAGTACATCAGAAAATTGCTAGTCTCTCCAATTCGTGCTGTTGGAATAGCACTTGGGGACTGATTTGTGATAATCTGGTGATTCACTGGAAAGAGCTGAAGGAACAATGTCCCTCCTGTTGACAATGATAAGCAAGAATGAGATTTCTTATTACTGCAGATGTACCTGCTGAAATTACTACTCAAGTACGTTCTGCTATTGCTATTTTTCCTTCTGTTGTAATTAAAGCAACATCTGAACACTGCCTTCTGATGTGTCTCAATTAAACCAGTCAGCTTCTTCATGCAATTCTATCCAAGATGTTTACAAGAGGAACAAGAGACAATATACTAACTTTAATACTGTTTCAAAGTTTGTAGCACTTAACACTATTTAGTGGGGCCTCTATCTCAGAGAATTGTATTTTCAAACACTCATAAGAGTCCAGATATTTTTGGTTTTTCTGAGGTCACATCCTCATTATTAATTAACAGCAGTAGGATTGCTGGTTGATACTAGATATTAGAGGTACCTAGAATGCAAGGGTGTCAGCATGTGACATGAGGGTTTATTATATGACTCAGATAAAATTCCCTTTTCTTTCAATAGCTGATTAACTGAAGGAAAATAAGTGTGGAAACACACTCCATGACCTGATCCAAAACTTCAGTCAGATTCACAGATGTGATAGGAAATGTCATTTGAATGCCAAGATCAGGTTTATTAACTAGTAGCTGAGCAACATTCTCTGCATACATAAATTGGGCTTGGTTGTGACTTAAGTCCTCAGCCAAGAGCCCAGCTTCTTCATGGACTGACAACTGAAACGTCATGCCTGCAGAGGCAAAACCTACTCACATCAGTCATAAGACATGGGGAAGGGAGCCTTCACCCTAGTCCTGCATGCTGAAGTACTTGACTCATCAGAGGGAGTACAAAAGGTGATTATTGCTTAAAATGACTGAGATTAAATTACTGCTGTAGGATACGTGGAGCATTTTCCCCCAGAGGTTTTTCTCTTAATCACACAAGCTATGTCTACATTGCTAAATAAAAGCCAGTCAGGCAAATGTCCATATGTTTAAGGACACTTTGACATAGCAAGTGAGACAGTATGGTCCAAAACAGGGCCAAGTTGCAAGCTATCAGTTAAGTAATTCAGACAGTCAGGAGACCAATATTTGATCTCAGTTTCTGGGCCTCTTGTTAACAAAATAGAGGCATGATAGGACTGCTCAATACACCCACTGCACAGAACCATGGCTAAAGTCACAGTCCTCAAGCAACTGCCTTTCTGCAGTAGCCACCTCTTCTGTCAATGGCACAAGGCTCCCTCTTTCCCCAGACTGTCCAGAGCTGGATTGGCTTAGGATGTTGATCTGCTGCTTGGGCCATACTGCTTGAAAGTGTGCAAGTCCTAGGAGAGAAGAGGAAGAAAATCCTAAAAGGGAGGTGACAACAGATGTCAGTAAATATAAAGACAGAGAAGCTATGTCCATCTCATGCCCAGTTCTACTGATACAGCCTAACCCTTTACTGTTTCTTTATAATCTGTTCTACTTGTATCTATGTACGTGCATATGTTTTGATATTCCAGTAAGAGGCAGTTTCACATTACAGCTAAAGGAAACTAACCACCAGCTGCAGTCAAGTGATCCCAACATTCTCCTTATACTATTTCCCTAGCATTTGTCTCACTTGAAGTGAACCAGTTCCAAACCCTAAACTACACAACTGTACTCTAACTTCGGTCAGCTCAGCTGCCTGAATAAATAAACCATTGAACAGGACCCCATCGTGGTGAAGCTGTTCTGGAACCCAGAAAGAAAGGTGCTTAACTGGGAGGCAGAAGGAGGAGCAGGACTGGCCTTTGTGTCAGCCATCAGCTATTTGACAGGCTCAGCTGTACGTCCAAACATACTGTCAGCCAAGAAGATCTTTATTCAACAGAGATTTGTTGGACCTAACAATATCTACTATTCCATATATACATTATGACACAAGAAAGATTTATTCCTTAGGATCTGAAAATACAATTAATAAACAGATTTAGGTACATGGGTCAGTTTGAAACTGGAGAACTTTCTACTTCTTAGGATGTGATGTCTATCCAGTCTTACTTTGAATCTCATGTCAGAAGTAAGGTCCCAGCATATACCTGCTTCCTCCTTTCCAGTGAAGGAGCCATAAGTACATAAGCAGCAAGAAACCTCTGTAGTCTGAAACTTTTGCTTATCCTTTTAGAACACTGCTTTCTGGGCATATCAAGAGTACATTGCTTCTACAGGCTGAATCTCTCAGAAGGTTACTGCATTATTAATAGCTGGTTCAATTTAGCTAGTTAGACAAAGAATAGTTTTTGAAGTTAGGTTGGATTCCAACCACCTTTTTTTGGATTTATGTTATTTTTATCCACTAATTGCTCCCTGTGCATGCTTTGCCACACAGCTATAATTCCTATATAATACTAAAATGAATAGCTGCTAGGCAATGCTAATCCTTGCTATCATCATGCTGGAGATTTTAGTGCCCGCCTTGTTTGGATCTTTCCCCAAAAAGGCTTTTTAACTTCATCTTGAATTTGCATTGTTGCATTTTCCTAGTCATGCCTTCCTACTTCTCCCACCTCCCACCAGAGATGCTTCTGCTGCTAATTTTTCATTGAGCTCTAGCATATCATAGAGCTCAAAAATGTCTTGGGTTGGAAGAGACCTTAAAGATCATCTAGTTCCAGACCCCCTCCATGGAGAGAAACACCTTCCTCCAGCCCAGGCTGCTCACAGCCCCATTGAACCTGGCCTTGAGCACTTCTAGGGATGCGGCATCCACAACTTCTCTGGTAGTAGTGCAAGGTATCCTCACTGCCAAGACATGTGTGAGGCACACTCAGCCACTCTGATTTAGGAAAGCTGCCAGCATGAGGGCTGTCCTCTACCAAAGTGGCTTTCTAACAATTAGATCTGTTCTAAAAAGGAAGTTTTTCAAGTAAAAATAATGTCTCAGCACCAAATCCCTTTCAAAAGGCAAAGACGGTGGCAAATATATTACGCTGTACCTTTCTCTAAGTTCAAGAATAAATACAGTATGTCCTTCAGCTACTTCTGTCTAAATACCATATTTATGTTTATTATCTGTAACTGAAAAATATACAGCAACATTCTGCAATGAAGCCCTAGTGATACTGTGCAGTGTTCACTTATAAAACACAATAAGTTTTGTGTCACCAGCAGATATACAGTTTCTGCTCTGAGGGTTTTTTTGATTGAACAATTTCTTCAGTGGTCATAACCTTATATACACTTATAATAAAATTCTTGCACAAAGGATTTTAGTTAACATTTACAAATATCTTAAGAAATGAAGAATAATAATGATTTTTCTCCTTGCTACTTATTCCATTAAAAATTGCTCTAGATGTTGATATGAAGAGCAGTGGATATGGATATTCCAAGAAAGAGTATATACATTCACAAATACAGTGAAGGGAGATGACATTAGCAGCCATATTTTTTTTCTGGGGAAAGGGGGGGGAAAGTGATGGTAATCTTGGAAAAAATAGGCAATAAATCAGTTTGAATGCTCACAATGTATAAGACTTCAAGCCTAAATATGTTGAGCCTCTGTCAAAAAAGAAAGACTGAGATTTACGACTGAGGAAAAAAAAAGGAGCCATGTGTGAAAAGCAGTCTGGGTCTTGGAATCTAGCAAGAAATGAGGGTCATCTTGCATATTTTATAATCCTTATCCCAAGACAAATAATAACACTTTGAAAACGTTTGTTGCTTTCAGTTTTATTAAATTACAAGTTACTTTCTCATCAATCAATTAAATAGGCAAGACTGGAACTTGACTGTATATTCCTAAGTTGCTCTGCCATAAATCAAGTCCATAGTTGAATGAGTGTTTAATTATGTGTTCACAAACTGTTGTGTATAAAGGAATTTACCTACCAGGTCATATTTTTTACTTCTTATTTGAAGAATTTGTTTCTCACTAACCACTGACAATGAACTTTCTTTTCAGCCTAGTATCAGGACAGAATCTCACCTAGGAAGATCCTAAGGGAAAGCTGCCTGAAGAACAGCTGAGGTCATTTGGTCTGTTCATCCTGGAGAAGAGGAGACTGAGGGGTGACCTTATTGCCATCTCCACCTTCCTCATGAGGGGAAGAGGAGGGGCAGACACTGATCTCTTCACTCTCATTACCATTGAAACAGTAATAAGCTGAGTCAGGAGAGGTTTAGGTTAGGTAACAGGAAAAGGTTTTTCACTCAAATGGTGGTTGGGTAATCCAACAGGCTCCCCAGGGAAGTGGTCACAGCACCAGCTTGAAAGAGTCCAAGAAGTGTTTGGACAATGCCCTCAGGCACATGGTGTGACTTGGAGGTGGCCCAGGCCGGGCCAGGAGTTGGATTTGATTAACTTTTTGAGTCCCTTCCAACTCAGCTTATTCTGTGATTCTCTATGTCCATTGGCTCAATTAATTCTGGCATCTTGAGGAAAGGACTCCATACCTTGCAGAAAGAGGATTCATTTTTAATCTGAATTTGTACATTTCTGGCTTTGTTTATCTTGAGTCTGCAGTATTTGGCCCACATTTGTGAAGAGAGTACAAGATTGAGGAAAGCGGTATATCAAGACACAAGCAGCAAACTTATTTTTAGATAACAGACGGGGGAAAAAAATATGAAGAGTAAGAGTTTATTTCATCTATTGTGACAAGACAAGCCACAGGATAGAATGCTTTCCATTGCACCCTAGAGCAAAAGTATCAGAAAAATATCAATTTCCCAGAATGGACAGTGTGCCCAAAAGGTGCCATGACATCCATTTTTTGTAAACTTAGTGAATTGTTGGACCATAACTGAACAACCGTGGTTCACAATCTTTCTATATTATTAATTCAAAAGCATCAGCCACCTGGGATTTTTTTTGCTTGCTTTTAGGAATTTTTAGCCTTATGGGTGATCACATGTAATCTGTCTGCACTTCCTTGTTAATGCAAACAATTGAGTGCATTGGGCTTTTTTGGTAGATTTTTGGTAGACTATTGGTAGATGTGTCTTAGACTCCTAATGCAGGTCATTACTGCCCCAGAGGGAGAGTTTCAGAGACAGACCTAATACTTTGTAAGGACAAAGTTATTTGGGAAGTCAACCCTAAGTTTCATAATCATAATTTCTCTCCTACTGATATCCTAAGAAACATACCATTAAGAACTATTCTCCCATCTTCTCTATTTGGTCTTTTCAATATATTTTCTCTTGAGAAGAAGCCAAGAAATCCACATTTCCAGAGTGACTCAGTGCCTAAAGGATTACATACGATCATTGTCATCAGTTAGTGAACCACTACGATGAGTAAGTCATGAGAGGAAAAGAAGCTTCTAATATCAAAACTTGAAATGCTTAAAAAATGAAAGAACTGTATTAGACAGAATCCAGATAATTTATCATTTCTGATCCCAACTTATGCATAAAGTACTTAAAAGGGTAAGTCATCACAAGTTTTGTCCTGAACTTAAACTTTCTTCTGTTGTAAAAACATGCCTTTCAATGGGCAGATAATCACGACATTAAGAAACCTGTATTCTCTTTCCTCCACCACCCCAGCCAAGCCCGGTGATGCTTTATAGAATTTGATTTCTTAGAAATAGCAGGTCTTGAACAGGTATGGCTGGTCTCAGATGCCATTATGTGTACAGAGAACAGATCACCCTATTACAGTGCCCTTCAGTATCAATGGAACAATCTTTAATAAATTTGCATAAGGGCACAAGCTCAAACTCTAAAGTCAAAAATAATGTATCAATTGTAATTCACAATGCCAAAATCTTTATCTTACATATTTAACTTCTGCTAATATATATGAACATGTTTGGAATCAACAGAGGTTCCTACTGGAAAACCTAATTTAGCAAGAGATCTGAGACGTTGCCACTAAACCTGTACCTTAACATTTTATTGAAGAACAGTGAATTTCATGCTCTTTTAACCAACTTCTAGCTTGCTACAAGAGAACCATATCCACACTCAAAGAAGGTGATCTGAGAGCAGTAAAATTGTACATAAAGTGCAATCTTAAGGTGCCAGGGAAGAATTACAGATGAATTTGAAAGATTAATTTCAGGCTCTTTTCTGAGTAATTAAAACTCTTGGTCTGGGAGGAGAATGGTCAGATCCAGCATGGACTTTCCAAGAGGCATGAAGGACATAGATGTTTCCAACTTTCACACCTGTAATTAGCACTTTCTGCAACCATCTTAGCATCTGGCTATTTTCACCCAAGTCAATTCTTTCCAGCCTTGGTAATTTGCTGGCTTCCACCTGCTTTGCATTTTTTACTGCTGGGAGCCAGATGATGGCTGCCTTTGCTACAATACACGATTCTCTTGGATAGAAAAAAAGTGAGAGAATGCACAAAAACCCCCAGTGTTATGCAGCAGATAGAGGGTGGGGAAAATTGCTGACATAATCTGATTATTTCATATGATTTTTTGGGAGTGTGGAAGTCCTCCTGTTGAACCTTGAGCATTGGCTGCACAGTAATATATCACTGCTTGTACAGAAAAATGTGGGTTGTGATCTCTGGTGTACCAAACACCTGTAATTTCAGTTTCTGGGCAGCTCCATACACTCAACATTTTGTCATATTCTAAGACATGAATAGGTTGATACATGACTATAGGCTAGTTTAAATTCCTAGACAAGATATTTATTTACAGAATCCCAGGATAAGAGTTCTCCTACATAATGTCCAAGATTTTAATTTGCCTAGTATATGTACCCTTGCCAAGGACATATCAGAAGCCAGATAAGGACGTTCAGAAATTTATTGCAGCTCAAGGCTTTGAACTAAGATAAATCAAAGACAGATTTTAAATTTGAAAGTAATAAGTCCTTAATATCCCTTTGGTACTTGGCAAGTGTAATATGTTAAGGTTTTTTTCTGTGGAGTGGGAAAGGACTGTGTGTTTTTCCCAAAATCAAAATGTACCTTGTATATTCTTTCATTTAGAGCAAATGAACTTTTTTTTTTCCCTTTTAGCATCTCATAATTTGTTCTGTTTCAGCAAGGTACTCAAATTTAAGGCTACAAATAAGAATGTGGAGTCAAAAGAGCTGCTTGTGTCCCCCAGCTAAGGAACATGCTTAGACATCATGAGGAATTCTGCTCTAATTACTTTCTAATACTAGTAAATGCTTCTTAAGACAAAGAAGATATTGAGTACATTTTTGTTGGAACATTTCATACACAGCAGGAACCAGAGTTATCTTGATCTAGCTGTGAATGACCTAAGTAATTAACCAGCTTCATGATGACACTTATCTATGTATTTATTTATTTATTTTACATAAGGAGAGAGACAAGACTCATAAATTTGGAGTTATCCTGATGTCACTAATACTACAAAATAAATTGCTAAGAAGAATGAAACAAAGAAAACCCTGAAGACAGGAATGCAACCACATCACCAGAAAGAATGAAGTACCTTCCTTGTTCGTGAGGAATTCATTTAAATCATCACATTAGGTCTCTCTACCTGTTTTTTTCTTGCAGATTAAACCAAATGAGTTGTTAAATTCTGTTTAGTTAATGGAGGGAGTCACTGCACTTGTATAGTGGAAAGAGTGGGGACGAGGATGGGTTGACTTGGTTTTGGAAAATGTATTAATTATGTTTAGACTCCTTTGTATATACACTAGAAACCCTAATAGGAAATCAGAAAAATGCAGGAAATGCAACCCTCTGCCTACAGGACTCCAGGACGGAGAATTTTTGTCTGTATATGTAAAGCTACACATGAAGAGAGGAGGCAGCTCTAGAGAATAGAAGGAGCAGAAAAATGGTAGATAAGGAGTGAGTTTTAAGAACAGTCTTCTGAGAATTGTTTTACTGCATGCTAAACTAATTAGAAGTTAATGGAATTGTTTTAAAAAACATACCTATTTTTTGCATGCCAGCTCAAGTCATAGCTTCCTGAAATCTTCATTGGCACATCTTCCTTTCTCATTCTTTAAACTGGTACAGAAACTGTGAAGCCTCTGTGAGTTGCAAGGATATATGATTGTTTTTGATTCTATTCTACTTAATTTCTCTCCTATTGGGTTGTGCAATTCTTTTACTTCCAATATTTTAAAGTATTTCCCCTAATACAAAAAATAAGAGTCATAAAATCACTGGAGTAAAAAAATTCATTGACAAAGATAAACATAAGTGAATGAAGTAATGAAAGAAAGGCAGTGGTATGTGTACTTTAAATACAGAAGAAAGCAGCTGTCTGGTGAATTTGCTTTCCCACAGCCAAAACCATTTAGCTTGTATTTAAGAATAATGGCAAATAGTAAAAATAATTAATAGAAACAGATATCGTGGGGCTACTTAAGTAAGAAAAACTAATGTGGTTAAATACTTGAGGCGATATAACATTTAATGATGGATACTTATAGGGAACTTTATGTGTTCCAGGAACTGCACTTACAGCAATTAATCCTTAGGACACCCCAGGGAGACGACTTTGTAAGAAATAGTTTTCTGCTCAGTTTGTAGAAGGAGTTACAAGCGTGGAAACAAGATGTCATTGTAATATGGCCAAGACTAAATAGCACTTTGATAGGAACAGCAGGGCAAGAACTCCTGAGGTTCTGGGTTTCTGTTCTGCATTCATGTCATAAAAGTGGCAGAACAGAGTGATGTGGGAGATAAACGCGCACATTTACTTTGTGTGTGTGTCTGGGCACCCTGTTCCTAAGACTGGATCTTATAAACTGAAGTCTCATAGAAAAATATCTTAAAAAAATATTGGTGCAATTTTCAGGCAGGAAATCCATAGCTTTGCTTCTTGATTTTCAATGCTGCAACTAATGGAAATTCAAGCTGATTTCAAAAGTAAAAAAAAAAATAAATAGCATTTGGGTCATTTTGTTTTGGTTTTTTATTTCAGAAATAGTAGGGAGAGAGTATTTCTCTGCTGGTGTTTTGAGGATGAAACAAGAGTTGGCATAAGTTGAAAATGTCTCATATTTTCCCTGGGTATTTTAAGTATCAGTGGCTCATTTGAACAACAGAGGATGGACAACAAAATAGAATGTGAAAAACAGCAAAACAGAATATAATCAGAAAGGGAAGGAAAGAAACTTAGCTTGTAATTTAAAATTCCTGTGTTATGTTTGAAATACTTGCTTTTTTCCCCGCAAGAGACTCATATAAGCACATCTTCATGTACCTTATTGAGGTTCACAATAATTTTATGTGTTCCCATTTACAAGCATTTTATTGAACATAGCAATTATAGACTATTATCTTTATTACTAACATTGGGTACAAGTAGTAGACCAGGATGCCATTATAAAGACAACAACAAAATCATTCCTCCTTCAAACAACTTACATATTCTTTTTAATGGGATGTGTAAAATATTATAATGAGATTATTCTGAATTGCAGTGATTTTCCTGATTAAATGGCGGCATGTACAGAAACTTCAGAGACTTTTTTTTTTCATGTAACCTCTTATATTTAAAATAACTAGAGTTTTTTAAAGCAAGCTTAATAGAAAATTAATGTGGACATGGTCATTTTTATTCATTGACAATTAGTTCATTTTTTTAGAACATCAGAGTTCTAAAACAAGTAAAAAGTAAGAATCTGATTTTGATAAGGTTGTGTGTCCTGAATAATAAAAATTGAATTATCCTGTCATGAGTGTCAGTAGTGAGTCTATGGACTTCAGTTTGTATACTCAGGATATTTACAATGATGTTTTCATAGTTCCTGCAGGAGAGATGGATAAGGAGAGATGGATAACAGTTTTTCTTAGGTAATACTCTCTGTCAGATATGCTCAGACATTGCTTTTTGCAGTCTGCCATTCCAGCTGAATCCATAATCCATTCCTACAAGAAGGACAGTACAAAGACTAACTATACTGTGAAAGCAAAAAGTGACTCTTGAAATCCAATCATGATTTGAAATACAGCCATCCAATTACCATACTTTTCTCCTCAAAGAAAAAAAAATAAGGAAGGGGGAGAGGAAAAAATATTATTATGTTTTCCATCAGGCTGTGGGATATACGCAATTTGAATGTATTCTGTAATTTTATGTATAGCATCTCCCCTAGTTTATACTTCTATTTTTTTAATTCTACATACACTTTCATAGGGAAAAAACAGTCATGATGTATCCATAATAACTCACAATTTACAGTGATACATATTACAATGACAAGACCTTTCCCAGACAAACAGAAAGCAGATGTCAGATTTTTTATTTTTACTATTTTGTCACATATGGTCTCTGAGACAGAAGCTAATGCTAAGTTGGAAGTCACAAATTCTCTGTTGTGCATGAGCAATGAATCCTCCTCCTAATCTAGGAAGATAAAGTTCTCTTACAGCCTTAAAGTAATTTGAAGAAAGAGCCAGAAGCCAAGAAGAGTAATTAAGGAATATGTTGGAAATATCTGTGTGAGGTTGCTACAATTCTAATTAATTAGAAGCAAATTTGGAGGGAAAGAGAAAATAAACCTAACTCCTGAAGCAAGGGCTGAGAAACCACCCTTCTTACTACTAGTGTCCAAGTAGCCTCACAAGAGAGGAAGTAAGTGCACAGCCATACTTAAAACCAAGAAGTCTACTGAGCACAGTGAGAGAAACTCACTGTAGGGACAATATGGTTTTAACAAAGACAAAAAGAACATCTTACAGGAAGAATAGCTAAAAAACCCCAACAAAATAGGGTAATCCCCCAGCACCCATCCTAGCAGAGATGCTGAGGCAGTGAAAGAGGGAGCTTTAGCAGAATTTATCCTTAACTAAGGAACAAAGAGGTCGAATAAGAGAGGAAAACCTCTGAGCAAATGGTATACATTTGAGCTAGTTACTGTGTCCTAACAATGAGTAATTTGGAGCAACTAGGGAATTCTTGCAGTGCCAAGACTGATGCAGAACTGTACTTTTTGGTGGCTTACTGGGTTTGGGTTTTTTTAATTTCTTTTCCGACTTCTATATTTTAAAATTTGTATTTTAAGGAACTTATTTTTAGCCTGAGCTGAATGTGGTGATGAGCACTCTCAGATTGCTTGTCAGAAATGCCCAGGGCTCATCACTAAAATATTACCCCAGTTTTCTTCCTTATGGAGCAACACATCACAATACAGTGGGGACTGAGGGCAGAAAGCTTGGCCAAGGGAAAAATTTGTGTAAGGGGGTATTCCCAGGAACCACTGGGATTTGTGGTTCACATCAAAAATGTCCTGAAGAAGTGTGCAAGATGTAAACACTGCCTTCACTGAACAGAAACTAAGGAAAACATGTTAATGCCTTTGTTCCCTTTTGGTTTCCCCTTTCTCCTCCCCCTCCCACACTTTTCCCCTTTTTTTTCACTGCTTTTGGAGAGGAGTTCTTTGGATCCCAGTACTAACTCAGAGAAGAGGCCAGATTTTGCTGGTAAGTGTCAGAGCTATAACTCTTCCTTTGCAAATCTCTGCTCCAGACTTCTTGTATCTACAAGACAAATTAAATTCCTAAATAACATGCTTAGGGCTGGTGTTAGCTGTAAAAGTTCTGATCCTCCACTCATGTAAAGCATAAGAAAAAATAAGCTCAGCAGGAGCAGGCTTGGGGGAGGGCTTATAGCCCTTCTGCATAACAGCAAGTCCCAGCACTTCACATTCACTGCCATTTGTTTTCTGCAGCACTTCAGCAACATGTAATTCCTTATCCTGCAGGTGACAGATATCTTTGGTGTTATTGCTGCTCTGTGGGCAGTAAATCTCCACTCAGATATAAGCCTAGGTCATGCCATGTGACAACTTCTTTACTTATTTGCATCACTGTAAGGCAGCCTGGCAATTATACAGAAAGTATGTTACCATGGCAACACAGGGAAACTGCAGCATCTAAAAAAAAATAAGACTGCAGAATTACTTAACATTTTATTCTCCAAAGACTTCAGTATTCTGAGTTTAAACTTTCAACAAAAAATCATAACAAATTGTGCCTATTTCATAAATAGTGCTTCCTACATATTTTAGAAGTAATTGCTTCTTTTCATCAAAGCATTTTATATTTTCATCTTTGTGGAACTATTGAGTACAGAGTTTAATGAGTAAAATACTCCTCTATCCCCTGTCCAGAATTTTTTTTTTTGCAAAAAATACCACTTATTAGTCAAGTCAAATACAGTAATTATTTCAGCACAGTTAATGCGTAAGTCCCCTCACACACCTCCCACACAAATGACTGCAGACAGCTCTGACAGTGCCTGAGTCTTAGTAAAGCTCTGGAACAGCACAAAAGAATAGCTGACATTTTACTGTGCACAGGATGGGAAGAGCCAAGCAGTCTGAACCATGAAAAGGGATACAAAAAGGTAAGAGGGACACAACAATCCAAGGCCCAAGTCATGGGCTGGTACCCACCAACTCAAGATAAAAAACACCCTGGCTTCTAGCATAAATCAGAAGATTCCTTCTGGCTTAGTGCCTAATTCAAAACTGAGGCTTAGACGATCAAAGATGGCTTTATCATCCAAGTCCCACCAGCTGCACTGGTTTTGGATGTCACATGTCACATGATTTTATCCTTTTAGTCATGTGATCAGGAAAGCAAGGGAGACAGTGCTGCTGCAAACCCCTCATAATCCAGGGTTTTGTAATAATTTAGTATAAGCTATTGCTGTCATATTATTACTACCCATAGTGGCAATACAATAAAGTACACATGCAATGTTAATGAAATTCAAATAAATGAAAAATATAAATAAAATATCACTATATCCCAGAACATTTTCTCTCATCCTGCTATCATTTCATCTCACAAACACGGACAATGCATGTAAAGGCAAAAGCTGTTTAGTGGCCTAAGTGGCCTAAGTTATTCTGTTCCTCAGAACAGAAATAATTATATGCATACATGAAGCAGTCATAGTTTTAGGACACCTTCCTTGCAAACAGAGGGCAGGCAGAGAGCCCTTTTTGACAAAAATGGAACTGTGTGACACAGATAGAAAATTTTAGAGAAGCCCATTAATGCATGACTAATGCTCTCCACTGAGGTAAATACTCTGGCTTCAATCTCTTCTCTAAAAGATTCTACAATAGTAGCAGCCTACTTCAAAGTCTGATTTCGTAAAACACACCATTTATTCGTCCATTTCCAGAGTCAACAGAAAAATACATATTGACTTCTGAAGATCAGAGTTTGAAAAACAAAGCCTTGCTGTGCAGTGTCTCTGATCTACATTTCATTCTAATTAACCTATATCTTTCAACTGAAAACAGATCTTGCTTCCTTATCAAGAAGCTTAATTATGTTACCTATATTGCATTTCTGAAATAGATGATTAAGTCCAGTCTCAAGTCTTTGTTAACACCATTAACAAATAAAATTCACAGAGAGCTGGTTAGGAACAGAAACTCTCAAAATGTCCAAAGCATTTGCACAAATAAAACATACATAATTTAACCACCATGGCATACCCAGAATTACCCATTGCCTTACTATGTACAATAAATATGCAATAAAAAATTCAAAACACCCCACCTATCTATAGTAAAATTCTAGATCTTAAGGCAAACAGTACAACAGAAAGATAAAGTAAGAGCTCAAAAAAAAGTCAGAAATAAAAGCAGCAAGGATATTCAGATTTTTGTTCCAAACAATAAGCCCGATGAACAAGAACCGCCATGCCGAGCACAGGAAAGAGCAGAAGCAGCAAGAGGAGGAGAGGTAACACAAGGAGATACTTGATATTGTCAGGGAGTCTACTGACATGTCAACTGGAGAAACAAGATGAGAGCTGTGAAAAGAAAGCGGTAAACATAAAGCAGCAGCTCAATCACTAACAAGCAACAGCCAGCTAATGGGAAAAGACATCCAGCTACCAGGAAGCTGACTGCCTAACACTACCACAAAGGAAAGGAGACCACCTGGCCCCACTGAGAAGAAAACAATAACCAGCTTCACATACCAACCACATGACAAGAATTGAGAGGAAAAAGCAGGAAGGAAAGCCTGAAGGTAAAGCTTCAAGGTTTTGGCCACATTGCAGACATTATTTGAAACTAATTCAGTTTTGACCACAGCCTCATGTAGTTTTAATGTGGCATTCACAATGAAGTTAACAGATTTCCAGGTGCTAAAAAATCTGTGTTCCTTCTGGAGAAAATGAGGCGATCATCATCACCACCTCTGACTAACTGTTTACCTATTGCTGTTTGTAAAAGTGCTGAATTGAGTGATATTTCTGTTCATAGGATAGGATTCCTTTCATACCACAGAAGTCTTTCCAATCATGCCAAGCCCCAAATAAAACCATGTGTCTAATTAAAGAGAGAAACCATGACACAGTAACATCATGGGATGTGAGAAGTTAAGCAGATTCAATTCCCTGCCCTGCCACACCCTTCTAGTGTAAACATTTAGAAGCCCATTTAGGCAGTTCAGCTCCTTCCAGTATACCATGGTTGGTAGTCTTGGCATGGCTTTCCACTGTGTTCTGCAGGTGATACACAAGCCTGCACTGGGATACCTGTGTGCTCCTGCAGTCACACTGGAAGCCTTCCTATCTGTTGAATGAAGATAACAATCTTCCACATCCTATAAAAATGTGGTCTGGGTACAGATATGGATGGCAAAGAGCTAGAGAAATATTAGGTGTGTATAACCTCTTTATTCACAGAGCACAAACTGTTGAAAAATCTAGTGGATATAGGCTGAAAGGAATGTACAGCCACCTCTACAGAAAACATATGGCTGAATTCAATCTTGGTGTAAACAAAAATACTCTAAGTTTCACACAATTTCTTTTCCTTCTTTTTATTTCACACTTTTCCCAATAGCTGCAAACTATCGTCAAAGCCCATCACGGATGAAGTCATTTCTGAAGCCAAGCTATGCATTTTTTAACGCCATTTTATCTTTTCCCATATGTCACTCCATCTATTTCTGTTGCTCTTCTTCACCTTAAGCTGATTATGTATCTGGTAATTCACTCTCCAGCAAAGCCTGATTCATCTGTAACCACGTAAGGACAGATTCCATGATGAAATCTTTAATTGAGATGGTTTGGAGGAGGGAAACTTCACAGTTTCCTCCAAAGATTTTTTTTCAAGATATTCCATTTCTAGGAAGAAAAATCTCTGAAGCCTCTGGAATTAGCATAATAAATAACACAAACCTTAAGGCCAAAATTTCAAAATAGAGAAGACTGTTTCTGGACAGGTTTTCTTTCATTCAGTATTTCCCTGTGCATTTTTTTCTTTTTTAAGGACATTCTTGAGAGGAATAAGTTATATTTTACTGTGTCTGTAGTAATTACAAAATTATTTCATCCATATTAACAGACATCTTTCTATATTGTCACTCTCTTCTTTTGGTTTTTTTTTTTGCCTGTACATCCAGTCTTTTGACTCTAAATCAGTGTTTTCCCTGCCATTTACTTTGGATGTTTGGAACTCATGGATATATTTAACCATTTCCATAAGAAATGTGTTCCTTATGCTGCTAAATTATTAGTCCCTAAAACAAGTCATTAAATAGCTATATTGCTTGACATATTGTTATTTTTAATACATCTGGTTGTCCTTCAGCTCTTTTTCTGCAACATGTGGTATTACTCTTTTCAAGTAAATGTGAATTAATTTTTGTCAGCTGATTTCATAGAATGAGATGAAACTCTGAAATGAAATCCAAAGATATTTTACTTCATCTGCTGCTGCCACTGATTTACTACTGTACTTTCAAAAAGAACAATTCAAAACATGCCTGATAAAAACCAACTTTTATAAGGATCATAATACTTCCTGCTCAAAATGGTTTTATATGTTTAGAGAGATGGTTTTTGCTACAATTTTATTATGCTTCTAGAAGCAGAAATTAAATGTGTGGAACTCTCATGACTATCTTGCTCCCTTTACCCCTTTCTTCTCTACTCCCAATTTACTAATCAGTACAACCAGGTGTGTTTTCTCCCATTTTGAAGCAAGGGACAGGTTAAGTGTTCACCCCAAAACTGAATGCCATAAATTCTCCAGAGCAACTCCCTCAGGCTCTGCTTCTTCAAGTGTTTCCTCACTTGCTCCCTTGTCCTCACCTGAAATTATTTCTGTATGACCTTTTTTACTTCTAGTTTGTGTGTGCACATATGACAAAGAAATTTTGCAGAGAATCTCAATCTTCGCCATTTTCAATTCATAATTAATTCACTCCTATTCATTTATTAATGAACTAATTTCTTGCTAAGGTTAAAGTTACTCAAAAAGGAAAGAAGGCAGAACTTTTTCAGTGCATGAAGGGCTCCCAGACATCAGTAAAGAAACATGTTTTGGTGGACTAAATCCCATAGGAATCCAGACACTATGACAATGAATAACAGAAGCTGAATGTTTAGGAAAACTGGGACTTGACATCTGTTTTGGACTTGTTTGCACTTCTTATTTCTAAGCCGTGCAAGTCTGATTAGACTCTTTAGAGGAGGAAAACAGAAACAAACCCCTCAACCATTCCTCTATAAACATCCGCAGACAAAATCTTTTTCACAGCTTTTGAAGATATGCTTCCCCACTTTCACATGTGTGGATAGTATTTATTTGCTGAGGATCATGAAAGCAGTTCTTTGAATTTGTATACAAAATACCTTTTATGATCATTAGCATCCTGGAATGGGAAGCTCAGGATTTCAGGTGTCTAAATCAGGAATTATTAAGGCATAGCAGACTGTATATACCAGTGCAACTTTTCCCATGCTGGAGCGGCACAGTTGTGCAGGTTTGTCTCACAATTTGCATATATGAATTCTCCCCTATATGCAGTCTGATCGTTACACTGAGCTACACATCATATCCTGTGGACAATATATTGCAAAGTGAAGGGAATTGTGGTAAATGAAGGTAGTCTATCCATACTACTTGCAGAGAAGTTTTTGAATATTGTGTGCCACTAACCACATCTGCTGGATTATGCATGGCTCCTGTTCTCCCTACCCTCTTGTATGATTGAATGTTACACACTGATTTCAGACCAGGATCACTCTCTTTTCACTAACATTACGTTCTCATTCCTAAGTTATCTTAGAAAATGGGTCTTTAGCTCATTCAACTATGTGATATGCACATTTCTAAAACAAAAAATAAGGTCAGCCAAGGTCACCATTACTAATGGAGCCTATTCTAAAATTATATAGCCCAGATGTGATTTTTTTTTCTTTTTTAATCAAATGTAGGACAAGAGTAAAGAGTACTTGAATTGGCACATTAATATAGAAGGAAGACTATGTGAAGAAGGAATTAGAGTTATAATCAAAGCCTGCTGCATAAGAGCAGATTGCTTCAGCTATGTTCAGAGTGGAGTATAATTTGATCTGTCTATCCATATTTTGATTTTTTTATTGCTTTGTTACTGAAGACTTCTATTGCATTTCTATACACAGACACACACAAGCTGTAAGGGAAAGATCACACTTACTGTTGGCAAGGAAACAAGTTACTTGGTTCTGAAACTGACATTTCAAATTAAAATTATATTAGGATTGGAGTCAATTCATACTTATAATTGTCAGTGAGTTTTTATGTGTATATACTTAGAGCAGGAAATAATTAATTGAGCTAATATATTGGAAGGAAACTTACTTATTCCACTAGTGTTGAACTCAGGGAAAGACACAAGAAAAAAATTGCTAAAGAATGTGTGGCCATTCCTGTACAACAATCAAACACATAAAATTGCAATAACCTGCTTTCCACAGCTTTCGGTCATTTTTGAGGAACCAAGACACCAAAACCCAGCATTTTTTTGTTAGTTTCTATTAAACTACTCCTACAGACTACACCTGAATTATCTGCCTTCCCATAATTGCTGTCCAGAAAAAAAACAACTGTAATTTCCCTTTCTCCTATTCTTGTTCATGTTATACTCACTCATATGCAGCTTTCCTCGTACCCCTCTGTTGCGGTCGCTCAAGTTTTGTGCAGTTGTTGTAAGTAATCCAGTGCCTCTATTTCACCTTATATTTTAGGACAAGCAAGAAACCTGGAAATATCCACTGAACAGAGGTTGTATAGACCTAGCAGCAAAAGTGAAAGAAAATGTTCAGTCCTTATGGCTCTTCTGAGGGCTTCAAAAAGCAGCGAGGAAAGGACAGCCTTTGTGTACCACACATCACTAGGATACTGCCAGCATTTTCCTGCCAGGTACTGTTTGTTACCAGAACAAAGTCCAACTATAAGGTCATTTAAAAAATTTCACTCTTCCTAGATGGAAAGATTTGAACCCGAATCCAAGTGTAGTGCTTTATCAGTTGTTTCTGAAGTGACATTTTTCTTTTTCTTCCATATAGCAATTAAAGAGATTCAGTAGGGATTACTGAAAATGTTACAAGTTTATGTGAAAACATTAAATGTAAAAATATGAAGTGTGGCAGTTCAAGTGATAAGTGGAACAAGACAGCATTTTAAGTTTTTCACATATAAAACAGTTCAACACATATGTCTTATTAAGATACTCTAACTGAAGAAACTATAATTCACTTCCTATTCTGTTCTCATGGTAAAGCTGGTATAGTCTGGGAATGTATCATCTCTGAATCACTTCTAGGAGTTACATGCATACTGTATAATGAGGATAAAACTTCATGTCATATTTTGAAAATGGCATTTATCATCTATTTATGGCTTCACAGTACAAGGTCATTTACAGGGACCATTATCTCCACTTATTCTGCCAATTCTTTCAATAGTTTGACATAGTCAACTAATAAGGTTTCTGAAAGTATTAAAGCACAAGTTGCCTTCATTTAAAATAGATGACAATTTAGATACATTGGTGAATTTCAAATTTTAAAAAAGGACATGATATATAATTTATACACATAGAATCACAGATATGCTGTGTTGGAAGGGACCCACAAGGACCATTGAGTCCAGTTCCTGGCCCTGCACAGAACCATCCCCAAGGGTCACACTGTGTGCATGAGAGCATTGCCCAAACATTTCTTCAACACTGTCAGGCTTGGTTTTGTGAACACTTCTCTGGGTGGCCACAGCACCAAGCCTGACAGAGTTGGTTCCAGTGCCCAATCACCCTCTGAGTGAAGAACCTTTTCCTAATATCCAACCTAAACCTCCCTTGACTCAGCTTCAGGCCATTTCTTCGAGTCCTGTCACTTACCATGAGTGAAGAGATCAGTTCCTGCCCCTGTTGCCTTCATGACAAAGTTGTATACTGCAATGAGATCTCTCCTCAGGCTAAACAACCCAAGTGACCTCAGCCACTCTTCCTAAGGCTTTCCCTCCAGACCCTTCACCATCCTTGTGGCCCTCCTTTGAATGCTCCCCAATAGCTTAATGTCTTTCATACATTGTGGCACCCAAAACTGCCCACAATATTCAAGGTGAGGCCACCCCAGCACAGAGCAGAGCAGGACAATCCCTTCCCTTGCCCGGCTGGCGATGCTGTGCCTGACGCCCCCAGGACACAGCTGGCCCTTCTGGCTGACATATTGAACTTGTCATCAACCAGGACCCCCAGGTCCCTTTCTGTGGCACTGTTCTCCAGCATCTCATTCCCTGGTCTACACACACAACCAGGGTTTCCCCAACTCAGGTGCAAAATCCAGCACTTGACCTTGTTAAACTTCATACAGTTGATGACTGCTCATCTCTCTAGTTTGTCAAGGTCTCTCTGCAGGGCCTCTCTGCCCTTGAGGGAGTCAACAGTGCTTCCCAATTTAGTGTCATCAGCAAACTTACCTAGTATTCCTTCAAGTCCTACATCCAAGATGTTCATGAAGATGTTGAAGAGCACTGGGCTGAGGATGGAGCCCCACGAGTGACCAGACACCAGCCTGATGTCACCCCATTCCCTGTAACTCTCTGTGTCAGACCCATGAGCCAGTTGCTCACCCATCGCGTAACGCGGTAACTCAGCTGTGGGATGGACATTCTGTCCACAAAGACTCTGTGAGAGACAGCATCAACAGCTTTGCTGAACTCCAAAAAGATTATACCTATTGGCTTTTCTAGATCAACTAGGTAGACTATCCTGTCATAGAAGGATATCAGGTTGGACAAGCAGGATTTTCCTCTCATGAAGCTCTGTGGGCTGTGACCAATGGCTGTGTTGTCCTAGAGGTTTTTTCAGTACCTCCCTGAATCACAGAATTGAGACTGACAGGCCTGTAGCCTGGGGTCCTCTTTTTTGCCCTTCTTGAAAATTGGGATGTTAGCCATTTATATTATAATACACAAGACTATATAATTAATTATGAATTTTAAGCATTTTTTTAAAGATTCCTACATTGCTGGAATAATTATTAAATTCTGCATGGAAAATGGCTCTTCTAACTTTATGTCTTTTTGCAAAACAAATACTCCTTATAATTTTAAGCTCAAATACTATTTTTTTTGTTGTTGAAAAGAGCATATTTTTGAAATAATGAACTAGAAAAAGATACTTAGGAATAAGCTATTAAATCCTACTACATGTAGGAAGATGGGTCTAAATCTCTTGGACATTTTTCAGCCAGCAATATGTCAAACACCTATTATGTTATGAGCTTTATTTCATCTGAATAGAAGGGAAATTCTTACTGATTTAACTTCATTAACTATGCATAGCCATCAGCAAATTCAAAGAATAGAATTATTAAGAGAGTTTTCCTGTTCCCTCTAGGGAAAAATTTTTCCTCTCTTTTCAGAAAGCTGTGCAGAGCTTCCCTACTACAAGTATTAACCTCTTAGCATCTACAGTAATGACAGATTTTCCATCTCCTCTCCTAATAAAAATAATTCAGGTATTGAGTACTTTAATTATTATTTCTTAGTGCTAATGACTCTTTGTGCAAGGGAATCTTCTTCTTCACTGCAAGCACTGAATTATCAGTACTAATATGCCCATATAACTCCAACGGTGAAACAAGCTGGCATCAGGTACTGTGCAATGCTGTGAATTTTATTATTTTTAACTTCATATGTCTACAAAAAAACCCCTTTATTTGACTACAGATGATAATAGAAGTGATGGACCAAGTTCTTTAAAGATACACACATTTTTTAGTAAGTCCTAGCAAGTAAGACATGCAAGGCCGAAGTATTTGTATTTGAGTATAAATATAGATGCTGGCTACCCCGGACCTAAACTACGCCATGTGTGCTTAGAAAAATCTTGATTTACATTTAGTGTGGTTCTTTGCTGAAGTTGTCAAAGGTGCCTCACACCCTAATGATGATGATATTTATTCTAGTCATGTTCTCTAGGCACTTCAAAGCACTGCCCAGATCAATTTCAAAAGGAAATACTCGGTTCTTTCAGAAATACCTATATTTTTATGGCTGCATTCATCCCAGAATCCCAGTGATTGAAAACACTACTGAATATAGCACAGCACTTACTTAGTGCATGGAGGTGTAGACAAATGAACCAAACCCATCACACAGGGGTTGTCTTACAAAAGGCCAAGAAGGGCTTTCTTCTATTCTAGCCAGAAGACTGGTGATTGCTATCGGCAATTTTATAATTACAATAGCTAATAATAAATGACAACTCCTTCATTCCTTCTGCACTGCCAGCTACTAAAACAACTCTCCTTTCTGTTGTATTTTTCTTTGAGCAGGTTTCAAAAGTGGGATCCAGAGCCACATGTTCAGCTCCCCTATGGGAAGGGGAGCATCTCCAAGCCTACTGTACTTGGCAGCCACGGGCAGGACAGGTGCCCAAACAGGCTAAGGAAAAGAGTGCTGAGTCTTCAGTCTTCAATGAGAGTGTGGCATTTCGTGTTAATGGTAAGAAATAAAGCAGCAGGAAGCCAAAGTGTTTTCTAGAATAGCTAAAATGTTTTCCAGCCCTGAAGGCACTGTTTGATTTCTCCTTACCTTGAATGTTTTTCCTGACCCTCCTGAAACTTCCTTTCTTCTCTGATGTTTGTCTCACTCTGCTTTCACCACACTTCTCACAGTAACCAGTTGCTCTATTTGTGAAAGATAATTTCATGCTGCATTGGTACATCTAGGAGAGATGATTCCCCAGACAGAAAGCTACAGAAGCTTTTGCTGGGCATGGCTTTGTGGACACCTGTGCACTTCAGTATGTGTATGCGCACAGTGTTTTTCTCTTTCCTCTCAACCAACCTCAGCCCAGAAGAAGGGAACATTTCTGAAAAAGAAATTTGCAAAACTCTATAAATCAGTTTCAAACCAAAGCCATTTGGGTCCCCAAATTATAGGCAACAGCACCAACAACTACTGTTATTGACTCTGCAGTAAGTAGTTCAAGAAAGTCAAGGTGATTGTCAGCTCTCTCTGGGCTAATAACCACTGAAGCTGAGCCATTCTTTTCTACAGCTGAAGTAATCCTACAGAAGCTTAAAAGAGCAACACAAACTTCTGCTTTTCCTCCACTTTAGAAATGTTTATATTATTACCTGTTTAGAGCCTTCCAGAGCACTTTTCTGCTTTCTAACAAGATTTTGCCAGTATGTCATCATATACACAATGAGGCATATATTATCCTTGCAACAGATCTCCTTCTATTCCTTTTATGTTACCTACAACAAAATAATAATAAAAAAATCCAAATAAAATATGATATTGGGAAAAAAAAACAAAAAGGACTTTGTTTATACTCAAAAACAGTTTCAAAGATGTGAAGAGCATTTCTGAAATTACAGTGGAATCCTTCTCTTCCAAAATCTAGGTGTATTTTCACACATTCCCTGACTGATTCATTCACTAGGTTGATGTAATAGCTCTGAAGGATTTTAAAAGATTATACCAATTAAGTTAGTTTAAACACTAGCAACACATTAAACTCATCAAAGTTATTACACACTTCAGAATATATAAAGTTATCTATGTCTAAAACAGATTATATATTCTGTTACAATATAGTATATTAAGAGACAGCTGACTCCTTTTTTTCTTTCCAATAAGCCCTGGGCTGAAAATCTATTCTTTGCCCATCCAGTTTGTCTGCACATTTTCACTCAACAACAGTATCCTTCTCTCAGCAGCCTGTGTTTTCCTTAATGCAAAGAGTCTCATCGAGAAGCAAAGCACTGATGTCTTCGGTGGAATTTGGTGCTCAGCATATGCAGCATTTAGTTGTGCTATGAATAGTGTACATACAAATCACCTCTAAATTTGTTCATTCCAGTAGTGTAAATTAGCAACATTCTGAACAGATTTTTCAAAGCATTCATCAAAGAAAAAATTTTTAGATCTTCTGTGAATGCTAGTACTGCTTTAGTATCACAGCAATACAAATCTCTGTCTTTCTAAACTTATGGGAACATGTTCTTCACTCTATCATAAACAAGACTAACCTTAAAAGTTAGTATTTTTTCATTATTTACTTCACTAAAACTGTGTTCTAACTACACTAGTGCTCAAAGTACAGCCAGTCAGCCAGCTGTTCAATTGCTCTGTCAGCAACACAGAATCTGTTAAACCCAAAACGCTAAAATGGCTGTTTAAAGCCGTGTCAAACTATTCACTGGTGAATAGAATACTAAAAGGGAGCCACTGTTTGCTGGTTAATGATGGGCAAGAGATATAATTTCCTACCCATGAAAACAGATGAATATTTTAGCACTTGTATTGTTGTACTACTGCCTCCTAATTTGCAGCACACAGCACAGCATGAAAAAAGACTCGCAAAGAAAAGACATAACATTACTGGGCTGAATTCCATAGGCCTTTGCCAGGCAAAAGCCATTACTCAATTAAAGAGCACAGAATTTGGCACACAGACCTTGACCATTTGTCTCATATACAACAATGTATGGTTTTCTAAAATAAGAAAATTTGATGCTAACCAGTTTTATTTCATCTTTCCATCTTATAAATAAACAGAACTATGAATGTTTATATCCCTTCTATAATTCCCACTTCTAGTGCAACTGTAAATACTGTGAAGAGATATATGAAATTTTAAGACTTTTTGGGCCCCTGTTTGCCATCTGTCTGCAATGATATCTTGGGGCAATACATGATAGAGTTTAATTAGGCGTTGCAAAAAAAAAAAATCATATATATTTTTTACTCAACTTCATGTTCAACTGATTGAATGTTCCCTTGCTGTCAGCATCTAGGAGCTGTGAACATGAAGGACTAAAAGAGACCCCAGGAAATAATCTAGATTAATCTCCTCTCAGAGGCACATAAATACCACTTACTGTCAGCTAGAAGGACATTCTAGTCTGTGACTTGTCAGTTTTAAGTTGTATATAACCACTTGATTTTTTTCCTGAAAACAAATTTAAGTCCTTTCTTATATTCAGTAAGGATTAAATATTGCCTACTAAGTTTAAATTGCAAAAGGGGACCTCTACAGAAAATGGCTAATTTCACTTATCTTTATAACATCAATAGTGCCATTCCATGATTCCTGAGTAACATTTAGCGTAATTTCAGCCTCCAATTTTGATATTTTTAAAATTATTATTACAATTCTTCCCAAGGGAAAAATTCCTGCTATTTGTAAAGACACACAGAAATTTTTGCTGCCTTTTCTACAAAAGAATGCACAATGGACAGGGCTGATTTCAAGAACAGTAAAAAAAATTCCCAGAAAAATCTCTGGTGAGAAAGCAGATGAGGCAAAAAGACTACGAATTTAAGCATAGCCCCATTTCAATATTCAAATGGATTTTGGATCCAAGATAATTTGCTGGGCCAGAGCCCATTCAACTTCAGGGAAGTGCTAAATTGTCTTGCTCATCTAACAAGATGAACAAGCCCTGAGATATCTGGAAAGGTTGAGCTGACTTCTCTATACATTTGTACTGAAGCTTCTGCAGAAGTAAATTTCATAGTCTGGAGCCATTTACTAAGTCAGTACTGATACAACATACCCAGGACCTTATCCTCATGATCGATAGCTTCATCACTCAGAGCATTTCCAGCCTTTCACTACTGAATCTGATCTGCCCTCCAACTGCCTTTCTGAGCAATGCACAAAATATTGTGCACAACAGTCTTTTCTGACCAAATTAATTGTTACCTAGTTTCTGATTATGTATATGCATTCTTATATTTCATTCTTAAGTCTTCCAGTGAATCTGTGAATTGTTTGTTCCAGTAGCCATCACCAAAATGTTGGCTTTTACACAAGGATGAAAAGAATATAATCCAAATATTTTGGTCAAAGTTTGGAAACACTGCTGTAGCTTTTCCAGGAAAATTTGTGTGCTTTGTTCTTTAGCTGTTCTTTGTAGGTCAGTCTCTCCTCCTGGGGAAAGCACCTATTTTCATACAAAAGTCCTGTTTAGTCAAAAATGACTTCTGCAGGGAGCATGCTCAGGTGTAACTTTCCATCAAACATAATACCAGCACGACAGTTGAGGTTAAAATTTAAATTTCTGTTTGCATGTTCATTTTATAGTCTGTGCTTTTTCATTCTACTCTCTAAACCTATTTTACATTAAAGGATGTCTCAAGGATATAGCTGATGCAGGTGAGCATAATGTAGGAACCACTTACAGTCAAGGCTAAACCAGTCCTTACCTCATTGAAGTTATTCTTTGGTAGCTGTTACAATCTACCAGGAAAGGAACCTTGCAAACTAAACAATGTACAATAATTCAGCACAAAAATAAGAATAGTTTGGTTGAGTCTTACCTCTGCATCTTCCAAATTTAATCAGACTCTTGATGTTAGTTTAGCATATTTTTCCTCTGGATTCCTTTTTTGGTGTTTAAAAGGAGAGAAGATGAATAAACATTTATAACAGAAATTTCCTTTAAGTGTGCTGGTGAAAAGAACCAGGCAGACTTATGGTGGAACTCAGTACAGCAAAGCCCCAGTTTTCCCCCAAGTGCAGTAGAGTTTCGTAGGAGTAACCATTCTGCCTAATGTGAGGTCTCTTCATGGAAACAATCACTTTGCAGAATGGGCTCCACCTGTGTAGGAGCACCAAAACCAAATTCATACCACTAATATCACTCTATCAGGACTTCAATCATACAGGCTTCTGAATCTTGTACTATGATACCACAATGGTATCCCTCCCATCAACCTCACAGGCTGTACTACCAGTTATATTACCACCACTAATCTCAGTGTCATAAAAGATGACTACATGTAATATTTAAAAATAAATACATAAGCCTGTATTTTATATTTATATATATATATAATATATATATAAAGTGTACATAAGGATGTACTTACATATTTAAAATTAAGTACACAAATAAATAGTTAAAGCAAAATATTATTTATTACCTAAGTCACTGAAGAACCAAGTATGCTGTATTTCTTCCAAAAATAATCCTAGCTCCTCTCATTTCTTACGTTTCTTCCAAAACGACTGAAAATTTCTTTCTCTCCTGGTTAAAGTACACATCTTTATGAAGGGTGTCCATCCCCTTGCACAGTGTCTGTACACCTGACAGCTCCAGCAAAATACTGAAGCATAGCAGAGGGCAGAACTTACTGTCACAACATGTTTCAGATTTTCAGACTCAAATTAGGCAGAACTTTTGGGTTTAGTAATTAACTGCCCTTGATCAGTGATCCAGGAATATAAACACATGCATCAATCAGTTGAAGTTTGTGTCATCAAGCTTTTATGTTTAGCTGTACCTAAATTAAAATATATCTGAACAGGCATGCATGGTAAAGTAGCTTGTATATTATTGGCAGACTTATTTTTACAAAACAATCACACCATCTAAAGATCAGCTCCATAATTTAATATGTCAAATATTACCTTCAACAGAAAAAGAAAAAAAATCATAAATTTAACATACTTCATTGAGTATTGAAAGTAATGAGAATGGACCATGTTTTGTTATGATGACAAGCCCATTTTTTGTTTGCACCTTTCTTAACTGGAACAATAGCATTAATTAACGTGAAGTCATTCTGGGATAGCTTTGTATCCTGCGTCAAATGAGATACAAAAATACTCGTGGAGTGTTTCCACACATTTTTCAAGCCATAGTAATTTTTACAGAACTACCTAGAATACTGGCACTCAGTAGTTTATCCAACGACTAACAATAAGACTGTTTGGTTGCTCTTATTTCATACTAGATTGAGGAAAAGAAAAACCAAACCACCATGATTCATGTTGTCTACTCTTGACTAGATCACCACTTTTCCTATTTTTTCTTGTCTCTCAGGCAATAAATATCTCCAAATGTCTTCCCTCACACACACACCAGCTAAGTTAAAGACTAAGCCCTTAGGATCAAAGATGACTCAATACTGTTTTTTCTATAAAATGTCAAAAGAATAAAGCAATTTGTTTCCAGAAGTCACTTTTCTTTGCTCTCTAAGAATATCAACAGGAGAATTTGAAAGAATGTCCTTTCCTACCAACAGCAATTTTGGTGTAGTTATCTATGATGCAATCTCTTGCAATGGTGAGGAGGGTAATAAAGAAGAATGAAATGAGGGTAGAAAGCAGCCCGCTAATAAAAATATAAGTGACTAAACAAAAGACAGAAAGCAAGCTCCAATTTAATGCCATGTTTACAGAGTTTAAACAAAGAGAAATCCACTACATTACCTCCATTCATTTGTCTGGCCTTCCTATCACCGCTGATCTACAGCTTACTAAACAACAAAATGCACACATTCTTCATTTCTTTATGACTTGCATGTAGCATACAAGTAAATCTAATGCTTCACAGTGATGTATGAGGGTTTAAAACTTGGGTAACCACTGTCATGGATCATTGTAATTTTCCTGCAGACACACCTAGACAGAGCCCTGTTACTTGATTTATACAGAAGTTTTACACTTCTTAGATGAATACATAAACTAATTTTTTACAGACAACAAATAAGAGAATGATGCCCAAGGCAAGGAAATAATGAAACACCCAAACTCATTTACAGAAGCCCACACTACTACCTTCAGTTTCAAGAGGAAGTCCTTGCAGCTAAACCTAGGGAAGGCAGCATCCCAGATGCTTGGACATTCCAGGTATGGGGCATCCACAGCTTGTCTGGGAAACCTGTTTGAGTGCCTTGCTACTCTTTGGGTAAAAAAATTTCTTCCTAATATCTAATCTAAACGTACTCTATTTCAGTTTAAAGCCATTCCTTCTTGTTCTGTCACTACATGCCCTTTTAAAAATCCCCATTCATCCTTCTTGTAGGCTCCTTTCAGGTACTGAAAGTCCACGATTAGGTAACTCCAAAGCCTTCCCATCTCCAGGCTGAAAAATCTCGACCTTTCTCTAGGAAAGGTGCTCTATCTGTCTCATCATCTTGGTGGCCTCCTCTGGGATTGCTTCCAGCAGGTCTGTGTCCTTCCTGTGCTGGGGACCAGAGCTGGATGCAGCACTGCAGGTGGCATCTCACAAGAGCAGAGCAGAGGGGCAGAATCACTTTTCTTGACCTGCTGGCCATGCTGCTTTTGATGCAGCCCAGGTTAAGGTTGATTTTCTAGGCTGCAAATGCAAATTGCTGGCTCATGTCCAGCCTCTCTTTTATGTAGTTGCAAATGTTAAAAACATCCTAAGTGAAATACACATATTACTTGTTCATCCTCAAAAAAAAGAGAAAGAAATAGAACATATAAAATCATTGTCAGAAATATTTTGCCTCCATTTTAAGGTATCAGAAATTGGTGCAGTGTCATATCTCCAGTGCCACTCTTGAAATACTCAATTATCCTCATATGAAGGGGCTTACTCTTTTGAAACTGGAGATTTCTAACTTCAGCTTACATCTCCTGAGTTTTGATGGAGATAGGAGTGGAGCAGAGAATGCTTTCTGGTTTGTTGGTTCATTGGTGGAGATTGGGACAATGTTCTCAGCAATTGTATGTTTTGCATTCATCTTGGTCAGGTCACAGGTATTATTGAATGCTGTTTGGGAGGGAGGGGGTGGGGTTTTGTTTGGTGGGGTTTATTTGATATCACCCAGCTGTATTGTTTCAACATCCTCATGGGTTTGTGGGTGAAGAAACATCGTTTGGAGCAAAAAAAAATACGCTTACTGAGTGCCTTTAAAGGTCCAAGTATATGCTGTCAAAACATGTAGATTTGAGATGTTTAATTTTAGTAGAAAAATGTCTCAAAATTCCCTTTGCTACATTTGGCAACCTACATACCACACCCTATATGATGGAGCTATTAGTCTGCTTCAGAATTGGGCTGGCTCTTGAACCACTTGCCTCTGTATTATTATTTATAATCAACATTTAATAATAGCTACGTCTCTAAATGAAAGTCTTATATTCCTCAGATGTATCAAAGAACCTTTGCATGATTTTTAGCCAAAGTAGCCATGGATATTTGATTATCTCTTTACAAAATTTCATCAGCCAAGTCTATGATTAACACTAAGAGGTAAATAATTACCTCTCCTTTAAGTAGAATGGATTATTACCTAGTGTAACTTCCCATTTTGCAACTCTTTCCAAGAGTTTAAAAGTGTCTCAGAGTGGTGTGTTTCATACCAGATGTGCTCACAGGTCTTCAGACTGCTTCGGACTAATCTCTACAAGGAAGTGTCATGCAGTTTCATAACTTGGGTTTTCCCCATTTTTCCCAGAAACAGACCTAAAAAAAAAACCCACACACCACCCAAAAGTGCTGGTATCACCTGGTATGAAGCAGAAGTGGCCTCTTCCAGCATCAGGCAATCAGAGAATTCTAAGCTTTCTTGGGTTCTTTATTTCACCTCAACATAAATGAGAAGCAGGATACCAACAGCAACAACCACAGTATGTGTTTCACCTAAAACTTACCAACGCAGCACAGTTCCTCTGACACTCTGCTGTTTTGCTAATCCATATAACACTTATTGAGTCATTAAGACTGTAGGAGATAAAGGAAAGGATACATCCAGTTAATCCTTATAATCAGAAAGGATATAAAGAACATTTGTCTTAATTTGCTCTCAGACTTCTGGTGCACTTAATGGCTCCTGTCTGGCAGATACACTTACTTTGAAATCTCTGGGACAGATCTGGCTCTTGTGTATAAAAGGATAATACTCCACCAAGGCAACTCTGTCAGCATAAATAGCTGCAATGGATGAAAAAACCTTCACATTAACTTCAGTGGTGGATTATTTGGCTGTTTAAAATTGCCATAGTCAATCTCTTCTGTTACCTAACTTACGTTTTCTAACAGCAGCAATGAAAGGAAGTGTTTCCAAAAATCAATAAAAATAAAAAAACTCCTTAACATCAATGTAGCATTAAGAAGCAGGCATTCTTTATTCAGCCAGGTGCAAGAGGGGATATCTCCTCCAAAAAGCATGCATGCTGAGTAGAGAAAAACTCCTATTCATGTACTGTACATTACATACACATTCATTGATTTTCCCGGAATAAACATACATATGATAAGCATTTCCCCAAAATCATTAACCTATTTTCTCTCCCTTTTACACATGCACTCTTCTGTTCTGGGGGTCTCCTTGGTGGTCCCTGGTGGTCGGTGACCCCAAAGTCATCCCTGACTGCCTGGTGGACTGGTAAATTGGCACAACTGGGCTGGTTGTTTTACAGTTCTTCCTACAGAATAAGAATGATGCAGTTCCATAGGCCAGTGGTTTTTGAGGACTGAGGTGCTTGGAGAAGGCAAAAAACATCCAAACTCTAAGCTGAAAAGAAAGCAACTTTGAGAACACTGTAAAAAAGTGTGCATTTTATGAACAATGAAACGGGTAAGTCACTCAATTCATAAGTCATATTTAACAGTTCTGTTAAATTATGTCAAAGTGACATAACAATAATTCAGGAAACATTTCAGAGCCTTTACATCAATTTTACAGTATTCACAAGCAATGAAACCAGAAAACCAAAAGTATATCTATTTTTATGGTGATAAATGTAATTTTACAATGTGCACATGAATAACTTCTCCATTGTCTGGGGACTTTGAGCAGATGCATAATAATCTTAAAATAATTCAAATAGCCTCTCTGAGATATATCACCCTCTTGATTTGCTGCAGGAATCATGTACACACACTGATACACACAGAATAAGAAAAAACCTGTGAGGAAAAAGATACTGTTTCAGTAAGTACTGACTCAAAAAGAATCAGACTTTCCTGCTTAAATACGGACATTTTGTTTTCCTGAGGTAAATTTTTGCCTTATTTTGTCATGGGTGACAATATTTACCCCATTTTTCATATTCTGTATAGGGGATAAATAGCAATCAAGGAGTCAGTAGTAAATACAAAATGTGTTACTTTCTGGAAGTATACAATCAACAGACTTCATTATTGATACCAAAACTGATTATTTTGTTCATATAATTCCCATTATTTTGATCCTGATTTTGCCTTAACATTCTGTTGTGAGAAACTTTGCAGTGAATTTCATGCCCTTAACACTCAAAGAGCAATTTCTCATGTGTTTATATTTTGACTGCTTTCTTAGTGACACAAAATACTTAAATGAGTTAAGGAAATCAATATGCAATCTGTTTTTTACTAACAGAAGCCAAAGGGAAACCACCCTCTTAGCTCTGAACCCAAGCATCCTCAGTCTAAACGAATGCAAGTGATTCTAGAAGGAAGTTTCGAAAATTCTGCATTTCTTTGCATCCTGTGCTTTTTTTAAACAAGGTTTTTAAATAAACACAAGAATGTATACAATATGGCACTTTGAATCATATCAAGTATGGAACATTTGGTAGAAGTTTCATTTTAACCATTCTAGAAATGGCTATGAATCTAAAAATATTTTAAAAATACAAACAACTAACAAGAGTGTCCTCTTGCTATGCAAGACACATCACTCCTGTACAGGTAGCAGCAAGTTACAGAGATAACTTGTCAAAAAGATTGACTCATGCTTATGTTCTAGCAGGGGATCTGCCTGTATAAAAGAAGTATACTGAGCAGATAGCAACCATAAAAAGTGATGCCAATAGTGTATATTATGAGCTGAAAGCTTACAGAGCTCATATCCATCTTTTTGGCTGATAAAGGAACCAAAAATTTAACTATTAACTGTAGAAATACACTTGTGATGAATATAAAAACAGTGTAACTTGAGCGCTACCAAAATAAGAAATTTTTTCTTGTTGCTGTATCATCAAACATCCTTATTTTACAACTTTATCTGCAGATATGTTTACTTTAAAAAGCAAGCCTTCAAACTTTCATATAATTGTATGAAAGTTTGGCTATATACTGCTAAAATACGGTATATAATAGTGTAATAATTCATACCTTATTGAAAGATTGTTGTTAATCGTAGTTAAAGACTGCTGTGTTTTGATAAATAGATAGCCTGACAAATAAATTTTTTTTTTAAAAATAAGACAGAAGTGAAAGTGGAGTTATGTACAGTGAATGATGGCCATCTGTAAATTTGGGATAAATTCACACTTCGAAATATTTTTCTTTAAGGTCATGTGATTGAGAAATACAAAGAATAATTAAAAATCCTAAATAATCAGAATGGAGTATTTCTGCTTAGATATCAATAGTCTGTCTTACAGGAAATATTTTTCCTCTCATTGCATGCAAAGTTCCATCCCAAATGTATTTGAATCATATTTGCTTGCTCCTGCTCCATGCTGTGGCAAGTGCAGAAAGGAAAATAAAGATACCACTTTACCCTGATAAATAGATAAAATAGATTCCTAAGAAAGATGGCATAAGAATTAACATTCAAAAGATGTCCTAAGAGCCTTCCTACTCCTTAGGTGAAAACAGTTACACCTCCACCACATTAGCAACGCTGAATATACATTTTTATGACCTGCCATCTACTCTCTGCACTGACTTCAAATAAAATTCACCTGGCACAAAGTAGTCCTTATCTGGAATAGCCTGTTACACAACACTGACCACCCCCTTCATATCTCAGGGATTTATGGAAGATGAAATAACCAGTGTGTAAGTGTACATTGCAATGATTAAGGAGGACCAAATGAAAAACATGAACACACACACAGAGGATGTCAAATACTACTTCTCTGATCTGAGGCACCTCCAATTAGTTCATAGGTAAAATTTCTAGTCCTGTAGCTCTGAGAAATTCCAGTGTTATGGATCTATGGTGCTTGTATAGTCAGGCAGTATGGTGCCTAGTCTAACAAAAGCTGAACAAAGGCCACCAAAAGCTATCAGAAGTTTCTGCAAATTCAGCAGAGAACACAGAACAGTAGGGCAGTACCACCTTCTGACACCTTGAACTAGTACTGATATTTTGATAAGATTTACTCAACATTTAGGACTCGCAATAAAATGCTGATAGGTAATGTTAACCGTAAAAACAAAAACAAAAGCCCAACTAAACAAACACATAACAAAAACATGATAATTAAGTAAATAAGTGCCCAAACATCAGTAGAAACTTTCTAGAGCTGAGGAACTTGCTGACAAGCCACTGCTTGGTTACTTTTTAATAAGAAGCTTCATTTATTTCAAGTTTAAATATTTCTTCTTTCACAAGTCAGATAGTGAACATCTCATCAAATTTTGTTCTCACTGTTATAAATAAATTGTTCAGCACTTAAATTTCTCCTTGATAACTTTAACAGACTGAGAGTCTTTAAGAACTCATTAAAGGCCTATTTTCTAGTTCCCTCACTCTTTTTTTTCTGAACCTTCTTCAGTACTTTTTCATTTGTAAATTATAGACTTTAGAACTGAATGCAGCATTCTTTCAGTAATCTTACCAGCATCAAAGGGAATATAGGTATTAGCAAGAACATATAATTTCAGCATTAAAAGTCATCATCTTTACATTGTTCCTTAAGCTCATTTATAGATTCTCAGTGGAAAAATACATAATGAAAAACAAATTCTCCCTATGATATTTATTTTGCAAAACCTCTCCTTAGGTCTGTTCTCTTGGTAAAACCTTCCCATTCTGTTGTGTTCCCCAGAATGGTTTGCAACCCTTCAGGTTTTCACTGACATCCCCTAGAGCACATTATTTGAAAAACACATGCTCTTTTTTACTTCTTTCATTTTTTCTTCCTGCTTTCCAGAAAAAGTTCACCTTTGGGAAGGAGCATAGCAGAGTCTAAGTGAAAAGACTGATGAAAAAGCAGTCTTAAAAATTTGATTTCTCTTAATTACTGTACAGCAGCTGCTTGGTCTCCCTGATTTGAATCAAATGGACCCAAGTTAAATGCTTTGTGGGTTGACTCACTTGAATGAGGAACTATGAAACTGGCGAGGCAGATGGGAAAGGTGACACTGAGAGTGGACAGTGAGAGGCAGATCATCAGGAGTAATTTATTCCTGCTAGGCTTGCCAATGCCAGCAAGAAAGGAGATAGCTCAGCAGCACCTTGCTCATTTCACCTGAGACAGCCTGGGTGTTTCCCAGTAAAGAGGACACTCATGCCTACACAGCATGTGTGGAGCAGGAGAGAGGGTCAGGTCACCAGCAGTGTGAGTTGGCATGGGAAGTATGCAGTTGTGAGCACAGCCAGCAGACGAGGAGCTGAGGCATTTGGCGACGCGGCCACAAAGCTGGGCCATCTCTGAGCCGATGCAAACTGCGCCCTCCCACCTTTACCAAAGAGCACTCACACATTTTGGTGAGTGCAGCAACACTGACTCAAAGGCTGTGCTTGTTCTGGCGGCCAGCGTTTCTGATGCTGGGGCTCTGTGAGATCAGGCAGACACAGACCAGGCTACTCACTGTGAGCATCAGCAACTATGTTTTGGCCAAGTGTTGTCTTCAGCAGCCGGCTTGGTTCAGTGGAACAGTTATGGGTGTCCTGAGGGGAAGATCACAGCCTTTGAGGAATCATATGATCCTAATAAGCAGACACTAATACTCTCATTCTTTTCTATTAATTATATTTCACTAGAAATAAAGCCTGGGTTATTTCTGACAGAGAGCTTTTTTCCTACATGTATTCTATTTTGATAGTAAACACAACACAAAGATAATCTGTGCAATATCCAATTTTGCTGTACCCCAATGATCTGTGAATAAATGAAAATGGCATTAATATGCTGCCTTTCCATATATAGACTGTAGTTGCTGAGAAGCTTTTAATTATATTTAATTACATTAACAACAGAAAAAAAATATTAAAAACCTCCATAAGACAGAAAACCACACTTGGCTCAAGTACACCTCAGTGTGTTAGTTTTAGGTTAATTTTTAAAGGTAGAATTTTTCCTTTCATCTATTCCATATTATCTTTCTAATTTTAGCATTCTCATATGAATATTAAGTTAATAGCAAGCAGTTCACATATAATGTTTGTATAACATATTTGAATTAAGTTTGGTGGCACCTTACCCTTAGGAGGTGTTTATAAGCAAGGATAGTAAGGATCAAATATCTATTGATTCCTTCTACTCATAGGAAAAACAGCTGGTAGCCACTCCCTGAAATGTATGGAAAAATGTCAGAAACCTGCAGGCAGAATCTTCCTGTGTATGAAAGACATTCTGTGAAACAAAAGCCACATGGAAACAAAACAGATCAATTCAGGGAATTAAACATCAATAATCACAAAGGTGTTTGCACAAAAAGCAAAACACACTTCCACAACTCAGGCATTCTGAGTCTTTTGACTCAGTTTCCCCACTTGTTGAAGTGAATATCCAGTATCAAAGACCTCTGGTTGCCTGTTTCCCTTGCAGTTTTCAGAGACACCCTGCACAGTATCCGTGGTCAGTGGAGCTACAGAGCCCGTGCCAGCCTTACACATCCCCCCTCAGCCCCGGGGACATGTGCCCTGAGGAAGGTGTTCGTGTCACACAGTGCCGTGACTGCCTCTGGCACCGCTCCTACGCACTCTCTTCTTGGCCCTTCCTCAGCGAGCCTTCGTGCTCCTCTGCCTTTTGCACAGCCCTGGAAAGGGATTTTTGTGTTTCCAAACTGCCTAAAAATCATTCATTTACAAGTATTATGATGTCTGTGTCACTTCTTTTAACTCTAATTGCAATTCACCGTGAAATTCTTTCTGGCAAAGCCCCAGAGGCCTTTCTCTCCCCTCTCCCCAACCCTGAGGCCCTGAGCCCTCACACCCCGCGACCCGGGGCTGACACTGGGTTATGCAAAGCCTCGGTCATCCTGCATCAAATTCCAACCATCTCCTGCTTGTGCAGTCCCTGAGGATAACAACACCTCGCTCGCTCCGAGAACAGACACTAAAAGCGGTGCGAAGCAGGCCGGCCGCGCCGCTCGCTCCTGACCCTTCCGCCATGCCATCGATAGATGGCAGCAGGCAGCTCCTTCTCTCCCGGGCGCCGCGGGAGCTGGGAGCCGCTCCCGGCGGGAACGCGGGACAGCCTTTCCAAGGGTTCGCATTCCCGGTGATAACAGCCACGGCTCGGCGCGGAATGGCTCGCTGTGTGCTCGCAACAAAGCAGAGGTACGGACGTGGCCCTTCGGTAAAGCGTCCTGACATATTTGCGGTGCGTTTGGAACGTGTCGATAACGGGAATTAACATACAATTTCCGCTGGAGTTTACTTGGATCTTAACTGGCGTGGGTTAAAGTCCTAAAGTGGTGTACAACGATGAGTGAAAGCAACAGTCAAACCAGGTCAGGATGCCGTTTGCACCAAATTAAACAACAAATTGTAACTCGCAGGCAATGAGGCTTTGATAGAACCGACTACACAATTTGAGCAGTTTGTGTGTTTAGAAGATGCAACTTATATTACATTAAAATTTGAATGTGTATTAAAAATTACTTTTCCTTAGCAAAGATGAGTCCTTCAGGAGCATCTCAAAACTACTGCATCCTCCCTCCTTGCACTCAACGTGACTTTTTTTGTCTGGACCAAATTTCTAACTTCCTGTTTTGCCACTTCCTCTAATCAAAATAATATGAATAGAGGAAGTGGCAAAATTTTATCAAATACCTTACCAAATAGAATATCTTATCAATAGATGTCTTATCAGATAGAAAATAATAGTTTTACTATTCAAAGAATGTGTCTTTAATCACAAATAGCTTTTCCTCACACCCCACACACTATCGTCCCTTTTTCCCTTTCTGTTTGCTTTTCCCTTTCTTCATTTCTCATGCTTTTAGAGTGAAAAATCTTCACATTAAAGCATCTCTTTGCATTTCTACTTGTTGTAAATTCACTGAGTCAGACAGTTTATCAAAACTGTCCGAGTGATTCTGGTGACCTCTGAAGGAAGGATGGGTGAAATGGGAACGAACATGACTGAGCCTTGCTGCTGTCATACAAATGGAGACACTGTGTTGGGATTGCTTGGGAGGCAATTTTTACTATGATATTTGATACATCTGCTCATAAATGTAAATATTTAAGCTACAAAACTATTAAAGCAGATAATTAATTTTTTCACACAAAAGCTGTTTCAATATAATATCCTGAACAGATAATATCCAGTAAAAGAGGAAAATATACCTTCTTCAAAGCATTCAGACTCCCTAAGAATCTTGAATTTCATTGTTCAATTTCAATATTAAAAGGACTGAGAACATTGACTTCAAGACTTTTAATTTCCTGCATCATTCTATATACTTTTAAAAAGTAATTTTTTCAGTAGCCGACTTATTATTTCTGTTTAAGGTCTCCTGTGTCCTGGAGCAATTAGAAGTTTCTTGCACAGATACTGACTGAGTTAAAATGCAAAATCTACAGCATCACTTTTGGATGCCTAAAATCAGTCCTAATATCAGCAATAGGAATAATGCCATTCCCATCCAACACAGTTCTCTCAGTCTCCTGCATGTGTACAGCTGAAAGTGCCATGAGTGCCAATGGCAGTTAAAACTACATTAAATTCTGGCTTCTTATCAACAGTGTCATGCTATGCTTGTTAAGGGGTATGATAAGTTGAGCTGGAAACAGATGGCTATATTTGTGGAGGGATCTAATATTTTCATTTTGTGGTCAAAGTTGGGGAATGCATGTACTGGATAAGCTGGAAGTGCCTCAGCTCACCAACCAGCTCTCCCAGCAGGTTTAAGACTTCTTTTGCTTTTCCTTTCATTCTTTTTTTTTTTTTAATTTTTAACCTTTCTCCCTTCCGTGTGAAAGTTTTGTTGTTGGGAATTGCCAAAGAAAAACCCAGTTCATCGCGGATTGAAGCCTTTATCCTCCACATGCTTTATGGGATGACATCTGTTCTGACTTCACTGGTCACAATGTCTCTCAGAATTCCTTTGGGGATTTTAAGTGAAATCATGTAGTTAACATCACCTTGTCTTTAAATTTTAGCTAGGTGACATCAGGCTTGTTTCTTGAAGCTTTTTTTTTCCCCCATCCTTTATGCAAAAGCCAAATATTCAGACTTACCACAGAAGTCTTTCCTTGTTTTTACTCTGGCAGAATAACACTCAAGTATTCTTGCCATCATCTCCGAGCATGTTTAGCTGAACTTCAGGTTGGGGAGAACTTTCTGCCAAGATGAAAAGAGGCAAAGGAGAGTCATGAGCTTAAGTGGGAAAGATTTCCTCAGAAGGGTGAAAACCAACAGTTTTCCTGTGAAGTTCTGATAACAGGGAGATAGCCCAGGGCTGCAATCAGAGGTAAAAACCTTCATGCTTGTTAATTTATTCTTCTTTTCTAAGCAGCAGAGATCACTGCAGAAAGGTATGACTGAGGAGATATGGATTGTTGAAGATAATTTACGGTATGCAATTCTATTTCAACTTATCAAAAATGTGCAGAGGAGGGAAGTGACACCTACACTTGCAGCCAGAGGGTGGCCATAGATCTATTTCTGCTGCACTGGAAGCTGCATCCCCCTCTCCTGTCACGATTATTTGCACATCCAGTACCCAGTCAAAGTGCAGTCACATCCTTGCTGTGTGGCAGCATCAGTCATGGGACTGTGGTGTGGGGGAGCAGGCAGAACAGCTAGCTCCTCTGCTCATCCTTGCAGATCATGGATGTTGCAGGATGCACATCTGGCACATGTTAAAAAAAAGCATTATTTTTCACACAGCGGGTATGTGATTGGTCACGGCAGAGAAGCTGCTGCAGAGACCTGGAAAGCTGCCAGCAGAAAGGACCTGGGGGTGCTGACTGACAGTGGTGAAACATGAGCCAGTGTGTACCCATTAGGACAAGAAGGCCAAAGGCACCCTGGCCTGTACCAGAAGTGTTGTGGCCATCAGGTGCAGGGCAGTGATTGTCCCCCTGTACTCAGCACTGGTGAGGCTGCATCTCAAATCCTGTATTCGGTTCTGCGCCCCTCCCTACAAGAAGGACATTGAGGTGCTGGAGTGTGTCCAGAGAAGGGGAAAGGTGCTGGGGAAGGATCTGGAGCACAAGTCTTATGAGGATTGGCTGAGGAAGATGGGGTTGTTTAGCCTGGAGGAAAGGAGGCTCAAGGATGACATTATCCCTCTCTTGGGATGGGGATGGGATCCCAACTGCTTGATGGGAGGCTGTAGCCAGGTGGGAGTCAGTGTCTTCTCCCAAGTGAAAAGTGACAGGTGAAGAGTAAGCAGCCTAAAGTTGTTCCAGGAGAGGCTTACACTGAATATTAGGGAAATTCCTTCACAAAAGTGTTGTCAAGCATTGGAACAGCCTGCCCAGGGAAGAGATTGAGTCACGATCCCTAGAGGTATTTAAAAGACATAAATCTGACTCTTAGGGACATAGTTTAGTGGTGGAATTCACAGTGTTAGGCTTACCATTGGACTAGGTGATCTTAAAGTTCCTTTCCAAACTTAGGAATTCTGTAATTCTGTGAAATGAGAGCAAATTCTGACTGACACCACAGTATTTTGGCTCTGTGACCCCTTCCCAGACGCAGAGATAGGAGACAGTTCTTGGATGCACTCAGGCAATGGCAACAGAATCACACTGTAGAAGTGAGGAATTTTGCCATGAAATGCATCTGGCACATGGACCATATCTGAACCAATACTGGTTTGATGAGCAAAAAAGTATGAAAATGATCTATCATTCTCTACAGGTTATATAACCAAAGGAAAGCAGAGTAATGGCAATGAGTAACAATGCACACTCTTCACTGGAAGCTAATCCACTAAACACAAGCAGTCTATACCCACCAGGAAAACATTTTCCATCATGGAGAATCTTTCCTACAAGAGTTAAGATGCCATTCTGCAAGCCAGTAATAAGTTCTACTCTGTATTGTACACCATTAAAAATCATTACATAGGTGAAAACTCTGTTTTGTTTTGCTTTGCAAGTGGACATCAGTGAACTAATTTTGTTATTACTTAATCAAGGTAACAATTAAATTTCATTACCTAAAAAATTCCATTCATATAGTGATCTTGAAGAAAAGGTTGAATATTTTAGATGTTTGTATTAAAAAGATCTCCTACCACATAGACCAATTTCAGTATGATTCCCCTGGCAATGCTTCTGCAAACTGCATCTCACCTCAAGGCGTTTGAGACAACCAGTGTACCAGAGTCCCACTGCTTGTTTTATCTTCTTGCTGCTGTTTGCAGTCTTGTAGTCGTACACAAGACAATTTGAGGGGAGACTGCCATAAGTGGAAGGGATGACCCTTCCCTGTGCCATTTTTGCAAGGCTTATTCCCATCTCTTCATCTCGTTTCACCAGCAGAGCAGTGAACACTGTGCGCAGGAGTCAGTTGGTGGGTGAGTAGCAGCACCTGCCACCTTCCATTGCCCCACACATGTTCAAGGTATTGTAGCCACCTCACTGAGCTACTGTGGGTCAGGCTGGCGATGCCTTCTGCTCTCTTTCCCTTGTCTGCTACCACCAACCATCTGTTCTCTGCAGAGATTTCAAATACTTTTCAAAGCTTTTGGAAGGAAGAGACTTTATGTCTGATTAATATTCTGTGGTCTTATTTTCAATATGTATTGTGCCCCATGTTTGCTATCTAAAGGGTTTTTACCTTTTTTTAAATTTAGAACCACAAGGTTGTTGGACCATTGACAGCTTTTTCAATTCTTTAACCAGGCATTTCAACGGAAAGAGGGTACCTTGAATTGTTAAACTAGGTCCTACTCTTTACTCCTGTTCATTTTAAAAAATGAGTTTATGCATCACAACAGGTTGTATGACATACTTAATTTTCCATCAGTTTCTTGCATGGAGACAGCATGAACAGTTGAATTTGCGGAGTGGTACATACTGGGCAGATATAAGAGCCTTCATAAGTCATCAAGCTTCACTCAGTCCTCACTTCAGAGAGTTTCAAATAGTAACACCATGACACCTTGTTTTCTCCATTCTTACTTATGACTCTTTCTACAATATCATAAATTTGTTTCTGCAAGGGAGCCAGAAAATGAAGGATGCATTCAGTGGTGACAGAACTGGCTTCTCAGAAACACGGCAGAGGTGATAGGAGAGAATTGAATTAACCCTCATAAAAAATTGATAAGTGCAAATAAGTCTCCTTTACTGTTCTTGGGAAAAGAAGAAACAATGAAGCAGGATGGAGAGGAAAACACACTTTGGATCTTTGAAGAGGGAATATGCGCTTTGTAACATTCTCTGAAGCAGCATGGAAAGGATGTATTTACCAGTTTCAAACAACCACGTGACACTTTTTGTGGAAAACAATTTTAGTGTGCAGGGTGAGAGGAAGGATGAAAAATGAGAATTTAGATGTCAAGGTGACAGTTTTCTTTTGCTTTCTAGAGTTCTCTTGACACCATATAGAAATCCATTAGCTACCCTGCTTATTACTCTAATATCTACATTTTTCCATTCAGTTTAGCATTGCTAGTGAGACCTGCAGCACTTCTTATTCTGAAGGCCTTCTGATATTTCCAAGATTAAGTATTTCATTGTTAGGTTTTGTATCCTTTTAGAAGAAGTGTGCGATGTCAATCCTGTTACCATTTTCTCATTGTGTGCACAGTCAAGGTAATTATAAACTTATTTTCCCTATAACTTCCCTCAGAATGCTAAAGAATGCTACCACTTTGTCCTTATTTCTTTATTGTAGAATAAGGGCAAATGTAAAACTGCACAACTGACCCATGTAAGGCTTTTCAAGGACCAAGATGACAATGATTTCCCTTGCTTGTTTTGGGTGTGTTGTAGGCCCACACAACTTGTTTTACAAGAACCTTTAACATACAGAAAATCAAGATGGGGGGAGAAAAGGAGAGGAAGGAGAGAGTAAGAAAGAACAAAACAGAGAGAAAGAGAGAGAGAAAGAAAGAGAGAGAGAGAGAGAGAGAAAGAGAGAAAGAAGGAAAGAAAGGAAGAAGGAAAGGAAGAAGGAAAGGAGGAAAGGAAGAAAGAAGGAAAGGAAGAAGGACAGGAGGAAGGAAGGAAAGAAGGAGGGAGGGAGAAAGAAAGAGAGAGAGAGAAAGAAAAGAAAGAAAAGAGAAGGAAGAAGGAAGGGGAAGGGGAAGGGGAAGGGGAAGGAGAGGGGAGGGGAGGGGAGGGGAGGGGAGGGGGAGGGGAGGGGAGGGGAGGGGAGGGGAGGGGAGGGAAGGGAAGGGAAGGGAAGGGAAGGGAAGGGAAGGGAAGGGAAGGGAAGGGAAGGGAAGGGAAGGGAAGGGAAGGGAAGGGAAGGGAAGGGAAGGGAAGGGAAGGGAAGGGAAGGGAAGGGAAGGGAAGGGAAGGGAAGGGAAGGGAAGGGAAGGGAAGGGAAGGAAGGGAAGGGAAGGGAAGGGAAGGGAAGGGAAGGGAAGGGAAGGGAAGGGAAGGGAAGGGAAGGGAAGGGAAGGGAAGGGAAGGGAAGGGAAGGGAAGGGAAGGGAAGGGAAGGGAAGGGAAGGGAAGGGAAGGGAAGGGAAGGAAAAAAGGAAAAGAAAAGAAAAAAGAAAAGAAAAGAAAAGAAAAGAAAAGAAAAGAAAAGAAAAGAAAAGAAAAGAAAAGAAAAGAAAAGAAAAGAAAAGAAAAGAAAAGAGAAGAAAAGAAAAGAGAAAAGAAAAGAGAAGAGAAGAAAAGAAAAGAAAAGAAACGAAAAGAAACGAAAAGAAAAGAAAAAAGAAAAGAAAAGAAAAGAAAAGAAAAGAAAAGAAAAGAAAAGAAAAGAAAAGAAAAGAAAAGAAAAGAAAAGAAAAAAAAAAAGAAAAGAAAAGAAAAGAAAAGAAAAGAGAAGAAAGAAAAGAAAGAAAACCTCAGTGACTTCACATTACCCCCTCCTTGTCTGGAAACCATAGAAACCAAACTGAAAGTACAGCCAAGAAGTTCGTCATTTGGCTATCTCTGGCTGATCTCCATGGAAACATTTCACTTTTTGTTGAAAGGAAAGATTTTCAAATCAGACAAATGGCCATAGTCTGACGGGTTATGACATCTTTGGGAAGAATTTAAAGAACAAAAACAATGACAAGTGTTTCTGCTTTGCATATTTGTATTACACTTCTATTTTACGCCATCCATGCCTATTTTATTTAATTACAATTACAGCCTTTCTTTCAGAGTTTTGTTAGCAAATAAGACATTACATTTGTGAGAAAAGGTAATACCCTGCCAAAAAAACAAGGTGTATTCAATCTAGTATCCAATTTAGATGCTATTTGCTGTTAATTGTATAGATCACCCAATACCTTTTTTTGCATGCTTTGCCTGGAAGATTGAATAGAGGTGTTGAATATGTGATGATAACTAAAACTGAGATTTAAGAAAATGTTCAACGCTGGCAAGTCACACCTCTTGTAGTTGTTCTTTGAGGAACCCTGCAGAGCCAGGAAGGTACTTCTGTCTGATTCCCACCCCCTTACCTTTTGAATTACAATTAAAATAAGCACTGGACAATCATGGAAAAAAAAATCTACAGATACAACAACTAATAAGAAAGGCAGTTCTGTAAGACTCAAGGCTTTTATTGATCCCGTGTAAGTCATTGGGCACTTAGAGTGCATGCTGGTGAGGGTGCTTTCATCAGAGGTGGAATGACCTGAGCATCTTACAGAGGCTTCAGAGCATGGTCGGTACCCAACTGCTCAGTCACATCAGCAGCAAGGCTGCTCAGGGCACAACAGAAAGAGAAGGCTTTGAAAGACTCCACCTTTACAATTGCCTTTATTAGTATGTAGATACCATCTACACTGTATGTACCACCTACACTGATTAGAGGTGTCTAAGCAGTGCAGATACTCTGCTGAACTATGAGTTCAGCACTGAAAATTAAAAGGTCTGGTTACAAAGTGGTCTGAGGTACTAAACCATAATTCATTTGTCCTTAGGCAGCTCCAAGTTACTGCTGTGAGCATTCTACTCCCCTAAATTTTTATTTGCTTCTTTTACTGGTAGTACACATAGCACAGGTGAGAAGAAGGTAAATTCTTCTGCTAACTTAAATACACACTGAAGCTCCACTGCCAGAAAGCTCTTAGGCAACAAAGGAAGGAAAAATACTGATGCCATCTTAGCTTAAACAGAAAAAAGGAAAGAATCCACAGCCACCTATTAAAGAATTGTTCTGTTTAGCATTGTGTAAATCTCAACATACTGCAATGCATATGGGATATGACTTACAGTCTTAGAAAAGCCTCTTGATTTCTCTGATTCATCATGCAGTGAATATTATTTCCAAGATCAACATTATTGCTTATGACTTCGCTAATGCCTCATGGTGGCAGTTTATTACAATGCTCCTATCACTGGTCTACCTGCAAAGAAATTCTGACAACAGAGATTAATGTAACAGAAATATTACCAGCAATGAAGAGACATCATCTGACTTCAGCTGCAGACAAACTGTCACTGAACAAAAGAGAAAAAATATGCTGATGCTTTCTAAAATTTGAAAGACTATCAGAAAGACTGCAATGAATTATAGAGACAGAAGTAAACAGAGCAGGAAACTCAAGGAAGTATGAAAGAACATTCATAAAGAGAAAGTGACAGGCAAAATATGGCTCTTCTGAAAGTTTTATCAAACAGTCAAAGTAAAATAATAGTCCAGAGACAAGAGCAAGAAAAAGGTCACATCTACTCAGTTAGAAGAAGTTACTTTACTAACATTCAGATGAAGATTTGTATGAAAAAGATGACAGGGTTTGGTCCATCGTATTCAAATCTGCTCAAGAAGAAGTATTCTAAATATTTTGACCCCATCTGACTTTCTCGGTACATTTCAACAGTTAGGATCTAGAAGATTTGTCGGAAGATGTCCTTTGTAGATTAAAACCCCTCTAATATCAGAATACGATAAAACAGAATATAATAAAACAGTTGTGCAGGAGCAAACTGTACAGGATTTAGGTTAGGTTTGCTCAATTATCTTAAAGCTCTTTTCTACCCTAAATGATTTTATGATAAAGGTGCTTAACAGTGGTATAGTTATTGTTTTCACTGCCCATAATTATGGTATGGATATGTTAGTTCTGCAGGCTACTTGTTCTGTAAACATATGGGAAGGCAGAGTGTATATTATTTTAACTCAATAGGTGTAACAGACTGACATTTTCCAGCTTTACTCTGCTGAAGTTTGGATTACTTTTTTTTATTAACCATTGAGAATTCAAAATCAATCTCAAGAAATTTTTGAAATTATTGTGTATGGGGGGAAAAATGTATTTTCTATTTGTGCTTGGATGAGGTTAGCTGCCCAAACACAAGAAGAAAAATTATTAACTGAATGGTACCCGACAATGTAAAGCTAAAAGCTGTCCTTGTGTCCTATGCGTATATGGAAAAAAGGGGCTGTAGGCCAGGCATCCAACGTGTTCTGTTCAGCACTGCTGCTTCCCACAGTGTACCAGTTTCAAGAAATCCTTGGATCAGCTGGTGAGAACCTAGAGAAAGACAAGAAAAATAATCAGAGGGCTACAAAATGTCCTGTAGGGAATGATTGAATTAATTGCAGCTACTTAGTTAGAAGAGAAAAAAGCTAGAGGGAGACTGAGCAGCCTTCTGATATGCAAAATCTTCTTGTAAGGAGAATACATCAATCTCTTTTCTGTGTCCATTGCAGGAATGTCAAGGAATAACAGACTTACAGTGCACCTGGGGGATTTGGTCTAGAGATCAAGAGAGATGTATTTCTAGCCTTAAGCATTGTGACAATTTTCCTAATATAAATAGAGAAATCTCCATCACTAGAAGTTTTTGAGGCCACATCACACAAACATCTGTCAGGAGCTATTTATACATAATTGGTACTGCTTGGGCCAGAGGAACTGGATACATCAGAGTTTCCTTGCTTTACTCGTGAGACCAGAGCCACAGGCCCCTTGGATGGTGACTGAGGCACAGGGCAACCTCCATTCCCTTCTTTAACCTGGAAGGCCAAAGGGGAGCTCTAGCCTACTCTGCAAGCACTGGCCAAGTTATTTCATCTGTGCCAGACTAGACAGCCTCCTCAGGTCTAGAATATTCCAATATGAGGAGATTGGAGTGGTAGAAGCAGAGCATTTCAATTTTTTAACATATGACGAAGCAATTACACTTGAAACTTAAATTCTAGTGTGAGCACATGACTCAGAAATCAGGTGAAAATAGATTTGGATTAGGATAATTTAGGGAAACTTTAAGCATCATATGTGGTATAGTCATTAGAAAGTTAAAAGAGAAAACCCTCATCTGGATGTTTAATTGCAAGTTATCTTTTTGTAGGAAAAATAAAGAATATAAAAGAATTTCCCCACCCCTCCTCTACCAGGCCCTTCCCTTCCCCTCCAGTAGGAACGAGCCTGCACAGGCTCTCAGGGCACTGCCAATCCTTGAAGGCAGCAAATGGGCCTCCAGCAATAAAAACCCAGACAGTTGTGAGATGGGGCAACCAACCTGTACCATCTGGATAAAGCACCCTTCAAATGCTAATTAAAAAAAAAAAAAAAAAAAATTATGCTTCAAGAACTATGAATGTGCATCACTACAGGATAATTTTAGACTAGAATTTCCTGGATTTCTATATTTAATAATTACACTTCTATTGTTCTTGCCTCAATTGAAACTGTTTTGTGGCTTCTAAGACCATCCTCTCATGAACAACTTCTTTGCTTTCACACAAAAATATGAAAATTTCCTCTTGACTTCTCTTGCTGCAGCTTGTAATAGAACTGCATCTGGAAACACTGTACCATATTCTTATACTACTTTTACAGCAGGAACTGCTAAGTACTTTGGCTCACTTACAAATTCCTCAATTCACTAAGATATAATTGTGCGGTGATTCATGCCTTTGCTAAATCTATGCAAGTTGTGGGCATGATTATTAACATCACGTTAAACCCTAGAACTAAAGAGATTAGCAAACAGATTTTTTTTTTTCCTGGACATTGGCACTTAGGAGATAAATTACACTGTCAAAATGTTTAAGGAAAACAAAGCACAATTATGACAGAAATGGTTTTATTTTACAGATTGCTCTATTTTGAAAGAGTTCAGCAATTGTTATATGGCAAAATACGGCATGATTTCAGCATTTGTTTATCCATGGAACAGCACAAGCACAGCATAAAACAACATTAAGTGTTCAGTTCAGGAACTTATGGTAATGTTTCTTAATTTCAATAGAATTTCACACTCAGAATGTTATAAGCCACTGTAGTGACATACAGAAGCATAAATAGGGCACTGTATGTCACCTAGTAACTGCTGTGGAGACTATAATATCTCTTCAAACTACAACCATTGGGCCACAAACAGCCTCATTGACTTCATTTCAAATTTAAGTTTTGCTCAGTTTCAACTTTAAACTACTGCCTTTTCTTATGAGTTTTTCTGCTGACTTTCTCTTGCCAGCCTAGGTATGCACAATCTATGATCAAATGATCACATTCAACTACACTAAAAATCAATGCCTCTCATTTTTCATTTCTAGGAAGGTTTTTTTTTCCCACATCCTCTAAATGTTTCACTCAGCAGATTTTTTTTTTCTTGGATACTGCAGATTTTCCAAGAAGGGAAAGGGTAAAGCAGTAAACTGTCAGCCAGGGTAGAGGAGTAAATTAAATTGGTAACAACCCATGCCATTGACTTTACAAAACTCTAAAGCATATAGAAGAGCAACAGGAATTGTACTGCAACTGCAGAATATTGTCACTGCAGCTTCTCAGGAATTTCGCATGAAAATTTCCAGAGGAATTCCAGTAGAGAAGGGAAGTCTGACAAAAAATAACAGCTTTACTTTTTTAAGGCAAATTTGATCATGGAGATATCTTGCCAAGCCAGTTGATGGTGGCAGAGATCACCTTCTTAAATAGTTTGGGGTTTTTTTGTTTTGTTTGGGTTGGGTTGGGTTTTTCTGTCCTTTCTCAGCAAGATCATTGCAGAGAGCTGTGCTAAAAAGATCATGGTTAGGGAAAGCATTGTGCTATACGCATCATCCATCACTAGGAATATCTGTTGATATGGCGATACAAGCAATCTGAGCTAAACATAAATATTCTGAAGCATGTATCATCATTTATTTTGTCACATGGATAAAACAAATAGATAAATAAAAATTATGTATCTCTGAAGCCATTAAGGAAATTTGCCTTATTAATAGTGCCTTGAGGTTTATAATAAATGCCATGTTACTCTTACCCCTTTTACAATTAAATCCTATTACTTGCAAAATAAATAATTAAAACACGTCACTGCCTCTAGTCACTAATCACTCATATCTAAGAGCTTTCTCATGGCAATTGATTGTCTTGGTAGTTACACACTAGAATATTTTCAGATAAAGTGTACTTAAATGCTTTTGGCAAAGAAGAAGGGAGACAAAAATACTTTTATATTGTTTTTGTCAGAAAATTGTAACATCAAGAACACACAGATTTTTGGTGTCTGATAATAGGAACAGATCAAGGCTTGCTCCTAATAAAGTAAAATATTGCATTCAGATATTCAGCTTACTGAACACACATAACATACACACACACAAGAGAGACTTGCAGGGATTTTGGAGCTACCTTGCGGGAGCACAATTCAGTTTGGGGAAGCTCTGAGATCAGAGGACTGGCTCAGCACACCAGACCAGGAGCAGCCAGAGAAGCTTAGAGAGACGGGAGTTTGCTTTCTGAATGCCCAGCCTGAGCAGCCAGATGTCTCCCATCCACCTTGGATGGATGGGAGAGGGGAGCCATGCCCACAGTGCTCCACAGGGCTGGGCACAGGTCTTGGGGCTCAGGCTGGCAAGGGCAGAGCAGGAGGCACAGGGACTGGCATGAGGCAGTTGTTGTTGTAAAGGATGTGGGACACAAGCACGACAAGCAGTCTGCTGACACAGCAAGCCTAAAAATCATCCCAGCACTTTTTTCAGTCAGAGCTCACTGTTGAAGCATCTTTGCTTTCACAAAGTCTGAATGAACATTCATCTCTATAGCTCACTGCTGGTAATACCAACAAGCCAAAAGCTCAGAGCTGTACTATTCAACATATTACTAGCATGAATTTTGTCATGATAGCCATAGCGTAATTCAAGTACACCACCTAAGAATCAAACTAAGAATTACTGGGACTATAATTCCTTGATTAGCTTTTGTAAGACTTCAAAAAGACAAACATTTCAGCCTGGGTAGTCTGCAGTTATCAAAAGGCCTGCTGTATTAAGAGAGGAACAGCACTTCTCCTAGATTAAATCTGGTTTTAAGTGAAAATATATTAAGTAAAAATCCAAAGCAATGCACAATACTGACCTGCATAATCACTTGCTGGTCAGGCTGCAGCAGAAGAATCAAAAGCTACTGAACAGTGGGTAAAGGCCAAAGTCATTAACAGATTAGCAATGAAAGATGATTTTGTTTTGATCAGAGACAGATAAGGATAATTACCAACTATCGATTTTTTCCCTCTGGTCAATTTGCCCATCCCAAGCCTCAGCCTTGTTCATAATGATAATGGCTGTTAAGCTTTGCAAGTGTAAACATGACAGAAGGTTTTCATGACTGTTTTATTCTAAAAATATCAGTGTCAAAGAGTGGATGACACAACAGATAACAAACAATTTCTTGCTTCATTTATCACAATTTTCTTGTTAGCCACAGGGTTCTTTTTAATTACAGTTCAAGCATTGGTTCATCTACTTTCTTGCCTCTGATAAGTTTGTAATTGTTAGTATCCTCCTTGATCCAATGCTATCATTAGCGAAAGAGATCAGCAGTGAACCTGACATTATAATCTAGTATCTAGCCAAAGAAACACCAGAAAAAAGATTTATCAATGGGTTTTGTTTGTTTTTAAAATAATGGCTGTATCCCAGAAGACTAATTAGTCTTTTGAGAGGGTAGCTCATTAAGCTGTTATTAACAAATACACATTTCTCAGGTCCTATGATTGTTGCAGTATTAGACAGAATCCATGAGCAAAAGAGAAAATCAGTGATGCATTCTAGATAATCTTTTTAAGGCAATCTAAGCCCCATTGCTTGTAGAAGGAAGTGGGATAAAAAACATGTCAAAACAAAATCTGCAAGCACCATTTAACCACTGTTTTTTAGTGTTGTCGCTTATTTAGAATTTTGGTAGGGCTTTTACTTTCCTCAAGTAAATAACAGTAAAGCTCTGAACCACTAATTTCTTAATTTCTCTTCTACTGGAAACAATTTCCACTCCTACCACGGCTCACTGTATGTGCCATGTTTTAAATCAGACAGGAACGAGTAATAAGCTGTTTGCTACTCTGACAAATGCAAAAGAAAGACACGTGAGCACATGGTATGGTGACTGTTTAAGGGCTATGGAAGCAGAGATCTATTGAGAAAAGTTGTTTCCATCAGGTTTGGATGCAGCAGCTATAGTCTAGTCATAGGCATAAATTGTAGGTAAAATTTGCAGCTACAGATGATGGGAAAAACAGGACTGTGCTTCATCACTGCACACTTACTTTAAAAGTCTAAAATTTAGTTATGAAGTTATTATTAGGACTTTTTGGTTGGATTTTTTTTTATGTTACCTACCATATGCAGGTACATATGCTTCTGCTGTAGTCAGAGCAACATTTACTGCTACCCAGTTAGGAATAGTGCATGTGTGAATCTTCCTGTATGTTTTAAAGTTTTCTGTCATTAATGTAGCCTCATGGCCTGCAGCCTCAGTAGGTACACTACTAAAATCCAAGAGCATCTTTCAATAAACCTCTGCCACCTTTACAATGCCTCCTGTGAAACTTCTTAATTTTATTTTCTCCTCCAAAATAGGCCCATCCCAGTTCTGAGTCTTCAAATTTTCTATTTAAATTCAATTTATTCCATTTTAGCCTCTTTTCAGATATTGACGCTTTTTCTTCTAGTATATGCCTAGTATATTCTGATTTCATGCTGTGAGATGCATATTTTTCAAGGCTCCCCCTGACACTGCTTCATTGGTGCTAGCAGTTGGTCACTGAGCCGATCTGAGCTGAACAATTCCATGACTTCAGAAAAAAATGTTAGCAGAAAATTCACACTGGATTACACCTTGTCAAGAAGTTACTAGTTTAATACAAAAAGCTACATATAGATAACAAATAATTTCTGAGCAGTAAAACCCATTAAATCTATTTTCCTGGGCATGGAGAAAGAAACAGCCCATGTTTCTATGATTTCTATCCCACATTTTACTGTGTGATCAGAAAAACGAAGAGAAGGTAGAAGTTTGGAGCTCAGAAGGTCCAGACTTTCTGTCAGAGAGAAAGCTAAATCTGCCCCCTGTAAATAGCCACCTACAAAACTAGGACCAATTTCATGTCTTTGAAATCTCTACCCTTTTGACAAAACTAGGACCAATTTCACGTCTTTGAAATCTCTACCCTTTTGTCATGTTTGGTTGAAAATGTTGGGTGTGCTGAAATGTTATGCCACATTTTGGGAAGGGAGAGGAAAGAGTTGATACCAAAAGCATTGTGGAAATGCACAGCTCAGCATTTGGGTTTCTGGGCTGTGGATGGTGCTACTTCCCACTTGGCGAAGTGGTGGAGGTCACTCGCACTTAGGAAATGCAGCTGAACTGCAGCGATGGCAAACAGAGCAATACCCCAGAGGGGTAAATGGACCACAAGTATCATCTGAGGCTGAAAATAGCTTCCTGGGCTCTGACCAAAACTGGAGTATTTCAGAGCTGCTCAAGTTCTCTGATCACATGAAGCATAAGGAAAGTAAAGCAATGACAAGATGTTCTGAGTTGAGGAATAGGCACCAAGAATCACAAACTAGCACTAAATATGCTTGAAAACAGGTCTGAAGAAATATTGTAGCATGGGTAGAGAGTTACTGCTAAGATTCACCTCAAGACCTAGACAGTTGTATACTACAGTGTAAATGGGACTCCTGAATAGTATTTTAAACACTAGACTCCACCATGTTCTTGTTCCCATCTGAATGTGGTGGTTATTTTAGAGTAAGAGCTGACTAATTACTTTTTGAAACAGTATTGAAAGAAGAGGTTGGAGCTGAAAAGAAACAAAGGACTAGAGGCTGAATTGTGCTTGGCTCAAGTGAAACCAAAGACAAATCTTCTTTATGCAATCTGCAGAATGAAGCATTTAAGCTAGGGAAACCTGGATCGAGGTTTTAAGGTACTACTGTAAAAAGCATTAGTTTCCTATTTTCTCTTTTATTGTGTCACATATCCTTTGGAAATGGAGACCACTAGTTTGTTTTACATAGACTACCGAGACCAATTACTCCTAGTGATTATTAACCTGAACCAAATACAATACACACTGTCCAAAAGGTGATATTGTCTCTGCAAATTAGTAATCCCCTACAAAAATGGCAGTCAATGGTCCATGTTTTGCATTACTCAGAGACTGTGTACCTCTCAGAAACATGGTGACACTATGTTTCAAAACAGTGGTTTTAAAATGATGGTTTAAAATAGTCTTAAACTAGAACATCATGAATGCCTTTCCAAACTTACTTTTCTTTAGGAGAAGCCAGAGGTGGGACCTCCAGCATTTACATTTGTTTTGTGGAACCGTAATGTCAAAACTCCCACTCCCCACTGATGTTCAGGTGCCAGGTAGAATTCATCCAGTCAGCACAGTGGTAGCTCTCCTTTGCTCAGTTTGTGGATGCTTTCTGTGTCTATTTCCAGTTAATCGCTCATTCCATCCACCCATTCATCCACCCATCCATTTTCTGAATACTCCTCCAGCCAGACATTTACAGGTCTCAAGATGCTGTACACAGCAGTGTGAATTGTAGCACTGAAGTTTGTCACTCTGTAAATCATAGAGTTAAGCTTGTATTGAGTTGTTTCAGCTTCCAGTGACTGGAAATACAGGCATGCTTTTAAGGCTAGGAGGCTGGACTTAGACTCCTCTGTTGTAAAAAGAAATTAGGTAAAAATGTATTTGATCTTCTCTGACATTTCAGTTGCTATACTATCCCCTCACTGACATGACCAAAGACTTTCTTGGTAGACTTCAATAGAACTTTGGTCCCCTTAATGTTGATAGAATTATTATAGCTAGATGTTTTCTTTATCAGTAGTAAAATGAAGGACTTATTATTTGCCAAAATCAGCTTCAAACCAAAGAAAGGTGTTCTGCTGACTAGATGCTCCCAGGATTTCTAGCTGAAAGTCCATAAAATACAGGGTTTAGAAATAGCTGCTAAGACATTAGGTTTAACTCACATTTGCCCTTGAATTTTAGTACAGGACAGGATATCTTGGCCAGATTGAGGAGTGTGAATATTATAAACCTTGCCACAACCTTCTTAGAAGGGAGAACATTTGCCAGCAATTTGTCTTTCAGATTTATGCTTGATCATACCAGTAGGCTAAATGTTAGTCATTTCATTCCAAGTAGGTGAGTAGTATCATACATTAATGCAGTTAGCCAGGTGTGGAGTGCGGTGGAACAGGTTAATGGCATTGTCAACTTGAGACAGATCAGAAATGGGCTTTGTTATAGGCAGCAGGATTTCTGGGATATACTCCATTTACTCAAAATTTAAATGTTAATGGTATTTTGTTAGAAAGAAGAGCTGAAATTAAGCATGTTAAACATTTAATAGTCCAGAGAATAGAAATAAACACACAGATACAAGTATTCTTAAATTGTAACATGTTTCCTGAGTCATTATGTCATTTCTTTTCCATTAGTCACCAAGAAAAAAAATATTACAAATACCACTGATGGGTATTTGTACTGGTGGATCTACCCATCTGTTTAGCTAATCATAAGGAGACTCAGTTTCTCTGAGTCTGTGAATATTTGTGAATATAAAAATACATATATATATGTGTATATATATATCTGTATATATGCATATATGACAAGCATTTATTATGTGACTCTTCAGTTAGAGGAATAGCTGTACAAATGAGTAACAATAGCTTGAAATCTTTGTTGTAACTGAGTGGGTTACCATGAGGTGGGTAGAGGATCATATATGCAGTGGTTACTATAGTTACAGTGTGTCTCTATCTCTGTCTCCTTAATGAGAAACTAATCACTGTTCTCTGACCAAGACATCTACATTTTGCTCATTTGCCTCTTCACCCACACCACACGCCATTTCTTTCCCGGGAGAAGGCAGAAATATAGCAATGTTAACCCTTTGGAGCAAAGGACTCCATAACTAGCTAATCCCAAATCCTGCTGAGTTTAATAATGGGCAGGAATCTGCCATGGCTTGGCAGTGGAAACCACTACCCACCTCCCCACAGCTAGCAGAAACCCTAAAGGGCTGCTAAGAGGTTACATATCTTAGGTTTCTGTTTCCACATGTCAATAAATTGAATATCAGAGACAGGAAAAAAAGAACACAAATTTGCAAGTATTTAATGAACAGCTTACTACAGGACCCCAAAACTTAGTAGTTCCTAAGATTAAAGAAACCCACAGGCTCTATATGCACACATAGTAGCTTTCCCCCCCTTTTCAAATTATGTCTTATAGCAGTAGGAGAGGAATTGTGACCCAAATCCAGGAAGGGATTGAAGGGCTCACATCCAACAGTTAGGATGTTCTGCTTCTCAAAATATCTGCCAGCTGTCTTCAGTACCTCCCTTCCCAGAGCTATTTAGGTCTTTTCTTCAGGCAAAAAGGACAAGTCTCAGGGCCATAAACATAGGTGCCAAATTCCCTTTTTAGGCACAGCTGGGTTTCTTAAACCAAGTTTTATCGTGTCAAAATCTCACCTGCTGAGCTGGTGGGTACAAATATCTCAGTACTCTGAACAAGTGCTCTTTTACATCAGGGCCAACAAGGGAAATTTAGGGCTATCAAGTTTTACAGTACATTTTATCTCTCTAATGTGTGGGACACTCCCCCAGGAGGTTGAGGAGTCTGCTATCAAATACCCTAACCCATGGGTAAGAGTTATCTGAAGAACAATTATTAGAATAATCAGCTACTGACCATTTAATATCACTAAGTAAATGCAATATTTTATCTTTTTTCTTTCTATCCTTATGCACAACAAATGATAAACATCAGTGGCATTAGTTGGATTTGAGAGCATGTTTTACTGAGCATAAGCTCAAGCTAGAAAAAAACAAAAAAGAAAAATGTGCGTTAATGCCCTAACATCAGGTATATCTATTACTACTGTAAGCTACAACTTTCAGCTTTTTCAGGTTAAATTATAGGCAGGGTTAATGTTGAAGAACAAGGGCTTCATCATAGATTTTCCTCAGTTTAACTGACAAGCTGAAATTGCCCCTACTTGGTCTTTGCCTCGAGGAAATGAGGTTTAAAGTCACCAAGGATTCACATCTCTGTGTGAATATCTATGTTTGTCTGTATCCCTGTGAGCTCTTCCTCTTTCTCGGTCATTGCCATTTATCAGATGAATATGACAGAGTTGAATGTGCTGTTGTAAATACCATAAAGATGTTAAGAAATATCTTTAACACCTTAAACATTTTCTATCTTTATATCCTAACTTTCTATCCTGAATTACACTGGGGTTTTTTCATAGTTTCATGAAGAGACTAAATTTTGTTAATATAGGTGGCCAGAATACCAAGAAAAGATGCGCAAGTGTCAAGGTAAAGATTGTGTTGTGATTTCAATCCCTCTGCACAAGGGAATCCAGATACAAGGCACAAAAAATGGGTTTTGTTTGTTTCAACCATGGGCAACACTTTATTGACATTCTAAAAATCAAACTGAAATAAAATAGGCTTATTATTTTATATTTGAGACTGGAAAAGTATGGTTATCAGTTTAGCAAGGATTTCTGATGGCTCTTAGCAATTCCTTTATTATTTGGAAGAATAAATTTAAATTTAGCATGCTAGTTCTGAGACATAAGAAATGACACCATAAACCTGACAAAAATATGATTCAACTGTCATTGCAGAAAGTCACTGCAGTCTAAAGGGATTTTTACATCCTTTGGGAGCAGCATCACAGAACAGTTTCAGGACAAGACACAGACGAAATAGCCTTTCTTTTCTTTTTACTTTCAATCTCCCTGGTTTTTGTTAAGAAAACACCACCAGCTCAGTGTCATGCATCACTAATATGCATATTAATATTGTGGAGGGTAAACTTAAGGTTAGTCTGTTCAGTTTGGAGGCTCGCAGTCTAACTGCTGAGTAGTTCACCTTGGACCGGCAAGATATATATGCCAAAGATATCAAAAATGCTGATAGGATCTGAGGAGACACTACTGCTCGACCCTTTCTAGGGTTTTTCCTAATATTTTTTCATTTGTTAATGGTGTACTTACACAACAGTAAGAAGCAATAAAGTAGCTGATGAAAATGAAACACTGTACAAACGGGAGACAACTAAGGCAACCCTTGTCTCTCTGTAGGAATCTTCTCTTAAAATATAATTTTGCCTTGTTAGCTAAGACATTTCATTTTAGTAAATCAAGAAAATAGGAAAAAAAGAGTTATTCAGGCGAGCATGTGATATGTGCATATTAGCCAAAAAGTGACAGACAGTTGCATAAGCAGAAAAAGAAAAGAACTTTTAAGAAAATTATAGCACCACTAATTCATGAAAAGGTTATTGTCTTTGAACATGCTCCCCTTTGTTCAAAGGCCTGCACTGATAGCTGCAATTATTTAAAACAATAGTAATTATGTTCCATACAAATTGACACAGATAGTGAACATGTTGATAAAGTAGATGGCATCATTTTACTGTAGGGTTAGGCATTCTCTACCTGGTAAATTAGAAATACATTTGTTTCTTCAGCAAAATCGAAACTGTAGCTGCTATTATACCTGTTTCTCTGAATTTCAAGTATGTAAGAATATGAAGTCTAAACTGCAATAAACAGAGTTATCTTGGCTAGAGCCTTCCTATACACATTTCTTGCATTGGGAAGATGACACTTTGTGAATGCTACTAACAAGGCAGCTAATAAGTTCCCCTCTTAGCTGTAAAATAGCTTATAGGACCAGCACTTGTCTATTTGCATATGAAAGACAAAAATCAACAATTAAAATAATCTCCAGAAGATCAATTATTTTATCATTGCAATTCTAGATATAATTTGTCATATCACATTAGCTTTTCTTTGTTAGGGTATTATGAAAAGCATAACCATTTCTTCCCAACACATACTTCTGTGAGGCAAATGAACAAATTGTATATTTTAAACACTTCTGCTCTGTTTAAAATAGAAAGTGGGTCACTGGGTTTGCAGATAATTTAATTTAATTCTCTATTGTCCTGTATGTCTTGTTATCAAGATGAGCATTAGATGCTACTAAATCAAAGAGTGCTGTTTAATCACAGGGGCCAGCAAACAGGCAACTGCAGTGCATGGCAGGTGGCTGGGGACAGCAAAAACTGCTCACACCTCGAAAGGCCCCACGGACAGGCTGGCAGAGGAACAAAAATCAGAGCCACATGAAGACCCTTTGTTTTCCAGCCTGCCCTGGTGAAAGGACTGTTAGCACAGCTAATTGCCACAGCTAAGGTCGCCCATTTCAAGCACCAGCAAACTTCACACTCCTCTGCCGCTGGGTTGAGAGTCTGAGCTGTTGAGGGATGGGCTGAACTCCTCATCTGTGCCTCCCCTGCCCACTGAGACAGTAATTTCCACAGTGGGCAGTAACAAAGGCTGGTAGCATCATAATTGGCTCCCAATAAAACCAGTAATTTTTGAAAAATCAGGTGACTTTCACATCTGCAAATTCTCAGTCCAGGAATTTGTGAGGTCTGAAGTAATGGTGAATCAAGTTGCAGATCCCCTTTCTCCTCACATGCTTTTTCTTCAGCAAACATCTTGTGGGGAAAAATGGGAAGAGATACCACCCTAAAAAACCTCAGAGAGCAGAAATCAACAGGAATGGGTTTTGCTCCAGTTAGGGACATCCTCATTAAAATGAGGTGAATCTTTTCACCTTATTCCTATACCCATGGGCCAGGAGGAAAGGACATCCAGCTTCTTGATAGGACAGTTTATCAGGAAATCATGACACTGAAAAACCCAATATATTTGAAAATCTATAATCTCAGCAATACCGATGAGGAGCAGAAAATTATCTCTTCAAAAAGTCCACAGAGAGCAAATTCTTGAAATGAAACACTCTATAAACACATTGAAAAAACAAACCAGCTAAAATATGTAAGTAATAAAATGTTAGTAACAATAAAGTGGAGTGAAAGTGGATTTGACTAGAACATGCCCTCTGGGTATGTTCATTTCCTTTGTAAACAGAAGAGTCAGGTCTCAGGAATTGTAAGGTAAGCAAACCCAGTGAGCACCTACTGAGGAGAATGTTGCACAGCACAGCAGCTGCACTGCATGTGGACCCCAGCACAGAAACAAACATCTCATGATCCTTCTCAATTTATCATCTCCTCACCCGAGATTTCAAACATGAAGAGCAGCTAAAAACTGGGACCTTGACACTGATTTTTACCATTTGAGGTGCGGAAGAATAAAGAAAGCCACTCTCTCTTTTGGCATCTACATACAGTGATCTTAAGAACAGTAATTGAATTGGAATTACCAAAAAAAAAAAAAAAAAAAGTTATCAACCTCGGGATAAAGTGAACCAAAATAATCATGAGTAACCTTCTTCTTCATCTGATATTGAATCTCCAGTATATTAGATACTAATTAGATTATCAGACAGCTGTCATCTTTTAGTCTTAATCTCATGGGGCCACACAAGCAGAGCTTCTGTATATACAAGAAAGCTACTAACCACCCTAACTACACTAGTGGTCTTACTCTGCATCAGCTACGTTTCAAATTCATCTTTCCTGGCTGGACATGAGCCAGCTCTCAGCCTAAGCTGTGCAGCTCTAGGCAGTGCCCTGCTGGCTCTAGGCTCATCAGTAATCTGAAAGGCGGGATTTCTTTAGGCTGGATCTGCTGCCACTCCAAAGCAACCAGAGAATATCCAATGTGCTGATAGAGAAGGCAGGTGCAAATCTTAAACAAGGGCACCCAGCCTTGAGGTGCCCTTGTGAAGGCCTTGGACTGCAGTCAGCAACCTCCAACAGTTTCTGGGCTTGTAGCTGTTCTCTTTCATCTCTGTCACAGAAATCATACCAAGTTTGGATTGATCACAGCATGATCAAAGCCATGCTGTGACAATAAGCAATTTGAGCTTCCCTTTTTACTGTTCCTGGCTAGACCACTACTGAGCTTTTATGTGTTTATAGCATCATAACTTAGTTATTTATCTCCAGGTCACATCAGATGCTGTGTATTGACTGCAAATTGATTTTTGCTCATTGTGTAGCCCTAACTTTTAAAAATAAAGCTATTGCAGAGTTATGTTCTAAGGCCATGTCTCTTCACGTAGTGTTACCTCATATGCTGTATCACTATTTTTCTCTTTTGTAATCAGTTTAGCATGAAAAGCTGTTACATATTTAGTAGGCATTTTCATTTGCAAGTTTTTTTTTGTTTTTAGATTTATCACATTTTTTTAAAACAGCGGAAATCTTAATATGTAAAAGATTATGTGTGCTTTTCTTTTCAGATGGTCTGAGCATTAACATTCCATAAATAGCCCAATTTTCCCTCTGAGTTGATAAGTAGTCAAATACTTCCACTAAGGACATTTTTACCTTATCATCCAGAATGTGAACAAATTTAAATTTAACTGGCAATTACTGGTGGTGAATGGAAGTAAAGTATATGAGTGTTTTTCTAATTTAGTTTGGTTAATCTCATCTTCAGTGCTACTAAGTAATTGCTTGAGCAACCATCAAGAAAAAATGCTCATAACAGGCACATAGACTCCTATTGCTATGGTATCAACCAATTTATGTTGCATCAGCACCATCCACCAAGAGATTCTAGCCTCTGATCCTAGAAACTTTAAAATGCTTTTTATTTGCATTAACACTCTAAAGAATATAAAAATTCATATTCAACCTCACTGTGGAGCTTCTGTGTTCAGCAGCTGAACTGTCACTATGGGATATCTTCTAAAAAATCATGCTCAATTCCAGACATACACATTCCCTATGAGGTTTTATCTCATTTATGTTAGTTACATAGACTGAGGGCTTGGTATCTGTGCAATCATTAAAATCATCTCCTGATCTTCAGTCATTTGTTCATGTTGCTTTTTTATTCTGATGTTTGACTAATATAGCAAGTTCTTCCAGGGTTCAGGGGACCTGTTTCTTCAGTTCCAAGAAAGATACTTGTGGATCCAAACCTTAACATTCAAAAAGTGACAATAGGTAAGAGTGGAGTGTCTACCACCTGGTATTTTAGGCACGGTGCAGACAATTGCAAATAAAACCAGGACTGGTAAATATTTGTACCAGTGGAACCCAGGCTGGAGTGAGAGTATGTTGTGCCAGGCTATACTGTACTAACTGGGTAAAGAGACAACATTTGGGGGTCCAGCAGATATAACAACTGTTCAGAGCCTTAATAAGCAAATTAAGCAAGTGCTTGGCTCTCTTAGTTCTATGAGATTCTAAAATGCATTCAGGTACAAAAACATGGTCAAACTTCCTCTTGGGGAATGATCATCTGATTTTTGGTCACCTACATGGTTCATCACAGCTCTGGGAAACCTGTTCCAGTGCCTCACTGCCATCTGGGTAAAGAATTTCTTTCGAACGCTAATTCAAATGTTCCCTCCTTCAGTTTGAAGCCATTCCCATTTGTCCCATCACTACAAGCCCTTGAAAAGTTCCCTCTCCAGCTCTCGCTTAGCCACTTTAGCTACTGGAAGGCTGCTTTAAGATCTCCCCAGAGCCTTCACTTCTCCAGGCTGAACAACCCCAACTCTCTCAGCCTGTCCTCATAGGAAAAGTAGTATTCCAGTCCTCTGAGCATCTTCATGGCCCTCTTGTTCACTCACTCCAGCAGGTCCATGACTTTGGTACGATGGGTGCTCCAGAGCTGAATGCAGAACTCCAGATGGGGTCTCATGAGAGTGGAGTAGAGGAGCAGAATGACCTCACTTAACCTGCCGGCCATGCTGCTTTGGATGCAGCCCAGGACACGGTTGGTCTTCTGTGATCCTAGCACACATTGCTAGTTCATGTCAAGTTTCTTGTCCAATTCCCCAAGTATTTCTCCATAGCACTGCTCTTGATCCATGGCCTGCCCAGCCTGTACTTTTGTTTGGGATTGCCCTGACCCAGGTGCAATGGGACCTTGGTCTTGTTGAACTACATCAAGCTTACACTTCTAAAAACTTTCAAGGTTCCTCCGGATGGCATCGCTTCTGAGGACGCAAACTTGTTCTGTTGACTGTTGGTCTCCCCAGGATTTTACATACCAAATGAGTAGGCCTAGTCAAGTAAAAAAGCATTTGGGGGCCCTCCTGACAGAAAAATGCTGTGGTGACTTAGGATGCCCTTGAATTGCTGTGTTTACATCACAGCCATTGGACATATCTCCATAAAAGCTATCCCCAAGAGGCATGATTATCACGCAACACAAGCTGGACACTCCAGCCAGGAAGAAATGCAGGCAGTAACAGGCATGCACTGGCACATGATCCTATATTGCTGATATTCCTGTAGTGCCTCCTGACTTTTGTGAGTATCTCTGCCTGGTGCTGCCATGTCACACGCTGCTTCAGGGTCTCCATGGTGCATTCAATCCCCCAAGGCAAAGGTTGCCTTCAAAAGACTGGAATTTTTTAGAAAACTTGGCAGGTTTCACACTTTTACCTACACTGTATTTCACCATGTATGACACAGCCAAAGTATTCTTGTACTCTGTTTCTACTGTATTAATGCTGATTTTTTTTCAGGGATGGTGAAGTCCATTGGCAATTTCCCATGGTAGGACAGCTTCACACTAGAAAATCTGATAGCAGAGCATGTGGAGTTTCCAAATTTAGTTTTTTTAATTTAAACCAATAGGCCATGACAAGCAGTGAGTTTCTTGAATAGTTATTGTAGGCTGCAGGAGACATTAAAAGGTACAAGACAGAAAGCCAAATGGTTTTTTAAGCACTCAAGCAGAGTGAAGCTCGACTGGAAATGAATTACCTGGAGCGTGTTATTGCTACTGTAACATGAAATTCAAGCATCTAAATAAAACAAGGCAAGTTATATTTTAAACAGCAAATAATATTGGAGAAATGCAAAGTAGGAGTAGATCATAAAGGCAGACATTCTAAAGAAAGCTTATGCATGATTTGAGACAGATCATAATTTTGATGCTCTGAGCCTTGAAAGAGAAAACTTGTGAGACTCTTCAAAGCTGCACTGTGCACCTTGGTCATGGTTTTAATGATTATTAAAGAATAAAAACTGTTCCTAATTAAAAATATCCAAAGCCATTTAATTATGAGAAAAAAAATTTAAATAATTAGCTAGAATTTAACTCAGTCGTGTATTTAGAAGATGGATTGGGGATATTACTAATTATGTTCAAATTTTGCCAAGATTTCATGCATTTAATTCCAACCAATATCATTTAAATAATTATTAGTAAAATAATTATTTGAATACTGTAAAAATCAGGGTAGTAACACTTCTAAAGTTTGCTGCTATATCGAAGTGGGTTAATCTCTTTAAGAGTTCTTCCTAATTTCTAGACTCAAGCTAGGTTCTGCAAGTCAAGTAGGCAAGTAAGCCCCTATTGTATCTAGACCCAAGCAGGTACTGGTGTCCCCCAGTTGTCCAGCCTTCACAGTAATCCAACTCATGCCTTGCAGCTGCCATAGTAGCACTCAAAAATTTTGCAGTGTAGTTTAGAAATTTGCAACAGAAATATCTAAAGCTGCTCTCACATGAGTTAAAGTTGAAAGTTAAAGTTGAGATTGGCCTAACTACCACTGTGGATGAATAAGAAACCTAGAGGATGGGAGATCTGTGGCAATTTGCCATTGAAGAGGGCAATGGATTTGAAGCAAAATGCCTGCATCCAGCAATGGCAGCCTCCTGCCTGGATTTTAGTTGAGCATTTAATTTGCAGAGCACTTGATTTAACTATGTAAACATACACTTGAAAGAAATACAGCAACTGGATGGCATGATGAGCTAGGGAGCCAGTGACCATCCCCATGAGGGGAATACCAAAAACTGGCAAAGAAACAATGTGGGATGCCTAAATGTTTCACTGAAGTACCAGAAACTTCCAAATATGTTCTGGATAAGAAAATCTTGCAAGAATATATCCATTTCAATCTTATAAAATTTTTCACTGATAAGTAAGAGAGGGATTTTCTTTCAATTTTATTTTTACAGCAGAAAAGCTGTGTAAGGGTAATAGGCATTAACACACCGGCAGAAGTCTGAATGTACTACATTCTGTTTTTTCTTTCTTCTTCCATTCTCATTCTACTGCAGCGTTTTCAAAAGAAAAAATGATCCAAAACATTTTGAAGCATGGATTGTGATGTGGAAAGCTATCCTTATCATAATAGCTTTCAATGTCCCTTTTGTTAGCTTAATTATATAGTTGCCTTGAAAATCTCACTTGTTGCTCTTTTGATGCTAGCAGGATGCCCCATTGACATGTTGTCAAATTTTCACTCTTATAGAATTGCAAGAACCTGGATATGTCCATTACTTAACAAGGTGCCTGAAAATCCAGGATAACATTCAACTCAAAAATTTAAAGCTGACACAGTTTTGATGAAGTATTTTTTCAAAGCATACACTGTGCAGTATTAACTGTAGTCTTCTCTTGCATACAAATTCTATACCATATTACAAATATTTTAAATTTGTGTTGAATTATATGAAAATAATGGTCAAGATAAAAAGGAATTGTGGCTGGTATCTGGACAAGGGCTGACAACAATAATTTATGGATTGCAGAGTTTAAACAAATATAGATGAATAAATCCTGAAATACATATGAGAATAAAATACTACTCAGACATGCACATGCAAAAAGAGAAAAGAGGAAAGGGGCTCACAAGGTTTAGAGAGCCCAGGGCATATGAAAAAATTAATTTAATTTTGTTCCAGTTTGTGCATTTTATCAAATTCTAATTTATGCTATCTCCAGGTTAAGAGAAATAAAAATCTCTCATTTAAATTCCTACAACTCTCAGATGGGCACCAAGATTGCTATGCAGTCATCACATTTGAACTCCTCACAGGATCAGACTAGAACAAAAGAAATTAAACCTACTTTTCCTTCTATGTAGACTTTTCAGAACGTCTTTTTGTAATGTTCTGATTACAAAAAGCATCAGTTGGAAGAGGAAACTGAGAATTAAAATCAGAGTACTTTAATTGGAAAAGGAGAATATCGCTGACTGACCAGATGCTCCAAAAGAAGTATTAAAAAATCAATTGGCTTTCCAGTTGACTGCAGTGTTCAGTCATGGTTTGTAGTACCAATATTCCCTTAGCTGAAGAGAGATCAGCAGCAAACTGACACTAAACTCTGGAGACAAATCTTTTTTCTCTTCAGCCAGTTTCTCTTTGCAATAATTAACAACTGTTATTACAGTAAGTCCCTTTGGAGTGCAAAATGTTTATCAATCAAAATAAGCCAAAATATTGGATACAGAAAAGACTTGACTTTTTGGAGCTCTAGCTTTCATTTTCGCCTCTCATTAGTTCTGCATAAAAACAAAGACATCTCGATATCATTACAGGTACCAAGTCCATCACCTGCAGTCACAATTTATCGGTGCCTTAATCGTGAGTTTGATGAATGGAAACTCTTGACTCCAAGTGTTCCCTGGGCAGTTCAGAGGTCTCCTTGATCATGCAAATTAATGGTAAGTGGGGCACTGACTATATTAGTTCTATGTTGTGCAGAATTTTCCAGACTGGGGAAGGGAAGACCTTTAATATCAGGAAAATAAAAGACAAATAGATGAAAAAGAGAAGTCTTTCTTAAATACTTTTTTCCCTACTTTTTGACAATGACAACATTCATCTGCTATGAAGCTATTTGAAGAATGGCAAATTAAGAATAACACATTACAGCTGAAGTGGGCCACCACTTAATTAAATATGCATAACCAATGGGAACCATTTGTGTGTGAAAAGTCACTTATTTCCAGGGTTCTGGATAAAGACAATTTTGATAAACATTTGGTTCACAAACAGCTTAACTGATAGACAGCCTTTGCACAAAGAGAGTGGACCCACTAATCTAGATTATATTAGCTGGTTTACTGGCAAGTAATTTTGTGATTATGGGCTAAAACAACAGAGAGTCTGAAGACCCTAATTGTCCTCATCACTTCAATCAAGAGCATTTGCTGAAGCTGTGTGTGAAAAGGTCTCCATGCCCCAGACTGGACTTAGGCCTAACACAATTCACCCCCCAAGAGGTTGTTCTGATGAAGGAATCTCAGCCTTCCTTGCCGCATCAATTTGCCTCTGCTTGGCACACTAATACCACCCTGTTCACGTTTAGCCACCAGAGTTAACACAGCAATCCGTATTTGCTCCCTCTCTTTGGCCCACTGAATAACTGCTCCACAGAAAGCAAAGAAGAAAGTCATAACCTCCTCACCCTAGAATAACCTGAAGCAATGTCTTCCTGCACACAAGAAATTGCTGGATCCAGGCAGCAGTGATGTTTTTTTATTACTGTCACAATGTCATTTAAAAAAAAACAAAAAAAACAAAAAAATGAGAAAATGGTAAACATCTTTGAAGTCTTTTTCTGTCTTTTCTCTCAGAGTTCACAGTATCTCACTACTCAGCAGCTAATTAGCATCATGTTGAAAAACAGTGCTGTGAGTCAGTGCCAAGTGACAGGGGAGGGGAGAGGGCTGGAGATGGGTTCAGGCACATGCACTCCTTCCTCTGCAGCCTGACCACAGGCGCAGGGAAGGGAGGAACCTGACTAAGGGAAAGCATCGTGATTTCTGATTTATTGGCAAGCCACAGTCGTGATAATGGCACTCTCAGTGCTTCTCTCACATCTTTTGCACTACTTTTCAAGCAGGAATTTGGAACCGAAATAATTAAACAACATAATTAGACATTTATTTTAACTCTGTGGGCCAACGTGTTGGCTGAGGCTTTGCAAATGACGAAAACCACAGCTGCCATGTTCAGCTTTGGGAGCAGCTCAGCTGTGCTATGTGTCATCAGTTCCCATCCTGCTCTCTTGTTTTAATTAGACTCTCTTGCAGGCAACAAATCAGACTGATATTCTTCCTAAATGCTGCAAGTGCCCAGAGCAAACTGTGAATACTAAGGGAAAAACAAAGAGACAAACTAGATGTTTGTGTTCTTATATATGAGATACAAGAGCTTTACCAATACAGTAAAATCTATCGAAATAGCCACATTCAAAAGTGGCATGCTGCTGTTGCAGTAGTGTTACTTCAAAGTTGTTAGGCAGAAATTCTTCTGGCAAAGGTACTCTCCATGTGCTAAGGCTTGGGTTATGTAAGACTCCTGGCCCAGGTCCTACCTCCACTGCTCCTTCAACATTTGTTCCCACCAAGAGGATAATGCCACTGTATTGCCTGTGGTAACCACAAGGAAAGAAAGGATGTGGCAATAAGGATGTGCTGTCCATGCTTCCTTCCAGTCAGCTCACTAAGTACCACAACTCCTTTAATTTTAAAATCCCCAGTTGTCTCATTTTGCATCAAAAACAAGGGATCAGATCAACTCCATTTAGTTAAAGTTAATACAACAAGATAATTTGACCTTCTGTAGGTGGGAGCACAGGTCACGCCAGACCCTAAAACAGAAACACTCCCCTTTGCTTTTATTCATCCCTCTTTCCCCCTCAAGAAAAAATAAATCCCCCCTAAAATTAGAGAGATGGGCAATTACCAGCCATATGAATTTTAACAAAGACAAGTGTTGGATTCTGCAACTGGGATGGGGCAACTCTGGATGTATGGACAGACTGGGGAATGAGAAGTTGGAAAGCAGCACTTCTTAGAGGGGGTCCTGGTCAATGACAAGTTGAATGTGTGTCAGCAGTGCCCTGGCTGGCCCTGAACCAGGAAGGCCAACCATGTCCTGGAAGAGCATCAGGCCCAGCAACACCAGCTGGGAAGGGGAGGGAATTGTCCTGTTCTGCTCTGTGCTGGGGTGGCCTTGCCTCCAGTGCTGGGGGCAGTTTTGGATGCCACAGTATAAGAAAGATAGAAAATTATTAGGGAGTATCCAAAGGAGAGTTACAAGGACGGTGAAGGGTCTGGAGGGAAAGCCATATGAGGAGTGGCTGAGGCCACTTGGTCTGTTCAGCCTGGAGAAGACTGAGGGGGAACCTCATTGTGGTCTTCAATATCCTCACAAGGGGAAGTAGTGGGGCAGGTACCAATCCCTTCTCTGTGGTGACCAGTGACACAACCCAAGGGAATGGCCTGAAGTTGTGACAGGGGAGGTTTAGGCTGGATATCAGGAAAAGGTTCTTCACCCAGATGGTGGCTGGGCACTGGAACAGCACCCCAGGGAGGCAGTCACAGCACCAAGCCTGACACAGTTCAAGATTTTGGACAATGTTCTCAGGCACATTGGGTGATTCTTGGGGTTGTCCTGTGCAGGGCTGTCCTGTGCAGGGCCAGTGATCCTTGTGAGTCCCGTCCAACTCAGGATATTCTGTGATTTTATGATTTTATAAAATGAAAACCCTGAAGCTCTCTTTCTTCTGCAATATTTTCCTCTTCTTTGGCCAGCAGGATGTTCTGCCTGTGTTGTATGTCGAAGGACCAATGCACTTTGTGAATTGCTCACATGTTCCCCTCGTGACCTGCATTTGCTGAGACTGTCCCCAGCAAAGGACCTTGTGCAAAGGGGACTAAGTGGAGGAAACAATTGTAATAAGTAGAAAATACAACTTAGTCTGGAGGAAAAAGATGAAGCATGTTAGCGTCTTGGTACTGCATCTTGAGATGAAGTCTTAGTTCCCACAATTTCTCATTTTCTTCTCTCCCACAGTTGCAGATGAGATGTTCCTATAATAGGAGGGAGGGAAAACCCAGAGTGTTCTAAAGCCCCCCCCAATAATTAAGAAAGCTATACTAGTATTACAATACTTGGTTAAATAGCAATAAAGGTGTTCGTACAGATATTAGACATAAATTTCAGTATAGATGTTATAGTTAGTTACTGTATATGCAATATAAGTGCTGTCAAAGTTTCAAATGATAGCCCCCATCACTAACAGACAACTGAAGGGAATAAATCCAGATCTCAAACATGCAGTCATTCCATGCCAGACAGCAGTATGTATTTGTGTTCACACTACCAAAGTACTTTAAGCACTGTAACAGCTACTTTTCTTCAGAAAAAGAGTTCCAGACATGATGTGAAAAACAAGCCACTGTAGCAGGTCTCATTCTTTGAAAGAGGTGGGGACTCTAATCTCCAGTGTTTCTAATTTGGCTGAACCATGAAAAGCAGCTTCCACTTTTTTCACTATTTTAATGAAAAAAATTTTTAAAAGTATTTCCAAAGAAAAATATTTTAAGCCATTCTGAAATTAGCAGACCATTTTACATAGAGATCTGAACTACTTGTACACTGGATGAGCCATACAGTAACAAGTTAATTCCCAAATTAGCTGCAGCTTTGAAGGATAATTGCAACTGAGGCCCTGGACATACATAGAGCAAGATCCTTTAATCTGGAAATATCTTGATTGGTAAAAACAGCAGAGAAGTAGTTCTTCTCCTGATGATGTGGAGGTAAACTGTTTTACTGAGTCAGGAATGCACTGTGGCGAGGAAATTGGGAAAAAAAAGGCTAATGAAGACACTTCCCAGAATGTCATTGTCTGGGTTTAGAAAATATGGGACTCACATATGATATTGATAATTGATGATAATTGATATTACTCACATATGACCATGCGGGTAATATCAGTTGCATGATTCTGGTTCTGAAATATAAGTATTCTAATATAACTCTAAAATAGTGTAAAAGATTGAATAACTAAATCATCTGAGCTGGAACTGCAGGAATCCACAGCTGTCAAATTCACAATTCTAGACATTCATCTGATCTCCTTAAGTGAGGGCAAATGAAAAAAATTTTCAATTGTTGGGCCAGGCTGAGGGAACTGAGGGAACAAACTGAGGGAATAAACACTGCTTGAATAACTGCCTGTTGACATATTGAAAAGCATGTACATGATTGCCAAGGCAGGCAGCTCCTAGGGATTATGCTTTTCTCTGAACAGCTATCAGCCTGCAGCATGTATCTGAGTTTACTAAAAGAGGTTTAAGAAAATGTGTTGAACTGCAAACAAAAATAGTACGAAGTGCAGGCACAGCTCAAACAGCTGCATTGCAGTAGATGTTTGCTTTGAACATCATGACAGAACAGCGTTCAACAAAACTATCCAGTGCGTGCACTCAGAAAGGGTGCCAGGATGCTGCTACTTCTTGTACTCCCACTGACTGGGATGACAAAGCCATGAACACAATTGTCAGGCAGAAAGGAGAAATGAAGAACTGTGCTGAGGTGCTTCGAACAAAGGAACATAAAGATTTCTGTGATCAGCTTACGTCTCACTAGGCTATAAGGGGGAAAATGGCACAGGGAAGAATGAGAGAACAGAGTGATCAGAGCACTAGAGACACACTCTGAAAGATAAAGGATTGGCACTGCAGAGGAGAAAATCTCTGTACAGAACTGAAAATAAAGGATGATGAACAGATTATAGAAGAACATACAAAAACTAAACAACATAAAAACAAATAAACACTGAAAAGCTTGTAAGATCTTTGGGTCAAAGTCCATCTCTTCATGTGTACCTTACCAAACATTACCGAGACAGGGTCCCTGGTGTTACAGCTACATGGCAGACATTGGTGTTAAAGTAATTATGTTCCTCAGGGCCCCAGGATCTATCAAATCTCTCACCAGATATCCTTCAGTAATGAAATGAAGTGTGCTGAAAGAGCTTACAATTAATCAATTTGATTGGTTGTTTTAAAGTGAATGCTACAAGCTCAGGTTAACAGCTCTTTTTGTGTTGAAAATTACCAATCTGAGCTAACAGCTATATGCTATATAGAAGAGGCAGGCAGGTTCCACAACAAGACTTATCCAACCCAGTATTTCCCTATATAACTGCATTCAGCAACCTTCAAACTGTAGAAGTACTCAAAAGCCTTTGACAATACCCAAAATCCTCACTGAGAGCCTTCTCTTGTGCATGTCTGCTTCAGCCTGCCTAATTCAGCATCTAGCTCCCACCCAGGTCTCAAGAGTATGCCAAATTAGTCATTCATCCACCAAAGTCTTGAATAGAGAGTTTTAAGAGGTTTCATAATGTCCGTAGTTCACTGAGGACCAGACACTCTGTGAATGCTACTTGCTTTGAAACCTGTGCCAGAGGGAAGATTTCCAGCAGCAGATCACCTTTGCAACTCACAGAGCTTTCAGGAAAGGTACAACATGATCCTAGTGCAATTACACAGCTCCTCGCTCAGAAGTGGTGAAATATACAAGCAAAAATATCTGTACATTCAATTCTAGTGTGTATGTCTCTAACATTTTATTGAATACAGCCTCCAAACTAATTTAAAAATGAAAAATACCACGTTCTCATTTGTTGATTTTTTTAAAATCGTATGTAATTTTTCTCTTGGAAAGACAGAAATGAGAAAAAGCTGATTTTAATTAAGAGCTTTTTTTTTTTGGAGTTCAACATCCTTATTTTCTTTTTAAGAAATTCAGAATTCTCAGCTATCTTTTTCTGACCCATTAGCTTCTTAAAATTTAATGGACCTATTTTCTCATTTCCTTTCCTTCTTACTCTTGTCCACTTAGTTAATCCTTTTAACACTTGATTAGCTTCAGCCAAACCAATTCACTGTTACTCTTACCATTTATATGTTGATTTTAATAGTTTCTACAATATTCTTGCAAATATCTCCTTTATTTTTTACCTGTCTCTAATTTTGCATGAAGCTACTTGCTTCTTTCTTTTTTCACAAAGCTGTCACAGCATCCTTAATCATGCTTTCTCCATTATCATCACCCACAAGTTTTGACTCAGAAATCAAACTTCTTCTTTTCCACAGACTGTTTTTGCAATCCCTGCTGATGGGTAGATACTTGTCATTACTTTACTCATGCATTTGTATATTATTTCAGTACAAACCTCTATTATTATCATTACATTGTTTCTTTGTAGTATTTCTCCCTATTAATATTATTTTTATATAGTAAGTGTCATTATCTCCTCTTTATTTACTGAGAAAAGGGTCCTTTGTTTTAAGTCTCTTTGAGTGCCTGAGGTTGATTGTAATTTTCTTTACCCACTCATTTTCTTATGTTTAAGGTATTTAACTTAAATCTTCAGCCTTTCTTTGACTGCTTGAAGGCAATCTAAATACTTCCCAAAAACCTGAGAGGTTTATCAATTTGGAAAGATATAGAGATCTTTTATACAATATTTGAATCCCAAATTTCCTGATCTTTTGTTTCTTAAGTAAATCCCAGACATCACTTTCCAATCAGTTTCTGAACTTCTTATTTCCATTCGTCTTCAGCTCAGTTTCCTTCATTCATTGTAGCTCATCGTTTAGTCTGAAAATTGGACATCTTAATGATAGACCTACTGTTGTTTTCACAAAATTTAAAGAGAACTGATGTGTCAGTTTAATCTAAGGATGTTTTGTATTATCAGAACTTTTTTCACATTTTCAGTGCTTACCACACTATCTCTTGATACAAATTTATGTTCAACCAGGGACACAGTGGTATACTATTAGAAAACAGAGGGAAGTCAGAAGAACATGTGACTACCAGCAAACAACTATCTACCTAGTAAACTCTACTTTCATTGGCAATTAGGACCTAACACGTAATCCTAAATAAAGAAAACACAAACACAACCCTAAATAATAACAGTATAAAGTAAAAAACACAGCCTAACTAAATGTATATAACATTTTTGCCGCAGTTAAATATTTTTCCAAGAACATATCATACTAATGCACCCAACCTCTTCTTGTCCCTTATCCCAATATACAGCAATATCGGTAGTGATGACAACAGGTAATTAACAGACATGACTCCAGTACATCACAGCTACCCTTTTTTAAGCTAACAGGGTCCAGGTTTATTCCCCATTCTGAAGCATTCATGTTATTGATATTCCACTTTTTACTGTCACACATGGCTTCAGTTAATTCATCTGCAACTTTTTCTTCTTTGACATCACACCTGCCTTGCACCACAGCCCATTCCATCATTGCACTGCTGAAATATTTATTCAGAAAGTTGTATGGTGGAGGGCTGGCAAAAAGAGAAGAGCAGGACCTTTTAGCTGCACCATCAGCAAAGAAGATAGGGCATAACTGGAATTGCCTAGGTGACGCACAGTTCTGACCTCACCACTTGCCCCTATATCATACACAGTAATTTAACCAAGGTAAAGCTGACCTGCAGCACGGTTAAAAACTAAAAGCAATGTTGAGAGCATCATATTCTAACAGAAGCTTTTGCAAAAACTACATTTTTATTTTTTAAAAATTAATATTTTTATCATTTTTCATACAAATGTAACCTCTTTATTTTTACCTCTGAAAAATGAATATATAGGTGAGGAGTTTGAATGTGATTAGAAAAAACCCAGGCAGATAAACTGTCACTTGCCAAATTATACCATGTGCAAAGACTAAGTTGCAGGAGACCTCATAATAAAGGTGCAAACTCTTAAGAAACACAAGGAGTTATATTCACAAAAATATGAATCAAAATAATTTTAAAAACCAACACTTGATTAATTTTTTTCCTGAATAAAGGAAATACACCTTATTTTTCTTGAAGTATTGGACCATAAGAGAGCAGCTAATCCAAACACATATTCAAGGCAGGACCAACAGTATTAGAACATTTCTGATAGAGGTTTTTTTAAAAGAAAAAGCAGTAAGACTCAAAAAAATCCCATAGACAGCCGTGTTCTTTAATACAATAGCAGCTAGAAGATTTTTCTCAGTGTCAAAGGTATCCTCCACTGCTTGAGTGAGTCAACCTGTGAGTTTGAGTTGCAGACAAAATGCAGACTAAAGAGTAATCTTCTACATATAGATAATCAAGAGAGTACATAAAGTCAACAAGATGGAAACACATAATTAAAATCACTGAAATACACAGTAGGGATGAATCAGTGAAGTGGGACACAGTATTGTCATCACATGAATGTCTCTCTTTTCCCCCAGCCATAGAGACACTGACCATCTTCTCAGTTTCAAAGCCTGACAAAAATAAATTGCTAGTAAAAACCACTCACTGATGGACATGGGTCAGCAAGCACTGGGCTGTTTCATACTACCAGCAAAGAGTTATGAATCCCATAAAAGCTGATAAATGTGAAGGGGTGCAGGAATTTAGGTCAGAGTAAGGACCTGCTTTCAGTTCTGCCTCACAAGTGAATTGTCTACTACCCTTATATCTCTCCAATGATATTACCTCCACATTACAAGTTTTCATCAGCTCTATTAATTCACTTACTTGTTCTTAGCTGTTTAAAGACCTTCAGCAGGGATGTTTTACAAGGACTGTCTATACTGGCAATTGCAATTCCTGAACTGAAGAAAGGTATAGAGCTTCTTTTCCTGTACTAGCTTGAAGTCAAGAGCATTTAGGGTTTGCTTTTTTTATCCCTTACAATTTCCTGTTTGAGGATCATAATAGCTATTCACTTTATGTAATTGTTTCCTTAAATTGCTGTTTTCAATTTGCATAATGTATCATTTAAGTAAAGGTAAAGAAGCATTTCATCTTGATAATTTCTGCCACAGCTGAGATTGCAAAATTGCTTCTTGTTAGAAGGAAATTTTTAAAAAGTGCAATCACTGCAACTTTCCAGATGGCATCTAACATATTTTTCAGTCTGCTGCAATAGTATGTTATAGATGTGCTTGCTATTCAGTTCCAGCTAGGAAACGTTTGCTCCAGCTGAGGTAGCTCTTTTGGCCACACTTTTTCATATTGCATTACATTTCTTGATAATTTCATGATTTTATTAGTTCCACAGTCCCAAATACTTTCTTTTATATAAAAAATTCTCTATGTTTGACTTACCAAGACAGTCTATTTCTCCACTGGTAATTTCTTTGCTATTAAATACAGCCTTATCTAAGAATGCCATAATTTAGCCAAAATGCCATTCTACATTTATCAGTAACTTCTCCTAACTGCAATTCTCTTCTATTATTAATAGCAGGTATTGATACATGCAGTATCCTGTACCTTAGATGTACTCATAAGGTGAAATCCTCAAAACATCAAATTTCTCCTAAGTTTCATGCCTAATACTTCTCAGAAATTAGTCTTTAAATATAGAGTTGCTGGAAATATCAGTGTAATTATATTGAACAGTTCTGTGCAGGTCAAAAATATGCCTGTTGATCTATAAATATGTATTTTTTGTACAGGTTTAGCCCCACATTTACCTGAGCTTTTGATTCAGCCAAGCTTATTAGTCTTATACTACTGTAAAGTCACTACTTACATGCCTAAACTTGGGTTCAGTGTGTCAATACCAGGCACAAACATTCAACTATTTAAATAAAATTAAATTAAAAAAAAAAACAAAACAAAAAAAAAAACAAACAAAAAAAAAAAAAAACAGTCCATTTCAGGTGATAAAGAATATACAGATCATGGTGGCTTAAACAATCCTATTGCTTAAGACTGCAAATCAGACCCAGTGCCTGCCAGAGAGAAAGAAAACACTGAGTTACCCTCTTGCTCTTCACCTGGGTCAGGAATCATTCTAATTTACCTGAACTCTCCCATTCTCCCTTTGCACTTCAAGGCAAGCAGGGTACGTATCCTTATTGTATTTGCTGTACCGGGTGACAGACCTGTGCAGATAGTCAGCAAAGTAAAACAAGATTTGTCCTTGATTCAATTATCTTCCTTTTCTTACATTTAGAATGCTGTATATCTCTGTATGACTTGCAAGTCTGCAAGCTGATGCAACCCCTCACTTGAAATTCTTTCATTAGATCAAGTGTATTAAAATGGGGCATGTATATCCCTGCTTGACTGCTATATTAATCTGTCTTCTTCCATCAGAACTGGACAAAATTTCCAAATTTTTCATTGAAAATGTGAAAATCTGTTTTGTTGACTTGTGAACTTAGGGATTTGAAAGATTTCTTTTTCTGTCACTGTTGTTTTTCAAGCTTAATTTTAACACCAAAGAAAACAAAAATCTATGATAATGTCATTTCTTATGACAACTCTCTTGGTCAAAGTAAGCTCTATGACACATTTCAGCTTCAAAGAATTCCAGTGCTTCCTTTATGTTTAATGACAATGACACGGACTCAAGTGATCTGCAAGACGGCAGCAAAATCAGCCACCAGCATGCCAGAGTCACAAGGGCTGTTTACTGTCAGGCCTAAAAGACTACAAAGAGTGCAGAGTTTATCTAGAATGTGTGCACATCAGCCCTGTGGTTAATGATTCATGGAGCTATCACCGTGTGTTAGTCTGGGTGGAATATGCTGGGGGATGTCTCTCTCAGGTGAATTGTTCTTATAGCACTGCTTGGATGTGGTCACAGGCTGTGAAGTTCACATGTGACAGCACCAGCAAGATCATTTACTTGAGATGTCTGAAACATTAAACAGCTTTATCTCAAACTGAGGGAATATCTTAGGGTTGTGTTTGACAACGGAAAGCATTTGTAAAGGACCAAATTGTAATAATACATGTAATTTCATTTTGAAACACAGGATTAATGGCACACAATGCCAATAATGGTAGTTAAATTTGTCCATCAGCTAGCATTGTTATAACCCTGTGAGGTATTCCTCTGCAACTGCTTTTGAAAATTCTACTTCCAACAAAACAGCTGCATCCTTCCACAGTTCTTTAAGGAGAATGAGGGCTCTCCTCCACCCACTGCAGCCCAGGACCTGTGCCTGCCTCTTAGGCTAGCCGGCCCTGAACAGAATGATGCCATTTAGCCCTCTTGCCCTCCAGGGAGGGCAGCGTGTATGAAAATTCCTATGTATTCCAAAATATACAATTTGGGAACACCTAAATTGTGTCCAGAAACCACTTGGTTAGCTGATGCAAACCAAAACCACTGTAAAGATGAGGTTAGGCACTTAACATATAGCATGGGCATAGCCAAGGAGAAACAAAATCAAAAATTAAATAAAATTGTCTTTCACAGAATCATCAGGGTTGGAAGAGACCTTCAAGGTCACCTAATCCAACCCTCAACCCAGCACCACCAAAATCACCACTAAACCATAATCCAAGTGCCACATTAAGATGCCTCCTGAGCAGCTCCAGTGACAGTGACTCCACCACCTCCCTGGGGAACTTACTTCAATGTCAAACCTTTCTTTCAATGAAAAATTTTCTAATATCTAATCTGAACTTCCCCTAGAGCAACTTAGCAATTTCCTCTTATTCTTTCATTTGACACATTGCAAAAAAGACCAATCCCCACCTCACTACAACCTCCTGTCAGGTAGCTGTAGGGAGAAATGCGGTCCCTCCCGAGCCTCCTCATCTCCAGGCTAAACAACGCCAGCTCCCTCAGCCTCTCCTCACAGGAGTTATGCTACAGAGCCTTCACCAGCTCCTATGCCCTTCACTGGACTCACTCCAGCACCTCAATGTCTTTTTTGAAGGGAAGAGCCCAGAACTGACCACAGCACTCAAGGTGAGGCCTTACCAGGGCTGAGTACAGTGGGACAATCACTTCCATGGCCACACTGTTGCTGACACAGTCCAGGATGCCATTGGCCTTCTTGGCCACCTGGACACAGGTGGCTCATGTTCAGCTGCTGTCACCAGCACCCCCAGGTCCTTTTCTGCTGTGCAGTTTTCCAGCCACTCTGTCCCCAGCCTGTAGCACTGCCTGGGGTTGGTGTGACCCAAGTGCTGGACCGACATGGCCTCACTGACCCTCATACAATTGGCCTTGGCCCGTCTGTCCAGCCTGTCCAGGTCCCTCTACAGAGCCTTCCTGCCCTCCAGCAGATCAATACTCCCACCCAACTTGGTGTTGTTTGTGAACTTCCTGAAAATGCTCCCAATCCCCTCATCCAAATCACCACTAAAGATATTAAACAGAACCAACCCAAACACTGATCCCTGGGGAGCACCGCTAGCAAGCAGCTGCTGGCTGGATGTAACCATGGATGGATTCACCACCATCTCTGGGCCTGGCAATCCAGCCAGCCCCTCACACAGTGAGGAGTTTCACTGTCCAAGCCCTGGGCTGCAGAGTATAGCTACTGCACTGGGGGATGCCAGCAAAAGCTCCTAAATGAATGTGTAAGTGGGGGTATTTCTCTTCTACAGCAGGTATCTGAGAGGTTTATCTAGTTGCCTGAACAATTTATTAATAAGGTACTTTGTGACAAAATTAACATAAACAAATTGTTCTTGCATTTATTCATAACTCAGAAAACTCTTCATAAATGTTATTTACTTCACAGACAATTTCAGACTGATTAACTAGAGCCTCCTTCTTAGGAGAGCACTTGAGCACGTCCTCAAGTTCCACTGAATTCAATTATTAAGTTAGTTGAGGGAATCAGTTACCAGAAGAGATTTGGGTGGAACACTGGACAAAGAAAAGCAGTAACTGAATAGCCAAGAAGGACAGGAACAGTATATGGGACAAAGCCTAAACAAAAACAAAACAAAGCAAAACCAAAGAGGCCAAAAACCCAGGACTTGAGATTAAAACTGGTAGCCTTGTGCCACTGTACTTTGGCTATTTTTGGAATCTATACCTCACTGTCCATTCGTTTCAGCACACACAGAGTAGAAAATGTCTTCTGTAGTTCTCTTGTGAGTCTCTTCATGACTCTTGCAACATATTTTATACAACTTTCCCTAGAAAACTCTTTAAATAAACATGTTAGTGATACAACACAAAGCTATTTGTAAACTGAATTAACTACTTGTGAGTTCATCTAAATTTAAAGACACATTAATGTAATATGTATTAACTAAAGAGTGAAAAAAAAGCCTAAATAATGGTTACAGGGAAATGCAACAGCAATGCATTTGCAAGGACATAATGAATACCCATGGGGAAAAATCCATGACAATGAATTAAGCATATGATTAAGTAATGATTTGGTTGATTTGCTCCATTTAGCACACCCTGCCCCTGTGATAACAGAAATAAGAGACGCTCACACTATATAATTTATTCAATGAATTTGACTTCCATGTGAATAACGTAACAATAAATCAAGCTGCATGACACAAGAGAATGCTGAGGCTCATTCATTCAGCTCTCACTTAAAGCATCTATAACCTGTCACTGCCACAGGTCATTTCTTCTCAAAAGATTGAACAACCAGACCCGAGCAGGTGCAGGGATAGAGGCTGGATAACTAACCAAGGATCTAATTTGGAGCTCAGTACATGTTTCCACATGACTGAATTTAAACATTTTTGCAAGGCTTGCATACTTTTTCAAGAAAAAGACACGAAAACAGTAACCCCTTAGAAAACAAATGTTTATATTGTTCAGATTATTACCTGGGAATAGAGTTGTCTTTTCCTCCCATCCACTGTCTGGCTTTACTTCCCTGTCACCTGCCTTTCTCTCCTCCTCCCCATTCCTAAAAAAAAATGCAGGATGAAAAGGCCTTTGCCATGGTATCAGAATAACATAGCATGTGTTTGAGTTTAAGTTCAAACTCTACTATAGGTTTGGATGTTGGATTTCACTGGGAGGAACCAGCACCTAAAAAGTTGTGATGACCAGCACTTAGCCCAGGGTTTGCAATCCAGAGGGTCAAAGGAGAGGCTGTTGGTTTTTCTCCTCTGGGATCCCTGGCTCCTTATCCTATGTTTATCTCAGATTAGGGTGTCTCAGAATGGGATTTCAAAGATTAGGATGCTAAAGAGGAACTATCTGGAGGTGGCGCAAAGGAAAACACTGAAAAGAGAGTATATCCTAATCTTTCCTCAACCACTTCTTTGGGCTTCACTCAGGTTTACGGTGAGATGTGTTTTCTCCACACTAAAAGCTCTGGGTGAGTTGCTGCTAAATACATTTTTTTCCCAGCAAACCCTACAGGTCTCATGTTTCCAGCACACCTTCTCAATTTTTCCCTCTAATGACAGCATATTTCTTCCTTACTGGTGGCATTTATATGCTCTGGTTTTGCATTCCAACAGAAAGAGCACTCAATGACTAAGTACTTAAAAGGCACATCCAGCACATGAACAAAAATTTTCACACATAGGTTTTGATGTACCTACTTACCAGGCTTTGCTCACAGACACCTTGGGCAGAGAACTGAGCAATCCATTAGAGATTAGCCCTATCTAAACCTTTCTCAGCATACAGACACATGCATTTTGAACAAATTTCAGAATATACTAAACCAACTTCTCTCCCCATCACCACTTGCAATATCAAACTGATGGCTGTTTATTTTCATGTGCTTTTATTTATATCCCACAGAAGACTAATTGTTTATATTTTTGAATGCAGCTTATTGACAAAAACTTATGGAAATAAAGGCAAGACAAAACAGGCATTATGTGAGAACTGACTGAAAAAGATCTAACAGATGCCATGATATGTAAGTGGTCACAAGTTTGATAACTAAATACATTCATAAGCAACAATGTTGACATCTTAGCTAATCTAGGTGAATGTGAAAATCATCAAAGCCCAAGATGCTGATAGGATCCCAGGCTCTTAAAATCCTTGGAAAAGGGGCTTCCAGTTAGAGAAATTAAGCAGACTTAAAATTACCCTACTTATGTTGCTACATTCCCAAACAGTTATAATATTTTCTCAAATTCAGGGATAGAATTTATCACATTTGCTCTCCAAATGTGGTATTTACTGCAATCTTATATGATGAAGTTAAAACATAATAAAAAAGGGCCTTAAAGTAATGCCAGCTGCGCTAATTCTCAGACATGGCTTGGAGCCACATGGAGCGAAGCACATCTCAAGCACTTCTCTCCGTGTGATGGCCAGGGAGTCTGGTAGGGCTCTGCTTCTGCATTCCTAAGGCATCCCACATTCTTGACCTTCAGCTGTCAATGTACAAAGCAGAGCCTACACACACTGTCTCCAAAGCGTTGCTGTGCTTTATAGCTCACAATGAATCACATAACACAGATGCAATGCTGTTTGGAGGAGCTGGAAATTTAGAAAAAAACACAAGCACAACTTCCAGCCTGAACTGACAGATGTAATTCATTTCCATAAAAGCAAAGACTGTTGTTAAGAAGAATAAATAAAAGAATCAAAGTCAATTGCATAGTAAAAAAGAGGCTGGTACATTGCAGTGGCAAAAATCATTTAGACAGGCCCAGACTTGTGCAAATAATCAGGCCCATTTAACTTCCAACTGGACATCTCTGCCCTTACAAAGTCTCTCTTTTAGCCCTGTATCAACACCACTATGACACCTAGTCACAAAGCTAGGGTGGAGCCCCAGGGATGGTTGTGTCCCTGGAGAAAAATAGTCTTCGTTTTGCTGGAATTGTGTCCTTAAAACCCACATAATACTTGGGCCTCATCAGCTGGGTCCATTTCCCTTCAGGACCAAATCTGTAGGCATTCTAATGTGTCTATACAAACTCCATGTACAACATTACCTGGTGCCAAGGCTACCTGCACATATAGGGTCCTCAAAAAGGGATCCAGAAACACTGTGAAAAACATGTATGAAATTATCTCCTGAACCAGCAACTGAATCATATACCTCTGTCAAATTCAGATCCTGGACAGACTCCTGAAGCATATGATTCAAGGGATCCCACAGGTCTTTTCCTTTGCTATAACAGCCCACTGGCTGTGGTTACTTCACATTACACACACAGTTTTTTTAATGTCAGCCGGGAGCTGACACCTATATACAAGTTGTAAAACAGGCATAAGTCTTTCAAGGTCTTTTATGGGCAAGTGATCTAATCATTAGCCTTGCAAGGGGGGATATAAAAATACCTCCACCTGTAATCATTAAAAACAACCAAAAAACAACCAAACAAAACAACAACAACAAAAAAAACCCAACCCCAAAAAAACCCCAGTAGATAAAACACCAGGGAGTCCCAAGCTGTTTGTGTTGTTTTGGCAGGCTCTCCCATGCTGTGAATGACACTTCAGAGTAGCTCTTTATTCAGCTTCTTGTCATCTGAAAAAGAAAATACTTCAATGCATTTTTAATGAATTTCCTGTAGTTTGAAATGAAAATTTCTCAGTTGAGAAGGTAAAAATCTCTACAGAACAAACAGGAAAATGTCACTTAAGAAAAATAGCCAGAATTGCAATAAATATACTGAGTACATCTGGACACATTGCCCATCCTAGAATGCCTTTGGCAGCTTGCCCCAACAGCTTCACACCTGCTAGGTCTCCAGCAAGTTTCCTTTCACACTGTCCATCAGGGCTGACACATAATTCCCATCCATAGGCTTTCATCAGCAGTAAAGCAGTTCAGCAACACAGGTAAGTTCCCTATTCCTCTTAAAGGCCCTCCAGCAAATCTGAAAAGCAAGCCTTTGATCTATAATTTCTCTAAATTTTGCTGGCTTAATCGCATCAACTCATGCCTTCATCTTCCCTCCCCTAATAGCATCAGGTTGTTCCCAGTTCCTTCCTGCACTCACACTGGGACCACCCTTCGCCTTGTCTTTTGAATTTCTCCTCCAGGCTCACTGGGCTGAAGTCAATCCAGCTTCTGTCTCTCTGTGCCTGCCCTGACTGCCCTCCTGACATGACAATTGCTGGCATAAGCTAAGAAATGTCACATGAGCTACATCCAGTCTTTTCCCAGGTGGTTCTTCACTTACATCTGGAGCTGTCATCTAGCTGGTTCCCTAGAAAATTTTAGTCTTACCATCTCAGACCACTGAACAGGCTGAGCAGGTTTTACCCTTAATACATACCAGGTCAGAGGCTGCTCAGTAGACGAACACTGACATTCAGCATTTGAGACCAAGACTTTTATTCAAGTAACAGCATACTTAACTGTGTCTTCTCCAGGGCCATTCCAAAAGAGCATCCCAGAATACAAATCCCTGCAGAAAGGAAGGAGGAAAAACGGCAGAAGGCAGTGGTAGGCAAAAAGCCAGAACCTGGCTTCCACAACTGAGTCCTCCTCAGCTGTGTTTTTTCTCTAAGGAGAAGTATGGAGTACTGCGTATAAAAGTAGAATATTTTAATGGGAATTGAGAGCACCTATTCCCAGCTCAAACTCAGATATTTCATGGGCCCACAGCAAGACCATTCGGACAGAGAAGACAGGCTCAATTCCCTAAAACTCACACTGAAAATATATATACAACAGAAGTCTCACGGTCCTAGCTACCAGAAATGGATCTAATACTCTGAAGAAGCAGTAATCACACCCAGTACACCAAGAGGTATGAAAAATTAATTTAGGATGTATTTTGCACCAGCCCAGCTAAAGTTCCTGATCATTTTCAGCCTACAGGCTGAATTCCTCTTATACTACCAGCAGCCATAGCTCTAAATTACATAAAACCTGACCCCAGCATCGACTGAAGTCAATGACAACTCTCCTTGGATGCTAAACAGGCCTCATCTATAACCTAACAGCAGAATTCCCCATCTAATCAATGCAAGTGACACGAGTACAATGTGAGATGTGGGGTAGGTAGCATCATGCCATATAGCATTAAGTGGCAGCAGCAGCATGTATGACTAATTTGTGCTACAGGCTTAAAAATGACAGCCACAGAAGCCAGGAGAAAGGGCTGTATGATCTAGCTGTGGTTGTCAAACATAGCAGATTTCCTGGCATCAACATCTGTCCTGAAGCAAGCAGCAATTACAGCACTTTGCAGCACTGTAAGCCATCCTGACAGCTTTCAGCTCAGCCTGCAAAAAGATTTGATGGTCCTGGCCACACTTAGCAAAAAAAAAATCAGGGTGCCCCTTCCCTGCCTTGCATGGACCACTACTCATACCAAAATGATTTCTCCATACGTTCCTCTACACACATATTTTTTGCAAGGCATAGTTCATTTTTGCTGAAACACAGTCTTTACAATTCTATGGCTTTTAATGTACGGAAGCACTGCCAGGCTCAAGCCCAGAACAACAGAAGATCACTTTCACTCATGTAAAGAATTAGAACAGCTGACAAATGGTCTGTTGGCAGGTAAGGCAAGAAATAAGTGCTCTTAGATTACCTCACAGGAATAAAATATGAATAAATTAGATAATAAAGTGAGCATTGCTAATCTGTATATTAGTCGTCTCTGGTGCTGTGAGAGAGGCAAGGTAATTCATTTAGCTTTTAGCTTGTTGACACAGTGAGATACATCATGACAATGATACATCAACAGACTGGTGTGCATTCTCAATAAATAATAAACAGATTAACATTTATCATATTGCTCATGAAACCCATCCCTTTATCTCTCCATATATAAAACATCAGGTTGATGGAATCATTTAACTAACCTCAATGTTACATTAATAACTGCAGGAGAATCCATATTAAAGATTACTATATTCCTTCCTCTTCCTGCTTCAAGCCACAATTAGAAAGACAACTGTTTAAGAACTCTCACAATTGTATTTTATTTGACATCAGCAATATACACTGGAGTATAATAGGAACAATTTTTTGCACAATCTTTCTTGCAAGATGGATTTATTTTCCAAATACATAGATGTTCATAATACAGGAAGGTAACAGTTAAGTTGCACAATAGCAAAACAAGTTGACAGCTATCAAACCACCTTTTAAGTTTGTTAGTATAGTCAGGTGACCAGCATTGAACATATCATTCAAATAATTTAGTTAACCTCTGATTCTTCAAGTCCTCCCAGCCACATTGTTCCATGCAACTAAAATGTACACCATGAATAGTGTAAAAGAATTCAACCCAAGGCTTCCCTTGCTTTGATTTCCTTTCAGTTTTTCCCCATGTATGAGCCAATACAAAGGGATAAACATCAGAATTTAGTGTGGCACAGGAACTCTTGCAACATGCATCTAAGACTGCCACATATTGCAGAAGTAATAAGTTACTGACAGAGAAGATAGGACCTTCCTATAGAGGGTGTTTAAGAAGCATTTTTACTATACTTGCTTTAGTGTATATTTTCTGCATGCCACTACTTTTACAGAAAACAAAGATATAAGTACTTCCAAAAGCTTCACATTCCTCACTGGGAGTCTTTCTTACAATCTCTAAGCCTAAACCCAGATGTTTTGGTTGCAATGGACAGGGCTTCTCAGGAAAAGAAAAGCTTACGGTAAATTAAAATACCAGTAAATATCTTTTTTTTTTTCTTTTAAGTTTTAAAATTCCATAGGCTATAGTGGCTGCTGCACATTCACTCAAGTGCCTCAGCAATGTGGAATATCAGAATTGGCAGGACTGGCAGAGTGCAAGTGTGGTAGGTAAAGGTGAGGAGAAAAAGGAACCCAAGGCAACTTCCAGGGGCCTTATTTATTTACTACCAGCAAGTAAATACTGTGCCTGCAGACAGGCTTTTAACATACTGTCACTGCTCTGTGTGCTTGCAAGTGATGCAGCACACAGCACAAGCAGGCTGGCAGTGCTAGCACTCATGCAGGAAATTTAGAAACCTGAAAATCTTTTGTCTGTTCTACAACTGACTTGTATTTCACACAACAAAAGTTGGTTTATGTCACTGCACTAGCGCTGGATCATGAAAGCCCCAAAAAGTGCTTACACACCACTGCTTTAGGACTGAACCCTATTCACACTGTGCCTTGCTGCTTGACTGCCAGGGTTTACATGGACACACATCCTCTCCCTGCCCAAATTCTGCTGTCCACCCTGGTGATGGAGATGTGATGCACAGAGAGCTGGTGGCTAAAGGGAAGGCACCATCTCAGAAACTGCTGCTCCCCACCTCAGCCACAAGTCAACGGCGCAAAGTCAGGGACAGGTCTTGAACAGATCAAAACAGTGAAGAAGGAGCAGAACATGCCAAAGAGTGGGTTTAGATTGTTCACTTGCAAGGCTTTAAACAGCTAATGAGCAGCCCTTAAGCCTAATTCAACTCTCCCATCTTAGCTCAGCAAAATGCCTCCGCTGTTCTTACCTAGAACTGGGATACCTTCTCCTGCTCAGGAACAGATTGCTCCATCAGGACAAAAAAACCTACAAAAACATATTCCTAACTCAGCAAGGCCAGCACTGAGGGCCCTGCTGACTGGACTGGTGAATTGAACCTAAAAATTCCTAGGTCTTCTGCAGTTCACCCATGAAACAAAACTTGGCAATATAGAGAGAAGCTGTTTAATTGCGTACTTAGAAAGGTCAACTGAGAGTGTGAAGATCAAAGAATGTCTTTTTTTAATCTCACATATTTTTTCTTACCTGATTTCAACTATATTTATGCATATGATATACAGAAGTGAGGAAGTGAGAAGTAGCCTTTTGAAACCACTCCACAGAATTTTCCTACCTTCTGTTTATGTGTAATCTCCACATTCTCCAAAGGAAAAAAAATATAATCCATGTATTTATGAAATGGCTACTGAATATCCCACAGCTAAGCACCTTTCCATTTTAGCTTAACAGAAAACCCACAGACATTTGTTGTGCCTTACCTTCCTAAATGAAATGTCAAGTAAAATTCACATTTTCAGTACAAAATATTTTGATATTTAAAATTTAAAAACTTTTAACAAAATATTCTCCAAATTAGAAATTTTATTTGAAAACAACAGCTATCTTTTTGAGATAATCATAAGAATTTTGCTTAGAAGTGTTTCCTACCTTCCTGAAGTTTGCAATGAAGCTTGTGATTTCCATGTGTGCAGGTGAGGAAACCTCTTCTAAAAAATATTAAAAAATGAAAATAATTCAGCTTGATTTTCTTCTTTATAATGATGCAACAAAACAGAGAAATGAGCATCAAAGAGAAAACCCCTTTTTCCAATGTTTAGGTCACAGGAGAGAGATGGTAGGGTACCTACAAAGAAGGCAGTGATGCAGTTCTGCTTCTGGGAAGGCCTACAGGCTCCTGCAGGAGACTGTGGGTACTTACCTGGCAGCAGCACTAAGCATGCTCTGTTTCATCACCAGACATGTACTTGTCATTCCCACCACTCTCAGTTTCAAAACATTTAGCAGATATGCAAGGAGATTGCAATACACCTTGGTCCTCCTTTGGGATGTACTGTGCTCTTACAGTGCATGTGAGCAGTGCTGATCTGAAGGAAGAGTTTTCATTCTGCCCTATTTTCTACCCCAAAAAAGTATTTTCTGCCTCACCCACACTACTCCAAAGACCCTGTTGCACTTCAGGACAGCTTGGATGCACAGCAACATGAAGGCATTCCAGCTGGCATCAGGAGCCACCTCACATCTCTTCAGTCTTCTAGCCACAGCATCAGAAACCTTACGAGAGATTAACTGTGCTGATCCTTGTGCAGGATTTGCAGCTGGAGCTGAATTCCACATCACACTCAGCTTGTTCCTAAGCTGCCTACTTGGAAAAGAGTTTAGGGGGGCATTTTCCTAAGTGGTTTAATCCAATATAAGCCCTGCACAGCCTCTGAAAGAGGCAGTCTCACTCTCCTTACCCTCTGTTTCTGACCACAGACTCCTATCTTCTCCCACGAGCAACACAACAACTCTCGTGCACCACAGGGGGCTACACACACACCTTGGCCTTTTGAGGGATCCACACTGTGCAAGTGCCAAGTTGTGGACGTGCATTTTCAGACGTGGCAACTTCAAATGCAGCTGCAGCCCACAAGCCGTAACACTGCTTATCAGAAATGCTCAGCACTAAACAGCTCCCATGAATTCAGGCACAAGAATGTCATCAGATTTAGTAGGAAGGGATGATACTTTTAAAAAACTGGATGTTGCTGAAATGAAAGCTTTGTCTTCCCCCATATCCGCTCTGAAAACTGAATTAAATCAGAGACAGCATTCTCTGGTTTTAGTCTCTTAAACATAAAGCAAGTTAAATGCTAAACGCTCTAAAGTGCTTCATTACTGAAAATTAAATACACAGAGTCTCAGAAAACTTTAACAAAATGTTACTGTTTACATTTCTGGTTGAGAAATGTTCTAAAACAGAGGGAAACAGTAGTACTTAATAAAACTCATTCTTTCTCCCTTCCCATTCTGTCTCCTAATTCTTCCTGGCTGACAATGAAAATACCGTTTTCAAAAACAGGATCAATGGAACACAAATGTTTATAATAGGACATTAGACACTTTTCTTTATTACTTTCTCATTATACTTATAATGAAGAAAGAATTATTTCTAGGCTGTTTCCTGCCAGATGCAGTTCTAGTACCTCTAATAGGACATATCTTAAAATAACTGCTTGGTAGCAAGAAATTAAATTTTTCATCCATACTCATGTTTTTCCTTCTCTTCGTTTTCTATCTCTTCCAAAAACTTCGTTGATTTTAGCTCTTTCAAAAATTCTGATCTGTTTTGAACTCCATGATTTGTCATTGATGTAATTCACAAAATCGCCTTTGTGGAGGAAAAATTACCTCAGGGAGCACCAGAGGTTTGAGAAAGCCTGAGAGCACCTCTGTTTTAATGACAGTGGAGGTAAGATGAGAATCCTCAGACCTTGGTTTCACACCAGCTTTAACCCAGCTCAAAGCATCAATCCAGGCTCCTCACCCCTCCTTGGTACCAGCACTGAGACAGGGAGCCAGATCAGACAGATCCCACTGCTACTAACCACCCAAAAGGAAACAGGACAAACTTGGGGCTTTAGCTATACAAGTTATTTCAGCCTGCTCCGCACAAGCAGTGAAATACTTCCCCACACACAAAGCAAGAAAATAACAAAGGTGAGAGCACTACATTCAGCAGTAACAGAGTTTTATGGTGGAGTCTTAAAAAAAGGCTACAAAAACCCCATGGATGCTGCTTGTAGTCTGTCTGGTGCAGACTGCTTCAGAAGATGGCAGGACATAAGACAGTGCCAATTCAGAAGCCTCTTAGAATAAACATCCCTGAGTCCTGCCATGCCCAATGTGCTTCATCAGCCCTTCAAATTTGGGTTGAGCACTCAAGGCCAGGATTTTTCACAAGTGGATTAATTTTTACCATGAAAGCACTGCTGGTACTGATTTGCAAAGGCGTTTATCTATGAAACAAGTATTTTCAAGTAATTGCTGAAGAACTCTGGTTATCTGAAACACCTCAAATCTCCACCACTGGTCTGGTGACAGAGAATGTTGCCATAATGTAATAAAAAATGAAATATGTGTACATACAGAATCATCTATTGATGAAAACTTAATTTGTCAACCCAGTACATTCTAACAGAAAAGGAGAATTTCAAGCTTTCAAATACAAAGCATACTGTGATGTTACTGTTAGTAACAAGGTCAGCTATCTCATATTTTGAAGTAACTTTGAAGAAATACTTGTACACATTCTTTACTTCTCAGTCCTCCATCCTCATAGCAGTTTTACTTACCACGGAGATGAGCCACAGCACAAGATGACGACGCAAGACAAAGCAGTACTCAACTAAATTTTTCAGTGCATTGAGCTCAGAAGTACAGCTGAGTGCTTCGTACTGTCATCTGCTTCTTCTACCAAATGCCAGTTAAGTTTTTTCCAAGGATGAAAACATATTCACAAAAAATTATTTCCATGTTTCTTTAAGCAATCAGATCATCCATAGATTGCTATGTCAGTTAACTGCAACCGGGATATAGCATTCACAAAAACACTAAGCAGATGTTAACACAACAGCAAGATGACCAGCAGGAAATAACCCAGATCTTTATGCTACTTGAAGATTAATTCAGCAGTACCACACTTTTCCTCTGGATGTTTTCCTTGAAAACAGTAATACGAAGATAGTAATAAAACAAAAATACCTACCTCATATGGTGTTTTCCAGGTACTCTTTCAACACAGAACTATTATTAAATGCGTCTTGAGTTTGCCTCCTTACAATTTAGAGAATTCATATTATTTCAAGGGATATATGCATATATGTATCCAGGTTGCAACAGAATTAATATTTTTTAATCCTAAAACTATGCTTTTTTTTTTAAAAAAGCATTGAAAAATTGATGGGAGTTTGGATGGTTTTCTAAAAAAGGGAATCTCCAAGGCTTTTGTTCTGCTGCTGTTATTTTTATTTTGAAGAAGTCATCATGCTCTGAATTCCTCTTGTACAAGAAAATGAAAATAGAATTATGACCAAAAAATGTAGTGTACTGCAATGGATAGTAACTGGTTTTCTTTGAAATCCTTTCCAGTGGAATAATACAGAAAGCATAAGAAAGTCTAAGAGATACTTCTTGATGCAGTAAGTTATGGACTAGAGGACAGTGCTATTCAATTCTCAAATAAATAAAAACCACATTTCTAACTCGTGTGAAAACCAAGTATGTTTTGCAAATTCTATCAATTTTACAATAATTGCATTTTTCATTCCCTCCAGTTAACACAGAATATAACATTAGCAAAGAGAGATCTTTACAGGGTGCTCTGTACTTCGCACTACTCTCACTTGCTTGGGATGTGGCAAAAATTTACTTTCAGAGTCTGATTTACTCAGAACACGCTGAAACTCTCACCACACTCACATTCTCCAAAATAGCAACATCTTGACTCTGAGGAGAGGCCTACAAATGGAGACTGCACAAATTAACGCATATCAGACTCTTCAAAATGGCACATTTTTTCCTTCCAGTAAACTTCCCGTTTAAAGTACACTGAAGTAAATGAAAAACACATAGTGGTATCAGTGGACACCAATGCAGGTCCTTATAACAATGTAAACTTACCTAGGAAGCACGCAGTAAAAGAAATACATAAAAAATTATTTTTGAAAAAAATAATAAAAAATATAAATAAGTAATAAAAAATATGCTACTGTCATCTAACTTTTTCCTGGATTTTTTTCCCTAGATTTTTGGGGTTGGTGTCTGGTGGTTAATACTGACTTCCATAATGCTATTTGCCCCTTGGATTTTCATTAAGTATGGAATTTTGTTTACACAGTTTTGTTCTACCAGATATAAATGGAGGAGCTGTACTGCTTATGCTATATTGCTTTACTCCTGTCAGTGTGAAGGGAAGTACCCCCTATTCTCCCCACTTAGCTATGACCTGCTGCAATTTCACTGCTGCATAGCCCTGCAGTTCTGTAAGACTTGTACAGCTTTGATCACCCTTGGCTTGATCGGTATCATCAGTAGATCTCATACTAAACCTGGGCTTTTCAACACTACAGCTGTTTTTTTCTTAATATGTTATTCAATACTAGGATTAAATAAAATCAGGGGTGAATCTTTCTCAGCTGTCTGTATTGGAATTTGTTACAGTGCTAGCCACAAAAACCCCTTCTATTTCAGTGAGGTCAAGCCCTTTTGCAAGTCTCAGGAAGACAAAGTAAAACTCACCAAAATTTCTTTCCTCCTTAATCTCTAGGTCAAGCAAAAGTTATGGAAAGTGTGCAAAGTCCATGACTTACTCTGCTTTCCAAATAGACCTCTTGGAAGCTTTTGGGATTTGAAGGTACAGTGTGCTGTAGCACACTGAAAAATATTCTCCTAGGAAATCTGTAGTATCTGTGGGAAAATGCCTCAGGTGGCCAATGTCTGTCTCTTATAAAGCCTGTGTGTCATTTCTTCCATTCTGGTCCTTCCTCCACTTCCAATAGGACAAGGAATATGGGAAGTTAGGCTTTGGATGAACTGGATAAATATAGACTGCATACCCTGATGCTCTAACATGGCACACAGACAATGTACTACAGCATTAAGGTACACTGAGGCCAAATGATATACAGGAAGTACACAAGACAGTGGAAGAAGACAGGATTCTGGGCATATCAAAAAGCTGAGTTAATTCAATTTTTTGTAGAAATACTGGTTAAATCCTATTAAATACATTTCTTTGGTTTCCCCATCCATTCTGAATGATGAAGATGATGAGATGCCAAAGGCTACACCTGAACACCCTGTAATCAATAACTCTTAGCTCCTGTTAACAGAAGAGCTCTAATCACATTTCTTACTAAACTATTTACCTCTTTCATTCAATTATAATCCAGTTTACTTGCCTGACCAAAGGATAACGTAGAGTGGATAACTAAAGAGTTTAAAAAGTCTACTTTTCCCCCCCTTTAAAAGACACATGGGAGAAGAAATGCACCACCAACATCCATTGGATGGAGACAAGTCCACTTTATAGGAGTAAAAACAGATTCTAATACTGCTGGTGAGCTCTAAGAGCTCAGGTCACTGTGAAGGGCTGGGGTCTAGTTTTGCCAACTTTCTCAGCTTCATTATTTGCAGAATTGCAGTAAACCTGTTAATAGTGGGCTCACAATTAACTACAAACCACACTTCAGTTCCTGTGAAGGCAATCTTCCTCAACCATGTTTTTAACTGGTTTTCTCAAATGAATGCATTAGTGGTCAGGGCTGCATCCCTGCATCTCTGGGAGTTTTGCTGATGGTAACAATCTCTCCAAGGAAATGTCAGTGGAGAGCTATCTCTGTTTCCTTGCAAATATTTTTGTCTTTCTATCCAGTTTCATTTCCTGTTGATAGATATGAACTTACCTGAAGTGTTTGCTTAGTTTTAAATCACTATGATACTGTCAAAAGAAAGATTGTTCAAAAAAGCCAATAGGAAAAAAAGAACAAAAAACTAAAAAAACAGCTCCTGGAGAGTTCATCTCACTGAAGCTTATCTCTAATAAGCTATTTGGTCACTGAAATGACACCTGCAATGTTCTCCCTTGGGATTTTAGTTAGCAGTTTTGAACATTTGGGCCGCTATATTTAGCATATTGCTCCTTTTGTGCTTCCAAGTTATGGTGTCACTGAGTATATTGCAGGCTCTTTATTGTTTTACTGTTTCTGATCATTCAGGGAGATTAAATATAATGAAGAACAACTGTTAACAATAAATTTCTATTTACATTGTCCACATGTACTTTGGAAAGGTTAATTATGGTAATTTGTTATGCTGCAACATAAAAATGTAGTACAGTTCAATAAATTAGTCCTAGATTAATGATTATTTTTATATATATCTCATTTTGAATGTAGGCACAGAAGTTTTGGAAGGTACTTCAGAATTACACTGGCAGATTTAAAATAGGTGATTTTTTCTGTGGTATCATTAAAAATTTCTTCCGAAGTGGAAGGACAGAAATAAGTATTTGGGATCTATTAAATTTTGCAATCCTTTTTTCTCCCTGTAAGTTTTTAAAATGAAACAAAAACCACATGTGAATTCAAGCAGCACATTTAGATCAATCTTAGCCTGAACTAGTGTTGATCCCACTGAACAATGCACTAGAAAAAGCTGATTATAAAATCAGTACACAGGGATGGGTGGAAGGAATGGACAGCTGTTTCTAATGAATTGTTTAAAGCTCTGCCTGTGAGAAAACATCCTCGGTTTTCATCAGAGGAAAGCAAAGGGTAATTTGAGTAACTTCTGGTGCAAATACTGGGTTCTCCATGCTGAAGGTCACTGTTCTTCATGCCAGAAGTATTTTATCATTTGTGCAATTAAAATCAAAAATTGCCAGAGGTTTAGCTTTGTTTCTTTTGGCTTTACCAAATAAAAAAATCAGTCTCTTGCATACTATCTTCTATTCTACCAATTTGTAACAATGTGACCTAATTAGAGAGGAAACAGCTACAGCAACTAGCAGCACATCCAAACATACAAACTATTGCAGTTAGACATCTTGCACGGGTGCTCCATTCCCAGTTCTGTGATATGCCACATACAATGGTTTTCTAAGGAATGCTGTAATCTCAGGCATCTTCTAAATACAAAAGACGAAAAAGGAAAGAACCATACCTGGCCTTTTGAGAGCATCCCTTAAGTAAAAGAAAGACTAAGGCAACTGTTTATAACACTACATTATAATAAAGTCACATAAGACATTCCCATCGCATTCTATCATCTACAGTCCAGTGCTACACATGAAGGAGCAGTCTGGAATCCCTACTACAGGCTGTAGTATCTCTTGCCATCTCCCAGGTCCCACAAGTTAAAGGCCAGATGCTCAGCCATGAGCTGGATGAAGGCGTGGAGAGACTGAGGTACAGTTATAGTTTCACCATTATGGGGTCTTTTTACCCTGACTCCTGTCCCAGCAAAGTCTGGGGCAGTCTCACACACACACCCTCCATTACCCCACCTGCTTGTGGACTCCACCAGTCTCTTGATCATTTCCTGGGCACAGAACTACTCAACACTCACCTGATCTACCCTGCAGCATAAGACTTTGACAATAGACTACCAATCTGCTATTCCAATCACCTGAAGCTAAGGATTAGTCCAGACCCTCAAAAGGCACAGCCAGATCATAGCTGAGAATTTGGCCTTTGATTTTCACTTGTCACCTGCACAGAAACACCAACCATTTGCTGAGCGAGAAGGACCTGTACAAACATTTTTTTTGTACTTATTGGCAATATGTTTTCTACCTGTTCTAGTGAAAATAACATTTATGATCAGGATTTCTATCAGGTTTAACTATTCAATTCCTTAATAAAGTTGCCCGCTTGCATACTGCAACTTGGTAAGAAAAGCACCTATCTATGCCACAGTATAAAGTAAACAAATGTATCGTAAGTTAACTTTTTTAGCCTGGGATCCACCTAGAAACTTTACTTTCTTGCTCATGTCGCAGCAGTCCTTCTCAAAATGGGTGTCTTTCATTCACTCAGTGACATGCCCTAGCCACACCCATCTATGCACAGGGGCTTTTGCTTAATTTTGAAGCCACTTTAAAACTATGTTGAAAATTTAACTTGACACAAACATTACATAAGGGACGGGGGGGTGGGGTGTGCAATATGTGTTCAAAGGAAATCAGGAGTGTAGCTGAATAGCATGGGAGAAAAAAACCAAAAATAAATGAAAACTAAACCCCAAGGCATCCAAAGAAAATAATTCAAATAAAAATTTGAACATTGTGGATCTGGTCTTCATCTACTACAAATGATGTAATTTAGGAGTAAATCCACTCAAGCTGGTCAGCAAGGTCAAAGAAGAATCGCACACTTAAGATCACCTTACCAAACAAGAAAATCCAATTTTGAGAATTACATCAGATTTCAGATTTTACAAGGTTTACTCATTCTTAGTTTGGCGTGAGAATTTCCCAGGTTACAATGCAAAATAATGCTTAGTAAAAATATACGGAGCTCTACAACTCCTTTGCATAACTTTCCCGGAGTTGCACTCTCCCAGGCTGGACTCTCTTTTCTTTTGCCACTGTTCATTGTCTTCCCCCCATTCTGCCAATTTTAATCTAGCAGGGTAAGTCCTTTTCTAGCAAGCACTGTCAAAATATTCAGGACATAGACCTCGCACTCAGAGAATGCAATGCTGTGTCCAGACAGCACTGCTGGGCGCCTCAGGGATTTGTAATAGCCGACATGTATATTCCCAGCAGTCAGATGTGTTCCACTGCACAGCTGTGCACCTCTGCCTCTGATTTTTTTCAGGTGCATGTTCCTCCCAAAGGCAAGCTCTGTGCAGCCAGAGTAGTTTGTCTCAAGTGAGTGTTGGTTCATTGCTGGCTGAAGGGAGGAAGACCCATTACTGTTACCCATTACTCTGTTAAGAGTTAACTAATTATCCCCAGTAACTCCAGCCTTTACAACGGGAAAGTAGCACACAGCTTTTATAAATAAGAATTACTGACCTTTTTAAATAGTTTCAAAAGAAGAAACTCTGCATCAAATGTGAGTATAATTTAGGAACTACTACATAGCAGCAAAACTACATTAGACTTTCCGATTTTTCCATGGTATCCTTGGATAGATACACCACCCAGTAGACCATGTTAAATGCTCCGAAGGTAACAGGAAATAAAATGCGTGCATATTTGTCTATCTTACTCGTGCCAGAGTGGGAGGCGGGGGGAGGAGGTGGTGTGACAGCAGATGGCTTTGCAGATGCTCCTAATGTATTAGGTGTGGTGGTCTGAATCTGCTCCAGTCTAGATCCAAGCAAGTGTTGAATGGAAGGGGATCCAGCTGTGGCATGCTGGGATACAAATCCAGTTAAAATTGGGGTGGAAGGAGGAGCTGGAGGGGTAGCTCTTGCAGAAGATAATGTCTCTGATGCATTGATTCGTGTGAAAGGGTTGGGACTTGATGCAGAAAGGGAACGGGGTGTAATGTCAGAAGACCCCTGAGCTACAGAGGGAGGCTGGATGGAACTGTGCCTTGTGTCAATTCGGCTCCCACCGTCAGCTTCGGACTGTACTGTGGCATTCGTTCTTTTCCTCACGTTTGAATTGGCATCTGTACTCTGCAAAGTTACAAAAAAATACTAGTCATTCTTAAAATAAACACTAAAACAAAAGCAATAGAAACTATAATCAAGCACTACCAGAGTGATACTCACAAATATAACCAGTAACTTGATCCTGAAGCACAAAGATACTGTTGAACTCATGAAAATAGATTTAATAGCATATGAAGTGACAAGCAAGAGTTTCTTTTACCTGTGGCTGGAATACCAGAGTGAAGACATCTAAATGCATCACACTCCATGTGATGCAGTACCTGTACAAACTGAATACCATGAAGCTAAGGATTCTCGGGTTAGAGACACAGCTTTTTCCAGGCTCAAGCTCAAAAAAAGATTTTTTTATGACTTCCTATCTCTCTGATGATATAAAAACATTCTACATGCAACTTACGAGCCATGAAGGTTTACTTATGCTTTACATCTCTCAAAAAATAACTACCATATACTAGGAACTCTAGTCTTCCAAGGAAGAGGCTGTTAAAATGCAAGTATTTACCAAACCAAGTTACCACACTGCTGATCAGAAATAGTATTTCAGAAATAAAGCCAGAGTATTTTCACATCAACCACAGGCAATAAATTCCTCAGGCACAACTGAACAAGCAAATAAAATAATCTTTCATCAACTACTCCTCTCCGTTCATTAAGTAAGAGAAGTGGTGAATTCTCCATCACTTGGTGTCTTCAGGCAAGTCTGGGTGTCTTTCTGAAAGATATACTTCAACCAAACAATACTTATTAGGCTGGATGAGAAACTGAAATACAGATAAGGAAGTACAGGAATAGGAAATCCATCAGTCTAATAGTCTACAGACTTTTGGGAGTAGGACTCAGCCTCTGCCTTTCTTCTCTGTGCTGAAAAGGAAGACTAACATCTCCTAAACTTCCTTCTGGAAATGTACCTAATGAATTCTGAACCTTCAGCCCTAAACCTAAAATATGATGTAAAACATATAATACTGTAGATATAATGCGTGAATATATTTTAATTAAGAAACTAACTACTTTCCAGAAGACAAAGACTTGAGAACAGATAGGGTACACAGGTCTAAATGCATACAGGACCAAACAACCACTTGAGATATATATAAAAAAATCCTGGTTTATGTCTCTCTGATGATATGATTCCCAAGCATTGCCCTGTACCATACCGACTGTGCCTCTGGCTCCCCGTCCCTTCAACCTTTCCAGAGAACCCTGCCAAAGCACACAGCACAAATCAAAGGGAGAGATGGCAGGCAGAGATGTCTTCCCTCCTTCATCCAACAGCAGTTCTCTGCCGCCAAGTGACAGAGCAGTAACAGAGTGCAGGTTAGGTGTTATCCAAGGTACTACTAGCACCTTGAGTAGTGACGAGAGTGACACTGTGTCTGTCTCCTACATCAGTTGTGCTTTACCGTTCTGCTCAAGGAAACGGAGAAATTGAAGCTGAAAAGAAATCTAAAAATATAATTTTAAAAAAATCAAATTTCTTGATAGTACTCCCATCGTGGCCAGAATGCTGATCCCTAATCCTGTTAATTGCAGTACAAATCTGTCACTGGCAATACTGTTGGCCTGAATTTATCTGAAACTGTCACAGCTATATGCCTGTTCATGGCTGATCTATTTGCCAGCTCACAGTTGGTATATCAAAGAATCCCTCTTAAATCTCAGTTTTCCTTCCTGCACAGAAGCGTGTCAATCCCTTTTATTCACTCTTCTGAATCTGTAATACAAAGAAGCAGAGGACTGGAAGAAACACCAGAAGAAACTGGTATTTCCTGAAAGAAACACTGATTTTACTGTTTGATAGAGAAGCCTGAGTCACTCTTTGGGAAGTGCAGAAGTGCATACAGGTGTGCAGTTTGGATACTTTCATACTGCACCTGTCAATGACCCAAGAATAATAAAGCAATTTTCAAGACTGCTAAACTGAAATGATAAAGTTCAATCAGGGCAGGAGTACATTTATTAGAGACCTGGTAGCACCTGATGGAGTGCTGCACATCACTTGAAGGCTTGCAAAGCTAAGCAGATGGAAGTCACCAATGTTCGCTGCCCAGAACAACAGCTCTGTGCTGTGGAGAAGCTGGCACTAAAGTCAATGAGAGGAGGTGAGTTTTATCTTCTATCTGCAGATCCTTGGACAACCTGGCTTTGCCCAAGTAGGAGTCACCCACTGTAAAGCTCTCAGGCAGTGCCTGGGGAGCAAAAATCCACGGGCTGGGACAGGGTTTGCAAAGTAGATCTGCACTGGAACTAAGACATGTCCCGGTTCCTTCCTGTTCTCTGCCTACATTAGACAAGTAGCTTAGAAGTGCTGCTGTTGGAGAATAGAATTACCACTTCTTCAGTCACTCCACGTACTCCATAAAGGATGGTCCAAAGAACAAAACAAAAAATTAAGTGCAATTAATTTACAGAGGCACTGTTTTGTGTTCCTGCTCACTTGTACTGTCACCTGTTTTCAACAACCATCTCACTATACTTCCCTTTTGTGTACCATGAACTACAGACACAGGCAAGACAGACAGGTAACAGTCAGGCTCCTCGCATTCCAGTCATCTCCATTTCTTTTGAAGGAACTTATTTCCACCAATATATTTGCATAATGCCTCATTTTCCTCCCCACTTCAACTGTTGTCTAAATAACCAAATCAGACCAGTCACTATTTGATTCACTACTTATTTTCCATTACAGTCTCTATTCTAGAATAAAATTATCTGTACTGTTTCAAATGGTCAAAATGTGTATGTGTGTAAAAGCCTACAAGTCACTTTCTTGTAACTGACACAGAAAACTTCCAATACTTCAGAAATCTTTAGAGAGAAACCCAGTTTTCTCATAACATACACATAAATGTACATACAAAACCCAAACAGATAACATTGTAAGATTACAAAATAACACAGCATAACAAGCACCAAAACTATGAGTACATTTTTTGTTAATTCTCTGGAAACCAATTTCAAGCACTTAGAGCATGGAAACCAGAAATGGTATTTCTAACATGCTCCACAGACAATGTATCACAGAAAATCAGCTGTTCTCGCACAATATCATTGTAATAGTTTGGATTTGTGTTCTTGAGTTGAACCTTGTTCTTCAAATGTACTGAAACAAGCATGTTCCATGGAGCATCCAGGTCTGTGCCCAAAGCGGAGCAGAATGCACATCCAGGATGACCTCACAAGCACATTGACCATCACATACCCTCATTTATCCTTTTCTTGCATTTGCCTTACTCAAGATAATAATATAATAGCTCGTTCTCCTCATTCAAAGCACTCAGGTATTCCTCCTTGTTGAGTTGTCCAGTTTAAACATTTTTAGCAAAACCTCTTATTACTGGTTGTATACATAAAGCCCTTATATATTTCTCTATTCAATATTACAAAGATAACTCATCTCTTCCCACATTAGTCTATTTCTCCTCTGTACTGAAGCTATCTCACAATTCATCATCTGAAGATTAGCGCCAAGGTCACTAATAAAAATATCAAGCAAGCCTGATTCTGTGGCAATGAACCAAATTCTGTTGTAAAACATGGTCAAATATGACATTCAGTTTGTATTAGGAAAACATTTCACAGACATTTCAGCTATGTGAAAGGATAATGCAATAATGACAATCTGACCAACAAAATCATAAACACACGCAAAGCACTTGCTACCTCCCAAGATTATTTCACTTAATCTTTTTAAAAATAGCAGAAAGAAACACAAACCTACTGCCTTTAATTTTGGAAGCACTGATTATGTTTGCATGGCCAGGTTTTGGTAGCAGAAGGGCCACAGGGGTGGCTTCTGTGAGAAGCTGCCAGAAAGCTCCCCTGTGTCTGACAGACATCCACCTGCAGCCCATGGAGGTCCCCATGCCAGAGCATGGAGCAGTTTTTGAAGGACTGCGCTCCATGGAAGGGACCCACACTGGAGCAGCTCATGAAGAACTGCAGACCCTGGGAAAACTCTGACATTGGAACAGTTCATGGAGGACTGTCTCCTCCAGGAGGGACCTCACATTGGTGCAAGACAAGAGTGTAAGGATTCTTCCCCCTGAGGAGGAAGAGATAACTTGTGATGAACTGACTGTAAGTACCATTTCCCATCGCCCTGAACCACAGTAAGGCAGGAGATATTAATTCAGGAGTAAAAGTAAGCACAGGAAGAAGGCTGCAGGGAAGACATTTTAAGATTCAGTTTTTATATTCTCATTACCCTACTCTTCTTTGAATAGTAATAAATTAAACTAATTTTCCCCAAGTCGAAGCTGTTTTGCCCATGATGGCAGTTGCTGAGTGATCTCTCCCTGTCCTTATCTCGACCCATGAGCCTTTTGTTATATTTTCTCTACCCTGTGCCATTTAGGAGAGCAGAGTTAGAGCAGCTTTGGTGGGCACCTGGTGTTCAGCCAGGGTCCACCCATCACAGGCACAAAACCAAGAAATACAACATAAAAATCAAGTAGAAGCCAATGAAAATGCAAGCCAAGAAAGGAAGGGATTATCCAAGTAAGGAGTCTTGTATGAGGGCAAGTCAGGAAACCACTCAATTGTTCGGAGCCAACAGAGGGCTGCCGTGCGAGTCCAGACGGGGCTCCACAGGAAATACTGTGTGCACATATTTTACATTCTCACTCTAGATTGAGAAAGGTTCTGATTTTCTGGAGGTATTTCAGTAAGACTTTTGGGAGATATTTAAAATTGTGTAGCTCAGGAATGCAAAATGGGAGCCTGGAAAATACCATAACATCCAGTCTATTACACCATGCAGTGCCAGGCTTAATAGATTTGATAAAGATTGCCTTTCTACAAAAACACCAAATTCTGCTTGCATAAGCGACCCCTCATGCTCCCTTTGAAATAGCCTATACATCTGACTTGGTCCAATCAATTCTACACAAACCAGAAACTCTGATCATAACCACCACCAAAACAGAAATTGTAAGTACTTTTGTCTGATATATCCTCCTTCAAGAGGAAACCTTCTCACTATAGATTCTGTCAGAATTCAGCCTCTGAATCTTTACTGGCAGAAATGCTATGGAAGAGTTTCAAACTTTTGGGTGATTTAAGTGCACAGTTCCTATCCATGCATAAACAAAGTTCTCAAGAGCTCTGATAATAACTTAAGAATATGTATATATATATAGTCCTAATTGTAAGACATCTTCATTGGCCAAAGCTCTGTGGCTGGCTGGGACACACTAATGCCTGTTTTATTTTTAACAGCCAAGACTGGCAACAGTAAAAACTAAATTCCAGCGTTGATGGGAGTTCAAACATTTATCATCAAAACTTTGATAATGTCAGAGGTAGGTCAGTGTAGTAAAGCCAAGGAATTAACCAAATACGGGAAAATGTGGACCACAGTCTTTTTCAGAAGAGATTGATAACCACTCCTTCTTTCCATCCAAATGAATATTTCATTAGTACGTACAACTAAAAAAAGAAAACAAAACAAAAAATGTGCTCAGAGGTTTAGAAAACTTCCATCCTATGCATAAGCATACTTCATTGAGGAGGAAGGAGGCTGTAGGATAGGACAGGAGGTTCAAATTCAGGCAGACAAATTTTGTCACACAGCATGCAATATGGAAAAAGCTTTTAAGTGTTTACTGCATTAAAAGACATAGAAATTTTGCTTTAATTTTAAGCATCACATGCTATTTCTCATGGGTTTTATCTTTAAAAGAACTAAATTAGGGAAAGAATCATTGAGTACAAATTTTTCCTACGCATGATGTCCTGACACAAGATGCCCTTTTGCTAGTACTAGAATAGAAAGTCCATTTCATTTGGCATGAAGATAGGACATCTAAACCAACTTCCTTACAAGCGTGTGTAAAATGTGGTAATTAATGCTGTATCCTTCCCCTGACCAGGGGATTCACATGCAATTAACCATGAATAATACAGTGAAAGATGCTGTTAGCACGCTTCACGATAAATCTATACAATTTATTGTTAAAAGTACTGTGGCAGATTTCTGGAGTAAGTTTGATGGTCACCTTCTATGACAGAATGCATAGAACAAACAAACCCTACAACAAATCTAATGCTAAAAATCAACTCATACATCATTTGCTTTTCCATTTAAGCTCAACTTTGAGGGACACTGGTGTTTACTACAGCGCTAAAATGATGCACAAATATGAGTCGATCTAAACTCTTCAATATTTAACACGGTTTGTACACCATAAACAGCTGCTCACATAATGTGGAAATTCTGAAACTATTTCTAAGTCTATGTAAGCCTCGACTTGAGCCAAAAAAAAATAAAGTACTGGATTGTTTTGTATGTATTACCAGTTTTTGACAAGCAAGGCAATTTTGCACTTCAATGAAGTCAAGATTGCAAATTTAGCATGATCTGAAGTAGCGTGCAGCAGCTGAGCTGAGGTTCAAGGGAAGGGGATCATCAGCACAGCAATATGCAGTACTGAACTGACAAACTTAGTCATCTTGTTACAGAACAAAGAGAGCTGGTAACAACCACACTGCATATTTCCTATGTAAGGCCAACCTAGAATCTGTAAAACAAACAAGAACACTATTTAAAAGTCACAAGCCAAGTCCTGGGAAGGATGCAGCAATGACAAAAGTGATTACCAGGGCATCAGGGAACTTAATCCTTAGGACTGTATTTAAAAACAAAAGCAGTGAGAACACTGCAAGCTGTGAGAAATGCTTGTGTTGGTACAGCACTGTACAGTCAGCTGTTTCACACAACTCAAGAGCATTTTGCTATAGCCTGTTAGTGCTCTACATAGCAGCTTTAAATCAGTCTCTGCAATTTTAAATTTCTTCATAGTTTTTATGATGGATACATCCTGTTGAGATGTGAATCTAAAATAAGCAGCTCTTACTGCCTGAGCTAACAGAGTATCAGTACTACTAAGCACGGAAAATCCCCCCACAGGCCCTCTGATCACTAGGAAGTACAGCCATCATCAGCTCCTGAAGAACAGGTGCACATTAAAACTACAACCATGTTTTGGCATCATATTTCAGATGTATTCTTCTAACCTGCCTCAGCATTCTTTGGAAAATAGCTCAGCAGTCGTGTGGTTGGATACACAGACACTTCTGAAGGCCTGCATCAGTTCTCATGCTTTGACAGAGCTCCACAAAGACGCTGTGCAAGATGCCAGGGCTGCTTTTGCACCATTTGTTTACTCAAATGGAGAGGTCACTGCTGCAGGTCAATACATTTTCTAGTTCACAAGAGATCTTTGCCACAGGATATCATTAAAATGGTATCGCTCTCTGGGACGGAGGTAGTACAATATTTAAAGCAGTAGCTTCTATTTTCTCAGGGATAAATGCACAGCAGAATTTACAAGTCACACCACCACCATCAGGTACCAGCTCTAGTGGGAGAGACCTAACACTTCGACATCCAGCAAGCAGTTGTCAGAGCTGGAGAGAAATGCCCTGGGTAGGATCACAGCCTAAATTACATGCCTGTGCAGAAGGAGCCACCCAAATGTATCCAGCACTTTCAGCTCTGAGCTCTTTCCTGAGGCAAAAGCTAAGTCACACTGTAAAAAGACACTCACAAAAAGACTCTGTCCTCGTCTACTGCAACCCAGCAACCAGGATGGGAACATGGGTTTGGTGATAGGAGACCTCTTCTCAAATCTGCCCTGACTGTCACAGAGATATCAACACAGGCTTTTCACATCTCAAGCATTTCCCCACTAGGCCACTGGATATTCGAGGACAAGCCTTCCTTCCTTGTTACAGATGCTGCACTCTCCACTCTTCAATCCTGCCCTGCCATTGCAGTGCATGCACAGACAAGCTGGCTCCAAAATCAACTCCTCTCCTCCTTCGCCCCATATAAATTATTTAACAGAACAAGAGCAGCTTCAATAGGAACTTAACATGCCAAGGACTACCTAGCAGTCTGGCTACTAATATAATTTTCCAGTATCAAAAAGGCAGGACTCAAGTCTGCTCAGCCTCCCACGTGGGATTTGTGGGAGGCTGCACCTAACAGGCACGCTGGCCACTGGGTTGAAACAGGGTAGGTATCCACCTAAGATACATGGTAAACACTCCAGAAGCAGCAAGTCAGTTCTGTACGTGCCTACCCAGAGAAATTTAGTAATGAAGCCTTGCAGGTGTCTAAACACCATTTTGCATACTTCATCTCCCTAAGTAAAAAATAAAAACCAAAGACAAAAGCAACCAGCCAAAAAAAATTTCCTGAATAGCAGTTTTAAAATTACGAAGAATTTTAATTATTTATTAGAATAACCAGGCACGTGACAATGAGGTGTTAGCATAATGAAGTTATGAGTGAACAGTCAATAAACATCTTTATGCTTTTCTGTTAATTTTCCAAGAATATGATTAGAGTCTTTCATGACAGCACTACTAAAACTTCAATGAAACACAGGTAAATTAATATACAGGGAAGTCAGTAATGTGTTACATGAGAGTATGGGTTTCCCAAATTGGGAGAACTCAATTAACTTAAACAAAAAATCATGCAAAAATTGGAAGGCTTAAAGCAACCAAAAGTGTGACTTTACTTACTGCTTAGCTGCAACATCAAAATTGTTTGTATGGTAATTTAGTAATATTTCCCTATTAAAATCTACCATAGTGATTTTTATCCTTACCAATCCTTCCTAAGAAAACAGTCTGTTCTTCTGGGAGGACATTGTATAGCTTGCCAAATTCACACTATTTGACATTTATCAGGGAAGCAGCATGTTGTCATCAGTGTAAATAATGCTTCTTGTACCAAATCCCACTGAGTCACCATATTGACATGCTGCGAGCAAATGCACAACTTGGAGGAGAAATCTACCCTGTTTTACTACTATGTTGTAGAGCCAGTCAATCAGAATTTTACTGGAACAATACTAGAGATTTTGGTTTGCCTCACAGAGCCCTGGAATATGACCAAGTAAAAGCTCCACCTGCCACAAAACACAATGAATTCTAGTGCACAGCTCTCGCAGTGCAAAGAGCAGTGCAAATTATTTGGAGAGGAAAAACCAAGGGGAGATAAGTTACAAGAGCCAGTCCACTATCCACTCTGCTCATTTTGCAATCAGAATCATGTGATGGGAGGGGAAAAGAGGTAAGCAGAGCACTCCATTCTATATTCTACCACTAGACAGGCCTAGAACTGCACAAAGTAGAAGAAAAGTGAATTCAAGGTTATTAAAGAAATATAAATTACCAGAACCTTTTTTGTTAAGAAATGGATGCCAAATTTATGCCAAATAAACCCATCCACCTGTATGCTGCCTAAAAGCCTTACACATGCAAACATTTATATATGTATGTGTATGTAAGTATTTGAATGGAAGTATGCTTTTATTGGTTCTGAAGCATTGGTGTGCACAATTCTAAAAGATTATATTTATGGCAAAAATGAAAGAACTGAAAACATAACTATGGTGGGGAATAAATCTATTAGCCTAAGTCATGTCCTAATGAACTGTGGAGGTGATTTGTGTAACATCTGTGAAAGGAAGAAGAATGGCTGATTAGGGACCAAAGACCTTTGTCATTTTCTGTATCTTTCAATTTTCGTTGACCTTAAAGCTCTAGTTAAATTTGCTTTAGTAGATTGCTGAAAATGCTTGGAACACTCATTTCCTTGTAGATTTTTCCAAGCCTCCCAATGCTTATTTCTTCTGACTCCAATTTCCCCAGTGTAAAAATGAAGTCAGCCAGAAATCTCACACAGAGCTGGGAAACTCAAATGTGATTTGGACACACCAGTATTGAAAACTTTGTGGAGGGGAAACAAAGCTAAAATTTAAATATAAATACATGAAAAGGTTTAAGAAGACAATATGAAGTCTGTTGTTCAAAGACATAATTTCATACTAACAATCACAGGGAAAACTATAAACTCCCCAACAATTTGCATTATAAGGGTTGCTGAACAATCTGAAAATCTTAGCCCTGTCACCATAAACTATTGTCCTGACTTCCTCTTTCTGAAATGCTACCACGTAATTTTTGACTACTAACACCTCCCTCTACAAAAAGAGATTTTAAAAAGGGAGAAAATTGCCATTATATCAATAGAAGACCTATCTGAATGTCTGCAACTGGTCTTGGCAGGAAGGTAATTTTTATCATTAAACAGAAACATGCATTGTATATTCTAATGAAAAACACATAAGGAATATGGTTTTTTGGAGCATGGTAGTCTTTTTTCCTTTTCTAGTAGATTATCACAATGACAGACAAAGCCATTCACATATATTTTTGGAATTAAAAACAATGGGACACAGTATTTTTTTAAAATAACTGCGTTATGCTTTGGTTTCCAAAATAGAAGTTTTATCCTAATACTATTTAAATCAAGTCTTCTACTACTTACAGTAAGCACTGCCAGGTATTTTAGCATCAGATAAGTAACAGCCAAGTATATCGCTCATATTTCCTTGCCTACTTTGTGACAGCTCATTCTAATACTTACAGAAAATTGAAGAATGATCAATTATAACATTTCCTAGTAAGGCTTGGAGGAGATAGCACTCCAGCAGGATTTTTTATCAACCAGGTGTTACAACTAAACTCCTGCACTTTCTGTGCATATTAAAAAAAAAGCACAACAAACCCCCACCCCCTCCAAACCACAAAAGCCTTTCCACTGCAATAAGGAAAAAATTCATTGCCCACCTTTACCTCCAAGTTTTGATAAAACACCCTCCCATTTTTTACCTTCATTATAACAGAATTCTGGAATTCAGTGGAGTTTACATCACAGTTAATTGGTCGGAATCTAGGCACAAATCCCATACTACATTGCCTACTTCAATTAATTACTCTGCACACTTTGCAGAAGAGAAATATTTCTATCTACAGTTTAAATTCATTCCATAACCCAACCATGTTAAAAGTAGAGTAACATCAGGTAGTTGAAAAGAGACCAATTTTTTAATATAGCACTTTAATTTTTACTATTTAAAAAGACATATTATGTGAAATATTAATAATTTTAAATTTTATGCCTCACATTTATGCCCAAATCATATTGTTTGAACATATATTTGGCTTTATACAATACAAATAGTGTCAGTTGATCAGTAGGACTAAGTTTAGTGAACCAAGTAAAAAGCAAAAGCAAAAACAAAAAACCCAAAACAAACAAAAAAATCCCCCCAAAAAATAGAAAACCCACAACAACAAACCGAAAAAAAATTCCAAAAAAACCAAATAGAAAACCCAAACCTACCAACCAAAAGAACCTCACAAAAAATACCACAAAACCCCCAAACAAAACAAACAAAACCCACAACCAAAACCAACAACAAAAATCCCCAAATAAAAATACCCCTCCCGCTAAAAAAAACAAAACACCAAACCTCCCCCCAAAAAAAACCACAGCAGCAAAACAGCAAAAAGACAAAATCAAGGAAGCAAAAAAGCCCCACTAAACACTGTACCTGAGCATCACAGCTAACAAAATGTTTTACAAACCATTTTGGATCTATTCTGCCTTCAGGCATCCAAACATTCAAATTTCCCACAAAGTCACTGCAGCCTTCTCCCAAGTGATCAATCTGTGCTACCTTTCAAACAGCATTTAGTACAAAAAAAGTGCCAGTTGTTTATGACCTGCATCCACTCTCCTCCTACTTAAACCTGATGCTAGCCTGTCTTGACTGTAAATCATCAACAACAAAAATGTTGACTAATGAAATTAGTGCAGCAGAAAGTTGTTGAAATGTCAAAGAAATCATTCACATGGCACAGCAGCCTCCATTTGTATTGTCCTGTCCTTATATTTAGATGAACTCTACACATTTCTTGAGCCTGAATTAGGATTTTAGTTTTAAATGCCACTGCCCTAAAAAAACCCAAACCGTAACACCCTAGGCAGTGGAGAAGTAATGAAGCAGAAAAAAATGGTTATTATATTTAAAAACTGAAATGATGTTCCAGCTGCAGGACCATTTAAGTCACACAAGGGAGGTAGGCTATGCAGCCACGTAAGGACTCCAATAACAAGACCTGTGGCCCAAGTAGTGCCATCAAGACCGAGCTGCTCTTCAGATACTTCACATATGAGGGAGTGGGGTTTAGCTCCACTTCTCTGTTTGCTGGGACAAAGGAAGCTGTAATTCTACTACTCCAAAGAAGGAGCAAAGTGGTACTACTCCAGGCCTGGTACAATTTTTGTGCCTCTCGTTTACAGAATATGTCTACATATTCAAATAGAACTTCTGGTCTAGAAGCTAAAATTTTCACTTTCACTTAAAGTCTAGACCATAGACACAAGAGTGTATCTGCTGATCATTAATCATTAATCAACTTCAGGGATTAAGAACAAAAAAAAAGGGCACACACACCAAAAAAAGAAGTACCCTACCTCTAGCCTCAGGATGGTATGCAGCCCACCACAACAATTTATCTGGCCTGATCTTTGCTCTGTAAGTCAGGAGTTTGGAGAACAGCTGGGCATCAGCCAGATTAACTGCTCTAGATGTCTATTCACCAAGGGCTGCCAAAGATTCTCCACTTTTCTCCCAGCCCTGTCACATAACTTGAGCAGCGCTCATATGTGACTAAAAGGCAAGTATTTCATACCAGAGAAAATACATGTGAATCACATGAAAGCTGTGTGCATGTTGTCCACATGACAACATTTCTTGTAAACCTGCAAGGTGTGTGCCAGTCACATATCACCCGAGCAAGGCGAGGAGCGTGTGCCTATGTGGCAGTGAAGAACTTGACCCCGAGTTTCTCCATCAGATGCTACAGGGCTTACTAAAGATGATATTTAACTGTCTTCAGAAAAGAAGAAAAATTGAGAGTTACAACCTACTTGTGACTGAGTTTGAAGAAATAATTCCATTCAAAAAGGTTTTTTTGAGTCTGACCTGATTTTTCCCAAGTTTCACACTCTTTTAACAAACAGCTGAGGTTGAAGCTCATGTTACCAGTGTTTAGGAGTCTATTTTTTGAAGACTACTTTTCAGTAGCATTCTTCATCTCCAAAACTGGGTAGGTCTTTAAAAATAAACTTCATAGGAATACAGTGAAAAGGAAATAGTACAGAAGCATAAAAATAGATTCAGGAGTCCAATAACAAACTATAAATCATTCATTTCCATCACACATTGACTTGCAGCAACATTTCTGCTTATACTAAAGAAAGTAGTTCAGAACATTTAGGGATAGGTTCATTCCTTCTAATCAGAAAGTATTTTAATTTGTTCCCAAAACAAGGAAATCACAGGAGACCATGGTGTAAGTTACGCCTCTTGGCTTAGACATATTTCAGTGCTACGCTGCTGTGCCTGACAGAAAGGATGAGTGTGGCTGTCCAAGCCCCTTGTGAACTGAAGGCAGACCTCAAAAAAGCTTGGGTCCTACTCCTGGGATGTCTACTGCAGACCTGCACTCCTCCTTATTGGAACAGGCTAAGTTTGTATCAGGAAGTAAAAGACAAGGAGAAGAAAGTTTAAATGGGGTAGGGAGGGGGAGGAGTATAAAAAAAATGTTGATGATTATGATGGCTAAAACCAAATCAAGTGATACAGGAGCACACACTGCATCTGCAGCCATTGCAGGCTTGTTCCTGCCACCCTCAGCCCGGTAAATTAGCTTGATAACAGGATTTTTTTTTTGTTGGAATTAATGCAGTTCAGACTACTTTGCTAGCCTCCAAACTGCATTTAATGCTTACTTCAATCAATGTATTCTTCAGTCACACCCATCACATGACTCAAAAAAAGTAAATATAGTTATTACATAAGAGAGTAACTTAGAAAAGCAGATAGCCCACATTTGCTACAATAAAGATTTAGAATCCTTCAAGAACAATCCCACCAAGTTACTTGAGGGAAAAAAAAAAGGTCAAATGCATGAAATCATCCAGTTAATAATGCAGAATCAACAGCTGATAAAACAAAACCCTTATTTAAAAGTATAGTATCACTGTGTTTGTTTTCCTTAACAGCCTCATCTGCTCTGTAATTTTTCAGGGGACCTATACAGATGGAACTTCAACTGCAAAAAAGGAGGCAGAGACACCCATATCCCATTTCAAGGCAGGCTAAAGTACAGGGCTAACAGGCCTAAGAGAGGGATCTCCCCCTCCAATTAGTAGAAGATCTGAAGCAGGTTGCAAATGGTGAGACACGCAACAGAAAGAACTGTAAGCTTTAGGTATTCAGGCATCTTCTTTCCCAATTAGCATACACTTCCTTCCTAGGCTAAGTGAAAATTTTTAATTTTGAGAGACTGGGAAATTTAATATTATAGCCAAAGTCTACTTGAAAAAAGTTTCAAGTTTAAAATACAACATTTCCTTGAGCTCCAGCAATTGTATTGCTATCAACAGAATTTCTATCACAATACTGCCAGCACAGTATAGAATTTTTTTAAACACTGACTGGGTTAAGAAATCATGCCTATCATTTATCTATGGAGAAAAATGTGTAATCCTTACCTTAAGAAACACTGCTTACAAAATACATGTTACAGTCACGCTATTGTCCTGCATTCTTTGGGCACCACAATCTCTCCACTGATCTCAGTACCAAGGAAGCTAAGATTTCATTACCTCTAGAAAATCAGCACTGACTAGACAGCGTACATGCAGAACAAAAAAATCAGATTCATAATAAGGAATAAAGAAATATAATAACAATGTAATAATAAAAGATAAAACAATATTATAATAATAAGGAATAAAGAAAATTCTAGATTAGTCCTTATAAGCAAAATATAGCAAAGAGTATTTTATATGTCAGGTTGGAAAGCGGAGTGTAATAGCCATGCCAGGTTCTAGAGAATTAGAGCAGTGATCCTGGCTTCTGTTCTGCACAGCAGGAGACCAGAAGTCATCGTCCAGTCATAGAAAGGACTGCATGATAATTAAACCTTTTTTAACAGTAGCTGTGGGCTCACCTTGTACACCTGTCCTGGAAGAGCAAAGTCTCAAATCTTAGTATAGGCATAATTAGGGAGAAAGCCATGAAAAAAAATAACAGTTCAAGGTATAATCAACACTATCACTCACTTACTCATAACATTAATGTGTAACCCCTTGAGTAGATTGCTCCCTTGAGTGCTTTCAAAATCCCCAAATCTGTGAGAACGCTACCACATTTATCACAGCAGTATTAATTAAGCAGTGGAACAGAACTGTTCACATCTCATTTTATCTTTCAAGTTGGGTGAAGCTGTGCGTGCTCTGTTGCTGTTGTTATAATGATGTAAAACCAGTAACAATAACAATAATAATAATAATAATAATAATAATAACAATAAAAATAATAATAGCAGCAACAACAACAACAGAAGAAAAAAGAAAGAGAAATTTCTCCAAAATGTGTAAAAATGGCTAAGCATTATACACTACTGATTTAGAGCAATTCTGTCCATGAATCAAAATAGTTTTCTTAAGCCTCCATGAGAATAATTGTTCTGTTAAGCTACCTGAGAAAACTACTGGTTTTTCCAATTGTTTTAAATAAAATCTTATAAATAAACCCAGGATGAAACTGTTTTTACATGATTTATTTTCCTATGCATGCAAATAGAACCAATCACCAAAAGTAGTATTTACTAACACCCCTGAGGAGCAGCCAGGATACTCTACTAAACTTCATGCTGCACAACCAAGAAGCTTAGCATAAGCTCATGGCACTAATACCTCTGTGTACAAGGTGAACTATGTGCTACTATAAACACATTTCTTTTGGCTCCTGTCTCTTACCAGCAGCCAAGGGAGTGACAAATAACAAACTCTTCAGGAGCACATCTATCCTTTTAAGCAGAAATGGGAGCTAGCAGAACAACATAACCAGGAGACTGAAAACAGTTATCTACAGTAGGAGAGTGAAGAAGAGGAAGAAAAATGGAAGTGGGTGGACAGCAGCTGAGCAGCAACAGAAAATGGAAGGGGTGGGAAGGCAAAACCGAGAAGATGAATAGGGAAGGAGACAAACGAGATGTGAAAAGAGACAGGAGACAAAATTAACAAGAGTTAGTCTAAAACAGCACTTCTCAAATCCTGGCTCAGCCAAAGGAAATTACAAAGTCAGCCTGACAGGAAGAGTAAGTAAATTACGATGCTGCTGTCAGCGTCTCACTTCTTGAGTGGTGCTGCCAAGAGTCAGTCATGGCTGGGAAGCACTGGCCTACCGTGAGACTGGCAGAAGTGCTGCAGGGACTTTGTTAGCTGTGTGTCTCGTGAATGATGCAGCAGAGTAAGCACATGGCAATGGGAGAAGGGAGGACAGAGCAATCACCAGTGAGCTCAACTGGAAACGAGACGGAGCCTTTAGTAACTTGTCCACACACTGAAACAGCTCCCACACAAGTCACATTTAATCCAAAGCTTAGGAAAGCAGGAAAGCATTTAGTTAAGCAGAGCCAAAAAACTTATCAGGAATTGAGGTGAACTCCTGTGCAAAGATACATAAATTACATAAAAATTATATCTATGGTAGACACAAAGTCTCCATCCACCATTCTTCGCAAACTCCTGAAATTGCAACTGATAAAGAAAATTCTAGATAGGCAATACATGCAATGAAAGGAGAACTGTGATGTTTAGGGAAGGTACAGCTGCAATGCTTTAACATATTTTAATTCATTAAAGACATTAGCCACATAAGATAACATGCTGCCATTATAATCTGCAATATCTTGGCCTGTATAATCAGTCCATACAAAAACAATGTGCAAAAGGAAACAAAGTTTCCTCAAGATACCCATCCTAACTGACCTTCACCAAAACACAAATAAACATAGAAGAGGCTGCAGGTATGAATGGACATAATTGCCTCCTCTTCCCCGAGTTTATTCAATAATGCAAATAAGAATTAAATCATGATTTACAGGTTTTTATAACTGAATATAGTGTAGCATTAGCCTTCCATTAAGCTGATGTACACTGCATCATTATCTCAAAGGGAACCTGAGAGGAAGCTAAAGGCAAACTTATACTGGGAAACACTACCAAAAATACAAAAGTGTTTGCATATGCTCAAAACATACCGTGAATGTCTCTTCTGTACTTCTTTTTCTTTGTATTGGAGCAACTGGAAACTCAAGAAGGGACTTTACCGTCTTCCTTTTGGCTTTTTCCATTTGAATGTTAGTAAAATAGTTGACAGCAGCAAACTCAATAAGAGCAGAGAACACAAAGGCAAAGCAAACCGCTATGAACCAGTCCATGGCAGTAGCGTAGGATACTTTTGGTAGTGAATGTCTTGCACTGATGCTCAGTGTCGTCATTGTCAACACTGTGGTTATTCCTTAAAAAAAATAAAGCAAAAGCACTGCTGACTCAAAGTAAAACAACATAAGAAGTGGCAAGCAGCTCCACACAAACAATTTTAAATCACTCTTGAATCTTTCTCTGCTGCTTGCGAATAGTGCATTAAATCTCAGTCATGGCAACCATCACATATCCACGAGCAGCTATGCCCACAAAACAGTTCACCACTTTTTAAAGGAGGCACGGAAAGCCATGACTTCAGCAGATCATCTACACTTCACATGAAGAAAACACAGTAGCCTTCATTTCCTTTTTTTTCATGTCAAATTCAGTAGAATTTTTTACAAGTTATTTTCTAAACATTTTAATAGAATTTAAGTTGTTAAATTGGGGAGTACGCCTCAGACTGCAACAAAAACACGGCTTTTCCTGCAAAGGGTTCTGAATGCCACCAATTTTTCTGCATCTGTACCCCTGATCACACTTGTAATCCAGAAGCCATTAAGTCATGAAAAGTTATTTTGGTGCTAAGGAAGAATATTATGTTAAAAACTCGGTTAATTAAGAAACCATCACTTTTTTCACAGCCTTCTGCTACTAGTCAACCAATGAAATTTAATTAGAATTTTCCCTTCTGAAAGAACAACTTTTTAATTAAAGTGTGAAAGCATGAACACTGAATTCAAAATATGGCTGCTTCATGGTAGTACTTCAAATGCAAATGCATGCTGTACAAAAACAAAGGAATGGGGTATTTTTTTCTGTTTTCATCCAAAATGTCCCATATCATATAAATGTAAAATCCCAAGTATGTAGTGAACACTGCATAAATCCTAGCATGATAACCTCAAGGATGAGTGACTACAAATAGAGATGTCTTTACTCTTACAAAAAGAACACTATACCCATTCTAATTCAAGATGCAATTCTTATCCTCAGAAGAATTTTAACTCATTAAGAATATGCTTTTCAACAGATTATTCAAATCCCTATTTGCTAAATGGTGGCATTCCATTACAGTAACATGATATAAAAAGCTTCACCTACACACTGCCAATACAGAGAACTGGTCACAAAGAAATCAGTTCTTCTGCTAAAGAAGAAAAATGAAAAAGGAGTAATAGCCAGGTCATGAGAGCTCAAAGGATATCTCAGAGTTTGCAGTATGATAAAAAACACAGATGTAAGCTCATAAAATGTTTAAGTCCGAGAAAAAAAAAATTATGGAAAGTTGTTTCAGGGTTTTTTTTTTTTTTCCCTGGAGGAGACCAATTCCTGTTTAGCCCTATCTTTTCTAAGGACCTGAGTGGGCCTTTGTCCACTTCAAGCAGTAAGTTTGTCTGAATTTTTTCTAATGACATTTGTTTAATAGATGTAAAAATAGAGTAAAGTGAAATAAATGACAAAACATTAACAAAAAACAAGGAGGAGATGGGAGGCTGTAACAATATCAAAGTTTACTGACACTCTTTATCAGATTTTTCCCTAGTAAATCATTCTTCTGGAAGACTTGGAGCTGCCAGTACAAATGCCCCTAGACATGTTTCATAGGGATTTACAAGGTAGGGAATTAAGTTCTGGTAATAACATTATATTTGCACATATACTATATTTATCTAAAGCTAAATACTTCTAAGCTTCTGATTGGGAATGCACACAGACATTAAGTTTTAATATTAATTTTTATATATAAATACAATTTATACATTTTTATATGGTTAAAACTTGTTCTAAAAATAATGCTGTCTTTCCAATCTCCCACAATCACCGGATTTCAGGTGTCTGAAGCTCTGACTGTGGAAATCATGAAATTATGTACCTTAGTCCTTCATGTTAACTGTGCCAAGTTCTCCCTAATCATGCAGTGTCCAATGGAATGATCTTTTGGTTAGCCTCTTCTGACAGTTCCTCTAGAAAGCTGATACCAGAGCAGTATTATAATCATTCCTATCTCTTGCCTATCTCTTTTTTCTTTTAAATAAAACCTTTGGAAAACAGGGTGCCTGCCATAATTTGTCTCAAAACTAGGAAGACACTTGCTGCCATATTTTCAGTAACTTGCTATCACATGCATTTTAGTGACTTATCTGTAAGTTAGTGGATATCCAAACTATTTTTTTATTATTATTATTTTTTAGCTTCACATACTGATATAATTACACATATTACATATGTTGCTCCATAATCTGTACAGAAAAATTAATTTGGTCTGTAAATACAAATTCTACAATTCCAGTTCATGGCAATACTCTATTCAAAAAAGTAGCATTATTTAACACCACTGCAAAGGCATATGTAATAATTGAGTTGAAAGTTAGTGGGGTTCTTATTAGGTTACAGGCTGTTTCTCCCTATAACTAATCGTCAGCTTTGTCTCACTTGTGGTACAAAACAGTGTTCTGACTGCACTTACATGTTTGAATGGGACATCATTAGAAAAATTAATTCCTATCACTCCTGCCAGCATCTATCAATCTATAGAAAGGCTTTTAGTAGAACATTCTCTTCCTGCTTTAGACTGAAGTACATTATGAAGTCAAGACAGTGCTCTATAAAGGCTGATTTTAAAATGTTTTTACCCTGTTTCTTTGTTAGGAAACATATTTCCATTTAGATTCTTACATTTTGTCTTTCAGAGAAGATTTTCTGGTTTTTTATTTTCATTGCAACATCTCATTCAAGCTGTATTTTGATGAGGGCAATTTTAATATCTTGTGATCATTTTGCTTTTGTAATTCATTTTCATAATGGCAATGGCAGAAAGGAAAAAAGAGCACTAAATATGAAATTACAGTGACAGAATCTAAGCCTTACTCATAGCAAGCTTCCACTGATGACACAGATACCTCATAATAAGACATCTGAACATCTCACACACTCCAAATCAATTTATTTTACAAATATTCTATAAAGTGTCAGTTCAAGTAGTCACCACTGACCACTGGAGTCTAAACCTGATCGGGATGTAGACTAGAGACTTGACTGCATTACTCAGAGACAGGTCTTTCCAGTTTGCACTCTCAAGCAGGCAGAATCCCTAGAGCTGAGCAGCCTTTTGCTGCAGGTGACCATGCCACCCTTCAGGTTATATATTCCAAGTTTCTCTTCAGATTCCAAAGGCTCACATAAAAACATTCTTCATACATAAACAGCAAAATTTCCTCTGAATTTAAATTATTCCCTTGTTTCTGCAATAGCATGGAGTATACCCCAAGGCACTAAAATGGCCTATTCTAGTGAGAGTTATTAAAAGAGCAAGTACAAGAAAAAGAAAAAAAATAATAATTACCAAATACAGTTCTAGCAGGAACAGATTCCTTATTTATCCAAAATGAAACTTGAGAGAGGATCACGGTCATGATGCATGGGATATAGGTCTGAATCATAAAATAACCCATTTTCCGTCTGAGGTGGAAATAAACTGTCATAACAATATATTCACCTAAAAAAAAAAAGAAAATATTTTTCTGATTGTGTATAAAATTTGTGTTGCAGAATAACTGTTTCAGACTCTCAACCAGGATTGTTTAAGGTGATGCTATTCATATCACTTAACATGTACATAAAGATATCTTCTTTAGAGCAAGAATGAATGAAAGTGTTTTTTTAAAAAGCCTAGAAACAGTAGGTCCTTACAGTGCCACCCAGAAGCTGATATAAAAAATACCATAATACAACTAATACTGGATTACATTTTACAGTATAAGCATGATTTTAAAAGTCCTTTTGAGAGCTGTTGAAGAAGAGAATGCCAAGACACAAATTATCTATCTACCATAGCATCCATAACATTGTACGGACCTACCTGCTGAATAAAACAATAAGAACAACAATACACATCAAATGTTATGCATCTCAGCTTTTTGCTAGGTTTGTAAGTCAGCCCCACTATGATAATGAAACAAATGCAAAAACCACTGAGAAGAATTTAAAATACTCTAAGTTTATCTAAAATGCTATCATTCTTAATAAGCTAACAGACCCAAAAAAGTAGTTTTACCATAAACTGAATAAACTGTCCAAATAAAGCACTACAAAATGAGCTTTTTGGGACAGCAAGGACATTTTTTTGTTAACTCATAATAATCTATACGCTGAGAAGTAAATTTCTAGTGAATTGCAAAATGCCATTTTATGTCTGAGTAAAACATCCACAGAGCAATACATCAAATATATTTGCTTTATTGGTTTCATTTTGACTATCTCACAACACTCAAACCTGCTGATGCTTAGAAAATTATTCCAAATTTTAAAAATATTTTGGGAATATGCTTGTTTATCACCACACTGCTCATCAGTGATACTTCACTCATTTTGGATGCCTGTAGTTGCCATTTGCCTTATTTCTTACAGCAAAAATCAGCAGAAGTATCTATTGTGACTAATGCATTTGTGCCTACCCTTATCTGACTAGAGGGTTTTTATGGTTTTAATAACCCATTCTGTATGCTGTACTTCTATCCTGAGCTGTTTGCACCGCCAAACAAAGGAAGTCTTTTGCACATAATGTGGATACAGTGCTGAGAAATTACTTCCTCACCCAGGCATCCTCTTGACTCTTCAAACTGCATTTTAAGCAGTGATTAAATGCTCATTTTGTCCCTTGGAGTAATGATCTCATTCTAGCTTTCTGAAAGACTGTCGCAATCTACTGTAATGAATCTGCAAATGTAAATCTCAAGGACAGAAACCTAATTCAGATTTACACTCTCAGCCCTTAATACATACCCTACGACATTCAGTAAAATAACTTACAGGAAGAAAAAGAAAAAAAGCTTTGAGCAATGTTACATGTTATTTTTACCTCAGGTTGATTTTCACTGATGAGATTCCTACCTGTAATAGATTTAATAGTTTCAGAGGATACCGTATGCCCAAGCAGGTCATACTGAACTAAACTGGAAGACTCCTCAGGAACTTCCACTGACTTCTCAGGTCCTTTTGTCCAGGTATAAATCATTTCACTCTTTGGATAAGCATCTACAACACAGCATCAGTTTGCATAAATAGGAAACTTTTTCTCATATCTTGCTAAGAACCCAAGCCAAACCTACTGATACTGAACCGTAAAACTCACACAAACAACTTCAAAAGATACCCTTCACATTAAGTTACCCCCTAAAAGCCACCCTCAGAGGAGAATAAATAAGAGCTCCGGTTATATATCAAGTAAATTCACATAAATTCACTTCGCACACCGATGTGAAGACTAAACACAAATACTTTCTGGATCAGCCCTTACTGGGCATGCAAAGTTTCTTTCTGCAATTTTTAACTAAATTTTTACTGTTAAAATATACTAATCTACAAAAAAAAAAAAAAAAAAAAGAGCATGTGTGAGGAGGATATATTTTGAAGACGGGATGAATAGTTCTTTACAGAAAATAATGATTATACTAAAAACTACAATATTTTAAACTTCTGTTTAAAATATTTGCCAGAAACCATAGGTCAGTGAAAAGTTCACATAAGCCCCAAAATAAGCACACACAAAGAAATATTTTACATTTAATGCAAAAGACGTATCTTAAGGCTACAAACCCTACACAGTCCAAACTCCTGTTAAAATTGAATCAAATCAGCCTTACATTTGAAATGGCTACATGCTATTTCAAGTTTCACTATGGGAAGTATCAGAGTAGTGTTCAGCACAATTTCTGCTGACTGGTGATTCTGTCTGAAGAGCTGTGACTTTAGATGAGTCCCCACTATCGAAGCACCCCTATCATACAGCTGATACCAAAGAAAAAAATCTTGCAGCACCTGGTTCCCATCCTCACTGTGGCAGAAAAAAATCAGAGCAGAAAAATCATATCAGAGCAGTATCTTTAATACCCCCAATTCAGGTTGACTACCCAGTTGTATAAGCTAAATTTATGCTATGGAAAAACTCTGAGGGTTCTCCAGCCATTTCTGACTTCAGAGCTCTGGGGTCAAGGAAAAGAGATTATTGTCCAGCCATCAGAAGGTCTGAAGCAGAGAAGTCAGTGACCAAGAAGGCTTAAAACAAGATAGCTAATGGAGTACACCAACTATCACCAGTGGATCTCAGAGGTCTCAGCTTTGGATTCACATCAGGGAACCACAACTACCTCTCTTGTTATGAAGATGTCCCAAAATGTTCCTTCTATCTGAAGTCTGGACATTTTTCAAAGTCTACATCGGACTTCAAAACAAAAAAGCCACCTGCGCTAAGATTCTTCTCACCAGTTAAAGAGTTGTTTATCTAGTCTAAACTTGCCATGTAGACTCCTATTACAGGCCAGGAGAGAGATAATTACAGCTAAAGGTCAATTTATCTCTGCACATAACCTACACCTCTATCTTAGGATGCCAATGTGCTTCCACTACCTGTAGAGAAAGTCAGCTAACCTGCTCCCCTAGGTTTCTTTCACCTGGCTGCTTTAAGTTAAGTTTGTCTTGTCCAGGGAATCCCTCACTTCACTGAGTATCCAATTCCTCCCCAAGAACCAAGCAAAACTATGTGTTTCAATCAACTGTGTAGCCAGAATAGTGGGGTTTAATGTAATAACTGAATCACTGCCCGCTTTTTAGTTCTGTGGGTTTAATTTTTGAGGTCCTAAATAGAAGTCCCAAGGAACTTAACAGGAGTTTTGTCTGCATAGGGATTGCATATGAAGACATATGTGTATATATTCAGAAAGTCTAGTAATTGCTAAAAATTCACTTCTATTTAAATTCTGTAGTTACAAGAAATGTCATAATTGCAACTTACAACTCCCAAATTTGAGAGGACAAGCATGACCATCCATGGGAAAATCCACTAATCTCATGGGACACTCTGCACTTATTGTAAGCCTATAATGGAACAAATTAAATAGTCTCTGGTTGCCATTTTGTCTAGGCAGTACAACTTTTGCATACAGTAATTGTAAGATGTCAAACAAACACATTAGATACCTCATTGTGTACAGGATGGTGCCATTTCTCATTATTCTGAAGAGTTTATTTGGGGCTGTCATATTATGTGCAACAGACTTTTTCCCATTCCTGAAGAAAGTGTCAGGAGTCCATACCTTCGAAACCATCAAGTTGTTAAGTCTTAAAATTTCAATAGGGCCATCATATTTTAATCTTTTATCTACCCATGTCTGACGAAAGAAGACATCCATTGTATATTCCTGTATTAAATTGCAGAAAAACAAAGATCACATTTGCATGCGTGTTTCCTGTAAAAGATAAAACCCCTCAGGAGTAAAGAAATCTTTAGAAAAGAAAATCCTAAGTCCACTACACAAACATCTTTCCACCAATTAAAGTATCTTGTGTACTTCTTAATAGCTTAATTTCTTACATTAGTCATATCAATAAACTGCTACACATTTAATCATTAAGGAATAATTAACCTAATTAGGTTGCAGGAAGCAGGCAACTGAATTTGAAGTCAAGCATATAAAACTGGAAACAAAATGATCTCTGACAAGAATTGTCAACAGATTTTTAAAGAAAATACATCCATAGATTGGCTGCTGATGGCTAAATTGAAAATACCAGGAGAAATTATTAGCTCCACTTTAAAGTTAGGAAAGAAAACTTAACTTCATCTCATGGAAAGTAAGCTTTTAACTGAGGAAAGCTAAGCTAGATCTTTGCCATGCCCACAAAACATAAATTATATACAGATTTGCATATATATACATTTTTGTTAAGTATGTAACTATCCCACTAACTTCCTCAGAAAAGCCACTCAGATGCTCCAAAGAAAACATGCAAACAACTGCAGAATTGCAGACACAGGCACATCATGAGAAATCATATGTGAATGAATGGATAAAAGTGTGCATTTCTCAACTCGGGAAGCTAAAGCATTTCACAAAAAAAACTATCCTGTGTCATTGAAAAACGTCACATGGAAAGCTTTAAGTCCTTTCTAACTTAAAGTTTGATTGTGTTGTTAAGTCAAACAATGTTTTCTGACTTCATTTCAAATTCTTCTGCATAATGCTTCCATTGAAATTACTTGCAAGGCCATATCTATTCGCATTGGTAAGGTGGTATGTCTACTAGTGTAATGCATTTTAGGATTATATCTGTCTTCTTTTCCATGTCTGAGTCCTCCACTGTGGTTTATAGTTAATCCATGAAAAGTGTCTCCTCTAGTGTCAGTTCTTGCTGGCAACTTCATAGCACATAAGTAGCAGTTTCTGTTATTAGCTTCTACGTGACAGATTTTGTAATGTAATATTTCAACCATTTTCATTACAAAATGAAAATGGGTACAAAAGCAAGTAAAAAGACATTCTGATCATCCCCTGTACTGAGACCGTATCACACTTGACTGTTGCAGTGAGTTCTATAAGTGCAGCCACATTCTGATTACATTGGGTCATTAATGGATACATTAACTAAAGTATTCCAGAAACAATTCCTGTATTCCTGAACACCCTCCTAACTAATCTCTAATGAAGAAAGGGGGAATATCTGCTTTTGTAAACTCTTCTTTTGCAAGTTCCTTACCTATCTTCAGTCCATTTTCTCACTTCTGCCTGCTCCAATATAACTGGTAACTTCCTGTGAAAATGAAACCTGAGAGCTGCCATGCAGCCCTCTAGATTTGAGGCACATATGACTAGATATCCTTGGGACCACATTCTTGTACCCCTTGTCGCTCTGATAAGCATCATACTGCACATGACAACCAATGAAGGGGTAAGATGCATTTCAACATGAGACTGCTGGCACGAATGCAGCCCTTAAAAAAATACCTCACTATCATACACCTTTCCACATAATGGAAGTAAATCAGATGCACCAGAGAGTGCATAACAGGACTACACGGGAAGAAAATTACTACCCTGAAACTGCTTTTTCCATGAAGAAGTTCAGTTCAGCACATATGGCTGTGTTATTTCCATGAGATTTCTTGAATATGTTATAAAAAGATCAAGTGCTGTATGATTTAAGGACACATCATTGTATTTTAGAAGTCGATGAGAGTTTTTCTGGATTTGACCTTGGAAGCAAAAGCCATTCAGGCACAAATAACAGAACATGCAAATGTAATATTTCTCCTCTGTTATTATTTCATGCATGTTGCTTGGACGTTTAAATTCTGCAGATATGAAAACTTTTATCAGACAAACATTTGCTGAAAGTGATGCTCAAAGGAGCACAACGGTCAGCAAAGGGCATTCATCTGAAATGAAAACATCAACAAGTATTTGTGATGTCATCATTATTCACGTGAGAATAACACAAGTTTCAGAAACAAAAAGCAATTTCAAAGATGTTACACATTTTCCCCACAGCAGACTAACTTAGACACTCTCTGCAAGGCCGGATTCTGCCTCTATACCGTGAAAATCTGTGTTAAATCCTATGAAGTGAATTTCTTAAGCCAGCCAAAACCCACTGAAAGTGTGACCAGAATCAGGCCTGATGTATCTAATTATAACCTGTAAATTAAGCTGTTACTAATCTTGCCTAATTTGCATGATTGACAGAACAGTACAGATGAAGCATCCACTCCTACTGCAGTTAATGGTTTCTCAGAACCAGGAAATGGCATTTTAATCCCAGAAATACATACCATTTCTACATCAGAAACAGGTCCAAAACTGGTGACATATATATCTGTTTTGACTTCAGTAACAGGACCTAATGTATGAAAAGGAAGTGAGCAAGAAAATTTGAATTTTGCAGGTCAACAATTCCCATAAATGATCCTGGCGTGTGAACAGTTACCGCTTTCAAGGTTCTGTGGATGAGCAAGAGCAAAATGCAAACAGAGGTCAATTCAGATAAGTCTCAAGCAAGAAGCACTGCTCAATTACCTTTACCACATAAGTAAATCAAAAGCAGCATTTCCATGCAAATCCCCATTCAGAAAATCAATGTTGACTCAACGGCTAAGAAAACTGATGCCAAAAAATTAAAAGGCTCACTAAAAACACCATTCTACTTAACAACGAGCCCTGAATGCAGGAAATCCACATTCCTCAAAGCATTTATTACTAATATTTGGACCTACTGGTAATAACTGGACTACAGAGATTAGCATGCCATGCACCGAGCAATTTAGTATTGCAGGATCAAGAACTGCATCCATATCCTGAGATGTACTTAAGAGCTTTAATATCCAAAATAAAAGTTGGAGGTCTAAGCATTTTTGAGGGTTTGAACCAAGATCCACATTCTGCTACAAAGCCTGTCTTGAAAGAACAAGTGATACTTAGGGCACTGTTAAAAACAGGCACTGAGCAGAGGTTTTGCATTCTCACAGCTGCACACGGCAAATCAACCACCAGAGAAAGTAGTTTCATTTTATAATATTTCCTCTACTACCATGAAATTTTAGATGAGCATTCTACAATACACTCTACATTTCCCCCTAAACCAATGAACACACCCCCTAATTTCACTGGGATTTAGGTCTGTTCCCAATGTAAAAGGCTAGAAAGCTCCTAATCATTACCAGCTGTTATGATGATTTTGTGATCAAAGCATTAGCTAACAGTTTAATTCAGGTAATTAACTCACATCATAAATTAAAAAAAAAAAAAAAATCTATTGAGGATCTTACCAAACAGTATCTGTTTGAAAAACATGCATGATCTACAAATTCACAACCAGCTTCTAAACCCCTACAACTCAAATTACTAAAGAGGATAAGTGGCTCAAGTCTGATAATTCAAGCTTTATCATAGTATTTGCAATCTAAAAATGAAAGGAGGAAAGACTCAACAGAGTTAGCAGCAAAAGAATATGTCCCACTTGAAAAGAAAAAGTTTTTTAAAAATCATTCTTCACAGATGTCACTTTGAATCAAACGGTAAAACATAAAAAAGAAATAAGCAATGGAAAAACGGGGAACCTGTACTTTTCGCACTTAGAATGAGTCTCAAGCTGTGAACAAAAAGTAAAAGAAAACCATGTAAAATTACTTTACTACAGAATTTACAAATTATTTAGAGAGCAGCAGCTAAGAATTTTTCAGCTTAATGTCAAAAAGATTACTTTGCTGGAAGCTAAGTTTCGCAGAAGGCCATTTTTTCAAAATAGCTCTAAAGAAATTTCACTGTACAACAGTTGGTAGCTCAGAGGTCCCTGGAAAGTTGGATAGTTTGGCATGTCTGTTTTGAAGAGGTTTTAAGAAGCATCTCCCAAATTCCACACATTCATACCATAACACACTTTCATACCATGTCATTTGTTTTGCAATGGGTTGCTCTCTGAACACGTCAAAATGGAAGCTTCTCCCTTTCCTACAAATAACTATTGTTCATAGGTCAGGGAAATCCATGAGTGTTTGGATCACTTGTTTTACTGACAACATAGTCCAGGGACATTTCCTGAATATATTTATTTCCGGAGAGCAGAAAAGCTCCAAGAGTTTAGAAGTGAAGACATTTATCTACACTGCTAGAAAACAGGAGAGAAAAGCCCAGTCATACTTATATGTAGAAACAGAAGAGATTCAATTACAACTGATCTCCCATAAACTATGACAACTTATCCAGGATTGGTTTAAATATATAAATATTTACTTCATTTGAACTTGAAATATTTCTGAAATCAGTTCTATAGAAATGAAAAATTCATTTTCACACATAGCTTTAATAAGAAAATACAGGAGTTAGTCTTAGTTACTCGATAGTAAGACAATACTAAATACTGCACTCAGTTCCTGCAAGAATCCTTTTCAGGAACTGAGTTCAATATTCAATATTCTCTTATTATTGAGTAACAGAGACAAATCCCTGAATTCCTTTCAGGAACTGTTTCACTTGTTAGTTCTAAGAAACTAAATAGGAATAGTCCTTGAATAAACCCCTAACCTTTAGGTGTTTTTCCTCTGTTGGTATATTCTTTTCTTCAGCTCACAGAGCACTGTAATTTCACAATCATACCAAATTGAGCAAAGGGACAGATTTTTCCCACAGGCATGAGCTGCTTCTCCTCAGACATTGATTCCTTTTGTTTTATTAAATGATTACAGCTTCATGGGCAATAGGCATTCAGAGGCTTTTGAAACTTTGTTTTTTGGAGTTTCTCAGAAAGAAGGGGAAAGCTAAGATCAAGAAGCTAATCTCCAAATCAGCAAGCCTGTGACTTAATGGTATTAGAAATACTATAGCAGCTATAGCAGCAGAACAAGACAAAAACTATGTTTGAGTTCACTCTCCGGTTAACTGCTATTCTGTTCTCAAATATTTATTAGTATGACCCATGAGAAAGAAGGAAGAAGGAACTCTCAGACAATAATGAAGCCACAAAATAGTGCATACTCTTGATTGCTTGCTCAACATGACGGCAGAAGAGTGACAAAACAGGTGTGAAAATCACATCGTATTCCACCAGAAAATGGCAGATGAATGAGGATCTGGAAATACTTTAGGCATCATAACAGTTATCCAGCTAGTACTGACATACAAATCCTTGCTTTGCAGCCAAAGCCTTGGTCAAACAGTTCAGTGTGTGGTAGGCGCAAAGACAGTGAAGCTGATTATCTCCTTAATGCTTTCTCTCCAATTGCAGCCCTTTCATGCGCCACGTCTTCCACCTACATTGGCCTTAACAGTTGTGAAATGACAAATCTTGGATTTTCTAGCACATCCCAGTACTTAATGCCAGCCCAGGAGTATCTATGGTGACACCAATACCTATCTTCTATTCTTCTTGTTCTAGAAGAAAACATAACTCCAGTTGGTAACAATAGCAGGGGTATAAATAGTGAGTCATGCTGCTGCTTCTTTTTTAAACTATTATTAATCGTGGGAATTCCTGTCAACGAGGAGGTGATCTGTAGTCACCTAACCTACTTTTACTGGTGATTTAAGCAACCCTCCAAAATGAATATGTTGCACCACTTAATCAACTCAGGCTCTGCAAGCAGAAGATCCTATTAGAATCCTTAACGCTCTATTACTGGCAATAAAACGCAGTGAGTTGTAACAAGGCCAATTAACTTTAAATATGACCATTTGGGCTTACCCCTCAATGTATCTTCACAAAGTATCTATCTTCCATAAATCTTCAGGAATGCTGAAGAACTATTTATATCATACTGGTGTGTATTTTTATGTCAATGAAATAGGAGGAGAGTCCTACACACTGCAGTGGGAACAGTTAAGTCTGAATCACTGCTTGCAAGATAATGTACTTTAAAGAAGCTCAGGCAGGATTAAAAGCAACCCCTGCAAAAAGCCAGAATAGTTCAGATGTTACATGTGGGCTGAAGAAGTGATGCCAGGCCCTAACCCTGGGAAGAGGAACAAGAGAGAGCTCCCCCATGCATTTTGTGTCAACATATGGGTTGAACTGCAGCACAGCTCCCAGTGAAAGACTTCGTGCTCCATTATCCCCGCGTCTCCATAGGCAACTGTCACTGCAGAGATCTCCGCTGGATGTAAACAGTCAAATCCTGCACAGGCTTTCTGTATATTGCAAATTTTGCCATCAAGAGTCCCACAAGTAATCGGAAACATTAACAAACAAGTCTGTACAAAGGTTTGAACATACGAAGTACAATTTAAATGCTGTGCAGTTATTGCTGCTCTTATGACATCAATCCCAGCATATATAAACCACATAAAATCATATTACATCAGTTCCTACAGCTACATTTAAGAGAAAAAAAATAGTTGCTACAGATTTTTTTTTTAAATATAACTACATGTGAAAGATTTGGTGCTCTCTCTTTCCAAATTCTTGCTGCCTCACAAGGGTTGACATTTTTTAAGTGAAGCAAAAAAAGAAAAGAAAAACCCATCATATGAAACATGTTCTCTTGTTTCATTCTATCAGAAAGAACAGCTAAGGACATCTGCTATATGTAAGAATTCTGTTCATAAGCCAGAACTAGGTAAGACATTTTTAAAAAATTAATGCAGAATTCAACACATGGGCTGTGTTCTCTACCAAAAGACAAAACAACAAACACAGGAGCACATGATAACCTTTGTCTCCATATATATTCATCCATCAGCATGTCTGAACTGGAAAAGGGAAAAATATACCTCCAGAAATTAGGAGATTACTGTTTCTTTGCCCATTTATCAGCAAAATCATCTCTGCTGAGACAGCCAATAAGCCTGATACTGCTGCCAGTTTCCATGATGTGGACACCTGTCTACTAAGAACTGGACTAAGAATATCAGCTAATTTTATGCAGATCACTGAACAACAGACAGATGGTAATGACTTCAAGCATTACTAACTGAGGCCAAATTCAAATCTGTCACCTACAGGTATCTAACACCATATCCTGTTAAGCTTTGAGTCATCAACTCTCACCAACTGAGAAAGAATGGACAACTGCCGGGAAAAAAAAAATGACCAGCTACACTTTTCAATGCTCACTTCAAGTCCAATTGCAATCTAAATAATAAAAACAAATTAGGATATCTATTATGCTGAGCAATGGAACCTTGAAGGTATACATGAGTTCCTAGTAAGAGAAGATAATCATGTAGATATTTTTATTTTCTCTAAAAACAGAAAATTGCCTTTGCTCTTCAAATGTATTCTATGTTTATTTTCTGACTGAAGTCCTACATAGACAGGAAATGAAACTCTTCAGAAATGCTGTTCATCAGCTGAACAACACACAGTCTAGATGGGGCAGAGAATCCTTCTACTACCCTTCCTAGGGGGGACAATGGCCAACATATTTAATTCCACCAAGTACTCAGCTGCACTCTCACAGTTACAAGATCGTGAGAAAGAATACAAGAGGAGGAAGAAAATAAAAAAGGGAAATGAATGAACACAGTCCTTTTCCTTCTGTTCATGAGTCAGTGTACATGGCAATTTCCAAACAGAAAGCCACAGAGCTAACACCAGCAGCTGACAGTGAGATTCAAAACTCATGCCAGATTCTACCTCACACAAATGAGCAGAACTCAGGAAGGGAGAGGACTCCAGCCTTCACCGATGGGGCACCCACACCACAACACGCCAGTGATGTGCTGTGAGCAATGCCGGCAGCTTGTGGTCAGCAGTCAGCCTAAGAACCTTGGGCAGGAGGCAAGTCACACACCACTTTCTTTCTTTGGTCTGGCCATACAATTGGCCTTTAAAAGCAAGACACCAGAGATCAGATGCTCTCTGAAAGGCACAGTTCATTCAAATTAGCAGATACATGGCAGCACAGAGTGCTGTCACCCTCATCACCTTCAGTCTCCTTATTCCTTCCTATATCCCTCAGTCCAGGCTTAAGTGTGATTAGGTACTGTATAACAAAAATTTCAAAGACACCATTACATTTTTTAAAGATACCATCCAATACAGTTTTGAATTGGCTCTTGCTGGCCCTTGCTAACATCAAGAGTTGCTCAGGTGAAGTCTGAAACCATGCACAGGTTTAAAATGGCAAATTAGACTCAGGCCTTTTACTTCAAGTGAATAACGCTCCTTTCAAAGGCTATGGACTTCTACTGCCACTTTGAAAGTAATCACCAGAAAGGTAATAAGGTGATTTTCAGAGAAAATACAGCTTGTGTAAGTTTCTACAGTTTTTCTTCATATAATACACAAAATTTTTCAAAGCAGATGAAAACTGGAGACAGGGTTTAGCTAGAAATGCTTTTACTTCAAACTCTTACGGCTGAATCAAAATAGTACTATGGTAGTACTCCTGAAGTTTTCCAGCAGATGCTGATTTTAATTAATGACACTACGAGCAGCTTCTGTAAAAACACTGTTGTTGTAGAGTGGTTTTGACCAGGAAACCCGCTTGGATTATAAATTGCATGCTGAAATTCAGGATAATGATAGAACATACAGTGTAGGGAATGAACTAACTTCATTTCCATCACACTTTTTTCAAACATCATACAGCATTACTTTACTCATTAGTCCCTAAATACCTTCCCTCTACTCAAATTCAAAACTCTTATGCATTTAAAGTCTTCCTGACAGCAGCTGCGGGTTTTTTTTCTTTCCTACATGAAACTGCCCATTCTGCTTTACTTCACTCAATTTCTAGGGGACATTTCTTTGCTTCTCTCTTTAGATTCTCTCCCCCCTCCCCCCCCCCAATTTAATGGGAATGTTCACTTAAATGGTCTTTAGTAACCTTTTTAATAAACCCTTCTGGTTTTGTTTATCACACTACCAAACCTCACAGTGCCCAGTAAGGTGACAGTAACCTTTTATGTCCATTAAATTCATTTAACAGAGTGAATTTTTAATGCAAAGTGTCAATCCAATGACAAGGGAACGTTCATTCTCCTATTAATCCTCAACATACGCCATGTCCCTACATAAGTACCACCAAGAGAAGCTTCCATATACTCCACTGGGGTTCACAACTCTCCAGGAAGACCATGTCTGCATTTGTGAGCATGCTGAGGCAATTTAAGTTCTCCTCCATAACTACCAAAAATTGTGCAAATGAATGACAGTATGGAGAATTTCGATCCTGGTGTAGGAAATTCCCCAAATCAAACATTTTCTACTTTGCTCTGCATGTGAATAATCCTCATGTATTTTTATTTGTGGCAACTCTGGAATATGCCAACAAAATTCAGAATTTGGCTACCTCCCCAAGTCTGATTTTAAACATAATTTGTGCCAGAATTAGAAATATTTTCATCAATTTGAAGTTTAAAATCAGCATCAGTTAGTCCTCTGTGTGGCCTTTTGTTCTTAAAATAAAACCTTCATTTCATTTCAGGCCATGTGAAGACTACATGGTGAATCAGCTTCAAGAAGAAAACAAAAATAAGTATTCTGCTGTTCATCAGAAAGTGATGTAGCTTTAATATTACCAAAACACACTATACTTTCCATCTCTAAATATTCCCATCCCCTCTGACATTTTGTTTACAATGCTACAAACTACTGAGTGACCCACTTTTAAGATACAAATCCCATTTGTCATAAAGATTTATCAGAAAAAAAAACCCAAAATATAGATAAAAGTTTATTTTTATGTTCTATATTTCAATAAATAGTCTGTAGTTACTACTCTGAGCAATGTCAAAAAGTGAAATCTGATCAATAACAGAAATTTCTTTCTTTGGTTGGTTTCATTGTTTGATTTTTTTATTTATCCAAAGCTGTTTTTCTCAAATCAGGTGTAGATAATTTTCACTGTAAGGAGCTAGGGAGGCAAGCATAATTTTTAAAAAGAAAGAATTTTCTCCCCATGTTTTACTTAAAAGTTCAAAACTCAAAGATGAGTGGTTTAAATATAAACCAAAGAGATGGTTATGAGGAAGGAAGAAGCAAAATAATACCATTTGTGAAATATTGACCCAGAAGTGATTTCCCCAGGCTGAAATCTGAGTTTTTTCCTCCCTCTCTCATTTACTTCAAAATTGCCAATATGAAAGTTCAAGAAGACACAATGAACTTTCTCGCCTTGATTGCATTTTGCTGAAAGTCTACCACACAGGGGAAAAATATCTACTCTTGCAAAACATCCTGCAAAGGACAACTGTATTAAAATAAAAATCAACATATATTACATATTTAGTAGATGTTTAATTTTGGAAATCTGATAATGCTCATAAAGCATCTTTGCTAGATGACTAATTAGTTGGCATTCAACCTAAAATGATGCCAAACATAGCACATCTCTTGTACGCGTGCAGAAGTGTCTGTAACCTCTCCGCAAAGACTAAATTGCAAAAGGCTATCAGCTCCCAATGACTCCTCCGGGTGTTAATAAATTTAGCTTCCTTCTCACTTAATGGGTAAGCTAACTCAAGAAGGCCTCATTTATTCCATACGCTCAAAAAAATAAAAGAGTGGACCATGGTGCCAGGGGTTGTCCTTTAACAATCACGATCATGCATGTGAGCACTGCACATGGCATGTGGGGAATGTGCTGGCATGTCAGTGTGGATGGATCACATGTATGAAGAAGGTACTTTAAGAGGAGGAAGAAAGTATTTCGCAACACAAACCTACGCAAGGATCTCATTCAATCCTGTATTGAAAGCAGCCTATAAAAACCTCATTATAGCTTTGAGCATCATAAAAAGGGCTGTAGCATTCCTATATAAATATTTTTCAATATTATTTTTACTTTCAAATTCCCATTTTGAATATCTTCATTCCCGATTACAAAATAAACTTTGATTTTGCCTGGATCTTAATGATTTTTCGTTCCAAGTGCCTACACAAAAACATCAAAATCATAAAGAACAGCAAGTCTGGCTGCTTCTTCAGCATCACAAACAAAATTGCATCTTAACAGCTGGGGGAAAGAAAGAGGCCCAAAACCCCCACATGCAGAGCACAAGGTGAAAGCAAATTTGAAACTCCTCCACATCTAATTCCTATACAGCAATTCAGTCTACTACTTCTAAATCAAAGCTGGAATTTCAGCAACTGTGGTGAGGAACTGGCATGCTCATGCACCTGAGCTCTGATTTTCCCTAACTAGCAGAACAGAATCCATCAGACCAAACCTCCTAGGCTGGTAAAAGTACACTTGTTTCTATTAGGACTCGATCGCGGCATTTACGCGTCAAAAACTGCCAAGAACGAGAAGAATCTGGATGTTAGACAGGTCCCTCCATCCCCATCAAGCCAACCCACACCGGCTTCGGGGCTTCTTTTTCCTCCAGCGCAGCAGCAGCAGCCCGAGCCCGGGATGTGGGCATAGCAGCAAAGCGGGGGCTGAGCGCGGGACCGCCCCAGCGGGGCCCCCAGGGCCGGGACTGCGCAGCACCCCCCGGGCTTTCGGGCCAGGCGCTGCCACCATGCCGGCCCTCCCCGGAGGGTCCGGACCCCGGGGCGGGCGGTGGGGACACACCCCCACGTTTTGGGTCACTAACGGGTCGGTCCGAGCGGTGAGCGCCGCGTTCCCCGCCCCTGCCCAGCGACCCCCCGCCCGCCGCCGGCACCGCACCGCCACCGTACCCCCAAATCCCGGTCGCAGCCGGTTGTCATAGCCATCCAGGAGGCTGTTCAGGATGCTGGTGAAATTCTCCGGCCACAATTTCTCCTCTTTTTTGATCTGCCCTGGCGGGTTGGTGAGACTGCGAGGCAAAGGAGGAGCGGGTGAGCGGAGGCGCGGGGAGCCCGCGGGGAGCAGCGGCACCGGACCGGCCGCCCGGGCCCCCCGGCGCCGCCGCCGGGGTACTCACCAGGTCGCCAGGCACAGGCAGTGCAGGAGGGCGATGGAGAGACCCGAGGACATGGCGATGGCTGGCTCCTTGGCAGAAACCATCTTTGCATGCCATACTTCACGCCTGGGCACGTTAAACGCCTTGTCCGGGGCGGGGAGGGGGACGCGGGGCCCGGCGGGGGGGCGGCGGTCCCCGGCGGTCCCACATGCGCGGCGCCCCGGTTGCCAAGCGCCCGGCACGGGCGGAGGAGCGGCGAGCGAGTTTCCCCGCACCGTTAACTCTCTCGGGGCAACAGGCGCCGGTCCCCGCCGCTCCCCCCGCTCCCACCCCCGCCCTGCCCCGCCCGCGGCCCCGCGCTCCGCCCCGCGCTCCCCTCCCGGCCCGGCCGGCGGCCGCCGCTGCCACCGGTGCCGGTGCGGAGGTGGGGTGACGGTGCGGGAAGGGAAGGGAGCCTGGGGGCGTCGCGGGGGTGACAGCGGCGGCGGAGCCTTCGCTCGTCCCGATCGCCTCTGCTCCCCACGGGGGGAACGAAACAGAGAGCGGGGGCGGGCGGGGGCGGTTAATTCCCCGACGGGGAGGGTTTGGGAGCAGGAGGGTCTCTCCGCTCCGGTAGGAGAGGAGCTGGCACGAGAGAGGCAAGAAGAGGAGGCGAAGGAAAGCTTTGACTTCAAGGTTAAAACAGAGCGCACCCAAAACAGATGGAAGCGAGTGGGTTATCCCAGGTTTCTAAACGCAAAAAATGCCAGAATAAGGGAATCGTTTCACATTATATCTGGTGGGTTTTTTCTTTTTTCTTTTCTTATCATTCCTATAATTAGGAAACATGATTTGGTGACCCAAAAAATTTCCATTATGCAAGGTTCAAGGGATTCTGAAGAATTACAGTAAAATCCACTCAGAAGTGTTGTTAGTCTGTCACAGGCTATTGGGATGGTTGGGTGGAGAGGGGAAGATGGGGGAAAGGAGGAGAACGGGGCGGGGGGGGGGAGTGTTCCCCACACCGTAAGTATTGGCAGTAAACAACTTGCTCTTCTGATCAAGTGTGCTGCAGAGACAATTCTTTAGGTTTGGAAATCAGTGTGCATGTCAGTTTTAATGAGGATAGTGAAATTCGTCATGCACATAGGGCAGGTATTGTAATTGACTCAAAGACTACAGTACTGTCAATGCCGACAGTAAAAAGTCTTTATTCATTACTTAGTACAGTATCTATCTTTTCGCACTGAAATGCCTGACTATCTTCAAAACTACTGTACACTTGAAATCTTCCTGATTGTACTTCAGAGCTTGTTCCAGCTAGGGTGCCCTTTGCTGATTCGTTTGAAAAACAATTAAAGCTGTGCTTGAAATCCATTTAGCTTGCTGACGCTGTTTATCTTTCAAAAAACTCTGTCTAGGCAGTCAGTTCTGCTTCCAATTTTAAAAGCCCTATTTAGGCCTCTGCAGATTACTAGTCTGCTTCCTGAGATTTTGACAAGGATCCTCATCTCCTGACTGCTTTACAGGATCCTGATCTGACTGCCTTAGTGGAATGACAAATGTGCTGCCAAAACCTCACCGAGTGGGGCAGCCTGCCTATGGATGGCATGCACGTTCTGTTCAGTATTTACAAACCTGGACAACACAGACGGTAGGATGTCATGCCAAGGTCACTTCAGCTCTTGTGACGAGGCACTGCAAGCAGCTTGTTTAACTCCACACACAGGTGAAAACCAGCACGACAGCCAGAGCCCACTGCTCTGGCTCCATTAGCAATTTGGTCAGGAACAACCGTAGGATGGATGCACAGCTCTTCAGAAGTCTAATTTCACCAGAGTCAGATAAGTTTCTCTGGGTTGATCAGCCGCTTGGGATCTTCTATAAAGTGTTGTAATTTGTTTCTCTGGACCAGTCTTCTGCTCTAGCGTGCCAGGGAGATACTTAGAACTGGCCTCCACTAGAGAGAGTGTCTAGCTTTTCTCCCTTGAAATAAAAATTATTCCCTTATTGCAGAATATTGAAAATATTTCTTAGTGAGATTATCTGATATAGAGATACCTCAGTAAAATTTTGCTGGCAGGAGCGAAACTCAGAAAACTAAAGTGAGGGCAATAGAGGGTAATTGAGAACTGGGCAGAATCCTGCTGGCTAGTCACAAACATGGTGCAAAACGTGGCTCTACAGCACTGTCACTTACTGCAGATGCTGAGGAAGAAAACAAACACCCAGGAAGAGCTGGGGACACCGTTGGGTTTAGATTGCTTTAATACCTTCTGGATATGTGAACAGAAATAGAAAAGTCAAGTGGTATTCACCAGTAATGATCTCCACATGAATGTCGTGAGAAATGCTGTCACATAAACCCCTCTCAAATCCATGCCTGGAGTCAGTAGTTATGCTACTGCTAGAAATCAAAGAAACTCCCCCTTTCATCAAATCTAGGAACTGAGCTGGTCTTTGAATGATTTCCAAGTTCTTTAGAACAAAGAACAATATTATTGGTATCTTTTGTCTCTTCAGTACTGGTATTTCAGTAAAGTAACTGAAGTATCATTCAATAAAGGTAACATCAGGTTACAAGATTTGTGGACATGCCATGTAAGGGCAAGAAGTACTCACGGCTTCTAAAATGATGCTCATGTGTTTTCTAAGAAAATGTAGACATAGTGCCCCTCTGTCACACCAAGCCTGCCTCAGGTTGTGTGATGTAGTATCCAGGTGCCATGTGAGTGCATTTACTCCCTACAAGTGCTAAAACTAAATGAAAATTCACTTTCTCTAAATCTAGAAAATTAATTCTAGCACTTCTCAAATTTATCGGTGGTTAATATCTCACATCCAGCAATGACTATCAAAAACTCAGAAAGATTAATACCAAAACCAAGTGGGTTTCCTTGATAACTGAAAAACGGTGTCATTTGTAGATTGCTGAAGCTTTTATAAAACTAGACTTGAAGGAAACATAAACCAGTTCAAAATAACAGTAAACAGCCCTGTAAGCCACATATAGTACCTCTAAGTATTTGTTTATTATTTCTGATCTATGCATTGCCCTGCTTAATTTTCAATGTTTTCTGAATTACAACTTAAGAGCTATTCTAGGGGGGTTTTGGTAATGTATTTGTAACATAGACACACAGAGACCCTGAAGGTGCTTCTTTGTCACCAACAGATGTATGCTGTTTTGAAAAGTACTGCTTCAAATGGTCTTTGATCTCTTCACAGAATATCTGGGTTATATCATCTCTCTAAAAGAACTTGATGACTCCAAGAAGTATTTAGTGGTCACAGGCTGGATTGATGGTCCCCAAAAGTATTTGCTGAATTCAGCATTTTTCCAGCTTTTACCACCAATTCTTCCAAGATTTCTCTGAAGAAATCTCACCCATCAGGGACTATTGTAAGAAGGGGACTATTTTTGCCAGGCTCCATATGCTCAGAAAGCACTTGAATTTCTTAAATAGATTTGGTTTTTTTACTGTCCCTATACTGATGTATCCTACTAATGATTTTTGATGAAACAGACATTCTGGCCAAGCCTCAAAAGCAGGTTTATCCAAAGCTATGGATCTTCGACTACAGCATAATCATTTTTTATTCGTCACAACACAGAGAAGCAGAAAATTTTCTCATCACTCTTTCCATTTCTATTTTACCATCAGATTAGGTGGAAAGAAAAAGGAAGTAGGTCCTTTTCTTGTGGTAGTCTAACCATTATAGGTTTGTATTTTTTTGTTTTGGCTTTTTTTATCCTTTTGTAAACTGTAGGCTCTACCAACATTACAAGTTTTATAGGTAAATTATAGGTTACATCCTTTTCCCCAGGAAATTTAATTATTCATCTGATTTTTACCTGATTTAGTTTTGGCATCAAATCTATGAAGACAGACAAGCTAATATTGAAAAGACTGTGAAAATCTTTAATGCCCAGCTATATGTTGCATAGTTAAAAACCTCTAACTCTTAGAAAAGAGAAGATAAAACTGGGATCACTGCCAAGCATCTCAATGTTTCTTTATCTAAATGGCTAAGTAATTGATTTCTTGGATTTTTTAGTTTCTATCCATATCAATAGAGTTTCTTACAGTCTTGATCAAACATCTTGTTTTCACATACATCCTTTTTTAAAAAAATCAGGGGTTGAGTATCCATTCTTTGAAAAATGCATACCCCAATCCCATTTTTGGTAGATGACCAAGAAAAAATATGGATACCTTTACTGTACTAACTAAACTGTTTTTCATTCCCTTCAACATCCACACTGATTAAAGAGATCATGGAAACCTACATGTCTTGGCTTTAGGAAAAGTTTGATCTGGAGTTCAGGGAAAGCCTGTACTATCTCTTCAGGGAGGAGTTTTCAATCAGTGCGGATACCGAGACACTGAGGGCCTTGACTGCACCTCTAGTGATGTGCCTATGTTTAAGAAGTATGGATTTTGGGTCTATTGATTGAAATTTAAGTTCTGCTCTATGAAGAGTAAGACAGATGCATAACTCCTTCTGGCTGTTCTTCCAGTGTGAGCTTTCCCTGTAGCTCCTTTTCCTGATGTAGTTCTAGAAGTTTTCTTTCCAGGTTGTTGTTTCAGTATCTGATCACAAAGCTTGTACCTATGCACTTCCCTCTCTAAAGAATTTACAGTCTAGATAAATAAGACTAAGTAAGGACTGGATACAAGAAAGCACCATTATTTCTGTTTTGCAGGGAACAGAGATGCAAAAAGCTTAAGTGGCAATGCAACACCATATATGAAATGGAACTGCTTCTCATATAAGAAATTTGCAGCAGAACAGGATCTTAATTCCAGTCTGCTATGCCCCAGGTCAGTTTTCTGGTCACCTCCTCATTTGTCTTTTCAGAGCAGAGCATAAGCTCTATGTAAAACTGAACCTTCAGCTGGCCCAGCTTTGCTTCACTTCCATGGCCAGAACTCCTACGAAACTGCAGGAGCTGATGCCGACATGCATTTAGCTGTGTATTTTTTCCTCTGACATATGGTATTTACAAGACTGCTCTACAGTACCATGGTTATTTTAACACACATGTCCTTGATTGCTTGGAATAAGACTAGAAAATCCTTTGAGTACCAAATATATATATATATACATATATATATACACACACACACACACACACATGCATATATTGCTATTACTGATTGCAAGAGGATTTATATGGATTCTAGTGATTGACACATGGATGTTTAAGGAGGTAAACTGTGAGCTTCATATTTAAGGGGACCTCTACTCTACACACTGCAATGGCAATGTGTTTGTGGAAGCACTCACTGCAGGAGCTGCAATTTGGGGCAAAAAGTGTTGTCAACAAGAAAGCACTAAAAGATTCACGTACCTTCATCTCTTCTTTTCTCCTCTGCCCCTAATACTTCCCTGGCACACACACTTGTATAATTTGGCATGTTGCTGACCCATGTCACATCTGCAGCCAGGGCCATCAGGACAAGTCACAGTTACATCTTCAGTGGGAAAGTGGGGAATCAAGCAGATCTCCTGATTTCTGTATCTAAAATGGGTATCCCCAGAAAAATAAGATAAGAAAAACCTCTTAATGCAGGGGGGAATGTAGATTTTTCCAAAAGTAATATGAATCTGTCTCTCTTTTATCGAGGTGAAGGACATGGCAGCCAGGGTTGTGGGGAGGAATCTGGGAAGCCAATGCCCTGTATCCTGCCTTTCCCTGTCAGGGCTCCCACGTTTAATGCAAAATGTGTCAAAAATTTTGGTTGCCCCGGGCAACAGTTGCAAACTTTCTGCAGGATTCACAAGTGACAGGCAGGACAGAGAGGGGCAGGGGGCTTAGGTAGGGGGAGTTTGTGGGGGCTGCCACAGCTCAGAAGGAGAGAGGAGGAAGGCTGAGTGCTCCCACTTGCAGTCTCCTTCAGATTCCTGCTTTCAGGCAGAGCCTGCTGCTCTGCCTACTGGTTTTAAGACAGCTGCATCCTGCTGCTGGCAACTGCTCCCAGAGGGAACAAGAGAGAAGCACCAACAAACTGCTTCCCTAGAAGGCTTCATTGTTGCCAGTCATTACATGTCTATTAATCCCAGAAGTACGTGAGTCAAGGGCAGATATGTGGGGAATGACTTAAATATGCTGTGAAAGCCACAGGTCTGGCCATTGATTCACAGTGAAGCCATTGGCAACAGCTCTGGTGATTTTCTTGCTGCCTTCCTGGTGCTTGGCTTGCACCAAAGGAGGAGGAGCCTTATTTTCCTTTAAAAGAGGGAAAGGGTTGCAAAGTCTCTGGATTGTACAATGCAGGGAAAACCCTGAAAATTTGACCTATATGTTTTACAAAGTACTGCATAAAGAACCCAAAAGCCTGCAGGCAGGTAAGTAAAACTGAGACTTCTGAATCTCATGAGCCCTGTGGGGCTGACTTCTGATTCTCAAAAGTCTGGGGATAACAGTACTTAAGACGCTCTGTTTATGCTGCTCTTCCCTCATGTTGCCATGCTGGTGGCTTGGTGAGCTGTGCTCAACACCACCTCTTCACTAACAGTGATGTTCAACCAAGAACTTTGCTTTGATTTGGTTCACTTCTCAATACTGCTCCTTTTGCTGATGTCAACCACACACAGTAACTTTTTTCTACCTTGAAATAGGTACATCCTTCATGACATTCGGAGAAATATAATGGCAGCAGAAGAACAAAGGCATACAGTCACTTAAAGGTGTTCTGCATCTACCTTCTTACAAGAGATAGTTCGTATAGTGGTACACAAAATACAGTCAAAACCTTCCTTATAACGAGAACATTTTTGTATTAAATAATACTATCAGCATTTGTGCATTAGGTAGAGAATATTCCCTTTAACATGTTTTAGTATAACAGCAAACAGAATGTTTGGGGGTTTTATGCAAAAAGAGCTGCCAAGAAGACTGGCCCAGAGGTAAACAGCTGAACAAAGTTGTGTTTAGACCTGTAAGCTCTGGTTGTAAAAGCAACATTTGCCATTGTGGTAATACACTGAATCTACGAAAGACACTCAACTAGTCTGCTCTTCATTACCATCTGGTGGTTGTTGCATGGAGTGGCATTACTCACATCTTGAAGTTACTGAGGGAAAATTTCATATCCTCAGAAAGGAGTAGGGCAGTGGGAAGCACAAGGGGGCTGGTTTTGTCCTATACACATCAATACAAAGGCATCAAGCCAAAAAAACACTGTGAAGATGAGCAGGTAGAAAAGAGAAAAAAGTAGGAAATACTTCTCTTAAGTAATTTGAGGTGTACCTGCTGTACTGCTTGGGAAGCGTAGTGTGCCATTCCCTCCCACTGACAGCAGCGGCTGAGACCATTTGACAAGATAAGGTATTTGTTAACCACTTTCCATAACTAGTTCCCAGATCTTCACCAGACACCCAGTGAGGTATTTTACAGTGATAGCCTAGCAGGAGTCCCATGTCCTCTGTGGTAAGCAAGAGGAAACAAATCCAATGCTACAGCTATATGGGGAGCTAGGTCACCTCCTGCACAGTGAATGGTCTCCATGTCGATCCACTGTATAGTCTCTACCTATTGCCATTCCCAGAAAATGGTGCCACTGAAGAGAAATGGCAGTGTGATTCAGCTTTGAAGTGACTTCTAGAAGTCATTGGTCCAAACTGCTCAAAGCACAGCCAGCCTCAAAGTTAAATCAAGTAGGTCCAGGGCCTCTGAAGATCCTCACTCTTTTCAATCTTCCTGAAGTGTTTCTTATCCTTGGAGTATTTCTTATGAAGGGAGGGTAGTCTGCTCTTATACAGAGTGAAAGAAGTACAATAATTGACAAATGAAATACACTTTTGCTTTTACCTAAGTGTATGGATCAACAGATTATTGATATGCAGTGACAAGTCCACTCTAAGTAGTTTCCAACAGTACAAATATAAACTCCTGGACACAGTCACAGAGCATGCTAGTCTGTGTACACCATGGCGTTGATCCAGTGCAGCTGCAGCATTTCATGTCTTATGTACTAGATTGAATTTTTCAAGAATAGCATGAAAAAAATTCATTATTATAATTATAACATTCAGAAGGCATAATGCACTTTTACCTTTAAAGATGCACTCTTCAGATCCTTTCCCAGCTCTGCCACTGATTTCTGTGACCTTGGATAAGTCATTTAGGCCAAATCTTCTCAACAAGTGTAGCTCATTCAAAGTGCATCAATTTATATATGAGTGACACAGACCTTGTAGAGGTCAAATACCAAAACCTGCATTTAAAATTTCGATCTCCAGACCTCTGTGTCTGAATTTCCCATTCTTTAAATTTTAGAAAAGACTTCCATATATTACAGGGATATTTGAAGGCATTAATTAGTTCAAATGCACATCATGTCTTAAAAATGTAAAGTGCAGAAATACTAAGTCAAGAAGGTCAGTATTTAACCAATACTCATGTCCTTAGTAGTTTAGACATTTTGCCACCTTTGTGTCTCATTTCAGATGTTTAATACGTAATCAGTTTTCTAAACATTTCTCTGCTGGACACAGATATCAGAGTACATGAGATTAACGCTATCTGAGAAATACCCTGTCTTTGTGAGCAGGCCTCCACCATCACCACCCTCACCTCTTAGCCCACCTAGAAATGAGAAATTAAGACTTCCACTGATGATGTTGAAAATGAGTGGGTGGAAAATCCAAGGGCTGAAAAGAAAGCCGAATATTTAACAAATACACAGTTCCAGAAGCCAGACTTCACAAGATGAGTGGTTTCAAGAGGAAGGATAAGGTGCCTTCCCTGTCTTATTAACTCCAAGCAATACATGACCTTTTCCCTACCCAAAATGAAGAATTAAAAATCTACCCTGACTTATGTATGATTTAGATACTAGGGTCATTTAGGTCCTGCTCCAAAACTCAGTGAAGTAAACAAAAACCCTGCCACTTACATTGGCAAATCTGGATCAGAACAAGACAGCATTTTTCATTCTGAGTTCCTAAGTTATTATAGTATTGGGTTTTTCTCTATATTTAAAATACTTTGTTTTCTTATACCCTCATTATTGTTATTTTTATTCTGTTATACATATTTTCTAATTCTTCAGTTCCCTATCTGATTACAGGCAAGCAACATTTTGCTTTGTCGGGGGGGGGGGGGAAGGAATTTGACTTGTCTGCCACTCACATGGCCTAGCACCTCTCACTGAAACACATTTTGTAGATTTTCTGAAATTAAAACCTTGATAATGTCCAGAGCCGAAGTAAAAACTAAGCCTTAATATACCAGGTGAAGGGAAAGAAACTCTCTGAATCAAAGAACAAGTCACTTAAGGAGACCCTTAGCAAGACACAGGAAGACACAATAAAGAGGCTGAGAATATGAGAAGTCAACTCATGTGAAGGATTCCAAAATGATCCCTTACTGTAGGATCAGATGAGAGAGAAAGGTTTCCAAATTAAAAAATTAATATATTGATATTTGTTCTATTGGCCTCTTCAGCACACGAAACTGAATCTTCCTTCAATGTCTTTCACTTCTGTCCCAAAATGGTACCAAAAACTCTCTAAAGCTAATATTGACATCACGCAAATGCTTGATACTGCTCAAGAGAAGCTCAAGGGAACAAGGGGATTCTCCCACACCTCTTGTCTCACCTTTTACTGCTCTTCCTGAGCTTTAACATTCTGCTGATTGCCCTGAAAGAGAATTCACAATGGTTTTACCCTCTGAGGTGGGTTTGAAGACAGCCTTTTCCAAAGTGCACAAACAGTGAATAAACCAATACCCCATGTTGTTGAGCCATCCCTCCTGAACACCTCTTCTTAGAGCAGTTATACATGGGAGCATCCTTGTGGTCCTGTGCCCATCACTGCAGTGGGAAGAGATACCAACACGGGCAAAAAAACCAGTAGCATCCCAGTTCTGTGATCTGGCCGGGGAACATCTTTACCAGTTCTCTGTCTTTGTGTTCAATTTCTTTTTTCTTCAAATTCTTAACTTTGCACTTATTTTAGCCTTTATTTTAAGGTTCTTTTTCAACTAGCTAAAAACAGCAAAAATGACAGGGCGCAATCCATTTCTCAGTTTATGGACTGCTTCCAGTGACTGCTGCCAGCCCACACGACATATATAAATCATGGATTTTAGACCTGCACCCCTACATCACTTAAAGAGATAAGTAAAATTACTTGCTGTCTTACACTTCCCTGATGACAAAGTGACTCCCAGCAGAAGAGATTTACATGTGCTCTTTATTTCAGCAAGCCAGAAGCATCTATCTCGCTCTTCAAATGTGCTGCTGAGACAAGAAAGGAGTGTGCAAGCAGCTGTTGTGTAGGACTATTGCATTTGTTAAAATCATGCCCACTTTGTTTTCTCCTAGCATAGGTATGACTGTGCATGGCGATACATATCTAATGCTGTCATTTTCATGGCTGTAAATCAACAACAGAATTCCAGGAGAATTTGCCATCATCAAAGAAAACAGCTTGTAAGTTTTCAGTCTGGCAGGTTGTATTGTTATATTTTGCTCTTGCCATAAAACTTACTCTTAAATGTGAGAGGCGAAATATTTTGTAAACATATTCTTGAAATACAATGCAAATTTTTCTTATTGTCACCTCCATCTTTGGAAGCAGCAGGCAACCTTGATAATGAGTGGAAATACAAAATGCCTACCTTTCATGAGGCAGGTGCAACAGCAAGAAGATAAAGAACTATTTCTCTTTGTGATGTCCATTCTTTGCTCTGTTCTAGCTTCTGCTTTTTAGGGTTTTACCATACATAGGCACAACCTCTTAAAAAACAGGTACTATAAAATCTCAAGCAAAATGTCTGCATCTTTTCTCACGGAACTTACCTGTTTGAGGAGTATATGATTTGGAGGCTGAGTCTTCTGTGCACTAAGAATACTTTTTGGGTAGATTTAATTTTAAAACTGGAAGTGGTGGCCAATTGAACAGACCCATGTTCAGCACCAGTTTTCATCACAAATCAGACTTAAGTCAAAACCCCAAAAACTTCTAATGTAAAACGAGTTTTGAGGAAAAATTAGTTGGGATCTTCAATCTTCTCAGCAATGTAACACACCAAATAAACAGGGACTACTGGAGATTAACAAAGGAACTGGAACTACAGTTTCTATGGAAGAACTGTAAACCCTAAGTAGAGGCAGAAGGCAAAGTTACCACCCTTTAGATCCACAAGATCACAAAATACTTGAAATTGGAATGGGAAGTTGTGAAGCCTACTTCCTGCTCAACTGCAGAGCCAAGATAATTTTCTGCTTTGAGATGCACTAACCTCAAAGACAGACCAGGTTGCTCAGGAGTATCTTTTAATTCAAAATTTCTTGAGAGTATATAATGAAAAAATGTGTATTTTCTCAAAGAAAATTTCATTTTTATTCAGTTTTTACTTTGTTCCTCCTGAGAAAGAACTCTCTGAGCTACATACTTATGGAAGATATCTCCAGAGAAATTGCATTTGTGACTAAATTCAGCCATTCTATCTCTTTATTGCTGGAAGCAAACAAGCTAGGCTTTTATTTACATGACTCACATTCACAAGTGTATATAGTGAGTGCATCTCATCACTGAAACAGGACAAAGAGACACATTGCATTCTAGTGGCTCTGTGTGGTAAAATACTCGTGAGTATGAGGATACTACTCACAAAACCTGATAATTTAAGTAGAGACTTGCAGCAAGCTGCTTCAGAAAACAATGGAAAGGCAAAGCTGGGTAAAATTAATCCATTTATCAGAAAAATAATTTCTGAGCCACTACACTAACAGTGTTTCATTTCTTAGGCTAAAAAAACCCCTGTACAAAGACAGGACCAGGCCTAAAAAGCATAGAAGCAAAGTTCTCAGTCCTACAAATTTATAAGCACCTTGTCACAATACCCATCAGTCTCTTAAAATCAAGGGGGCTGTTTGTAATCAAAAGTTATCTGTGTGTTCAATTTCTACAGGATAAAACATCAGGTGTTAACTCTTTCTGTCCTGATTCTGACATACTGCCACTACTGACAAACCTCAATTTTTAGGAGCTGAATAAAAGCAAGCATCTGAAGCACCTTTTAAGAGAAATCAAAACAGTATCATACTTCATATGTCTCTGTTCTCTAAATACCTCCTTAAAAACAGCTTCTGCACTGCTGCCATCAACTGCCCTCCCTTTTCCAACACCTGACTGGCTCCTTGTAGTTTGCACATCCATTAAACTATACAAATGCATACAGACTAACTGCCGCCTTCACCGTCTTCATGTCTGTCTGAACACTTGTGTCTTGTCTTCGTTACTTATTCTCAATGGTTTGTTCTCTGAAGCTAAGATTGTCTTTTTTTATAATCTCTATAGCAACTGGCACAAAGGCTTTAATCTTTAGCCCCTACTACTTCTCTTGAGCCAGCATTTAGAGGCAGGAGCTTCTGAATCTCTCACATGTTGTTGGATGAAGGACTTGGAAGGTCAGCAAGGTTTCTTCCCATAGGTAGTGAGGAGGGAGGCCAATGAAAATGTACTGCTGTAGGGTTTTCTGTCATTAGGGATGCAGTGCTAACGCACATTTTGAGAGGAAGCAAATTCTGTAATGTTAAGAATGGATGTTGGATGGTGGTATAGACACAAGGCTGGGAAATCTAAAAATGGATTTCAAATGAGTGGCGCAGGTGCTTATCTGACATGATTAAAGACTCCCTAAATTATTCTGGCTACAGATATTACAGGACAAAATCCTATAGCTCATACATTCTCTTCTCATTTTGACTATTAAAGATGAGCAACTTTGCCTCACAGTTCTGATATTTACTATTAATTCCTTAAAAGCACTGTCCTAAGCATTTTGCAGTCTTTTGAAACAAAATAGAACCTGCACTAGAAAGATCTCAATTGAGCTTTACAGTATACAAAAAGAGGGATGAAAATAGAGCACAAAGAGGATATATGTACCTTTTTCTTCCTGAAGTAAGAATGAGGGCTCACCGAGAGACCCAAAGGAACGGGAAATGAGTGTGAGGGTAAGGTGGTTTCCTCAGTGTGTGGCAACATCACACTGTCTACAGGTGCCAGGATAAAGCACAGGTTCAGCATGTCAGTCCTCAGCTCTTCTCGATTGTTTGCACAGCTTTGCTGCTGCACTGGAATTCCCAAGGCACACTAAAAGTACTTCCAGCTTGCCGTTTTCCGTCATTTGAGAAGATGGCTCACAAGCTCTATCTGACTCAAGGGATTACTGTAGGTATAAAACGACAATAGTGCTATCACTAAGCAGATGAAATAAGTGACCTAATTCATTATCTGCCTCTTTAAGTATAAATATGAACAAGGTTTGTTTTTCACCCACACAGGTAGTTATTTCACAAATCCAAGGTTTCTCTTCATAGTTTTCAAACCCAACCATTCAGCTTAATTTTTTTTTTAGTCATCTAAAATAATATATATTATTTGTATAGTTACTGCAAAATGTCACCTGCTCAGTGCCAAGTAAAAAAAAATGTGCACCCATCCTAATTTTCATTTTTCTTTTAGCTGTGTATGTAGTATGAAAAATCCACACAGCAGTTCCAATTGGACATTTAGATTAGGAGTACCCTGTGTCCCCAAGTCCCTATTTGCAGTTTCTCAAAACCTGTCAGTATCACAAATATTGGCATTTTCAGTCATCACCTCCATATACAAAGTCTACAGTATGAGGGACAGGACAGAGCTCCCCTTTTCTGTTTTAAGCAGAAGCACAAAGAGACACCTACTTTCATTCTACATTTAAGACGGCACAAAATATCACTGGAGAGAGATTGCACAGTCATCACTTTTGCACTTTTCCCCTTTGTTTCTTCAACACTTGTGGTCTTCCTGCCTACAGATCTTATCCAGTGGCACACAGAAAGAATTTCCCCTTTTTTCAGTGATCTTACTTTTTAATTAGCCAACATTATCTGAGTAGGACATTTTCTTTGTATGGTGTGCACTTTCTGATGCCAAATTAAAATGGGCAGTGCAAAGTTTGTTTAATAAACTGGAAATGCTCATTTGTGTAAGAAAAAAGATTCTCTCCTGAATGTTTACACATAGGTAAAAATGAACATGCATTTGGCTCAGGATAGTTTCTACATCATCCTTTATGATTATATTATTTGTCTTGCTTCTAGTATGCATTTGACGTGCATCAGAATATGAAAAAAGGTCATGCTTACTATTTTAAAGGAATTTTAATTGGTTTAGTTTATTAGTGCTTACATATGTTTAACAAATATGAAAGTATTGCCCTCCCAAAATGTCTGCCTTCTCTAACACAGACCAGAAAATATATTTTAAAAATCTTATTTACAAGTTGCATGTCTATCTCATAGTCCCTATATATACTAAATCCAGAGAAAAAATGACTGGGGGAGGAATTTGGCACTATTAATAGTAATGACTTCAAGAAAAGTTATTGAACAAGTATGAGAAAATAACCATAAGACCATAAAAGCAGAAACTGAAGCCACTACAGGCGTTAGAAAACCAAACTGGCCTTGGCACAAATGGGTTACAGCTCATACAGGCTGTGAGCTGGCTGCATCCCACCTCAGCATGCTGTTGGTGTCACTAGATAGCACACATAGGTCAGGGTGGCAGCTCTCTGCCATGGGAGCTCATTTCACTGACAGAGTGGACAGGAATGGTAGTAGCAATGGAAATATTTAATGGTTTCTGTCAAGGTAGACACTTCCACACAGAAGAGGTGTACTCTTCTTTGGTATAGCTTTGGTGTACTGCTTTGGTATAGCAGCTGTGTTATCTCCAATCTCATTAAAAACCACAGATTTATAACTACCTATCTCAGAGGTGAGAGATAATGAAAAATATTGAAAACTAATGGGAAAATTCTCCAGGTTAACCTCCTAGAACTTTGGGCAATAAGCAGCCTGATTTCCAAAATGGCAAGTTAGCCACCTACTTAGGTGCCCACATTCAGGGGGTCTCAGCAAATTCCAAGATGCCCAAAAGCCATGCTAGGTACCCATCAGGTTTCACTCAGCCTGAGTGATTGAGCAAACCCCATTGGAGTGGATGGAAAGACACACTGCTGTGTTTTGAATCGAATTTATCAACATGCAAAAATGGCATGTGCCATTTGAAGCACATGTCCAAATCAGATCACCAGACATCTCGTCACCAGTATAAGCTTTTAGAAAATGTTTGTAAACAATAGTGATAATACCTGGGCTTTGAGAGTTAGTCTCTTCCCCATAGTCATTCATTTTGGATGTCACTTGTTCTTTGTATAAGGGGTTGTTAAAGAGATCCTGAAAGCAAGAACTATGTCACATGGAGTGTTTTTATCAAAATTATGTCAAAATTCTTCCACACGGATGGCCTGGACAAGCATACTATATACTCCAAGAAACAGATCATCTGCAAAGAAAGCAAAACTTGAAGTTCTTAATCAATTGACTACTTCAGCAGGCAACACATGTGAGAGTGGAAGTTGTGCTGATAATAATTTACCTTTTTCAGTCATGAAAGCAATGCAGAACAGGTCCCAGACATTTTTCCATCATCCTCCCCAGGGGGCAAAAGAAATCCTTCTCACCACCTCTGCAGTGGCAGTGTAACACCATGCAGCTCCTCCTTTGTATGATTATTAAAAGTAGCATATAAACCTCTTTGTTCCCCAGCCTCCGTTACTGAGGGATCTTTTCAGTATTGTCTCCTCACAGCAGGATATTTGCAGCTGTTTCAAGACCCAAGTTTAGAGCCCAGATGTCCCCAGTAACCAAGCTGTACAAAATGGAGTTGAATTTTGATAGTTTGGGTCTTATTTTTGGGATGTTCAGTGGCAGAAGCTTGAGGCTGGTCTCCAGAAGCCAGGACAGCTTGTTTGGGAGAGCTCTCAGAGGACCCAACTTGCCAAGAAGAGCATACTTATCCTCCCTGACAGTATACTTGCTGGGCTGAGACATCCCTGGTCACAGGAGACCTGCAGGACAGACTTTGCTCATGCCTTTTTGCACCAGATGATAAGCTTAGAAATTCACCTAAACCAGTTCAACCATTAGTGGACATTCAGTCCAGGGGCCAGACTACAGCTCATCTGAATTAAAGCTGCCCTGAAATGTGCAGCAGATTAAGAATTCTAGTAGAATAAACCCCTGCACTTATGCCTCAAAACAGATTTTGGCAAGCCATGGAGAGCAGTCGTCTCCCTTAAAATACAGGTATATCTGACTTCCACATGGCTTAGGACAAAGCTAAATATAATGCTGCATACCATCAAGAAGTAAAAGGGACTCTATAGTTCCATGGTAAATCTTAATTCAGTGCTTCAGAAAAACCAGGTAACTTTATTATGGCTGTGTGTGATACAACTCCAAATAAAAAGATACTTTTTGGTAGATGACTATATGCAGGATTTTTTACTTTTTTTTAACGCTCTACCCAAGCCACACCAATTGTAATTGAACAAAACTCTTTCCAAACAGCAATGCTAAAGTGCCATCAAGTTGAGCTGGGAGATCACAGTTTTCAGCAGCTAATTACTGAATTAGGAGGAAAAGAAAAATATATAAAACTCCTCAAAGAAAATTGAAAATATATATTACATACTGTTACAAAGAATCAATAAAATAATTATTCTCATAAACTTGTACTGTTACAGTTAGAGAAAGCAGATGTGATTAAAGACTTCCATAGTAATCTCTCAAGGAAGCATGTTGTGCTCCTTCTCCAAGAGTGACAAATTTTCATAGAAAAATGCCTTGTTCAAAAATTTGCTTTTAAAAAATGCTCAAAATTGTCACTAGAATGTGTGTCACACACTATACCAATATTTCAGCATTTTTGAAATATCGTGACATATTTGAGCTACAACAAACATCACCAAAAGTCTGCCATTTCTCAAAAACAAGTCTGCATGACGCTGTAGTAGCCTCAAAAGCATCCAATACGTATCCCAAAGGCACTGCACGCAGGACTGTGCAGCGCACAGTTGAGACAGGTTGAACCTGAAAGGAATAAATGTTATTTCTGCTGAGCTACGGTGCAGTGAACGCGACGGACACCGGCAAAGCCATGAACTGTTCACACTGCTCCGATCGGTCACTGTGTAATAATGCACGAGAGAGGTCAGGTTACGTTAGAGCATCCATTCCGAGAGTCTATTAAAAAAAAAAAAAGAAGAAAATCGCGTTTTAAACACAAGATCAATTACACGGTTAAAAAATTGCGACTAAAAATCAGTGGCGACCTCCCGCGCGGGGCACGGCGGGTGTCGCTGCGGGGCAGCCCCCGCCACCAGCCCGCTACGGAAGCGCCGAGCGCTCCGCGGGCCAGCCGCGTCCTCAAGCCTCCGCCCCTGGGCAAAACGCTACCTGCACCAAAACGTGCCATTTCTGTCGAATTTGCCATTCCCCTCTCGCGTTATGGCTAACAGCGCATGGAGGGGAATTTTCACACCGAAGCGCCCTCAGTAATTATTCACTGTCTCTTGACGGGAAGCCGGCGCCCCAGCGGCGGGAGGCGCGTCGGATGGGGGCAGCCCCTTCCCCACGGCAGCCCACGGCTCTCGGTCCCGCTGTGCCCCGCCAGCCGCGGGGCTCCGCCGCCCGCAGCTCTCCCGCGGCACCTGTTGCGGCACCGCGGCTGCGGCACCGCCGCCTCGGCTCCCCAACCTCGGCCCTCCGTGCCCTCAGCCCCCGCGGCCTGAGCCCTCGGCGGCGGGGGGCGGTCCGGCCGGGGCGGGCTGAGGGGCGCCCCGGGGCCGCGGCGCTCCGCTCCGCGCATGCGCCCGCTCTCGGGAATTGTTTCTCCTCGCCGCTCCGCTCCAAGTTCCAGTCCGCGGCTCGTCCCCCGTGAGGCGACGGCCAGGATGGGGGCGGCGGCGAGGCGGGCCGGCCCGCGGGCGCTGCTGCTGCCGCTGGCGCTGGCCGTGGCGTGCGCGGCGCGCAGGTGAGCGCCGCCGGCATGCGGACGGCGGGAGGGAGGGAGGTGGGCGCGGAGCCGCCCGGCCGCCTCTCTAACCCGCTTGTGCTTCTTCCCGCAGCGCCGACGGGCCCAGCAACATGTCCTACGTGAAGGAGACTGTGGACAGGCTGCTCCAAGGCTACGACATCCGCCTCCGCCCCGACTTCGGAGGTGAGGCGCCCGCGCCCCCCCGACCCGCGCCCCGGCCCCCCCAGGTCCGCTAACGCCGCCTCCCGCTCCCCCCGCAGGTCCGCCCGTGGATGTGGGCATGCGGATAGAGATCGCCAGCATCGACGTGGTCTCGGAAGTCAACATGGTGAGTGACCCTCGGGCCGGGGCGGTGGAGCTGCCGGAGCCCCGGGGCCCGCGCTGCTCCCGGCCGGGAGCCCGGCTGCGCGGAGAGGCGCGTACCGAGCCGCACCGATCGCTGCGAAATAACCGAGCACGTCGCAGTTGCTAGGAAAAGTTATTGGCGTTTTTTAAATGGTGTTGGCGTGCCTGCGGTTGCACTTCAGAAGAGCTCCCTGCCTCGGTCAAAATACCTGCTGCAGGTCTGGGGTTCTGGGTCCCACTTGCCCTCGTTTGCTCTTTGCATAGTCAACAGCTGCCGTCGGAAATGCTGGAGTTTCTTGAGCTGTAGTAGCAGATGGCCAGATATGCGTGTTTTTATATTGAATTATTTAAAGAGTTCACTTTGCGTGCCAGTAGCCTTGAGTAAGAGGTGCAAAGAGAAAATAAAAAGGAGTTCTAGAAAACGCTTTTTCTTGTAGAAGGGAAAAAATAACAACATTGCAGAATAAGTACATAAGAATATTTCCAGCTATCAAAATCAGAAGTCTCGTAGCTACAGGTGTGAAACATACTGCATTTGATTTCAGTTCTCCTGCAGGAAGGAATGCTAATAGACAAGTAGGCTTAAAGCAAAAGTGTGACTGTTCAGTGCCTGCCTCCTTTGGCAGCCTCTTCTCAGAAGAAAACAGTGAAACAGTTGCAAGTTTGAACATTACACACAATCATGTTGAATTAGTCGATGTAATGGGCATTTTGCTCTCAGTTTCGTTTCTTATGTTTGATCTTACATGAAAATCTAAGATGCTTTCTGTATATAGGGAACACCTACTTAGTTAAAAGAAGCTTACAAGCCTTACATTTCCATCCTGATCAGCAGTTTATTTCTCTGGGTGATGTTTGCCCATTCAAAGTAATTTATCCAAGAGTGGGGATTTTTTCCATGGTATATTAGGTAATAGCTGTCATTAAAACAGTCTCTTCATCGATTTTTTTTGTTTTCATACTTAGTTTTTTTCTGTTGTTTGTTGTCTATATCACAGCTTCTGTTTGTGTGTAACTGTTATATTTGCTTATGAATATGCATGGTGGAATGGGGAGGAAACAAAATTTGTCAGGTTCTATGTAGCGTAGCAAGCTCTGCAGACTGCTAATGCCACACAAAGACAGTATTTTGCAAGTTTCAGCTCCTGGTGTTCCTGTTGCTGTATTGTACTTTCAGGGAGGAACATGGTATGGACCTTACAGATAAGGCAGAGTAAACTGAACACAGACCAAAATAGTCAAAGAACAAATCTACTCTAACTCCAAACTCTTTCTAAGACGTTGTAATGGGATTGCTGCTTTCACAAAGCAATACACCTGGAAAAAGCCAGAGCAAACACCAAAATACCTATTCTGAAAGGTCCAGAACTTGTAAATTCTCAACACCTGAAATTACTGTTAATCTGTAGGGGAGTGAATGTGACAGTTTCCAATGGCAATCTCAAAGGGCATTAATTGTGTTGCACCAGCTCACAGTATTTCTTAGTCACATCTTGTACCTGTCAAAGCTTTCTTCTCCATTCTAACACTTGCACAGCCTGTGGGGAATAGGAAGTTGTATGCTAGATGGATTCTTTGACTACTCTCGGTGTGTAAGGGGGCAGCTTGACTAAAACTGGTCAAAAATTAAGACAATTATTTCATTTCATAAAATGTTACCTCTCATAGTGGAAGGAAGCAACCAGTCCCAGTTGTAGACAGTAGTCCATTCCTGAAGGCAGAACATGGGGTGTCCATTCTGAACTCGTTCAAAAGGGCTTTCCTGTATCACACGTGCTACCTGTACACACCCATGTCTAGAGTGTTCTGTGTTGCAAGGTCTTTATTGTGTTGCTAGACTGTCTGCCTGGTTTTGGACAATGATTAGTAATTTCATCATCCATCACTGCAAAAACAAGGGGGTCGATATCGTGGCTTAAGAAAAGGTTTTTTATCTAGTTAAAAATTGCTTTGTTCTAGTACTTTTTTTATTTCTGAGAAATCGCAGCATTGAGATGCTTAATGTTGCAGTCAAGTGTAAGTCATTAATCTTCTTTTAAACTGTTGTCTTAAAGATTTTTTGTTAGTTTGGTTAGTAAGAGCTACTTTTCTGTGGCTTCAGAGCCAGAAATGTTTTTCAGAAGATCTTAATTTTAGCTTAATTATAGCTTCCTTTGGCTATAGGGCAGTTTTGCTGCTGAAGGAAGCCAGTAATAGGAGCTGGGAGAGCAGCACCTTAGTCATGTGAGGTCCTTCTGGCAAGACAGTCAGGTTGGATCCACCAGAGTTCAGTCAGAGGTCTCACCCCAGCAGTATTGGAGGGAGTTGTCTTATCCCTTGGCTTTCCTCACGAACATGAAAACTTATATCCAGAGTGACAGAGATACATATTCCAAATCATGGTGCCCACGGAGGTACATTTTGTATTCCAGTCTCAATGCTTAAATAAGAGTAAAGATTTTATATACATATGTATATACATATATGTATGTATGTATGTGTGTGCTACGAAGGAGATGTTCTACTTTGGTGTGTTGGCTGAGATACATGATCATGGCTGTAGACTGTCTGCACATCAACAGGCTGATTTGTACGACCAAGTAAATCCAGTCCTTGGGTAAAAAGTTGAGATATAGGCAACAGAATTATTTTGAATTCTGTGAGCACCAGTAGTAGTTACTGTCTGTTCAAGCAGTTTGGTTGGTTGCAGTGGCTTGTTCTAATCTACTACACTATTGTGAAATACTTTACTCAGTTAATGAATTGAGACTTGCACAGTCTTGAAGTCAAATGTTCTGGTTTTTCTCCCTTAGTACTCAGTCATCATCTGTTCAGTTCAGTAAACAGCATTGTTTTATATCTGCTTGGTAGTTCAGTCATACTGTGGTGAGCTGCCATACCAATTTTACAGAATGATTAATTGAAGCACTCATTCTTAGGACTCTCCCATTTGACATCAGATATGTTGTCTTCTTATGTTGATTTTTGCAGGTAATAATTTGAAGAACTTGTCATGCAAGAAACAAGCAGGAGAAGTAGAATGTAAACATCCTAGTGACCATTGCCTGGTTTTAACCATGCTTTCTCCCTAACATACCACAAGATAAGTTTTAGGTTAGTTTTCCATCAGATTTTCACATCCTTACTGCAGTAACTGCAAGCATTCCCTTCTAAAGGTACAAGGTGACCCTTCGTGTCTCGGTTAATGACTGTTCGGCTAACTTTCATTCATGACAGAGTTCCTTAAGAAGTATAACAGACATTTACATGAATGTAGAGTTCATTAAGAGCCATACTGTGACTAGGTCTATTAAGCTGCTGTGATGTCTGATTTACTCTGATGCCTTTATGTGGTTAGCAGACGGCTCTGCTTGTACGTCAAGAATAAACATGGATAGAATGATTGGCAGTAATTACTGTCATGCTTCAGGGTAAACAAACAAATAATGTATTGCTGTATCTACTAAGAAACAGTGAAGGAAAGTATCTGGACTCTAAAAAAATTCACATGCAGTAAATGATGTATTTTTCTCTAAAATGTGTTCCTTACTGAAGAAAATATGGTCAAACCTTTATAGCAGGCAAAAGATAGCGGTACATGTCCTAAAGTTTTAAAAAACAATGCATATGATAAAGAGCCTTTTATAGAGTAGTTAAAAAAGACACCAAAAAGGAAACAAAAAAAAAAGAAAAAAAGCCCTTAATTTTATATTGGAACTTTGTTCCTGACGTACCATACTGATTTTACACTGATAATGGTGTCGTTTCTGTGATCACAGACTGAAGGTTTCATGTCCCAGCAAAGAGAGGTTAAAGAAAACATGGAAAGAATGTATAATTCTTTAGCTTCTCTAAACTTGTACTCAAGGCTCTTACATTTATCTGATCTCCCAAATAAGCCACAAATCTTGCAGAGAATTAGGGTTTTTTTTATGCTGTCAACATCCCAACCTGTTGGGTAACATCTTTTTTCCCCAGAAAGAATTTAATTTAGCTTAAGCCACTCACTTTTTGTATCCTTTTGGTAACGTTAATAATTAAGCCAACTGCATAAACATGTATGTATATGTTTTGTGTGTGTGCGTGTACACAAACAGAAGTTTTCAAATTTGCCTGTAAATCCACACAATGATATGGAAGCCTTCAGGGCCTAGAAGAGCAGAAGGCCTTCCTTTTACTTTAGGGCTGATGTCAGTCCGGGTGGCAGTGGTGTCCTACAGTGGTGGATGTTTAGCCAAGAGAGGCTGAGTGTGTGGGCTTAAACACTTGAGCTGGGTAATGCTTAGAACCAAGGCACTGAAAGTTTGGCCATTAATCCTGGCAGGCCAGCGCTCATGCATTAGACCCCAGTTTTAGGAATGGTCGAAGGACTTTCATGTATGGATGTAGGCTGTCTTAAGACAATTTTTTCAGATTGAGAAAGACTTAAGGTGTGTTTGCTGACATAGCCAGAGTTTCACACATCTTTCTCCTCCTTACTGTCTTGATTAAGTATCTGAGAATTTAACATGGTGGCTGTTGTGAATCTCAACATAGGACATAAATCCTAGGGTACCAAGAAAAGTAGAAATTCCTTGAGCCTCAGCCAGTATGGCAACACAAGTGATCATAAATGGTCCTTGGCCTAAATATATTTACCTGAAGAGGTTCATACAAATTAAACTGATTTTTTTTTTTTTAAAGCCATAAAGCTTAATAATTGCTAATGAAAATTTACTTAGCTGTACTGCAGAAGAAAGGAGAAATACTTTTCTGTTACATAGTAACCATCCTAAAGTGCATGAAGGACATGCAAAAGCACTTTAAATTAATATTAATAGGAATGTTCAGCAACTGATTTTATTTTTTTCCAGCAAATATGGAAAAACTAATCAAGTAATAATACATAAAGGCCAAATAATTTCATCACTGTCTATTCCACACAGGAGTAATTATATTAAAGAGTGAAACATGGAATGAATGTAGAAATGGACAGCTTGAGGTTTAACAACTGGGTCGCTGTTAGTGGATGTTTTGTTGGATCATTTTTCATTTGAGAAGAACACATGTTTCTTCAACAAAATTGATAAATAGGCAAAAAATATAAAGCAATAATGTAAATGTTTCATATGATCCAGAAAGCAGATATATCTTAGTTTTTCAAAAGTTGAGCAAACCTGAGACAAGCTTCAGGATTGATATAAGCTGTAGTCTACATTTTCTTTTTAGGCTGACAGGGAAAATACTTTCTCCACAAGCGCAACTCTCCTGACTCGCACAGTCTACAGTTAATCAATTGTATCACAGTGGTGCCTATGAAATTAGATGGATGACACACTCCCCTTTTGTGGTGGAAGCTTTAGCACCCAGTTTGTGGTGTCTAGGATTTCACTGAATAAGGGGTATACCTGCAAAGAGATAGGCTTTTTAGTTGTGAGGAAGGGAAAATGCAAGGCTTTCCCCAGCAATGTCTGTTTTGTGCACCTGCATCAAACAACATGGCTGTGCTGTGGCCACTGGAAACATCCAGCTAGTGATCTGTTAATGCACGAGTCCCACATTTCGCTGGCACTAACCTTTTGAAACATTCAAAGTTCCAAATGGTTCTTTAATAACGGAAGTCAATGATTAACATGAAAAGAGCCATTCTCCAAAACTAACTTCTTTCTAAAAAAAGAAAAACCCATAAAATTAAATTTCATGTTTGTTTTCTTGTGTGCAGGACAGGGCAAGTGCTTAATTAAAGGCTTTCACATTTTCCACACTTGCATTTTCCTTTTACTTCTGATTTTTGATTTTACATCTGATTTCTGAAAGAGTATCAGAATCTCACAAATTAAGCATTTTTCTTCATAAGGAAATCCAAGGCATTGCATTTCAAGTGTCTGCAAAACTTAGTGATTTTTTTTTAATCAGCTTTACTTTTTATTCTATTGCCTGAAAAGTTCCATATCTCCTCTAGGCTGTATTAATAAATTATCTACCAACTGCAGCTCAGTACAGACCTGGAGCTGAAGCTGTGCAACAAAGAGAGGGAACACTCACACCACCAGTTCACCCTGAGGTGGGAAAAGATACCAGCTTCAGTGGAGGAACAGTAATAAGCTCCAAAGCTATTTCCTGAAAGACTTATTCCTGTTCGCAGGATGCCAAGTACTCTGTGACAGCAGCTGAAACTGTCAAACCCAGAGATTGCCTTCATTCAGAAGTATCCCCGGTTGATGTGTTTCGTTGATCACTGTATTCCAAACAACGGCTGCTTGGGAGAATTCTCTGTGGTTTCTCATCTCCCATCCATTTTAAGTTTGCTGTACTTTAAAGCATCAATAAAAGCTGAAAAAGCAACTATAAGGTCTTCTGTCAGGTGATGAAAAAGTCCAAGATGGCTACCAGAAATGGTACACTTTAATGCTCTTCGAGACTCCTTATTTGCTTCTAGAAAGAGAGCCCGGGATCTCAAGGTATACACTTTAATGCTTGTAGAATTCTCTTACATTAAAAAATGCCTGTAACTGGCAGTGCTCCAAAAAACATATTAAAATGAAATTATTTCCACTCCAAAGGCTAAACTACTGCAAATATGTTCACAAGGAAATTGGTCGTAGGAGTCACTGAATAATCTAGCAGAATAACACAACATCATGCAGTGCATTTGATTCTTTCTTTAAGCAGTAACTGTATTAAGATTTGCGTGGGATGGAGAAGGTAGATCAGATTTCTTGCCTATCAACTTTTACAATAACTTTTCAAGGTTAAAAGGTTGCTTTCGGCCAAAGCAGTGTCACACTGAAGTTTGTTTCATCCTCTGCTGGGGCAAATCCTTAATGGTTTGTTTTATGCCATGAACCAAGGAAAGGTAATTTAAAAGATTCAAAGGCAGCTACTAGAAAACTGCGTTATCACTCAGATATCCATCTTATAGCAAGATTGACTTGTATGGTTTTAAATGCTCACATTACAGTTCATAGTTTCAAAGCAAAGATTAATGATTTCAGACTGCCAAACTTAAGTAGTGGTTGGAATAAATGTTCTTCATTAAAACTCATCAATCCATTTGACTGAGATGGAAGAATTTCAGTCAAGTCTTTTTTAATTGCCTATAGAAAGAACTAAAGAGTTAGCAAAGTTAAAACTGTTGAAACAGATAAAGGTTGTCTAAATATTATGCAGGATCTTAATCATATTAAAAGAGGAGTGCAGATAATTTCTCAGCATATTTTTAACCTTGTAAGTGTAACCAAAGTAACACAGGTAGAAATCAGTGGTAGATATGTTCATGCTTGGGTAGCTCAGGGGCTTCTGCAAGCACTAATTATTGCAGTGCACCAAGGACTCCTGTCGCATCCAAGTGGACTAGATGCTGATAGTCCCATGTTTTCAACGAATATGCTCACAGATAAAATTTCTTACACCACTAAAATTAAGTACCTATTAGCTCCGCCAGCTCAACAGTTTTCTCAGCAGCTTGGAGGAGCAGTTCAGCTCTCCAGTCTACATCATCTTTAAACTTTTGTTTCTTTATAATTTTCTGTGTTGTTGCTCTTCAACAGCATGAGAGAATAACTGAGCCTGGAATGATACCCTCCCATCCTGTGTCCTTTTGTTATGATTTATCCTTTCTTTAACCATTTTTTTTTTTTGTAAACCATTAACTGATCAAAATAATACACTGGGCAAGGAGAGAAATAGAAGAGGTTCAGAGGCTTCATACATATTAGAACATTTCACAGGCAGAGCAGCTTTGTCACTGGTGTCCTATGAAGGAAACAGAACATGGAATTAACAGCCACCTGTAAATTCTGAGTTTAACTACTGCACCAGGACCAACTCGGGGAGGAAAAGTTGCAGAATATCAGTGATGAGCTGGGAGTCAAATCTGTAATGATTGACAATCTTCAAAACTTGTTCAATGTTCCATGCATTCCTAAACAAATAGGGAGCAAATAGACTGTCATTGTGGTGTGAATTGGAAATGGATCCTGAATATAGATCATTTCAGTTCCCACTGTCAAGAAAAATTAGTTTCTTTTACAGAAGCGTGCTAAGGGTGTGAATTTTTGGTACGTTAAAGATTATTTGCATTCCAGATAGTACATATTTTCTTTTTATTTATTCCTAGTAGAAGCTCAGAGTAACTCCAGAGCAGATGATGAAGACTAGCACATAACAGGAAAATATAAAGATGAAGAATAACAAAGTAGTAACCCCTGAACTCACAGCCGTCGTCCTGACTCTTCTCACCAATGTGACATGGTCTCTCAGAGAAAGTTGATCTTTGGAAATTTTTACATTGGATTGATTCAGTGAACCAATTTCAAACATGAAGCTAAAAATTCTTCCTCTTTCTGGAGTGTCTTATCCCAACGGCCATTTCATCCTTACAATGCTGAAAATTTACCATAACACAAATCTTTCACTGTTCCTGTCCCAGAACCCTATAATCGTAAGTGGCAGTTTACACAGTTCTGACCTTTAGATAACACCAGGGGAATACCACTGCCAGAGACAAAATAGGAAAATGTGGCCCATATCTGACCAGTGTACTTCTCTGGGTTTAATCTCCTCAGTTTCTCACTGGAACAGGCATGCTTTTTAAGCAATACTGCTCTAGCCCCTAGAAGAGGAATAGGCAAGAGAAGACACAAGAAGAGTCAAGAATATTCTCATGAGTAATGAATAATGTGATACTGCACTGTCACCCTTGGTCTGTGGACATTTTGCAGTGTGACATGTGTACAATGTTGTTGTACTGCCCACTATGAAACACAATGGATTTGAATTTATTTTATTTTAGTGTCTTCAAAGTACCTATAAGCACTCCAGTTAGTCAAAGAACAGGCATTCGATACATACTGTGAATTACTTTTGAAAGTGTATTTATATTAATTTGTCAGCTCATCATTAAGAGTGAGTGCGGCACTGGCAAAGAGTAGCAGAGTAACCAGCAGTGCCCTCAGTGTCAGGTGTTCTCATTTCACATCTGCAGAAGCCAGAAGCATTTAAAATGAGATCTCATCTCCTGAACTGCCTCTTTCTCTCAGAAGGTAACACAGAACAAAGGTCCATCCAGGAACACTGCTCATTAAGTTGTCCAATTTAAAAGTTATTTTTCCTTTCTCAAAAGGAAAGAAATTTTTTTTTTCCTATTTTTTTACACGTCACTTTTTCTCTTGAAGTAATAGTCATGCTTATCCCTGCTTTCCTCCCACAGCAGGGTAGCTATTAAGCCACTATCTTATAGGAAACAAATACTTTAAAAAAAAAAAAGTTAAATATTAATCTGCAGATGATTCAGACCTATTACTCAGGCAAGCTTATTACCTGGGTTTATTGTGGAACCTGGTTGTTTCAATGGCTTTTACTCAGCTTCTATTTGGAAATCCAGGCAACTGGTGCTCCAGATCAAAGACGACAAGTAAGTGGAAGAGGTTCTGCTGAGGACAACCTGTTGTGCCAGGGAATAGCGTCAGGACCTGACTCGGCAGGAAAGGACTGCTGGCTCAGCAGGGACCCTGCTGATCTCACTGCTGCTCTGCAGGGCCCATCAGGTCAAACTGCTGTCGTGACAGATGGCTAATTCTTTTCAACAGATTTGAAACAGCAATACTGTGGTTTAGATTATTTTTATAGTACTGTATAGAACCTTTTACCATGCAGTTAACATTTTTTATGAATTTCATATTTGTCTTTTTTCCAAGGATGGTTGCGGGGCTAGAGGGAACTTGAAATAAAGCAATTGTTGTGCTGTTTTTTTCTCATCCAAGTGATTACAGTAATGAAGAATTCAGCACAGTGTTATGGAAAGGAATTGTAAATTATGGAGCTCTGTACTTGAAACATTATGAATCTATTAAACTCATTAGTATGCCTAATTTTGCAATTTTTAGTCCAAACAAATGGAAAGTCAATATTTCATGTGACTTCCAGTAATCCTGTGATCCAGGAGTGATCAGCACAACACATTGCAGTATTCAAGAACTCTGGAGCAAGAAGCTGGACAAACTTTATGCAACAGTAAGCCAAACCCAATTTTGAACCAATACTCTTTGGTGAACATATTTTAATTAGCTGAGATTTAGCTATATCCATGTGCTCTTGAGTCATCTTTTATAGAAATTCTATAGAAGAAAAATATATTTGACAACTTGGTAGGGGAAAGGGTTACTCTCATTTATTAGCTCTTCTTCCACTGAATATCAGCTCCAAAGGGCTCCTCTGGAGTACTTGGAACATAGAAGTGCTCAGCTCACGTTGTTGTTTGGTTAGGTTTCTCTGAAATCAGTGAGGTTGCATCAGTCATGAATCAAACAAACCTTATTCAAGCTGATTATATTTTCCTGAAATAACTGCATTTTCTTGAAAAAATTCTGCCTGTAACATTTGTAAACTCAAGACAAAATGAACTATTCTGGACACACACAGACATCAAGAAAAAGCTTTTTTAAATGCTTAATTGTTATGGTAATGCCTCTGGGAAGCAAAATGCAAAAGAATGAAAATGAGCAAGTGAGAAAAAACAAGAAGTCTGTTACTCTCACAGGAATATATTCTGTCAGTGCAGTCAGTCTTGGCTTGCAGACAGCTTGGTTTTCCTTGCAGCTTTTTTTACCATTTTCCTGCTGCTATATTCATGCATTCTAGCCTAATGTTTAAATTAGGGGTTGGAGCAACCGCCAGTATCAATGCAGGCTGGGGATGGACAGATCCAGAGCAGCCCTGCCGAGAAGGGCTTGGGAGTGCAGGTGGGTGAGGGACATGACCCAGCCGTGAGCACTCCCAGCCCAGAGAGCCAGACGTGTCCTGGGCTGCATCCAAAGCCCCGCAGGCAGCAGGACAGGGAGGGGATTCTGCACCTCTGCTCTGCTCTGCTCTGCTCTGCTCTGCTCTGCTCTGGTGAGACCTCACCTGCAGTGCTGCATCAGCTCTGGGGTCCCAGCACAGGAAGGACATGGACCTGTTGGAGTGAGTCCAGAGAAGGAACACCAAGATTATGAGAGAGCTGGAGCACCTCTCCTATGAGGAAAGGCTGAGAGAATTGGGGTTGTTCAGCCTGGAGAAGACTCCGAGGTGACCTAATTGCAGCCTTCCAGTACCTGAAAACAGCCTACAGGAAAGATGGAGGGGGACTTTTTACAGGGGCAGGTAGTGTCAGGACAATGGATAATGGCTTTAAACAAAAAGAGAGTAAGTTTAGATTAGATATTAGGTAGAAGTTCTTTTCTGTGAAGGTGGTGTGGCACTGGAACAGGATGCCCCAAGAAGTTGTGGATGTCCCATCCCTTGAAGTGTTCAAGGAGAGTTGGATGTAGCTCTGAGCAACCTGGTCTAGTGAAAAGTGTCCCTGTCCATCACAGGGGTGTTGGAACTAGATGGTTTTGTCCCTTCCAGTCATAACCATTGTATGATTGTATAATTTAAATGTTGGTATAAGAAGCTATCAGTCTTTCTGACAGTAATTTGAGACTTCAGTCTCTCTAGTCTATGCTGAACCAGCTCCAGTGGAAACAAAATGAACGTGAACAACTACCTATGCATCTTCTTTCTTTATTATTCACTCCCACAGCCACATTATCAGAATGGCATACAAGTTTTAAAAGATGCAAGTGGGAATCTCTTCTGTTCTTTGTAGGTAGCAATCAACTACCTTTGATTTTATTTGTATATTTGACTTTAAAATAAAGAAATCAAAATAGATCCAGAATAGGAGCTTTGAATTTTGTACTGAAACTGGGGAAGTGCATGGGCATTAATGCCTCTTCTTCCTGGTAATCACAACAGTCATTGTAGCAACAGAACAAAGCTGCGAGTGGAGGTCCTGATTCCAAAGGAAAAGGCAGTGATTCAGGTGGCTTGGGTCATGCTCAGAAAGTGTTTTGGAGGCCAGTGTCTTAGGCAACACTCTTGTGTGCAGCAGGAGATCAGTGCCTAGAGGGTATATGTTGTTTGCTTTATGGAAGGAAAAAGGGGAGAGAGATTAGGCGGAACTAAAGTGTAAATTTCTGTCCTTACATGGATTTTTTTAAATTGGTTTGTTTGTTTCTTCTGCGCTTCTCTGGCCTTTAGTTTCTTCTCTGTTAAGATTTCTGCCTTACAGGGATATTATGGGAATTAAATGCATTGTATGAGCATTCATTTGGACAGTGAGCAAGTTTCTGCACACTCAGGTGGAAAGAAAAGGCATACAGCCTGCAGCTAAAAGAGAATATATCCCCTGTGACCAGTAATTTCAACACGGCGTTGTGGCTTATGACCCAGCTGGTCTGTTCCTACATCTCTACAACAGTACTCCTGCAGTCCTGACAGGAATTTATTCTTACTTACCTAGTGAGAAATCCCAAGAAAGCACAGGATGTTGCATGGTAATTACATTTTCCTCAGTGGTATTGCTGAATGACATATTGTGATATATCAAGAGGCAACTGTGAATTTAACTTGAGTCAGCACAGTAGACTTTGCCCAGTACTGTAGGTTTCCAGATGAACATAGTGTGAGTGTAAGAATAAAGAGAAGTTTATGAATACTACATAGCATCATGCATACTTTGTTAGCATTAGCTTTCAAAGCACGTATGATTCTGCACTGGCTTGGGAAATCTTCATGTATTCATTATTTATTTAGCTTACATATTCTCTCAAGTATTTAAGAATATATTGTTTGCAGATGGTTTCACAGGAGAAGAGAATAATGATAGTCATTTGTCAGAAGAATCAGATGTAGAAATACGAAGTTTTTCTTTCTGTTTAGTGTTTGGTATCACTAAATGCCTGTTTCTTGTGATTAACAGTACAGGTAAGCAACATGCATGACCATTCTGTTAGTAAGGCCATTTAACCTTTCTAGATTTCAGATCATCATTTTCCCAGTTTGTGGAACATGGTAACAACATGCAAAAGCAGAAGGCTTTTGTAATCATGAGAGAGATGGGCAGATTTTCACATTTATCCCTCTATGATCATATTGTCTTTTGCAAGATACTGCAAGGCTGGCATGTGGGGAGGAAGAAACAATAAAGACTGACACAAATTCTACTTTTTGTCTCACACACTTACAAGGGCAGTTAGCATGAGCAGAAGTTCCTCTATGTGGAAAAGATGTTTTTCTCTAGGTGTTTGTGGAAGGGTTTTAGTGCACCCTAATAAACAATAGCAAAGTGTGTGGCTGATAAATGAAAATAGTTTTCCCAGGCCTGCCATTCTTATTTCTAGAGCGGACACTTAGTTCACTGGGTGCTCTGTTAGTGCCAGATCCAGCATGCTCTTAGACAAAAAGAATGTGTCTATAGCACCTCTGCAGTGCAATTTCAGCCCTTTGGCATCTTGGTAAGTTTTGTCTTGTGCTGGGAGCAAGCAACGCTTTTAAAGTCAGCCATCCCTGAGGGGTACAAGAAGGTGGATACTCAGTTCCTGGGTAGATGAGGAGGCCAAGTACTTCAATTCCGAAACACTGCTCCTGATGTGTTGTAATGAGAATTGAGTGTAGTAGTGCCAGATATCTTCAGTTGCTACCAGTGTACTCACCAGAGAGGTAATGCAGGTTACTTAAAGTGACAAAGAGGAAAGTTTTCCTCCCTCCTCTAAATAATTTGTTTGAAGTATCCTCATCTCTCTCTCTGTTAATCCTATCACACAAAGTCTATGCTGATACTCTTTCAAGGTTAGGAGTTACGGAAGTTAGTCAGTATGAAGACCTTGACAAAGATTTGTTTTCCCCTGCTTTATATGTTACTCCTTAAATTCAAAGTCAGGAGCACTTTTTCACCCAACAGTTCCTAGCCTCATGATTCAATCATTACCACATTACCAGAGCAGTTGCACAAGTAATTTAAAGACATCTAAAAACTGTATGGATATTAGTGTGGTTTGGTGCATAAAATCGCTTCTTGGACTCATTCTTTCGGCCATGTCTCTACTGGAAAGACCAGTCAGAGGCAGCATGAGGCATAATGGCTGGTGAGTGCCAACTGGAAATTTTTGTGCACTTGACAAGAAGGCCCAATAACTGCGTGAACTGGTGTTATAGCTGCTTAAAGATACTGAATGAGTAACAGGACCTAAGAATGACAAGATATTTAGATCCATGCCAAAATCTGCTGCATTTTTTAAGAATAAAGTGTGAAATGAGAGAAGTTATCTTATCTAGTCCATCCACTAAGTGAGGAGAATCCTGCCCTTCATTGTGTATTTACCGTTCTTACTCCAAGCCAGTCTGAAAGACTGCAGGAGCTAAAATCAGAACACTGTTGAGCAGTCCCTCCCTAGCTTAGTCAGGGGTTTCCCTTTGACTCCAAGACATTATTTCTCATCTATTCATTTTAGGATTTTTGTATCACATATCCCAATATCTGCTCCATTCACGAAAGGGTAAGTCATTTTGTCTGCTTTGTTTTACATTCCATAGTACTTTTTTCCCTGCAAATTTTTCTCTGATACGGTATCTTTAAAATCAATGGCCATTTTACTTCTTTTCAAGTTAATAAAACAGTGCATCATATGCCATTGCCAGTACCAGCCTGTGCAGGGATCTGCCTCAGGCAGTCTGGAAATGCATGCTTGGCTATGTTGCTGCTTCCTGGGTGTATTTTCAGATGTCGTTGAGAAAACGTAACAACTGATGGGTAAAGCCATTACACATCATAGGAGTAGTCCATTTTGGAGTCATACTTTTCACTACACATTGATGTTGGATCAGAACCCTTGCTCACCAACACCATTATAAGTTGGCAGTAACTAGTCTGAAATGAACCATACTCAGATGAAAGAAGGAGGACAAGCAGACAAAGTCTATTTTCAAAAGCCAACTTCTGCATATGTATGCATTCCAGAACAAAGCATCTTTCAGATATTGGATGGAAAGTAATTGCAATTCTGTGTATTATTCACAAATCTCCTCATTTCCCTGTAATTTTTGTTCTTACAGCACAGCACAGGTTTTTTATACTATAAACCATATTTTATTAATTCTGTTTTCGTACCTGTTCTTACATCTAAGCAATCTTACCTAAATGTACCTGCATCCTGTTTATTTTAATACATGACTCCTTGCATTTGCTCAACTTTCTGGTTGTCATCCTGGAAAATGATAATATATTAAATTTGTTTGTGAAAAGAGCTGAGAGTAAACAGGTTCAAGATACGTTATCACACAAGATGCTTTACTAGCATAAATTATTTCTCAAGAAGTCAGGTACTCTGACTGAAGTTAGTTTGGAACCAACATCTTTGTGATAAGGATGTAGATAAAAGGCTTTGACTTGGGCATTATTACAGACCAGAAACAATCATATTCCTGGAGCGAGTATATTTTCCGCAGTATGAATTCCAGTAGATAGGCAACTTCTATATTGCTTTCCGAATCAGTGCCAAGAATGAATTTTCATGCAAGGCTGAGTGAAAATATGTTACAATAAGATAAGTAAACACATTTTTTAGTGTCAGTAATCCAACTCATTTTCTCAGGGTTGGGTTTTCCATTGAATATGCAGCAGTAGGCTATCACCAAATGGTTTTTTTTTCAGATTCAGTATCTTGTGAAACATGAGATATGCACAATGGGGCAGCAAAGCTGAAAGCTCATGGGGTGTCTGATTCATTGTCATGGAGGTGAGCAAACAGAACATCTGCATGGCAGATGTGAAGGGGGAGTTCTGGTATAATCTAGAAAGATATCCAGCTGGAGTTTAGTTTTGGACTTGCTGAAATTAGCCTGCACTTTGAGAGTTATTTAGATGGCAGTTGATGGTTTTTTCCTGGTTCCAGGGAGAACACTGACATTTTGAAATGGCACTGGAAGCAAGAAAAGCAAATAGTGTGTGAGCCTTCAGTCCAGACAGTGAGGCATACATTAGACCCAGGTCAAGTGCTTAGAAAGAAACCAAAACAAAACAGTTGTCTTCTTTCCAGCATGTTTCTGAGTTTTGTGAGGGTGGGAAGAATGTTTCCCTGAAGTGGATTATAAGCATCAAGCAAGAACATGTTTCTCACCTTAGCAGGGAGTGATATAATACCTTGATAGCAGACACGGGCAATTTCTCAGTTTCTTTGTACTCTTATTGACAATTTCAGTTCACAGAGTCAAGTGATTAAAGTGTATCAGAGGATCAGTGAAATGTATTTCAGAAAGGATCAGCAGAAAACATGTAAATAATATGATAATAATGTACCTAGAGCATGCCAGACTGAAATACAAATACTAGATGCTGTATTGTATAGAATCTGTCATAGTACAATAAATTTTTTTAAAATAACTACTAATTAAACTAAATTAACTACTAAAGTAACTACTATTTAATTTTTAATTAAAGTAAAAGATGGTTTCTGAGCAACAGAATCTCTCAGAAGAAATTAAACATTAAAAACTAAATATACAACAGTTGCTTTTTTTCCACCTCTGTTAATAGATTAAATCTCTACTATCTCTACTATCTAGATACCTGTAAGCATAATATAATCTAAAGAGAAATAAAAAATGTAATTAAACTTTTTTTTCTACTTTATTTTTTTAATTTTATTTTATTTTATGAAATGTTTTGCTGTCCGTATTTAGCTGGATGGGAAAAGATGGCTAAGAAAATTTCCCTTTAAAAGAGGGCTCTCTGTATTCTGTTGTCCTGTGGCTCCCATCTCTTGTCCTCATCCTTTGCTATATCTCAAATGATAAAAATCCAGGACCAGTGTTTCAATAACCAATGCAATAGAGGTGTTTGCTTTGGTAGCTGCATAATTAGGGATTTGAGCAGGAGTATTTTGGCAGAAGTATGGTGGGGAAAACACTGTCCTGAAGAATCCTCCCTACATTCCTTTATTTATTTAGTGATTATCATTAGCATAAAGGTTCACAAAAGGCTTAGGTTTTGGTACAGACTTGGCATTAACACTGAAAAATAGAATGGAATAATCTAAAGCATCCCTTTACTCTTCATCGCTAAATAGAGCAAGAGCAAAATTCACAGAAGTATTCCAAAAGATGAGAATCAATCCTGTAGTGCTCTATCATGATTGTGAACAGATGTTATTATCTTTGGAGCTGAGACAAATTCCCAACTCTACTATATAGCCTCCTTGCTCCAGAAAATGTTTTGTAAACCAGACATTACCAACAACTGAGCATGATATTAAGCAGTGTGGTGAAATTTACTCTTAGCTTTCCTGCTATTTCTACACACGGATACAAAATTGTTAAAATGTAATCAAAATACTGTGATTCAGTTTCTATATAATCAAAATACAATGACTCAGTTTCTGTCTCCCTTTGCAGTGTTCCACAGAAAATACCAGTGAATTCCCTTTGTGAACTAAATAGAAAATGAAAACACAAGGCAGTGCAGAAATCCAAATTTTACCCTTAAGATTTTATAAACCATCTTTCCTGTACCTGTGGCAGCCACTGTGCCTTTATGTTTCCCATGGGAAACATGTTTCCCATGTTTTCAAATGGGTATTACTGGTTTTCCTGTAGGATCCTTTGGTGTCTTCTTCACTTGGCATTTGCTTCTAACAAATTGTCAGTGTACAAAAACCTGTTGCAAAAAAATACTTCAAAACCTGTTAATCTATCCCTTGCCTTCCGCTACAACTATTTGCATCTGTTGGAATACAATAGTTGACCAGCAGGAGGAGAACTGCATGTATAATACACTCTCCAAGCAAATCAGCCTTTCAAAATATTTGGAAAAGTAAATTCCAAAAGAAGTACAAATGCCTAGCCGCAAGTATTTAAACATTTACTTCATCAAAATTATGAATCAGGCAGAGAAATGTTATCTGGTAACAAGAAACTGCACAGGATAGTGATCAAGGACATCATATATGAAGTTTTTAGGGATCATGTAAAAGGGAGTGGTGTTGTTCCTTGAACCAGGACTAAAAAGGAAAGCTGTTCTTTGGCTATGATTCTAGATAGCCTGATTCAGTTCCTAAATCAGCTGTAGAGTTGCAGTTGTATTTTATATAGCAATATTATTTTCTTTTGCTGAAGGTCTGAGCTTTCCAACACGACCAGTTATAGCAACATTCATCAGATGTACTACTAAAATACTGCATGATATTTTAATGATACTTCTTATTTCGTTTTAAAGAATTACCTAAATTGATTTCACAGCATAAGAATTAGAGTCACAAAGAAGGATTTATTTCTCTGTATTGTATATTTCTGTATCTGTATTTTCATGTTTTATTAGGTGACTGTGATTTGCTTCCAACATTTTCAGATCATGGAGAAGTTTCTTTGAATGCTCCTAATTCAGGTTCGTAATCACTTGAGAATTAATTTTTGCTCAAACAGTTGGGGGGAAAAAGTGGTTAAGAGGATTATTTTACGAAAGAAGATGCTTACAAAAATGCATTTTCCATAAAAATTTTCTTCTATCCTGTTGATTATAAGCCTGAGACTTAAACTAACAGTTTAACAGTTTAACTGGACTTGCACACATTAGCAAAAAAACCCAAAATGGTTTTTATAGAGTCTCCAAGTCTTAGACTGTTTTGTCTTTTCTATAAATTCCTATAATCTGTAAACTGATTACAGAACAGCAAGAAAAAAAGTGCTTTTGTTGTCACTGAGTGACTCTGACATGTTTGTCAAACCAGTGATAGAATTTGTTTCTGTGCTGGGCTGCAGAGAGACAACTGGTTTTTTTACTTTCTTTTCCATTATTCATCCATTCTGGAATGAAAACAACCAGAAGCAATATCAAAGTAAAAATCCTTCCTGAATTAAACCAAGGGGAGGCTGGCCAATGTGGACAGAGAAGGGTAAGACCTGTTGGTACCGCGCTTAATCATGGTGTTGTCTTGCATTTGCTTTTAGTTCCTCTGGGAACTTCTCCCAGTGTAAACTACTATTTAGTTCAGAATATCTGAAAATACAGAAGGTAGTATAATGATGAAGACTGGAGGGAGGGCCATGAAAGAGAACTGTGTATAATTTTTTAAATTTTTGACATTTCAGAAATACTCGGCTTCTCTATCTCTACATTGTTGCAAAGTTTTTTGTTCCTTTCTCCATTATGTTGTTCTTGTTCAAACAGTAGGTTCATCCACTCCTTTTTCTGAGCTTGCAGAAAGCTCTGCTTCTCCATTACAGTGGTATTGGAAGGTTAGCTGTGAAGAAGAAACAGAAGGAACATTTAACTCTTCAGTTTTTCAGGGGCATTCCTTTAGTGATTGCCAGCAAGATGAAGTATCATGCAAACAAACACAAATAGTTCATAAAGGAAAATTTAATAAATAAACAAAACCATATGACTGGTGGCTCCCCTACGCTGTGCAGGATATTGTCTGTCAGTAATCAGTCCAGAGTGCAGCCATTAGATTCAACATTTCCTTTGTGCTCAAATCTGAGGAATTTTCTCGCTGTTTGTAAATCTGCCATAGGGTAAAAAGCACAAATGGTATTATTCAGTATCTGTACAGGTCTTCTTATAATCTGTGACATAGATCAAGTCTCCTGGCACGCTTTTCTACATTACAGACATCAGCATCTTTCAATGCCTTTGATGACCAAAGATGTGATTCTTAAAAGGTGCCTTTTAAAGGTATTGAAGTAATTTGCTAAAGGTGTCAGAGAGTATTTGCTTGCTGTCTAACCAGCATCTCTTTGGAGCAAGTAGAAGGAGTTGCTCTCTTCTCTCTTTTCAGTATGATTGTTCAAAAATAATTCAAAATTTAGCATAAATAGTTGAAGAATCAAAGCACACTTTTTTCTCAACCACTTTGAAGTCTCTAAATCTCTTCAGTTTTAGCTCTGTCACTCATGTAGTGTTTGGACTGTAGTCCAGACAGAGAGCAGGAACAGCAAAGACCAGTTCACAAATAGAACGAGCTGTAAACAAATTCCCAATTCCATTCTAGTAATAACAGCCTCAGCAGGACTTAATTCTTCAACATAAATCAACAATAACTCCACTTAAAACAGGGGGTTATACCAACAACAGAGAAATTAGTATCAGGTTTAAGAACTATAGTAGCAAAATACTGGCTTGTGTAGCATTTCAAAGGCTTACATAGTGCTGGTGCTATTTGGTGATGCTGTTTTTAACAATACAGCTCTTAAACACTAGGGAGAAAAGAGAACAAACACTTGGTATGCTTGAAATACTCTTTTCCTGGAAAGGTTTCTGAAGAAAATAGAACAGGGTTAGTACTTTAATATTCATAGCCCAGTTAAGACAGTATGGCAATATATTTGGGTAAGGAAAAATTATCATCTATTAACTGTCAAAAAAAAAAAAAGTGATTTCAGGTAAATTTCTTAAAGCTTGAAAATTGTCTGTGTTTAAAAGAGAGGGATTATTTTTTTAAAATCACATTAACCAATCAACTACATTTTTGAAAACCAAGAAAAACTTCAAATGGAAACTTTATGACTCTCTGACTGAAAAAAAAATTGTGCCTTGACTAAAGAGAAAAGAGGCAAAAAGGGAAGTGATTACAGGCTGAGAATTTATATTCCAAGTTTTAGTTGGATGATTGTAGTGTAAACTCCTCAGATTCATTATGTTCACACTGCCAAGAATTACTCTAATGTAGTAGATGAGAATTGCTCTAATCTGTTACTGTTGGCTTGCAACAGTAATTCTTTTAATTCAAAGAACTAATGACATTTACTAGTATTGCCATGCTGCTTTATTGCAGCTTTGAAAATAGATGGGAAAACTCACTGGTGTGGCATTCTAAACAGACTCAATTTAGAACATTTTTCCTTGCTCTTTCTACTCTGTTTCATGTGACCAAATCTGAATAGCAGCACTTTGTGTCCGGTTTGCAGTAGTGTGATTGAGTAGGTGGAATGGCACCTTGAATTACAGACTCTGCAGCATACCTGGAGAATGTGGGGTGTCCAAGTCAATGATGGGTCACCCTGCGATGGAGTGTAGGATTATCATCCAGCTAATCCCCTTCCAGGCTTGTATTTTCACATCGTGAATAATATGAAGGATAACATGAAGATACCAGTTTTAGTCTGGAAACAGGGAAGCCAGATCTTGCAGCGCTATGCCCAGAATAATTAGTCCAGACTCATCAGGGATTATTAATTTTGCCTTGGCATCCAGAAATGCAGCTGTATCATTTCTCCTTCAGTACAGACATAGGTCAGAAGCAGTTTAGGTTGCCTGTACCAAGACTTGCAGCAAAAGACTCATGCACAAAATTAAAGCATGGGGTCATCCACGCAGCCTAACCTAACCAGACAGAAGTTGTCTTCCTAACTGAATGCTCATGGTGTGGCCATGCAAACTAGATGTTCTTCACAGAGGAGGAAGGTGCAGTACTGTTGTCCTTTCACTTGGCTGCCTTTGGGCTTGAGCAGTTGGGCAAAACACAATTTCTGTGTTCTAGAATAATTGATTTCATGCCTCCTTAAGGAATGGTCTGAACAAAGTTATGCTGGTGCAGTGCTAAGTTGCTCATGTAGAATAGTTGCGTGTTTTTGAGTAAGAAAACATGAGGTGTAACATATCTGCCCTAGGTCCTGCCCTAGCTCCATAAATGCCTAATATTAAAATAACACTAATACCAGATTAAAATGTTTGCTTATTCAGTTCTGGTGGGAACTCTTTTTTCCTCAGGAGTTAAGCAGAAATCCAGCAAACTTACAAAATAGGAATGTATGAAAACTCGTAATTAAAGTGTTCTTTCTTTGCCTTGGCAAGGAATAAGGACTGCACATAGCCCTGTCAAGTGGGCTTCTTCCCCATCTAGAAATTTATGTAGGTTTGTGCAAGAACCTATATTACAAATTTTCAGTACACAACATTTACATGACCACATTTTCAGCAGAGGTAAGAATAATAAAGAAGCTAAATCATAAAGATAATTTTTATTAAGAGAAACTATATATTTCTCAGGATTTTCTAGAGTGAAGTTGTAAAACCTCCCTAGAAAGATAAAAGAAGCCTGCTTAGCAGATTATTTGGATATTTGAAGTCCCTCTGTACCAAATGTGCATAGACAGGCTTTATTTTTCAGACGGCAGATTTTGTAATGTGAAGTCCCTTCTCAAAAGTACTAAAATCTATCAGCAATACAGCGGTAGCCACAAGGATTATAAACAGGAATCTGTCTGGTCATAAATAATTTGTTGCCTTTCTCTAGTCTTGTAGCTAATTCATCATCAAAATACATGGCGTGTGTAATTCTAACTGAAATACACACCCGACAGCTCTCCATGAGTGGTTGTACTGGGAATTACAGACTGGAGCACATGCAGCATCCTGCTCCTTTGTGACTGCACATGCTAAAAAGGGGTGGAAGGCAGGAAGGCAGTAGTTCCCACTTGTGGTTCCCAGACAGTACAGGGTAAAACAGAGTTTTGAAAGCTGTGGTTAGTGATGGCGAAGGCCCAAGCAAAATAAGCAGTTACCTAAACTAAGCGAGTGCTGGACAGAAAATTTGTAGGGGTAAGCACAGGAGAGAAATCATGTAGTTCTCACAGCAGTGACCCCAACTCTACTCCAGGTTCAAGCCCTCTCCCTGAGACAGCTCATTCAAGTGCCTTCTCCCCATGCATCCCTGAATGCAATTTCCTCTTGCAGTGCACCCCTGGCTCTGCTATGCTTGTCAGTGATGTCACTGAAGGAAAAGAGTGTCCAGGTAAAGCTGCTTTGGTGGGCAGGGAGAGGCAGCTGGCAACCTTCTCCTCGCATTCCTCCAGACAGCAGGGCACGGTGTGGGGACATGGGCTCGGTATTGGCAGGGACAGCAGCTGCTTTAGATGTATCTGAATACACAAACAGACACAAATATCAGGAGAGGGAGCTCATTCGGCCTTTGTTTCCAACCCACGCAGGTAGATGGTGCCTGACAGTGCCACGCTCTTGTGGCTGTGAAACTGAATTTTGTCAAAATTAGTTGAGTTATTTTATCTTATCCTCAAGGCAGTAATATTAATTGTGTTTGCACTGATACGAAACCTGCAGCCAACTGAGTACGTGGGCGAACACAACCAGCTCATGCTGCATCTTCCATGTACTTTTCCCAGCAGAAGGCTACAGATCCTGACACAGCATGCTTTGCCACAAGGAGAATCCGTTTCCTGTCATTGCACACGTCCTCCACAATTAGCAAGATGTGATTTCACTCTGCTGAATCCATAAGGAACAAGGAGCACTTACATGTCAAATAAGCTGAAGTTTCCTAGGCTTGAATTTCTATACATCCTACCCTCTAACTCCAGAGGTCTTCTCTCTCTCTCTTTTTGGCTAATGTAAGGGTTAACTCTGAAGGAACAAGAATACTCTCAAATTCATCCTAGAACAGTTTTACTTCAGTTTCTGAAAGAGTAATTTGCAAAAGAATCTGGAGCCTGAATTGATCCTTCCATGTGCAATCCCAGGAAAGCAGCATCTGTCTAGAGGGTTAAGCTAGGATTCAAAGAGAGAATTTGCTGCTATTAATGATTTTTAAATAGTTTTAATTTTTACATTAGCTTTCTCATATTTTCTGCTACCTGGCAAAACCTTTTCAGTTTATTGAAGGGAAATTATGAATGCCTAAGACATATAAACTAAACTACTCACCTACTGTTGAGCCTCGTTTGTGTTCTACCAATGTAGAAATTTTCAGGTCAAAGCACAGCCCCATAGGTGTTAAGAACCTTGTCCAAATCATAATCTAGGCTCATTTTTACAGTCATAAGAGAAAGAAATGTCTGCCCATCAAATTATCAATCAATTCATTGTCATTTTAAGATGCATAAAATGTCTGTCACAGGTGTGGTGAAAAATTCTTCTACTGTTAAGTGAAATAACTTCACATAAAGATAAAATGTGATTTATTAAACGAGGGGAACAATTTATATGAGATAGTGAGCAAGGGGAAAAAATGAAATCAAGAATCAACAATAAAATACTTCAATAAGCCAGGGTCATTGAATCAGTCACAAATGTTATTAGACATTTTTCTCCATTCCTAATCTGAAGCAGAGTGAGTGGCTGTAGCAAAGCTCTATTTGGAGATACTTTCCAGTTCCATATTTGCCATCTGGAAATGGCATGACAGAAACACACTGATGTGCATTTAAACACACACCCACACACTCAGTAGTCCCAGTTACATAAGAGTATAAAGCAATTAAAGCCTCCTGGAAAGAAATAAAGTTATTTATTGCAGCTAATTTCATGCCTCCTTCTTACATGAAGTCATTCTTACAACCACAGCCTTGTTGTGCCCAGACCTATCCCTGTGCTGGAAGGAGGCATTTCATGCCATGGCTTCAAGTCCCTTTTGTCACAACGCTGCAGCCGGGGAATAAACAGGAGCACAGTAATACCTCTCCTGCCCGTGCACTTGATTTTTCAAGCTTGGAAATGGAGTCAAGGGAGGATAGGACAAATCACACTAATTTCAGATGTTGTCAGGCTTAATTTGTAGACTTAATTTGTGTAATTAAGTCATAGAAGCACTAGGTCTTAGGGGCATCTGATGCTGTCAGACTTGCGCTGCTGAGTTTAAAAAATAATGTTCTGTTTTTCTGTGTGCATTTTGAATTAAAATTACTTTCAGCCGAAGAAGACTTCATCATTCAGCTTCTGGGGTTGAAATTTGAAGGTATGGTGGCAGTTAAGAGACTCATCATAACATACAGATTATAAAAATGGAGAAACTATGTAACTTGCTGTAAAAAAAGTATGTCAAGTAAACATAAAAAGATGAAAGGAACTATACTAATCAAGTTACGCTTAATAGGAAAAAATGCTCCACCTTACTGCCCTCTGTACTAGTTTAAGTGTTAATATTGCAAGCGGCAGCACTTAGTTTGCTGCTGATAAACCTTCAAAACAGGGAGGTATGTTCATTTTTGCATGAAAAAGCCAGGTTCCCTGAGTTCAGTTCCTATCTGGACCAAATAGGCTGTGTGCAGATGTGTTACCACAAGGAGTTTCTTTGAAATTGTTTGATAATGAATTAAACATTTGTAAGAAAAGAACAATAGGGAAAGTTGCACGTTAAAAACATATCATTGTTTCTAAGTTTGTTTTCTTTTATGCTACCAAGTACTTTATCAAAGATTTTACTACAAGTAAGAACGTTCCAAAAATCGTTACGTCCATACTTCTGGCAGGTTTTTACACCTTTTCCTGTCAAGATAGTCTGGTTGCTCAGTGACAAGTGTTTCTGAAACACTTTAGAAAATTTTTACCATTGTCAATATATATCAACTGGGCCAAAAGCAGTGTTTCCAATTAATTAATCTGTGAATGAGAGCAGCTTCCCTCAGGTGGTCATATGCTGTGATCTAACCCCTAGCTTGTGCTCAGTTCACTTTGCTCAGCAACTAACTGGTTGCAAAATTTTTATCTTGGCTCCAATCTCTGTCTTCATGTGGAGTTGATACATAATACAGTAAAAAATAAAAAAACCCCATATGGTAAACAGTGAGTAATCAACTTGAAACAAGTAAGTTCAATAGTTGTGCTTCACCTGATAAGCAGTGGCTGCAGCCCCCTCCCCTCGGTCCTAAAACACTTCCTTTCTCTTCTATCATTGCTACTACCCCTCTACCTTTTTATTCTACCATGCCCTCTTTTTTTCTGCCTGCAATGTCCCATCCTCACACAGGGCTTGGCAGCTTGCTTCATTTGCACTCTGGCTGGCTGGCCAATATGCTGAGCAGCACAGTGGGCATCGTAACAGCTGTCTGCTTTCATATGCCACATATTGTGCGTAACATACCATAATAGATAAGATTTATTAAATGTTTAACTGGAAACCAGGCACTAATCAAATAATCAAGCTCTGCTGTTTAGAGCCATTTCCAGAATGAGTGCTCTACTCACATGATTTGCCAAGGGTTTGACCTGAAATTGTTCCAGTTACTAAGTTGATCTACTGCCTTAGGCACTCTGAGCCAGTGAAGGGCAAGAGAGCAAGTACCAAAGAGAGACACAGACATCTTTACATACAGGGAAAATCCATGTGCGAGATGTTAATCAAAGAGTAGGTAGAAGCTCTGGCTCAAAAGACTTTATCATCAAAGTTACAAGACTTAATCCTTTGATAAAGGAAATGAGCCAAAAAAGCGTGTAGGAATAGAGCTGATATGAAAGAGCAAATATTTTCTTCTACAGTGCCCATTGTCCTGACTACATAATTTAGAAAGGGTGGTCCTGATTACAATTTACCACCTCTCATAGTCAAATTGGAAGACTGTGTGTCATGGTAAAGGGGGTTGAAGGAGTTGTCTGTAGGAAGTTTTCCACAGTTAGGAGAGGTAATAGAAGAGAATAAAGGTTTTAGGAGTGTAGGGAAACTCAAAAACAAGACTTGAGCTGAGGATGACCTGCAGCTTTGGTAACAGGATAATTTGTATCATAGAGATCACTCTGTGTGTATTTAGGATACTTTCTTTAGATGTTATTAACATTTGCTACTGAGATGTTAGGAATTGGCATGAGTAGATATTTGAGTAATTGTAAAGTAAATTAATGTACTTTTGTCCTGACTGTTACCAAATATTGATATTGAAGTAACACATTTATACATATTGGTGTAATCCCGGAGAGGCCTAAGAAGGTCACACAGTCCATTTCTTTTAATGTTGCAAGACAGGGTTTGTGGTGCTATAGTACCTGCACAACACATGTGATTAACAGGTACTTGGAAACTGACAGTGACTGATTACCTGTAATATCCTGAAGTAACTGATTTGAAAGCTTTTCCTTGCTAACTGGCATCTACTTTGTAGCATTCTAAGCCCATCACGTTTTGACCTAGCAGGTCAAAAAGTCAGCAACAGGTCAAGTCAGCAGCAATCTTTCATGTATTTGAAGACTGATATATCTTATCCCCTGTGTGTCTTCTCTGTACTGTGTTAAATACAAGATGTTGCAGATTCTCCTTGTCTTTACACATCCCACTACAGCATATGCCTCTTTTCCTTCTGCAACAGCTTGACATTGGTCCACATTCATTTTGTGAGCTACGGATCCTTTTGCTCAGAGCTGCTTCTTTTTCCCCGTCCTGTATTTATACATTTGGTATTACTGCTGAGTTTAGAACTTGAATGCATCTTTATCTGAATCACATCACACTCTTTTCAGGCTGTTGAGTTTATCAAAATCTTGACACGAAGACAAGATAGCTAAAGGAAAAGATAGAGCAGAATCTTCTCTGTCATTACAGTAATTGCTTTTTCTATTGCAGGCAAAAAAATATAAAAATTACAATTCCTTGTCAGTAAACATGTTTAAGGTTGAATTCACTACTATTGTGACAGGCTTGTGTCTTATCTTTTCTTTACAACATTGTTATAGATAGTGACAATTTCCAGTGACATTTTCTCCCAGAGAAAGAATGCTTAAAATGCACAAAATAAAGCCAGAATGGGAACTCAGGCCTCTCAGTGTCTCAGCTAGTTGGCAAGTTAATATCAAGTCACTTAAAGTAACCATGAGGAAGTCACAAGTCACGGTATTTTACTACGGCATTTGGTCACTTCAAAACATGAAATTCTTTTTTAATATAGGTTTGTTTTGTTTTTTTTTTTTTGAGATGTCTGTCAGCTTCTAGGAGCTATAGAGAAAGCTCAGCTTGTTGAACTACTTGTACTATGACAGAATCCAAGAGAAATAGTCCAGCTCACAACACATCAGAATAAGAAATAATTACTTATTGAAGCAAGAGATACTGCTTTTCATCTGCTTAGAACAAAAAATGGGAAGTAATTACAAAGGGTAATACAGGAATCAGCACAGTATTTTTTCCATGTAATATTTAGGATGATGTGTCCAACTCCCTTTTTACAGTATTAGAGCATACACATCAAAATACTGCAGGGAGTAAAATATAAAATAAAGATTGGAATATCCAAATTCCAACTCCAAATGCCATAGGAAACCATAGGGTACTTGCACTATCTCAAAATAAATGTGATTAGTAGGCAAAGATTAGAAAAAAAGTTAAGGCCTTAAATCAGTCTTGCTGAATATCTGTAATCCTCTGACATCCAAAGTGTCTGTCCAGAATTGAATCATCTGTGTCTGAGAGCTGTATAAAGGTATAGGAAAGCAGCAAAATTGAGACTATCACCACTTATTCATATCATTTAATTCATTTTATTCATTCATTATCATTTTATTAATTCATTTAATACAGAGCCAGAGTAAAGGTTCTTCACCTCAGCAAGAAAAAATTACAGACAATACTCACCTTCTGCTGCAAAAGATGGGGTGCAGCTTATAGGCAAGGAAATCAACACAGATCATTCTCCATTCTTTCTCAATCTGTACAAGAAAGAAGGAGGGAGGTTGAGCAACTGCTCCCATGGACATTACCCCATGTCTGAACTGAAGTAAGTTATGGTAACTTATGCAAAAAACAAATCCACAGGTCTCGCCTTACTGTGCGAGCAGGTAGGGCAAAAACAACCTGGACTGGCATGATTTAATACCTGCCAAGGATTCTACTGCTCAGAAGATATATTTTGCAGTACTAAGTAGTGCAAAATCTGTGAAGACCAACTGTGGTGTATACATGACATCCATGACAGGATGGATTTATAAAAGACAGCTCTGAGAAGTTGCTAGGTAACAGTGTCTTGTCCTCACAACTGCTGAGTGCTGATCATCTGTTCTCATGATGCTCTCCTGCATCCTCTTGTCCTTGCTCAAAATTTGGGTGTATACAGATTTTTAAATAAAAGTAGATCTGAGATAATCCCTCTAATTTACAAAATGTTTCCTTTGCCAACCTTCTAAAAGTCTGCCTAATCCATCACTCTTATACCAAACACAGCTTTTCATATTTCTGGGAAATTACTGCATGGTCCTGAATGCTCACTCTTTCTGAAATACCAAAAAGGAAATTTTACAGCAGAAAGCTCATCCCTCTGCCTGATTTTATTAAGAGAATACATGACATGCAATATTTTATTCGAAGTATATGTTCAGTATGGTGTCAACTCAAAAAAAAAGTGTTCCAGTGACACATACAGGAAAGTGACTTTTGAAGTTTAAGGACATCTGAGAAAAGACTAGCTCTGCACCAGGACTCTCAGATATGAAACAGCCTAGGGGAAAAAAGATGGTAGCACCAAAACAAATCCAACAAAAAGGCACATTCCCCATAGCCTATCATAAATAATAAAACACATCTGCTGCAGATATAACATCACTGGGATTTGTATGATTGAATGTGACAGCCAAGGAACTCTGACACTGACAGTGGCTTTGCTTGGGCTTTGTTTTTTTCCAAGCATGTTAACATGGCTTGCCCATTCCCTTGCTTCATTTCACTGTGGCATTTTGTCCTTCCTGTTGTTTTTTAAAAGCAGAGTAAGCAATACATTATATATCATTGTCATCCCAACTTAGAAGTTCAAAGCTAAGAAGTCACTCTCTGAGGAGTGAGCTGGTGCAGCAGCTCCCTGGGGCCTCGGGTCCAAGGTGAGCACAAGGCCTCTAAAGGAGCAGCTTAGCTGCCCTGTCTGTTCACTGGGATGCTTTACTCCCCAGCAGGGCAGGCAAAAGCCATGAAAACCTGGCTGCAAGAGCCAAGGAAAAGAAGCACATTCATTTTACTATGCAGAAAGCTCTCAAAGGCCATGCATCTTTGGTCAGATCCATTAGAGTGGGAGGTGTAACGCCAGCTGATACTTCAGGTGATCCCAAACTGCCCAACAGTGGTATCATGCTTCCGGCAGTTTCGATCAGTTCCAGTCAGGAGAAGAGTTATTAGCTTAATAAATTCTGTTCAGCCAGAAGCCAAATATTCTCAAAAACAGCTTTTTGGAAGTAATCATCATATTCTTCTGCTGTGTTTCTTATTTTTCAGTGTATTGCTCTAAGCATTCTTTGTACTGTCTAGAGTAATGGCCCCACATTAAAGACTCTCTAGAGGCAAACAAGAGTTTTTAAGATTGCCTTACACCCTTTCCAACAAATGTCACAATTCCAGTGCATCTGAAACACCCCTCACTCATGTTATAGCCAGTTCCCAAATGGGCCAGAGACTTGCTTGTTCACCATGGTTAAAGCTTTGCAGTCATTAGGTGTCATGACTTCATACTAGGCTGTAGAGTACACCCTTGACAGAAGCACTCCTCCACCCAGGACACACAGTGTGCTTCTGAAGGCAGAGCCTCTCAGCTCTGCCAGGATTATCCTGCTTGAATAATTCATCACATCCTACTGCCGATGGTGTTTGCTGTTTGGGGACCTAGTTTATTAAAATTTCTTCGTAACATAAGTACATAGTATATGAAGTAAAAGGCAATGTCACATCAGACCACTACTAAACCATAATACTTTCCTTGAAATTTTTGTTAAGTTCAACTTCTTCAGGCTCAAGATGGGTTTTGGCACTGACTGCAACCCTTTACCTCTTGCAAGTTCTCTTTTCAGTGCACAATACAGCTAATTTCAGTATCTTTCCCAGCACATAATACTTTCAGAAATAAGCTCTTTGCTCTGGAATCTTTCCAGTTCTGCAGATCACACATGAATTTTCGACTTTTACTAAATGTTGCTTCTTTAGATGTTGCATCTTTTATAACCAGTCAGAGTCTTTCAGGACATACTGGGGTATGCCTTCACCCAGTTGTTGCGCCACTACAATACATTCCTCCATTCCAGTGTGCAACACCTTGGTCAGCTGCCCACAGGGCATTTGCACACCAACCACACCTTTTCTTCCTCAAAGAAACACAGTATTTTTTAAAAGCTGGTTTTACATAGTTTAGAAGTCTCCTGTCCTCAGTATATGTGTGAATCTGTTCTTTCTACCTACAAAAGCTTCTGTTGTAACTGAAAAAAATACTCAACAGATTTCTTTTTTTAATCTGAAGCTTTGCTAGGAGTGATACTGGACAAAAAAAGAAGAGTTCAAAGAAAACGTAGACTTGTCTTACACCTGTCACAGCTGTAGATTTCCTCTGATTCTCTCTGCTGCCATAGTGCTGTTTTTTCATTATTGTGTTACATGGTCTGCTTCAGCTGCCGGTCTGGGATTAAGGTTCAGCTGCGAGCTGTTTGGAACACTAGTCTCGAAATAATTTCTGACCAGAGATTTCACTTATCACAGCTGCACACTGTACTACGCAATTTGCCATTTCTCTTTTATAAATAATTTTGCAGACATTTAAAATCCTAAATCCCTAATTTCCTACTGTTGGCTAAACGTTACACATTAAAGTGTTCTTCAGTGACTACTACTGGCTTCTCAAAACTTCCTTCTTCATAACACAACAAGTGATTAAGGAACATCATTTTGATATTTGTTACCTGGTTAGCCCTAGATTTCTTCTTCCTTGTAGTCATTTCAATGCCAAACTGTCAGTACAATTCTTCATTACCACAGATCTTTACCCATTAACCTTGCTAGAAGGCACCATAAAAAGAGTGCAATGTAAACCAGCTGCCATGTGTATGAATGTATTCCACATGAAAAAACTCCACTCATTTTATTATTTTTAAACTGGTTTGAAATAAATATAATGTCTACAATTTTACAGTAAATAGAAAAATATAATGAAGCTCCCTTTCAATATGAGGAGTGAGTTTAGTTCATATCATACTTGTGTTTGGATCTGCTTGTCTCTATATCAGATCCACTTCAGAATGGATCATCTAAAGGCTTCCTAGACATGTACATGAATGCTTGCTTTTAACTGCCTATATTGTATGGCACAGCATCATTTTCAACAGACATCAACATCAGAAACAAAATGACAACACAGATTACCATCATTCTACCTGAGCCACGGAAATTATATATAGAGGCCAAAGCAAAACGTCTGGGACTCCGGGAATTATTTTAGCTAGTTGAGCTCACCACGTGCCCAGTGTGCCTCTTCAGTGAATGTCTCTGCCACAGAACTTTTGAGCTAAAGTGTTCGTAAAGTGCAAAAGTGTGAAACAGGAAACAAGTCAGGTATCCAGAAATTTCACTGAGAAGTTAAACAAAAAAAACACTTGCAAAAAACGTTTACAAGGTTTTCTATTTTTTTCCAAAGAATGGTTGCCTGAAAATATCCCTTGCTTATAATAGATACCTGTTAATACCATATGTCAGCTCAAAGTCCCCGAAGCATGTCACATTCTTGTTCATTTGCCTGCATTTCTCACTTCTAGCTTGCTGTGACAGGAAGGGAGAAGGTATATTACTGTTCATGAGATGTTTCTACTTTATCCCCTCTCTTTTAAAACTTGTTTTTAGTTCACCCATTAACACTAATTGCAGCAGCAGAGGTATCAGGTGTGGAAAGCCAATTCTCTCCCCAAACATACAGAACTTGATAGAGTAATAAGGCAGAAAGCAGCTAATGCAGCATGCAGTGTGCTAACAGAATGTGTGAAGCACTAGAGCTTAGATAAACCCATTTGAGTCTAATTCACCTTTTGGGTAATCTCAGTAAACATTTCCATCTACTGAATAAACTTGTATTGGTGAAGGGTGATAGCAAAAGTCAGAAAAGCCAGATTCTCTTCAGTAGACATTATGGCCACATAAACATCCAGGATTTAAAACCACCTAAAAACTGCAAACTTTCCTTAAACTATACATTGACGAAAATCACAGAATTGTTGAGGTTGGAAGGCACCCCTACAGGTAATCTGGTCCAACCCCTCTGCTCAAGCAGGACCTCTGTAAGTGTGTTGAGCAGGGCCATTCCCAGACAGCTTTTGAATATCTCCAAGAATTGAGACTCTGTGACCTCTCTTGGTAACCTGTACCAGTGCTCAGTCACCCCTCACAGTAAAAAAGGTGTTTCCTGAAATCCAGGGCAAACTTCCTGTGTTTCCGTTTGTGCCTGCTCGCTATTGCCCTGTCACTGGGCACCACTGGAAATAGCCTGGCTCTGTCCTCTTTGTACACTCCCTTCAGGCATTTACAGACACTAATGGGATTGCCCCTGAGCCAAACAGTCTGAGCTCTCCCAGCCTTTCCTCACGGGGAAGGTGCTCCTGTCCCTTAAACACCTTTGTAGCACTTTAGCTGAGCTTTCTCCAGTAGTCCATGTGTGTATGGTTCTGAGGAGCCCAGAACCAGACAGAGTGTCCAGCTGTGGTATTGCCAGGGCTGACTAGAGGGGAACGATCACCCTCACCAGCCTGCTGGCAGCACATTGTCTGACAAACACAGCCCAAGGTACCATTAACCTTCTTTGTGGCAAGGGCACATTTCTGGCTCATGTTCAAGCTGCTTTCCAGGTGAGTGTCCACCTGTGAATGGGGTTGTTCCTCCCCAGAGGCAGGAACTTACATTTCTTCAAATATGTGTGTATATATATGTTTGTATATATATGCGAGTGTGTGTGAGTGTGTGTATATAGATACATATCTTTCCCTCTGTGATTTGCATCAAGGAATTGCAAATTTCTTAACCAAATGTTAATTTTCTCCTGTAGGGTAGCTGCAGGGAGTGTTTTAAGTAATAAACACTAATTGAGTTGAGAGTAGCTGCTATATCCAAACTACTTGAAAGGATGAAAAAGCAGTTTCCCTCCTAAGCAATCCAAAAATGGCTTGGGATTGCAAGTCTACCAAAATTTCAAGCAGAAATGTACTAAAAGCCTTCAGAGGAGCCACACGCTTGCAGTTCCCCAGGCAATGACAAATACACTTTGCCTTGGTTCTGAATCAAGAAAAGGTCTCAAAAAGTATACTCAGTACAAAGACACTATTTCTAGTGCCAGAGCTATAGCTTTCCGAAGGATTCAGCTTTTACATCATAGTGGGTGGTAGATTAACAGGATGCCTTCAATAGTTGAGTTCCAGACCCTCTTTCTAGGCTGAACACACTATGCTGTTTTTTCTTTTGTCTCCAGTTTCCAAAGTCTACACATGCCCACTTTAAACAAGTCTTGCAAAATTAGCAGCAAAGGAAACATTATACTGATTTATTTTTCATTTCTGTTCCTTCCTGCTTTTCAAATTACTCCTGCAATGAAAGGTAAAAGTGCCTTCAAGAGACATATCTCTTCCCATGTATAGCTATTTAGACATTTAATTTCATACCAATTAAAGTGTGACATTTTCTATATCACAATATAATAACTACAGTCCTTTAATGAGTGTAATTAATTAAGTCTCAGAACATCCCTGTGAAATAGCCAAGATTTACTATTTTACAGGTAAGTGAGCTGAGCCACAGAGAAGTTAGGACCAAGAAAAAACAAGAGAAATACTCAGTGCGAACTCATCACAATCATTCTTGCACAAATGCTTTTAAGTTTACATTATTTAATACTAGCAGCTTATTAATTTGCAAGAAGATGTTCAAAACTGTTTGTTAATTGTGAATTGGGACTGGTTTTGAATAATCTGTTATGCTCTCCCCATCGCCTCCCACTTTATTTTTCTCCTTCCTTCAGAGTTTAGCATATAGCTTGAAGGTCTGTATTTTCAGCATCTGAACACACCACACGTAGATGACTTATGAAGGTCATTAAAAAAATAAAAACAATAAATTTCTGAAAGTGGTTATGGTAGAGGATGATGGATTAATCAACCTTACCTGTCACTTGTACAGTAGATCAGGGCATTATCATGACATATTTTAGCAGCAATAAATCTATACTATGTCTAATCTTTCTATGGCTTATGAAACTAGCCAATGAATCATGTTGTAAATAGGTAAAATAGCACATATTGACTAAATAGGACATATAAATTAGACCAGTAAAGCATGGCATGGTGGATATAGCTGCCAATAAACTATATTTTTAAAATTCTGACAGCATTATAGGGCTAGAATGATTTTCATTTCTCCTTGTTTCCAAATTCTTCTTAGTTACATCTTGAAATAAGTGACCTGATTTTTAAAAAACTGCTAGAACCCACAGATCTGCTCTTTGGGAGTGTTTCAGCACCTGGCACATATCTGGGATCTGTGCCTGGCTTTTAAAGTCCTGGGTGTAATTGTAGAATGTAACTGTAGAGCTGTTAATGGTCCAAGGAGTTAAGGCAGAAATCGTTGACGCGCTGGTAAAAATCTGCATGGAGCTCCAGAGTGTGTCATAGAAAAGACACTTAAAGAAAACAAATCTCTATCAGGACACTTTTCAGGGATTGTTTTTTGACATTTTCATTTCCAAACCACAGAAGCCTTGAAGAATTTGTCCCAAAACTGACTGTTAGCATCACATGTCAGATTCCCAAAGTGATTGCCCAGGAGGTTTTGGTCAGAAAACTGTCCTCTGGAGAAAGAAATAATACCCTTAGTATAACTGGGCTGGCAGTCTAGACTTAAAATGCTAATCAAAGGATTAGCAACATGATATTCTGTAAAACAGACTAAGTAATAGCATTCATTCATGTGTGCCAATTTAACTTTTGTGTGTCTTTTTCATTTTTAAAAATCATTTTCCCATTTGCATGGCACAGTATTTATGATCCCATTTTGAAGGTGTTTATCACAGGGATTTGACTCAAATTTCTGTAGGTAGCTCTTTAGCACAGAACAGAGTTCATTTACAGAGCAGTTGCTTTAACATCTGCCACCACTCAGTGGGACAGGTGACCTATTTTACATAAGGCTTTTGTGAAAGTCTTACAGTGCTATGTAGTCCTTTAGACTTCATGATCTGGTCCTAAGGATCCTCCTTTCTGAACTCCTTCTGTGTTGTGTACTTGTTTATTCAAGGGTTGAAGTTTATACTTTCCAGGAAACTACTGAGCAGCACAAGTATGAATCCAACAGTTAGTTACGAGAAACATGCCCTAAATCAATTAACGCTCATTGAAATCTCCCTAATGAAGTACTTGGCATGTCTAGTTTTCCTCCTAGTAGACATGTGTTCACGAAGTGATGCGTGTGCTCACCATGAAGTGAACCATGTGCTCACTCAAGGTTCTGATGCACCCATATCTCAGTTTCCCACAAAGGACCACATAATACCTGTCACTGCTACAGGCATGTGGAAGAAGGCACAAAACAACTTTCCAGTTCTTGTCCATGTTATAAGTTCCTTTCTCTTTCCAATGCAGTCCTTGGACCAGAACCTCCAAGTAGGGCTAATTTGCTGAACCTGACGTAGATTCAACAATAAGAATTATTCTCAAACAGACATAACAGAGCTTCTTTTTACTTACTTGTCTGTTTACATGGGTGCTTCATCTCAGCTGGCTACATAATTCTTCTGTTTCAAGCCTCCTTTCCCCATCTACACAGACACAGGATTTTAATAAGACTATTTGTGGTCTACTTACAATGGACAAACAAGTGAACAAAAATGGTCTTTTCTTGGTGGGTTGCTGAAGATATACAAGACAGAAAAGCATAAAAACGCAGGACTCTTCTGCCATGTAGTTGGAGACAATTTGTCCTACCAGCATCAGAGGCTGATGATAATTAAATGCAAAGTGAAAACAGTAAAGCAAGTTGGTAAGTACTGAACACAAAAGAAAGAACAGTTCACCGTGGCAATTGTTATTATACCCTTAGGCTTTAACATTAAAAAAATTTAAACGACAGCCACTTCTGTATTGACCAGTGTCAACATAAGATGGTCTTAATGTTCTGATCTTCTAGAAGTGTGTATTCCTGTCCCTGAGTTTCAGAAAGCATTTCTCGCCTAGCACCACCCTATCATTTGTTAGGATCACAGTGAAGGAGAAATTCCCATACGATTTTGTGACTGTCACACAGTTGACCAAGAAATCCCTGAAGGAGCACACCGAGAAATAGCTTGATATAAACTCAGCAAGACCAGGTGAAAAAAACATTTAGAGGTAGATGTCTCGGGCATGTATTTATTAATTGAATCCAGCTAGAAATGACAGAAGAGGAAGAAGAAATGTAGGAGATGCCAAAGCAGCAAAAGCACAAGAAAACAAAGAGCCAACATTTAGTACTTTATTTTAAGCATTATTATTTAAAACAAAGTCCAGTCATAAGTGAAAAGAAAATGTTTTTCACCAAGTAATTTGTGTGTTGTCAAAGGAAAGTTAGAAGCCTTACCAAAAGCTCTGAAATACTGTAAAACAAACATGTGATTGGAACTCCTCAAATGCCATATGAGGATCTAAAAAACATGAAAGCAGTGATTCACTCCCTCCAGGAAAACCACAAAACTCTTCAGTTCAAATAATCTGCCTCCATTATTTATGGTGTTCATCAAATATAAATATGTTTTCCTATCCTCTGCCGATGAAAACGTGAAAGTACTCAAGTCTACTCAAAAAAATGAACTCCAAGCCTGAATCCAGTGCCCTCACCATGATTAGGTGGAAAAGTGCTTTGAGGTGATCTAGAAGGCTAGAAAAACAGGCTGAGGTCATGGCCCTGTACCAAGGACTTTTTACAGAGTAACCCTACAGCACACCTTCCAACAGATCACAGATATCCTGGTGTATTCACTGTCAACAGCAGAGCTGCACAGGCCTGCCTGAGGGACATGGGCACCCTGTTGCTCACCCTGCTTCCCAGACCACAAATGGACTTTGCCACCAGTTCATGCTGCTGCAAAAAGATTGTGCTGATCCATTATTTCCACAGTTTGCCTGGGCTTCCTCCCAAAGGAAACTTATGGGTGTGGGTAAATGAAAGCCGCTGGCTCTTTGAATAGGGCCTCTGGGGGATGACTGATATACCTGGTCTGCCTGGTACAGCAGGGGACATCTGCTCAGCATAGATTGAACCAGTGACAACAGGACACAAGAAGGCAAAATTTCAGGCCCCTGCCCATTAGAGCTCTGGAGATTAGTACTTGTTCCTTCAGTGCCACCTGGAAGTCAGCCATGTGCCAGGTTGTGGATTCCATTATACTTGCACATAATAATGTTTCCCATTTAGATGATGCTGGAATTAAGAAGACATAAGAAGCAGGAAGAAGGACTAGGTGTCTGAGCATGCATCACATAAACTTGACTTATGGTAAAACTAACAAATTATATTCTACTTTCATATTCAAGAGAAATTACACTAAATATCCACTAAATAAATATCTACTAACATTAACACTGCTGAAATATGTTTAATACAGTGAAGAAAAGTGAGTTAGGAACATATGACAGAAACCTCATTCTCTTGAATTCCACAGTCTGTTGTAGATTCTTGTGCAAGTGGAAAATAACTGTTACAGGCACCCTTTTCATGCAGCATCTTCCAACTTCTGTGAAAAGTATGATGCTCATATAAGAAAGCTGAGCTTTAAAGCATCTAACAGATTGTGGGCTTTAGACTTCCCTTAGAGAGGGGAGAAAAAAAAAAACCAAACCAGACATGCTAACTATGAGCTGAGAAGTATACCATAATGTTAGGAAACTAAGAAAAAATATGTTGAAGTAACCCTCATGCTTTAAAAGTCCAGCCTTCTGTCACTGATGGGGAAGAGAAATCCTTTGGCAGGGTCATCTGTGAGTTTTCAGGATCAGTGATGCTTTCAACAGGAAAGGATTAACAGAGTAGCAAATAACTTGCCTTTCTCTATGGAAAGAGATCGTGTTTCTTATGGATTCATTTTAAATTTAATTAACCTTGACATATCACTTCTCTGTAAGGTTACTTCTTCCCTCATCTTCTAAAACACCTTATGAAGTCCGTTACAGAACAAATTATATAAATGAATGTGACACAGCCTTTCATACTAGTCATTTCTGTGATCAGTAGACAGATATTCCTATGATAAAGGAATATTTTTATATTCACATAGTAACAGGCTAAAATGGAAAGACAGACTATCCTATAAGAGAGGAATTTGGAAACAAAAATGAAAGAAAATGAATTCAGACAAAAATCTTAGGATCAAAAAAGATTTTTAAAAATCTTTATCTTGGTAGTAGTTCTGATACTCATTGCATGAATAGCTCTGGCAAGTGTGTTTTTAATGTACTGAGAAAACGTTGAGAATTTTCATTTTCTTCATGTATTATGCATTCGTAAAAAGGCACATTTTTAGTATTTGAAGCATGTTTTAGGTTAGACTCCTAAACCACAGAGGAACTGATAAGGTTGGCTGGTATAGGGGGTGAAACACCGTTTTACTCCAAAACAAAGCTCTTCTAAAATACTGTCTTTGTAAACATTCCCATGATTGAAGATAATTTGAAACTTTCCTCTGTAAGATAATGGGCATATTTCTCTGTATGTTCAAAACTAGTCAGTTCACAAGTGAACTTCATTACATAAAAGACATCAGATTTTTTAAGAAATGAAAACCAATTATGTGTTACACAATAAGCAAATAACAAAAACGGAAACAATTGCAGAAATTCAGGCCACTTGCTTCAAAATTCAGGTTATCAGAATAGTCAAAGCAGTATGCACAGACTTTTTAATTTACCAGAAATAAAACAAAACAGACATCAAAAGCATATCTCTGAATTTAGTACAATTCTCCTATTTCCTTTAAAGGTCCTTGTCAGACCTTGTCTGTGCTCGTTAACATGTAAGTTCTTGTGAACAAAATATTCAGAAAATTCTGCTTATTTCACTTTGTAATACTACAAATCTTCTTGATGGGATCATTATTCAGTAATACTTGGTAGCTAGTGAACCTGAACTCATCATACTAATGAGGGTATTTGAACTTTAGGGTGAGCTAATTAACCCTGCTTCAGTTGCAAAGTAGGGGTTTGAAAGTTTGATATGTAAAACAAATAGCAATTAAATGCTAAATTTACTTAACTTGCTAGAGAAATAGAAACAAATTTTTAAAAAAACAAGAATGGTCAAGTAGCTAGCATGTATAATCACAGAATTTAGTGTTGAATTCTTCATTAATGTCCAAAAAAAAAGTCTACCTATTCTGTCTCTCTCAACAGGCATTTTCGAAATTACCTTATCATTGTAGGAGGCAAAATTACACGTTGCCACTCACAGTGGAAAGCAGCAGCTAAAGGAAGGATTATAGGTTTCTTTCATTAAAGTATTGATCCAGACTGGCATCAAAAAACAGATTTAGATTTCAGCATCTGTGAAATGTAAGAGTTGTCTTTATTAGATCAGGGAGGTTGCCTACAGCTGATACTACCAGCCATTATAAATTAATGCATTTGTCAGAAAAGAGCATCGATTTCCAAAGGCAGTCAACACCTGCCCCTACCAGTTTTTCTGTGGAAAGCTGGTATGCTGCTTTTCATTGCTTAAGGAGCTCTGTGAATCCCATGTTAGTTTCTTACAATAATAATTTTCTGGGGTTGCTGCGGGCTATATTACCTACATCTTCCCATTTTAGAATGTTACAAACCTTCATAGAGTGTGTTACATAGACCTCTAGCCCCACTGTATTGGGTGTGGCTAAGTTCAAAAAGTTAAAAAGATCAAAAGGTTACAGAAAGTACCTGAGAAAACTTGTGTCAAAGTTCAGATGATCGAATTGTGTGCTCTTACATCTCTGAAGTGTATACAAGAGTTTGTAAAATTCTAACAGAGCAATTTAGTATTTTAAACTAACAATGTATAAAAATCAAGAGGCTCAGAAACAATTCTTGTATGGCACTAACACCTTCATAAATTTAGAGTAAAGCTTCTGATTTTCTCATTTAACTTCTTCATTCAGATTTTCCTGGGACCGAAATAACATCTTCCTGTTTTCTGCAATACTGTCTTCCTCTTTCCCAGCAACTGCACTGGCAATTGTACTTTCTCTTTGTCCCCATACAAATGTTGTATTGCCTTCACCACCACACCCTTCTGTAGCATTTCTTTGCAGTCTAATTGTAGAAGCTCTGTAAGCCTGTGCAAAAGCCAGGCTGTCTGTTGACCTAACCAAAGCAGTGTTTATAGACAAATTCAAGAGGCAGGATGCACTGTGTTCTGAATTTTTACAGGCTTCAGTTTTGATTCCTTGGTGGCTTTACAGGATACACTCAGGAGATGAGAGCCAGGAGCACCGTGGCTTGAATAGGAGGTATCTTACTTGTCATAGCCACACAAAACAGCCACATCAAAGTAAAAATTGGTATTAAATAATATTTGAAAACAGGTGAGAAATTAATGCAAACACCGTCTTAGTCCCTATGGCTTCTATTATGCTCTTTTATCATAATATCAGTGCCTTCTGTTAGGGAAGTGTTTCTTTTTATTAAAGAAATATGATGTACCTTAGAGAAAAGAAAGGAAAATGGACTAGTATTCTAAAATCAAATGTCAGATCTACCTCTATCTAAGCTTGCAGATGATTACAAAAGGCTTAGCTGGAAGCCAGTTCTTATGCCAAGATACACACTGAAGCATTCCTATAGACTTACTACTTGAGCTATACTCTTACTCCTTTATGCAATGTACATTGGCCAGAAAGAAATATTATTTGCAAACACAAGCTAAAGAAAATGCCCGATATATTTGCAAATCACCTTTGCATTTCTATAAGCATGCAAATCCACAATTTGATTCCCAACTTTTTTTGGTAGAGGTATACTACAAAGGTTGCTTTTCTTTCCTCTCCTCTTCATCCCTCAGTTTTCTTCACACTTGGGAATACGACAAGAATCTAAAACAAAGTAAAACACGTCTGACTTTTAATAGCTGTTACTCAAAGTGACTCAAAGCTCTCACTATTATTTTCTTCTTTATTAATAAGAATTCAATCACATTAAAATGTTCTAGATTAATTCTTCATGAGCTCCATTTCTGTCATTTTTCAGCTGAGACATGACAGCTTATCGTGGCTAAAAAAAAATTAATCCTCAGTATTTTTCCGAAACACCTTAAGTTAAAAAGAAAAATAACATAGAAGTACTCTCATGCTATTACTAGAATGTTACAGGGTTAAATAATGCAGGAGATTACCTCAGAAAAATACCATATGTGAATGAAAGTAATTTTTTGGATTACCTGCACCTGAATGGGAGACAGATGTTCCCCACCAGTTCAGACCCAACACGTCTACAAGAACTTTTCCTTCACCTGTAAGTGAAGAATATTTAGCAAATTACAGAAGCCGTTTAAGCTACTTTATTTTCTCATGTACGCGTTTAAAGCTAAGCTTTTCAGCCAAAATTTCGAATATAAACTCAGTGGAGCAAAAATTATTTTACAGATAATTACAATACAGTTGAAACTTTTAACCATATGTTTTCTTATGTTGTCACACATAATTCTACTTTAACATGCTTTTAAAAAATGAAAAATTTCCTGTTCAAAAACAAATGTTAAAACATCATGCAGGAATATATAAGAAGAATTTAAAAGTCAGTATCATCATGCAATATCATTAATAATCATAATCAGCTCTGATGAGATTTTTAGTTCTGTACATGAGCTTTTTTGTATTTAACTTACACATATCATAGAGACTAGATGAGAGACAAGGGGCAAAAGTTGGAATGTGAGAAAATCTGGCTGAACATAAGAATGAAGATTTTCCCTGCTAGGGCAGTGAAACAGCAGAGCAGGTTGCCCAGGGAGGTTGTGGAGTTTCCATCCTTGGAGATATTCAGAACTCAATTGCATGAGGCCCCAAGAAGCCACATCTCATTAGATATGCTGTGAGCTGGAGGTGTATTTCTGGAGCTTCCCTCCAACTTGCATGATTCTGTAATTCATATAAAAAGTGGTAGGCGTAGCTTAGAAAGAGGCTGAACACCCACACACTTTGAATCATTTAAGTGGAAATTTGGGGAGAGCTTTCAGTATAGAAATATTTTTTTAAAAATTATTCATTAATTCTTCTCACAATTTATGAAGTCTTTTGATGTCTCCAGTGTTAAAAAATACTGTGTCAACAGTCTGATATATTGATTTTTAAGATTATATTTTTGTAGTATATTCATCTATACTTAATTGTTTAATAAAGTAGTTTTAAAAAAAGCAAAACAAAACAAATAGGAAGTGTCATTTGATTAAGATTATTTTGGAGGAACTTTCATTTTAAAAAAAGGTATTTACTTTTGGGTGATCCAAAATTCTTTTCATTTTCCATTTGTCTGCTGACCTAAAAAAAAAAGCCAACCCCCCCCCCCCCCCCCCCCCGCCCCAAAACCAACAAATCCTAAAGACTTCATGCTTCGTTCTGGTGCTGCCATTCTGTGATGCACAAGTGACATATCAGATAGATAAGTATTCAGCTCTTTCATCTTTGTTTTTCATCCCATTCCTGAACAAAGTCTCATTTTATAAAATAAATCCTTATAATTAGTCTCCTAGTCTATAACTTCTCAGTATTGAATATAGTCTCACTTCTACTGCCCCAGCATTCAAGATGATAATTGTGATATTCTTATACTCTCTGATGGTTACAGTGGGTCCTTACTTTAATATCAGTTGTAAATTTCATTGATACATTTTGATTTTTCTAGTGGCAGAAAAAATATAAGAGAAAAGAAAAATTAGTCCCAAATCTCATACTTTGAGTATTTTCACTTGTAATCTCCCTTGGCATGTTACTTCTGTGTTCACCATACACTACTGGCACAGGTCCTTTTATCCAGAATCTTAACCATTCTACTGTTTTTTCTGGTTTTGGCTGGAGTAGAGTTAATAATTCTCTTCCCCGTTGCACAGTATGGGGTTGTGTTTTGGATTTGTGCTGGCAGCAGTGCTGATCACACAGGGATGTTCCAGTTCTTGCTGAGCAGTGCTTACAGAGAAGTAAGGCCACCTCTGCTCCTCACGCCACACCACCAGTGAGGAGGCTGGGGATGCCCAGGGAGGGGGCACAGCCAGGACAGGTGACCCCAACTTACCCAGGGGATGTCCCATACCATACGGTGTCATGCTCAGCTACAAACAGGGCAGAAGTGGCCAGGGTGCCACTGCTGAGGCCCTGGCTGAGCATTGGTCAGTGCTAAGCAATTGGTTTCATTTTCATCACTTGTCTTCCTTGGGTTTTATCTCTCTCTCTCTTTGTGATTTTGATTTTCACTACAATTTATTACTGATATTTTATTTCTATTATGAAACTGTTCTTATGTCAGCCCAGGAATTTTCTCACTTTCACCCTTTCCATTCTCTTACCACTGTCCTACTGGGAGGGGTGGGAGAGTAAGCAAGTGGCTGTATGTTGTTTAATTGCCAGCTGGGGTTAAACCATGACACTTCTTTTGTTCTAATTCCCACCTTCTTCAGTTTACTTCATCTAATCAAAGATGTTTACTGAACATTAGATAGCTGAGGTCCACCAGATTTCTTTTATCTAGGGAATCAGTCAGAGAGTAAACAAGAAGTGACATTGATCTACAATTGCTAAGCATATGTTGCATTTTATTTCATCACCAGCTGTTTCTAATTCTGTCCCGTATGGTGTTAAAACAACAACCAAACAAAAAGAAAAACAAACACCCCCCCCAAAAAAAGAAAAAAAGAAAAAAAGGAAAAAACCCACAAAAAACAAACAAACAAACAAACAAACCACAAACAAACAAACAAAACCCCCAAACAACCAAAACCAGAAAAACCACCACATAATTTACATAATTCTTGAGATTCCTCTAAGCAAAACAAAACAAAAATCTCTAGGGTAAAAGGAGTTATCAATTAATCTGAGGCCTCAGATACAAATGAAACTTAATCTGAAACAATGCATCCTTTTAAGCATCCTCAATCTAAAAGTCAAGTAAGAGCAGCATCAGCTGCTGCCTCCTAATTCATATACCAAAACAAACAAGCAAACAAATCCCATGGTAAATATGTACTAGCTGCTTGTGATACAGGTGACTTAGGTGTAAAGTTCAAACACTTGCTGGAAAATACTCTACATCTAATATTATTTTTAATAGATTCAGGACAAAAATAAACCACAATTAAGATGAGTCACTAAATATAAAAGTTACTTGCAGTAAAACATTGTATAAGATTTCAATTTCCTCAAAGACTCAAAAACCAATATCATAAAGTTAAAAAAGTCATACATCAAATTAAAAATATAGTGCGCTATTGACAACTGAATGAGATTTGCTTAAATATTTGATTAAAATTCTAATTAGTTTTGCTTTTCTTTATCAAAAATTATCTAGGGAATAAATTATAGAATCATAGAATAGCTTGATTTGGAAGGGGCTTCAAAGACCATCTAGTTCCCACACCCCCGAATTGGGTGGGAACGTCTTTCTCTACTACAGTTTGCTCAAAGCCACATCCAACCTTGCCTTGAACACTGGCTGGGATGACACATCCACAGCTTCTCTGGGCAACCTGTTCCAATACCTCACCACCCTCACAGGAAATAATTTTTTCCTAATATATAATCTAAACTTATTTTCTTTCAGTTTGAACCCATTCCCCCTTGTCCTGTCACTACATGTCCTTGTAAAAAGCCTCTCTCCATCTTCCTTATAGGCTCCCTCCAGGTACTGAGGTCTGTAATCACATCATTCCAAAGTCTTCTTTTCTCCGGAATGAACAAATATACTATAAGATATGATGAAAAGTTATAGGGTAATGAGCCCTTTGAGATTAGCAAGTAGCCCAATTCTGAGAATGCAGTAACAAAACCCACATTGTCATGATTTGGGATGTAGATTCTCATGACTTACAGTAGTTAGCAGTTGTGTTCAAAATTCAGTTCTCAGGGAACTCGACACCTTTTTTCCCATCCATTAAGCATAAAGACCTGCATTGACCTGAAGTATAGAATGGCCAGATTAGACAGTCCCTATCCAGATTCATTCCTATGCCTGAGCCACAGCCACAAGAGACATTTGCCATCTTAAAAGTGTTATTTGTGTAGATTTTCCCATTAGATTTGTCTCTGAGAAGAGCCGCCAGTGCTGTGCTAACACTACTCCAGCACTGATACCATCCCAGCAAATCTCCCTGGGCAATTCTGGTCTTGGGTTGTTAATTTGGCTTATGGATGAATACCTGTCTACTCGAGAGAACTGTGGTAGATCAGCAATTTTCTGCTATCTGTAAACAGATGGATTGAAATTAGTTACTAATTGGGGTTAGAGACCTCAACACATGAAATATCAACCACCTGGGCCATAAAGTCATCTGCTGTCGGTTTGTGAAACCCTGGTGCTTCTTAATGTCCATAGCTCTCATAATGCCTAAAAACGGCTCATAGTAATGTCTTGATAATATTTGCAGCTGGGAAGGATCCAAGTTTCAATCTTTCTTTTGGCTGACAGTGTTGACACAGACTTCAAACCAGGCAGTGATTAAATCTTAGATTTCTGACTTTAAAAACCCAATATTGCTTTGAGCTGCATTTTAAACTAGTAAGTATTCTTTCACCTCTTATGTAAGCAATCCACTTATAATAGCAGACCACTGTCTTGCAAGCAAAGCATTGCAATGGAATTATCTCAAACTGTCAATGTCTGTTTTAACACTTGCAAACACGATCCCAAATGTCTGGGGGTGTCTCAAATATATCTATTTTGCTACAAGCATTAAGACTTAAATCTTGGATTTGTTGCTAGAACTGGATGCTGTAACCATAGTGATTACCTTTCAGTTGCTAGACTTTGACTCGCCATGAAATGAAGAAGGAAAAGGCTTGGGGAGAGATTTAAACAGTTCACCCAATATTGAACTGACACCTACGGCTGAATCTACATTGATACTGTAGAAAATAGGTATCTTTATGACAAGCAATTTTTGCAGACAGAATTTGAAGAAGGAATACGATTAAAAACTGACTGAAATCAGGATTAAAGGACAAGAATTCTTCCTGTAAATACGAAAAGGGAGAAATAAAAACACTGTTCCCACACAGAACACTAATCTTCCACCTAGCAGATATCCGCATCACAGAAAGACTTTTCCCAAGCATCAGGTTGGTGATACAGAAGAGGATATATGATAAAAAAAAAGTGCTGGGCAGGGACTAAGCTGTCTTAGTTGCTCCCCCGGAGCTGATATGTAAGAGTATTATCCATGTCATAAAACTCTGGCAGCTACCACTGCGGCAGACTACATACAATACCTGCTAAGCCCACTGAGTTTCATTTTGCTACAGTCAAAACTATGCTATTCTCCCATCCCGTCCTCTACACATTCTCAGTAGGTTTACATTACCTATAACTATGTTTCTTGCAGAAGCCACAAAGCTCTAACTCATCTGCAGCTGTTTCACTGCTCAATACACGAACATTAGTTTGTCTGTTTTATCACATCTGTAATCTAGGAGAGACCCAAGAGTTGACATTCATCTGGCTGGCTTAGAACATGAGGGCTGTCATGCTAAGACTGGGTGTCCATTTAAAATCCAGTCTCCACTGTAGCCAACATCCAATACTATATAAAAAGGTACAAGAATCCTCCAATACACAGAAGTGGAACAATCTCCCCCCAACATTATTTTCATTCTGACCCACAAAAGGGAAGTTATTTTACCCTGAACCATGCTAATTTGTATTCCTCCCAAGATTTATTTACAACACACTTTCATAAGCCTGTTTTAACAAGTGCAAATTAGGTGTCACTTCTGTCACTAAAAATAGCAGACTGAAAAGCATACCAGAAGAGCAATCTATTTCACTCAAATTATGAGAAATTATAGGACATCTCCCCATGACACCACTGGTGAATCCTGGAGTGAGATCTGTTTCTGCTATTTTGCTCTAGGGTTCAGAGTGGGTGGAAAAGGAGGCAGGGTTATCTGCTTTGAATGATCTGCTAAAACCAATATTTAGAGCAAGGTGTTCAAGTCCCAGAACCACTATCTTGATTTTTTATCCTGTTCCAAAGAAAACGGGCTATTGCATCTGTAAAGTTTGCTGTAAGGTATGTTAGAAAGTCAATCTAGTGAAAGGAATGTACTAAGGTGAGAGCAGAAAAAGGCAGAGCTGTCCGTTGTTTTTCCCTACACTCCATTCTCCACTCCATTCATTAGCTCTGCTATTATTGTCTGAGAAGAGTCAATCTTCAAGGAACAGATGTTCATACTATCCTGAGATACCTTAAGATGTAATCAGCTGAAAGCAAGCAGAAGGATAAATTATTTTGTAGTTCAGTAAATTTATTGCTATGCTCTAACAGATATAGAAGCCATTCCTGCTATAAATAAGTGAAAAACTATACATCTATTTGGATACAATATATCCATCTGGAGAGTCCTGTGGCTAGCCAGCATGTTTATTTCTAAGCATTCAGTGTCTATGGATGCAAACCCACTGGTTCTGTAACTATTTAATCAAGGTTTATGTGATTAAGTCAGGCGAATAACAGGCAATATATGGAAAAGGTTCTTTTTTACCCAACCCATACTTGCCTTCACCTACACCGTGTCATCAGGAACCTTAACTGAAGGCACTTGCCGTATTGCTTCAAAGATTTTCTTGCTGCATGGCATGGTGCTTCATCCTACTTTGTGCTGTAGCTTCACTTACCTGATTACCTGTGAAGGTCACCAGCCAGAGCTATTTTATCACATTGAAGATTAGCAAGACTCACCACCATTACCACAAAAAAGGAAAACCTTCCCATCATTTGTATTGTTGCTCATACCATGAACAATGGCATGACTTGGTCCCCTCTGCCATGTACCAAAACTTCCAAACAACAGATCTCCTGTCCCAGGAGTTCCCCCTGTTCAGTTTCTCACTGTCATCCCCTTCTTGCCACAGACTCTTTTTGTAGGTGGCAAGGGGAAAAGAGTTACTTCTGTCCCATAATTTACCCCTCTGCCCGGAGTGCTGCTTCACTGACATTGGTTTCCATTTGTGTCCACAAACACCTCATTTATCAGCATTGTCTTCAGAAAAGCCAAGCCTTATGGACCTCTACACTTCATACTACTGTGACAGCAGCAGGTATGATTAGGTCTGCAAGAAGTTAAGCCAGTTCTACAAAAAGCTGTAGGTGAAAAAAGAATTACATTTTAGCTTTGAAAAAGAGTGTCACAGACCAAGGCTTCACATTGGCCAGCTGCATGTAGAGCTTCTCTGGCTGAATACAAGTCTATTTTAGTGGAAAATTAGTCTTACTACACAGCAGAGGCATTAAGAAAAAGAAACAGAAAAGCAGTCATATTTGTAGAGGAGGAATAAATGCATAGGAACAATTTGAAATGCCTGTTTCACTCCTGAAAACACACTGAATTTCCATTCCTCTGTTGGATTGAAATTGTCTAATTTGCAAAACAGTGAAAAATTACCAGTAACAAACAGCTGTTTGCTTGTTTCTAAATGGAAAAGTATTCATGAGGGTTTTTACTTGACACAGTTAAGGGTCTACACAGGTGCACTGAGCTGCTCTGCAAAGCTTCTTTGCCTTCCTCCTTCACTATTAGTTGATCGTTCCTGCCCCAGACCCAATGCTTGGATAGCCATTGGTGGTGGAGACAAGGAATTTACCTACATAAAAATTTACCTACATAAAAGGATCAAGGAATTTACCTACATAAAAAACACCATGCAAAAGTAGTAGTGACAGAGTTCGCCTCTAACCCGGATTGATTCCTTCCACTTCCTAACTAGTTATTTAAATGTGTCACCCAGGAAGGGTTGGAAGTAGCAGTTGTCTTGGGCTTCAGTGAGATGAAAGCCTTCTGAAACTTCAGTCTCAGAGAGAGGTTTTACTGTCCTAAGCATTAAATGAAACTGATTTTGAGGTTTGCTTTATTTATAAAGTCATTTGCATGAAAACATTTTCCCAGATTTTCAGTATATTGGGCACAATCCCAATTTTCTGCACTTAGCTACTCAATTCTTCAAATAATTACTAATCCCATGTTCTCCCTAGATACATATTTTGCAGGAAAAAGAGCCTGCACCTCCGTATCAGTACTCAAGAGTATTAATTAGATGCCTTCCAACTGACTGATGAGTTATTTGCTCTTGCTTGGGATTTTTTTTTTCTTCTCCTAAAATGTCTATACATACTATACAATATTTTGTAATGTTGGTTCCCATGAGACTGGCAACAGCACTGGATTTGTAGGGTTTTAATCAGATTAATCATATTAAATTGGCCAGCACCATTAGTTATCCAATTGATTATGCTGTTAGTAAAATAAAAATAAAGCAAAGTCCTTTATTAGCAACACTCTAAAAATACTCTGCATTCTGCTCTGAGGATTTAGTGTCAACAATGCATGCATTTAAAGGCAAACTGATTCTCTGCAAAAGCCAAAAGCAAATTTTCCACAGAAAGTCTGCATCAGTGTTGTAAACTCATCAACTATGATGTTAGATTATCGTGTAAGCAGCTTAATATTTAAATTATGCAGCTCATGAGAAATCGCATGAAGAGCTTTTTCTCAAGCTGCCTTTTGTAAAAACATCCCAGATGAAAAGCAAGTATTTACAGCACATTTGGTTTGCAATGACCCCAAGATGACAGAATTCAGGATCTGCAGGATAGCTGAGGCAGTGAGCAGTGGAGTTAGGACTCAGGATATCAAGACAGTAGAATTTAGGTAATTGCTAAGTAAAATTCCCCAGCAAGCCATCATCAAGCAAAAAGAGTGGAGGCAGAATTTTGAAGAAAACCAGGAACAATCCACTCTGTCATGCAAAAAGGCCAGAATTTCACCAGCAGAACTGCCAGACTAAGACAGAAGCTTCTCAATGAACTAAAACACAGAAGGGAGCATACAGGAGGAGGAAACAAGAGAACAGAACTGGCAAGGAAACCAGAAACAAGAATTATTGTTCAACTGGATGGAAAGGAGAGGAAATGGAGCTGCCCTCTATGTGAGAAAACAGCTGGAATACTTGGGGATCTGCCTTGGGATGGATTAGGAGTCAAACAGATTGTGAATCAAGATTAGCAGCCAAACCAACATTGTTTGGCCTTGTTGTAGTGGGTACGTACTCTAGACATCCTGACCAGGAAGAAAATGCAGATGAGACTTTGCCCCAACAGCTGGAAGAAGTCTCAAATGCACAGGTCCCGTTCCTCATGGGAGACTAACCACTGTGGTATCTGCCAGAAGGATGATACAGGAGGGCTCCGGTCAGCTAGAAGACTTCTTGATTGCACTGATCACAACTTCCTGGTAACTGAGAAGAAGAAAACATGATCTGCTAGACCTTGTAGTTACAAGAAGAAAAAATTTGTCTGAGATAAAGTCAGAGTCAGTCTTAGCTGCAATGACTATGAGATGGTAGAATTCAGGAATCTGAGAGGAGAGAAAAATGACAAAAAGCAGGATCACAGCCCTGACTTTCAGGCGGGGCTGCCTCTGACTTTCATGTCTCAAGTTCTCTCTCAATCTCAATGAGGTCCTTCCAACCTAAGTGGTTTGATGCTGTGAAGCATAAAAATAAATGTTCAATACTTTGATTCTGTGAAGCATAAAAATATTGCTTCAAATCCTGGTTGGATCTGAGAGTTAAAAGAGAGAGGGCAACTAGGAAGGCTTCTGTAGTTATGTTAATTTTAAAAAGAAGGTGTGTACAACGTGGGTCAGAAGGCAACTAGGAGTTTAGTGATAATAATTTCAAAACTGCTGTCTGCTCTGGTGAAAAATGTGTGTCATCAGGGAGGTCACTGGTGATATGAAAAGCAGCAAATATTATACCCATCTCTGGGCCCAGCTGTCCAGCCAGGAAACTGAGAGTTCAGCGGGAACTACAGCCCCTGCAGCAGATGGGAAACTGATCGATTAAGCAGCAGCTGAATACGACCCACAAAGTACATTGTCATCATGTGCACCGTATGCAGACACTGGCACGGTATGGTCAGCACAGAGGGAAATTATTACCTTCCTATATTCTGTAATGGTAAAGCTGCACTTTACAGTAGTGTCTCCCATTCCTTTCCTGATACTGAGAAACTGAAAAGGATCCAGTGAAGAGCATCAATGTGGCCATGGCCTTGAGCACAACCTATTGGGATAGCCATAGGAGCTTGCCTAGCTTTGGTTGGCAAACCATGACCATTTTATAGAACACAATTCAATCATACGCGTAATGAACAATGAAACAAAGTTGTCCTGAGCAATTTAGAAAAAAAACCAAAAACCCAAGTAGTAGCTTCATATAAAGTCACAAAGCAACCAACAAATTTAAAATATTTTTTTAAAAAAAACAACACCCACACACACCAAAAAAAACCCAGTAAGGTATACACAAGACTAAAGATCTGGCAGCAGCTATGAAATGACTGTTTCTATTCCAGGTAGAGCCACTGACTCATCGCATGTCACTTTGACCTCCATCTGCTTCTCGCAAAACTAAAGAAAATTGATACAGTAGAATGACAGCTGAGAACCAGGCAGGAGGAACCAAATAGATTTCAATCACCAGACCCATAGAAATAGAAATAACTCCTACTCCTAAATGGGTAAAAAATAAATTTTATATATATATATATATATAAAGGCATTAAAAAGAAAAAATCAGTTGATGTTTTTATAAAGTTAGCCCAACCAAGCCCATATACTGAGATATATGTATCTTTTCTCATACATTGTTAAGCATATTCTGGAGCCAAAGAGTCTAACCATGGCTGGCTGTCTTCACTTCTGATTTCTTACTTATAAGTTTGGCTTAAGATAAAGCCCTGCACAAGACAGGATTTACTTCACATGATCAGCTAGTTTGTCCTGTGACTCTAATTCATTTCTACATTGTTGATATTCACTTTCTTGTGTTTTCTTTAACGTTCTGTCCAGTTGCTGTACCATTTCTGGTACTGTTACCACTTACACAATAGGGTTCAAGACGAAATTCAACAAACTTCTCTCATCTGCTGCTGATTGCAATCAGTTCAGCTTCGCCTGCAGCACTGTGCGCTGACACCACAAGGAATTCTGAGCTCTTAGCACTGTGTCATCCTCCTTAGACATTCAGTGCACTTCGTAATGGTCTCATAGTTCACCCCTGCTGAGCTAGATGGAAATTACAAAGGAAAAAAATAATCAAGTGCTTCAGCAACAACTACTGTTAGAAAACAGGCTGCCTTCCAATTATCTTGCTTATGGGTAGCAAGGGAAGTGTGGTTTAATTAATTCTTCACTCTTCCACAATGTTTTTCCTTAATGGGAACTTGAAAGTGCTGCACCCTTCCAACTATCTTTGGCTTAGTTTGCTTTAGTTCTCAAATCACATTGCATGTGATAGACCCTCAGAGCTGATCTGTGCCCAGCTCATGAGTCAGTCCTCCGGTCAATAAGGAGCCATCTCCATATAGTCCACACAAGAACATGGGAAGTACAGTTTTCACCCAAATGTTCAGTCCTACTCCTGTGTGTTGCTGCTTCATCTCCAAGCTGGATAAAATATTTTGGAATGTCAGTTAAAGCTTGAAATTTATTTTCCTTGGATTACTTTCTCTACCTGTTTGCAGAGAGGATGAGGACAGCACTTCCTGAGCACAAGGTCACAGTCCTCAAATGCCGTTCCACCATCCCCTTTCATGCCTGCATGTGAACAGGCAAGTTTTTATAAAATTCAGAGAAGGATGCTAAAACATCCTGGGCTTCAGCACCAAGCAGCATATAATACCTAGAATAACTTTCCAATGTAGTTGTAAATACCTGGTCTTGAGCATTAACTGGAGTCCTCAGACACAGATAGACAGGTATGGGACACCTGGACAAGTTGGGTTTGTTTGGGGGGTTTTAGCAAAAACTTGTTTTTAGCTGTGTCACAGAGAGAATGTCTAAGAGAAAACATGTTTTTTTTTCTTACTGATGTCTACATTTGCTCTTAAAAGATGTATTGGGGCTTTTATTCGCATACGTTGGTCTGTGGGCTACTTGGCAGTAAGAAACTTTTCTGTTCCTTTGTTTTCTCTTCAGTTGTTCTTTGTGAAGCCATGAGTGCCCTCACTGAAGCCAAAGTATGAAGGACACTGTTATTTGATGACTGTAGAAATACATGACCACATTGAATGTAGTTACTGTATATGTCATTGTATTTCTTTACTCCAGCATTCATTACAATGACAACTTACTTGAGTGTATATGTCCTGTGCCATGTTTTTCCTGTTCTCCACCCCTCCCCTCATGCATCTTTATGGCAGTATTACCCTCTATACAAAAAAAGTCTGCCATCTTCAAAAACAAAAGCAAATACCATGGGAATAGAAACCATTGCTAGTTTCCTACAAGTACTAAAAGCAGTTCACTGATCTTTCCAGGAATATGAATTGTACCATGGACATGTTCTGGTTCTTATGTTGGCAATTAACATAGTCACTTAAGACAGACATGGTATTAAATTGGAACTGTCAAAAATGTTGTACTGGTGTATCGCACTGCTAAACCAGACAGTGTGTTGTGCAGTTGGAAGTTTGAAGTGCAGCTGAGAATGGTAGTTTTCCACCTTTCTTAAAGGAGCTTCCAGCATGCAGTGAGGATAACAGTAATGCATCTGTAAGCCTGCCTTACCTGCTACCTTACCTTTCTGCTAAATTTTGGCAAGCCCACTTCTAATCAGTGATTCATATTAGTATTTAGTAACATCATCTCTGTTCTTCCTATACAAAGAGCAAATGGCACATTCAAGCCTTTCAGGTTAGCGAAGTTCAAATAAGAGGGAAAAAACCAGCAAAGGGCAAGGCAGTGGGTTATTGTTATAGAGTATAGAAGTCCTTACTCTTTTCCCCAAGAGGCAAAATAGATCACACAAAATAGAGTTGGGATTTTACCCTCCTCTATGTTAAATTATACCAAAGCAATGGAATGCAACTGTCATAACAACCCATTTAAGTGCCAGAAGCATTTATTACTGCTTCTGCTAAGTATTATTACTAAAACACTGAACAAAATGCAACAAAATACATAGTTTGCAGGTGCAATTGAGAGATGTTTTGCTTTTGCTTTGCTTTTCCAGTAGTGATTGAAGACATTGGATGTAATGCTTATCCCATTGCAGTTCAGGGGACTTCTGCTTTGACTGCAAGGAGTAATACTGGATCCCCAATATAGTAGTGCCCTCACTTCCAACATTATTATGAGTATAATCTTATTCTTGGCTGTGCTTTGAGCAATAAAGAGCATCATCATTTCAGCTATATGGATTCCTGCTAGATCTTTGCTTCTTTCTGTAAGACACAACTGTGATGCCACATCCGTAATTGTGAAGTTGTAAATGCCAACAAGCATTATGAAACACTTTTCTGAAGAATTATCGGCACATTTGAACAACAAAAATGCAAGGCACTTTACTAGCAAGTGGAACTACCAACTGGATAAAACAAAATTAAAAAATCACAGAATCATTTAGGTTGAAAGAGACCTCTGAGATCATGGAGTTAAACCTTTGACTGATCACCACCTTGTCAACTAGACCATGGCACCAAGTACCACATCTGGCTACTTGTTGAACACCTCCTACGATGGTGACCCCACAACCTCACTGTGCAGTCTTTTCCAATATTATAATACCCTTTCCGTGAAGAAATTCCTCCTGATGTCCAATCTAAATTTCCCTGGTACAGCTTGAGGCCATTTCTTCTTTCCATGTTGCTGATTGCCTGGGATAAAAGACCAACAATTTCCTTTCAGTTGGTTATAGGGAGAGATAAGGTCCCTCCAAGCCTCTTTTTCTCCAGGCTAAACAGCCCCAGCTCCCTCAGCTGCTTCTTGTAGGACTTACTCTCCAGCCCCTTCCCCAGTTCCACTGCCCTTCTCTGGACATGCTCCAGCACCTCAGTGTCTTTCTTGCAGCGAGGGGCTTAAAACTGAGCACAGGACTCAAGGTGCAGCCTCACCAGTGCCAGGCACAGGGGGATGATCACTGCCTGGTCCTGCTGGCCACACTATTGCTGATCCAAGCCAGGTGCCATTGGCCTTCTTGGCCACCTGGGCGTACGTTGGGTCATGTTCAGCTGCTGTCACCAGCACCCCCAGGTCCTTTTCTTCTGAGCCACTCTGCCCACAGCCTGTGGCACGGCCTGGGGCTGTTTGACCAAAGTGTAGGATCTGACACATGGCCTAGCAAGACCCTGCATAACTTTTTCTCCTCCAGAAGTCTCACATCTACAAATGATTTGTAATTTTCTGATGGAAAACATGATTTCTGCAAAACTGAAGTTTGCAGCGTGAAAATTCTGATCCCTTTAAAAAACACCAAACAGCTTCTGTACGGAAAATACAGGGCTTTTATCCCATTGTCCTGGAGTCAGTGTAGCTTTCTATCCCATTTTCCCTGTCAGAAGTGTAGTTCACAAGAACCATGGCCTTCTGTGAACCAGGCCAGTGCGCTGAATATTTGAGTACATGCTCCATCTCTCCTCTTCCCACTATTTTGGATAGAAGAGGATAGATAGGAGAAGAACTGAGTCACATGCTGCATCAGTCTTCATTGAAAACACCTACAGAAACACTGAACTATGCCTTTAGAAAGAAAGGCAAATACAATTGGTCCAGTATTGTGCTGCCTAATCCCTTGGCTTCCTTTCTTGGCTGGACTGCAGACTTAATAAAAAGATGCAGCTCCCCTGACATTCTTAGAAAAGAACATGTGTAGAACCAGTATATTCTTCGTCCATAATTTCAGATAAATTTTTTCCCTAATTTCTGTGCAGTATCTGGAATTGCGCACCAGGGGCAGGCAAGAGGTGGGGGAGAACCAAAAACACCTCACAAAGGCACAAGCAAATAAACCCCAACACAAAACACACACACACACACACACACACACACACACAGAGAAGCTCCAAACATAAACACAAAATTCCACACCCAAAATCCCACATCACTGTTTGTATTCTCTTATCTTAAAATAGATCTTCCCTTGGAGCACCAAGGTAGGACAGCTAACTGTTGCTGAACAGATGCTAGCAGCTGCTTCCAATACATTAGCATGCTTGCAACATAGGAATGAGTATAATTTGTAACAATTTGCAAATTTAGCATTTGCCATTCTTTTAAAACTCTGCCCTTCATATTCTTGTATCAGATAAACATGGAAAATACTCTTTCCAAATGAATAAGAGCTTGCAGCCACAGCAGGATTTACATATATTGCTTTTCTATATTTACGGCATTATTGCAGTCAATATTAATATTCTGATCATCACTCCAAATTTAATTTTAAATTGCAGATTCACTTATGTTTTCTTGATTAAGTTATAATGTATCTGAATTTCATTGCATCTCATTTTCTGTGAGGCTGCTAGATATTTGATTAGTGGATGGTTCCCAAGGATAAAATTTATAATTTGTATTTAAGATTGTTTGGGTGTACAGTGTGCATCCCACAACTTCCAATATACACTGCTGTCTATTGGAAGTATGACATTGATGCACTTCATATACTCATTTTGCTGCACAGTGCCTTCATGTGCAAACTCATGTAGAGAGCTAAAAGCTGATGTAGAACAGCTAAATATTCACAAAATATTATTTCTTTTGCTAATAACTGCATCCACATTATTATTAGTGTGCTTTGGTATTCAGTTATTAAATATGTCACAATGTGCTTAACTGTTTTTCAGTACATGAAATGATAACAGAAGTTAGATTAAGGCCACCTTGGGAAAAGGAAAAAAAAAGGTGTTTTTGACCACAAAACTGAACATTGTATGTTAAAAGATTCCCTATTTTCTCCTTAAAATATGGAATTTGTAAAAGACAAAACAACTACCAGTACAGCAGACGTGTGAACTCATCTTTTATTCCACCAGAATCCATAATTCAACTGATAAACATGGTGAAGTACTAGTTTTGTCTCTCCCAGGTTACATTATAATATAGCAATGTATTCCACATTATATTCTGCTGTGCTGAACTGGTAAATCACAGAGTAGAAATTACCAGTAAGTCCACATTCTTCAGCTATTTTAATGTATCTCTTCTGGTTTTAGAGAGCTACAGAGGTTTAACAGGAAGGAAAAAATCCATTATTGTCCGTACATCATCTATACATATTGCACCAAAAAAAGGAACAGGGAACCCAAAAAAAGAAATAAAAAAGGGAATTACTATTGTATGAAAGCTCTTCAGTCTATTCCTTACTGGAACTGTAAATCGTTCGTCTAACTTCAAGTACGATATGCTTCAGTGATCCATTAATTTTCTTTACTACAAGAAATTTATATTCCTCAAATGAATTGTGAGGCTTGGTGCCAGTATTTACTTATGAGTCTGCTTAAATTCGGATTATAAAATAATCTGCAATTTTGAGTAAACTAGACTCATTTCTTTTAGTCACATTTTCACAGAACCTCTCATACCTAGGACTAGCATGCGAATACTTGTCTTAGCAACCTAATGTGCCTTATTAAAGCACTGATACAGATTTACTTGTAAGTTATGGTACACATCTATACACACACATTTACAAATTCCTGGTTTGATACAAAGAAATAAGATATTTGCACAATTACTAAGGAAAAACCTCATTCTAATCTATCAAAATTTGTCACATAAAAAAATGGAAACTAGACCAGATACACATCAATACAGCTTCATCATTGGTGCTCAGATATTTACTGCTCTAAAAGTTCACTGTGCCCTGAAAAAAGTAAGGAGGCAGTTTTGGAAAGCATAAGCAGCACTATTAAATCTACTGAAATATCGTGATTTTTCAGCAAAATTACCGATTTTTTTAATTATGGAAAGTAGAGTTCAGCAAAAAAAAAGTTTGGTGTGTTTCCATAAAAAGTGAATTATTTTTAAAAACAGATCATTTGAAAGAACAATTAGCTACAGAAACAGATTCTCTTTTTTAATTTTACATTGGGCCCTGCTTTTTAAAGTCATGAATAGAAATTCTTAAATATGAAAGTCAGAAATGGTGTGATTTATTTTCATATCTAGACTGATGCTTGAGATCTTGGGAAGCTTTCATGAAAAGCTAAACAAATTCTGCAGCCAATTACCACTACAGATGTGACAGATTCAGAAATTATTCATATGCTCTAGAGCTTGAAAGCACAAAATCCCCAGCAAATTTTACAGGGTAGAAGACAAGTAGTCATTAAATCCCCACTTCTCTCACACCACTGTACAATATAAAAAATAATACAAAAACCTCCAAGATGTAGCTAGCCGTATGGTTTGCCAGCATCTTATACTTCACAGATGAGAGAAGAGAAGTGTAAAGCTGTATTCCATTAAAAAACAATTAGAAAGTTTATAACTATAAAATTTGGGTTATTATAGCACAGATATAATTTGCTTTTCATTAAAACAATCTCTAACTATGCTTTTTAAAATACGAACTTACAGCAACAGGGACTCTCACAATCAAGACATCAGACTATTTTTCTCATTAAAATATTGAATGATACCCCCATGTACTGAGGAGTGGAAAAAAAATTAGCTCAGTTAAGAAACGCTGAGATTCCTTTAGGATGAAGCTCAGATTTTTTTCTTCCTCATTAACACTTGCTGGCTTGCCATGTACTTCTCCATAGTATAGCACAATTGCAGACCAGAGAATCACTCTCTCTACTGTGGGGTTGCCAACACCAGAATTTTGTATAAAGCACAGCAGGATGAAACAAAATTTCTTAACAGACTGTGATGCTAAAGATAGCAACTCAAATTCTTGCAGTAGGCATAGCCAAGAGACAGAATTTCTTTTTCTTTCACTTGATCACGTCCTTTAAGATCTCTTGTAGCTCACCATGCCTATTTTTCTCTTGGTTGAGCTTTAAGAACCATCACATAGGCACCACTCTCAATTGTTTGCTCTTTGTAGGACAGCATTAACAATTCCACAAAAGCAGCCTTAAGGCCCAGTGAAAATACAAATAAAAGCAAAAAGGAAAAAAGATAATTATCTGAAATTGGAATTGCTCTTCCATCTATGCTGCAGATTGCATAGGTTCTGCTGGATCAGGCAGAAGATGTAGAGGATACCAGGTGAAGCACTAAGGATTCAAATTTTGTCAGTCATCAGTGAAAGCTTTTCTACCTAAAGAAGCTTGAAATAGGATGTTAGGAAACAGATTACAACATAGGAAAACCGCACCAGAATATTGGTGGGGACTTTAGTGGTATTTGTGGTGTTGGTGGGGGGTTTTGTTTTGTTTTTTCTTGTTTGGTTGTTTTTTGTTTTGTATTTTGATTTTTGTTTTCTGTCACCAATTCCCAACTGGTGTTTGTATATGTGTAAGAGCAACTAAGGGCAAACTTCTCTTTAAGTGATGCTTCACACCCACCTCTATTCAAATTGTACATTCAAAAACTTGTATCCTTGGTGTTCATGCTCTTCTGTACCACTGCTTAAATTAAATCACCTACTCAGCAAAGCACAGCACATACCTCACTGCATTACTTTGTAGTTCCACACTTGACCAGCAAGTCTGAAAAGCAAAGATGTCCTGACCTCCTCCTAGGGACCCAAGACAGCAAAAAAAATTTACAAACCTTCAGCAAAAAACCTCTTGCCTTTGTTGTGGGTAGCAACCATCTTGCAGGCATGAAAAAGGGTGTATCTGTTAAATCCTTGCAAATCTAGGGTCTCTGCTCACTGCAGATGTAATTGTCCTATTGTATAAAACCATTGATCATCAATCATCATATTTCATCCATAAAAAAACAACCTACAGGCCCAGGGCAAGGAAGAGCAGTATTTTTATTAACAACTTTCACTGGTAACTGTAGTTTATAGCTCTGTTGGATGCATGTGGAAAGTCTTTCATGTGGAAAGTCTTTTTGAAAGGTAACAACTCTGCTTTGATTTCATGGCAATGATAGTCTTAAGAAACTACTAAAGATGAAGAGCACAAATTGTATCAGACAGCTTTTATGCTGTTTCTTCAAAAATTAGAGTCCAGGCCAGGATTTGTGACAATGACAGAGATAAGGTTTTCTATCACATAGAAGAAAATCTTACTTCTGACCAATTTTTTCAATAATATCTATGATTTTGATGCACTTCTACCACAAAAAATGTGTGACAAAGTGACCTGTCACTTGAAAACGGGGCTGGGGGAGGAGATGAGAAAGAGAAAACTAATAGTCCACATGCTGCTGTTCTAATAGTCTTTTAAGAACTCCATAAGCTACAAAGTGCATGGGCTTTTCAACTTGAAAAAATCACCAAATTCCCAGAAAGACATATACAAGAGAGTAAATCAAACCACAAGCCTTGGAAACAGTTTCTTTTCAAAGAAAGTGAAAGCTGAAAGGCTGCATAAATGGTATTTCACCTAAGTTACAACATGATAGCCTAGAAAAGATGTTGATTTTCTAGACAGTAAAATCCAATTGGCAAGGACAGAAAGCACCCCATTTCCCAGGCTGAGACGAGATGTGCCTGGCTATCTAAAGTCATTACATCTGGCAGTTCCAGCAGATGTGGAATGGGAAGTTATCCATTATTTTCTGAGGTTGTATTTGCTCTTTCTGAGGAGGGCTAGGCCTTCTGGATTGTGGGGGGACTCTCATATGAAGGGAGGGAATATCAGAAGAATATCCTCAGTGCTAAGCAATGCTATTTGGCTGAGGACAGCTAAACCCTGCTTTTTTCTCATTAAAAAAAAAAAAAAAAAAAAAAAAACAAAAAAAAACAAAAAACCAGAAACTAAGTTTCATTCACAGACTGGAGACCCAAATGTGGCATGTATTCCCTCTGGGTCAAGAGATCTTGAAAGCCTGTTGCAGTCATTGCCACTGGTGAGTAGTGTCAAGTTTGACACTAATATGAGCAAGCCAAGACTCATGATTACGCCTAATGGCAATAACACATTAATAATCCTTAAATTTCCTACTGCTACTGATATTTGGTTACTGAGAGTCATCTAAAAATAAATTTCTGGTCAGTTAATCAGTAAGAAAATACAAAAAGCCCTTCTTGTTTCTTCCCTAGGACTACACCCTGACCATGTACTTTCAGCAGTCCTGGAGGGATAAAAGGCTCTCTTATTCTGGAATACCTTTGAACCTAACTCTGGACAACAGAGTGGCTGACCAGCTCTGGGTGCCGGACACGTATTTCCTAAATGACAAGAAGTCATTTGTCCATGGGGTGACAGTGAAAAACCGAATGATTCGGCTCCATCCAGATGGGACAGTCCTTTATGGCCTACGGTATGTTGGGTGTTTTGATCAGCTGTGTGTCTGTGCTGGCAGAAGTGCAGGTAGAATCAATGCCACTTTCCTCTCCTTTTTTCCTGGTTTCTCAGTGTCGCTGTATGAGTTAGCACATACTCCATTTAGTCAACCACAACACACCCAAGGATTTTCCACAGAGCAGCAGCACTACATTTAGTAGCTATAGCCATAGCTAACAAAGCCTGATGCCTCTTTCTTCCAGCTCTTCTGAGTATGTTAAAACTATTAAAGGGTTCTTTATTATGGTTCTCACCTGGTGATCAATCACAGCTTAGGCAAACATTTCCTTCCTTCTGAAATTTCTCCAACAGCTCTTTAGGACAATGGGAAATTAAAATTTGGAGTTATTTGAAGAAATGTGACCAACATTTGGTAGGGAATACAAAGTAGATATTTGTAAATTTACATAAATTATTTAAATACTATCTGTATGACTGACTATAGATTTTCTTTAATCTGCCTTGATTTATAACTGCTTCTTCACACCACAACTGCTTCTTCATACAGTACAAACCATATTCATCCCTGTAGATAAAAATATATCTTAAAGTTTGAACAGGCATGATCTAATGATAAGGTACACAACTGTAAAATTAAAACTAAGCCAAGTTATTTGTTATGTTGAGATTGCTGCAGAGCTGAGCAGGCCTTTATTGTATTATTTTTGAAGTTAAGGTAGCTTTGCTTGGAAAATTGCCTGCCTGAAACAACCTTTGATCATCATTATCATTCAACAGTGAAAATAATGTTTGGAGGATATAAACCTGAAAGCATAGTTCAGTTAATCAGAAAAGAAGTCATAAAGCATAAAATCTAGCTGAAATACCTCAAAATTGTGCCTAAGATCAAATTAGGAAAAAAAACAAGAACAAACTGCTGCAGCAATCCAAAATGAAAACAATATTTGGGAAAGTATAACTTAGAGTTTAGTGAAAACAGAATTTTAAAATTACTTATTAGCCTGTAAAAACATAACCTTTTGAAATACCACACTAACCATGCAAAGAAAGCCTTCCAACCCATCAATTCAAGCTTCTCAAGAAAAAAAAATTCTTTTAAAACTATTATTTTGGTTAATTGTGGTTTTGCTTTTTAACTTGTCAGATTCCCAGGCAGTGCATCAGTTGCTACCAACATTAATACAGCCAGATCTGTTCTGGTATAGCAAAACTGCTTCTTTGGTTGTAAAAAGAACATGAGGGACCCATGAGGAATTAGCTGTTAGACCAAAGGCTGTCATTATCATCTGCTAAACTTGAGCATTTGAAGAATACATCTTCCTCATTGTCTTCAGACTTCCTACAGTTCCTTTCAGTCAAACTGACTCCTGCAGGACAGTTTTTAGGAGAGGAGTGTTTGGTCTGATCTGACAAATTTTCAAAATACCTCTCCTTTTTCCTTTCCTTTCCTTTCCTTTCCTTTCCTTTCCTTTCCTTTCCTTTCCTTTCCTTTCCTTTCCTTTCCTTTCCTTTCCTTTCCTTTCCTGGGTTTTTTTTTGAGGCCGGGAACTAAATTTACTTATATTCCAGAATTTCCACAGTGGCAAGAATGTGGGTTAGAACCAAGTACTCCCTCACAAGCAGTTGCATACACAATATAAATTACCTGGAAATGTATGCCATGGATGTGCTCCCCTACACATGCCCTACATCAGGTATCAATTACAGCCTTCTGCAGAAATACCAAAAGAAGCTGTGACACATCTGGTGAGCCTGCTAGAAGCCCCATCATGTGTTTCATCCATGAAAGAGCAGCATGGCTGAGAAGCTGTGACCTTGCCTGCGCATACTGCCTGTGCTCTTTCTCTCAGAGGTGCTCAGGCAAACCTCCAGTGCAACAGCAAAGAAGGTCACCTTTGCATAAGGAGTTTGTTCATTCGTATGATTGAATAGCCATCCACATATGAATCGTTAAACAGCAGTTCTGCAGCTCTGCAACAGCTGCAGCTCTGCAAGTTAATACCCCATTCAATACTTCTCTGCTTGTGTAGGTAAACAAAGCAAACAAACAGACAAAACAAAACAAAAAAAGGTGGAAAATCCCACACTAATATAAAGGGCATGCTGTATTCCACACCCTTGCAGTCTGGTGGTGTTCAATTCCCTTCTCCTCCCTCATCCCTGCCTCATGCCCTTGATGCACACTGCCACAGGAGCAACCTCTGGCTCTCCCAGGTTTCTGGGCTTCCCACCTTCTCCCCCCAAAGAAGGCAGCAGGGTCTCAGGATGCAGCAGGGCCAGGTAGTGCCAGATGTGCCCATAAACACTGACAGCATTGCCATCACCAACCGCATGCAGAAAGAGATGCTGAGCTGTCAGGTGTTTTTCACAGCTCAAGCTGATGCACCATGTTTTCTCCAAGGACCAGGCAGCTCTTCAGACACATCTGGTGAAGAGACTTTGGCCTGTAGTTGCCAGTGAAAACACATGTAGTGTCCCCATCCCACAACAAAGATCTAACCAAAGACAAAAATAACAAATGAGCAGAAGAAAAAAAGAAGGCAAGATACATTAAAAAATTTTCATACAATAGATGGCAGTGATTGCACTAAACTTGCATCTGTTATGAGTGGTTACTTTCCTCATGGTAATAAATATGCCTCTGTCAGGTTATGGGTAACTTTTAGCTCATGTTAGAATCCATTTTTTCATATTCCAGATGACATATATAACTCATAAGAAACAAAGCACTGCAGAAAATGTTTTTAGGTAAAATTCAGCATTGCCTGTTACAAAATTGAGCACAGTTTCAATCTCAGTCTCACAAGTAGGAAAGAAACTTTGCAGCAGATTACCTTGATTTTGCTGCTATGCAGTAGAGAGCATGAAGACAGTATCACCAAACCTCTCACATGGGTTGTGACCTGCGAGTTTCATTTTCCTTGCTGAAGACAGAGCATTGGCCTGGAATGACTTGGACAAGAAAGACAACACCAATTATGCTGCAACCAGAGTCTCAGTTCCTTACAAATTAGTCAGGGCCTTAAACTATATCTTGAGAATAATTTAAATGTTTCTTTTCGCTCATGCCTCCTATTCCCCAAACAGCTTTTCTATTTTCAGTCCAGAGTTAATGTTTCCATTCAGGCTCAGTTATGAAATTTTACTGGCTTCTTTAAACAGAAATTGGAACAATCATAACAGCTCTAAATAACCTGTTTGCTTGCACCCATGTACACAGCAGTTTGTCATTGATGCAATGTTCAGCATCAGCAGAGCTGAGGAAAAATAAACCAAGGTTAACCATTTGGCTTTACAGATGAATAAACAAGGGAAACATGCACATAATACACTGGACTGGTTTTAGATCATGTAACAAAGCATTATCACTGCAGTATGTCTCCATTATTGTATTATTTCTATGATGAACTCAACATCCCTTTAGCTATTTTTTCCAGTAACGTTCAGGTGCTATGTCCCCACAGTTTAAAGAACAATTTGGGCTATAAATTTGTGCAGACACAGAATACTCCTAAACCTTCTGACCTCTAAAACTGTGTATTGTTTTTATGTCTCTTTCTTCAAAAGCCAGTTCTGTTAATTGTTCACAGTACTGAAAAATATGTAACATTATTAGCCAAATAACTCTTTTATAGTTTCACCCAAGAACTACACACACAAACATATTTAACTCCATACTCTGTGATAGTATTTTCACTGAATTTCATTTCAAATATTCCAGGGAAGTTGAGTATCACCGTTAATTATTATGTACCTGAAGATCATGTTTCTTCCGTTTCTGTGAAGTACTCCCCACAAGCAGCTACTGTCATTTTCTGTGGTATAGCCACCTGCCTCCTAAGAGAAAGAAAAAAATCCCTTTGGGTGAATGTGCAACCCTGCAGCACTGTGAGGCTGGTGTATGAGACAGGTCCATCCTGGTGCCAGTACAGCTGGTAAAATACTGGATTATCCTTTTTTTCTCCCCATTTTTAACAAGTGATTGGATCCCATTATCTCTAACCCTCCTGGCACTAGCAGTGTCTCTCATTACTTTTACTGCCTGTTCAGGCACTCTAGAAATCTCTCCCAAAGCTCTAGATTCTGAAACCAGTACATACCGTGGCTTCTTTTGCTTCTCCTTTCTCCCCCTTTCCCAAGTAAGATGCTAGACATGTAATGTGTGTTTGAGATATTTAAGGAACCATTAATAATTTATTGTATTGCATTCTGTATTCAAATTCTTATGTCATGATGTCAGGAATGGAAGCTCTGATTTAAATCATCCTTTCCAAGTATTTTATGCCACCTTTTAATTCTTCTCAGATTTTCACTAGCAGAACAATGACACCATGTTGCTTTGGAGACATCTGTTCTTTTATCATGACATTGCCTCATAACCAACAGCAGAATTTCATCTGGTGTGTTGGAAGGAGCAGATCTTTCAGAAGTGTTAGCAATTCAGAAGCGTAATATACCTTCAGCGACACTTTTACACAGATTTCTTTCCCTTCTGATGTTCAGACACACACCCACCTTTCATTAGAGCAATTCTTTATTTCAAGGTGAGGGGGACTGAGCATATCATGACAAGATGTGAAGATCTGGTTGTGGTTTCAGTGAGGCCACACATTTTTATACTGCTACAGCAGAGGATTACACATTGCTAGGCACTGCTACAACTCCAAGAGGACAAGGGGAAGAATAATCTTTGCCTTCAGCAAAAGGATTTATTTCACCACCCTTTACACAAAGAAGATTTTCTGTGATGCAGACACAGACAGACAAATTCACCTACATTCAACCAATTCACAAATGAGAATTGATCAATTAAACATTGGATTTACTAACCACTTACTCATGCAATATCCATGGAAGCATGTCCTAGAGGTGCAATGAAGGAAAAGCTGTATTTAAATGCAGAATGTTTAGTTTTTAAGTATAATCTTGAAAGTACATTTTCATGGAAACTTCCCTTTTTACTACCTCAATTTTGGCAATATCGCTGGGAGTGTTACTAAAGAAATTTGCTGGAGAGTTGTTTACATCTTTCATTGCACTGAAATTTTAATGCTTTGTGGATTGCTTTTGCATTGCCATGATTTGAGACTGTGCAGTTTTGGTTTTCCTCTAAACACCTTCATGGATTTCCTTAAAGAGTCAGTTATTGAGTCCTTTTGAGGACAGCCCATTATGGCAACAAGTAGCCTATTTACACTGGTATTCAATAGATTGTCCTATTTGTGTTACTAAACAGCTCCAGCCAAAAAAAAGACCACAGCCATTCTAAATGATGAAAACCCGTGTCATCTATATAGTGAAATAAAAAGCTACACTTTATTTCACTACAGAAAAAGCACAGAGAAATTTATAAAGTAGTATTTTATTAGATAATAATTTTGCAAATGCTAGAAAAAAATATTTCTTCCATGTATCAATGGTAAAAGATTTAGCAGTGAGCATTTTAAGACTCACAAGAACCAATTTGGGACTCCCTTTATATTTTTAAACCCTATATACAACAACTTTGCAAAAATAAGTCAAGAAATTATTAATAATTTCATACACTTCCCAAAACATTTTCATCTCGGAGAGTGGGTTTTCAGGATTCACAGGCAAACGAAGACATTTTTCAATGTCAGATATTAGGAAGGGGTAGGGATGAGTTCAGATGTACATTGTGGATGTCTTCCCATCAGACCTTCCCATCATGATGGGTTCTTCCCATCAGACCTTCAAACAAGCATTTGTGCCTGCCTGGCAGTCAGCATGACTCCTTATCACAGCCAATGCACTGCTAGGAGTTTAACTCAGAAGGAAAAAAAGGGAGGCAAAGGACTTGGCAAATTGATCCTGAGGCAGAAAGATTGTCTTCCTTGTCCCTTCAGCTGCTTGCAGACTGTTTGCATTGTCTGTGTCACTGTCAGTCCTGTTGTCATCTCTTCCTAGTCCATAGTCCAGTCTTGGCCGTGGCATGGCTGGTACAAGATGGTTAGAGAAGCATGGAATTGTTTAGGTTGGGAAGGTCCTTTGAGATCATCACATCCAAACATTTACCCCACACTGCCAAGTCTACGACTAAGTCATGTCCTTAAATGCCATATCTACATGTCTTTTCAATACCTCCATGCGATCTCACTACTAGTTTACTCACACATTTATACTACAAAATGAAAAATACCAATCAACACCTAATTTTATAATTCTTTTAACATCATTTGATTAAGAATACCTGAGACAGATATCATTGTAGTACTATATAACTGAAAGCACACAGCTGAAACTGAGGAGATTTAAGACAAAAGTGAGTACAACACCTAAAACTTACAGGGCATCATTTATGGAGACCTTTACTACTGCAGGTAAATCAGAAAACCTCCAGCTGCTTATGGGCTTCTATGTGCAAACCAAAACTGCTTCCTTCAAAACACCAAAGTTTTATTCAGCATCAAACACAAAATGGAGCTGGCAAGCTTAATAAATTTAAGTGGCAAATTCATAATTAATAAATAACACAAATGGAAAAGGAAGGCTGAAAATGACAAGAGAAGGGAAGACAGCTAGGGTCCTCTCTGGCCACCAGGCCAGATAAGTCCTAGATGTAACTCAGAGACAGCATCTGTCTTTTAGCACAAATAGCCTCCAAAACAGCCAGGGTGAATCCAGCAGCTGTCCATCCCCAAAAGAGGTGCTTTCCTCATCCCTGAGGAGTGGACACAGGCAAACTGAATTCCCTCAAGTGGCACTTGTAGCAAATCTCCCACCTCGTGCCCCCAGGGTACAGCGGACAAGGCAGAAATGCAGCTCTGTGGGGAGCAACTATTCATAAACTCCATATACTGAGTTATCAAATAAGTCCCTGTATTTGATTTAGATCTTTTTCCTCCAATTTCACCCAACTTGGTTTTTATTCCATGCAACATAGTATTTTTAATACATAACATGGAGAAGACGAGGCAACACTTCAGGTTGACTTGGTCTCTATAAAGAGCGTATCTGAAAAAAGCAGCAGAAACACACAAGTTTTGAACATGGACTCAGCTTTAAATATATGAGCACTGGCTCTTGTAATCAGTAGTTAAGTACATAAGCAGTCTGGTGGAGTCACAACTGGCTTCACAGGCTTGAATTTCAACACAAGCTTTAGATGCTGTAATTGATTGCAGCTATCAAGTACAGCACTTTGAAGAACTAAATAAGCATTTTGTAGAGCAAAGCCCACTAAGCTTTTTTCAAAGAGCACTTAATTCAAGCAGATTCTAGATCAAATTCAGGTTACTGAAATAATATGTCAACTATTTAAGTATATTAATATTTTTAATATCTATTTAACCTCATTATACTATCCAAAGAACAGCTAAAAATAATTAGACAATATTTAACAGATGTTTAATTTTAAATCTGAAAGACACTACAGAGTATGGGTTACATATTTTCTAGGCATATTTTCATCTCTTGCCATCTTGGTATAAATAGATTTTGGATTATTTTCTTATCCTCTATTTTACAGACTGTGTTCTGCCTACTGAATCTGAACAAGTCCTCCTTTTCTTCTGTATCAGAAGTACAACTGTCTTCCAATACTTTGAACTTATTACTCTTTCACTGTCAACCTGATCTGCATCAAAAATGCACTTCTAAATAAAATGGCCTTCAATTTATTTTTAATGTATTACTTTCAAAAGAATTCTAGTCACACCAAAACCTATCTGTAGTGTGTATAAATAACACCATTATTGTTGGCTCAAACATATTGGGAGACAAAAATCAAGTAAGAAAAGAATTTAATGCCAGAGAGTAGCACTGAAGTCCTTTTGATCAAGAGGTATTTCAAATAAATTTATACACACACTCTAAGAATCACTTCATCCAATAATATAGTACAGGCAAGTTTTTACAAGTATTTCCTCCTTTACTTGCTTTTAGGAGGTAGGCATTAAATGAGAAAGGAACTTCTGTGTATTTACTGGCTCAGCTTTCTCCTCTACACACCATAAAAGCTGAGATGCAGAGGTACTTTATAATTGAATAACCAGAAAGGAAATCCTCGCAAGCTTTTCATAACTGAGCCACATAACTCCTGTTGTTTCAATGTGGCCAGTTACACACATCATTGAAGCAGAACATATTTGATCTGCATACTCTGGAAGTTAGTGCTTAAGTTTGCATAATGTTGTAATACTTGTTTTTTCCCTGAACTGTTAGATTTTTAACACATTTCTTGCCACTTATACTTTGCAAGGAACACCAAATGGACATACACAGTAACAACATTTACTTGTATTTTTGAAAGAAAATGCAAAAACATTTTTAAAACCACTGCAATTTAAAGTATATAGCTGGAATATATTGTTAGCAGTACAGGTAATTTAGTATATGTTTTTTTATAAGGCTATATGCAAGTACATAAAATAGATCTATGCTGAGTCCTAATATGTTAACATATTTTAGTATATTTCATATCACCATACATTTGGTACGTACCACATTATGTGTATTTTCCAGGTCCTGAAGTTCATTAAAAAGCCATTTAATAAAAAGCAATTCCCTCTAATAATAAAAATTTTAAAGGGGCAATAATTAAATCGGTACTTTGCTTCAGATTTCCAACTTACTATTAATTTTGAGCATGCTGAGAACAATTAATACTGAAGGACAAAATGTAAGTTTTTAGCTGCTTAAAACCAACCACACTCTCATTTCATTTATACTGATGTTGATTCATGACATCAGTAAAACAGTTGTTCAACCAAAAATCAGAGGGACATGGGATAAGGGATCAATCTGTACCATTTCTGTGCAATAAATGTATCAGGCAGGTAAATTAGGCAAATATTTTGCCAGACCTGTGCCAATCTGATGAATGCACTTGGATACAAAAGAGGGAGGAATTTTAATCCAGGTGTTCTTTCAAAAATACAAGCACTTTCCTAATAAACACTGCTTGGAAAGCTGCTGAAATATGAACAAATGCTGGGACAGCTTGTTTACTAATGACATAAAAGTAAAAAAGGAAAATCACCAAATGATGCCAGGTTGTGGGGGCTGTTCTCAGAGCCATCCCCTTGCTCCCAGCCGCAGCACGCAGAAGGTTGGCTGGTACCGTATCAAGTGTTTAAGGGTATTAATGTGAAGAGCAACCCTGCACTGATTTAATTCACTATGGCAAAATCAAATGCAGTGTTTGTAAGTAATTTTACGATAAATTAAAACCCTCTTTTTTGAGGACAGTGCAAAGATGCAAATAATAGTGCATTAAGAATGTTTTCAGGCAATATATTTTCTCTTTAACCCTCACTCTTCTATAAATATCTCCATTTAAAAAGAGGATTAGCCCTTCTTCTCAAATATCATTGGCCTGGCTTAAAAGTAGCTGCAAGAGAATTTACAGTCTGGATAATAGCTGAGCCCTTGAGTATAATAAAACGTAAAATATAAAATTAATTACTCCATAAAGTACAGTAGTACATTCCTTTATTTGGCACTTCTGCTATAGTATCAGCATACATGGTGTTATAACTGCCTGGACAAAATAACCTCATTTTAAGAGGCAAAATATGTGACAAATAAAATGCTTTCATTTATAATGCCATTAATAAGGTAAGATTACCAAGTATTGTTATAGCATTAGTAATACCACCTCATCTTAAACTGCCAGTCTGACCTCATTTTGTTAGACTGGGAAGCCAACCTGAGCAGACAGGAGCAAGGTGCTTCAAATACAATTTATGTGGTTTTGGATTACAAATATAGTTAGACATGATCTTTCAGGGAAGAATCGAGAAATATCAAAAGTCCTGGAGTTAGTCAGAGCCTAAAGCAAGAATCAAAAGTGTGGACGAAGCATCTTGAAAATCACTCAGCAGTTAAACCTACAGTAGGTAAATGTATATGGGAGTGACCTACACAGGAGTCTGAGCTGACAGCACACTATTCCTCAATCTCTGGGTAAATTGTCAGGCAGCAGCATCAGCTGCAGCTCCCCCAGCCTGGCTACAGCATTTTCTACACCCGGAGTGCTGCTTTCACCTTAGCTGGGGCCCCTGCCCACAGGTCAGAGCAACACAGCAGTCAGTCTCCAACCTCAGTACCAACATGTCCCACTGACAGAAACATCAGCTCCAATTCTTGAAATTCCATTAGAAAAGCAAACAGTAAACTCCCAGATACAACAGTAACAGAAAACACACACACAAAATAAACCCCAAACTACTAAATAAAACACACACAAATTAAAAAACAGCACACAGGTCCTTTCTAGAGTCAGGTCAGTAAAAATATACACTCATTACACTTAGTTTTTCTTTGAAAAAAACAGCTAAAACCGAATCAAAGCACGTACAAATTATTCATGCTTATTCATTCAAAAACTTACATGTTTTCCACATATGCAAAGTGTCCAGTTCTTCATGTTCACAAAAAAATGCCAAAGACCCATTTTTCCAAGCCACATGCATAAAAATATGCTTGGTTCAACAAGACACCAGTCATCCAAGAAGAAATATATACACCCTCTTACACCACCATCAGTTCTATACATCAGTCAGAGGAATTTATAGTCTCCAAGTTGCATACAAAGGGTAAGCTGACAACTCTCATGTATCACAGCACAAGCAGGAGAAACCTGGGGAAGTTTAAAGTCCTTGGAACTTCTTGGGCCTGGGAAGTTTAACTATGTGGTGCTCTGATGCATGCTGCTGATGGCTCTTTTAGCAGAGCCTCTCTAGCAACCTCGGAGAGCATGGTCACAAGAGACTGCGAATGCAGCATTTTTCATGGTCTTTAGATAGATGGATTTGTAAACTATGTGAGACAGTGTGATCAAATGGCTATATTGGAAACATAAATCTACTTCCAGTCCTGTTCCTATTATATTTGTGTAAATCACAAACCTGGAAATTAAATCTGGTGCGGAAATCTTATTATTTTGAGGTTTATTAGCAGATATCAGGTGTTTCAGGCTTGTTCTCAGGTTTGTTGATAAGCCTTTTTACAAACGAAAGACCATATATCTTAAGGCAGTCTATTTTTGGTAAAATGAGAGCTAATATTTAGCAGGTTTTTAAAGGCCTAACGATTATCCAGCTAAATCACCTATGTATCTTCAGTGCTGTATTTATTAGTTTTAATATCTCCTGGTCAAGGGGCAGAAAGAAAAAAGTTGCACAGATTTTATTGGTAAAGATTTAGTTCAAATAATGCCGTAGCCCTTTTCCATTATTTTCTTCTGCCAGAAGATATCTGTGGAATATACCTTTGGAGTCCAATAAAAAAAATTTTCGCAATTTCTGTTTTATTAGTCCTGAACTATTCTGCAAGAAATATTTCCATACCAGAACAAACGTTTCTGAGAAATACTTTTGACAAATCTCTAGTCAGGCTTTTTGCACGTGGAGGGAAGGGAGAGAAAAAAAGATTCAGATTATTATGTCAGATTATTTCCTAAGAAATATTCCATTGACCCCAGGTGGCATGATTTCAAATAAGGTTGGCTACTGGCTTACTTGTCTTGTTACAAGGTCTCCAATTGTTGAGTCTTTCACTGAAAGAAGTAAATGAAAAAGCTATGAAATTAGCACAGTTATTCTTTTGACAGGATTCTAGAGAGGTATAGCAATGTATAATTTTTTTATTATTTCTTTTTATTTATTTTAATTATTTCTTTAATGAGACTGATAATACTGCTCTTAACATGATTTGATAATACAGAATATACATTTAATCCTCTACAGAGAATTACTGAAGTGCATAAGGATTCCAAGATATCTCTCTGATACTAGGTAGAATTAAGCCTAAACTGGCACAAGACCTGTATCAACCAGATTTTTAAAAGGCCTAAGGCAAAAATTTAACTTTTCACTGTCTATCTTTGGATGCAAGGAAAAGCAGTTCTCACTGAAACACTTCAAGATGAACCAAAAGAGTTCAACACCTAAAACCTGCTTTAAGTAAAAGCCTTAGGGGGAAAAAAAAAAAAAAAAAAAAAAAAGACTACTCTAAGGAGTAATTTAACTCAAATTCTAGTATGTTTTAAAATATGTGGTATCATTCAAGTGTGGGCACCAAGTGTGTATTAAGACTGCTACAGATTTTTGTGTTACCTGGGAGCCCCCTGCTGGGACTCTGTAATGAGGAAACAAGAAAAGAGAAGGGTTTTGTTTTGAAAGTGTGTCTCAGATGTTTCAGTAATATTTAATTATGCTATATGTGGTATATTAATGCAACCTAAGAGTCACTGAGTGTTTATTTTCTCATAAGCAAATCACAAGAAAGAACTGCGTATGCTTAGTATTAGTTAAATACTTTAAATACTTTAAAATATTCCTTATTCCGGAAAGTGCATGAAGATGATTCAAATGGAAAGCCTGTGTGCTGAATATAAAGGATCCAAACTGATGGACAATATAAGCAGAATTAAGTTTATTCAGTTTAACTCATACACAATAACACACACACACACACACACACACACAAAAAAAAAAAAGCTAAAACCAAACAACTCAGACACTGAGCCATTTCAGGGCTGGCTGCAAGAAAAGTACAATACCAAAACCAATCATTTTTCATGGAATCGTATTTTCATTGCACCACTTGATTTAACTGAAAAACATAGAAAAGTTTTCAGGCACACAAGCTCCTCTTTGAGTTTAAACAAATGAACAAATTTCAGGCTAAGTACATGTTAGAACAATTGCTCTAACTCACAGATCATCAGTATTTTCTTTCCTGAAAATCTCCTCTTAAATACTTCGGCCCATACTGTAGTCGCTACCTTCTCCATTTTGCCAGGTATGGCCATTCAGAGGTCTGTGCAATAAAATTGCCTGGGTTATAAACAGCAGCCCCTTCCACACGTATTTTGTACCCATATAATTTCACTCTTCTGGTTATGAATGATACAGACATAAAGCTTAGTTTCCAGATTAATCTTGGAGGATATTTTGTAGGTCTCCCTATAAGCTGGAAATGTTTTCTCAATGGCAGTGGAAGTTTCTGTCTTTTAGGAGCATTGAGGTGATGGCTGTTTGATATATATGTATGAGCTTTCACTCACTAGTGATCTTTTATTCCATTTTTAATTCCTTTTTTTTCTTCATTTCCTAATGGCAAAATGTCAGGCTTATGTTTAAGATGCCAGTGAAAATATCAAAGCATTTTCTTGAAAAATATCAAAGACCTGCATGCTCACAAGATTATAAGTAAATCTGCCTGAATACTGCACAGCACTGTTCAGGGCGTTTTGCTTTCATGGAGAGTAACTCAATCTTCTGCTATACTCAGTCACCTGTAGGAAATTTTATCAGTATAAGCAAATTATTTGCTAAATTGAAGAGCTAATAGCATACTCAAAGAGACAGTCCTGGCCATAGCAAGAGGAGTTTAAAGATCAAAGGAAAAAACTTATCGCAGTTCTTCTCACTGTGCCAGGTATGCACTTATTTTGTGTAAAGGTAACAAGAAGTAAAATGTATATGTAAATATTTTTCCTTCGAAAGCAACTTTAAATTAGATGCAGGAAGAATGTATGAAACTAGTAGAAGCTGCAGCACATGAACTTTAAAATATAAAATATCCAAACCAGTTCTTAAACCCTTCTCCTCTAAAGGTTTCAAACTCCATCCTTTAATAAAAAAATAAGGTGTCCATTGAAGGAAAAGAAATCATTCTCTGAAACCACTGGACACTGAACCTTAGGAATATGTTATTTAGCTACTAGACATGAGAATAATGGCAAAAATATATAGGATGGAAGGTAGAAGGAGGAGAGTTTCAAAACCCTAAAAGTTGGCACAATGTCTTTCATACTTTTCTACATTTTTATTAGCTTATCTTGATGAAAGAATGCCCATGTAATTTATTATTACTGACATCATCAAAACAGTTCAGGGAAGAACTTCTGAACTATGAAATCCAACAGAAAATACAACACAGTAGGCAGGTAGCAATGCCTTACTGTATTTCCCTCCTGTCCTGTGGGGGAAAAAAAAAAGCAAAACAAAGTAAAATTAACCATCTACCTCTTGGGGCTCAGGAAACCATGCAACACAGAAAGGTTATGATGAAACAACACAAAGTGAGAATTAAACACCATAAACAACCTGATTTTATCTGAAAATTCCCCTTAACTACTCAGACAGCATAAGTAGAAAAGTTTGTCTGTTTTATAAGCTTCAGTCCTAATTCAGTATTTTAACGTGATGGTAAAGAGCATCTCTGTCATATAAGGAGATTTTTACTTGTTCTGTCCTCATGAACATTGCATAAATAAAGGCAGGGTAGCATTAGAAAGAGTCTATGTACTGTGCTCTTAGTGCTAAAGATAGAAGAAACAGGCACAACAAAGATACTGACTGTGAGGAACTGCTCATCAAGTACCTGTAGAAATCAAATGCAGATGTGTTGCTAGGAGAGAACAAAAGCCTGCAGTGTCCAAGCCTGCAGAATATTAAAGATCACAGAATCACAGAATATTCTGAATTGGAAGGGGCCCCCAATGATCGTCGAAGTCCTGGCCCTGCACAGGACAGCCCAAAGAATTATACCATGTGCCTGAGAGCCCTGACCGAATGCTTCTTGAATGCTGTCAGGCTTGGTGCTCTGAGATTACTCAAGACAGGAGGAAAAAGGCGAAAAGAAGGTCTGATAGAGGTCAGCACCAAAGCCTGAGCTGAGAAACTCTCAAAAATACATAAATATCTGTTCTGATACTCAAGGAGCTTAGGAAAACAAGCCTTGTCATTCTACTCATGGCTCTGGTACATAAAATGTGCTCACTTTCTTTCTTTCTTTCTTTCTTTCTTTCTTTCTTTCTTTCTTTCTTTCTTTCTTTCTTTCTTTCTTTCCTTCTTTCTTTCCTTCTTTCTTTCTTTCTTTCTTTCTTTCTTTCTTTCTTTCTTTCTTTCTTTCTTTCTTTCTTTCTTTCTTTCTTTCTTTCTTTTCTTTTTCTTTCTTTCTTTCTTTCTTTCTTTCTTTCTTTCTTTCTTTCTTTCTTTCTTTCTTTCTTTCTTTCTTTCTTTTCTTTCTTTCTTTCTTTCTTTCTTTCTTTCTTTCTTTCTTTCTTTCTTTCTTTCTTTCTTTCTTTCTCTTTTTCTTTCATCAAGGCTTTGATCCTCTCGGCTAGAAGAGCTATCCCCACATTCACATAGCATCCAGCTTCCTCACTTTTCACCAGTCCGTGTAATCTTGCCAAATGTGCCGGCACCACCATTGGAACACAGCTAACCTTCATGATTTTAGTGAAAAATCAAAGTGTTCTGTACCCAGCCTTTCTCTGACAGTACTCTAAATGCAGCTCTAATTAATGTGTGAAAAATTAATGTGTGAAAAAGTACCAAGAGATTCCATTCATGCCTCTTCTTGGATTTCAGATATTATAACCTGCCAGCTCTGTAAGTTGCTAAGTATTAAAAGGTATGACTGTACTGCATAATGAAGCACAGAGTGGGCTACCTGAAATAATTTAAGTTCTTAGCTGGACCACTTACTCTCCTGCTTTAACAGACCCACCTTTCTGGCTGTCCTGTATTCCATCTATTTGAAAAATATTCTGTCTCAAGAAGAAATTAGAATGGCTAGTGGATTTTGAGTAGAAGCAGGCAATCCTTGTATGAAACTTTTAAAACCGATGTACGTTTTGAAATTGAAATTTTTTTTTAAAGGCAAACAAACAAACAAAATGAGGTTTTCCAAGATACCACAGGGAAAGCATTTATTCATGTATATTTTCTATAGAACATACACACTTCTTTGTATTGTGAAATATATATTTTAATTCCCAAAGATGTGTATTTAATTCCTGAAATCACACTGTTTATAAAAAGTCTGCATACTCTGTTTATGAGGGATGTTCAGGTTGCAGAGGAGTACTGACAGATGTTGTGCATTCAGGATGCCACTCAACTATATATCAGTCTGCTGGATCACTGGTGCACACAGCACTCAATGAATATAAAAGATCACTAAGTATCACTGTGTAAAGGTAAAGAGAAATTATGTTTGATACAAAGAATATCTAAAACCAGATAAAGCAATATGGAGCATCAAATTGGAGTAAGTTATTCTTACCTCTCTAAATAGAGATAAACAAATAAGTAAGCATATTCTATTCTAGAAACACAATTTTTGTTCTGTTTTCTTCCCCATAAGACATTTTTGGTACACACAGCTGCTACCCACCTTGTAAAACAGCTACCACTACTGAAAGACAAAAACAGTGAAAATATTCTCTCTTCAAAACATCCACTTACAAAATATTCACCCCCCTACCCATTCAAAGTTATCAATACTGCTTTAGTTAACAGACATTTTAGGATAAAAATATCTCATTTGCACAAACAACGATTTTCTTTTCTAAGTTGTGAGCAACTCAGATGAAATCTGACTCATCAGTGTTGGCAGTCAGGGGAAACTGAATGCTCTAAGTACAGATGGGCGACTCACTCTCAGGGGCTCACTCTCTCCTCTATCTTATGCAGGCCCAACTGAAGAACCGGGTGAAAAGGACAAGCTCATATAAATAATTCACACAGAGAAGCCCACATGTGTATTCGTATATTATCTCCTAATTCATGCTGTACTGGTTTACAAAAGTCTGTCCCAGACTCCTCCAAGTTAACCATCACCATTTCCCTGCTAGAGATTACAGCTCTCTTATGGAGAGTGCTTATATTAGTGCTTTGGTGAACATTTCCTAATCTCTTTCAGTCACTATGAAATCGTTACTGCCCTACCCAGTTTAACTTCCTGTCAACAAAAATAGATTTACAAAGACTATTCAAGGCGTTGTCAATTCGGTAGCTCTGCTGGTAGGCAATAATGGATTTTTGTTTCCATGGCAGGAGAAAATTACAGGATGGGAGCCTCTTCATGTAATGCTGCTGCACCTGGGAAAAGAAATATGTCAGCTCAACAAAGGCAGAGAATTTTTTTCACCCAGCAGTGAAAAGAAGTACTGACAGGAAATGTACTTGTCCAGAAAGGAGCAAACAATGCTAGGGAAAGTTGCCGTGTAAGCCACAGGACACTATTTCCCAAAGGCAAAGGGGTACACACCATCCATGCTTCAAATTAGGGTGGGAACTCTCAGAAAAACATGGTTCCCCCAAAAATTCCTGTTTATTAATTTGTCCTACTACTCCCAAGACACACCTTGATCAGGTTGTGAAGAAAATGTCACGAGGCAGTACTTGCAATATACTAATGATGGCTCAAGGGCCTTCGCTTTCCACTACATCTCAACTCCTGTTTTCTAATTAAAACAAATGTCAGGGTACAATTTTTATTTCTGTAATGTTTTAACTGACTCAATGACACAATTCACAGAGAAAAATATGGCATAAGAACAACAAAAAAAGTTGTATTAGAGTAACAGAAACACCCCACTGTCCAAGGCTTATTTCAAGGTTACAGTTAATTTATGCTCATTCAAAAGTTATGAGGATTAATAAGATGTTGCAACTTACCTTTGAAGTAATACATGCTTTAAACTGATTTACTCTCACAGAATCAGTCTTGGGAAAAATGCAATGAAAACATGATTTCTTCTCTGATCTATCTTACTTGCCCATTACAATCCATTGATGGGGCATGATCATCAATCCGTTTTCTACACAAAAGTCACATCATCATTCCTCCCAAGTCAAAAGTGTGCAAAGAAAGCAATCGAATGTCTCTGTTCATGCTTTACACTGCCAGCAGAATCAATGCTTTGGCAGAACCAAAAATCCTCTCACTGAGGTCCTAGAGCAAGGTTTTCATTTCACTTTAAGTTCTCCAAAGGAATTAGTCCCCACATATGGTAGATTAACTGCAGCAGCTCAGCTTCTTCAGATGCACTCGAGTTTCCTCACATTATCTGTATCAAGATGTAATTGCGCTGCCAGCTTTGCTGACTGGAATTATTAGTTTTCATATTCAACTACCTATCTGGAACAAATGAGGTGTACTTACTGTCTGGACAGGATGGGAGAACATGGGTAAACAGTGAATACCAAAGACCCGAGGAAAACCCTCAGAAATCAATCACACTTTGTATTAAGAATTGCTTGAGGGGTCTGTAAAGGCTTGATAATCTAAGAACTCTGTAAGTGGCAAAAGCATATTTTAATGAGTATTAGGTCTTAGTTACAAACAAAGCAGTGTCATGCCATAAGATGCCATTTACCCGTGCAATTGCATTCTTTCCTAAGTGATCCATGTCACTAATAGATTTCGTAGGTGAGCTCATTATAAAGAAGCATAGCCATATAAATAACTACAGATTCAAGTGGAAGCCCTTTTTCCTTTGCCTCAGGGTTCTTTCTGCCTCTTACTTTTCTTTCTCTTCTCTACAGGACCCCTATAGAAAGTGCTGCCTTCCCTTCCCCCTGTGTTGCACTCTCCTAGGAGCAAGGAGTGTAGTTCCAAATTATATTCAACATAAAGTCCTAAAAATCTCGAGTCAAAATTTTCTGCAATTGATTAGTTACTCATTTCCTCTTCTGAATAGCTTTTGAAAAAGCAAGGTTCACCTACCATCAGCAAAACTCCTAGCAGTTCACTTCTTAAACAGATGCTTGGCCTAATCAGGCATCTGTTTCCACCAGAAACAACAGCAACAACCACAACCACACAAAAAACACACCAAAAAAAACCCCAGAAAAACAAAAACCACCACCCCAGAAGTATGTCTGGTCCCTGAAACAACCTGTTATTTTGACCAAGCCTTCCAAACCAGGCTGGATGTGGAAGATGTTGCCTAGTTTCCGCTTCTGCTGAAGAAGGGGGAGCAACTGAACATGTGCATGTCTTTCTTTCACATACGATAAGTATGCTGATGTCTAATTTTGTTTTATTTTGAAACAAACAATGAAACAACCCAAAAGATGAAGGTACCAGATGGCACTAACATCACTGCTGCCATTTAGCAGACCTCTGTTCTCTCCTGAGTATGATGTTTCAGTCAGTGGATATTGTCTGCACCTTTCTTGCATTTAGTCACTTTTAGAAGGTTTGTATAGAGACATTGAAAAGGTTACAGATTTATCACCTTTTTATTTTTAATTCAAACCAGACTGAAAACCAGTGATCTGGTCTAACTTTATTTCTCTCTTGGCCCTTCCTTTGTGCTAACCACTTCCCATCCAGCACACTCTTTTTGTTTTTATCTTGCAACATACTTGCACTGTCAAACTAAATTACTATTTGCAGTAAATTTCAGCTCCAACTCTAAGGCACTTTTTATTGAAGTATCTTGTTTGCCCTGGTATGGTTATAGCCCTCTTGGGATTTATATTATAAAATTTATTTTCATGGGTTTATAGCAGTGCAGTAAAAATTCTCATTGCACTGAAATTTGGCTTACAAGCATCAAATACAGTGCTTGTTTTTTAATATTTGAAAGGTTACATTGTAAAGTTGTAGTGATTTTTAAATTATTATTTCTTGATATTTAGAAGCATCTTCATTCTTCTACCATTAATTTTCACTCTACTCTGAATTATTTCTGATGCAGTGCATTAAACAGAAAAAACATCTATTATCTTTTAAAAGTACATACCTGGCTTAAGGTTTTGATTTTAGGTTCTTATTCAGTCAAAACAACAAATTTTCTCACAGACCTTTTCTCTCACCTCCTCATCTCGTCCACATATGAGCTCTCCCTTTCCCATTAGCCTCCTTTTCCCACCGCTGTGCTGGAGCTTCAGACTCTCCCCTTAAAAAGGCTAGCAAGTCTATTTGTCTGCATTTGGAGTAATTTCCTACCCCATCCCTACTTTGTGATGGTACTATGCAACTTACTGTGTAACTGTTCTCTGAAGCAGAGTTCTGGCAGCTGAAAGACTACTCATCGAAAGTTTGTTTCTGTAAGTGAAATAATGATGATTAATTTACTGACTATTACTTTGAGTGCCAAGGTAAATCTCCCAAGACAAATTATATGTGATGTCCCCTTCCCGAAATATTTTCTCTATGCTATTTGCATATTGCCCTATGCCTAGATCACTCTAGTTGAAAATTATGTAACCTTTGAGACACGCGGACTTCGCACTGACCGTAGAAGTCAACGTTTTCTGTGAAAAAAAAATAGGAAAAAAAGTGACCTACAGCCCTGGCAGCACACCTTCTTAAACAACTGCCAAGCAGGACATAAAATACAAAAGCGTGGTGTTCCCCTAAGCATTCAGCAACAACTGCTTAACACACCTGATAAATCTATTTGCATTCAGAAGAGAGGTTAAAGGTGAGAGTGGTGCCATCAGCTTACATTTTACAACAGACATCAGAATAAGGGACAGAAGACATCACTTGCCGCAGGCAGTTCTTAGGCAGTGTTGTCCCATGGATCACAACATCATTATCACAAGGCACTGCATCTGCAAGCCTTCATCACAAACCCCATAAGCTTTAAGTGCTTCAAGAGACTTCTGAACCTGGAATACTTAAAGGAAGATCAGCACTGACCTTTTACAATAAACAGCCCTTCATCATTCAAACAAACAAACAATAACAGCAACAACCCCAAAACAAAACAAAAAAACAAAAAAACAAAAAACAAACAAAAAACCTAAACCAAACAAACAAACAAATAAAAACAAACAAAAAAAACCAACAAAAAACACCAAAAAACCCCCCCAAAAAAACCCCAGCAAAGTAAGCACAGCAAATGGATTACAGGTTTCAAATTCACAGTCAGTTCAGTCTAGCAGAAGAGTGTTTGACCATTGCATAGCTTTGTAGGCACAAAACAATGTAATAAACTAATGCCTGGGTTATATTAAAGAATACTAATTGGAGCAAATGGAAGCGACCCCAACAAGACTAGACATGTGCTTACTGCAGTCAACACATCCTGCATCAGACACAGTAATTGTTTAGATAAATAAAGACACTCACAAACCATTCTTTCTCTCTTTGATCAATGTCACACTGTGCTCAGTGGCTTGCCCCTGCCTGAGACAGTATATACCACAGGTTTAGGCTCTTCTGCTGAGTTAGACGTGGAACATTATTTAAGAATAGAGTTTTGCCTCTTCCAGGACTTCTGTCTGAGTAGAAGCTCAGGCAGCTTACCAGCAATGAGCTGACCATGGCAGTTCACTGGTGGTGAATATTCCCACTGACATGGGAATAACTTACAAAATTTACCATGTGGGAGTACAGCCTTCATCAGTTCTTCATCATCATTACTCTCTTCAGAGGTGGTGCCATTTAATCATCTTTAGGGCCCAACAGTGAGCCCAACCCATGAACTGATTCAAGAACAATAGTCAATTCAGGCAAATTCTGCCTCATTTTTCTTGGCAGCTGTTAAGTTGGTATGACCAGGGGGATATAGAAATGGGATCAAGAGTGTCTCGGGACTTACAGGACAACACGGCAGCCCAAGCAGGCAACTCAGTAGCTGTTGGGGAGAAGAACATATGTGAATGGAAAGAGCAATAGGAACAGTCATGTTTTCATTAAGTTGTTCTTTTCCTTAACATTCTTATTTCAAGCCAATGCAGTTGATTGATTTGACACCCTGCAGATTAACTTTTCATGCCTGTCTTTCGCATGAAAACAGACATTTGTATTTATACCTCAGAAAAAACCAAATATTCCTCCGCTACATTTGACAAGTCTGTTCGCTCTTAGGAATGTAACTAGCTACCCAGGGACAGACAAACTCAGAATGACTCCTCCAAGTCTCAGCACAAATCCATGGCCATTACTATGCTAGTTATTTCTTCTTATGATTTTTCTCAGTAGTTTGTTGTGGTATTGTTGTGGTATTGTTTGGGGAGGAGGGGGGAGGAGTTCCTGACCACTGCAGCTCTTTTTATGCTAAAATGTTTCAGCCCTTGAAAGGCATTGCAAAAGTTCACCACATACCCTTTCCTGGCTGCAGCTCTAGTAGCTCAAGACCTTGATACCCGAGGCAGCCAATGTTACTGCTGAGCTGCTCTCATTTCATTCAGGGTTCAGTGTGGGCAGCTAAAGGGGCAGACTGGGAGGAAAGGAACATGATGTCAGGGGAGCAGGAGGCCCTGGCACTGCAGGCCAGTGGGAGCTGTGGCCAGTGCATGCAGGCTATCCCTGAAACACCTTCCCCAGCACCACTGTCCTCAAGCAGTGGCAGAAAGAGATGGCTTCTGGAGACACACTTGGTTATTGCATTGGGAAAAGGTTGGCCAGTGCACGTCCAGAGGCACAGTAGGTTATGGTGACCAACAGCTGTAGCACCACTGGCTGGCTGGGCACTTCTGCCTAAAATAATCACTATAAAGTTCTAATGAAGAACTTGGGAGAAAGAATTGACCTAATGTTTATTTATCTGCAGTGTGTTAAAGTCACATCCCTCTGTTTAATCCAAAATAGACATGGCATCTTTATTTACACACATATAGAAGCATATGCATACATACATTTGTAGATATACAGCTTTTCCAGAAAGGCGCACCACATGGTTCCATATTTAAAAAACATTTTCACCTCTTTCTGAATTTTAATAAATTTCTGATTTTTTTCTCAAAGAAAAACAAAGGTGGTAGAGAGGCAAATCAAGCAAATACTGCCAAGTTCAGGGTATTGAGAAAACACAATAGAAAGCCCACAGTCTGACCCATTTTTCCTGGCCTCATCCGTGTGACTTAAGTAGAACAGGTTGCATTACCCAATATTATAAAGGATATTGGGCTCTTCTCTTGTTAGATCTTGTTCTCAGCTGTGTACAGCTTTAACCCTTTGAGCTGTTTATTTCTCTTTACACATCTTCGTCAAGGAAGCTTATTTTGTCATGATTATTCAACTCTACTATTTCTCTGAGCAAGATTAAAAGGAAATGTGTGTTGTACTTGCTAACCTAAATCCATACAAAAGCTTTAACTGTAAACTTGAGTGTTTTTTCAAAGTATGCAGTCTACAGCAGTGACCTAGAGGTTGACAGCTTGTCACCCTAGAGTCACAAATATATGTCCTACTGCTAAAATTAGCTAAACTATAATATTTTTCCAATTAAAAAAAAAAAAAAAAAAGAAGTTTCCACATGCTCATGTACTCTTTTCTAAAACTAAGGACCCAATATTGCTCAGGAGCCAATATTACAAATTTTCTCCCAGCTTCTAATGAGATCTGTGAAAGCATTATTATTTAATCACCTATGGGCCCTTGCCAATTTTATTAATACTCATAACTTCTTCTTTTAATAGAATTTAATAGACTTTAATGGAAATTGACCAGACAAGCAACACACAGACTGCTGAACACAGATTTCCCACATACATACTACATTATACAAAATGCCCAATACCAAACCAATAATGCTGATACTCAATGTACACCCTGCAAGTAGGCTGTTCCAGGCACTAGAATTTGGGCATGTTTGCAGGCTCAGGGATGACATTTCTCCCAGGGTCAAGCACTCAGGCTGTTCTTGGAAATTTACGGTGTCAGCAGTTATGACAACCATAAACCTTGTATGTGGCCTGGACAGAGAAAAAAATTTGCAGATTAAATCTACATTTTTTTCTGCCTTCCTCTATTCCTTCAATAACTCTCCCGACAAGACATCCCACTAAATCTTAAACATCAAAGATTATTCCAGGTTCCAGAAAAATTAGGCCAATTACACCAGGGATATGGGTCTGGGTTCTGATGTTGCTAGGGGACTAAGTTTCCTGAAGTTAAATTAACACTGTTTTAACGAAAGCAGTTTTTAACCTGGAATACCAAAGTGCACTTCGAGCATGTACTAGAGCCCTAGCTCTGCAGTGATTAAGAGAAGCATGGTTATTCTTTATTTGATTTGAAGATTTTATTTAGCTTTTAAGGAAAAAAAAATTAGTCCATCCCAGTTCATATCTTCATGTACATTTATAATTTATGCACTGTTGACTGACAGAAAAAGAACAAACATATTAAACTTTGATACCTGCCCTCCAAATGAAGGAAGCATTTCACGATAGAATTTGCATTGTTCAGCTCTGATCATCTTCACATTTAGTTGTTATTGCTGTCTTAAATATTGCTTTTATTTCTTGTCCAAGAATCGGGTATCAACTTTTTGACAGCACATTGAAGAAATTATCTAAGTGCATAAATCCACTTCCTGTATTCTTTCTGGACTTACTTGAGCTGCTCATGGATGGTTTAACCCAAAATATTAAGCTGTACCATTTCTTCCTACAAAACCTGCTGCCCTGTAGGGAAATCTCTGACAGTATTACTTAAGGAAATCAGTTTCATAAATAATGGACATCACTGGGGTTTTTCATATAATTATTTTTTAGCAAAAAATAACTTGACTATACAGTAAGAATATGATATTTGAAGAGTAAGGCATCAAAGTAAAAGCTAAGCAGTGGATCAAGTAACTTGAACCCCAAGCCACAATTTCAAAAAAAAAAATCAGTTAATTTTGCTTTTATGCAAATGCTATTTATCTTGCCTGTTGGCAGTTCAGACTTCATTCCATCTCAGAATGTCTGAGTACTGACATGAGTGAAACTAAGTAGCATAATGATATATCTCCACCTAACTGCTTGTCTTCTTTGCATAATCCCATTTTTAGTATTTGTATCCAAATGAACCTAAAGAATGTAAAGACAGTAGAATAAAAGACACTGTACAAACAAAATAAATTAGCCCCAACACCTGAACTTAAAATGTATTTTAAGAATGGAAAGCCTGGAAGAAACATATCCTACTTTGAGATATAAATAGTTCTGCTTCAAATGTAGGATTTGTCTCCACTTAAACATTTGCAGAGCCTCATGATATTTTGCCATTGCCACAAACTGCTTGTGCCGAGGGACTTTCAGGTCTAATCTTCTTGAACACAGATTTATTGCAGCTTTGCCCTATCTTCAGAGTATTGCATTCCCCTTCCTGCCATTACACCCCTGTATTCTGCATTTGAATGTCTTTATTTTTAAGCTTCTGATGCATGTGCAAACCATCAATTACTCTACACACAGAGAAAGTGCAGCCACCAACAGGTCTGGGATTTTACTCTATTTATAATAAAATATTTGATTTTTTTTTCATCAAGACAACAATTACTATGATTGCATCTGGGTTTAATTTATCTACTTAAATAAGTTTTGTGGATATCCAGAGCATAATGCTATTAACAATTTTACAGAGCTGAGCTCTATCAAGAGTGAAAAAGGTGCTTGAAAGGCAGATTTATGAACTACAGGTAATGAATGTTGCTGAATCCTGAAGCATTCCTGCAATTACAAGTAGCTATTTTCAAGGAAGCCTAAGATTCCCAATAAATTTTAAGCACCTCCAGCTTTAGGAGGGACCATGTTGTGTTGGCAGGCTGGTGGAGAAGACAATGGAGTTGTCAGAATTACAATATCAGGGTAAAAAATTATGTAGACTATTTAAATTTAAGATATAAACAGTCACATTATTTACTACTGCATTATCAATTTGCATTGATGTTATGAAGAATAGCTAATTGCTGTTGCTTATGTACCTTATGTAAAATATGCAAAACTGCAGAAATCAGTAGTACAGATACACTGCCATCAGGAATAACTGGCCCATCAAACTCCGGTTATCACAAATGAGGGGTTAAGCTGACACAAAAAATCACTGTCAAATGTATTAGCAAAAGCAGATTTAATATAAATTTGTGAGAGTACAACTTTACGAAGTGCTGTGGAAAGGTTTACTCTGTTACTTGCTACACAGATGAAACATAAAAAGGAAAAATGGATTAGAATCAGTTTAGAATGATTTACACAGAGACCAGGAACATAAAAGTGTAAGGGTGCAGAAGAGTTAAATCCTGTTGAGTCATGAGGTTCAGAGAGAGTCCCCTTGCTTTCTAAACTCCTGAGAGCCCAGGTGAGGCTGAGTCCAATCTTAGTCCCATACAGTTTAGTCTGAAGGATTTAGCAGCATTTAATAATTAACTGATTTAACATCCATAAAAGGATTCAATAGAATTTACTACAGCTACAACAGTAACTTAATTATAGGTCCAAGTCAGCAACATCCATGCTATACTTGTTGTAGTGTATTTCAATCACTTCACACACGTAAACATGTACAGACACAATGGCTGTGTCTACATGAATTTACGAAGATATACCTGTTAAAAATTTCCCTCAGTTTCAACGAAATACTCACGTTAAATGCCTTGTCATTTCTCCATGGGCGAGACTTAAGCCTTGAGGAGGGAATGGGGGTGCCAGTCCAGGTCCCACCACGAGTTTTCAGTGACAGTCCCGCAAGTATAGCAAAGCTCTGAAGTACCCCTCTAAGAGAGAGGTGCATCCACTGCAGTCCAGAATTGCTCAAAGGGCCTCTCTTAGAACAGCTGCTTAGAGGGTCATAAAATGCTTGGCTTTAGTCATTAGTGAGTTTCTGTCCTGGCTGTAATCCAAGCTGGTAATTACTGGAGTTCTTAAAAAGTTCAGTAACAGTGGTACTGTTGCACTCAGGCTACAATTCAGGTAAATAATGTTACAAGGCTGTCAGAGGATGATTGATTATCTCTTGTTCCCCTCCTGGATGAGGCAGCAGAAGTCCCTGGTACAGACAGTGCCACCCCCACCTTAGCCATGCAAGAGTTTCTGGCACAATCCCATCACACTTCACCACTCAAGTCATTGCTCAAAAGCCAAGGCCTAATGGGAGTTTCTGAGATCACAGAGGAGCCTGAGGAGGGAGCAGGGGGAGTGCTGCATCACCACAGCGGTTCAGAAAACACTCTGGTTGATATAGGTGAGCTAAATTACCATGAAGGCCGATTTATTAATTGGGAACAAAACATTTCCCTGTGAAACCTTCATTAAAAAGCATTTAACTGTGACTAATGCTAGTATATTGTTATGTGTGATCTTAAGCATTATTAAGCAGGTGTCTGACAAATGAGTGCTGCTTCTCAGTGCCTGTCAGTAAGGTGTAGTGGTACATGGCTAATCTAAATGATGTCCTACCGCAGCTGAAGCCCTGGACCTTTTTTATGGCAAATGCAAACCTGTTAAGACACATGGATTTCTATTGAATGTGACAAAATCAGCCTGAAAAAAGGTATAAATGTACCATTTTCATGGTACTTTACAGAGTATTCCAGAGTAGTTTCACGGACTGGTTCTCATTACAGCCCTTGGTAGATGTTTCTTATACTAGATATGACAGATGGATTTTGTAGACTTAGGAAATTTTGAAGCATGTCACAGTAATAAAGTATGTGGCATTTTTTTCCCTTTTAAATTCTGTCATTTCAGTGACAGCAAGGATTATCACCCCAATACAGCATGTAAGTGTGCTTGACTTTCAGCACATCAAAAGTAAAATCTCAAGATGTGTTCCTTTGGTATTCATTAACATGGAACTGGAACAACAGGACCAAATCCAGATCAAGAAAAGAGGTTATTTGCCTTTAGTAGAAATCATTGGAGAGAGAAGGCAAGAGAGACCAATAAAACTACAAGCCAAGTCTGCCCATTCACAACTTCAAAAGTTTTATAAGCATTTAAGAATCCGTCACAAAAAAAGCAAATTAAGGTGATAAATCCCTTTTGTGAGTTTGAAAACACCTATATAATTGTCTTTGTCAAGGAGACCTTTAAAATAAGTTAAAATTTGGCCCCCATCATCATGAATTCATTTAACCTTCCTCCCACACAGTCACATGCTTATCAGCAAGTATTTTCTCAGATGCTCTGTGATTTATGGTCTAACAAAGGTAGAGGAACTGCCTTGCAAAAAGTCTTAGGCTGTGAAGAGTACCTTTAGGGACCAAATATCAACTCACGTGCCCTCTAGAAGGAGCAAGGATCTGAAACATCCGCTCTGCAATCACAGTTACTCTCAATGTTCATGAAGTAACCACCATACGATCTCATATTTCAGTAGCGTTTCACTGCCTCATGCCATTTTGAAGAGGTGATGTACAATTATCATAGTTAATGATAAACTGATTATGAAACCATAAAAATGATGAATAAGGTATTACCAGGTATTCCACAGCATGGATGAAAATGCACATACCTATCAGACAAAATTAAAACAGCAGTAAGCGACAGCAAAATGGAAAAAGAAAAATATCAGCAGTACGAGTTGTAAATAAAACAATTTGCTAAACAATTTGAAGATGTCTGAATTAAGAACATTAATAACAAAAATAAGATATCCAAGTAGAAATCTCACTGAATGTTCTTCAAAACACTGTATGCTTTTGCACATAAACTTTTGAGTCAAAATCCTTTTCTGCAATATTCAGCATATGTCTCATGCTTTATGCTGTAACCAGTATATTGCACTGCATAAATTAATCATGCTTTACAAGCTCTATAAAGATTGCATGCCAGAAATCCATGTGCATACCATCCCATATTTAAACAAACAGAAAACCCATTGTAGAAAATCTTGCCATCTCAAACAAGTAAAATATGGTTTCAAGTCTCATTATTTTTTTCACCCTCCTCTTACAGGATCACAACAACAGCTGCTTGCATGATGGATCTACGCAGATATCCTCTGGATGAACAAAACTGCACCCTAGAAATTGAAAGCTGTAAGTTACTGGAGGGAAAGGGTGGCCAAATGACAGCTGAGAATTGAATGACATTCACAGGTTAGGCAAAACAGGAGGAAGTTGTTCAAATACTGTGTGTTAGTGAGCTTGCACACTGAACATACTAAATGTTTCTGTAATACATAAGCCAAAATATGTTTCATTCACAATATTGGTTGATCCAAGCTTGTAAGATGTCTTTCACAATCTCTTGTCAAGGAAGGGAGGAGCATACTTTTTGAAGATTAGCTCAGAGGGCAGCAATCAAGCACTGTCCATCTTCAGCGCCTAATCACTGCTGAACCTGGATTAATTATTTCACCTCAGCACATTCATCTCTAACATCAAGACTGACATCTTTCCCACGTGGTGGTGGCAGGATTGATCAATTGCTGTTACCAAATAATTTGGAGGTTATAAAAGGAAACAACTTGATCCTTCAGCACCAAGGTTAATGAGAGATTTGTCATTGTCTTCCATGAGCATAAGAACAAGGCATGCACTTAGAAATTTTTATTAACATTGTCTCTATATTTTATGATAGTGGCTTTTAGAGAAGTGCCTGTGAAGGTTTTTGAAAAGAATCTTTATTATGCTGGCCATTCTCTTTCCAGTGCTTCCCATCATGCTACTAATCTCCCCAGTCACTTTCTACTAGTTCACAACTCAGTCTAAGTGTTCCAATCCACCACTTTACAGGACCTGAGAAGTTGCTTATTAAGATGCTTGGGCATTGCAGTCACCTGACTTTTTTTGGCACAAAACAATTTTCTTGATGTTGCTTGCTGCTGCTTGGCTCATCTTCTGGCTTAGACTTAGTAAGCATGTAATGGATGCTTTTGGAGAATAAGTCATATTTTGATTTTCAGAATAAAGTGCATAACACTTCTTCTCAGTCACTTTTCTACCTGATTAGCAGAGGAAATGGATACATATACAATAGCACAGCAACCAAAATAGGTGACGATACTGAAGTTGCCTTCATATTGAACTCATACCTTAGTTTGTTTGTTTGGAAGTAGTTTATTTGAAGTCCCCAGCTCAATCATGACTGAACGTGATAAAAGTACATAAGCATTTATCAGGTAGCAGCCCGAATAAAGAAACAAGACTGACGCTTTACTGGTTTATACCTCTTTTTTCACAAGCTTTCACATAAATGAAGCTTTGTAGGGATAAATGTTCAGTGAGAATGGACTTGGTAGTACCACTAAGACCTCATAAAGAATCAAAATTAGCATCAGATGGAATAAGCAATTAAAATGCTAACACAATCAGGGATGAGATAATACCATGTCGCTCATGTGGCCAGTCACACATGCTGAAAAGAAAATTGCTTTTCAGACCTTTTGAACACTTGTATAAATAATTCATGTCTCCAGAGATACATATGTTGATATGTTAAGACTTGTTGAGCTGATCACAATTTGCAACAGGTCAAAATTGGAGAGCGAATTACTTCTCATTTAGGTCAGTTCTACTAACAACTGAATGATTTTCCAAAAGCACAGATGTGCTTATCTGCTGCTGGAAGCCCACAGGTAGTAGCTGTGTCAGGGGCACTGATGTCTTTGACAATTCTCCACCTAAAATATACCTTCTAATGCACCACAGTTCTTCTCATCTGCATGTCTGAAACGCTTGAAAATTATTGATCATGCTTGGAAGAATAGAGTTCTGAAGCACAAGCTGCCTACTTCTTTCTTAGGCATCTGAGTACAAGTAAGCCCTTTGTCCAGAGTACTCTGCACTTATAAGTGTCCACTAATCCCCTTGAAAGTAAGGAGGGGGTAGAATGGAGAGGGTGAATAAGGAGGTGATATGACATGGTTTCTCTGCTCATGCCATGTGTATTAAGCACATGGCATTTGCTTCCATGACAGAAGCAATTTATAAGATTCCCTCTCACCCTCAAGCTCTTCTTCCAGCTCCTGCATCACCCTTCAGCTATTGTACTTCTGTTCTGTTTCTATTGTGCTGGTATACAAATGTTCACAGAGCTAGGATGAAAATAAAACTGTTAAAAATTTTTTGGTTAAAAAAATATCCCTTTGATAGAAAGCCTTATCTACCTCAATTTTAGGACAGACAGGAATTAAATAAAGCCCAGGACAGAACTGTTCCTTAAATAAAAGGGCCAGGGAAGGTGGTGCTATGATCACTAAGCAGGTCTGTAAATCACTAAGCAAGTCTGTGCGATAGCAAGCAGCATTTCTCACCACTAGACAGATACTGAGCAGTATGTGCACTGTCAGACCATTTTCAAAGCACGGGAAAGTGGTTTTGTTCATTTTTATTCTGTGCACAGTTACATGGTTTAACCCATGTGGCACCAGCTTCCAGAGCAGTACTGTTGGACTGTGAGAGCTGCAGGATTTCCTTCATTCCTAAAGGCTGGCAGGCACGTGGCTTCTCAGTGAGTCCCAGGGTGCTTCCCCATTTCTAAAACAAGCAAGCTGGAGATACATTTTCCCCTCCAAAAGCTGAGTACTCCCCAGTGCATCCACAAGAGCTGTGCAGCTGTGCAGCAGTGTCACAGAGCACCAGTGCTGAAGCACACACAGCCTGGCTCTCTTTTGAGTTCCCATGTGTTTTTAAGGGTGACTTACTCCTGCTGCAGAAGGAGCATGTTCCAGAGGAGCCAGGAAGTCCCACAGATTAATTTATCAAAGAATAGATTAACATCACACTACTTGTGAGCAGAAAGGCAGTGAGTCACTTCACCTTATAGGGATGCTGTGGTAATTAGCCAAAGACAGCCCCTGAAAATCTAAAGTGATAGGAATTGTTCCTTAATAATACTTAACAGTGAGTAATTTTGGGCAATGCAATAGCAGCAAAACAGCTGTGTGACACGGAAATGGAAAAGAGCATAAGGAATCAAATGCTGCACTATTATCGAACCTCTCCAGCAGCACAGCAAAGGCATGGATAATGCATGCCTATATTGAGCCAGCAGATTATTTTCATTAAAAAATTGCATTTCCAGCTTTTCTGAAGCTATCTTGCAGGACTGCAGAAGCTACGTATGCATGGTTGACAATGAGAGAAATGTATACATTTAGGAGGAGAGCATTTTAGCTGCGCATGTTCCTTCACACATGTTTTTCACATCTTTACCCAACCAGTTCACCTTATTCCAAATTCTGCAGTGGAAGATTGGGAGACTATATCAGATGTTTTACACCTGTTCCAGTGTCTAATACCATGATGGCCACTGGAAACTTCTGTGTACAGAATCAAGGGATTTTATAACTGGCACTGCTTCATCAGCAGAGCTGGGATCTGTAACAATCCATTTCTCACAGATTAGCATATACTGGGGAAGAGGAGACTTAATACTTGGCTGGAGGTTACACAGACTGCTTGGCACTCTCACATGAGTTCTGATGGATGTCAGCTTGGCAATTTAAGATGTTAAATCCCCCAGCTGTTAGTTCTGCTGTATCAGGTAGCCTTTGGCAAGGGCTACAACTGCTATGGCAGTTCAGAACCCAGAGCCTTGGCACAAGTCCACTGTCCCTGGCAGCAGCCACAACAGGGTCTGGATTGGCATGAGTGTAGATGCACATCTCAGCTGATAAAGGAGCAAGCATGAGGAGGCAAACAACCAGGGACAGTGGCATCAAAATGCTACAGTTTTATCACCCAGAGATTGTCTGTCAGAGACTGCTGGCTGCCCACAGCCGCCCCACTGTAGCATCCTTCTTTACAAGTGCTGACCTCAATGCTCTGCCTAGAAGATAAGACAGAATACTGTTATTACTCTAATACTCTTTGTCCCTCTGAGGTGTCCAGTATCGCAGTCACAGTGTGACCTTGTGGACTGAGCTTGCACCTGGCTTTCACTCATCAGAAAAAAATGTGTGCCGACAGCATCACTCTGACAATAAAATAACTCCCCATTTGGGGTTTTACAGCATCTCACAAACTTCAGTGAAATGTGTTTCCTTGTCACAGGAGAGGAAAGGCCCAGCTGTGCTCTAGTTTGGTAAAGTTATTTACTTATTGGCAAGCTGCTGTATGTTTTACAACAGGTCTGAGCTGATTATCAAAAGTGTCCCTTTGGACTCAAAAATTTGTGTCTCTATGACAACAGTAATGCTGCAGCATGATTCAGGGATCAACACTGCAACACTGAACCATGCATTCGCCTTGTCAGCAGCGCCCTTAGAAACCACTTGTATGGGTGAGCTGAACAAGCTCACAGAAACCTGAACAGAGATACTTGGGGAAAAGAGGAAGATTTTTTCAGTTGGCTACAGTATAAAAAATGGCAATTCTGTTTTGATTCCACTGTTTTTATGGCTGTCCCTTCTTCATATAGAAATAGATCTAACACTAAGTATATGTAATGCTTCTGTGAAAGCACAACCAACTTAGAGTGATATTACGGTAAAGCAACAAACTGCTCCACTTGAATCTCTACATAGTTTGTCACCAGAAAAAAATAACAACTGAGTTCATACCTGAACATTCATTATCACCTTTGTTGGCATAGGGCCATCTGACAGAATGAGATTTGAACAGATTTATCACAGCTCTCTCCTTGAGACAAGATTGCATTGATCCAGGGTATGATTGCACTTGAACTACCAAGGATGTAAGAACCTACACCTCAAACAAATAGGGATATTTTTTTAGAGATGAAAAGCCTGTCTTAAATCCAAGCTTTCCCATATAGCTTTTCCTTTGCCTGTCTGCAGGCACCAGATATCTAGTAATTTATTCATGCCTGGCAATAAAAATTCACTAATGAATATTGCTGTTCTGGTACCTGAGGCAGCAAGAGCTTTGAGCTGGATCCACTTATGTATTTTCCCTAAAGTATCCAAAACCACTAAAAGGGCATCTGGTCTCATCCTGCTTCTCACCAAGCATATCAAATTGCTTCCACAGAAAGCATAATTTCTCCCTTCTCAAAGAAGCTTGTTGCTCAGAGTATTCTAAAAGCCAATTGCAAGGCCCCTTCCCAATTAAAAAAAAAAAAAAAAAAAAAGGCTGGAAGGATGATGAACCCAATGCCTTTCTTAAGGGCTTCCATTTCTGATGTTCCTAAAGAGGGTAGCCCCCCCCACCAGTTGCTTAGGTTTTGCCACATAAATGAAGAGCTTCTCTCAGTCACCCTCCTGCCAGACTGCCCTGCTCTCCCATGGGACCTGTCAGCCATAAACCCATTGTCTGGAATGTATTGCTTCCCATGGGCCCACTAAACCCTGGGGAAAAAAAAAACCTCATTTTCTCCGCTTTGACCTGTCTCTGGTTGTTACAGCATAGCACTGGGAACAAAAACTCTCTTCTGCTTCTGGCCAATTCCTTTAACTGTTCTAAAATACATACTCAGCCTTAAATTTCTTTCAGACTTGGTGGACTAGAAGAGAGAGAGGTTCCAAAACTCAGATCTGTCAAACAGTGCATCTTTCTGAGATGTGATGCAATGCAAACTGTCTGCCTGCCCATCTTGACTTAATCTGCCAGCTTTATGTGATAGGATGTTGTTAGCATCTGATCCCATTTGCAGCACTCACAATTCACTGGGGTGTAGGTGTGTCTCCATCCATGCCTGCTGTTCTCTCAGTGCTGCCTGCGCTAGGACATGCCCACAACACCTTATTTCACAAAGACTCTGCCCCTGGATCAAATGCCACATTCAAGCTCCAACAAAGCCTAACAAAAGAACAGGCAACAGCAGGACACAGAAGAGCACACTTTCTCACAGCACACTCATAAAACAAGCAAGACAGTAGCATATGAAACACCTCAGCTAGAGCAGGAGTGGAGATCAGCACAAAAGGCTGCCGAGTTTATCCCATATACTGCCCACTGCGATAGCAAAGAGACTACTCTCTGGGCAGCACATCTTGCAATTTGAAACTCACTTTATAATTTCTTAAGACATTCAGATAAAGACCCCAGGTTGCTCCATATACCCTGTGCAGACTACGCACACTGAGCTTATATCATTGCAAGCACACTCTCAGAAGGATCGCCCGTGGAGACTCTGCACGCACACAACAATCTGGAGATCCACATTAACTTCTGACATGCCATCCTTCTGAGCTGCAGAGAACATGCTGGCAGCAAAACAAGAGGTTTTAAAGTTGCAGCATGAGCATCCACAGCAGCAGATTTAAACATCACAGGAACAGAAAGACAAGCACGGAGCTGTGAAGCTGAGCAAGTTGTTTTTTAGATACTCTGAGAGGCAGATTCACAAATAGCTTGCTGATATTGAAACTGAGAAATTAGCCAAGTAGGACTGCATGTTTCCTTTTTTTTCCACATCAGAATTTAAAATGTATTTTTGGCTCAGTTTTTGTCATTCCTTACCACTCATCTTTTAAGTCAGCCACTGAGCTAAAATAATTCATTCTTCACAGCACACTAGTGTTAAGCCACAGCGACTGCTCTGTTTCCACACTTTGGAAAGATTTCTTTCCCCAGAGGACTGTAAATCAGTTATGTTACTTTCACAATGTATTTTTATACTGCACACAAATTTACAAATTACTCAGATGCTGATAGTTTAGTCTATATGATTGTCCCTTTTTATTTTTAAAAAGATGGATAGCTTGTCTTTATATGGGTGCATAGATTTTAATAGCAAATATTTGACATTCAATAATTCCTGTACATGAACATATGAAATTAGCAAAGCCTGGTGTATCTTAAGCACTTTTCTATTGCACACAGGGGAATGCAGAGTTATTTTCACCAATTGCTCTTCTCGTTTAGTGTCATCTTAGTAACCTCAGAGGTGCCAATACGGGACTCAAGGTATCCCCTGGTGACCACAGTGGGGATACCAGGAAAGCTGGAGCTTTGTCACTTCCCAGCACAGCCTCATCAAGTCTCAGTCTTCAGCCTCTGAGACCCCCCAGGCCGGGGGAACAGCAGAAGAAAAATAATCTCTCCATCTGGTCATATCACAGTCTTGGAAGACCTGGTATACTGTGCTTTGAGACAATGCAGTTGTCCTAGAACGTTGAATTCATATATTTCATTGTCTTCTGCCAAGGTGTGAATTGCTGTATAAAAGCAAAAAAACCCAGAACAAACTAGAAAATTCTGGTACTCATGGATTTGCTTTCAATTTGTAAAAATTAAGCCTTGCCCCCAATGCATCTAAATTTACAGATATTATAAATCTTGAGAAATTTTCTACTCAGTGACTATCCAGTCTTTGTCTTTATCTGTATGTGTGGCTTCTTGACACTGCAGTAATACAAATAACAAAACACAATGCCTTAAGTCTCAGTGTGGGAAGACAGCTTATCTGACCTGGGACAATATTAATATGAAGTAGTTTTATTAAGTGGGCAGTATGCTCACATGCAAGTCCTCCAGCCCTCAGGAAACTACTCTGCAGAACGGAGAACAGAATTGAGCCCTTCAGATAAAACTGTTAATGCTTCCTCCATCAGCTTTCTGCTACCACCTCTAACAGCTTTATTTATTTATTCACATTCCTTATAAACTTACAGCAATAAGCATTAAGTGCCAGAGTAGACTGTACAAAGAGGCACAGGTTGTTATGAGGAAACCACAGCGTGTGGAAAACTTCAAGAAGAAAACATTGAGCATTTCCATTTTGTTTGAAGATTTCATTCATACTGATATAATTTTTCATTTAATTTATATTTTCTGGTGATTGGCAGAATTCAGCAATTCATCGCATTTCCATGGAAACAGCACCACCAAGTTTCCCAGACCGCCAGCTCAGAAGTCCCTAGCCATGCAGGAAACATCTATGCAGAGAGGTCCACGTTTGTCTCCCTTAGTCTTTTAAATACCTATTACCATTGGAGTGCAAGCCTGGTTTGCAAAAGGGACAACTGTCCATCAGTACGTAGATGGAAACTGAATTAACAATGACTCATTTCACACGGAGCATTGGACCCCTGGATCATGGCTAGGTAGCCATAGTGCTGATGGCCAGGGAAAATGGAAAGGCTGCATGGTAACCCTAATTACAGATCTGAGCTATTGAAGTGGCACCTAAAGGTTACTAGATTGCTACCCAGTATTCCTATCTCTGCCTGCAGCTTCCTGGTGAGGTGCAATTTTGGCTAATACTCTCAGTGACTTAGCTCAGAATACATGGCCAATCTTCTCAGCAATCTATTTCCATTCTTACTCATTTATATTCTGTAAGTGCCTATAAGCACAAATACAGGCTGGTTAAGGAATGGATTGGGAGAAGGACTTGGGGGCTTTGGTTGATGGAAGCTCAGCATGACCTGGCAATGTCACTCCCAGCCCAGGAAGCCAACCACTTCCTGGGCTGCATCAAAGGCTGCATGTCCAGCAGGCCAAGGGATGTGGTTCTGTCCCTCTGCTCTGCTCCTGTGACACCCCACTGCAGCGCAGTGTCCATCTCTGGGGTCCCCAGTGTAAGAAGGACATGGACCTGTTGGAGTGGGCCCAGAGGGAGCCACCAAGAGGGGCAGAGCACCTCTACTATGAAGACAGACTGAGAGAATTGGAGGTGTTCAGCCTGAAGACAAGACCAGAGAGACCTTACAGAGCCTTCCAGTACTTAAAGGGGGCCTGCAAGAGAGCTGGAGAGGGACTTTTACAAGAGCATGTAGTGACAGGACAAGGGGTAATAGCTTCAAATTGAAAGAGAGTAGGTTTAGATTAGATATTAGGAGCAAATTATTTTCTGTGAGGCTGGTGAGGCACTGGAACAGGTTGCCCAGGGAAGGTGTGGACGTGCCATCCCTGGAAGTGTTCAAGACCAGGTTGGATGGAGCTTTGATCAACCAGGTCTAGTGGAAAGTGTCCCTGCCCATGACAGGAGGGTTGGAACTTTTAAGTTCCCTTCCAACTCAAACCTTGCTATGCTTCTGTGATTCCATGATTCTGTGATCACTAAATTACCTATGGAGGTTTCTTCCTGAGGGGAAAAAAGCCCTGTCATTTAAACTTTTACCATTTCTAATCCAAACCACACAGACCATGACTGCCTTATTTGTATTCACATTTAGGGTCAAAGCAACAGATGTTGTAATTCAGATATTTCACGCACTTACTGTGGCCAGGAATACGTATCAACAAGTTTAGGCAGACAGGAAACCATTCAGCATCTTTTGATTATAAGACCTTGGATCTCCTCCCTCTGTGGAGCACCTGCCCCTCCATTACACCTTATATTAGTCCTAGTGTATGTAGTACTAATGAGTGTGTGCAGCATGTCTGCCTCCCTCCACACAAAACTGCAGATACTAAGGAGGAATTGTACATTAACCACCCAAAAAGCCTGTTCCTCTGCTTCTAGACACAGAAACCCCCTACTCATTCTTTAGTGCTTAAGGAAAAATGGCAACCCTAGCAGTACCTCAAACACCTTGATGTCCAAGAAAGCATTAATTTCCTTGCTGCAGGACTGCACTCCTTGCTGAGCTCAGTCTCCTTTTGCCCAAGGGAACATGGTATTTTTCAGGCAAGAGTTTTTTCGCAGCACAGTATATGAATTCAGTAATGTGTAACTATTTTGGCAAAATACGCACACAGAAAATGTGGAGTACACGTACCATTCATGTGCATTGCCAAATTCTTCTCAATTATTCTTAATTTTGTCTGAATGAAAATTTTAATGTAGCTCAATATAACTTTAAATCTGTCTACAATTGTTCATGAATTGAAAATTCAGCTACTTATATAGTCAGAATAGTGAGTGAGACCATGGTGGCAACCAAGTACCAACCAACCACTCACTCACTCCCCTCTCACTCCCCTCTTCCCCCAGTGAGGAGGAGAAGAATCAGAAAAGGAAGGGCAGACCACCATGAAAACCTCATTCTCACTATTTATATAAAAAGCCCAAGTGCAGTGTACTTGCCTCCACATTTACCTCTGAAAAACTTTATGCACCTGAATTAATTAAAACTTTTGTAAGGGTTTTTACTGTCTCAGGTGGGAACACAATATTGCACAGAAATACGCATACTTTATAAGACATGCTGGCATAAGTAAGAAATACACAATGTCCTGATTCATTTCCAGTGTGAATCCTGTGGAAAGCAGAGACCCTACTGCCTTAAAGAAGAGCAGGTTTTGGCCTGTCACACTGGAGCACCAACCAGATGGACCTGGATTTCAAATGCCTTTTTCACCAAGTACAACAGCTGTATCTAAAATTGGGCGAGTCTGCCTGGCAACAAAATGAGAGCACTTAGAAGTAGATCTTAATTAGTCAAATGAAATAAGTGCTCAAGGGCAAGATGTGTTTACAATAAGAGCAGACAAAACTGTGTACCATGCAATATTGACTGAACTAAATTAATTGAATGCTAAGCAGCTGGACCTCTGTTGCTAATGTTTACATAATGTGCTTATAAATAGTGTTGTTCCCTTTTTAACTTTGCAGAGCAACCCAAGTCAGAAAAAAACTTCCAGGATTATGGCTCAGACTGTGAGAGTCATCTATTGTACAGCAGCTCAAATGAGAAAGAAAGAGTAAGGAAGAAACTGATTAGTTTATCGGACTTATAAATTCTACATAAAATGTGCTCCAGCATTGCAAGCAAGTTACGTTATCAAAATTATTCAAGTCCAAAGTTGAATCACTGGCGCTGTTCACTAAACATTTTTGTATAAGGGACTTTGGAGTTTTCAATGACATTTTAGCCTCTAAGCTACTATGGGCAGGTTTCTTATTACTACACAAAATGTATGGGCATGAACAAGACTGTCTAATCACAGTTTGATTTACAGGAATTACACAAAGATGTGTAGAGTCAGAGGCTCTTAACATCAGGCTAAAAATCATCACTGCGGTGATGAAAGAAAAGTGTTGTAAAGGTGAAAAAAATGAGATGGGTAAATCAGGCTGCATTGGAACATGTCAGACCCCCAGCTGTTGTACTGTCTTAGATCAAATGTCCATCCTGCCCATCATCTTGTCTCTCAGAGTGGCTAGCAGAACATATCAATGAAGCCAGAACACAGACTAGGATACATGTGGTGATATTTCCTCAGTAAACACCTCCAGTAAGTGTTCTGCACTTTGCTACATCAAGGCAGATATAGTATCATTGTCTTTAACACCCTGGATGGATTTTTATTCTGTGACTCTGTGGTAACTTTTGAATAAGCATAAACTCAGGGGACTCATGACAATGAGTGAACACAGTGAGTTCTGCAGTTTATCTGTGTGCTGTATTTCCTTTTCTTTCAAACTAGCCACTAGACATATGATTTGTTGCTTTCTTGGTCTGAAAATCTGATGGTCTGTAAATAATCGTGTGCTCTTCAAACTCAGCGTGGTAACTTAGGATCTTGCAGACTTCTTTCATCAGCCACCTTACCTCCAGGCTAAAGAATCATGACTTAGGTTCTTTCTTCACTGGAATTAAAGATGTCCTTCATCACCTCCACAGTCCTCCTTCCTAGCCAATTTAGGATTTTTATTTCAGGGAAAGAAAGGAAACTTCATGAAATATCACAATGTGAATTGGAATGCATATGGAAATGCAAACAAATAATTTTGTGTTTGTGTTCCTTTCCCAATATTTTCCTAGTTTGTGTTTTTTTATAGTGAATGAGAATTAAATTCTTACTAGTGAACAGGACACAAAATAAAAATACCAGCCTACTTTATAGGAGGCACTCTTGCACATAAATGCTAACTAAATCATACTAAAATGAGTTTCTGATTGTGCAGTGCATTATATTTATTTTAGGCTTTTAGGTCCTTTGCTGTCACTGGCATAATCCAGTAGAAGGAGCCAAATTAACTGGCAAGGCATTTTCAATATAAGTTTGACTACTTATCCAGAATCCCTCATTTCCCTCTGTTGAGACACAGTGATACAGAGAAGTCCTGCTGTGTTAGCCATTAAACAGATATTAAACAAAACCAAACAATTTCCCTCCCAAAGGACTTTCAGGTTTGAATCAATTCTCATTGGCAAAAAATGATAACAAGTAACAGTGAACCAATATTAAAGGTATTTGCAAATAAGGCAAGGTTATAATTCACTCTGTGAACTAGATTAGGATCTTGCAAGTGTGACTTTGTGCTGTAATAACATTCGTTTTCTGCCTCTAATGGATAGGAAGTTATGTTTCCAACTGGAATGGAACAGATTGCCCCACACATAAAATTTATTTTTATTTGAGGAACCTCCTTAAATAACTGACAATATGTAGTACTCCAGAAGTCTAACCAGGTTTTCGTCTGGGACAGTGTGGCTAAGGCTAAATTCTAACTTATATCCCCAGTGAAAATAAAAAATATTTCTCAGTGACAAAAAAAAAAAAGTAACTTACAGATGCAAACACCCACTCAAACTTAGGTGGCAGGGAGCCTTTTCAAGCAATTTTATCAGCTTGGTGTTAACCAGCTACATTGATTTCCAAAACACATCTTCAGATGTGTGCTGCCCCATTCATATGTCGGGTTTAAGTTGAAATAGCACGATACATTTACCACTGTGTGGACCACCTTGGTCATGTGTGGAAGAAATGCATTATCTTCCTTTTATGAATACAATCATTGGAACAATAACAAGAAAAACATAATACATTTAGCAACAGATTAAGTTGTTATGAAAGGGACGATCTGGGAGGAATGGAAGAGGGTTGTGGTCCAGCCTCATATCCTTACCCAGGGCCAAATAATTTTTGCACACAGAATTTATGTAGTCTTTTGAAAAGTCCTCATTGGACTCAGATCCTACAGAAGAGACCTGGCTGCTGGGTGTTTCAGAGCTACCTACCCTGGAGAATCAGAAGGAAAAAGGGATTCTGTTTGGACATCTCTGCTCAATTGGTAATGATAGTGGAACCATGACTTGTATTTGTGAGTGTAACACAGATCCTCATTTATCCCAGAGATATTTGAGAAGAAAAGTGCTGCAGTGGAAAACAAAATAGCCTGTTGACATCCCATGCATTGTTAAACTCGGCTGTATCACAGTGTCAGCAACATTTCTAAAATATTTTTCTGTGAACAGCAAGATTTATACATAGCCTATTTCTTGCCCTGTGGTATATAGTTACTTTTTAGATCTGTGGTACCTCTGACCAAGTGTTCTCACTTGAAATCTCAGCTGCTGTTCTATATGTTTTAAAAAAAAAAAAAAAAAAAAAGTGTTGGCACATTAAGGGCTGTTTTTTCATTTCTGGACAACATTTTCAAGGAAGCAGAAGTTTTATATCTCAAACTGGAAACTTAAATGTGTTTTTTATTGGCTTTGAAGATGGAAAACAATCTAGCAAGAAAAAAAGGGCTTAAATAGAACAAATAATTTTCAGGGACCGTTATTAATGATAGAATAAATAAAATGTTAGCGGTCATTTATTATTTAGGTCAACAAAACCAGACGCAGAATTCCTGGGGAAACTGTTTGATTAAGTGAGCCAGACTGCCCGGGATGAGAGCCCAGAAACGAGGCCAGGCTGGCTCCAGAAATAGGGAGCAAGTGGCGTTGGGACCGCAGCGCTCCCCCCGCGCCGGGGCCGCCCGGGACACGGCACCGCCCGCCGAGCGCGGAGCGCGGGCGCCCCCGCGCGGCCCCGGGGCGCCGTGCCCGAGCGGCTCGGGGCTCCCCCGCGCCCGCGGAGCGAACCCCGGGGCTCTTCCCACCGCGGAACGAACCCCGGGGCTCTTCCCACCGCGGAGCGAACTGCGGGGCTCTCCCACCCTCGGAGCGAACCCCGGAGCTCTTCCCACCGCGGAACGAACTGCGGGGCTCTCCCTCCCGCGGAGCGAACCCCGGGGCTCCCCCGCCCGCGGAGCGAGCTGCGGGGCTCTCCCACCCTCGGAGCGAACCCCGGGGCTCTCCCTCCCGCGGAGCGAACCCCGGGGCTCTTCTCCCGCGGAGCGAATTCCAGGGCTCTCCCGCCCGCGCCGCCCCCGCCCCATGGCAGCTATTGTCAGCAGCATTGGAATAGTGCAGGTCCGCGGTATCTAACTTGTATGAAATTTGTGTTCAGACATCTCGGTCCGGTTGAGAGCGCTGCGCTCTCTCTGGCACAAAAGCAGAGGTATGCATTTAAATAGGTGACATGGATACGTACACAGAAGGAAAAGGATTATATGGGAAAAGAGCTGCCGAGGGAATACCTGGGCTGTACAGATAAGTTCAGTGAACAAACCAGCATTAGCACTGGCCACTGCGCTGGCAAGACCTGCTTTTCCTATCACTGAAATAGCTTTTCTTCCATTGCAAACGCTAAGGCATTTGCTGCCTGAAATAAGGGTCTTTCATTGCCTGCTAGTCAGAAGTCAGTACTGCTCCACACTTGAAGGTTTCTTAATTTACATCACTACAGCTCCTCGCTTAAAGGCACTGTCCCCTTGAAAAAGGAGAAAGAGCAATATGCCTTCAGCTGACTGTTCAGAGCTGAGATCAGGTCCTGTCTTTAAACTGCAGCCAGCTGTCTTCCTCTCAAGTTTGCTAGGAGAAGGCCATGTCAATGCCTATAAAACTTGAGGGCCTCCAATGAGTGACAACAGCTCACAGCACCTGTGAGTTACTGTCAGCCATGAAAGCGATGCCTCTTACACACCTAGAACAATGTGCAAAGCACATAAGGAAAGGGCTTCACACAGCAACAATCCTATCACGTCAGGGAACGGACTGCCTGGGGAGAATTTGCGTCTTGTTAGTGTCTAGCAGAGATATTACAATGACTGCCAAGGAAATAATGAATGTACTGAAGTTCACTGTACCTAAAACCACAGGAAGATGTTCTTGCTCAATTACTTTTCTAAAAAGAGAGGTAAAAAAGGTGAATGCTCCTGAGTGAGAAAAATCACTATCCATTTCTCGTAATTTCCTTCAGTTTTAAGGAAGCTTTAATCTAAGAAAGAAAACAGTGTATTTAGAAAAAGTGGTAGCTAACATTAGACCCATTTTTTGTTGTATTTGGAAGTCTGTTTTAAGTAGAGGTTAAAAACATGGCCTGTCAGCAGTGACAGCTTGTCACCAGTTGATACCTTACATGCAAGGTTTTTGCTTTTGGTCACTTGACTTTATAACCCACTAGTTCTACTTTTCATTTTTTCAGCCAAAGTCATAGAAAGCAAGACGAGGGGAAAGCACATTTGTCTACATTACAAAACTCACATAATTTCCTTTTGCGAAGATCCAACATCACCACACAGTGTATCAATAACATGGTGCAATCTTTTTGTAGGAGGTTGTGGCAGTTTTCTTTTTGAAATCTGCCATCCGATATCCCTGGTGTTTATTTGGCAACATTGTGGGTTTTAACAACTAAATCAGTAATAATTCACCTTCAGGGAAGGGAATTTTAGCCACAATAAAGTGCGCAAACTATTCCCTCTTTTGTCAAAACGTCAGAGAAACTGCAGAGACGCTGGCTGTGGCTGCCTTAAGAAGCTGCAGGTAGAGTCAGGAGCTGCTGAGGACTGGAGATAGCTCCTCTCTCTGCCCTGGGTCCCAGCATGCACTGTCCAAGGAAGCAGCACAGTCAGAGCAAAATTGGAGGGCAGGATGTGAAAAGGGCAACAGGTGATGATGGCACAGAACAGAAGAATCATTTTCATGGTTTTCCTCCAAACTGTGAGGCAGAATTCAGGACTCTCACATCTGAACCTTCACCTGTGACTTTGCAGCAAGTACCTGCTCAGCATCTAGGTAGTGATGCAAAGCCTTTAAAGCAGCTGCTGGAGTCCTACTACCAAGCAGCTACTTCCGTTCCTTTTGCAATGAAAAGGAATGTAAACCAGCCATGCAGAGCTCTGTGTCACAGCCCTGAGATGGTTCATTTGAAAAAAAAATAGCATAAGTAATGGGAAGCACAGTTTTAAGCTTACAGCTGCAATCCATATTACATAGGTTAGTGTGGTTTTCAGAGCAATTCAGATCGTTAGAACACCACGGCACTGAGCAATTCAGAAATAAAATATGTGAGCATTTAACCTTGTTCAGCCTGTCACCGTGTGTTTGCATCAAAAGACAGCTGTTCAATAGCTGCAGACTTTCCAAGCAGTCTCTGGAGCCTGGCAGCAAATCATAAGAGCTTCTCTGATTGGCACCAGGGAAACCACGGATCTGTTCTGCATGTGGTCAGCCTTCCAGGGATGAGGCTATTACTGGGCACCATCACAGGAAAAGACATCTCAAGTCTAATTTCCTTAGCTTGATATTGCATCACTTGTACATATGAAAGGATAGGTTCCTAACTCTGTGGAGGCTTCTGATGCTACGGTTGGTTCAACTGGCAAAAGTACTGTCAAGTTTTCTAAAGATTTGAGTTCCAACTGATGTTTTTATTTGATCTGTGTTATATGAGTTAAATCTGATTGAATCTAACACCTGAAGCAAAAATTTAAAAATAGATGAGATGTTCTCTCCTTCGGTAGATATCTGGGGAAACTAGAAAAATGCAATAAAGTGGAACCAGTTTAAATATTAGTTCAAAAATGTTGTCAATTGTGAGATTTTTTTGAAACTCAGTCACTTCCGAGTTCAATCAAAATATTTCTGAAAATGGTAACAATAATGTTAACATTTCCAGTGAAAGAATGGCAAATTAATTTTTAATTAAATTATAAATAATCAACATCTCTGTTAAAAGGAAACAGAAGAAAGGTGCTAGTTTTAGAGTAAAAAAGAAATAGTTCTGTGATAACAGAAGATCAAAGATGGCATGGTCTAATTAAAATATAAAATGCTTCATGAATATCAAAGGGTTACCTACAGCTCTGACAGACATTGTCAGGTAATATTACAGGCACCTTAATTCTTCTAGAATCATCTTTGCCTCCACTGGCTCCCAACTCTGTCTTTTCTCACATCCTGCATAGAAATCAAATGAAAAGCTGTGACCTGAACCTGGTTTTACTGTCAGAGCTCCTCCAAAGAGAGTTTAAAAGTTTTGCTGATGGTGTATCTGTCTGTTGGCAAAATGAGCAACTCAAGCGTCAATGAAAACTAGTTGTATTAGAGCTAGCTAACAAACAAACTTCAATAATGAATTCTGTCCTTGTTTTCTGTCTTCTCCTTTTCTACATCTAGAAGCTTCCTCAGGGTATAGAGGAGGCTTCTATGTAACAGAAATGTCACACAGCAGAAGGCTGAATTCCTGATTAACAGCAGCTCCTTTCACTTGAACTGCAACTATTTCAGCAAAATAATTAAAAGAAAAGTCAGTAATCAAATTGTGCCTCTGTTTCAGATGGATACACTACTGATGATATTGAATTTTACTGGAATGGAGGAGAGTCAGCAGTAACAGGAGTTAGTAACATCGAGCTCCCGCAATTTTCTATCGTGGATTACAAGATGGTATCAAAGAGAGTGGAATTTACAACAGGTAAGCACCAGCAAGTTAAAAAAAATTGTCCCCTCTTCCTACAACCCAGAAATATCAGTGCCTACCTCTTGTTAGGCATTAGTCATTATATGACTTCTTTCTTTCAGGAGCATATCCTCGATTATCACTTAGCTTCCGGCTTAAAAGAAACATTGGATACTTCATTTTGCAAACCTATATGCCTTCCACACTGATCACAATTCTGTCCTGGGTGTCTTTTTGGATCAATTACGATGCCTCGGCTGCCAGAGTTGCTCTAGGTAACTTCTCAAAATGACCGAACTACACAGACACTTGCTGCCTTTGAACACAGGGGCACCAAATCCATAGTGTTGACTGCAGCATCATTAATTGTGATCTTACACAGGCAGCATAGGTGGGGCCTCGGTTGTCAGGCAGGTGTGACCTTGCCTACGTCTGAAGCTCTTGCTCCACAGTTAGACTGGGATCTTAACTGAGTTCCAGTTGTCATAATGGTCTTTGGATCAGGCCAAAAGTATCTCGCTTCCAAGCTGGAGCATGAAAGTCTAATTCAGGTATCTAAGGGTATGACACTGTGATGCATGAATAATCCCTGTTGATGTTAAAAAGGGTCCTCTCAGGCCAGATCTGTGACTGGAATGAATATACAAGATTTACTGACACCCGTGGAAATATACCAGCTTACTCCAAATAAGTCTGTTTTACCTATAGAGTTGGTTCTTCCCTGTACCATGTTCCTTCCTACAACTTTCCATAAGAATGAAGATCTTCTGCCTCTATCTGTACTTTAAGGCATATATGTTTTTCAGTCCTAATGCCAGAAAGCCATTTTGTTCCACCTCTATTTTGTCCTGTCTCTCTGCAAATTAAACTTGTTGCACCTGTGCCTAGACCTATTATCTACATGCATTAATGACCTGTGATTAATGCAGACTTAAAAGTAATTTCATCCAGCTAAAAGAAAAAAGACCATATGAGAAGAAAAATCATTCAGTGGTGGATGACACAATGAGATGGAAATGCTTTACTTGCAAGCACCTAGTTAACAGGAAGAGTTGTTTTCGTACAAGCAGATATAGCACTTTCTCTTCATCAAAGACCATCACTTTATCAAAAGGCTTCCCTTTCTCCTTTCAATCCTCCATTTCCAATCAAGAGCTAGATGCTTATTCCAGATCCCCACAGCAATGCAAGTCACCTCGTGGGGTCAAGCAGAGCTACTGCTGCAAATAAAGTGAGAAGCATTTTCTCACATAGAACAGCAATCAACTCTTTGCTCTCCAGGTGAGCTAACATCACATTCCTTAGCACAGTTATTGCAAAAATTAAGGCAAGATGTTCCAGCATAGCCTGGGCTATTGAAGGTTATTTCATTCACCCTCTGTTGCATGAAAAGCCAAGGAAGGTGCTATCAGCAGGCTTGCAAGGATATCTTCCTTTCCAGTTCTGCAAAATGCATTCCCTTGGCTGTTAAGAATATGATCACACAATTAATCCATCTGCATGAGAAGGACAATGCTGCCATTATGCCTTTCATGCTCAAATCTCCTTCCTTGTCAGTCAGTGTCTGTTTCTTCCTTTCACAGGAATCACAACTGTGCTGACCATGACCACCATCAGCACCCACCTCAGGGAGACCTTGCCGAAGATTCCCTATGTCAAGGCAATAGACATTTACCTGATGGGATGCTTTGTGTTTGTGTTCCTGGCCTTGCTGGAATATGCCTTTGTAAACTACATATTCTTTGGGAAAGGACCTCAACGTCAAAAAAAGACAGCAGGCAGGGCAGGACATGCTACAGGCGAGAAGAGCAGGCTGGAAACAAATAGAGTGCAGGTAAAATGTGCAAGCTGTCTTTTCAAACATTGTTTTTACTGTGACAATGTTCATGTATATGATGATAGACATAAATACAGGTTGAACACATGCACAAAAGCATTTAAGATTGCCTGGAGAAAAATTGTATTTTAAGGAGATTACAGCAGCGTATGGTCGGTTCCATCTCCAACTGACAACAGAGTGAGAAAATACAGAAAATGCAGAAGAACATTCAGGACGTACATTTCTTTGCAGCAGAGAAGAAATACAGGGGGTACAAGGAACTTAAATATTTACTATGTCAACTGTATTTTTTTTTTCTTTAGAAGTTGGTGTAGAAGAAATGTTTATAATGAAGTTCCTCTTTGCACACAGAAACTTTACCAAAAATAAAAAGCAAAGACAGGCTCTGTTGCTTCAGTGAGCCATGAATGACACCTGTAGCATTGAGCTTCGAGGAACACAAGGATGCTGATGCTAGCTTATAACAGCTCTCATAGATGTCAGGATTTTTCCCTCAGCTAAATTTAGGCACACCACAACCATCCCCTCAAAAAAAAAAAAAGCTAGAAAAACTCCAGGAAGCAATATTATGGACATATTTTTAATGAGGACAAGTTTAATTTTTGCAATACATTACCCAGCACTTGCAAACGTCTATAAACTTACTTCACTTTCTCCCAGTTTTTCAGGAATAAACCCTTTGAAGCCTCAGGTGTATTTGGCCCAGTCAGACTCAGAGGAAAATACATTATCCTAATGAGCAAAAAATTTTCTTCCTTCCTCTGCTTTACTTACAATATATTACATCCAAGCATTAATGAGCTCTTGCCCAGGCTGTCCTATAAACCTCTATACTGTTGTGGCCTGACATGATAACATTTGGACAAAACTGTGTTCGAGCTCTCTGTTCAGTTTGAAGAATGAGACTGACACGTAAAACTCTAACAAATAAGACTTTATCTTGCTAGATGGTTGCAATGGCACATACATGTCAAGAAGTGCATTTCAGAAACTCCATGATATCTAATTAATTCTAGAGCTGTGTGTCTGGTGTCTCACCACGACAGCTATGCATCATTAACAAAGCCTCAGTCTCAGTGAACTCCTGAGCCCATTAAAAGTTCTTACTTACATTTACCTTCTGTCCCATTGTGTAGGAGATGCTTTATTACAGGGAGGGCACAAATTCAGTTCAGGCAATCAGCAGTCTCCAAGATCCCACAAAGTGCTGCCTTCCACAGGGCAGAGGAGATAAGCCACCCCAGTATGGATTGTTGTACACAGACACTGTCTATCCATTTCTGTGGAAAATAAGGAAGGGAAAAAAACAACATAACCCTTAAACTCTGGCCAGCTACCTCAACAGCTCCTGAGATAACCCAGCCTCAGTGAGAAGCAGTACAGCAAGGATTCTCAACAAAGAGGAAATCAAGACTTCTTCAGAGGTCAGCCTTGGCTACACATGCCCCAGTGCACTGAACTGAATAAAGGATAAGAGTGCAGGTAAGTTCTTTTCCTACTTATTTGGAGAGTTTGTTTAGCTAACAAAATACCATAACTCATATCTAAAAGCTTTTGTGTAAATGTTATGCAGCAAAGATTACACTGAGATTGCTACTAAGAACGAGATGGAAAGTTTTTAAAGCACCACATGCATACACTAGCATTTTTCTGATAGAAAAAGGAAGTCATACATGCTTTGTGCTGGGATTTGTAAGTGCTCACACTTCAGACAGCAATTCCATTCTGAGACTGAGAGTGCTTTAAGTGAGCAGACTGCTTTCTGCCTGTACAGTGTAGGTTTGTGATCTTAAATACATATATGTACACACATACATATAAACACACACATGTGAATGAATATTTTGTATCCCACACATTGATGTGGGAGATTGTTAACATTAATTTTACTCAGCATAGAAATGCTGATATCCAACAGTTGTATTTCTGTCTTTGGCAGGAAGAGTGCACATGACCAGAGCAGTGGGACACAGTGAGGTTATGTGACCTCCAGTGAAACAGCCCCCAACCCCTCTCCATCATGTTTTGAGGTTTTTCACTGGTGTTATGGTGCCTGCAGCAGAGCAGGGGAAAGTTTTTTTTGAGCTTAAAAATGTACAGCTGTAAGTATATATAGCTATAAGATATTTTTTCCCTTCTACTCTTGACCCACACTGCTTATCCATACAAGGACGTGTAACTAATAGAAGATGTGTAACAGTGCTTCATCTCTTTGTGCCAGGTGAAGATATCAATCATTCTCATCTGACATACAACTCCAAAGACTAAAAGAGTTCCAGTTCCTTCACCAGATAACACAACCTTTAGATGTGTGAGCAACACTCAGCAAACTGACCATGATATTAACATATAGAGAAGACCAGATGAAACATGAAACTGAGCTGCTGTTTCATAGGTGCCTGTTCCTTGCTCTGCAGACTGAAGAAGGTGAAAATAAAGTCTCTCCAGTTTCACAGTTTATGCCATTTTTATTTTTAATATACAAAAAAATTAATTTGTAGTAAACAATCTGTTTCTCTAAATAAAGCATGAAGACTGTTTATATCTCGTTGTTCATTTGTCAAAGCTAGATGTTGCTGAGGGCATCACCGTAATTATGGACAAATAGGACAAACAACCCAGCAAGAAAATATTTAGAGAGTCCATACATGCAACTCTTTCTGTTTCCCCAGATAATTATAGTGTGAATAGTAATTACACAGGAGATATCTCTTTAGTATGAGAAAAAGGCAGGATGCAATCATAATGTGAGTGGGAAAGGGGCTGAGCCATCAAAAGGTTCATAAATGACAACACAAGGCAAGTGATAGATGGTCTCCCCAGTTCTGCATAGCATCACACTTTCCTTTCAGATGTTCTGTGAAACACTAAACACTTGGGATAGCAAGACAGAGACCAGCCCCAATCTCCAAGGAAAACGTGATTTTCCAACACAGTGGCTACTGGATGAAGAAAAAGAAGGGAAGCACATAACCACACAACTACCTTGACCTTCAAGTAAATATCCTTGTGAATTAGTATAGCCCTGCTCATCATAAGCTGTTTCTTTGCAGATCAGATTGTAGTAACACTACTGCATTTGTTCCAATAAGACAGCTTCTATGAGTAACCTGGCCCTGAGTCTTTCATCTTAAGAGGAATAAGCAATGGGTTTGTATTGAGATAAAACAGTTCTTACCTTTTACTTCTCAACAGTTAAGGAAAAAAAACATAGGCAAAAATTTATTTCAGACAGCACTAAGCGTTTAAGATTCATTCTCTGTCAAGGAATGCCAACATGCTCTTCCCCTAGAGCTGTCTGACTACTTTTTCTGTGGTCAACACAAGGTTTTGGGTTGTTTTCTTTTTATTACTTTAGCTATTTTAGGCTTAGAATATCATTTGATGATCCTAAGCAGAAAACTCATTTTCTTTCTAAGTGTCACATGAACAAAGGAGGTTTCCTTGACCCCTAGTGTGGGGACATTTATTCAACCCTTAGTGTTTGATTTGTCTGTCAGTGCCCTAGTCTGTCAGTGCCCTGTTAGAGGGACCCTTCTCTGCACTGTCCTGCTGGATCAGAGGGTGGTTTGACTGACTTAGTCAGGGACAGACACACATGGACACCTTAAGGGAGACCCCTCAGCAGGTATTCCCAGTTTATGACCCCTTAGTGGGTGCTCCTCTTTATTTGAGGAAATAAATAAATAAACTGATTCTGCTGCCAGTGGCTGCCAGTGCCTGTGAAGGACTCGCACTAACAGCTTATGAAGTATCATTATTAATAAAAAATTGCAACAGGTTAAGGTTCAAGGGTTGCCAGTGATAGTATCTAACTGCAAGAACTTATTTAAAGCAATACACAGAGAAGCTCTAATCCCCAATGAAAATATTCAGCACACATAGAGTGATTCTTTCCCAATAGGCATCGCTATGGGGTAGAAGACAGGTTCAGCCCATTGACTGATGCCAGTAATTACAATGGAGTCTTCCCTAATTTTTCCCCATTCTCAACTTGTTTTTATCCTATTTTTTTATGTTTAGGGGGATCTACATTGACACTAGTCATACATGCCTTTGTTAGATTGGTGTAAAATTCTCTCCCTTCACTCTTAAAGATATAGTCAATAATATGGAATGCCCAGTGAAGGGTGGCCGTACCTTGGATGGAGGTGGAAGTTAGTATTACAATTAGATTATAAAGAAACGCATTCATCTGAGGAGAACAATTTCACCACAGTTGTTGGCTCAGCAGGAGATCAGCTGCACAAGTTTTAATACTTTAGAGTGAACTTCAAAATATAATGAAAGGGTTTTTAGTGATGTGGGAAACTGCACAGAGAACTTCACCAGGTACATAAGAACATCTTTTTATATTTCCATGAGCTAATTTAGTCAAGATCAGTGTAACACTCTTTGCTCTGAATTGCAAAGTCTTCAATTCAAAGACCAAGTTGCTTCATGACATACACAAATCATCTCGCCTAAAATAGTTTAAATTAAATTCATCTTAAAAATAACAGGTTCATTCACTTAGAGCAGGAAGTCAGACACTGCTTGGCTCATAATAAATTGTCAAGGCATATTAGTTTAAGCAAGATCCCTGTGAATCACTTCAGATTGTAGGTAGTTATGAGTTGTCTTCCCAAAAGAAAAGTCATAATAACTGCTTAATGATGCTTGCATTATTGTTACTATTATTATAACACTAAAGTCAATTAGCTTACACATTAGATTATGTAATCAAAGACAGCTCAAAGAGCTATTTCATAAAACTGGGAAGAAAAGACTGACTTGTCAAAACTCCTGAGAATTAAAAAAACCCTATTTTTACAGAGACAACTCTGAGATCACTGTTTTTTTCCACAGAAAGAATGTCAGATTTTCAGAGTAAATGAATAGTCCCATAGTTACAGCAGTCCTCTGGAGGGTAGGAAACGCAAGCTTAAATCTTCCCTCTTCTTCAATTTGAGGACTTGACCTAAAAAGTATGAACTGGGTAGCCCATATCTCAAGCAAACATTTGAAACACCATGCTGATTTGTGACACGCTGGCCTTTCTAACGCAGAATATGTGAGCTTTTCCCACCAAATCAGTGGTGGGAACTGGGATGTTCCCACTAAATGGTCATTTCAGCACATACAGAATCAATTTCTAAACCAGACTAGTGCCTTTTCTATCTGTGATGACTTTTTACTTCACTTAGAAGATTTTTTAATCCAGTTCTCTTGTGTGGGTTTTGTACAATTAGTCCCTTCCCTGCTTTGCTTTCAGTTATAAGTGCTTAGTCTGGCACAGTGCAAATATGCCCTCAGTTCTGATGTAAAGATTTCTCCTGGTAATGGGAAGGAACACCTTGGCATTGCCAGGTGGAACTGAAACTTCCTTTGGTCCCAGCTTTCTTTTGCAGCAACCCACAGAGACTGGGTTTCCCTGTGTGTTTCACTTGGAATTTTTTCTTGAACATGCTTCAAATCTGCTGTAGATTATTATATCATTTCCTAGCTCTGCTATGTCTTATTAAAAATGTAAAGCTCAGAGTGTAAACAAAGCGTTGCATGTCAATGGTGCTTCACAAGACTAGATATTGTCTATAATTAATATCTTATTCCCTGATATAAAGGCATCCACATGGTCAGGTTTGTTATAAATTTGGGATAGGTCCAATACCACAGTTTACTGAAAATAATATAAATATTGAAGCCTTGAGGGGAAGACCTTGAAGTTTCATTTCAGAGGTCTGTGTTCTGATGTGTGTTTCCCTCATATGAGCTACAATGGATGTTTAAATATCTGTGAATTTGAAACATAAGTCTTTATGAAGAAGTCAGAAGTCAACCTGGAAACACCAAAAAAACCTTTTCAGCAGAGGTTTTGCTACAAACTAGGTAGAAAACTAAAGATCTCTTAGAAGATACACACTTTGTAGCAATGCAGCAATTCATGGTTAATTACATTCATACATAAGAAAGACAATGATACCAAAATATTTTATATATACATACATATAATTGTTTGTACCAGACATGTACATACTGGTTGCAGTTTTCAATTCTTCACTTAGGTACTTAAAACAGTGCTCTAACAGCACAAATAAAGTGACAAATATATTTGAAACAATTGCTTCTGGTACCAGCACATAAAAATGCAACTGAATGTAAGGTTCCATTGAATAAAATTATTTTATATGCACATGAACAAGTTAATGGTATGCTATGATTTCCATCTCTGTAATATAATAATTGCCAAAAATCAATTCTCATCATGAGTATTTTACAATAACTGATAAAATACACATTGTGTCTGTGTGCTCTTCATATGATGAACCCATTGTTGCAAAACTTAGAAACTAATCCACAGCACTAAAAAAGTCAAAAACTATTTAAAATGGGCAAAGACAGCAACATTTTCTTTTCGCCTTGAGTACATGAAAGCTTCAGATGCCCAGTCACCAGACTTTAAAAATCAGTATTTCATAAAGGCTATGATCCAAGTAAAAGATAAAATTAGAAAAGTCTTACTTCACAGAGGATGAGACAATTAACTGAATTACAAGGTCCCAGATCAAGAAGCTGAATCGGGATGGAAGGTGCTTAGATGTTTAATAGCTAATTTCACACTAGTCAGGAAATCAGTGTGTATTCAGTATCCTTTCACTTTTGTGAATGCTGTACCAGGTGTGACTGTCATTGCAGCCCCAGGAGCACCTCAACACTAGAGCCTCAAGGTCCATCTGGGAAACACCTTGGGCTGGCTGAGGAACTTGTCTAATCCACATTCCTTCCTTGGCACAGGTCGATCCCCATGGAAACATGCTTCTCAGACCGCTCGAAACACGAAATGACGCTGGCAGCTCCGATGCGTTCACGAGCCTCCGTGACCCCCGAGCCACCACGTACACGTACGACAGTGCCAACCTGCAGTACAGAAGAGCCACCTCCAGCAGGGACCTCTACAACAGGAGTACTCTGGACAGGCACAGGCTCCATAAAAAAGGACATTTACGGAGGAGGGCATCCCAGATCAAAGTCAAAATCCCTGATTTGACTGATGTTAACCTGATAGACAAGTGGTCCAGAATGGTCTTTCCCATCATGTTTATTCTTTTCAATGTTGTTTATTGGCTGTATTATGTCCACTAATTTAAGTAATAATGTTACCACAGACTAACATAATTAGACCTGTTTCTTTTCCTTCTCAATTTTGTTCACTGTGAAGAAATGAAGTAGCTATAATGTTCCATGTTCAATGTAAAATACTCAGCCATGGAACACTTCTAGATATAAGCTTTAAAAAAAACAACAACCCAACCCAAATCCAGGCTCACAACATTTAGATCAGAATAGCACAGATTGGCTCTTAAAGAGCATCTTGAGAAAAATCGCTCTGCTTTGATTTTTTGCAAAGTTAATGCATCACCCGTGACCTTTCTGTACCCAATTTAATTTTTTTAAGTGAAATAAAAATTAATCCCAGTGTATTTCTTAGCACATATTGGCAGCTCACAGCAGCATGCTTCCAAACAACGCAGTCAAACTACTAGTAGTATCTCTGTCGCTGTCTTTCACCATTTAGAGTGTAGAGAAATGTTAAGAAATTACAGTTTAATGGATTATAACTATTGCACCACGCTTCATTTCAAACTTAATAGTTATACTGGGAAGTATTTCCATAGTGTGTGCAAGAAGTATCACTTACGGAGAAGTCAAATCACATTTTCAGAGGCAGAGATCTTCAAAAGAAAGAAAGGGTAGCAGAGAGAAATCCCACTGAGTTTCCAAGCAAGGAATCAGGTGATTTGATCTCAATAGAAATTTATTTTCACCAAGTATCAAAGAGGATATTTATGAGAACAATTGTGCCATATGTAATTTTGTAATAAAAAGTAGAAAACAAGCACATGTTCATTCCTTGAAGCAACTCTGAAGGATACCCCAGGCCAAGATTTTTCTCGATGCACAGGTCTCCTGTGGCTGGTAATTGCAACATTCTCCCAAAAGTTGGTAGATGTCTGGGAACAGATGTGAGGAAATTTCTGCACATAGTTTCCTTCGGAGTTCTTTTTTCCACGGAGACTCAGGAGATGCAGCTGAGTCTTACGGCACACCGGAGACACTGGGTGCACTCTTCCTGAGGAGCTGCTCCTTACCTGGCTGCCTATTGCCTGACACAGCTCCAGCCAGGGAGCCACAGGCAGGGCTGGCAATGTCCATGCAACTGAGAAGAAACAGGTCAGTCCTCTTCTATCTACATTAAATCCATTTCCCTTCTCTATTGCCAATTGCTTCCTAACAGCATTGGCACTACCTTGTCTAACATAGCATTCTATTGAACCTAGTATCAGTTAATTTTTTTTTTATTGAAAGCATTTCGTACTTTTAGGAGAGTCAAGATATACAAGCCAACAGAGTCTATGTGGGTACCAAGGTGATTGTCATCAATGGAAGCTGGTACAGGAAAAACATTGGTCAAGATCCGAACAAAAAAGTGATGTGGAAAGCTTCTTCAGCAGTTCGTCATTGCCTGGCAGTAGGGTCAGCTGGTGACCTTATTGCCAGCTGACATTGTAATCTCTTTAATCAGAACATAATAATAAATGAAACCGTCCTACATGTTACAGTTCATCATACTGTGCAAGACCTGAACTTTCTCACAGACCAGGACCTGCTGCCCTTTCCCTTTGTTTTCAAACAGGCATCTGCAGAAAGAGTCTGGAGCCATAGAATCACCAAACACGCAAGGGAATGGGTTTAATTTACTCACTACGAAAATTATAAAGCTGCAAACCAGGCATGTGACATTGCTAATCTTTGAAACTGTCATTTTGTGGGCTCCAAAGTCCCAGTCTCATCCCAAGTTCAATGGAGAACAATGGTCGTCTCCTCAGATGTCTTCTCTCCACTGCCACAACCTTTAACCTCCAGTTGCACAGTTTTACAAGATCAATCAGCCACTGGGTACAACTTAGGGTGATTTAGGACAAATATTAATTCAGTCAAATGTCTCTTCTGAATAGGCTCTGTGTGCCTATCCCCACCCTGAAACAACTCCAAATAATTTTTAAACAAGTATCCCACACGGAACATTTTGATTAAGTTTTTAGTCATATTTAAGCAATCTTTATAGCAAGAATATTTCAGTGGAACTAACATTATTTTGGTATTATAAAACAAAGGATAAAGAGAACATAAGGAAGTCTTGCAAACTGAACTTCCAGTAACTGCAAAAAATAGCCCCAGGAGAGAGAGAGCAGTAGGATTATATGTGCTGTCCTTTCTAAACACATATCCCATTAAATAGCTTTGAATTCTTTGAACTGGCACCAGACTTTACAGATTAAGTCTATGAGCCATTGTACTGCCTGCTTTGTGGTTATACACAAAAATTAATTCAAAGAAAGTAATACATTCTGCAGATTTTTGGTGTAAAATACAACAACCGTCAGTGACCCATGGTTTTGCATTACCTGATTTCCCAAAGATACTCACAGACAGTCCACAGGTCAGTAGTTAAGCCCAGCCAATCCAGTGGTGAAGAGATATTACAACATCTCCTTACAGTGAACGTTTTGGAAGAGCCAATATCCAACGTGACATCAAAACAAGACTTCAGGTTTAAAAAAAGGGATCCTTTATCTTTGATTACATGAGCAAAGATCAGCTTTACTGGTTTTCAGCATTTTTTCTTGTAGGCTCCTAACATCTGCATACACATATTTTTCTAGTTTTTGGTTCAGCCAGATACTTCTGGCACAGATGATAGGCACATGGACTAAAAGCAGTTACATTGTACGGTTCCAAGCAAAAAAAAAAAAGAAATATGGAGCAGAGTAAAAGCCATTAAAAAATTTTACAAGAGCAGCGCAAATGCGAAACTCCTTAAGAACAGCACGTTCTGAAACAGGAGGGTCTACCCTTCTGCCCCAGGAGATGTTCAACACATGCCGCCGACACAAATCCCAGCCCTGCAGCCCATTTTGAACAGCACACGCCAAGGCCTGTCTGCACTGAGAGCAGGAAGCCGTGACCTTGAGTCAGGAAACAGCCGCCAGCTCTCGCTGCAAAGTTTGGCAGCAGGGACTAATATCCTCACAGAGGCAAGAGCCACTAACTGGAGGGACAGCTACTTCTAGAGGTAGAAGCAGAAGAAAACATTTCTCACCTGAGAGCAATAGCTTGGCAGCAAGGAGAAGCCAGTGGTTATTAGTGGCATGGGATGGCGAAATGAGTCTGTTTATGGTTACCCAGGTACATTGCCATCTGGAGCTAGAAATTAGGGAGTGCAAAAGAAACACAATCTCTTCCCATCAATAGGTTGGAGTAATTCGGCTGGCTTTATACAATAAAGGTGAATAATGCTGCAATGCTAAGTTCCCTCACTGTTGTACTTCAGTGGTTTCCCTACCCTTAGGAACCAGACTTCAGCATAGATATGTTCCTACTGCTAATTAGGTTTCAGCTAAACTCCCCTACAATTTGCGCAGCTCTCATGCAATTTCTGCTGGAAGTTGTTCTGGGCTCAGTTTCCCAAGGCTTTGAGTTTCTACTGTCCCTGTGTGTGTGTATTTGTGTGCCTGCCCAGGAGTCCCCAAAAATATTTTTTACATCAATGCATTGATAATTTTGACCAAAAGACAACAGAACAGTAAGGATCTGTGAGATACTACATTCCAACAAAGCAGCTAGCTTAGCAGAGGACAGAGCTCACATTAATCCACCCCTCTTCTCTGGCAGAAAGAAGCTTGATGAACCCCAACCTCATTAGACAAAAAGATAGTCTTTTCAATGAAACAGGAATATTTTTGACAACATTACATTGCTTTATGCTACCACTGAACAGCACAGAGGTTGCTATTTCAGAATATCTGCTGGTTCACCTTGTTCACCCTTACAGGAAATGTTCCATCCCTTTGTACTGCAAGTGGAGGATTTCTTGACATAAACCATGAGGAAAGTCACCCAGGGCCCAGGGGCCATGTTCCACCAGCTGTTTCCCATCACTGATGAGCCTCTGCCTATTCTCATGAACTCTCACACACTGAGGATGCACAGCTAACGTGTCCTTGGGAGTATTAGTAAAAAAAGGCTGGATTATAGCTGTTGTGTAAAAAAATACTTTTAAAATAATTTCAGTATTACAAAGCATAACCCCCCCCCATGTCTGTGATTGTACAAGTATGTTTCTTCCAACCCCAATGGGCAACCAACCACCCTGCAGCCCAAGAAAGGCGGGAGATCACACAAGAATATTGAATTTTAGCACGTGATAATGCTGAAATGTATATGCACAGGGTGAAAGAATTAAGTGACAAATAAAAAATATGACATTTCTTAATGGAAGACCAGGTGACTTTGGGCTATATACTGTCTTGGCGTAGTTGGAGTTAACTCTTAAGTATGTTGCTTGCTCCTTGACATGTATTTTTCAATTATTTTGTAAGGAATCTTGAGACTCCAAGAATTATGAAAACGCCATTTCTTGACTCGCGCTGGTGCCAGTCTAAGAAATGGCCTGGTACTCACTCTTACACACTTTTTTTTGCAAAATCCAATTACATTTGTGTATCAATAGCAATGAGGACCCAAAATAATTACATGGCAGCAGAAGCACGTCATATCTCTAGAGATGGTTTATGATCAATTCCTTTTAACTCATCCCTCATTCTCTGTACCTACACAGTCTCGCCTAAAATCAATCACACTGCCAAAAATGTTCATAAAAAGGGTTTCCCTTAGCAGATCCTGCATTGCAGTGAGACCATCAGCCATCTCATTCACATCTGAGAACATACCATTTTCCTTGTTCCCATCTCTGAAATGTCATTTGCTGTTTTGATCTAGCTGACAACATATTACCTGGGTTTTTTTAGATCTTCAGAGGAAAGTTTGAATGTTGTGTACTGGAGCAAACATTTCTGAAACAAAGCTGGCAAATTATCATTTTAAGAAAGAGCTGAATGAGACTTTGGCATAGGTAAAGAATTCAGGATTGGCTTTTACAAAGGAAGTTAATAGCAGTTCTCATTACATCATCCAATGTTAAATGGAAGCTCTGGCTCCCATTTAAATCAATATCAACAGAAATATGGCAGATCTGAAACCTCTGCATTCCCCAAAAGTAGAATATTCTTTTACTGTAGCCATAAAAAAAGATTATTTAATCTATGTGATGCTAGGAATCCTTCCCCACAGATAGTCCAACACCAAAGCAGTCTCGGTGGACCTGTAGTTGTTCCTAATTAGAAAAATCTCCATACCTTCCAGTGCCTTTATTACTCTATTAGCTAAATTAGCTGACTAACCCAATGCTTAAAAATAGCCTGAGCCTTCTCTATGTAGGACTCTCCATGCAGGCCTGCAAAAGTCCAAAGAATGAATCTTTGTGATATTTGCCTCCTTTTTTAGGTTTTGGTAGGGACCTTTCTTTTGGTAGGGGTCTTTCTGGAGAAGTCCTGAAGCAAGTGTGAACTATAATTTTGCAGAGGAAAGAGTAGTATACCACCAAATGTAATTCAGGTTGATTTGAAGAAGTAAAAAAATTTATGGACTACCTTGATGCACTTACGAAAGTATTCTTTAGTACCAGAAGAGTAAAAATCCCTTTACTGCTGATACTGCATTACAAATATTAATTCACAACTCAAAATGATAGCAAAATATGCTTACTTCAGGACAGGGTGTTACTGGTTCTTAAAACCTCCTTTGAGAAGAAAGCATAATTATGTCTCAACATGTTTCCCATCAGAAAGGCTTGCTTCAGAACTCAGAAATGTTCTACAGGCTCATTTAGATCTTTTAAAAACACAGCTTCTTGGCATCTATAATTGCTTTGTTGCAAAAGCAGTTTTATTACAATAGTCAATTCCATACTGACAGTTTGCTGTTCAGATGCAGTTCTGGTTCCCTTTAGCATACCAAGATCAAAGCTGATTGGTATGAAAAACGTGTTTTCTCTGAAATCAAGGGAATATTTCTGTGAAACAGAGAAAAGTGCAAAGCAGAGGGCAAGTAACATTATTTTTATAATTCACTTTTATATTGTGTATCAAGATATGCTGCATTTTCTGATTCAAAATGCAGGTCTGTTTATGCAATGTGAATTTCTGTAGGTGTTTTTTACGTGGTGAAATTAAAACTTCCTATAGTGTGTTCATTATATTGCAGGCACTGTTTTCATTAGCTTTTGGTGCAAAAAGCCTTCTGTAAGAAGTTTTTGTTTCTGGTATTTACATACTCAAGTGGTCTCTCCTTACTACCTGCAAAACAAGAGAGATTTCTTGAACATATTTATGATGGTTGGTTGGGGGGTTCTTTGCCCATGCGACTGCAGGACCCAGAAGAGAGCTGGGAGAATATGAACCCATGTTCTTGAATTGGGCCAAAGTGGGAGCATCTCCTGGGAACAATATTTACAAGTTAGTGTGGTGGGATGTGCAAACTCCAAAGCTATTCCACGTGCTGTAGCCAGTCAATTAGAACAAGCTCATGCCTGGAAGAACACTGGAAAATACAGATACAGGCAAAGTGAGTAGATAAGCAAGGACAAAATTAAAAGATATTTAATGCTAATGGGGTCTCTTTAAACTCTCACACCTTTGGCCTAATTCTTAGTCACAGGCCCAAGCTTCTTTGTGAGTGGGGCTCCTCACACCACCAACTCTCCTCAGCTTTTGTTACTGGTGCAGTTTTATTTAACTGTGGTCCCAGCATACAGTTCCTCCGGGGCTGTGGCATGCACGGCAGAGCTTCACACTACATGAAAACTTCTGTGTGGAAATGCAATGCCAACATCTCTACCCCTCCTCCTGTTCCTCAGCCAGGAGGGAGCATGGCTGGCCACACCTGACAGATGTGTTCCTGGCCACGAGCTTGTTCTGGATGCTTTTGTCCTATGTAGGTTTGTCCTGCTTGCTACCTGCTCATGTCTACCTGCATTCAGCTAAGTGTCAGCTGAAGATGACACCAGTGCAATTGGTCTTGTGAAAGCTCCAGCTTTTTCCATTAATTTGGTCTGGTACAGTTTCCACAAATGCCTTATCTGTCACAGCAGGAGACCCTGCTTGTCCCAGAAGTACCTAATTCTCTGAGCAAAGACACAACGAAAAACATTTTCTGATAGCTGGTACAAAGAGCAAGCCCTCTTCTTCATTGTTTTTGGTCCTTTTCCTTGCCATCTGCTGAAGGCCATTACATGCCTTACATTTCTCTGTAGAGATATAAGGTCAGGTTGCACATTTCAAATGCAATGCTGTGTTTTAGCTTCTGGTTCTCAACTGCTCATCAACTGGCGCTCCTGTCCCCCTCTAGCCACTCACACAGTGTTGTTATGCCCTCTATTAAAACATAATTTTGATGGTTATATAAGAAAGTACTCAGATTTTCAATGAAGTCTAACACCTATTAGAAAAAGCATTCATTGCACATTTATGTCAACAACGGCAGTATCAGAAAGTTGTCTTCTTGTTAAAGCAAAAAATCATTGAAAAAAGGCTTTTTCAGTCTTTTCTGTTCAGTGCTGCTGTAAGAGACAGACAATTACAGGATGATACTAAAGACTAAACACCACTAAATACCCTTAATTAGAAATCCATTATTACATAACTTGTTACGGAATTTGAAATGAAACTATGTGAGCACATTAAGTCTCTACCACTAAGAAAAACTCAGAAACATTAAAAATAGCATCTACATTTTAAACAATTGCTGTCTATCATTGAGAGATGTGGCAGATTCTGCAATAGAAATTTCACTGGTTGTAGATAAAAATGGAAGTTATTATTTGTGGCCTTTCATTGTTAAGAAAATACAACTATTTTGAAGAATGTACTGTAGTTTTGAACAGTTGATCTTGAAAACACAACACAAAAGTAGCAACACAAAAGTTAACTTCAGCAACACACTAAAAATTAGTTTTAAATATCCACATCTCATATTCTTCAAATAAGAAATATTCTATGAATATTCTTCTCCTATAAAGCAACTGGATCTAGACGAAAGGAAAAAGCACAGGAAAGGAAAAAGGAAAGTCAACACAAATATACCTATAAATAAAATAAACAGACCTGGCAAATTTATTCCTTACACTCAACAAATAAAAAACAGCATCCTCCCAAACACGCTACAGGTCAACCTGCAGTAACTCTTTCCAGATTTCTAAAAACCTAAACATTTATCAATTCCAATGTGACTTTTAGCTTGAATTTTGCACCATTTAAACAAGGCCTTTATCTGCTACCTGATCCATTATGAAATTTTTCGCTTACGGAAATTAAAGACTATGATCAAGCCGTATGTTAGAGGGCACAGTCCTTTCACTGCAAAATACATTTTCAAGTCTTTCATCTCTACAGCTCTTTACCTACTTCTTCACACTTTTGCTTTCTTCAATTGCTGACATTGAGCATGTATATTTGATTAAACGTACTAGTATCAAATAAAAGAGAAACTGTTGAACTAGGGGCACGTCGGAGGGAGGCAATGCACTCTCCGATGAGCTCTCCAAGGACAATTCGCCCTTCAGTCCTCTCTCATGTACCCATCTCTGAATATATGGATCCACAAGAAACAATACCTTTTACGTGCATACATATATTTAAAAGCATTTTCTGACCTAGAAAACTTCTGTGATAGTTGTAACATATATTTAGGTTTCCTATCCATGGAGCATGTTAAATTCCTTTTCATAGAAGAATTTCTACAAGAGAGGTTCTTGCCCTCCTCTTCTGTGACCAGTACTCTGAAGTCTATTTTTTTTAATATTAATGTATTATTTTACACTTTGTGTATATGAAAACCTATGGTACAACAAAAGACAGTGGAAGAAATTGAAGACCCTGAAACTACAAAAAAAGTCATCAATACCTTGCCTTTTTATTTATGCAACACTTGCCTAATACACACACCCACACACACACAGAGAATCACACATTAGTATTTATGTAAGCATTGCAGAAAATTTGCTCTTTATATATGGAAAAATGGTCTAATAGTAGAAACCATAAGATTTCTGGTGTACTCTTCTCTAGTGTTATGGCTTTTAACTCTTGTTACATACTACAATCAAAACTCCATCTGGTTATCTCCTGCATTAAGTGAGCTGGGAATATCTTTTTCACCATGTACTTAACTCAGCTCCTCTATAGCAAAGCACCCCTTCTGAAAACATAAATATTTTTAATTGAAAAGCCATCAACTATGAAACAAAAACAAAGCTAAAACACCAACTTTACACTGAATAAAGCTCCAGTGCTTTTTTTACAGCTTTTGAGCACTGAACAGGGTGCCTAGAGAGGTTGTAGTGTCTCAAATGTTGGGAAATATTCAAGACATCTGGACACAGTCCTGTGCAGCCAGCTCTAGGTTACCCTGCTTGAGCATCAAAGCCGGACAAAATAACCTCTAGAGGTCACATCCAACCTCAACTGTTTTGTGGTTCCACACCGGTTTTGTTTGTAAAGCTAATTTTCCCCAGCATCTAAAAAGACTGAGTTTAGTGATTCATAAATCAAAAAGTAACTTACTGCAATTATTAATGCACAAAGTCAGGTATTTATTTAACATATTTACAAGTATAAATACATTAATGCTACAAATACTCTCTCATGCGCTTTATTACCATGGCACTTCAGATAAGGTAACACACAATGCCAGCAAGACACCTTAGTTTTACTAGGCACCTGTGTAGTCACTGCCAAAGTTCTAGCAAAACAAATATGGCACATATCACAAGTGATTCTCTTCCAAATGTCTATAAGTCTTCAGTACTAAAAGCAACTGTACATTAGATTTTCATATTTTTGGTCAAATAGATACAAGATTTTATTAGTTTTATTAAGTAGTTCATTTGGTCACAAGTCTTAAAGGTCTTCTCACTTCAGTATTTTACAGCTCCAAAAACTTTTCGCTTTGCAGTAAACACATTTTTTTCCCCAAATCATTTAAGGACCCATCACCAGCAGATACTGTTGATGAACTGAATTCCATCATTTCAGTTGTAAGACAACCTTCAAAAAGGAGAAGAAGAATGAGATTAAATTTGGTTAAGACCAAAATTTAAGCAGTCTATTAAATGAAGCAATTTGCTTTGTTTCAGTATAATATGAAACAGAATAAGCATTTTTTTCCTCTGGAATGCACACCATCACTCTCTCAGCTCTCTTCTACAACCTCACACAACCATCACTTTCAATAACTTTCTTTACCCTTTACTGCACTCAAACCATTCATCGGCCTGCAAAAGTAGAATAGCAAGTCCAGCTCCAGTGACATTCCTTCTGCACAAAGCAAAGCCAAGGGACCAATTGTGAAGTGAATTCATCCCTGTGTACCCACAGAACTAAGGAGATGACCACATCCCACAGCTTCCATACAGACCCTCAAGCAGAACAAGGAGCATGTGAACACTAGGTCTGTCCCAGAAAAATCCTTGCTCACATAGTATTTTTATTAAGTTTTGCAGGGAAGAAAATCCATAAGAAAGCAAGCTGTGAAAGCTGTTAAGAGCTGTAATTTCATGAGAACACCATTTTCTTCAAATCCTTATTTTCTTTAGCCTTTTCTATTAAGAAATCTGAGACTCTCTAATGTCTCAGATCAGTTCAAGTGAAACCTTATTGTTTCACTTGAAATTCTCTTCTTGGGTTACTGTATTGTAATCTTTGTAACTTTCTTCCTGACTTACCATGCCATGGAAATTAAAGGACTTAATATGAACCACATAACTCTCACAGACTCTGACATTTTTCATAGCTGAGAGAACATGGGAGTTTTCGCCAATCTTTAGGCATAAAAAAGGCATAATTGTATTAAATTAAAGAAAATAGATTTAGTCTAGATACTAGGAAGATATTGGTTACAATGAGTGTGATGAAACACTGGACACAAATGCCCCACCCTGGAAACACTGAAGGTCAGGCTGGACACGGCTCTGAGCAACTCGATCTAGTCACCAATGTCCCTGCTCATTGTAGGGAGCTTAGACTAGACAACCTTTACAGGTCCTTTCCAATGCAAACTATTCTATGATTCTACAAATTTCGCTTAAAATAAATCAGTACACAAAAAGTCAGGAACAGATGGTTAAATCAGTAAAAGTTACCTTATTAGCAGCTTCCAGTGCATTTATTAGATTCTGCAACTCTTCCTTATTCATCTCTATAGAAATTGGCTTAATTTCACCATTTTCTCTCACATCCAAATCAAGATTGAGGAGTGGCATTTGCAGCATGGAGATCTTATCACTGGAGAGAGCAAGCTACGCAGATTGACAAAACAACAATAAAGTGTAAAGGGGAGCCATTACGTTTTTAGTCTTTCATAATATTACATCTGTATTTTATACAGAACTTGCAATACCAGAACAAACAACAACATGACAAAATTAACTTCTCACAAGTCATCTCTTTGAGGGATTTTTCCTCCGTTATTGGGATTTTTGTTTGTTTGTTAATACCAACAATATATCAAAATAATAAAGACCCCCTCTTCACAGCAATACACTTGTCAAAAACAATTTGTTAAAATTACTGGCCTGCCACAGGTTAGTATTCTAGCTGAAAAGAAAGGATACATTTGATCATGACTCTTTAATGAAGTATATGAATTCTGAAATCACCATATTCAAATTCAGCAAGAAGGGTCTTACAGAATGGGGTTGTTGGGAGAAAGAGAACACCTTTATGCATTTTTCAACACTCTACAGCTGATCAAACACTGATGAAGATTACATGCCAATTGTGTTTTCTTTTTTGTTGACTACTATACTCACTCTAGCATAGGTAAGGCTTTTAAAATGTATTAAAATCAAAAATCAGTTGATAATACTATAGGTCAGTATTGTACAGACCTATCTTGTTTAGAGAACAGAATGTGGTAGGGTTCAATCATGGCAAGTGAAAAAAAACATAACCAGCTAAAGTGGGAAAAAAGGTGGTTTTAAGAAAAATAATAGTTCAGGCAGGTACCAGAAATTTGTATCACAAAATAGAAAGAATCTCAATAAATCTTCTGGAAGAAAAATTTAAAAGAAGCCACATACAAAAAATGAGAGTTCACATAAGTGCAGTTTATATTTTTGTCAGCAGTAAATGCAGTTAACAAGAGACAAGCCCAGTAACAGTTCATCTAAAGCACATTATGATGCCATATCTGCTCTTGCAAAAACTTGTCTGTTTTGGGCATTGCTCTTCGATTTCCAAAGCTGTTTGCTGCAGAAATTATTCATCACTCTTGTTAACATGGAAAACTACTTAACAGCTCTACAACTCTCTTTAACAACTCTCATGGTCTAACTAAAAATATAAACAGTATAAATAATGGTTTTAAGTCTTTGATAGAGCTTAATTTAAACCAGATGTCTTCAGAACCTCAAACCACCATCCTACTTTAGGAAACACCATTATCACTGGCTAATTACCAAAACAGGAAGCTCAAAGATAATTTATTTCAAACTACTTATTAACTAAATGTTTATTGAAAAAATACAAACATTTGAAAAAAGTCAAGAAAATTTATCCTGAACCAGTCAACTAATCTTAAGTATATACTTCTTCCTTTGAGAAAAAATACTGTTTATTCAGGCTTCAAAATCGTAACAGCATACAAAACTTTCAGGTGCTTCTGAATAGCACTAAGTCTTCCTGTGCAACTTTAAACCTGAGCAGCTTTAAAAGAAAAGGGGGAAAAACAAAATAAAAGGAATTTTTTAAATTTACTTTTGCTGTTTATACAAATTTCTGGCAAGTCTTAGATGTGTTATCATTAATGTACTTTTATGATACCTATAAAAATTGAACCACTCTGCAGAGTGAGCAGGCCTAACAGGACTGTATCAATAGTTACTTCTCTGTTGTAGGACATTTCTTCCAAACAACATTAAGGCAACACTCTCACCTTTAACTGCCAGTCAAAATCCTGCAGCTGGGCAGAAGAGATTGCATTTACTCTTTCTACTAGGGCATTCCTGATTTCTTCCTTTCTACCTTTCAGACATTTTGTGATTGCTTCTTGGCAGTCTGAATTTAACTCAATTATCTGCTGAGCAGCCTACAAAAATAAAAACAAAAACCGTGATTACTTAAACTAGGAACCACAGAAGTAACATGTACCACCTGCAATAACTGTGCTCTGTATACATCTAAGCTAATAGCTGTAATACTGGATTTCATTCTTATACTGTCCTGTGTGACTGCTCTCTGTCTTTGATAGTTACGATTCAGTGTTTAGCACAGCAAGATACAGAGAAAAACACCATCATTTAAATTAAAAGGCACCAGAGAATGGAAGCTTTATCAGCCTTTTTAGATGCCATCCTAAAATCAAAAGAAATCACACACCCAAACAACTCAGGTTTAGGTCTGCAAGTTTCTCAGCATCAGGGCAAAGGCCAAATACATCAGCTCAGCTGAGGCAGAAATAATGGTGTAGGGACATCCCCATCGCTGCACAGGTGTCTTTCTTTGACTGAGCTACTAGCAGGTGGTCAAAAGACAAGCAACATGCAGGAGATGAGGATTAAGATTTCTAATAATGGAATAAGACTTTGCAAAGTTCATACATATTGGAATGTCCTGAATTACACTCCCTGCACCACATGGTCCTCCATTCAGAGTCAGATTTTTTACAAAATTTATTTACATACAGTCAATATTTTAAACTACTTCAATGCAGTACTAATGAATAAAGAAAGCCAAACAAGAAGGTGAATCGGTTTTATTGCTAATAAATAGTATTATTTACAGATTATGTAAACAGATTTAATCTGGTGGTACCCAAAATACCAGCTGGAGTGATTAAATCAGTATTTAAACAAGTCAGCATCAATTTCACTTTCTGTTTCAGAAGTCTTGGCAGTGTATCTCTATGTGCTGCTTACTTTCTACCTATTTAGGCTTAATCCACTGCTATTCAAATGCTTCACTATGAAAATATTTTAGGCTTAAACAAACTACAAGACTAATCACTCCATTCATGATCTCTCAAAGTCAAGGCTAACCAGTGATGAGCCCTTACCTCTTCATCAGATATGTTTTTGCCAACTGCAGTTTTGAAATATGTCATTGTTTCTTCTAAAACCTCCATCCACTCTGACAAGCTCCAAACATTGCTATAATCCTGGTATCGAGGATATGCCCGGCCACAGATGCCATCAACTATCTTATGAAGGAACTGAAACGATGTGATACATAAGTTATGAGTACAATTCTCTCACGGTTAATGTACACCTGAGACTGATCAAGCAATTCAGTTATCATCCCTCCCTCCACTGGGAACTGCCTCAATGCTTCCAGACTGCAGCTCAGCCACCATTCAAAAAGGCCATGAACACGCACCCCCTGAATATGAACTGTCCTCCCTTCTCCCCTTAAAGAAGCTCACGAGGTCTGGCCACAGAAATCACAACGTGATTCAGATTCAGTTTGGGCTTACACATGGACTGAACAGCTCCGTGTACAACTACACAGTCCTGCTGAGGTGCCGCGTCAAAGGGCGCCTCAGCCACCTCGGCACCGGGATCTCCAGGCTGCACAGTGCAACCCGAACTGCAGATTTCCGAGCCCGTGGGCCTCTCTGGTCTCCCACAGCACTGTCCCCTGGCACTGCGGCCTGGCGGGAGGGGCGGCCCCACTGCGCAGCCCGCGCCCACGGCGGGCCCTGCCCATCTCCCAGGTGCCGGAGAGCGGCACCGCGGCCTGCCCGCGGCGAACACGTCGCTCCTGCCCGCCCGGGCCGCGGGGAACCCACCTCGAGTGCCCGTCCCGGCGGGAGCTTCTCCAGCAGCCGCAGCATCGCCCAGCCCTGCCGCCCGCCACGTGACCGCCCCGGCGGCGCTGCGCAGGCGCACAGGCAAACACCAGCCCTGCTCTGCCCCGTGTCGCAGGTTCGAGTCCCCGCCCCGGCGCCGCGGTCGCCCGGTGCATTTGCGGGCTCGCGGGAGCTCTGTGCCGTGTTTTGTCAGACGGCGAATGAGGCCGGAACCCCCCCTGTACGGAAAATCACAGTATGAAACGCCAGTGTCCACAAAGGAGACAGAGGAGTCCTGCAACTTTATTCGAATAAAAGGAGAGAGTCCACTGGGGCACACGCCTGCGGAGTTTTCTCTCGAGGTTTCGGGGGGCACAGCCCCCTTTTATCCTAAACTCCCGGCTGCGTGTTGCCTTCTTCCTTTCCTCATGGGCTGAGGTACTAGGGCGGTTCAGCCTTCCCGAACCGCCTACCACATATTCCCCCTTGAATCTGTCATTTTACCCCAAAGTTCAGAAACTCAGGCTTGTGCAGGCCCACAGGCTGTTTCAGGAGTCAGGCTGGCTGGGCTCTGTGACAAAACTGCTGCTTGAAGTTGGGAGACACATTAAGACTCATTTCAAAGGCCTTAATACCCATACCCTCACCCATGAATTGTTTGTAAAGACATTAGCACGCATCTTCCCTATCATCCCAAATTTTACAAGCTTTTATATGCAGTAACATTTAAGCTATTTTCGCATTCTGCCTGTCTTGACTTAACATGTTAACTTTCCAACTGGTGGCAGGAGAGGAAGCTCAAGGCTTACAACAGACACCACATCTTCTGTGATATTAAATCAAATTGAGGAAGTTTGGAGAAACACTAACTGCAGAAGTCCGTACTGCTGGTACAGTGTTTACCATGATGAGCTCGTTTTTTTAATGCTTTATCAAAGTGTGAATTCAATTCTAGCCAGACAGTGGAGGAGGTTTATGGAACAGGTTTTTGCATTAACAGGGACTTTTCCATGCATTGAATTGATTGAATTTGAATGCAAAGGAGTAAAATTGCCCTGATACGAGAAAACCTGTAAGAATTCAAGTCCCAGCAAGACACAAAGCTGCACAGAGACTGTTACACCTGTAGGCAGACTTTATTTCACTGAAATCACTCAGCTAATTTACAGTCAAACAGTTATGTATATGTAGGTATCACACTGGGCCATAAGAATACCAAAGCAGCTACAAGTCTGTACTGGTGGAGAGCAGCTCTTTGAAAAAAACTCAGGCTGGTTAAGTCAGTCTGCAGCACAACTTCTTCAGAGACAGGCATGTGGTCTTGTAGGAATGATGTGGTGCATGGGAGTTTTGGAGAAGAGACACATGGGGAAAAACAGATTTCGTGTTTTGCTGACTGAAAACTTTCAAATTCCCCCAATTTCCCACAGGGTTTGCTACTGCTAGTAGATTAGACTTTTAAGAAAGGTTTCTTGAAAATGTAGTCAATTTTATTATGGAGAAACTACTCAAAGCTGCTGTTAAAATGAAGGGTAGATGAAATTTCAAATTTTAAAAAATCCGTAATAATTTCCTTTATTCCCCTAGTATTTGCTTTGTTAGATAACTGGAAACCTATCTGCTGTACTATGTTGCACACTACAAAATAGAGCACCAGGGGGAGCGTCTGCTCCAAACAAAACAGACCCAGAGACAACAGGAGAAATACGAAGGTGATCCAGACTTAAAAAACAATAATTTACGAATTAAAGAGAAAGGTATTGAGTGTGCCACACAATAATTTACGAATTAAAGGGAAAGGTAGTGAGTGTGCCACTCAGTTGAAAGGGATCAAACAGGTGAAAAATGCAAGATAGCAAAGATGTAGCGCATGAAGACAGGAACAGAGAGAAGAGGATAGGAAACTACCATCCCCTGTGACACTATCCCAGTAAACGTTTTCAAAGCAGCAAAGTTTTTGCAGGTCTGAAGAATAAAGAATTTCACTTTTAATTTTGCACATATATGTCGTTTAAAAATAATATTTTTGATTCAGCCTATTGGCCTATGAGGAGCAAAGTCAGACTGCTCAGAGAAACCACAGCTGGGTTAGCATAGTGTTTTACATTAAGTATATCCAGTTGGGGAGAACATCCAAGCACCAGTGTAAAGTATCCCACAGGGAACTATTAAACAGCTATGTCAATAGAAATAAATTGGTAACTGTGTACTTGACCAACACAGAGGGGACAGTAAATGCATTTTTTAAATGCAGCAGAAACATTGCGATTGCAGTTGAGATTATGCTGAGCTAAGTGTGGGTTGCCATGGAAAAGGGAAGTCCCACTTGTCCCCTAGTCCCTGTGGGCAGTTCTGCTTTCTCTCCCTGACCCTCATACCAGTACTAGGGTGCCTGGGGCTGCAGGATGAAACTGCAGATGATGTGGATGAAACGTAATTATTTTTTGTGCTAATTTTTTTTTCATGGGTTAGATTTCCACCAGGAACAGAGCACCACTTCTGACAGAAGTGACCTTTGTGGTTGGGACTGAGGGGGAAGACAAAACTACCCCTTCTGGCAGCCCATACTTAGATGGAAGTGGTTGGCACATGAATATCAATCAGTGAACCACTTTAATTATTAAACCAGGAGTCTTGAAAGTTTTTGTAGAAGCTTACATATAATCATGGCCATAGCGATATGCTGCAGCTGAAGGAAATTGAAAATAACATATCTCTATTTGTTTTACACTCTGATGAGCCAGTGAAGTTCACAGTGAGGCAGAATTAACACGACACTGATATGCATTACATACTTTATCACCTATTTGTTCTTCATAATCTATAATCATAATTCCTCCCAAATGGCAAATCTGTTTCTCAAATAATTTTACTTGTAAATTTTAGATACACAAAAACATGAGAAGTTTTGGTTCTTTTCCTCTGTCCCTATTCTGTAAATATAATACTCATGTATTCACTCTTCGAGGCATGAGGAATACAGTAGATACAGTCTATGTCCACAGCTTTACACTTGTCTCTATCTTCTCTTCTTTTTCCAGGAAGAGATGTGAGAAGAGGAACTGTCTTAAAAGTTCTTGAATTCACTTCTCACTGGTATTTCAAAATTATCTTCTTGGTTTCTGTAACAGTTCTGTCCTTTCCACAGAGTGGATTGAAGAACTTGCAATAGCTCTGAGGGACATTCCTGTGGTTCAACACCACCTTAGAGTCACACAGTTTATATAGCGAACTCTGTACTGCTTTTCATGGACAGAAACATACTCAAGAGATCATTCAAAAGGCCTCTGCTACACTGTAAGGTCTTCAGAGAGGAACTGCTATTGTTGGAAACACTCCAAGGATACTTGGAAGTACCAGATGGAAAAAATATTGTACATATTCCTTGAAACCAAACAGTTAGTGTCCTAAGTTTGTAAAATATCTGCACTATATACATCTCAACACCTGCCTGGCTGAGGTAGTAGAAGAGCCAGGAGCTGGTATCACACCCAGTATTCTGCAGGACAGAGGCAGAGGAATAGCTTAGACCAGAAGAGTGACATGCTGTGTACTCCAAGGAGCCTGTAGTTAGCTTGAGCCATATACCCACTAAAACACATAAGACAAATAGGAGTCAGTAGCTGGGACTCTTCTCATGAGTACCACTTCTCACCATATTTTGTAAAGAGCTGGGCAGTCACAGACTTATCCAGCGTTTCCTCTCCTGTCCCCTAGACACATTTCTTTGCATAAGCTTATTTGATGGGACAGGGAAGAGTCTTCATCTTCCATCCTACAAGAACGTCTATGAGTATTCTCCTAACTCTCCTTGCTATAATTAAGACCCTTTATTTCTTATCCCATGCTCAGAGAACATGCAGAAAGTTTATTTTTATCTGTTCTATTGATACCGTCTTATAAGGAAAAATCTTTTGTCACCATTTCTATCTTTCTATGTCCCTTTCTTCATGCTTAAAAATTCTAGGTGAACTAAACTCCAGGTGTGCATCAGGACTGGAACTTTACTCACAGTGTTCAGGCCTAATGATTGTTATGTCTGGAATTCAAAATGCCAACAACAGAAAATTAGTAATCCTTTTTAGGGCAGATGTAGTAAAACTATAAGCTAAATACTCTCTTGCTTCTCCAAGCCTAACCTTAAGAGTCCAGTGTTAATAATGAATTGCAAGAGTGTGTTAGTGCTTTTCAAAAATCTTTGGATATCATAAAACAGAAAATACCCAGTAGGTAGTTTATGGTGACTCTTAACCCAGTAGTAAATAACAATTAGTAGTGCTGGAATATGCTGCACAGCAAGTTGTACCAACACGTCATAATAGCAGTGGGGAGAAAGTATCCCTAAAATAATAAACACCCCACTACATACCTCTCATCTACACAAGGAGTTCATGGACTGTTTTTATTATATAACCCTGAGTTGAGAACTACTATTACAGCTACTATGGATTTTATTTTTATCACATCATCAGTTATTCCCTTAAAACTTGTACACACAAGCTAAGTCACAGCAATTTACAACATTATTTTTATTATTACATTATTACAACATTACAATTTTACAACATTAGCTAAGGTCTGGATGGATTTGTTAAACTGCATTACACCTTTGGCTGGAGAGTTTTATTTGAAATTTAGTTAGCCTTCCGTTTGATAGGATTCATTCTTACTTGGTTTACTTTAGCAAAACAAAGATGGATTGATAAACACCAGGATCAAAAAGAATTATTTAATGGAAGCAGTGGTCACTGCTAATATAAGAGCAATTGGGTATGAAATTGAGTTTGGAAGCTAGAAGATAATTCTTAACCCTCAAAGAACCCAAATTCTGGAGCAGTTTTTTAGTACAGTAATATGAGCAAAATACCTAACTAGTTTTAGATAAAGTTCAGCCAGTTTATGAACCGGATTGTATGGCATGCTTCCAATAACAAGGATTTAATGATCCTGAAGGTGCCTTTCCGGAAAGTTCCCATGATAATATTTACATACAACTCTATCTCTCTCAAGATTTGCAAAATGTACATAATATACACAGATATCTTGCACTGTAAAACTATTAAATGTTCAGTCTTTCAAACTGAGCATGTAGGCTCAGATTCACTAACAAACACTCTCATGTTGTGGTGTTTATTCTCCCTTGTTTCAATTTTTTTATTTGTAATCTGAAAGTAGTAATACCTTCTTGTCTCACAGGGAGCAGTGAAGAAAAATTTGTGTCTATTTATAATATGCTTACTCCAGTGATAAAAACAATCTCCTCATGAGGAAATCAATAAACCAGTAAAGATCTAACCAGTGTATGGTAAATAAAGGCTATAGCCACACATGGACTAGAGCAGATAAACAGCTGTTTTGTTAATTGCATATTTGTCCTCCAGGGGTCCTGCTAGGAAATATATCTGAAGATCTTGTAGTATCTGAGAGTCTTGTAGTAAGAAATTACCTTAGTGATAAGCACAACAGACTGCTTTAATTTGCACTGGCAGCATTGCTTAGGACTCTAAACACATCATTTAGCCAATGATCTGGTAAATAATAATTCAATGTAATTTAAAATTCAAGGGTTTTTATGTGATATCTCTACTGCAGTTAAACTATTTGAGTTTACTGCAGAAATAAGAAAGTAAAACATGATGAAATTACTGGGTAATAATCAATTCCCTTTCTGGCTAATTTATTATTAATATGCCACCACATCTTCAAATATATTTGAAGTAGAGTGGGTATTATAATATGTCACTATTTACATTGTAAATACACACTGGATCTCTCAGGTATATCCACTGACCTGATATGAATGCACTAAACTGATCTGGGATTATCCACACTGCAGTAATGATAACCATTGATGTCTACAACCCCAAATCCCCATTGGCACTGCTATTTATGTGGATTTGGCACTGGAATAATCACTGGGCATGATTCTTCTCTGGGCAAGAGATTCTCTCAGAGAAGAATCATACACAGGTCTTCACATTCCATTAATTTGAGGTGCTCTGGGAAATGTTTGATAGCATGCTATGACAAATTTCCCTCTTCCTTTCAGGTCTTCATGGGACAGTTTTCAGTCTGGCAACACATTTAGTTGGCAGGTCACATGAGTCCCTCTCTTTCATGTGTCCCAAAGAGTGCCAGTATGAGCACAGCTGGATGGGTTATTCATGCCTGTACTTGCAGAGTTATTGCAGCCATGAACAGATAGATGGTTTGAAAGACACAAAGAGCTCTCCAACTGTTTTGGCATCATCAACAGTTCTTGTGTCATTTGACTTAAGTCCATATAAATCACAGGGAAATTCCCGAAACTTCAGGGAAGCGCAGAGGGGTGCAGAACACACATGTTCACTTACAGGGTTGGACCACAGTAATAGTTACTGGATTTAATGATGAAAAGTATTTACACAGGTGGAAAGAAAAATCGAAGTTCTTCTCAGAAATACAGCTACTGAAGAAAAATGTACTTTTAATATCAAAGTCCCTATTATTTTAATACTAAAGCAATACTTACAGGGAATTCATGTTTCACCAATGGCTATAGTTTTGAGAAACCTCTTATTTAAAAACATATTTGTCTTCATATCATCACCAATAAATCAGAGAATTGTCATTACTCCTGTTTTCATTAGTGGTGGATTCCAGCAGAGAGTTACCAAGTAGTTTACATAAGATCAGAATGGAATTTAATTCATTTAGCTCTTTTGTGTGACTCCATAGCTGGTCTGAAGCCATTGGTTTGGACTGATTCTTTACAGTTAGTGTGTGGACACTTACTGTTTATAGAAGAAAAGGTGGGAATGACAGGTCAGGATCAGATTCTTTTGTTAATTGCCACTACCCTGGATGACCTGAATTTTGAAGTTTTCCTTTTTCATGTGGTGGTTCAGGAGATGATATAAAAAACACCTGCAGATCTCTCTGGGAAAAAAAAATATATATATCTGTATGGAGGACATTCAGTGTTATTTCTGAACTCAGAAAAGCTATCAGTGAAATTTTTCTATCAAGCATAATCTCTGGTGACTATGTAGTTTGTAACTACTTTGTACTTACTCTTCCCTAAGGTTCGTGGAGAAGCCAGTTTAATTACACTTCAGACACGTATGGTTGCTTTGCATGCTTGGGATCAAGACCATTCACACTACTGGACAGTTGTGCAGAAGGATAAAGTGAAAGCATGTATGTAATGGTCAAGTCACGAGTCAGCAATGCCTCCCACTCACCTGATCAGCCTTACCTCTCCAAACAGCTCATATGCTCTGCTTCAACACATCTACTTAAACTGCACAGAGTAAGGTAGCTGTGCTTTTTCTGGAATCCAGGGTAGCTCATTGATTTTTATCGATTTTTGGTCCAAAACTTTATAGTTTGGACAGGTATTTTTGCAGTGCACTGATGTACAGGCCTAACTGAGGCAATTGTAATTGCTGGGCAAACAAGGGAAACAAAATGCCTTTCATAGTTGTAGGCTTACAAAATGGACTGTCATGAATGAAAAAAACAGAAATGGCAAATGTGAGACTCTGGATATTAATTATTTACAGCTGCAATATGATTACAGTAGTTGTGGTTGGTTATAAGCTGTGTGATGTTCCCTTCTTTCTCAAATATCTCTGCCAACTTGAAAATTCAACAAATCAATGTTAACCAATTAAATCACATTAAAGTAACATGGTTTTGGCAAAGCCTGCTACTGCCTTGTGTCTTGCAGCAGTTTGCTGTGCTCTCCCCAGAAATGATTCCTCTTTCCTACAGCACCTGAGGCAGCAAAGGTGGTAGATCCTGCGAGGAAACAGAACCCCACATCTTTTCCTGCCAAGAAGAACCTGCATAATTTCAAGGCAGTAGTGACAGACTTCCTTCATGTAGAATTTTTATTCCATCTGACATGCCAATATGTTTTGAAATTCCTGCTAGCCACATGGTCTCTCCAAAGAACAGACCATCAGCAGCTGTTCACTGAACATATCCAAAATGTTTTCAGTGTGTGGTCAGGAGTGCAGGGCATGCTAGAATGCAGTAGAACAGAGAAAAACAACACCATGTACATGGGAAGGAGAACACAACCAAGTACTGCTGCTCAGCACAACCCTCACAGCTCTCTGTTAGGAATTCGTTGTTGACACTGGACAAGTACTGGTAATCCTAGTCTATTTCAATAGGGACCAAGAGATCTATAATTAACGTTTCCTGATTTTTTTTCTTTTTTTCCTTCTTCTTTCTTTTCCAGCAATAGATCGTCTTGAACCAGGAATCCTCTCATTTTCATGCAAAAGACCATGTGATTTCATTGTAAGAGGCAGCCTTCAAAAGTGCCCTAGAAGGCAATAAAATCAAGGACAGTGTGGGACTTCACAAGGGCTATTGATGAAACAACTCACTGAGGTTCCTGATGGCTGTCATTTGTTTAAGACAATTTGGGTAGTTTCTCAATAGCCAGAGGCTTACTTCCTAGAAAACAAGAGAAAGTGTTTCCTAACCTTGATTAGCCCAGTGGCTAGAAAACTTGATGTTTAGACGGGCCAAGCTGCCTTCAGTGCTGTAAATGACTGCGAAAGATTAAGAACATCAACTGCCCTGACAAGCCGTCAAGGGCGTCAGGTTCTGTCGCACTCCTACCACAGCCTCCTTCTGCTGCGGCCTCGAGGTAAAAACAAACCTTTCAACAATAACTAACCTTTAGATGGGCGAGCGTTATGGACTCTGCGGCAGCGAGCCAAGCTCCCTCACCCGGAGCCCTGGGGCGTGCAGAGGAGCCGCTTTGGGAAGGGTCCCCGGCCGCAGCTCGGGTCCCGCCTCAGTCACTCCTCGGGGGAGAAGGATCAAAGCGGGAAAGAAGCGAAGGGAATGAGCTGTCGAAAGCCGGGCAGGGCAGGTGAGGGACGGTGGGGCGGAGACGGCCGGGGGGCCGGGCAGCACCGGCGGGGCGGGGCAGGGCAGGGCAGGGCGGGAGCGCGGCCATTCCCCGGGGATGTGCGCGGATCCATCGGTAAGCCCGGAGCAGGTTTGGGGGCAGCTCGCACGTGGGGTCGGGTGCGGGGATGGTGGCGCGGGAGGACACGGGTGCCGGGCTCCGGAGCGGGCCGTGGCGGGGGAACGCGGAAGCGGCGGCGGCGGGGGAGCTCCCCTCAGGCCGGCCCGGGGCGTTCGGCCGGCGGCTGGCCCGGGCAGCGCGGCCGGGAGCCGAACGGCCCCTGCGGAGCTCGGCGGGCGGGCAACGTCGTGGGCCGTGCAAAAGGACGGTACGTGGGTTTATGTTTGTAAAAGTACCCTGGGCCACGAGCACCCCCCGCCATTGCATATGTTAATCTCCTCGACTTTCCAGAAACAAAAGCTTTTTTTTAATAGTTCACGGTGGTGACTGAGGTGTCAGCTTTTTACTACTTTACAGATTCATAGCAAGGAAGTAGACTTAAACCCACGTAGAGCACAGGGAAAGTCCTGAAACTTAAGGAAAGTACAGAGGAGTGGAGAGTGCACAAGGTCACTCACACGGTTGGATCACAGCAATAGTTACTGGACTTCATTATGGAAAGTATTCACAAAGGTGGGAAAGAAAAATCCAGGTTCTTGTCAGAAATACAGCTACGGAAGAAAAATGTACTTTTAATATCGAAATACTGTTATTTTAATACTTACAAAGCAATACTTACAGGGAATTCATGTCTCACCAATGGCTATAGTTTTGAGAAACCTCTTATTTAAAAACATATTTGTCTTCATATCATCACCAATAAATCAGAGAATTGTCATTACTCCTGTTTTTGTTAGTGGTGGTTTCCAGCAGAGAGGCCCTAAGTGGATTAGCTAAGATCAGAATGGAATTTAATTCACTTAGCTCTTTTGTGTGACTCCATAGCTGGTCTGAAGCCATTGGTTTGGACTGATTCTTTACAGTTAGTGTGTGGGCACTTACTGTTTACAGAAGGAGAAGGCAGGACTGACAGGTCAGGATCAGATTCTTTTGTTAATTGCCACTTCCTTGAATAATCTGAATTTCAAAGGCAAGAGCCAGAGCTGATATATGTTTTTAATGAAAACTAGACTAAAACTGGGTCCAAATGCTCTACCTTAAGTACTCAAAGATACTCCCTAACCACACATTTCTGTCCCACTTTGCTTGTGCCAACATGAGTACTTTCACAGCTGCAATGATGAATTGGGAAATACAGTAATGTAGTTGTCATCAAGTTAGTAAGAGGTCTTGCAGATCAGTGAGAACCAGGTTCAGTGAGTACCTGATTGATTATGAAGGAGTTGACAAAGCCAGGAGTGAAAGTTAGAAGCAACAACAGCTCTGTTCAGTGTTAACTCGTAGTTCAGCTACTCACAGCACTAATTTTCTAGTGTCTTAAATAGTTCTGGGGTTACTAGGATTAGAATTTGAGCATTTCTAACTCCTTGCATATTGTTTTAGGCTTCTGTATATTTTTGTTTCATTTTTATGAATAACACTTTTAAAGACACACATTTGTAGTTGAGTCCTCAATTACTGTATACTTCCCACTTTCAGATCTGAAATATCACCTCAAGAGTCATGTTTTACTGTCTTACGGGAACTCTCTAGTGGTTAAAGTAGATTCACAGGTTATTCTTCTCAATATATCCCCGAGCAGTAGGCAGGTTTTATTGCTCTGTGACAAATCTGATTGTCTTCCTGAGGTTGTAAAAGAGTTGGTTTTGACAAAAATTCACTAACCCTAGAGCATTAGACCTGAAAACCTCAGTGGATGCCTTGGGAATTTCTGGAACTCTTGAGTAGCTGATAAATGTAGATGTCTTAGAAAACCAGAAGAAAGAAAAGAACTAGTCAAAGGCGTAATCTAGGATTTTAGGAACTCAAGTATGGTTTCTTGCTGTGACAGGTATTTTCAGTATTAATTTCTATGAGTGCCCTAGACCTTATCTACACAATACAGTTTTGGCACTTTAAATAAATCAGCATAGTTAAAAAGCAGCAATACTACCAATATGGATCTATTTCCTTTAAAACTATTTACAGTAAGATAGGGAGTGTACGCTGCTACAAAAAAAAAATCACATTCTTTTGCATCACATGAACACTAATATAAATTTTTATCATGGCCCACACCTTAGTCTTACTGTGAAATTAATGTGAATTTTGCGCATACCAAAGCGTTTTTATTGACTAAATGCTGCATGACCATAAGCTAGATATACCTGTGTGAAAAGACAGTCATGAAAGAGTAAGACTTAACCTGGAAGAGACCATTGAGACCAATGTGGCACATGAGAACAGTGCATAAAGCAGAACTTTTCTGATGAATGGAGAGAAGGATGTCAAATATTTTCACATATGATCATTCTCCAGCAGGCTTCAGTTCTATTTTGAAAATTATTACCTCTAGCAGAAATATAGGGTTTATCTGAAATTTGCTAAAATTTGCTAGTGTATGGTTTGATAGTGTCTATAGGTACAAGATATGATTTGCATCCTAAATAACTTTCCCCAAGGTGAAGGAGATTTTCTGCTTTTGTGTACTGCTCCCACACTGTAGTACATTAACCACTATTACTGCATGTATGGTTTACTGTTAAATTATCTTGCATCCATCCTTGTGTCAGGAACTTGGCACTTCCTGAGTTTTATTGCATCCTGCTGGTTGTTTTTCAGTTGTGAAGAGCTGTTGATGACTGGCTTAACATACTGAGAACCAAGAAATTTGCTTTCAAAGATCCTAGGCATTTCAAGGCTTGCAAGTTTTCAGTGTTATCCCTGCTAAATTAGATTTCGTAGGTAGGAGTACATGGCAAAATAGTGCCTCAGCAGTTGACTTTTCATACTAACATCTGCCTTCCACTCTTAATTCAGGAGTTCTTGCATATCTTTTATAGATATATCTCAGAATATATGGTTGGAAATAAGCACATCATTTTCTCAAATTGCAGTTTTGATTCTTGCAGGTTTTTGCTGTTTTCCCATAAATTGACAGCACTGATCTATTTGGCATATTAGAATGTCTCAGCAGGTTTCATATTGGCTTGCAAAGATGTGTGACAAATTAGTGAAATTGCACGTTACAGAGAAAGTAGCAAACCTTAGGAGAAAAGAAGTATTTGTTCTTCAGAGTGTAAATTAATCTTCAGGCCCTGGTTCTCTTAAGTTTCTCCATTGTCTGCTAGCTTCTGAGTTTTAAAAGATGATTAGGAGGAGTTTTTAACATTTAGCCTGTATAGTTCTGTCAGTGGAGTGACAAAAGTGCTAGTGAACCTCTGCAGTAACACTTGCTAAGAGGTTTAAATGGGACTTTTGTGTGTATTGGGGGTGATCCACTCTTCCATAGGATTGTGACCTCCATCTAGGTTTAGTTCTGGTCACCCAGAACTTCAGACCTGCAGAACATCCTGAGATATTCGTGTGGGGAGGAAAGAAAAAAGGATGTTGCTGGGGAGATGCATTGTCTGAATTGCTTTCCTTTTAGGTGTTCTAGACATTTTTCAGGTAAGATAATGCAATTTTATTGATTGCATTTCTGTTTGCCAAGAATTGATTTATTACTTCCTACTGGAAACTAGGCCAGATGAAGGCCTATTGCACACTGCCTGAGAAGGAGCAGGATAGAGACGCACACCTTAAACACATATAAATCTGGGGAACATTCTTGTCAAATATAAAATTTACCAAGTGCACTTAACAAAGAATTTTCTGAAAGAAGAATGAGGACTAACTATTTGGAGGTCACAGCAAAAAGGATATTGTCAGAAGAGAGGAAGTGGTCAGGAGAAGCCAGGGTAAATGGTAAGGCAGTTCACATGACACGTGAGCAAATGACCACAACATAATAGCAAGGTGCAGTTCCAGAGCAGGATAAACACAGGCTAAATTATCTACACATCTGTTTTGCTAACAATCTTAAGAAATTATCTAGTATGGGAGAGATCGGTGATTGCTAAGTGATTTGCCGAAGGCTACCAATAATGTAACTGGAACTAAGGAATTATTGGTGTCAGCTCCATCTTCCTGCAGGAAACCTTGCACGCAGATATGCAGGTGGTACTTCACAGAATTGGAAGCTGACAAAATTTACAAGTGGCAATGGAAGGGAAGCGATGGGAAAAGGAAACAACTTATGGACATGAAATACCCGTATGAGAGAATACTTACACAGGGCTTTGTGATGAATGGCCCTTCTTCCAGGGTACAGAGCATTTAAAAGTAGAGGTTTTCTCAATGCTACCACTAGCAGAAAGTTCTCAAAGCCTGTTTTTATTGTGATATAGGATGGTCAAACATGGAGAGTGTATAGTGTTTATCTGTGCTGTGGTAAAAATGATGCTGCTGTGCCTTGCTTTAACAAAGATATGATAGCCAACTATTTCCTGTTAACCATATCTAGTCCTTCCAGTTTTTTTTATTTCAAAGTGCTTTATAAGAAAACAATCAGAGTACATGAGGGAACTGGTGTAAAAAAAAAAGCAAGAAAGCAAATAAATCCAGTGTCACATAATTCCTTTCCACATTTCATCATTACCATGTAGTGTTAGTAAGATTATTACAAGAACTTCCCTTTTTGAGTGTAAGACATAACTGAATTGCCTCTATGTCAGCTATTTCCATTTAGTAAGATCAAGCAGTGTTTGCTTGAATAGCATGAGAATGAGGACAGGCTAGCATGAGGCTGTTGACAAAACTTAGCATGTGATCATTTAGGCTTCCTATTTTCAAATACATGAACACTGTTCTTGGGGTTTTAGAACATAAACATATTTTTTAGAAATAAACTTCTAAAAACAGTGCTTCAAGATAACTCATCTTGTGGATCGTTAGCCAGTGTTTAAAGATATATCTGCTGTTTTGTATTACTACTTTAAATTCAGATTAGCTGGGGAACTCCAGACTACTATGAAAAATAATATGACAAGAGGGTCAAATAATGTTTTAATGGAAGGGATTTCTTAGAAAAATTGGTTAAAACAGTTTTTATTTGATCTTTGGTGACTTAATCCTTTAAAATATTTAACGTGAAGTTGATGAAACTCCTGACAGAAAATGTGTTGAATACTTTATGAACCAAATTTAATGAGGAAGAAGGATAAAATTGCTCAATAGAGTTAAAAAATGCAAAAGAGGTTTCTGAAGTTTGAAACCTCAAAAGTGCTATTTTAAAATGGTGATGCAAATTTTTTTTTTTAAATAATTTGCAAAATAGTAGCTTAGTCAAATCTCAGATGAGTCAGAGGGCATTGTGGCAGAGTATGAGATCCAGATATGTTTTTTCCCAAAATGTCTGTTAATTGTCTGATTCACTTCTCTGATCATAGGAGATTACTTATTGTTTCTCATACGGTGTTTCCAGTGTGGTGGATTTGTGTTAGTTATTTCTCATCCCTACAATCTTCAGGGTTTTCTTTAAAGTAGTTACAGTAGAATACTGGAGATACTGGCAAAAATAATGCAGTGCACAGAACTGAATCTGATATTTCCTGTTCCTTTTTAAGCTCTGCTTCTCTGAAGAAGGATGAGGAAGGGTGGGGCAGAGGTTTTGGAGCTGTGTCAGGAGTCAGGGATGTGTATGTGGTGAGGGCTGACTGCTCTTCAGCAGCATTGCATATGCAATTTAAACCATTAGCTCCACTACCAGTGCTAAGAAATTCCATCTTAGCATGCTGTCATGCTAAAATGCCCTCTTCCTCCCTGCTTCCCCCCACCACTTTTGTTTTTATATAAATAGTGGTCGCTGGATATCAAATGCTGCAAAAGATAATAGATTATGTAAACAAAAAAGATATAGGAGGTTTTGAAATTTGTGAGGTGTATTTTAGGTGTATAAGTTATTTTGCCTATATGATTTTCACTGAATGAACAGGATCTGCTGTTTAAAGCTTTTGCATTCCCATTAGCTCTGGGAGATTGAGTAAGAGTTCCTTCCTTTTACTACTTCTTCATCAGTATCAGATGTTTGTTTGCCTGGTCTTATGAAGACAAACACGATTTTCACTACAAATCTAACTTGCTCTCAAATATCTGACTGGTGGCATCTTGAGAAATTTCCTGGTATTTGCATACTTAAGTTTGCTACAAGGTCATTGTGCATTGTAACAATGTGTAGAGATATGTCAAATTATTTGGTGAATAATACATAACACCCTGTATGAGTCACGATAAAGATGAAAGCTTGGAAGAGTTTTACAGAAGAAATCATGTTAAAATTCTCCCTGATCATCCAGCACATTTTAAATTAAAGCAAACATTTGTTTGAAAAGGTCTCCCATTGCATAGAATGTTTGTACAATTACTGATTTGTCACAGCAGAAACAGTTAAGGAGAATTTTTGTTTCCTCAAAATGGCCAAGCCTTTAGGATGCCATCCAAAATCCAGAAGTTTGGGGGTTTTTAGTAGTTGAACTGCCAAAATTTGTGATTGCAGGGGGAAAAAAAGTATCTCTTTTCAGCCAGTCATCTTTTTGAATTCTTTAATTTTCAATACTTTGTTCTTCAGTTCTTACTTTTTTAGATGGGTCTCTGCTAATTTGGAGGTGTGGGAGATCTAGGTGTATTGAAATCTGCATAGTCATGTATCGCCTCCACTCGCAGCACGTTCTGCAGTCCCTAAACATTTTTTAAGGCCTTTCAAGCTTTGGACTTGTTCTCGGGCTCAGTGTAAATTAACTGAAGCATCTCTTTCATGTGTGTACAAATCAGTGTTCATATGTATGACATATGGTAGCCATATGTTGAAAGTAGTTCATCGGTCTGAAGTAACTACTTCTAAATGTCAGTTCCCATTTCTGAAGGAAAGGCTGACCCTAACTAAAATGGGATAGTAACCTCTAAGCAGAGGGCAGTCCCCCTGGGAACTGTCTCCCAGGCAGTAGAAGAAGCAAAGAAACAAGGTGCCACATTCTGTGAAAGTAAGAGGATGCTGTGTATTTTAGAAAATCTTCACAATCTCTTTCTTGCTTCTCTATGAAGTCCCAGACACAGCTGCCTTCCTGTGCAGCCTTTGGTAGTCTGATGGTTACCGGAACCACAAGGTTTAGGACTGAGAAAAAAGGAAAGCCTATTCGTCAGATTGGTCCCTTATGTTGTCTGTGGCAGCACTGCAGAAGGGCCTTGAAAGAACAGTAGGGTACTGCCTGGGGATGCTGAGAGGAAATGCTATCTAGAGGGTTTTATTTTTTTCTCTCCTTCATGTGCAGGTCATGGTTTCTAAAGAAGAAAATTATTTTCCTGTACGTGATATCAGTCTTCCAAGACATCGTGACAGTCAATAGCTATCCTCATCTAATGATGATAGGACAAAAATATCCCATCTTAATTTGATGAGATGAAGAGGCCAGAGAGACATTAGAGAAAAGCCTTTGAGCTGTAAGGTAGTGACACAGATGTCCAGGCTTTTTACAAAGTTTGGAGAATCTTTTTAAGAAAAGAATGGGTTGATCTAGAGATGTGAATACTAGGGGACCTGATGAGGACATTGTGCCCCTTGTGTCAAGAATTCTGCAATTGTGATAGAAGAATCAAGGACAATACGTAAGAGAAGATAGTTTGGATAAAACAGTCAAATTGATAGTTTGGAAAATTGCTATTTAAAGCAACATTTTGGAGGAATCTGAGCAGGACAGAGTGGCATTTGTCAATAGCAAAGATACCACATGAATAGAAGGTTGAATTGATCGAAGCCAAAATCAGGATTAGTTTCATAACCACACAGGATAGTCTGTTGTAAAGAGATTTAATTTAGGATGATCCAACAAGTTTCAGAAGCAGCTTTTCTGTGGGAATTTAGGAAGAGGATTTAGTCAAAAATTTTGCTAGAATCTATGCAGGTAGTAAGATACCAGATGGAAAGTAATCTGCAGTGAGAAGTACTCATGATTTTGGGCTCATACAATTTTAGTTTTAAACAAATACACGATGAGCTGTTCTATGGAAGACATAATACAAGAGCTGTAGCAACCATTAGTTAAAACGTGCAAATTGTAAAAAATGTCATTATAAAAACCAGCATTTTTGAGCTTTTACTAAAGCATGGTTTGTGCAAGAGGTCTTTTCTGACTGTATTGGGTGATTTGATAAAGTGAGTATCACCAGTAGTTGTGAGTGTCTCCTATTGCTATGATCTTCAGCTTTCTTTAGGAAAACAAATCCCTGGGTAGAATGCCAGAGCTTGGCTAGGTGGATAGAGGAGAAGCATTGACATGAAATTTTTTCTTTTGTCAGTTGTTAACAATTCTCAAACCACTCTCTAATTCAATGGAAGAAATTTTTTGTTCATGATAGCTGCTTAGTGCCTTTCACTGGCAATTCCTCAGTTTGTGTCTAAGGCTGTATTCAGATGCATGTTGCTAAATTGTTGCCTTCTGAGTTTAATAAGGTTTGTTAATCATCGGCATGGACTGCAGTGTCTGAGATGAGGATTCCTTTCAAAATGCTGTTCTCTGCAGAATTAGCAGCTTGTCTGCTTTTTTCACAATACTACAACATGAGAAACTGGTGGGTGGACTGCTATTACAAATATATTGTGCATTTTAAACAGAGTAATCAAATTATAGAATCCTGAAAGGGTTGATGAAATTCAGATAAATTCAATTGTTGAAGCAGAAGTTCCTGACCTTACGTAACCTATTGAACTGCCTGGGTTTGGTTCATTTTGAAAATTACTTTCTTTTCCTTGGCTTACTCAAAACTGTAACTTTTGCTGAAAATCCTTTATAGAATTGTTGTGTAACTTGCTGTATTTTCAAACATTTTTAGATAGAGGATAGTCCTTGTATGATAAAGTGCTTCAGGCACAATGGCAGATCCCATCCGCTGGGCCCGATACCGCTGGCAGCGACTGATATCAACAGAGGGCAGAGAATGCAGCAGCAACAATTCAAGAAGCAAGTGCTATCAACCATCAAAAACTGCAGGCAAACACAGGATAGTGATACCCTGTTTGGGACATTTTAAAGAAGAGTATGAAAAAGTATCAAAACTGTACAGGAACAACAAAATACGAACTACTAGGTATACTTTGTTGAATTTTTTACCACGGAATTTATTTGAACAATTTCACAGGTAAAGAGCTCCTTTTTTGATTGTGGTAATTCTTCTGAAGCTGAAGCTTCCTGTTTGAATGTTCGTGTGTGTTTCTACATATTAAAAAATTATTCTTCCTCCTGACCTATCACTTCTGAAAAGATACGTGTTATTTGGCCAGGGTTTCTTGAGTATCTTTGTTGTTGGGCTAATAATTTTTTCCTTAGCTTATGTACTTTGCACTTTTTCTGTTCTTTGGACTATTAGACTATTCCTTGCTCTTGGAGCACTGCCACCCACCAATCTGCACTAGGATTTTCAGCTTATTTCCCGTAAGTGTCCTTTTCCTCCTCCCTTGTATCTTTCTCTCTTGCCAATTTTTTTCATCTTCCTTCTGCTTGGAGAGCTGTTGATGTGTCAAGCTGTGCAGGGAGGTTATAGGACAGCTTCCTTTTTAAAGCAAGTTATCTTCTTTAAGAGAGGATAAAATTAATTTTAAAGGACATGAAAATTTGAGAGTGCAAATTCACTGGTGCCTCACTGGAAAACATATGCCTGGAGGACACTTTTGAAAATACAGGAAGATTCTTGGTTTCTGCATTGCATGATCATGTATGTTAAGCAGCTGTGTAGCTAAGTAATCTATTGACAAGAGAGTGAAAATAGAGTTCTGGATAGTTATTTCTAAAATTGCAGGTGAAGAAAATTTAAATCACTGATAACTTAAATGTCTGTGTAGCATGGAGTGGGGAAATAAGGAGCATTGTCTGCTAGCACAGCTAAATCCTGTGTTTTCTCTTCGTTTCAGAGTTGCCAATTTGTATTTCCTATTTTTAGTTGTCCTAAATTGGGTTCCCCTGGTGGAAGCTTTCCAAAAAGAAATTACAATGCTACCTCTGATAGGGGTTCTGACAATTATTGCAGTGAAGGATGGTCTGGAAGATTACTCGAGGTACAAAATGGATAAACAGATAAACAACTTAGTAACCAAAGTATATAGCAGGTAAGAGACAACAATCTTTGTGGTTTATTGTTATTATTTGATTATGACTTTTGTGTGAAAAAGTTGGTGATAATTCTTTTGGTTACTTTCTGGATACTTATAGAATCATAACATAATGTAATTTGAAAGTCATCTAGTCTTAATGCCCTGCTCAAATCAGGGCTGTTTAGATCGATTCACTCAGGGAGTAACTGAGACTTCATCACCAGTTTTGTTAAATGGTTATCAAATTTGTGTAAAATTTGCCAAAAAAAGTTTTGCTTTGAGGCAAGTGAATTCATACATGTGTTCGTACTGTATTAACCAAGGTTGTTTGACTAGTTAAGCATTTTTGTACATTGTATTTGTTTTGAAAGGTGTATTTTTAATTTCTCTAAAATGGCTTTATGGAAGTTGCAAGGCTACTAGTTTATCGCTCATTAGTGACACTGTGTTGTACTCATAATGTAATGACACTTCCCCGATCAGGACAAGAACATTTTCTATTTGAGTGCATCACAGAGTTTGGTACAAATGTTAGTATCTGTTCCACAGTGCAGGACTGCAATATTACAGACTGTGGGTGCAAGTCAGGCATGAAGTCTGCTACGGACAAGTCTGCTAGGCAGGTATTGTCATGGATAATAGAAAGATAGGAATGCAAACTGATCATATTCTAAATTAACTGTCAAAAAACCTCTGTAAGTATATATCAGTGTTACCCACATAATTATTTTTCTTTTATACCTGTCATTAAAGCATATTCTAGGCTTGTAAAACACAAAGGAAGGATAATGAACCATTTTTCTTTCTTGCATATTCTGTTTCCATGTGGGGAAACAAATATTTTGGAAAATGTCACTTCTAATGTGTTGTAGTAGCCATCACAAATAGCAGCTGTAGGTTTTTCTGAGTTTCAGTTTACACTTTTGGAAAAAATCACTTTTCCTCTGTGTATTTCAGGAAGGAGAAGAAATATATAGATGAGTGCTGGAAAAATGTCAATGTTGGGGATTTCGTCCGGCTTTCATGTAATGAAATCATTCCTGCTGATATGGTGCTGTTATATTCTAGTGACCCGGATGGGATCTGTTACATTGAAACAGCAGGCCTTGATGGAGAAACCAATCTAAAGCAGAGACAGGTGGTGAGAGGATATTCAGAGCAGGTGATAATTGTGCATTTCTAGTGGTGTAAGAAAGTTGATATGACAGATGGTGACCTAAAAAAACCCAAACAACTCAGTCCTCTCAACTGCCTAATTTATGGTAGCTCAGAAATCCCCACCTGAAAATCAAGGTGCTAGGTAACACAGTTCTAATTTGTTGCTTGAGTTGTTTTGGAGCAAATCTGTGCATGTTTGTATAACCCAGAGGAAGACAGATCTGTTTCAATTAATGAAAACCAGTGAAATTAACAATACAGGTAAACACCAAGAAGTTACTTATGGTGCGTAACACATCATGATTGAGAAACTGGAGTTTTTTAGAAGGGACTTCTGTGCTGTATAAAGACCAAGAGAGAAGAGCAGATACTGTCTTTTTTTTTCACTGTTTCTTCATATTCCAAACTCATTGTTTCTCCCATACAATACTTTAATATTATGCCTAGCAACCAAAATGCTGGAGGCTGGCACAAAAAAGACAATATTAAAAGATTAAAGACTGCTGACATTTCTGAAGCCTTCAGTTCTGCTGCTGAAACACCATGCTGAAAACAACAGCAGAGAGCTGCAAAGTTGTACCAGAGGCAAATACTAGAGACTAGAGGCATACTCATATGCCATTAATTGAAATTAAATTGCAGTAGCAAGTAATTCCAAAGATAAAGCCCTTTGCCTTTTCTCTTACTTCTTGTCATGTTCCATTTTTATTAATATAGGATATTAATTTCATTTGACTTTCACTGAGGAGCTCATCTGCTCTTCATTTGCAACATGTACTCTGGTCTTCCATAACAACACTTTCTTTGGTACTTGTATGTCTCAAACATCACTGCAAAGTTCTACCTGCTTTCTTCATATTAGCACAGAAATCATCCTGGTCATGATAGTGGAAAAAAAAGTCTGTTTGCAAGAAATTCTGCTTGCAGGGAAGACAGTGCCTCTTCTTTTTTTAATTTCATATAATGAACAAACCTGTGGGAGATCTCTGCCTTTCAGATGTTCTTACTGCTTTTGTTTTGTTTTTTTTCTTCATCCTCATCCTTCCACCCATTTTTTTCCTTTCCAATGTTCTCAAACCATCAGCAATTCAACTGATACAAGAGAGGGTTTGTTATTTACTAGGAAATCCTTCTATGATGTGTAAGTCTGATTTATGCTGGATAGGAGACCATCAACACTGCAAGCAGCCTATAGTTCAGTAGCTAAATTGTTAGATAGTAATATCTGAACCTCTGAATATATGATATTTTTAAGTTCTATCACATTTTGTCTGAGTTCTCTGGGGTTTTTTTGCTTCCCATGACTTTAGGTCTCTGAAATTGATCCAGAAGAATTTTCCAGTAGAATAGAGTGTGAAAGTCCTAACAATGACCTCAGTTGTTTCCGAGGCTTTGTGTAAGTAAGCTTGGTGGCTCTTCAAGCTATTGTCATTTGCTTTTACATTCTTAGTTTGCTTTAAGAAATAACTATATGGATAGAGGTCAGTTTGCACCACTACATTTGAGTGCAGCCCAACAGGTAGAGCTCCTGAAGGGTTTTCTGAGCAGTAGATTGGACACTGATGCTTTTTATTTTGTATTATATATTTTCAGCATCTTGGTTCAGGCTGTTTTGCAACTGTGTATTTCATAGTTGAAATAGCGGGGGTAAATGTGCTCTTCATACCATGTGATAGTATTTGTTCTGTACCACAGCCTGACTGGGCAAGCTGCATTGCTCAGAATGAGAAATCTGAAGGACTGGCTTCCTTTCTTACTCCAGTTTGTTTTGTGTAACCATCAGTCACTTAATCAAACTCTATTTGACTGGTGTGCCTATCTGTCTGTGTCTTTTCTTCAGGCTGTGTTCATATTAGGGTTAGGGGTTTTCTTCATGATTAGGGTTGGAAGGGACCTTAAGGGACTAGATGATCTTTAAGGTCCCTTTCAACCCCAGCCATTCTGTGATTCTATTATTCTTACACCTGTATGATTTTCTGTAGACAGTAGGAAAACAAAATAAATACTGTTTTATGGCGTGACTGATTTCCAGGTTTTGAGAGATAGAATGTCTATATTCTTCCTATTGTACACTGACACATTAGATACTTGAGAATAGAAATAAGTGTATATAAATCTTAGTCTCTGAGAAAGCACCTTGGCAAACACTGGCCTGCCTGCACTGAAAGTGCTCGCAGTGTATTTAAGATGAGATTTTATATTTTGTATCAAATATTTTCTGATGCAGATAATCCAAATAGAATAGGGTTTCCGATTTCCAGTGTTTGTCTTGGATCTGTTTTTCAGTAGTGTTGCCTGCTTCTGATATGCCAGATGGCAAATGCTAGGCTTGTAAATGCAAAAAAAAATTGTAATGCAGCACCTAAATGCTCAGGTTTTCAAGGGTGGTCTGCTTTCATGTTACTCCATTTGAAAAGTCTGATCAGAAATGTCAGGATGGCAGCTCTGCAACTTCATTGGGAAATCTTTTCCTAATGGTTTTGCAAAGCCTCACTGGTAATTGCTGGAGTCCTACAGCCGACAGGATGTGCTTGTTTTTTGCAGTGAGCATTCAAACATGGATCGAGTGGGTCTGAGCAAGGAAAACTTACTGCTCCGAGGATGCACAGTAAGAAACACAGAAGCTGTGGTAGGCATAGTGGTATATGCAGGTTAGTGAAATGCCCCAGCTTTCACGGATTGCCTTGCAAACAGGATAGTCACGTGCCCTAAGGAACAGTATTGTACAAAGAGGAATTGGGAGAATAAAGGCTTGAACTAAGCAGAAGGCACCTGTAGCTAGAAATATTAAGAATGCATGTCTAGGTTAACTTTGTTTCTGTTTTAACAGTGTGAAAAGCTGATACCATTGATTATTTCTGGAAGGACAGATCTGTTGTGTGTGAACAGGTCCATGTCCTCAACTTGTTAGTTGCAATGGTAAACCCAGGTTTTGAAATGGACATGGAAATGCATGACTCACTTAGGACTTTCTTCTTACCCAAAACTTAAGCTGGCACTGTTCTTCAGTTCTACAGTTTGTAGAAAGGGCCAAGGTTTTTACACTAATCAATATGATGTATTCAGCCAGATAGTTGTAACACAGGTATAGGATTTTATAGAAAATATTAGAAATAATGTAGAAGGGTCAAGAATGAGGCTGTTTCTGTAGGGAAGAAAATTAGTGACAGTATGAAAGTTAATGTATACATAACAGATTTTGATTTAACTTGTTCAGTTTTCTTTAGGACTGAATTTAAATATTGTAGGAGAAATTAGTTTTCTCATATTTATAATCGCTTTTCAAATATTAATAGAAATATTTTGTTTTCCAAAGCTTTAGAAATACAAAGCACTTGCAGTTCTGATACCTGTTATTATAGAATTTCAGCCTCTTTTTTGGTTGTAGGTCATGAAACCAAAGCCATGCTGAATAACAGCGGCCCTCATTACAAGCGCAGTAAATTGGAAAGAAAAGTGAACACTGATATTCTTTGGTGTGTTCTGCTTCTATTTTTGATGTGTTTAACGGGTGCAATAGGTAAGTGAGAATCACTGAGACTTGCTATTTTCCTTTCTCAGCCTACAATGCTTAGTATTTTATCTTGGGGCTGATTCATTTTGTCAGTCTTTATCCATGTGTAATTCCCTGAAAACTGGGAGTGCTGCCGGATTTTAGGGAGGACTGTTTGTGAAGTGTAGTTAATATTTCTTTATTTCAGAGATATGCTGTATAGATGTGCTGTTGATAGAACACACGTAAGGTGTTTATTTGTGTGTATTGGTACTTGGGACTCCTGTTGAGGAGAAACCCAAGAGATACAACTGTAGTTCAAAAGCTTAGAAAGAACTGCAGAATATAACGGCTAACACAATAACCCTGAACTGTGATATATTTTATATGAAACGGACTCACTTTCTCTTGTTGTTGTTTTCAAGGTCATGGAATTTGGTCAAGTAGGTATTCAGAAATACCTTTTTTTAACATCCCCAAGCCAGATGGGAAATCGAGTTCTCCAACATTAGCAGGCTTCTATATGTTCTGGACAATGATAATTTTATTACAGGTAACTGGTCTGCTTTGACCATGGGTCATATTCTGGTCTCATTTGTACTCTTGAAGTAACTCTGGCTTCAATAGAGCTGCTTCATGTTTGTAACTGGCCAAAGACTTTGGTTTTATTTAATCCTCATGTTTTGTTTTGGTAGGTCTTGATCCCAGTTTCTCTCTATGTTTCAATTGAAATTGTCAAACTGGGACAAATTTATTTAATACAGAATGACATTGATTTTTACCATGAGAAGACAGACTCAACTATTCAGTGTCGAGCACTAAATATTGCTGAAGACCTTGGCCAGATTCAGTATATCTTCTCTGACAAGACTGGAACCCTCACTGAAAATAAGATGGTTTTTCGGAGATGCAGCATTGCAGGACAGGAATATTGCCATGAGGAAAATGGTAAGATGCCAAATCTTTGTTCACCTGAATCATTTTTCCAACATATTTGATACCATGAACTAAATATTCTTTATTCTTTATGGAAGAAGTCATGCCTACTATGTTTTGTTTCCCTTCATGGAATATTCAGAACCCAGAACACTGGAAAGTTGCCCGTCTAGTCTTTCCTCTCTTTTTTTCTCTCCCAGCTAGAGTGCCAATGCTTACATAGCATTTTGAGGTTTAAACATCCTGTTGACTGTCCTAGCAGTATACCACCTTTATATAGTATATGTTAAGGCTCTGATTCAACATACTTTTGCCCTTGAGGATACAGTAATCCAAATTAAATGCATACTTAACTTTATTAATAAATTACTTAACAGTAATTTTGAGGTACAAGTCAATCAGATGTGTGTCCACATGTGTGTTAGTGTTGCAAAGGTAAGTACCCTCATCAAAAATGACTGTTGTATTCTTACTTATGTCTTACACAGCTGTTTATTATTAGCCAAAAAGTCAACAAGCAGTGTTAATGAATAGTTGCTGTCTTATTGTCTAAAAGTGTATCTTTCACTATATATTCCATGGGACCCAACCCGAAGTCTTCTGGGAGCCTGGAGAAGATACAGCTCCAGACACAAGAGAAAATTGGGCAGAGTGGCATGAATGATTTAATTAGCTATTTTATTAATTATATAAAACCACTAAGTATTTATTACAATTACCATGTGTATGTACTAGTGGGTGCAGACGTTTTCTCTTTTGCTGGTGGGCAATGCAAATATTCCATATGAGATCAAAGGGGAGGTGCTGATGGGTCGACATGTGAGTCACAGCTGTGTAGTAAACCCCTTTGTGGTTCTCATGGGTTTGCTGCCAGATATAACTGTTCAGTACTGCGAGCAAAAGGCACACCCTGGTGGCTGCAGCAATGAATCAATTCAGCCCTTCTTTTGTTGTGTCACAGGACCAGGTTTTACAAACAAATTTTACAGCAATTTCTGCACATATTTTGGAAGTGTTATGGTGTGGGTTTCCAGATGCTTCTTTGGCTTTGCATAATTATACTGGGAATGATGACAACAGCAAAGTGAGAAAAAATATTTATAAGTTTTGAACTTGGTGAGTGAACAACTTAAATAAAAAGCAGATTATAATTTCTGAACATTTCCTAAAGCAAGGAAAAGTTTCAGAAAAGAAAGCAAAGAGTAGTGTGAATGATGCAGCTGTGGCTAATTCAGGTCTCAGTGTGCCAGGGAAAGAATGTCTACACATGCTTCTGCTAGTAGTCCACAAAAAGTTATCTTCCAGAATTATTAATGTGTTGATTAGGTACATAATTACTTCCTCCTGTGCCCTGTCTTTTCCCTGGAGAGTAAGCATACATTTCTTCCTGACAAATTAGAAATTATATGAGCCCTGAAAATCAGTTTGAAAAACATTGGAGGTCCCGTTTTTTAGCCCTGGTATACTTGTTCAGATGCATAGAGCTGCTAGTTGCAAGGCTTCTGCTACATATGGTAAGAGTTGCAATGCAATACAGTAGAAGCTGCCTAATCTGAGCATGTCTTTCTGTGTTTATATCTGTATTGCCCAGGGTAAAGGGAAGCCTGTGATTCAGGGTAATCCTCCATATAGGTGTCCGCAGGCAGTGTCTTGTCTAAAGTAACGTGTGCCTCTTGGACCGTGGCAGTAGAGCAGTGTGGTGTTGGCAGAGGTGCTACATGTTACTTCAGACAGAGCATGCAGCTTCTCAACAGCCTGGAAGCATAGCAGAATGGGCATGTGTTGTCCAAACCTGCCTCTACAAACTACTGAGTCACCGGTACTGCTTTCTGGTAAAAGGTATCAGCGCTTGATAGGGGATGTTGTATTTGGTATTTATGGAGAGCCACAGTTTGTTATGTTCCCACTTACCTGTTTTTTGAAAGAGCTACGTTACTAATTACATGTTGATATCAGGAAGATGGCCTGCCAAGGACGGTGTAAACTCTGGTCTCTCTGTTTCCTTGGACTCATCGGAATGGCAAGATGGCAATATTTCCTTCTCATTTAGAGCAACAGAGCTGGGGACTGACCTGTGGATAGGTTTTCTGTTTGCATGAAGCAGAATGATGTCCTGCTTTTCATTTCTCTCCCGTACAGTAGATACCACCTGAAATGAGAAAGAAATAGGGGATTAGTGGTGTTGCTGGACATGTCTCTGTGTTAATGTTTTTTTCCTAGGATACCATTGTGTGTATTCACACTTTAATGAAATAGATAGGCAACACATAGCTCACAGAACAGTTTTTCCATGCTGTTAGTGATTTCAGGCACTGAACTGCTAGTATATGCTCGTGGAATGCTATTTTCACAGCGAGAGGTAAAACTTGAAAGCTGAATAGTGTACATAGTTCCAGATTGAGATTTCAACTTCTGGAAAGTGGTCAAATACTCTCAGAACTCCAGTGCAAACACTTGGATATGTTCTTAATCAAGCACATGATAGCATAGGAGTGCTTCCATTTGCTACAAAGGTTCTTTACACCACTGATTTGTAGAGAGGAACAGAACTGCATTTATATCTGTGGCACGAAGATGTTACACGTCTGGAGAAAGTTTAATTATTGAAACCTACTTTTCAATTAAAAACTCAGAAAATGTGTGTCTGCCTGTGAGGGGGTGTGCAATACTGAAACGGTAAACACAGTTTCAATGAGTTCTTGCTAGCAGCTGTATTTGTCAAACCCCTGACATACAATTCTGGTCCATCATAACATAGCTAGGCTAGAAAACACATCAGTTTGTCTGGTCCCATTTTTCTGGCCTAAAGCAGAATTGTTGCTATCATTCTTTATGATATTTTTTACTTTATTTCTTCAGGATCTCCAGTAAAGTCCAATTCACTGCTTTCTCAGGCATTCCATTCTAGTATGTTGCATCATCTCTGACAAGGTTTTGTTCCTACCTAGCCTTAGTCTATCCTGTCACAATATGGGGCCATTGTGTCTTCTAATAGCCACAGTGTGCACAGAAAACAGGCTATTTCCTATCTCTGTGCAATTTCCCTTCACTTGAGGACTCTCTTGGCTCCCATCAATATGCCCTTCTGGAGGCTGTGTAACTCCAGCTCATTTTACTGTATCCATGTGACTCACATTATCTAGAACATTCTAGATCAATATCTGATCATTCTTGTTCCCTCTTCTGGATTCATTCCAGTAGAATGCTCCTCAAACAGGAAGTTATTATGGTGGGTTGTTACAGGTTTAATTTTTCATAAATGGTGGATTATTCTTAATTATATAACAAATTCCTTACTTTAGGCAGTGTTTTGGACACGTTTCTTTTTGCTTGTGAAACAGTAATTTTGTTTCCCTTTCCTTAGCGAAGAGGTTGGAATCCTATCAAGAGATGGATTCAGAGGATGAGGATTCAGCTGATTGTCAGTGTGGCTCTTCAACCCATATGTCAAAATGTCAGAGGCTCAACTGCAGAAGTGTGTGTGAACCTTTGAACAGAAAATCTTTGAATCAGTTGTCTGGTAGTTGCTCTGCGTTCAAAAGGCAAGATGAAGCAGGTGATATTCCCCACTCAGGATGCATGGCTTTCAGCAGTCCCATTGTAAGTAGAGCCTGTTGGGTTTGAGGCTAAATTTCTGAAGTAACTCATGAGGGAATCTCTTTCTATCCCCATTTGATGAGATTGCTTGTCATTTAAGAAATCTTTTCTTTCTTCCATGAAAATCAGAGGTCTCATGATGGCTTGGTTGCATCCTGTTTGCAACTGACATTGCAGATACATGTTGGTTCTTGAAGGTGTATACTTTGGCTCTTGCTGCTCTGCATCCATGATCACTGCAAATGAAATTACCAAGTTCATCTTAATAGCAGTTTGTTCTTTTATTTTAAGAGCTTTGTAGCATTTTCTTTTGTTTTTCATAGGAAGTAGCTAGATGACCAATATTTATTTGAGGTTGAGAGGAAAAAACTCTGCTTCTGTATCTGAAGGTATCTAAAAAGCATTCGTCATACTGAATCTCTGTTGAAGTGTCTATGAACTAAGACTTTAGTGTTTACCTCTTTGGGCATGAAGTTTGCCATTTTCAATGGACTAGCACAAGGCAGTGAAGATGCCAGAGTTTTCCTGTTTCCTGGTATAACCACCTCAGTACAGGAGGGAAGCTGTATGAGCTTTAACACTTCATTCATCTGTAACTGATTTAACCTCCAAAGACTAAGTTTATAACCTAATGGACAGTTTTGTTCATTTCACAATAGGAAACAGATGTTGTCCCGGACACACAGCTGCTGGAGAAGTTCAATCAAATTTCTTTTCATTCCTATCGACAATCAGAAGAAGCTAGCAGCAAGTTATCTTTGGAGACAATGTATATCACTGACTTCTTTCTTGCTCTGGCAATCTGTAATACTGTTGTAGTTTCAGGCCCCAGTCAGCCACGTCAGAAGGTAAGAAGGCCTTGCTTTTGGCTTTTTGGCCATATTTGCAAATAACTGAGCTCCCTTTGGTTCAATTACCAAAAAAAAAAAAAGCCAATTACCTAACGTTTTAAAAATTATCCTTTTCACCTCTGCTGGTTTGTCCTGTTAGAAAGAACGGAACTACTGTAAACCCATGGAGTGCAATGAATTAATGTATAAAATAATACTGATAAATTGGCTTCAATCTTTTTATTTCTGTGATCATTTGTAATTTGTAATTTTTACAGAACAAATTTTGGTATTAAATTGCAATAGTAATTTTTTTCCATATTCTAATAATGGGTTTTTTTAGATATGGGCATAACTTCCTTTAAGAGTACACTAACACTCAGGTTACCTTTACAAATAAGTTATTGCTGGCTGAAAAATAAGAATAATCTCTGAAGATTCCCAGAATACTAAAACTGAGAATACTCTTACCTGTTCCATGACTATTCAAATAGAGGTTCAGCAAAAGTATGGAAGATGAAGTTTTATATGCATATTAGTCTGAAGAAAAATTGCTTTGAAGTATGACATAAAGTTGTCTGTGAATTAACAGTGCATTTACGAGGCTGCCCTGGTTTAGTAGTCTGGAGTGACCACTTGTTTTCAGTGCACACAACGTAACTCTTTTTTAAAAATACTACTTTTTCTTTTCAAATCTTATAGAGTTTTTTCAGTGTGTGATTTTCATAACCCCATTTTTTGCCAATTTTGACTGTGTTGCAGGGTAATTCTGAGTTCAGCTTCTATTTCTTTCCCTCATTGCCTGGTGTTTTCATTTGTTGACTTTGTTTCTAGAAAAAAAAAATTAGTGATTTGCAGAACTAGATTTTGGTGTTCATCTAGGCAGTAAACCTACAACCATAGCTGGAGACATTCACAAAACATATCCTCCTAGTAGTACCTCCTATGTATAAGTAAGCCTGGTATTTTAGTGTGCTCCAAGCATTCCCAGAATGCATATTAGGTGGCCTAGAGGTCCATATGTGCATGAGGCAGCTGAGTTCATAGTCAGTAGTTACTATTACTTAAATGTGATGGAGAAAAATATACAGGTGAGAGTCTTGGTTTTTTGAGAATAATAGTTCTATGTAAATTGCCAGCAGGGTAAAAGATCTCCAGGTCACTGGTAGGTAGATTGGGAGGAACAATGTGGAATGAGGTTTCTGAGTTCATAATTAGGGAATGACAGAAAAGAGCTCGAGGCAACAGGAGATTTCAGTTGCCTTAGGGAGAGACAATGAATGACTGTTCTTAGTCTCTGTTTCCATGATGTTGAATGGAGACACGTTGCAACGTGCTTGGAGGAGCTGAAGCCAGATTCCGTCCCTACTTTATGCTTTTAAGTGGCAAAAGAGAACATGCTTCCTGGTAACACATTCTTAACTCTTCACCAGCAATGAGAAAGGAATGTCAGCCTTGTGTGCCTTGTTTTTTGTAAGCTGTTACGTCCCTAGCTCTTCTGAGTAACAGGAAGCCAGTTATTTTATAACATTGATCACAGGAGAACTGTCTTTTAATTTAAAACACTTAAAACTATTGATAAGGTACTGTATGTTTAGCACTTCTTGTAGATTTTGCTAAATCAGAACAAGGATTAAAGTGTTTAGTTCAATTTGCCACAACTTCTAAAAGTTACAATGTCATACTGACTCTGTTCATTACCAAAAGTTCTGAAAAGTATGGCATGGAGTCATGAATCAAACTTGGAACACATCCAGTTTTCAGACCTGAAGTACTTTTACAGCTTACAGAGGCTTTTTACTGTACTCATATGATTACATGTTTACTTGAGCTGGCCATCTTTAATACAAGCAGTCAAATTCATGGTAAATTTTAAAATACTACTTTCATTATGAAACATACCTGCTTTTTAAGATGTCCTTACTTAATATAATAAAATATGAAGAATTTAACGTAAATACTTTCTCTAACTTTTCTGTTCCAGATGAGGCTTTCTTCGCTGAGTAGGATGCCTATTAAATCACTTGAGGAAATCAGGCAAATGTTCCAGAGGTTTTCAGTCTGGAGGCTAAGTTCCTCCCCACTTCCAAGTGTAAAGGAGTCACCATCTGAAAGCCCCAATAGTTTTGTGAGAAAACTTTCTGTTTTCAGAATGAAGCTGGCTTCACCTTCTTTGGATGGAGCTGCTCAAAAGGCTGCTGAGCCTCACAATACTGACAGCCCAGAAAATTCTCAAGTGCCTCAAGAAGTACATCTGGTGAATGTAGCTGCTGGTGGTGAACCCAGCAGTGCTGTGTCATCTATTGAATTATCTCCCTTACCAAAACTATGTTATGAAGCCGAGAGTCCAGATGAAGCTGCCTTGGTTCATGCTGCTAGGGCTTATAAATGTGTTTTACAGTCTAGAACTCCAGATCAAGTAACTGTGGACTTTGCAGGTCTGGGATCTTTAACATTTCAGCTTTTGCATATCCTGCCTTTTGATTCACTGCGGAAAAGGATGTCAGTGGTGGTTCGGCATCCGGTGTCCCACAAAGTGGTGGTGTACACAAAAGGTGCAGACTCAGTCATGATGGATTTATTGAGAACTGCATCTGAAGGTATCTATAGAACTTGTAATTCTTTGCTTGCCATTATTATTCTTTAGTACAGATGAAAGGTGGCATGATTCATGAGAAGAGACCAGACAGCAGAACTGTTATCTGTAAATAGTTCCTTGTAGGGAGCCAAGAAAGGTAGCATTGCATGTCACCTGGATGTGTCTGTGCTCAGTGCTGGTGTGGGAACTGCAAAGAGAAACAGCTGTTATTCAAAGGATTTAATGGTGTCTTAAGCAGACCCATTGGAGCCAACTGAAGTATTTCCAGTTATGAAGTAAGGTAATCTGCATAAGAGTTGGCTTCTGCTACAAAGTGAGTGGTGTTTAGTAGAATGAGATACCTCTCTCTAAAAGCTGAGAAAGACTAACATAGGTAAAGGCTAGAGACTATCAGGGGCAGATGTAAGCTCTCTGTAGCTGTAAGAGCTGTAAGCTCTGTAGTGCTTTTTGTGTTTTTTTCCCTTGGCTAACAATTATTTCAGTGTTTCTAGGTGTAATAATAATAATATCTGTAGTGTCATTTGGTACCTCTTGCTGAGCCCTGTTGAGTAGGTATAAATGTTTCTGAATGGGCCACAGGGGGGATGCACCATGTTGTTTAAGCACTAACTGGTTTAGTCATACACTCTAACAAATAGTCATTGATTTTTAACTGAAGGCAATAAAGAGAAAATATTACCTGTGGATGTTAGAAATTAATAACAATATTTAAGTTCAGAAGATGTTCCAAAGGGCTTTTTTTTGTTCGTGTTTTATGATTTGGAAAGAAAAATAAAGGAATTGTGTTTAAAGCATTGCTTTCTGCAAAAGGGAGTGGTATGTTTCCAGTTTCAGTGGTGGATTTTAACTTGTCCAACATTAGCCATCTAAAGTCTAGACAAAAAGCCTCTGTAGGCCATGGGACAGATACAGTACCTCCAAAATTGTCATCTTACAAGGAAGGTGATTTCATTCTGGAGGTACCTCTCCTTGCTTTGGTTCTCAAAGTAAACTTGGAACCTAATTTTTGCAAGTCCAAAGTTAAGTGAGTTGAATGCCTGTCCAAATTTTCCACTCTCTAACAGCTATTTTTATTGAAACTTTTCTGTAACTGCCCTTTTAGCTTCCTCTCACTAGACCAGTGACAGTAAAAGTTGAGTATTTGTGGGCCAGTTCATTTTAGAAAATATTTTTTATTCGAAAAAGATTTTGATGTGCTACTGGCAACCAAAGACATCAGTACCAGGTGGGTTCCTCCTCACTGCTTGTACAGACCAATGGTGCTCTGAATGCTCAGTATAGATGCAGAGACAGCACATTGTGAAAGCATGAAGATACATTCATTGTCAAAATAAAAAATTTTAACATTTTGCTATTTTAAGAATGTATTTAGACCTTCAAAATTTTCCACTAAATTTAGCCTAAACATGCATGTTTAATTTGCTTTCACTTTTTTTGTGTGATAGTACATACTAATAATTCTGAAATTGAAGAGAAGATTAAAGAGAGAACTCAACAGCATTTAGATGACTATGCCAGAAGAGGACTGCGCACTCTGTGTATTGCTAAGAAGGTACTCCTTTTAATATATCTTTTGAAGAATGTTTGCAGTCTGTGACTGGCCTGAATGGTATCACCAATGGAGCAAACATATCTATATCGAAACAGATTCTTCCATTGCCACATTTTGTTTATCCTTACGTGCTTTCAGTAGGAATTTATAAGAAAACCCTGATCAATCCCTGATATCTGTTAGATTGACATTGTTGTTAGTTTAGGATGACCAGCAACTTAACATCATGATTTTAAAATAGGGATTGTAAAATAGCCAAATTTTTCTTCAGGAGTCATAAGCAGGTCTCCTTGTGTGAATCTTACTGTGGTTGGCATTCCAAACACAGAAAACAGATTAAGTCACACCTGTTTTATTTGGTTATTAAGTCACACCTGTTTTATTGGGTTTCACAAACAGTTTGCAGTATTACAAGTGCTCTGGATGTACAACTGAAGTGATGTTTTGAGATTCTATTTTAAATTCAAAGCTGCTTGGAAGTAAAATTTCATAGGGATTGAAACAGGTAAGAAGCCTCTTTACAAAGCCTTATGCAAAGTGAAAGTACAGGCTGTGGAGCTGGACAGCCATCAAGCTGTATCCAGCTGGGCAGTGGTTCTGTGGCAGTGGCAGTGCTGCAGGTGAGGAGCAGTAGGGAGAGTGTGCTGTGCCCGTTGCCCTGCCTGCCTCCTGTCTCAGTGGAAATCTGTCAGGCAGCCCCAGAAACCCACAGGGTGCCCATGAGTAGCATGGCAAAGTAATCTAGCACTCTGAACATTGTGCTAAATCCATAGACATCCTGGAGCATCTAAGTAATGCACTGCCAGTGATGCCTTAATTATTTCTAGTTTTTTACTCTTCATGTATTTGTAACTTGCTGTAGTTCTGTGCTTCTTACAATATGCTAAAATCCTCTGTTCCCAGCACCTTTAGCCAAAGCAAGGCTCACTGAATACAGAGTCAAGGACGTATTCATTGCCCTAGGGCCAGAAAATATGTAAACAACAATGAGTTGGGGGGAGCGGGCCTGGGGTGGTGAACATCATCACCTAAGGGTGCGATTGGAGAATTAAGGGCCAGTATGCTAATGGGACAGAACATATAAAAGGTGAAGGGCTTGTGACCCAGTGTCCATTTTGGATGTCATCCCCGATGGGGGGGCTTTGCTTGCCCGAATGTACCTTCAAGGCCTTTATAGGCCTTGAATAAATTTGTCTGCTTTTTATACTCCTAATTTGTCTTGGCCTGTGTTTCAGGTAGCCTGTCTTTTAGATATCATCAGGGGCTGAACTCCCATATTCAGGATGTGGACAGCAGAAGTAACCATGAGAACACTTTTGATGCATCATTGAAAACCCAGTATAGATGCATGCTGTATGTTTTCCCTCCCCTTGTAGGTGATGAGTGATGCAGAATATGCAGAGTGGTTAAATCATCGTTTTTTAGCAGAAACCAGTATTGACAATAGGGAGGACCTGCTGCTTGAATCTGCCATGAGGCTTGAGACCAAACTAACTTTGCTCGGTAGGTAGAAATACTGTAACTCCCAGGAAACTGCCTGTAATGTTCATAATTGGAATTTGATTGCAGAGAGCTGTGCTGATCTTAATCTGTGTAACATATGGCTTTCCACAAACCCAGAATTTGTCGTCACTCCTGAATTGTCATAAATCTCACTGGCAAGTCTGTACTAGTTATAAAGCACACTGAAGACAGGTGGTGCTCTCCTGTTGTTTGTAAAAATTTACTGATTTTAATTTTTATTTTTAAAAAATTGTTATTATTGGGTATTTTTGTATCTTCACTAGGGTTTTTAAATGGCATTATAACAGCACATGAAATGATAGTAACAAGTCACAGGCCTGCCTGTGCAAATATTCAGATATACCCTACTTCTGGGCATATTTTCCATCACTGTTGCATTCATAGCACAGCAGGTGTACTTGTGCTGAGTTCTCCTGTAATAACATGGAGATAGGAAGTCAGGTGTGCTTGACCTGACCATTCCCTGAAGGTCATTCAGCTGTGGAGGAATGAAACAAAACATGTTTGGTGTAGGTGTGTGAAAGGTAAACTGCAGACAGTCTGGGATAATCACTTTAGAGAACTGCCCAACAAATAACATTTGGAAAACAAAGTGCAGAGATCTGACTATGGGGGTAAAGGCAACTCATTCTTAGAAGGTGAAGAGAGACAGATCCTATTGTGTAGAAGGGTGCTGCTTCTCTCATTTTCTGTCATATCTGCTTAGTGCAAATGCCATAAACCTTGATACTAAAAGGAATTCTGGGATTACTGGCTTCAGTTTCTGGAGAGAAACCAGAGCAGTACTGCAAACCGATGCTGTTTTAAGGATATACAAGGTAGCCTTTGCCACTAAAGCCAGCAGAGAGGTCAAGCTGCTTTGGAGACCTGCTGTCCTGCAGGCTTGTGTCTCTGGTGTGACAATAAGCAGTATGTGTTGGCCCTAGCATTAAATGGAAGTGAAAATAAGGAGGTTAAATGACTTCATACTGCCAAGGTGCTTGCTTTCAGAAATTTCCAAGTATGTCACAGTAGCGTGTCTGTTTTGGGATGTGGGTACAGACAGAGAACCAGCTTGTTCTGTCACTCTTGGAGCATTTAGTTTTTGGGAAATACAGCAGCACTAATCCTTCTGCTTGTCTAAATCAAGGTGCCACTGGCATTGAAGATCGCCTGCAGGAGGGTGTTCCAGACACAATACAGGCATTACAGAAAGCTGGAATAAGAATATGGATGTTGACAGGTGACAAGAGAGAGACAGCTGTCAACATTGCCTATGCTTGTAAACTGCTGGAACCAGAGGACAGAATCTTCACTCTTAAATCACAGAGCAGGGTGAGTAGAAAACTAGATTTTCTTCTCTGCTGGAGAATTCAGTCAGGCTATTCCACAGGACAATACAGAAAAGCAAATGTTCTTTAGTTTCCCAACCAAACAAAGACAGAATTATTTCTTGGAAGGTGAAAATACTGGAAAACTGACTGTTCCCTTCCTTGTGGGTAAAATATGAAATCCTTTCCATGTATGTAACATCTGTTTCTTTATATACAGTCCCTACATTATGATTAATTATTTTAGTTGAATAGACTTCTTGATTTCTCTCTGTGGTAAGTTAAGGAGTTGACATGGCCTCAGGTTGTGCCAGGGGAGGTTTAGACTGGATATTAGGAAAATTTTTTTCACCAAAATGATTGTCAGTTAATGGATCAAGTTTCCCAGGGAAGTGGTTGAGTAACCACCCCTGGATATGTTCAAAAGATATTTAGATGTAGTGTTGAGGAACATGGTTTAGTGACAGACTTGGCAGCGTGAAGTTTATGGATGGACTGGGTGATCTTAAAAGGCTTTTTCAACCCAAATAATAGTATGATTCTGGGACTTCCAAGAGCTGTAAGTTACAGCATATAATCAATGTAAGAATTTTTTCATGCAAATTCTATTGAACTGGACTTTATGTTGCCTTTTTTAATATATTCCTTCAACCTTAATTGCCTTGTATAAATACACAAGGAACTGTCTCCTTGAAGTAGATTGCACACAATTAAAAAAACTAACCTGTCAATAATTTTATTCTCCCCACAACCCAGTTGAGTCATGTGATAAAAAGTAGTTAAAAACGCTGGTTTGGATGGCAAGTTTAATCCTACTTGATTTCTGTGTCCTCTTGTAAATGCTTAAAACCAACTGGTTTTCAATTGATTTTTATTAATTGTAGATTGCTTAAGAGAGAAATTACTGACAAAGCCAACATATGGCATGTGTCTCAGAGCAGACACGTGAAATCTGAGACTCTCTAAAGGATTAGAGGATTGTTCTAAGACCTTTAATTTTTCTCTGCTTATATGTATCTTAAGAAATACAATTAGTATATGCCATAAAAGATAGTGTGGCAAGAAGTAACTGTGGGGAAAATAAAGTGAAAGAATTTTTAGTTCAGTTGTGTTTGGGGAAAGCTTGGAGTTTGATTTCTGCCAACACTTTTCATTTTATTCTACTGGGAAATTAGTGTCTTGACAGGGAGAACTAAGCCCCTTTTGCAGAAGTGCTCTTCCTCCCTCTAGCTGGGCTTAGAAATAAAAACTAAAATTTGATACTGTTGCATTTCAAAGTAAAATGATGAGAAAATGTAGGAAGACAAATTTTCTTCTATACTCCTGTGCTTTACATGTATTAATATCACAATTTTTTTTAGCATCTTATATTGATTCTGATAAGGTAAAAAGTTCCACAAGGCCAGTTCTCCAGTAATTTATTGCAGCTCACCTGTAATGTGATATGAAGTGCACTTCTGGCTTTGCATGCCAGACAGAAAAACCACAGAAAGCGAAAGTTTGCTGTCAAAGCTGTGTTTATAGAACAGAATCCTTAATAGTTGCTTTTCCTGCTAGTCTGTGAAGGTTTTCTGACTTGCATAGGGTTTTTTTCCCCTTCTCCTAATGCAATACCCAAGCAAATCCACTTAAGCAAAGTTTATCACAGACTTTTTTATTAAAGGGTTATTCAGCCTCATGTCTGAGCCTTTCAAGATAAATACTGTAGAAGGACAACATTTGACCTTTTCCCCATATGTGTTTTATGAATTGAAAAGGGAGATAGAATACAAACAGTATTTAATAAAATGCCTTCCTCTTGTTTTTAATTAGGATGCCTGTGCCTTGGTAATGAGCAAAATTTTAGAAGGCATACAGAAGAATGCTTCTGTCAAAAGAAAATTCAGTCACAAACTTGGAAATGTCTCTGCGAGGCACTCCACCCAAGCTCCAGGGTTCAATGCAGGCCTGGTAATTGATGGAAGGACTTTAGAACATGTCCTTCATGACAGCCTTCAGAATATTTTCTTGGAGCTCACAGAAAAATGTCGGGCTGTAGTCTGTTGCCAAGCCACACCTCTGCAGAAGAGTGTCCTGGTCAAACTGGTGCGAAGTAAGCTAAAGGCAATGACATTAGCTGTAGGTAAGTCCTGTGGTTATCCTCCTTTCTCTGAAGAGTAGAAGCCAGTTTCTTCTCTCATATTTTCTTAACGTGTGTCACAGAATTTATTTTATGAGCAAGATAATCCTTTGAATTGTACTTGTCTCTGGCATAAGATGATGTTCACCTTCTGAAGTAGCAAATTTAGTCCATAAAATTACGTCAATCTAAAGCAGTAAGAACAGCATCAGTCATACAGCGTTATGTAACGTGCAAAGCGCAAGTAAGAGCATTTTTCTTTCCATCACAACCCCCCAAAATAAGGAGGCAGAGGGGAGATGACTGGCTGTGATTTAAAGCACCCATATTTTCTGTTGCAGCATGCAAGCTAAATTCTGACAAAAGGAACAGCTGTTATCTATTTGGAGAACATAGCTCAGTTCAGCCAGGCCTTCCACTTACTAATCCTGTTTTTCTTAGAGTTTTCCATAGGCTGTAATACTGGCCATAAAAATGTATTTCTCTGGACCATCTGGTGTTTGATATTTGTTTTTCTTGCCACCTCCATAGCAATGTGATAGCCAGCAAAGCTAGTTTTGATTTTTCCTCTTTTCTCTGTAGGTGATGGTGCCAATGATGTCAGTATGATCCAGGTGGCTGACACTGGTGTGGGAATATCAGGCCAAGAAGGCATGCAGGTAGTGTATCCAAAGACAGCTGCAAATGACGTCACATTCTGTTTTAAATCAGTTCAGAGTGGACCCTGGAGACCCAGTAGCTCCACAGTCCATTCCCTTGGCTGGGCAAGACTTTGCAGCCTGAGCTCACACCCAGGCCTCAGCATTCCTCCAGGAGCAATCAGAAGCTCAATGCTGCAGGTCAGGCTCAAAACAACAGTGTTTGTTGCCTGTCAGTGAACTCCATATTGCTCTTCCATATGTCCTGCGGGGAAATGAGCAGCCTAAGTGTCAGTGATTTCCATGCACTTGTGTGGTGATAATGATGACAGCCATATTACTGCCTGTGCTGTGTTGGGCTGAGCTCTGTATGTTGGTTGTAAAGTCTTGTGTGGAAAGGGATACCTGAGTGAGGATAACACTGTGTATAAAAAAATCCTAAGAATTTCCATCAGTGGGTAAGTTGCTTGCTTGGCAGTGTCTGAAGCTTATCTTTAACAGTTTGGATATAGCATATCCTTTTCTTCGTGTGTGTTGCAGGCTGTGATGGCAAGTGACTTTGCAATCTCTCAGTTTAGACACCTCAGGAAGCTGCTGCTTGTCCATGGTCACTGGTGTTACACCAGACTTACCAACATGGTGCTTTACTACTTCTACAAGAATGTGGTATGTAGCTGTCCCATTCCAGGGAAATCACAGTTTATGTCTTTGTGAGCACTGAAGGGTTTAGTGGGGCTTTATTTTCTTTTTTCTCTTCCTATTGTGAATGGTTTCAAAAGAGCGTATGTCAAACGATTCAGTTTCCGATTTGCCTGCAGAGACCGGAGGCTCTTATTTCTTGGACTAAATTTCCCACTCAAAGCCATTGTTTGATTTGATTAAACAGTGGGTAACAGACATTACTAATATGGTTGCAGCATGACTGTTTAAACAAGTCATGTCTGATTTTGAAATGTTTCCACAGATTACTTTAACCAGACCTAAGACCTACCAGTTTTTCTCTTGTTTTAAAGCATTTGTCAATGGCTAAAATTTCATGTCGTCTTTGGCTTTTCAGACCTACGTGAACCTCCTGTTTTGGTACCAGTTTTTCTGTGGGTTTTCAGGCACATCAATGACTGACTACTGGATCTTGATTCTTTTCAATCTCCTTTTTACATCGGTGCCACCCATCATTTATGGTGTCTTGGACAAAGATGTATCTGCAGAGATACTCATGGAACTCCCACAGCTGTACACAATGAGCCAGAAATCTGTGGTAGGTTACAGAGGGCTTGGACTGAAACAAATGAAGTGGTCTGCATTTGAGCCATTTCTTTCTTTTATGTTTCACCTCAGGCAAACATTGTTTTAAATTACTTTCTCTATTAGAAAAGTGTCTAGGCCTGTGCAATATGCGCACAAATAAAAACTTGTTTTTCAAAAGATTTTGTAGACTCTTTTCAGCCATAGACCTAATGTTGTCAGATATTTGGATGATAAAAGAAATTAAGGACTTCAGGTAAAGCAGTGTACTAGATAAACATGGTTACCAGCATGTTTATTTCATTCACTGTGTCAGCTGTCAACATGCTTCCTCAATCAGGGATTTGTTTCAGCAAGATAAGAGCACTCTGTGTTTTTTTCTTTGTCATATATGGGTCTCAACTGCCAAAGGACCAGAGCAGATTAATTTCAAATAATCCTCAAAGAAGTTCTGTCAGTCAGGGTGCTTTTCTCCTTAGAGGTATGTTCTGAAATTTGCCTTTCCACCCAAAACCACTGTACATCTTTCCTGGTCTATAAATAAATTCTGCCCAAACATTTAACACAAAAAACCACAGGGAGTGGGGAAGTAAGTTCTAAATCAAAATTACATAAATCCATGGGGGTTTTCCTAGTTTCTGCTTTGCTTAGCATGAATTTTAGCATAATTGTAATGTTATATTTTTAAAAATTTAATATCTTTATTATAACAATTGAAGGCAGTGACATACTGGGCCTGAGACAGAATACATGCCCATAGCCCAGAGAGAGGAAACGTTGACTGTCTAAGTCACCTAAAACTCAGCATTTTCTTTATTATCAGATCCTTACAATATCAGAGAGGACATTAAAAGGCATTTCTTTAATAAGAGGATGGTCATACACTGGAACAGACTTCTTAGAGGTGTTGTCAATGCCCCAGGTCTGTCAGTGTTAAGGAAACATTTGGACAATGCCCTTAAAGCATGCTTGAACTTTTGGTCAGACCTGAAGCAGTCAGGCAGTTGGACCAGATAGTCCCTTCCAACTGAAATAAATATTTCTGTCCTATTCTACTCTATTCTAACAAGTAATACTGAAAAAAAAGAGCTACAACATGTCGTGTACTAGTGTTGTCTATTATAACCTGGCAGAAGTTTAGATCTGGTCTAGAAGGGAAAGGAGGATGTACAGTGAATGGACAATATGTTTTGCTTGTTTGTGGTCTTCTACATTTCTTTTTCTATACCATTAAATATTTTATGTTGCTTGGCTTACAGTATTTTTGAAAAACAAAGTACTCTTTTGGTACCAATCTGAACCTCAGTAGATTGGCTTGAGCAAGTCTGTGCTTTGTCGATTATAGAGAATTTTGATTAAGTAAATATTGCAAGGCCTTATGATTTGTTTTGATCTTCAGGATATGTACAGTACAGTGATCTGAGATGAAGGTTTTAAAGCAACATAATCGGAATTACTGCATTACATAATCAATTTTTCCCCCCTTTTTATTCCCTTATCTTCTGTTAGTGTTTTTCTCTTTTGTCCATCCCAGTATTCCTTGCTCTGTAGTTGGAGTTGTTATCCTTTCCTTTCTTGCATGGAAGCACAGGGAAATAATTGCTTGGAATCAAATGCAGTATAGAAGAATGAGAAATGCTTTAAAAGATGCAATATCACAATACTGCACCATGACATCGCAGCTTTGTATAAAGTACAAAAAGTACTTTGGAACAGTAAATGGGATTCATCTTCAGTAGTTTAAAGCACTCCCTGAAAGGCAAAAACGTTTCCTACATCACCTCCAGACTGCAGTTCAGTTCTTGAAAGGGCTGAATGGCTTTTTAGAAAAACCCATCTCTCCACTAATTATAGAGGACATTCTGCATGGTTAAAACTTCTCACCTGTTTGTTTCAGTTTAGTGCCTGAAGGAATGAGATATATCTGAGCCAGAGCATAGGCAATAGAGGTTTCATAGAGGTTGATCTGTCATAGCAGTTTGCTGCTACTGAGGGAGGAAGGCTTATTCTCTTCTCCCTTCTTTACTTCCTGTTCCCTCTTCATCCATATAGTTAAGCTATCTTCCTTGTGCCAGGTCAGTTATCCCATCAGGTCCTCCCAGGAGCTGACTTAACTCACCAAAACAGCAATGTGTTATTCCAGCAGAAAAGTGAGTTGATTTCTCACATCTAATGAGTTAAGTTAGTTCACAGTGGAGTCCCATCCCTGCAGAGGAGTCAAACAGCACACATAACAAAAAGGGTTGGAGACGAAAGAAAGTGAGACTTGGCATTCAGTGATGGTAAGCTGCAGGGTACTTCCCTGTCCACCAGCCCCCTCCCTTCCTTAGTACTCAGTTAGCTAAAGCTCTGGTACATCCATTTTGACAGAACAGCTGCCAGATCACAGTCCCAGAGCTGGCTGCTGATTTAAATACTTACAGTTAGCTGCATGTATGGAGGGAGATCTTTTTTTCTAATAACTATAACACAAATTATGCTTTTTTCACTGGGAAACTAACTGGAATTATTTATGCAGATAATCTTTCCCCAGATCCAAATTAGTGCTAATTAAGGATGCAGCAATTTGTTCAATTTGTTTCAATGCCATTATGTTTTTTTCTTGCAGGCTTACTTGCCTTCAGCTTTCTGGATAACCTTGCTGGATGCTTTTTACCAAAGTCTTGTTTGCTTTTTTGTGCCTTACTTTGTAAGTGCTGACTACAAAATACATTTATATATTTTGACATACTTAAAACGTAAGCAAATTAGATAACAGAATGAAGTACTTGATTTTTACTTCCTTGTATATGAATTTATACTAAGAAGATCATCATTGGAACAGAGCTGAACTCTATGTGTGCATATATGTATGGTATTGAAATTATTCATGCCACTTTGTATTAGGATGTAAAGAATATTTTACACTGACCACTGTCTTCCTTTACAGACTTACTGTGGCTCAGACATAGATATTTTTTCTTTTGGAAACCCCATAAACACAGCAGCACTCTTCATAATGCTGTTTCACCTTCTCATTGAGTGCAAGTCTGTGGTGAGTACTTTGTTTCCCAAAGAGTATATTCGTAACAGAGTATGTGCATACAGCTCTCAGTAAAATTAAATGGAAGAAAGGTCTTCATATACAAAACAGAATAAGTATAAAAGGGTCAAACCCTAAATATTATATTTATGTGACCATGTGAGCTCTCCTAACGTACCTGTCATTTGAACCAATAGGATTAATCATGACTAAAATCAACAAAATTTGGCCTCAGAATTATTTGTAAATAGTGAAAGGATCCTGATTCATTAAGGTAGCGTGGTATGGGGGATGTTGGTTCAGTTTTGCAAATGGTAAAATCCACCGGTGATCTGCTGAAATTTCCTTACTTCGCAAAGTTTGCGTCTCAAAGACAATAGTGTAAATTGTTGATTTTGAATGCTTGGAACTGATGTTCTGCTCTGTGGCCAGGATAAACAGTTCAGAGGTGTATTTTGGTGCCAGAACTGGAAAATCAATATGCTGCAGAAACATTATTTCAGTTTTTAAGTCTGCACAAGCTAAAGCATCTGCATTAGCTTGGTTAAATTTAGAGCCCTTACACAGGTAATACTTGGCTTTTTTGGCCTAATTTTAAAGAAAATACAATAGTGGTTACCGCAGAAGGATGGAGATTATTGGGTTTTATTTTTTCTTTGACTTTTTAAAAATAATTTTTAGGATTGTTTTATAGTGGATTAAATTTCAAGCTGTGATTCAGCCTTTTCATTGTTTCTTTGGGAGTATGACAGACATAATTAAAATGTCTTTATTGAGAATATAGGTATAGCATGACTCTCTATTCACACTCTGAATAGAGAATTTTACTTAAATGTGTTTTGTTTGGCATTTTTGAATGTTGGCAAGCTGCCAGACCAGTGACAATGTTGTTTTCATAGTTCTAGCTGTCTAGGTGTAAAATTACAGAAAACTCCAGTGCAGAAATGTAATCAACATCTCAAGGGAGATATATAAGGGTGGTGTCATTTGAAGATCTCACCTGCATTTGCTTGAGAAAGCTTTCTTTTCTGCCAGTGGATGAGGTGGTAATCTGAGGCAAATGTCTTTCACAAAAGAATGAAAAGCTATGAATTTATGAGAATTAAAAAAATTAAATGTCTGGAATACCTATGTACTGTAGAAAGAAGGCTCCATTCTTTCTGGATTGTTTTGTATGAAATTAGGAATATTGTATGAACAGATGTATCCTCTGTTACATTCAGCAGCTGCCCTTGGAGGAAAAGTGTGCATGTTCATGCACATACAGATGTAACAGGTCTTTGTGTTTTAAAATCAGCTTAAATCTTACTCCTTTCCTTTCTGAATTACAGACTTGGATACATACAGTAGTTATAGTTGGCAGCATCCTGCTTTACTTTATGTTCACTCTGGCTTTTGGAGCAACCTGCAAAACTAACAGCCTACGATCAGATTTTTACTGGATCATGGAAAAGCACATGACAGACCCAGTATTTTACTTAGTTTGCCTCCTGACTACTTGTGTTGCTCTCCTACCCAGGTATGTTTCTGTTTTATAACTGTAGATTGCTGCTGTTACTAAAACTAGTTTTCTGTGAGTCAGTGATGTTATAAATCACTGGCTAGACATCTTCCCCCTACTATCCCCAACTAAAAATGAAAATTTCATTATTCTACCAGAGCAAGTGATGTGAGGACAACTTTTTAGTGCCATTTCGTTCTGCAAGTAAATTTCAGTAACAAAAAATTTCTTTTGTGATTTATATAATATTAAATATTGTCTTTGGAGAGTAAAGAAACAGTAATTTTTGTAACCACAGAGTTCATGATTTATATACATATCAGTTAAATTAGTGACTAAAGTTGGATATGTTCTATGTATAGATAAAGAAGTACTGAGCTTAGTCTGTGTTTATTTGTGAAACAATTTTCTGTTTGAAATTTATGTCATGAGTATTTAGAATGAAGAATGCATGTACAGGCTTCTTTCTGGGATGGACACATGCTGACTAGATTACAAAGTGTCTTGATATTTTTTTGTCTCATTGAAGAAGTTCAATAATTCATTCACCCTGGAAGGGCAGTAGTGTTGAATGGAGGTCCCACACTCCAGCATGCTGAGCAGGGAGACACCTGAGCAGGCCAACAGAGCAAAACAAACCATGTGAAAACCAGTGAAAGAGACTTGATCAAACTCTTTGTTTAGCTTTCTTTAGTAGGCTCAGCTATCTTCCTTTCACTGGCTGAGCATGAACACATTAGCCTTCAGTACTAATTATTCATTCTTCTGTGTTATGTCTCTTTCTTTCCCTCTTATTTCAAAAAGAATGAGACTTGATATTGAACTGCACATGCAGATACTGAGAAGTGTTGAGGAGAATAAGTACTGCTTCCTGCTCTCCTGATGTAATGTTATATTATTAGACACAATCGGAGCATACTTTCTGGATCAAGTGCTGCAGTACAGGCTGCGTAAGTTAGCAGTCCTGCCAGCAGGAAAGCTGGCAGAGCCATGGCTGTAGATGCCTGTAATGGCCACCAAGTATTAAGTCCCCTTTGAGCATGTCTGGTCTGTGTCTTAAGCATGTCATTAAGAGTTTTGCTACACTCACTGGGGATCATGACTAATCTGATAGTCTGATGGCTTTGGTTCACACTTCAGCAGAATGACAAACTGTGAGGTGCAAGACACACATGAACTCTTCCCTTTCCATCCCTGCTCTCAGCTTGGTTCAGGTGGTGACAGTAGAACCTTTTCTTTCACACACAGTAAATCTCCCTTACATGACAAATAAACAGATAAAGGCTGTTCTGGGACCTTTTGGTGGGGCTGTAGAGAGCCAAGGTAGGATAAAGGTTTCAGCTTGCTGACTACTTCCAATGTGCAGCTGTTCAATTTTGAAGAAGACAGTGGTTTTCATGGTGAATTAAAGGCAAAGTATTTAGCCTTACCAGTGAAATTCTTTAAGTCATATATACTCTCCCTGTGTCAATACCTCGTAAGACTTATAGCTGTTGTGGCTAATGGAAACTTTTCTACTTCAGTGATTTGAAGCAGAAGTGCCTATTATGGAACTACTGCTGTCACATATATGTTTTTCTCCAGGCTTACTTCTGATTTGATCTTTGTATGGTGCTGAAAAGCCCCCACTCAGGGGCATTGTGAAGCCAGGGGGTCTTCTGCAGCTTGTAGTGTGAGGGAGTCAGATTGGGACTTTCACTGGAGGTTTTAAGGAGCAGTTCTCTTATGGGGGGACAGACGTTGGGTGCCCTGTTGACTGAAAATTCTCTGCAAAAATCTATTATTAAACCCAACCTAAGTTGCCAGTTCAGTCAGTTCTAATATCATAGAATCATAGAATGGCCTGGGTTGGAAGAGACCTTAAAGATCATCTAGTTCCAGTCCAGGAACTAGGCTTCGGCTTCAGGGTTACTTGAATAGCACTTGGTTTCCTTGAGTTACTGGAAAGCCTTTTGAGTTTTCTTTTGAACAGCTTATTTGTAACTGTGTTTATTTTGTAGATATTTGATTAGAGTTCTCCAGGGAACATTCTTTCCATCTCCAGTGTTGAGAGCCAAGTACCTTGACAGACTGACCCCCAAGGAGCGGAGGGAAGCAATTAAGAGACGCAAAGATGAGTGCAATGTGAATGATAGAGTGGAGCTCCAACCTACTTCTGTGCCTTCCAGCTCTGCTGCAGGTGCTGTATCAGAGGAAGAAAGCACTGACAGTGTTTTGCCAACATCTAAAACATCTTTTCAGACCTTTTCAAGAGATGGGTTAGTAGAGGACACCTCCTTAACAGACATTCAAGATGAGTCTGGAAGTACAAATGGCTTGAACTCTGAAAAGACTGGATTTATCAAAGGAAGCTAATATAGTTACACTTGGTGGTAATAGTTCATGTGCCAAAGTCTCTGTGTGAGTTTCTGAAAAGGGCAGCAGTGCTGAATCTAGTGCACAAAGCAGTTTTGAGTTCTGTTTTGTGTGAAGAAGATGCTTTACTGTATTTTACAGAGTTGGAATTCTAATTGGTTAAACACAGGAGTAGTTACTGCTGATTTTATGCTATGCTGTGGTTTTGTTTTCTTCAGCCAAGGTAGATGATGCACACATTTTCTTAAAAGCTTTTTTGTTCATAAAATTTTTTAATAATTTATTAAGATGTTCAAAGTCTAAATGTCTGGATTGTTTTTTATATTTCTTCACACAGTAGACTTTACTTATTTCTTGTATGCAGCATTGCATAACACCTCGTGGTGTTATGGACAGGACATTGCATGAATGTGGATTTGCAGAATCCAGTTTAGGTAAGTCAGCCTGCTCCCTTACACTGCTGCCCTAGAGCCCTAGCATTCCTTGGGACTCAGCACTTGCTGAAGTGTGATGTAAGGAGCAGGGCTGGGATGTTGTGTTACTGGTTGGCTTGTTTCAAGACTTCACTGTGGTGTGTGTAGACAGTAATGTGTATAACCACTATGGTCCAGTTTGTTCACCAGGCTATTGCATGGGCCATCTCACTGGTGCACAAACACCATTTTAACCATCATGAGAGAAGACAAAATGAGACACATGTAATGTGTCTCCCTCACCTTCCTCTTCACTTTTTGTGAAGCAAAACCTAGCGCAGCCTTTTGTTTTCCAGGATAGTTCATTCTCCTGCTTCACGCCTCCATTTTGACGCTATGTGCCGTTTCATATTATCTGCCACCAAATGCACATCTTTTCCTCCTCACCCAATTCAGATGTTGGATGTCTGTCTTTTCTCTAAACTACCTCATGCATGTACTGCAAAATTGTTTGCCTGTAGCAGTGAGGAGCTCCAGTCTGTCTTCAGGTCGTCTCTTACAAATAGCAGCTTCTAGCTCATAACATCACTCTTTTTCACTCTCAGGTGTTTTTACATTCCTCCAGGCTTTTATAATAATCAGCTTAAGTGTCTCTAAAGGCTGCTCAAAAGAAGGTATAGTGCATTGCATGCCCCACATTTGAGTGCTGTTGCTCATGTGTCTCCAAGATAGATGAGCCCTGCCCTCTGCCAGTTTCCCACTGCTCACACACCACACAAAAAGTGGCTGAGGTGCATGTGGCATCTTCTAAAGTCCAGACTCTCTAAAATATTGCCTCCTTTTTACTTCCCAAAAAGTTACATGGACATTTTAGATAGGAACCTGATAAATCTGTTTGTTTTCACTAGCATGTGTTGAAATAAACAGTTTCCTCAAACTGTAGCTGCTAATGAATTAGTAGCATTAAGCCCATTTTTTGGTTCTGTTATTTTCTAAAAGTTTCTGCTTTCAAATTGCCAAGATTTGTGGGTTTATTTTTAAGCACATGTTTGGGGCAAGGGCTCTGCTTTTTAATTGAACCATGAGCTTTCCACATCAATGACCAACATTACATATTCCACATTTTTAAGATCTCTGAAAGAATTTAAACAAATGCTGTGAGGTCTGGATAGCTGCTGCTACACAGGGCAGATATTGAGGGCATGCTGCGTTCATTCAAATGCTGGTCACCACATGTTACTAAATGTTAAAAACAGTTCTGTGTTCAAAAGGTAGATTGAAATTAGGGCTAACTCTATCCCTGGTGTTAGTGAGGAGAAAAAGAGAAAAATACACTTTTTGTTTAGCCTGTAGAAGAAAAGTAGTGGAAGGAGAAAGTGATGACAGCCTTTTTTTCTTTTTCTTCTCTCTTCCCCCCACACCTTTTTTTTTATTTTTTTAAATTCAGTTCAACATATGACAAAATGTGTTTGGTAAGTTCTAACATAAAGTTAGTGGGGACTTTTGAAGTGATGGCAGACATTCAAATTCTAAGAGATCATGTCAGGCATGTTGGTTTGAGTTACATTTTCAGATATTTATCTGTGGCATCCTTCTTGCTGTGGGGGGCACTCTGCCAGGAATGCACTCCAGGTGTCCCCAGTGAAACATCTCATCTTTCTCTCCAAGAAATGGGAGCTGCAAGGTGTCCAAGAAGACGCAAAACAGTCAGCAGGTTGTGCAGGGAGACTAGCTGATACTGGAGCAGAATCATACATGAAGAGAGTTACTGGGATGCAGTGAAATCATTGACTCTGCTCCACTGCCCCAAGGCAGGCTCAGCTCTACCCTTGTCCTTCCTAGCAGATGTTGTCCTGTTGTAAAGAGCTCCAGAGAAACAGGCAGTGCTTTCCTGCCCTCAAAGTCAAATATTGTTTTTGTTTCTATTGTCTGCCCTAAATGTTTATTCTGCTCTTTAAATCATTGGCCTCTCTTCACTTGTGGCCACTGAGAGGAGATTGGTCCATGTTTTACAAGTCTGTAACTCTGATTGAGGTAGGTTGAACTTCCATGGAGGAGCTCCAGGAGCTCTGCTCTGTCCTCTCCTGTCACTGAAAAAGAGTTTGGGGACAACACCAGCCTGTGACCTGCCCTCTTGTTGCCTCTGCTGCAGAAGCAGAACCTACCAGCAGATTTGACAGGTAGGTGATAATTTAGTGTCAGGAGTTTGCATTTTTTTAATACAAAAGCTGTAAGTATTCAGAGTTAAGATCTTCCAAAACCTTCCGACTAAACAATGGCATCAAAATAACTACATGAAGACACATGAGTGGGAGTCATCTGTTAGACCTCAGATCCACTGCATGATGCCTCTGGAACACTGAAATTGGTATTATGTGACTCTTTACAAGCCTGGTCACTCCACTGCTCACAGCTTAGTGTGGTGAGGCTTTCAGGACACTGTTTCTCTTTGCTGAGATTATAAGTGCTTTTGTACCACCTGAAGTGGTGCAAAATAACACTTTTTTTTTTATTTTGTGTATTGCATACTGATGGTATGTGTTGTTTAAAATTGTCCTCTATAGGCTGTATTCCATTAGAGGACTTCAACAAGCAGTCTGGGTGATTAATCTAAATTATCTGTTGGGTAAAACTTGCTTTGAGGTTTTTTGGGGGTTTTTTTGTTTGATGGTGTGGTGGTTTGGGGGTTTTTTTTTGTGGTGGACAAACAGCAGAAATACCTGAGGGCATTTGCTGTGAGTACTTGCTATCTTTTACTGAAGGGGAGATGAGGGTAGTGAGTCTTTAATAAAAGCTTCAAAATACTAATTGGCCATAAATCAGTAGTGCCAAATGAAGGGTGGAAACAAATTGCTCTCTCTCTGCTTCTCAACAGTTCAATGTTCCCTTTATTTTTTTAGACCTGAAACTGTCACAATCCTCTACGTGCTTCTGCACTCCTGCACTTAGGCACAGCATGACCCGATTTTTCCATTTTGAAAATAAGTTTTTTAAGAGCATCTTACAGGTGCCTTCCACATGCCATGAAGGGAAGCACAGCATTTACACTTCTATAATTTTAAAATAAACCACAACAACCACCTTCAACTGCCCCAAACTTTGTAGCTGCACCTAGAACAGCCTTAACTCTGTTTCTGATATGCAATATTTGATTTACAGAAAAAAAAAAATTTTTAAAATTCTTCTTTCACAGAAGCCACACCTGTGCTAAACATTTGCAGGTGGCAGTCAGCTAGAGCCTTTACTGAGTGAGTGTTTTGGCAGCACAGTGAGCTTTGGTCTGTACCTGGGGCACAGTTTGAGCTGACGCTTAGCCCAAGCTGTGTTTTTTCCGCAGCACAAGGCTGAGGACCAGCTATTGCAGAGCACTGCTCCCACCAGCCCTGGCTGTCTGCCAAGGCTAATAGGCAATGTTCTGAATGTGACTGTTAACAATGTTCCCATAGATGGATGTCAGTGTGGGTTTTGTGTTATTTGTTCCTGGTTTATTTTGGTTATGTTGCTCTTGCCCTCATGGTCCTGGCTTCCTTTCTGCAGTGGAAAGGTAAATTTTAACTGTTTCAAGCTTCTGTGTGCTTACTGCTTTAATTTCAGCATGTGTGCATAGTGTTGAAATTCTGTGTACAAAGAAGAGATTCTTTATATAAAACTAGTTGTATTCCAGATCAAAGCCATAGAACAAAATGTGTTCAGATTGCAGATTTGATTGCAGCTTCAGTTTTTTTGATTTCTCAGTCCAGAGCAGTTGTTGGCATTAGTATTCATGGTAATATCTGTATTGGAAGCACACACAGAGAAGAAACTAAAAGTTGTACAGTGGTAGTAGTACCAGAATCTCCACAAGTATTGCAGTGCTAACAGGGTTGCTAAAAAAAGCTAGCTAAGGGTTTCCAAATTACTTTTGAAGGCTATTTTTAGGCCTTATTGCTGAAGTTATAACTTAAAACCTCCATATTATCATTTAGTCTCTCTAAAGATTAAAACACATTTTCAACAGAGAAGTTATTTGGAAAATGATTGTAAATTTTTATTAGTACATCTAGAAAGAAACACATTGGCTTGACTCTGTGGCATTGCTTCCATTTGGAGATACAGCTGTGGTAGAAGCAAAACCGACAAATGTTACCTTGCAATGAGGTGAGACAAACAGCATAATTGTGATCACAGCCATTATGTCAGCACACAGGGAAAGGCTTGATACAGTGGAAGGAGGAGTGTGTTTGCCTATTTCACATGCACACATAAAAAAAGCAGTATAAAAATACATCTATAAAATTACAAATTTCCTCTTTACATGGAATGTTGTGTCTGACACAGTTGTGGGAAAGGGTAAGACCCAAGTGCACCCTCCTAAAGCCATCTGGGATGGGGTTCAGCCTGTAATTTCTTCAGGCTGATCCCATACATGATGGGGCTGGACCATATGTTTAAGAAGGACTCCCTCATTTTGTGGGATAGACTGCTTGGAAACTGGTGGTAGGCCAAATCCACTTAATTAATATGTGCAATTAATTACATGTTATCATTTGGTAATGCTAGTATCTACATGAATGATTATATGTATTCCAGTGCTTAACAAAATTCAAAGCTACGAACCACTGCATCTGGTGGAGAGAAGTCAGGGTGGGCTGTTCATTCCGCAGCAGCACCTCTTTGGAAAACAGAGCTGGCCAGAACGTGTCTGACACCAGCCAGCTGGCTCTGACAGCCACTGGGCCACCTTCTCCTCAGGGAACTCTTGAGGACCAGCTCCAGGGCTCAGAGCTGTTCTGCCCTACAGCCACAGAGATCCCAGCCCCAAAGGAAAGCTGAAGAGAGGACTGAGAGCTCCAGCCTCCGTATCCTTGAAGCAAGGGCATCACCTGGTTCAGCTGTAATCTACTTGCACTAGAAGAACATGGTCACAGCTGCTTTCTCTCATTTATAGCTGGGGGAAGGAAGAGTATTTAAGTGTTACAGCAAAACAAAAAATCCTTAAGATATTTTTTAAAAAACCTGCAATAATCAAACCTAGCAAAGCCTCAAAGAGTTTTCTTTCTGAGCATGAAACAGTGATTCAGTAATCACTTAAATAGTTTCAGAATCCATAACATAAATATTGAGTATTTATTAATATTGATGTCTGCAGTGCAGTCTAGTGTGACTAATGTTCTAATGTTAGTGATGTTAAAGGACAAGATACAGAGATAAGAGATAAACCTTCATTAAAGCAATAGATCTATGTAAATAAGTTGCAATATAATTAATAGTACCTGAAATGTCCATGTGTTAGGTCTTTTAATGCATGTTTCCACATATGGCAGTCATGCTATTGACAAGGCCGTGCCATGTTGTCATGGGGCCATGTCAGAGGTAGCAGAGAGGGTAATTATGTGCCTTAGGCTGGATTCACAGGGGACTAGGCACAGCATTGAAAACAAAAATTTTAAATGCATTGTTCCCCAGTGGAATTTATCCTGTAATCATTGGATTCCTCACTCATCCTATTCTTGCCTCCCAAAAGCTGATAGCTGTGCAGGACATTACCTACAGCCGTTGATAAGACACACTTCCCCTCTAGCACCATAAAAAGGTACCAAGCTCAGTCATAATCTTTTTCAGCCAGACTCTCTTGGAGTTAAGGCTTAGTCTCTTACTACTGGCACAGAGCATTACACATACAGCTACAAAGACCTGAGCTGGGCCCTTTGAGCCTTTGCTGGTGAAGCTGTTGTACTTTGTTTCTTGTATTTCTAATACTCATTTGAACAGAAGCTGGAATCCCAAGCCTTCTATCACTCAGATTCTGCTTTTTTCTTTTTCCCAAATGTTTTATCTTGCTAGTCAAATTTAAACTTTGTCTGCAAGGTACAAAAAGAGACCTATAAAAATTGTCCAGTTCCCCAACATTTGGGACAGTGCTCACACTGCATCTTTTGCATTTAATCTTCATTTTCCATCTCTCACAAGATGTCCAAACCAGCTGACTCTAGGAGGGAAAACTACTGCAGTGGTATTGCCAGCTCTCTTATGTTTTTAGAGGGCTGGAGATGGTCAGTGCATGCTTTGTATGCTGAACACCATATAAAAAGTGGAGAGGAAAGCCAGTGGGGTACAGGTTTGATAAATGCACTGATCAGTGTAGTGCTGCTGAGACATGGGTGTTTCCTAGACACATTAGGACATTGGAGGCTTCAGAAAATTAAGTGGTAGAAGCTGTCCAAAGAGTCTGAACAATAAAGTTTTGGTCTTGGTTGCCTCCAGTGGTAGTTATGGGTCTGCTGGTCCCTCCATCGCCCTGCAGAGATGCCCAAGCTGGCTCTGGGAACAGAAGCTGTGCAGTCAGGACAGTACAGGGCTATGCCCATGCAAATTAGCCATCCTGATGGACAAAACACATTAGCTCAGGCACACCAGGAGCATATGGCTACACAGCTTTGGAGACCTGCACGTGTGCTTTGATGTGTCCTGTGCCACATGGATGTACAAACCCATCTATCTCTTCCACGCTGGATGCGTGGTGTGGCCCTGTCAAGAGTTGTCCTTATGAATATATGTCCTGCAGTGCCATTTTAATGCACAAAGCTCCTTCCTCATCACAAGGAGTGAGTGAAAATGCATGTGCTACTAATTGAATAGTATTAAAATAGGTTATTTTAAAAGGTTTTTCTAGACTGTGCTACTGCTTAGTTTTAATAGCTGAAAGGCAGAAAGTGGTTGATTCTTTTCTTTTAAGCTTTTTGCAGTGTTTGGAATAGCACCACAACACAGTTAAAAGAAAAGTCAAAAGGATTATTAATTCTACCCCAAAGTATATTCATGAGCAGAGGGTTTTACCGGTAACATACACTGCTTATTCCATAGCTCCACAAGATAGAACTTGAAACTCCTTTTCACAGAGTTTCTAGACTGCAAAACCTTCAGTCTTGAAGTGCTGATTCCTTTTTTCTTTTGTGTGCCAGCACGATTCTTACCATCTGGAGTTAGTTTAGCAGAAAGGTGTGGATGTATATTTGTCTTTCAATCCACTCAATAAAATGTGACACATTACTGTAAACTCCAGGTCCTAAAACCTTGGAAAAGCAGACAGAGCCCCAAGATGTTAAACCAAACAAAGTCCAGCGCCCTGCGGTATGCTCGCACACAAGCGGTCCTCCACTGTCACCCTGCAACAGGAAAGTTAAAAACAGTCTATTACACACGTGGCCAGCACTCATGGTTAAAGCTATATCACAGTTCCTACAGCCATTTGCCTTTACCAAATAACTCAGCTGTAAAAACCAGCTCCTCTGCTGAACTGTGTAGCCACGCACAGCATTAACAGTATTTATTATCCATTACAATTGTACAAAAAATTACCTGCAAAAGGCTCATAGAAATTAAAAAGTTAACCAATACAGATAAACCCTAGAATCTTCAAGCAGCATTTCACTACCATAAGGATAAGTTGTTTACACCAATATTAACAATAATAGTAATAATAAAAGTTGGGTCAAAGCATGTAAATAGTTGTCATTCCTAGAATAGATAAAGTATGCTAGGCCTAATTACATCACAGTATTTTGATTTCTGAAAGCAATTTTGGCTGTTTCTCCTTAGAGAGAAGCCTACCATGCAAGAGTCCACGGTGCCAGATTCGTAGCCAGCACACAACATCCTGCTGGTGATGATTTTCATGTCAAAATATGACTGGCATTGTTCTAAGGAAATGATACGAACCTCTCCTTCTTGAAGCTTGAATGGCACTGAAAAACAGAATTAAGTGTTAACTATACACTAATTCACAAATACCTATTATGGCTCTTTGAGATATGACAAACATTTCCATTGGGATAAATTATAAATATTGCTCTCTCTCTATATATATATATTAAATGAGAGAAGAATCTCTTTAGCACAAAGCCAAGGTGAAAGCCAGTGGCTATTTGCACTGCTGCAGCACAGTATTTGTGACTGTCATACTCCTGAGCCAGGAGCATTATGTGTTGCATTCTGCAGAAGGATTAAGCACATGGGGAATGATGTGACATTTGCTGTTTATTGAGCACTGGCACCTTGACATGATGCAGTGTGTGACTTTTAAGAGGGGGGCAGTAGAGGCTGGAAAACAGTAATGTGAGGGAGGTGGACGAGAGGTTGGATTCACTGTTCCATAGCAGGATCTCCCTGTTTCTTGGTGTCTGTCATGGTAAAACTCACAGCCATTGGTAATAATCACAGCCATTTTGTTTATGTTTGGGTAAATTTGACTTACAGAATGTACCAGGGAACCAGAATTTGAACTTTATGAAATTATTGTAATATGTTCAAGAGACAATAGGAGACTTCTTCCTTGTCTAAACAGCTGACTAAGCCCAAATTCTTACCAAAGTTGCTCAGCCTAGGGTACGCAGTACTAAATGTTATGTAGCCACACTGGTTTTTGATGCTTCCTAGCATAAAATCTTTAAAATCAACACTGACCACATTAGAGAACAAAGAACCATTTTCCATTTACCAGTGCTGCAAAAGCATTCTGTCAGAATTTTTTTCCTGACGTCATATAGAGATAGTTTTAGATGGGTAGGGCTGCTAGTAAACAGCCTACCCCTCATGTGGGCAATTTGATTTTTAACACATCTGACCTGGCTACTACAGCTGAAGTTCCACCTGAAGCAATACAGAAAGGGAAATTTCCTTACCCAGTGTACAGAAAAGCCATCCCTAGTAATTACTATAATAATAGCAAAGGGAGAAACACAATGGCTAGTGCACTAAAAGTGTTGTGGCCAGGCTAATTTGCATACCATTCATGCAGAATCATTTTGCCTGAACAAAGATTTTTCATAACAATTTATGTCATGGGACCCAAGGATTGCAGTAGCCCCAAAACAAGAAAACACACTAATGTTCTGTTCAGAGATACAAAAACAATACTTGTGATTATGGAATGAATTGTGTCACAAGTACAAAGTGTGGCACAGAGTGCTGATTCATGATCCTGTTCCTTCAGCCTGTATGCCAATGCTTCCAATGTCTCCAGCTTTCACTGAGATGAGTGTTTCTCCCACACTCATGGCATGATACATTTGCAATACCATGCTGAATGCAACTTAGATGGGTAAAATCATAACTAATTCAGGTGACTTTCTTGATAGAAGTTTCCAGATCTTCAACATTTTTAAAAATCAACATTTTTAAAACTCAAGCCAGAACGTTAAGTGTCAAGGAGCATAAATGGAGGCTGCTATTTTGAAAAAGCTAAGCTCTAGTAACAGCTTGAGCCTTTTAAGAGTAGTTACACTTCCCTGGTATTTACTAAGATGCAGTAATAAAATAAATGGATAAAAGTTTGCAGCAGGATCACTTATTTGATTAACTCATTAGAAGCTTCACATGTTTTTCAAGAGCCCCAGAAATATTCATCTTACTTTTGTTGCCCATGTGTCCCCAGCCTGTGATGTAGCAGTAGGTGTCTGGCTGAACCAGCTGGTCCTTACTGGGCAGGCAGACAGGTCTTACATAGCTGGTCTCGTTGATATCCTCATCCAGTTCCACGATGCTGATATCATAGTCCACGACTGCTCTGTTGTAGCGTGGATGGAGGATGATGGTCCTCACTAGTCGGGTCTGCATGAAACCTGATGGATGATCGAGGTTGCTAATCCCAAATACAACCTTCCAGACAGCTGCATTTTCTCTCCTTTGTCAAAAAGAAAAGAAAAAAAGTGAAATTTCAGTCAAGATCTTTCTTTTAAGTTAAATACCCAAGATTTTTTTCTCCCTTTTTGCACACTGCACTTTGCAAAGCATTGCACATAGGAATACTACAAGAAGAAAAATACTTAGGCATTATTCCTTACAGCTAAGATTTGAGCAACAGAAGTCAATACTTTTCATTTCCCTCCTGCTTGTTCTCAAAGACATTAAAGCTCACTCCATCTGAAGTTATGTAACCACCTATTAGTTGCTGTGTTAAAGGCTCTCAAAATCATCCCCTGGATCCTGCCCAAACATTAGCTGCTCACACTTGCTGGTGGGCACATACAAATGTCACTGGGGTGAGAATGTTGTTCAGTAGTCTGCTGCTGACAGCACTAAGTCTCGCTGAAATCCTAAGGAGTCTCAAAGAAGCAATTCTATTATGTAAATTAAATATTTTATGATAGCCATGGGGAAAGTCCCTTATTCATTCAGAATTCAGTCTGTGCCAAGTATACTTTCTATGCCTTTTAGTAAACATACACCACAAAGCAATGATACATATGATACAAGGGAGAACACTGAACTATTGTCTGTTGAGACACATGAGAAAAACATAGATTTTTTTGAAAGGCTTCAAGGGTGTAATCTCTTGATCCTAACTGATCACAGGATAAGTTGCAGGTTCCTAATTAGTCTTTGTGGGTTTCTAATCAGTCTGTGATTCTAAAAGCCCTCCAAAAAGTCACCATTTTTCACAACTACTGAAAGACAATTCCATGAAACTAAGCACCTTTGACAGGACTGAAGCTTATTCAAAGCAGTGTAAATCTAAGCATGCAAAATTTCAGCTTCTTCATACTACTCGAGATTGTAATTCCTGTAATTTGTAAAGAGATTTGGCTGCTAAATCAAAGCTACTTTTATCTTAAGAGTTGGATGAAAATTCGGACATTTCAGACTATAATGATCATTTTAAGATCATGATAAATTGGTGAGCTGTTCCTTAAAGTTACAGGGATTAAGTGCTGTGAATATTCATATACTATTGTGTTTACGACCACTGGAAAAAAACATTGCCTAGAGAAATGAGCAGTCACAGCCACTATGCATTGTCCTACAGTCAAGAAAAATCCTTAATGTCTTGAATGCTTTAATGTAATGCATTTAAAAATTATTTTGACAAAATTCTGGGAACTATTATATGAAAGCTAGCAAAGGATGTGATGTTTCATGCAGCTCTTTCTATTTATGCCTTCTACAAGTATTTATGGCTATTTGTATCAATACCACATTATTGTTATATGGTTCTCATATTTTGTATTCCAAACTTCACATGAATTTCACAAAATGGAGCATTTTGTAAAGGACCAGAGCACTTGAAAGTATTTTCATATTGCTTTGGGAAATTGGTTCATATCGGTTTGGGAAATTTTTCAATATATTAAAAAAAAATGGTGACATCAAGAATGGTCTTGCTGATGATACATTAAGCTTACAAAAGGCTTCTTATAAATGAAGAATTACAGGATTTCAGGTTTCTGAAATCACACCCCCAAATGTATTCAGAAAGGCAGAAAAAAAGTTCATATAACTTCTCAATCAATTATTAGACCAGAATATCTTGGTACTTTAAGGTCTTTAGAATACAAATGTGAAAGAAACTTTTAACAAGTTGTGCTCTGAGCTTACAGGGATATTATGTAGCTTTATATGAGGGGTAAATGAGCAGCTCCAAAATGTAGTGGCACCTTTTTTGCATTCGAAAAAACTGTGAGAATTTTTACTTTATAAAGTGACAGCTGTTTTTCTTATATTTCACTAAAGAGAGAAATCTCTTATCCAGGAAATTCAATAGCTGTCCAATATTGCTGAAGGATCAACCTCTGTCCCACCCTTTATTTTAGATCACGAGGAAGTGTTCTTCTAAAAGACAGAAAATATTCCAGCAGTATATTTAAAAATAGATGGAGAAAGAAAAGAAATTCCTTCTGGACCCAAAATAAAATACAGTACTCTTGTTTGTACGATACAGGTTTAGCACACTGTTAGTTTAGAAGGACAAGCACCAAAGAACTCTGTGTTTCAGAAGTAAAAAGACAAAATATAATTTTTTACTGAAAAAGAGAATTACTAACATTATAAAGAAATGTCGGTTCAAGAGAATCTTGCTTAACATAGAATTTCTGCTGGCTTGAACACAAAGAAAGGAGTTTAGTGTAGTCTAAAATAACTTCCAATAAGCAAGCACCAGTTTAAAGCAGGTTTAAGCACCATATGCCAGAGCAGCACTTGCTAACTACAGCAGAAAATACTTGTTTAAATTTTCTTTAGAAACCAAATTTTAAAACTTTGGTACAAGACAAAAGAAATGAGGTGACAAACCTCCCTCTAAAATCTGTGGTTCATCAAAAAGAAATACTGGTTAGCACCATAAAGCTAAAGACAATGATCAAAACAATTCCTGACAAGTAAACATCATTTGCACTCCTGACTGCCTCCACCACGGCCTCTGATACTAGGAGGCACGAAGCAGTTGTTCATACTGACTTGTTAATGACTGCAGTCCTAATAAAAGAGTGGACTGTATAAAAAGAAAAGGCAGTGACTTCAATATATCATTTGCACTGAGAGTAAATACTCCGTTTTGCTTTTTACTGGTGGCCACAGCATTTTTTCAGGGTCATTTCTACCCTGGTACAGAGGATGTTTTTTTAAACCCATGGCAGTTGTACAAGAGCTACAGAATTAGTAGCTCATACAAAACTTCCTTTTCCTGCTGAAAGTCAGGGTATCTTTATGCAGCTTTCATCAGTAGAGATGCCAGCAATGAATAATAAAACGTGTGAAAACCTAAGCTGATGCTGGTTTGTACCTTCTTACTTTCTGTTTTAGTCTCCTAAAACCAAGTCTCCGCGATCAGCTATTCTGCAAAGGTCTTCTCCTACCCCCAGTGTTTGGTAAAGGAAGGGCCAAAAAACACAGACCATGAAATTCACACGTGCAAGCCTACACGAGCACTAAAAGGTTCGAGCCCTCTCACCCTTCGAAGCAGTGCGCTACTGTCAGCACCCATCTCTTGGCAATGAGGACACAGCCACAGATGTGCCCGCTGGGCTCGCTCTGCAGGGAGCACTGCCATGGCCAGCGGCCCGGGCGGCTGGTCCTGCCCCCCAGGATCCTCTTGCTCATGCGGACAGCGGGACGGCGGCCACAGTCTGTGGGGACAGCAGAGCATCAATGGTCACACACCGGCAGCGCCAGCAGCAGGAAAACTGCGCACAGAATGGTGTGAACAGAGCCACGAGGTTACACGGGATGACAGAGTAAATGAGGCAATCACCAACCACACAGCAGTAGCAAACACACTGAGCCAGTTCTAGCCTTCCTTTGGATCAAAGGATTTGGCCTCCAGTTATTAATTTTGACTGGATCACCCTGAAATATTGACCAAGCTAAGTTTGGGATCCTGACTTCCTTTTGTGCAGGTGGTTTCCCGGGTTTATGTCCTTAACAGCTAGCAACATGTTTGGCCTCCTTGTTACTATCCAGAAGAATTGCTTCTGGAAAATCTGCTCAGCAATAATAAGGTTTTTCTTAAGTCAGGCGTGAGGCTAGTCATGCCATTTAGTCAGCTACACAGCAGCAGACTTGCTTTGCCTGTAGAAACTACTAAGGGAGAATATTTAAAGATCTGAAAACATTCTAGTACTTTGTCCATTACACTTTACAAGCCACTGCCACTAGAAACTGCATCAGATTCTCACCTGGCAGTTATTATTCTGAAATAATCCTTCACTTTTGTTTCACTTTATAGTCTGGATTTGAAAGATGCCAGACTTTTTATTTATCTTTTTTATATTCAGTCTGATTTAGAGAGAAAAAGAACACCACCATTTTCTGCAATCTGCATCCCAAGGGAGGATATGCTGCCATTGCAAGTATCTGGGAATTTAGTGGTGAAGAAATAAATTGGAGCAATGGTTATTTCTAACTTATAATTCTTACTGTGTTCACTTAGCTTCATAGAGTAAGGGATTTTCAGTGTACTTAGAGTAACATACGTCAGAAGAAAATACCTTCAACAAGCTCCTTGGAGCTTTTTCCTTTTTTTGATGAGTAGCAAATGTTTTGATTAGTTTCCCAAATTTAGATCTTGTCTTGTAATTACTTTTCCCTGAGTCAAGCTAATTCATAGTTCAAGTGCTCTTCAGCAAAGCTGTCCTTGTCTGTAGAACATGGTATCATCACAGATGAAGAATTTCTGCATTTTCAAACCACTTAAAATTGCACAACCCACTGTCCCAACAGGCTTGGTCCATAACTTTCTATTTCAGGTTCTTCTGTTCCCTTGAACTTAACAAGTGTACAGATCACAGCTTCAGCTCCCAGGCAGATAGTCTGCTAACCACTCTGGTGGTTAGGGATATTTTCAGCAGGGAGTTTTATCAAATTAATTTTTGGAACCTGACTGCTGGCAAATTTCCTTTTGTAGTATCAGGAATGGGCTACCTGAATGCACAGCATCCAAGTCAAAATACAAGAAAATCTGATTAAGTTGAGGGGAGTAGGGAAAAACAAACACAGTGCAAACTTGGACGTTGCAGAGGTCTAGTAAAAATTTTAGAATGAATCCACACTAAACATCTGCATTTGTTAAACTGATTTAACACATTTTGAAAAATAGCTATTTCATATGCACTTCTTTCTTACCTTCTTTAGTGCAGAAGAGAGCCACTTTGCTTCTGCTTTGACACGTCTGTCTAAATATTGAAACAAAACATTGTGGAAATCTCATTAATTGATTAATTTTGGTAATTAGAAAATCAGCACAGGTATTGTATTCATTGCTGTAATCCGGCTGTTAAAAATCTCCACATATGGTAAAAAGAAACTCAAGGAGCTTCTTATGCCAAATCATCCACGGTTTCCAGCATCTGCCTGAAGATAATTCAAAATATTAGTTCACCTTTACGATGCATTTCATGAGTGGGTGCTGCATACTTTGCAGACTGCCTCGCTCCCTGGGCATGGATCCAGCTCTGAGGTCAGTTGGGAGGCACAGTCTGTCAAGTTCTTATTTATGGCACCTGAAAGCACGCATTGCCCATCTCCTCTTCCTTACAGTCGAAGGACAGGATTTTCTTTGAAATGCCTTTGATAACAGATGATCTTTCATGCCCTAAAAGTTCAGGTGTTTTGAAAAAATCCAGGAAGTTTGCATAAATAGGTATTAAAATGACAAAAAACTTAGAATTTCTGTTGAAAATCTTCAGATGAGAGAGGGAAGAATTTTTTTTTTTTTCAAGGGAGGAGAAATCACGGTTAAATCAGCAAGCACAGTTGCACAGCTTGCTGACTGCCTTTTTCTTTCCACAGCTTTTTCATTCCTATTGTGCACATGATTTCTGAGGCAGGTGCAGAGCTTCACTGGACTGGATACACAGGTCATCTGTTCCCCAGGTCCCCCATTCTTTCAGACTTTAATCCCAATAGGTACGTAATATCTTTAAAACTGCAACCACCTAAATAGAGGCTGCATTTGATGTTAAGTCAAAGATACTAATGCGGGCAAAACCACAGTGTCAGCCAGCTCACCAGATTACCTTGAATTGGGAATTTGACCAGACCTTTGTCCCTTACACTGCATATACCTCATTCATATACTGTGCGAATCAGTTTATTTCTCTTCCTGGAAACACAGACCATAAAATTATTTTTCTAGAGACAGTAGAGATAGACAACTAATTTTAGGAAATAAAATTTTACCTATAATTTTGAGAGGCGAAGAAAATGTGCAGAATATAACTGAGACCTGCCATGCTCATGTTTTACACTTTTTTCTTTGGCTTACCAAACAGCCAGCTCTAAAGAGAAAGCTTTAAGCTTTTATGTGTGCATAGCCTGCACTGTGCCATTCCCTCCTATCAAAACTTTATGAATTAGTGATGTATTTGTTAGTTCTCGCCCAAGCTCCCATTAGTTCAGAAGCCTGGTAACTCCTTTAAACTTACAACATATTTGACAGCACAAACATTTTACATGGTGCAGCTGATCCAGATGAATACACCTAGTCTGCAGGGCTCAGGAGCACTTCCCACTCATCTGGACTGGATGCAGCCAAAACAAAAACAGCCTCACCCTTCATGCACCATTCCCCTTTAGCTTATCACTTCTTGTTATCCATTTTCTGGAATCAGGGGGACTGGAACATCTGTTTCCTACATGTTACTTTCATTTATGCAATAGATTTAGCAATAATCCTTATTACTAATATTTTTCCTTCTATAACTTGTACTTTGGGCAAAACTAAACCTTTTGCTACTAGAATTTGTAACTCAGAGGCTCCAGATCCATCACTTCATACATTTCCTAGTAGATCTCTTTCAAAAATGTCAAAAAGTACCTTGAAATTTCTGCTTTGCCCTTTAGTGACTGAACAGAATATGATTGTGGATCTGCCTTTGCATCTGGTCACAACTCAAGGTGTTTATTCTTGTATTACTCTGGAGAAAAGCATTTAGATGCTGTTAGGCTAGAGGAAAAAGACAGTGACAAAGGAAAATCAAAGAGTTAAAACAATAACTTTCAAGTGTCAGGGACTGTTCAGTAATGGCCCTTCTAGATGAAGAAATATAAATTAACTTGAATGAATGGCGAAAATAATAATAATGCAAAACAAAACAGTACAAAACTGAGATGTAAGAAAGCAAAATTAGGTCCTTGCAGATACAATCTTTTTAGTATTCTGCAACTAGGGAAAACTTTGAGTACAGGAAATAATGGAGCCAAGTAGAGATTGGTGTCCTCGCACGTATTATATATCTGCAGTTACCCAAGGCAATCTTTTCTTGTGAAACAGAAGGATTTTCTGTGGAAGAAGGATGTTCTGAAAGCTCCTGGGCATTTGAAAAAGAAACCATGAATCTGCTTTTTGAAAAATGCAGTTGCTGATGGGGATTAGGTGGCTCTCCGAGTTTTGCCCTGGATTTCCAAGTTCATTGGCTCTTCAAAGTCACACTTTGAATGTCTCAACCATGAGATCCTGGCTTCTCATTAGTAACAACCTGTTTAGTTGAGTTAATTAAAAGGAATATAGCATCATCTGAAGGCAGAGGAGCTGCTAAGGAAACTACTGTAAGTGGATATAGCCTCTACTGAAGAAGCTGTGGTGAAAGGAATGAATCCAGAGTACAGGGGCTGCAGAGGATGGTAAGATGTTGCTGCAGATTGTGCTATACACTACTTGCTGGACTTTCTTGCTCAGCAGAGATTTAATGAAGCTGTCTGGTCCAGGTGCTTCAAGTGCATCACCTCTGCATCACTCAAATGCTCTTATTCTACCAGAACAGGCCCCTGAGGATCCACAAGATGGTCCCAAAAGAGATTACAGTGGCTACAGACACTAAAATAATTGTAGACTGTATCTTAACAACTTACATGAGTATGTGCTGGGATTTATACACAGATACCTTGATTAAAAAGAGCTTACCAAAGAGCTTGTCATCCTGCATTGGTAAGTGACCACTCACAGCAGTGAAATAGGTCTTATTTACCTCTTACTTACCCATTCACTAGAAGTGCGTGTAAAGTGGATACATTCTTATTCTTCCAGTCTGAGTGCAGATTCAGCCATTTTTGGTCCTGCATTTCCTCGTTTTCTATTACAATTTCTGTTTTGGATGGTCCTCTGAAACAAATAAAAGACATTGATCAAACTTCTGGTAGGTTTCTATGTTACAATTATGAAGGTGAAGAGCCCCTAACATCTCCTGTTTGCTCCAAAGATATATATCTGAATGTTATGGCAAAGCCATGAGTGACAGATTCATCTTTAGGAGAATTAAATCACCCCAAGAAGCCAGGCCAGCCAACATATGACTGTCACGTTGTATTTTCTGACAAGATGCAGAATTGGAATCAGGAACAGAGAACCTTCTGTTGGCATTTACTGTAATGTACACACTGATACTGTTTCAACAGTTTCTTGGCCTCCCAAAATGAAAATAAAAAGGAAAAAAAAATCTTCATATGTAAAAGAGGTAACAGAAAAATATATTTTCTTACATTCCTGTCACTGGAAAACCATTAAAATTTAACAGTAAAGAGCAGTCTGAATCTTTTTAATAAGACATGAAAGTATCTCTTAAGTCTAAGCTGCCTGCTTTGTAAAACATAACAAATCACGGGTGACAACGTCAAGCTCATTCTGCTGTAAACTAAAAACTATGTGAGGGTTAGAATGGTTCACCAGGAGATATTTTCACATATCCACTTTCTCAATATAGTTATTGCCTGATAGACTCAAGCCACTGAAGAAATTGCTTTTTTAATAAATCTTGACTGACAAATGTAAAAAAAATGGAGCATTTCTAAACTAGTTTACTTGTCATGCAGCTTTTTAGCACAGAACCATTCATGATTAGCCATCAATCCCTGCCAAGGACTTCCAAGTAGTGCTCTCCCAAACACTGGTCAAAGACCAAATTCTAAATCCTAATTCATGGAAAAGAGAATGAGAGAAGTTCAGAAAAACTGTGATATGTCCTTAAACTGGCCTCTGAACCCAGTCTCTCATGACACTACCTGGTAATGCCAAGCCAGTTTATTAGTTTAAGTCCAAGTCTCAATACTGACTGTATTTCTTCTTTTTTTTTTTTTTTTTAACTTTACAAACCACCAGCACTCTTTACCCACTTGATTGCATATACTAACATATATCAAAAAATTCTGTTTTATGGTAAAGTTGTCAGTGTAACCATATGGAAATATTTTCAGTGCAGCTGGCAGAATAAACCAAGCTTTTAGGTCATGGCCCTGGATCCTGCCTGTTACATGACTTATTTTCCAGAACCGTCTCTGGGCGTATTAAGCAAATATCATTCCATGATCTACTAACCAGAATGTGCAGGCATTTACTAACAAGTGTGCTGCAAAAAGCTTTTCTTTCTCAGTGCCTGCTTTTAGCATACACATAAAGATCTCCTTTCTTCTTTTCCATATTTCCCACTCTTTTTCCTACCAAACATATGCAAACTTTTTTCTTACGATGGAATTCTGCTTTATGATCTTCTCTGAACAATGATGTTTACCGTTTCATAATAGTTTAAGCGATATTTCGTATACTTGTAAACAGTGTCTGATCTATAAAATACGTAACTCAAAAAATTGCAAAGAGGTGCAAATATCATGCCATCTGATAGATCCAAAGCAATATTATACCAAATACCAGGTTGTTTTGATGAGACCCGCAGTTCTGAATTACAGATTAGAGTGATGCTATAATCATAATTAAGGAGATATGTACTTCTCAACCAAGGTAACTCCCTACCAAACACTTACACCTGCATGAAATGTTATAATTATTTTACTTAGAAAAAGTAAGACCATGACTATGCCTTTTTTCCTTGGTGGTCACAGCTTGATATAAAACACTCAAAACCAGGGTACCTTAATTTATATCTTTATAATGCCTTCTATAAACATTTGTGTTCCCCCCTTGATTTTGTTTATAAAAGATTTTCTTTTAGATAGGCAAGGGCTGCCACTTGTCTCCTTTAATCTATTTAATGATAAATAGCCAGAATGATGGGCCAAAGAGCCTCATTTCTAGACTATGAAAGGTGGAGACCATGGTTAGCATTTGTGTAGAGATCAGAGCATACTCAGAATTGCTAGAGAATCAGAGAACATGAGCTAAAAATCTTAGGAGTAAAGACTCAGGCTGGTGAGAACTTCTGATTGTGAGACTTTCAGAGGGGCTGCTGGACCAGGAGTATACATTACACCAGAGACTGTAAATCACTCAGAGAAAAGGAGGGAGATGGAGCAATGGGTATTGCATTTAGCCGGCCCCATCCTGTGCTCCAGAAACAGGTCAGGTTCTATTCAGTCCCTCTTGGAGTTGTAGCATCCATTTTCTTCTTAGAGTAGAGACATTATAGAGAAAAGCTGAGAATTTTCAATGGACAGAGCCATGTCAACTCACAATTCACAATATTTGGCTTTCCTGAGTTTCTAAGACAAGTCTATAGAGCTAATTACTTCTAGACATCAAGCTACATCTTCAGCTCTCCTGCCATTTTTACAGTTTAATGGCCTGCTAAAGTTCCAATATCTTTCATGATTTCAAGCCAACCAAATAAAGACTCTTTTCTTATGAAACACTTTCAGAAGGCTCTTTCACTTCTCTGTAGTTTTCTGTTTTCTCCTTTGGTTTGCATATACCATAACAGCTTTGCTCAGAAACTTGGTGTGGATTTTAAATTAGTGCTTTCAATTATTACTGCACTGGTACAAAAAGCAAAATTGAAACATTATCTGTTGACTGAAACCATGCATACTGGAACACAGTGTGCAGTTTTGAGGTGTATTAAGACAATATTCAGAAACTGGAAAGGATCACACAAATGGCTTTCAAATGGCTTTCTAGGGGCCTCTGGCACTGATGAATAAGGAGGGGTTGAGGGTACTGAACTTGCTTACTCTTGTGAAAAGGAATCTAAGGAACAATCAAATAGCAACTTGCAACTACTTGAAGAGGAGTCAAAACATGAGGGAAACAAATTTTTCTCAATAGTACTGCAAGGTAAAACATGGGGACATGGCCTTGACCTACAGCTTTGGAGATTCATAGCACATGAAAAGGACATACTAGGAAGGTGAAGCAGCCCTGGAACAGAGAGCTCTATCCATCAAGGTTTTCAAGACTTGGCTAAACAGAGCAGTGGTTGAACTGATCCCATTTGGCAATAGTTCTTCTTCAAGTGGGAGATGGACTAGATGTTCTCCAGATGCCTGTAACAGTGCAGATTTTATGATTCTTTTGCACAGCACAGACACACTGTAGGGACCAGTGCCTCTGCTGAGGAGCTGAATCTTAAAGAAGGCCAACAGTCACTAGAACAGACTTTTCACACACCAGAGCATATTTTAACATTACAGAACAGACACTGAAACACAGAATCACAGGATTAATTAGGTTGGAAAAGAGCTCTGAGATCACCAAGTCCAACCAAAATCTACACATAGATATCTGAAATGCCTACATTACTTCAGGAAGTTTATTAATGATATCTAAAAACTTAAGACATTCGTACCATGGTAACAATAATTCACACCTTTTGAGTGGTGAGATCCCTCACCAGACTTTCAAAATAAAATATAAATCCTACCTGCAACCACATGACTTTATAATATCTCATGATGCTATTTGGATGAAATCATTTGCGTACTGAAATATTATTTTAAAACCCATGGGGTTCTAAAAAATCTGAACAGACCACAAAAGTTTAATTTTCTCATGTGTCTTATATCTGCAGTAAATCTTTCTAGCCAAAAGAGCTATACTGGACCTTCTGACCTCAAACTGCTCAAACATAACACTCAATAAATACATTTTTGGCTTCCTGTAGTCTCAGCCTATGGGCTTCTCCAAGACTGTGGAAAGTTCCATATTAGAGTTAGTCTACAATAGATGCATGACAAACAGCAATATTTCATGACTTTTTCCTCCTCTATATTTGAGGTGACAGAAATACCAAGTTTAGTGGTAAAAGACAAGTGTGACTTTCACACAGATTTTCATTAGGTCCTCTGCACTGCTTTCAAGAATGAAATGGGATTTGGACCTATGAAAAAAATCTTCCATGAGACTCTCTTTCACTAAAAAGTTAACTACCAGACATATAGCTAAAAGAAATCTTATGAGGCCATCTGATCCATTCCCCTAATTCAAAATAAGATCAACCATATCTAAATTCTCTCTGACAGATTTTTATCTGCCCTGTTTGTACATAACTTTCATTATGAAGAATCTTCAGCATTTCCAGTCAATATATTCAAGCAATTTCTTAAATAATCTTCCTTCTTCTCATTTGAGTTCATTACTCTGTCTTATTTCCATTGGAAATGGAGAGCAGTTTATTCCTAACCTTCTAAATATTTCAAGGCTCTGAAACCTCTCTCCCCCCATGATGGATCATGCAGAGTTTCCAACCTTTCTTCACAGACCATGCTTTCTCATGTCTGGGGTCATTCCTGTTGACCAATTCTCATTTAGTCAAAAATCTAACACAAGCTGTTAGTTACCACAAAGTGATTACACCTAATAAACATTCTTCGTTAATTCTGGCCATTTCACTAGCCTGTCAAAAACTTCTAAAATTCTAATCCTATCCTCCAAAATGTTTTCAGCATTGATGCTGAATGGGAAATTACCAAGCACACTCTCCACGTTATCGTCTGAATGACTCCCAACACTGCTGCATTCTCGCAGACACGCTGGCATGTGTCTTGCCCCCAACCAATGCATCTTTATGGTTTGACAATGAATCATCAACATTCCCATATCGTTTCATCTCTGTCCACGGCCCCTTACTTGTTTCAAAAGTCATTTCACATAGTGTGAAAGTTAAAAGTGTATCACATCTACAGTTTCTTCCCCATCCACAGAGTCTCTGGTATTTCAAGGAATAAATTAAGGGACTCTGACGTGATTTGTTAGTGATAAGTAAATTCTGTCTGTCATTAAGACCTTACACTTCTGTAATTATTTTTTGGTAATTCAAGCTGGGCAAGTAGTTCGTAAATCTTTGCATCTCCTTCTTTTACCCTTTTTAATGACAGATGGAATACCAAACAGTTTTCTCCATTCTCTACAACTTCTCAAACCTATGGCTACCACTATTTTCAGCCATAATGAAGATGCACCAGAGCCATAAATCTTAAATGCTCTTGAATGATTTCAACAAAACTAGCTACTTTGAAGAGCAGTGTATTAGCAATTAATTTCTTACTCAAGCCCCACTTCTAAAGTCTTTGCCATCTTAGAAACATGTGATTTCCTCAGGTTTCTTCGTGGATTTTTTTTTTTTTTGGGGGGGGTGGGGGTGCATTTCACTTGCATTTCTTTCTTTTATTTTATTTTCTTGTTTTTTTTCCCCCCCTGTATAATATTCCTGGTTTTTTTCATTCTTTCTCCAGATACTTACAGTTCTATACCAGTTCTTTAAGTTTGAACTGCATGTTCACTCTCTCTAGAATTCCACTTCCAGTTTCAGGTCACTGTACATCTTATGCCTTAGCCAAGTTAGTCGTGCTGCTTCACAGAAAGATGTCTGCTAGATCTAATAAACATCATAGGGCACACAACATTCTGACATATCTAATTCCTTTAATCTAAAAATTTTCCTTTAAGTCAATTTAAAAAATCAGTTACTTGTAAAATCAGAAAGGCCAAACATTTCAATTTGTAGTAACCCAGCTGGGAATTTCTAACTTAAATTTTACTAATTTTTCAATCTCAACTTAAAAATTAGAGTATTCCTTTAATAAATTTAATTTCAAGCTATGTATTCCCTTATGTGTGTTTAAGAGAAGAATTCTTAGAATAAGAAAGAAAAAGAAAACCCAGTCTGTGTTCTACATTATAAATGCGCTCTCAGAGGGGAAAAGTAATGTTTCATTAGATAAGCTGTACAACAGAAATTTTTAATAAATAGTTTTCAAAGCATTCTGGTCAGCTATCTGCTGATCTCTGTGCACAACAGTCAAAGTTTATAGTGAAAAACAAGCATTATGACTTGCATAGTAAATTATAATGAAAAATAAAGAAAACAAAATAGAAGGCAGAGACTAATTTTAGGTTATGAAGTTCATCATTCTGTTCATAACACATTTGGGATACTTCGGTACAGCAATGTTTTCAATACCTTATTCTCCCTATTCCATTCAGAAAAGCTCTTTCAAATTTATTAAATTGCAAGTTTAGCAATAAGCTGCATTACTTCTTGCTTCCAAGTAACAGTGACACGCGTCAGTTTAGTTTCTATAATTCCATTCTTGTAAGCCTCATGTGACAGCAGCCTTGAGAAAGGAAGCCTTGAGATATGCCAGAAAGCAGTGAATTACATGCATATGGGCACTAATTTGAAACAAATTAGGCCTCTTTCAGAGCTGGAACCACATCTGTTTCCTCTCTCTACGTACTGGTTAAGATGTTTCTTGGTCTTGAGCAGAATTCTCTAAAGCCACAGCTGTGCCATAGAACAGGGAGTAAAAGATCAAAACCCTAATTTTAATAGCATTAAAATCAGAAATATCTGAAATTTTAATGTGAAAACATTGAAACATAGAAGATAGAAATTAAAAGGATTCACTGCATTGATAGAAAAATAAAACATGTTTGACTAAATAATTCTTACTTTTTTTTTTGGTAGGAAGTATGTAATCACTGTGATATTTTCAGCTTTCAAAATCCCTCAAGTCCTATATCCTAGCTGATAAACTAGTCAAACCTATGAAGAATGAGTTAACTCATAACTACACTGAAAAAAAAAAAAATTACTTGCTTGCTTTATCTCTGTGTGTGGGTTTGGCTAAGATAGAGTTAATTTTCTTCACAGCTACTATGGGGTTGTGTTCAAGATTTGTGCTGAAAACCATTGATAATAGAGGGCTGAGCAGGGCTGAGGGGCTTAAACCACAACACTCTGTTGCCTGAGTCTGTAAATTGCAGGTTTCACGAAGTATTTTATAGCTAAACTATAAAAAGACCATTTGGGAGCATCTAAAGTTAAAGCCTCAAATAAAGTCTAGATTTTCTTAGCTGGAAGTATTAATTCAACTTCAAATTAAATGTGAAGTGTTTAATTTTAAGTCAACAAGCTTTTCATTTAAAAAATGCAAAGGATGTATTTCAGAGAAAAATGTTGTTTTGAAATAAAAATAAAGTTGTTTAATTTCAAAAATTTGAAAAAAACTTGATTTTTCAAACTTTTTTCCCTGTGATGAAACTATTCACTGTAGTTGAACAAAATTCACTTGTTTCTTTTTTCAATATTGTCCTTTACAGAATTATTATTCACTAAGAAATCATCCCATAGTAGAATTTATGCTTGTTTTTTCAAGAGATGTAATATATTTATTCTTTTATTACTAATTCCTTCTTTTCCCATTTCTGACAGAATTTGAGAGCCATAGTCTCACAGGCATTTTTAAATTTTTGAGCTTGTTTTATATCTAAAGCTAACACTGACATCAATTCATGAGCTAAGATTGCCTTTGAAAGAACACCTGTCTGTTCAATGACACAGGGTTTATATGCGGAGGATGTCTTTCATTAGGATGCTTGGTAAGAGCTGAGGAGAGTGTGTGGAGGTCAAAGAAGACTTTCTTGAATTACATAGCAAAAGAGCACAGCTGAAGGAGCACCTATTTACCTTGTCTGATAAAAGATGCTGTGTTTCCTGCAGTCTTTGCCCCTCTCAAACTCTCAAATCACCTCATGAAGTTATAGAATAGGTTGCTCAAAGTCCCATCCAAACTGGTCTTGAATATTTCCAGGGATGGGTCTTCTAGCACTTCTCTGGGAAACACTTCCAGTGTTTCCCCATTTATTCCTTATGTCTAATCTAAATCTACACTCTTTTAGTTTAAATATAGAAGTAAAAAAAACCAAAAAAACCAGAACACTTTGACTTGCAGATTTCAGAATAAATTTTCAATGTGGAGAGATTTAATATCTTTCTAGTGTTAAAGGGAATAAATTTGATCTGGAAGCCCCTAGAGAAAAAAAAAAAGAAAGAAAAAAGGGGGCAGCAGATTTATAAAGTACAAGTTATGACATACAATAGTTTGAAAAAGGATTTGTGATCAGTCATTAGAATAAGAACATTTCCTTGTTTGGTATTATTCATGTATCTTTCTTTTAGTCAATCACAGAATGGTTGGGCTTGGACAGAACCTCTGGAGGTCAAGAAGGGCCACTTATGACCAATTATCTATGAGCACAATCAGACAACTCCAAGGCTGTTTGAGATACTAAAATCATGAATAAGAATTATCACTTTAATTTAAAAAAAAAGAAAATATCCAATCATGGAGCTAAAAAGTGTTACATGAGGTATAATGCATGCTTAATTTTGAAGAAATTGTCACAATTTGCTATGAATTAAAAGACTGGAATTTCTTTGAAAAAAGCCTTGTCCAAATAATTATATTTTAAATACATATGTACATGAAAGATGAGACATAATCTATCAGTTTTTTAATCTAACATAACTCTAATACACTGAATAAAGTCTACATATTTTAACATTGGTTTATGATTGCTCAGATTTACTAAAATAGCCTTCCACATCTACCCCAGCTTTATTTTCAGTAAATTTCAGTAATGACTTATTAGTAGCCAGTCTTAAAAAATTAAATAAAACATGAAAAATTTGCTATCTTTCTTCATTATCCACAGGATTAATAGAACGCATTGTGGCCATGGGAAATATGAATAGATTCAAGGTAGGTTAAGACTATTTTACATTCTGTTGAGTGAGTCTAGAAATCCAGATTGAATGAATGAGTTCAAATTCTTCATCTTTGGCATGGAATTTGATTCACTAAATGTAATGTTTATTCTTGGAGAAAATGAAGTTTCATTCAGAAGTTCAAATTTATTATGTGGGTACGACAGAAGAATTCTGGATTTTTTTTCTGTTATGTTTTTAAGCAAATAAGACATTAAGCTGAGCTCTCATTATTTTGTTGCAGAAGTAGCTTTAGGGTAATAAAAAATATAATAGAATATGTAAAAACAATAGATTGTTCATCCAGCAGCTTTACTGCTCTGTTGTAATATAGTAAAGATCTTCATACCAAGGACTTAGAGTGAAAAAAATCCAGGAAAGACAAAACACCATCTAGCAATGAGAGACTGGTGCTTCCCTGTCACAAATCCCCTCACAGCAGATGCGACAGCAGTGGAAAGAAGGAACAGGAACTGCCTGCTTCAGTGGATCACCAGTGACACAGCCTCCAAGAAAGAGAGCAGCAGTCACAGGAAGAGATAACAGAGTCTACAGTAAATTTTTTAAAAACAAGTAACTTGGTAGACAGCTGTGATTTTACTCTGATACTGCTAGACCAGAACAAGCAGATGAAGTAAAATTCCCCAGTGCTCTGCTGGGTACAGGCTGCTTAAGACTATCATTATTGTATTTGCTATATCATCCTAGTGCAGCTAAGCAAGACAAATTATTCCCCTATATTTTCACAAAATGACAGAACAACTCCACTAACTTCTGCCTTCATCAAATTTCAGAGCTGAGCAGACCATGCTTTTATGATCACCATTTCATCAACAAAAAACGTGGACTTCCAAGAATATGGAAGCAGGTTTCTTCAACTGAACACCATGACAAAATTACATTCTCCCAGCGTAATGTTCTGAACCTACTCAGTACTCCCATCCTCAGCAGCATAGCCTCTAGCACACACCAGGACAGATGTGAGACTGACTGCTATGCTGTTCTCTACCTGTGTTAACAGAAAAACTAATTGCCAGAGACTGCATTTAAATTCACTCTTTTGAAATCTGGAACTCAGTTAAGAGGTCTCTGAATAAACTTATGTGTCCTGACATGAAGAGGCATTCAGATTAGGTGACGTGATACCTCTGGCTGTAAACTGTGAAACCTAAGACTTGAGCATTCCCATAAAGCTCTTAGCATTAAAAACAAAGGCTTACTTCATATTTTACCTTTTTTTGCACTAAAGGAAAACATAAGAACTCCTAAGAATACATGATGCATAACTTGAGCAACAGCCATCAATAGTCTAAAGCATTTCAGACAATGCTTGGAACTTGCAGTTTTATGTGATGTTGCATCAATGTATCACACAACACATTCCATGAGTTGTGCTGTGCAGAACTGGAGAACAACATCATCTATAGAATTAGAATTGGCAAACAGCCAGGAAAACTGCTTGCATTTTGTGAAATGGGCAGAATAGAATTAACTTTAATGTTGCTTCAGACACAAGGCTTATATGTCCCAAATAGACAGACTGATATTCTGTAAAATGTGTTACCACTATCAGTTAAATTAACTTAACTTTACCCACTGTCATTTCATTATCTTAATTTGGTTTTTGTTCAGATTAATCATTAAAATATCTGTTATTTTTAAATAACTAAAATATCCAAAAGCTGTTAGAAAGACATTGCCTTTATATTTTAAACATTACCACATTATATAGCAATTGGGAGTTTTTATTTGGCAAAGCACCAGACAGTTAGGAAAAATAGTTTGGAGAGCTTTACAGTTAAAAGTAAAATATACCACTTGTCTAACTCACAGTATTTATTGCAGAATGAAAATAAATGAAGATAATTTTTCCTGTTTCCTAAGTCTGCTTTAATTCTTTAGGAAGAAACGGAGTATTACATTGCCAAACAATTCTAAGCCTCAGCAATAACTGCAAGTTCAAATATTGAGACTTGGCAAAACACCATTATGTTTTCAAAACACTCATTTAATAACAATCATGTAGTGTTTATGAAGTGGTGAAAAGTGCCTAGATTTTAGTGAAATTCTGTTCCTGCCATAGTTCACAAAATTTCATTACCTCTTTTCTCTGTGAATCATTTCCACATTAGGTCTAACATTGCAGTGATCAATGATCATTCACATCTAACTCCAGCACTCCAATTGCCCTAAGAAATTCATCAAAGCTACAAACTACTGACCTTACCCTAAACCCATCTGATTGCAGGCCAGTTGGCTTAAGTTTTCTTGCCACTCATCAGCACAAACATGGTTATCAGCAGCTGACCTGTGAATGGTCAGGAACATCAAGGAATTCATATTTTTAGACAGGGTAACTGGAAAGAAAAAAGGAGGAAAACTTTGATGTTATTTCAAATAGCTTTGTAAATGGCAAACTGAAAACATACAACTCCATTCAAGAGTTTTCCAAGTTGCTGGCACTTTTCCTAGTTTTACAGGCTGAATAGCTATGCAATTTAAAACCAAGGCAAGTATGGGTATCAGAATCTTGCTAATATGGAATAGCATGAGACACTGAACAGCAAAGGCATCCTGAGGGTAAGAATTAACCTGAATACTACTAATTCACCAGCACAGATTCGTATCGGTTGCTGATAGCCTTAGTTTTTATAGCACCTTAATCTAGCTAAATAATCTAGATAGAAAGATTATCACCATTTCTTCTCTCTTAATCTGTACATAAAAGTTCAGGAACTGCTTTTATCACATGCAAAAAAGATTCTCAAAATGGCGTTCCAACTCTCAGCATCTTCTTAATCTCTACTCTATCCACAATACTTTCTAGATTTCACACACCATCTACACATTTTCTTGCCATATCACTTTTCTTATATCTTTGCACTGTGACACTTCACACTCAGCTTTCTTTCTCTGTTGCCCACTTCCTTGCATGCTTTCCTAACCTCACCCCGGTCTTCTCTTTGCTAAAAGAGGAAGCACCTCTCCACCACTGTACTCTAAATTATATCACCAGTGATTACTACCATCACCCAAACACCACTTCAAGGCAGAAGCTTACCACAGTCCCATTCATCTGAGCTGTCGCTGCAGTCGGCCTGCCCATCACACCAGAGCTCACGTGGCACACATTCGTGATTGGCACATTCAAGTTCATTCTCTTCACAGAATGCTGCAAAGATAAAAAAATGCTCCCTCCTGAGAATGACATGATCAATGTGAAATTCACGCTGAGATGAAAAAAATGAGAAGGAGGGTGAAGGTAGGCACAGATCAGCTTTGTGGAACAAGGAAGTGAGACAGATTTGCAACAAAATTCAGCATGGATATCGCTGAGGCAGAAGGTGGTTGTTGCCATACAGTAGCAGAGAGCATCACAACACAAAGGGAAGGAAGAGTGTCTGGAAATGCAAGATCTGTGATTACTTAGTATGATTTGTGGTCTTGTCACATGAAACCTGTCTAAGCCCCTTAGAAGCTATAAATGAAAACACTGTTCCGTGCTTTTCAGCCAACTGATCCAAATATGTTTAATTCTTCGTGGTTTCTAAAAAAGTTATTTTACTACAATGAAGATCTATTTGCTCTCATCTACAGCAATTATATATTAATTTTCAGATTCGCCTTTGCTCTTGAAAATTATATAATTATTTTTATCGCCACTTTAGAGGCGGAGAACAGCATTATTGATAGATACATTCCAGTTCACAGTTGGTTGCCAGCTGACATCTTTACATATGGATTTCCAGAGTCCATTCAGCACGGGAACCACAAGAACTTCCATTTGTAAATGACTTTTATCTTTCCCCCAACAACCTCCCTTCCAAAAGGCAGGTGTGTAGCAGTGCAGTGCCTTCCTCACTAACACACTTCCAGCATCTATAAACCCCATCATCAGGGAATTCTGAGACCTGGGGGAGCACAGAGAGGGAGCAAATGGGTGGAACAGAGCTGAATTCAGCTGTCCCTATGTCTGGCTGATGTACAGCATTTACACTGCCATACAGTCCAAGCATTTATTTGCAACACTAGTACAAAAAGTGTCCTCCACAGTGAAAACCATGCAGACAGAGAAGGCAGTGCTGCCTACCCCTGGTCTCTCCAGCTCTGGAATAAAGCATGCAAAACCAGGAAAAGCTCTTTTACTCTATCTCCCAGAGAGAGCATAATTCAAAAACTGGAAGTCCTCAGCTAGGAAAACGTTGTTGCCCTTTTAGAATGTTCAAGCCTCAACTCAAAAGCAGAGAGGAAATAGGGTCTGGTAATTATAAACTAGCTTAACCTTAGCCCTTTGTTAATCTTTTCTGTGTCATGACCTTAATGTGTGATCACAAGTAAATCACTTCAATACCACCTCTACTTTTTAGATTACAGCACACACCTTGGAAGTTAAGTGGTATAATCTTTACAAGGAAAAGCAGATTAAGAAATGTTTTGTGAGCTTCAGCTTCCCAAAAAGAAACAAAGTTTGATCTTGCAATATATGCAGGCTGCTGTTCATTTTGGCAAACACATTCATAGGCTTCACTTAGCACATAAAATGCTCCTACCATCTGGTTCTTACCAACAGAACTCCAGAGACTAAGGAGAAACTTCTTTCAAATCATGAAATTACATCCTAACATCCCAGCAAAAATGACAAAATACCAGGTTTACCCAGAGAATGAAAAATTTCAGTTTTAAACCAACTTTACCCAGCCAATGATCCCTTCTTTCCTGTGTGGACTGTCTCCCAGTATGTCCTTTCTACTTCCTTGTCTTAGGAACATGCCCACACAGCAGGTTTTCCCAAGAGAAGAGAATTCAGAGTAGCGCTAATATATCTGTGGAAGTGAAGCTAACATCTCATGGCACTCACTCCCAGCTTTGTGTGCAGGGTGGGAGCCTGCAAAGCAGCAGCTCTTTGCAGATGTTCCACCACTTCCCATCCCTTTCATCAGCTGGAAGCAGTGGAAACAGAACTGAGGGCAGCCCCCACAGGGGACCAGGGGCCTGCTGCCCACTACCTGCACTTGGAGCAGACTTTCACTGTGCACCTGGACAGTATGCCCAGGCCAGCAGTGTTCCATAATAGGTTTTGTATCTTGATTGTTATCACAGTTTGGATTGTAGAAGAAATCTGTGGAGCCAAGCAGGGAGACAGAATCTGAGAAATGTCAATCAGAAAAGAAACCAAATAAAGAAGGCAGGCATATGAAATTTACCATAAAACAGATCAGGAGGAAAATCAAATAGAAATGAAGGAAAGAAAGAGCAGTGAGCAGCTATGCCGGTATGGAATGAAGCTGAGGAAACTTGGGAAAAGAAGTCAAAAAGTCTACAAGGAGTAAAGAAAAGAAGTACAAAAGCACAAGAACAAGGAGGGAGGAAGAGGAAGTAAAAAGAGAGAGGATGACAGTGACCAAACAGACAGCAAGAATCTAAGGATGTGAACAACAAAGGACACAAGATGAGGAAAGACAGAAATTGGTGCCACAGAAAAACTGAAAAGGAAATTTAGGGAATGACTAACTCTTTTTGCCTGTAGAAAACATAAAATATTTTTGCTTTCATTTATTTTGCATGCCACCACCCCAAAAATGTGATCAGCCTTTTAAGGGAGTAACAAACTGCATGAGTCCTTACAGCAATTCTTTTCATCCATCATATCTGGGCAGTCTGGGAAGCCATCACAGATCATGGTGTGTTTGATGCACAGCTTCTTCAGGGGACACTCCCAAAGATCCCTTTCTCTACAACCTGGAGGCAGAGAAGCACAGTTCTGAAATACTTGCATGCAATATCAGATCAACTGTTTTCTTCCTTAAAAGTCCTGAAACACACAAAATACTTTCACTTACAATATACCAAGAATAGTTACTAATGAAGAAATGGAAATAAATTGGCACAGTGCACACTTGATAAATGGATATAGATATTATTACACTTCATAATACTTCAGTGCTTTATAAATAATAATTGTATTATGCTAAAACCATACACCATTATTCTTGAAATACATTTACTAGTAATATAAGAACTTTTATAATCCTGAAGTCTGTAGAAATTCCTTGGTCTTTCAAAAGCTAATCCTACAAAAGCATGGAATCTGCATGAAACAGTGTAGAAATACATACTTTTTTCCCTGGCATTGCTGATGCAGAATCTAATGCAGAATCGCAATGAAGGGCAGAAAGAGAAAAAAATGCTTAGAAAACTATGTCAAAGTGCCAAAGTAAAATTCCTGTTGGTCAGCTAGAGGAAATTAAGAATAGCCCAAGCTACATTTTAGAATGTCCTGTTTTATTCCACTTTTTATTTCTAACAACTAATGAAGTATTTCATTGTGATACCAGTTTAAATACTTTGACATATTAATGTCCTGCATGTCTGACACTCTGGTTTCAGAGCCATAAAATGACGTGTTGTCATGACTAAACTAGATTACTTGATGGCCTTGTTTGGCCTGTTCTATAGATGATACTTTTCATTTTAATCTAAGTGCAAATTCAAGTGATAGCCCTGATGTTCATACATGTAAATAGTTCAAGTATAAATTTACAAACAGCATTTAACGCAGCACCTCTGTCTGCCTGAATGTGGAACTAAGAAAGTGTATCAGCAGTAAGTTACTAAGCAAATATATTGTTTCCAAGAAGTTTTAATTCAGAAGTACATATTTTACAAACATGAACCAGAGAATCTCTCCTGGATTACTGGAGAAGTCTATTCAGGTTTTAATTGTAACTGGATGTGTGGGGTGCTTGATTTTGTTTAGATTTGAAAAACCATGTAAAGAAATGATAAAACACAGAGAAATAAATAGCCTTAACCCTTGAAACGAATTCCTCATGATCAAAGAACTTCCTTGGGTATCACCACTTTCCAGGTCTCCTTCTTGACAATATTTGTGATAACTATTAATGAAAAAATAATTGAAACCAAACAAAATCTCTACTCTTACACAGATCAAGGAATGTTATGTTAGGAGCTTGATAATGAATATCAAATAAAAAAAGCTTAAACCCCACATAATTTGTGAACCTTGCCATTTTTAGCAGAGTGTTTACAATTCATTAAATACATGTTTACCTTTCCTCTTCATCCCACATTACAGTGTTACACTGTGAAGTGGATCAGAACTCTCCAAAATTAATCACATGGGCAAATATAGAGACAATTCCCTATGAAAGATTCACTACTTGCTGAATTCGGTGTTCAAATACACTGCTTTGTTAGTAGAGACCATCTACCATTTGTAGCATTTATATTTCATCCCTAATTATTTTCGTGATGTGCATCTTTAATTCAATGAAAGGCAAGTGAACACGGAGATAGGAAATCTTGTCTCTATGTGTATTACCCCATCTCAAAAATACTTTGACAAGAGATATGGTTTCATATATGATCTTACCTTCATCCTTCTCCATAATATGAAGGAAGTAACCATTTGTTATTCATATATACATTTCCCATGCAATTATCATTAAATCATTAACGTTAAGACCATCACATTTTTCTCTCACCTAAAATCCTACAGGCTAGAAGTCAGAATACAGGAAATAGTGAAAGACAATAGTGGTTTTGAATGTTACGTCCTCAATTTCTTTAGTACGTGTAGGACCCTCTTCTGTTCCCTGACAGAGGAACAGTTAATACAATCAATTGAAACCAACTAGATTTAATATCACAGAATCTGATGACGTAATTCATAATATTTTTTGGAAATTACCTTCCCTACACTTTACTGCACCCAGAAGTGTCACTTCCAGCAATCTCAGTCAACGTTTCTCTCCAAATCCTAGTCTAAGTGGCACTAAAATCTTAGGATTTCATTGCAATTGCATGGGTGAGATTTCCTCTCACAAAGACCATGTGGAAGTTTGATGGGGACTCCTAACAGAAGGAGACAATGGGTGCTGAATACAGCTCTACTCTGCATGGGTAGGGTATATCTTAGCCCCTTTGGACTGCTCCAGCTTACATTTTTTGGCCAGGTTAGCTTAAGCATAAGAAAGCTCTAGCTAGTCTTTTTCAGTCTCCTTCTCCCTGCAACGTGAGGTTCTTCCCCATCTACCATTTAAAGTACTTCAGACACAAGGGTTTAAAATTAAACATTCTGTGTTTATAACATTTAATGTTATAAAACCAGTTTCAAAGGATAAAACTAATAAAATTTGAGCTAGCCATTTACACAGGGAAAGATCATCAAGTTTTGATTTTGTCCGGCTCACATGGAATATGAATAAGTCAGAGATAGTTACTTCTGGAGCACTACAAGGACTTTTTGTTCTTCAGTAACAGCATTAGCCCTGGTCAATGTAATGTCACTCTGACAGCAGAAATTTCCTAGCTGATACAGTCTTCCATATTTATAGAACCTGATAAGCATTCTGCTGATTGCTTGTGACATTCTGTCTAGACTTTAGAGAAAGAGAGATCCACTCGAGCTGTGAATGTTACATATTACAACAATATTTCATATGTTAATGTCTAGGAGAATAAAATTATCATAAAAGACACATAAAAATTAGTTTTCTAAGGAGTTCAAAATTGGTGGCAACAAATAATATTTGGCAGGGAGGGCAATTGAAACAATTGATTCAAAAGCAAAGAGATGCAAGACTCTGAAAGGATCCCTGTGATCATCAGCTCTGGCTTTCCTTTATTATCCAAACAAGGGAGTGACCTAGTATTAAATCGTGTTTCAGAGAGCAGACCCCTTTTTTCCCTTCTTTCTTTTTTACAGGGGTAGGGGAAGGGGCAGAACAAAAGAAAGAGGAGAGAGAATACAAGCATTATCTGGAAACTCCCAGAGACTGAGAACACATCACACATTAGTGATAAATAACCCCTTGGTCACTGCAATCATTAAAACAATCTGCTTTTTAAAAAGAATCATTTTATAGGGCTACCAAGCTTGAATTTTAGCCTAGTTTTAGCTTTCTGGTGTTGGATTTCATTTTATTTCATTTTAGTGTCTCTGAGGAGTAATTCTCCTATTGCCACAGTTTTGTTGCTCACATGAAGTCTGCTTCCCTCTTAACCTGTTCTCAGTTTAAAAAAAGAAACAGCCTGTACACCATAGTCCTACTCTGCTGGAATACTTTCCAATCCTTTGATCGTATGCGCACCTCTTCTCTAAATCCTTAGAGATGTATAATTATTCTCATTTCCCTTAGGGATGCCAGGCCTGCATGCAGACCTCCCTCAAGGCTACACCTCAGTCAATTAAGAAATATTTAGAACTCCCTTCTCCCTCTAAAAACTCTCCTGCCAGCATGTACAAGGATGCATTGTGACCAGGAGATTTCTTGATTACTCTCAAGCTCAATACATCCCCTTAAGTTAAAAGTCAAAAGCATCTATACTAAAAGTAAACTCAGAAACATATTGGAAAACAAACTTTGTGGGTTTATGCTTGCACTTGTAACTTGAGGTTGATCAATCTGAAAAAATATGTAGGATCCACTTCAGCAACACAATATATCATAATGACATCTTTTGTCTATACATCGTAACAAGAATGTTATCATGTATAAATTTTAAACTACATTTACAGAGTCAATATTTAAGATTTGTGTTTTAGCTTAGTAAAACCTTAAGCAATATCAAAAATACTAAATTAGCAGAATTTTTTTTGCTTGATTACTTAATGAATATTCAAACTTCCCAGAGTATGATTATCAGAATCTAAATTATCAATTATCACAAATTGTATTCACATTAAGTAGTATTTTTAGCATATATAGCACACGATATATGCTATAGTATTTTTACTGATACTGTCTTAAACAAACACCAAGACTTTCCAACATATTTTTACAAAAAATACAAAAAAGGGGCTTATCCTCTGAACATGCTACAGTTCGAGTAGCTGAATGAAAGATAAAGCTCATTTTCTAATGCTACAGCTACCCTCCATTCCAACTCATAAAATTTATTTACCACAGCTGTCCTCGTCACTGTCATCCTCACAGTCAGCTTGACCATCACACCTTCGGGATGCCAGGACACACCTCCCAGAACGGCACTTGAAATGACTGGGTGAGCATTCTGTCAACACCAAGGAGCAGGGAGAAACAGGACTCCATCAGCTGCAAGCTTAAGCATGACACAGGCACTTACTTATCACTGGGGCTGTTTCAGGAGGGTAAACGACACGGACAGAAAACTCGTGCCACTGGAGCTATGTATCAGGCGAGATTCTTAATATTTGCACTGGGAATGTGGTGGAGCAATATTTTCCAGAGCTCTCCCCCACTGCTGCCCTCTGTCAAATGCCATTGCTTTGCCAGATCACTGGCATACAATGTTCTGACCGTGGGTGTGAACTTCTTAGCTACTCTTCTCACCATTGTGGTGTTGTGTGTTACATTGAAATGAATATAAGAAATCCCCAGGATAAAAAAAAAAAAAAAAAAAGGATTGACAATTATGTGTCTATGTGAACTAATGAAACCAGGTATAAATGTCTACTAATTAACCCTTTCATTGTTTCTGCCTCATCTTACAGTACCATTTTGGGACAAAGGAGTGGTGCAGAACTGGCAGATCTTTAAGGAACTCTTCCATTGAGCACAACAGCTAGCAATCCCCAGGAGTAAGAAATCCAGCAAAGAAGCCAAGAGACCAGCATGGCTGAGTAGGGAAACTCACCCTGGAATAACCTCCACAGTTTAAATATTATAATTTAAAGAGGAGGTATGAAAAAAACAAACACCAGTGACTTCGGGAACCCATTTAAATATTTTCTTTGCTGTTTTATATATAGGAGATACCTTCTACATCTTCATCTGGTGTTAGACAAGTTTGGTTGTCCGAGTTCTCATCTGGAAACTGAGTGCAGTCTGTATCTTCTGGCCACTGCAGACCTACAATCCCAAGCACAGCCTCACAGCGCTCCTTAGACTGTACACATAATGTCCTGAGGAGACAAAGCAGATTTGCACGAAGTAACTGAATGAATATCTTAGAAATTCCCAGATACTAGAAGATAGTAATCCTAGCTGAAGTTAAAGATTTAGATCAAGGAAAAAAAAACCAGTTAAACAGATGTTTTAATATGAAAAAAATACACACATCAGAGAATATTACTGTTGAAACATTATTTTAAGCTACTGTTATAGAGTTATGTTATAAATGGGTTAATATTAACCAAATATAACTGCTTACAAACATGCTCTCCTCTGTAAGAGACGGCAGAGAACTTTTTTTAAGAAGCACCAACTGCTCTCCTTCAGGGAAAAAAAAACCAACACATTTTGTGCTCGTGAAATGCTACCTCTTCTGATGATGCTACCTCAGAAACCATGTGGTTTCAGAGGGACAAAATATTTAAACCTGCAAACAAAACAGCGAAGAACTCCTCAGGGAATGGAATAAAATTGCAACTTTAGGAAAAGCAAAGCACATATCAACCCAGTCTTGAGTCTGTTGTCAGTTAGAGCAACAGAAGCTTGTATCACATCTGGAAAAGGTATGAATATAGTCCTCCTGCAGCATTTTTTAAAAACCATATAAGAGATGGGACTCACTAGGCAAAATTCATTCAATCCATTGAGATGAATATCCTGTCTCTCAAAATACCCAGTCAAATGCTTCAAATTACAAAGAGAAAATGCATAATAGAAAAATCCCCTAATGTTTTAAACTTTTAGCAACTAGTTGTGCCTGGAATCCTGGCTGATGTACTGTTCAATACAATAGTCTTCTCTTGTATCTGTGGTACCTTGAATCTCTGCTTGATTCAACTATCTCTCTTTTTTTTATCTTTTCCATTAAGTATTAAGTAGGTACTATGGAATTAGGAAGCTCAACATGCTTTTCATCTCTTCTTCCAAAGAGAGAACTGAATCATGCTTAACAGGTATTCGTCTAAGTGGTTTTGAAAAACTCTTCATTTAGCAAGAATTCATATACTTCCATATCATAGGAAGTATATGTATTATGTACAGAAGTATATTTCATATACTTCTCATACACAGGTATCTATTATATTCCTTATAGCTGACCTATAGCTCTCCTGATGTACTTTAAATTCATTGCTTCATGTTTTAACCTAAGGGAATATGGTGAACAATTTATTTATTTTTTCACAGCAGCTCAATTTTGCCTGTTTGAAGACTATGATATTACCTACCCTACATCTTTTCTTCCTTCCAGACTCAGCAACTCATTACACATTTCAGATCATATTTCCTAAATCCATGACAACTTGAACTTTCTTCTACTGTTTCAAAGAAAAATTAGGTTGAAAATACTCAACTGTAGGATCCCACCCTTTTTTAATTTTTCAATTTCCTTCATGTCACTTTTAATTTGCCTTTATTTAATTTGATTCATATTTATAAATCTTTCTTCTGAAGAAGACATCCCTTTCATGGAAGAGACAGTCCTTTCATGAAAGGCATTATATTCCACTCATTTTTAGATCTTTTGACTAATGGAACTTTTTTTTGTTTACCTGCAATTAGCTTTGGAAAATGCTGTGACCAAAACCAACAGAACAAAGCCATACGGGATGAATTATTTAATGCTCTTTTGAGAAAATAATACATTATTAATAGTCACAAATTTAACTTTTTTTGGAGGAATTATATGAATAAAATTCAGTGTTTTTTCACACGAACAATTCACCACTAAGTTAAGTAACCAGAAGGAGTGGACTGACATCAGTTAATCATGTTACAGTTACAGACTTTCCTTTTAGATCCTCCTCAATATCAAAAAGGGTGACTGATATCACTTTATAACCTCAGATTCCTGAATGCCACAATTTTCATTTTCCAATGACAAAAAACAAAAGCCACAACAAAAATATGATAATATAGCAGAGACATCTAAGCCATTTCTGTCCTGAGCTCTCCGCACACTCAGATGTTTGGTCAAAGATGACTTTGGTCCAAGATGACTTTTTTTTTTTTACAAGCCATTTAGTTGTCTCTCTGTGGTGAAAGAATTAGAATCTGTTTAATCTTCAAAGTAGGCCTGGACTCATATTATCAACGCCTTATCAGAGATGAAGAACAATGTTCAGAAATTGAAAACATGCTTGATAAATCATGAATGCTATAAATAAATTCAATTCTTTCCAAAAAATCACTTTACCTGTGTTCTTTACTGTGAATAAAACTTTATGAAGACTGTTATAGTTAAAAAATAAAGCATGACAGCTGAACTGACATAAAGACAACAAAAAGCCTTGCAAAGCATGGACAGTTGTTTTACACAGGGGGAGTAAAATTAAAATAATTTATTTATACCCCCTGTGATGAAAAAAAGAGATCCATGTACCTGTATTTAAAAAAAAATAATGCATCTCTGAGAAGTTTATATTATACTAGATCCAGAATTATAACATTAATGTGTAAATTCATGGTTGGAAAGTACACTTTGACTTAAAAAGCATAACACTGAAAAACTGCATTAGCTGAACTCAGTTTCACATGTACAGGAAAAGACAGGTAAAACAATACACAATATCCTGTTAAGCTCAACTAACCACTGATATAGTTGAACAAGAGTGCAGTTATTTTTAAAGTTAGCAGCAGATTCTCAGAATATAATTTCTCTGCTGACAATATAACATTTTGTCTTCTTGGAGCATCAAAGTGTAAAGTAAATTTATGTATATATTGATGTATCAAATTTATTTAATTTTTGTTGGTACGAGGTTATTTTTGTTTTCATTTCTAAAACATTTTTAGGTTCCTACATTATACGTGTATCTGAACTTCTTCCTAAAATTTTATTGTTAAGCAAATACTACAGATCTAGCAGGACCTTCAAAGGTATCCCTTCCAGATAAAAACAGATCTCTATTTGTGATCTAACATTAGAGTGAAACCTAAAAACCATTATAAAAGTAGAGCTTTGAATCCTATGATTTGAAATTTTATGTTCTATATTCACTTTTATCTAAATTGGATGTTACCCTGCTTTGAGCAGCAAGTTGGACCAGATGACTGCCAGGGTTTCCTATAAAATTAAATTGTTCTATGCTTTTTATAAGTTCCCCTTCATCTGTTTAATACTTTAAATTTGAAGATTATTCAACTGTATCATGATACTCCCTAAAATCTCTTAGCTAGGTGTGATGGTAAAGAGCATACCATTTATGTCCCTCTACATTATAATAATTTAGTCAAATTTTTATTTATTATACTTCATTCTTAAAAAAAAAAAAAAAAACAAACAAAAACCCCCCACATTGATTTTCAAATTAGCAAGTCTGACACAGAGCTTACACAAACCCTTCTGTAATTTTGCAGCTATCCTGTATGCAATATTTTCTTTCCCATTAGGTTCCCATGCAAGAATTTAACAGTATATTCATCAACTTCCTTGTGGTTCACTCTTACCTTGCACTAAGAAGCACATCACTAGACAAAGAAATGCATTCTATTTGTCAACAGCATCACATGGTAAGAAATTTTAGAATGTGTACTGCAACGTTCAATGCACTTTTCTTTCAATACAGAAGATGTTAATTGATCAATACTGTCAAGGTAGGCCCAACAAAAGAGGCAGAAATACAGAATAAGAAGGCTCTAGCAGCCAGTAGCTCAAAGAGCTCTGCCTGCTCATGAACCTTATTAGCTCTCCTAACCTGCAACAACTGCTGCTAACAAAGCCATGAGATCTACAGGACACAGTCTCTTTCGAAGGAATACAGAAGTAACTTTAAAAAGCACAGCAACGGTAGTTGATTAGGATGGTAGAATAGCTTATCTGACAAGCAGAAAATCTAAGTAAGCCTGGAATTCAGAAGGATGTGGCACTCCTAATTTAGAAAGGTACACATTCATTAAAATCTCGGAGGGGTTTTGAGCATTTGGACAGGGCTTTGCATCAAGTAATGTACTAATGCAAGGAACTATTACAAAATGCTAATGTTCCAAATTAATTTGATTGATTCTATGTTTAAACACTCTTTATAATGGCGCCATTCTAATCAAACACACAGAAATGGGAAATACTTCATACAAAGCTCACAGCATCCTTCTTGTCAACTTGCTCAACAGAGGAGGGAGCAGGTTTACAGTGCACTGGGTGAAAAACTGGCTGAAGGGTCCTGGCAGATAAAGCTTCCTCTGGCTGGTGACAGGTCACCTCTGCTGTTCCTCTGGGCTCAGTACAGGGCCTGTCCTGTTCAGGCCATTTGCCAATGGCCTGGATGCAGCAGTTCAGTGCATCATTAGCAAGTGTGCTGGTTCTACAGAGATGGTGTTGACTTTCAAGGAACAAGAGGCCTTTGCATTGGGCAATCACCAAGGGCATGAAATTCAACAAGAACAAATGCCTGATTCTGCACCTAGGATGGAGCAGCACCAGGCACAAATTGGAGAGAAACCCTGCAGAGACAGACTTGCACATGATGGTTAGCGGTAGCCTTTTGCTACAGAATTCCAAAACAAAATTTCTCACATTTTCAATGAAGGCATAAAATTGGGCAAAACTACCATGAGAGGCAAAGTCAAGAATTAAATGAAATACTGTTTAGTATAGTACCTGCAAGGTGGGATCCGCTGATTTGTATGGGGGTCACATTTTGGTACTAAGATTGTACAGGCAAAAAACATCAGGTACTTGTAGCAGTTGGTCTGAACCAAAGCTGGGAAAAGGGAAGACTCCCAGCTGATGGAGGCTTCCTTCTGTGTCCTGTGGCCCAGGTAGTTTGGGTAATAGGTATAGTTGTAAGGCAAGTTCATGCAAAGTTCCAGAGTAATTGGTTCACACTGACCTTTCACAGAAAGAAAACAAACAGAACCACAAATGGTGTGAGATTAAATTAAATACAGAAGAAATAAATACATACATATTTAACAAATTTATCAGTCAGGGGATATCCTCTCAGGCTTGAGAAACAACAACTTCCAGAGTCTGAGATCCCTTATAAGCCTATTCATACCAGTAAAGGTGGGTTTGAATTCTGCCTACCTCATAACCCATTAAGAGACTTTCATTTCCTTATTAATATTCATAAACTTCCTGAGCGACACCTTAACTTTACAATGGTACAATAAACCATCCTTTAAAAACAGATTTCTTCATTTCAAATCAAGATTCTGATGATTTTCAAGAACTCCTGTAGTCACTTCTCATGGAGTACTTACCATGCTACCACACCACACCTCACATTGACAGGGCAGTTGCCAAAAATTAAGAAGACAGAAATCATTGGATACTTTGGGTTGGAAAGGATCTCAAGAGGTCTCTACTCCAATGCCTTGATCAAAGCTTTGTTAGCTCTGAGGACTGATCAGCTTTCTCAAGGCTTTATACAGCCAGGTCTTTAAAAATCTCTAGAGACAGAGACTGCACTATTTCTCTGTATAGAAAAAGAAGCCAGGATTTAATTTTTTTTTGCTTACCAAGATTTGCAGGAGGAATAGGGACAATTAGGTTATCTATTGCACAAGCATTGAGCATGAGAGTCTACATGGTAATAATTTAATTTGATTAAGACATAACTAATAATAGAGAATGATAAACAAAGACAAAACAGATGAAACAGCTGTAAGTCCAAATTATTACAGATATTATAGCAACATACAAAAATTGTCCAACTTTTTGGGGTTTATCATAACAAATTTTGAACTAGCTAATTATTTTGGATTTTTAGAATCATATAGCTTTTTTATTTCTTCTCAAATTGGTCCTCAGAAATATTTATTTTTCAATTTTCCACCATAACAGAAAACTACAGAAAGGTTTTCACTTCAATTCAGACTGAAATTCAACTTTCTAATTAGCAATGAGATGACTGTGAAATTATTTAAACTTATTTGCTCTGGACATATGAGAAAGTTTTCCATGAAAAAGTGTACTATTCAAAAGTTAAAGAAAAAAAAGGTATATATTTGCCTCTTCTGGGAGCAAATGTACCCTAACATAATTAATATTCTCTTCAAGCCATTTTCTAGCATCAGTTGCTAGTACAGTGTGACAACTGTGTCATCCCATACCTGTATCTTTGAGAGGAAGTTGAAAGAAGATCCAACAATCAATTATTCAGCTGATCAGCAGAATTGGGCACTCTTTCTTGGTCTGGCATTCACTGTTATAACTTCTGTTACTATTTACTACTTACCTCTAATCTGGTGATGGCAAAGGTCATTTTATATCCAGCTCTTCCTCACTGCTAAATCCTGGCATACTACCAATACTGAACTATTTCCGTCATCTCAAACAAGTTAGTCATGTCTTTGGGGTATACAAGGTTCAATGACCTTAGCAATTCTCCTCACATTACTGCCATTTCCTTTTCTTCATGATGAAGAAAAGTCTTCTTCCACACTTTTGACTGGGATGCCCAGATCAGTTTGGGCTCATCTTTCAATTTTGGCCAGTAAACATCTCTTTTTGATATGTACAGAATGTTACATGTTCATCAGTATTTCATGATGAACACAAAAGTACATGGAATATTCTAAGTGTTTGCATAACATAACATTGTTCAAATTAAAGGGTTAAAGTGCACATAAACCATCCTCTTTTATTATGCTTCATATTTATAGGAGTTTAAGTGAATTCTGGATGGACTCTAGTCCACTGAAATGTCACTGGAGAATAGCTCTTTACATGTTTTCAATATGATTACAATTTTCACCCTGTGTTTAGAAAGCTTCTATTACATTATGCACAAAAATGTCATTGTAGGTTTGAAAATAGTAACTTTGACTCTCACATGCAATTCCCAAGAATCCAGAGAGTAACAAACAGAATATATGCTCCAGGGTAACATCTGACTCATTTTAAGTAACCCAAATGTTAGTCTTTCTGTCTGAGTCTGTCCTACAGTTTAAGAGGTTCTGCTACTCCCTTATTTATAATACATGTGAGTACAACCCGATGAGTGGGGAACACAGAATAAAATCCATTGTACCTTTTACCCTAAATTATAAAAAACAACCAAAACAAACAAACAAACAAACAAAAAAAAACCAAGCCAACAAAAAAACCCCCACAAACCAAGACACTACCACATAGACTATGCCTGGATTTAATATCTTCCTGTGTTTATTATTAATTCACTCTATCCACTAGAATCTCTATAACCACTCTGTGCAATCTGTGCCCAGTCACACTAGCAGAAAAAAAAAGTGCTCATGAGCAGAGCTTCATTGTGCTCCTGTATTTTATTTTGTGCCAATTGCCTCTGATCCTATCATAGAGTCCTGTCTTCCTTATACTCTCCCTTCATTCTGTTATTCTAAAAATGTTGTGAATACATTATAATGCCAGCCTAAATTGCTCTGATATTAACACATATGGAGAACATGTATTGTATTCAATATTGGGAAATGCGGCCTATGCTTTGGAATTTTTTAAGCATATAGTTATGTGGGCCAAAAAACACTGTCAAAAATGAAAATTTCCATGAGAATTCTTCTTTCTTTCCAAAGATAAAACAGTTCTGGTCAAAATACAAAGAACAAAAATAACATGAAAAAAAGAAATAGTACTTCCAGATGTTATGCAAGAAAAATCTCTCCCAAATTGTCTTGCAGTTCAATTGTGTATAAACAATTAAACATTCACTGGACCAGAAAAGGAGGAAGAGTAATGATCCAGAAGACTAGTTCAGACTCTGTATTACTCCTGCTAAGACTAGTTCAGACTCTGTATTACTCCTGCTAAGACCTACAGTTGACCATAATACAGCAAGGAAACATCTTCACTAAAAAGCTCTTGGGTTTCTCATGATATGGCATAGGAATATTGCTTTAGAATTCATACATTACATGTCAAAAATCATAAAATCATAGAATCATAGGTGATTTGGGTTGGAAGGAGCCTTGAAGATCATCTTTCAGGGGAGATCTTACTGCTCCTAGCAGTTAGTGGGAAGGTGTAAATCAGATGGAACCAGACCCTTTGAAGGGTGCAGGGATAGGATGACAGGCAGAAGACATAAGCCCTCAGACAGGCAATTCCAATTATTTATATGGAAAATAGGTTTTTATTATGAAAATGCCCTAACACTGAAACACACCTCTCAAAAAGACTGTGGAATCTGTGTCCCTAAGGACAGAGCTGCTCAGCTGCACAAGGCCATGGGTGACATAATTTAATTGGCACTGATTTGATCAGGAGTTTGGGCTTGTTGACCAAAGGTGTAACCTAACTTCCTTCTAATGCTAAAGATTATTAGTACATAAGATTATTCCTTTACAAAAACTTAGGCAAAGCATTGATAGACCCATATGTAAAGCATTTATGCTTTATAAAGTATATTACATCTTCACTTTAGCAGCATCCAAAGGCCCCAGCACAAGTGATGTCTGTCTCAAACACTTGAAGGTGAGGTCACAACTCCAGAGAGAATATGGAATTTGGACTAGTTGACCTTCCCATGTCCATTCCATTCTAAATGGAGTAACATTATCCACACAAGCTCCCATATAGTATCAAACCATACCTTGCAGAGATAACGGCAGCACAAAGCAATTACATATGAATTGTGTAGAAAGTCTGTAAGCCAAGCCAAGCCTGCCCATGTGTCGAGGTGACCTGAATTGATGTGACTGTATTAACACTGTTTTAATTAATTCTGAGTAATTTTCAATACAGTTCTGCCCCACTTCCAAAACACAGACAAATGTATTTTTATTGATTACCTGTTCACGTTGCTGCACTGCACAAGTGAGAAAAACAGCTATTCAGAAGCAAATGCACAATTAGTACAGGAACCTTTCATGGAGTGGTCTAGTACAGCAGATTGGTATGAAGATACACAGAGTTGAAGACCCTGATCCTCTACAATGTGTATTGGTCAGAAGAATAATTAGTTTTTCCAGTTTGGAAATTATTCCTTCATAAATGTCTAAAATTTCTCCTGATCACTAAATACAGTAACATGGGGGTTTTTATATTTTGAAAATAAATCAGTATCTTCTGCTTTACACTTATACTATGCTGTTTAGTTTACATAGACACTGAATGTCATTAAATGCAAAGAAAAAGTGCAACAGTAAATACACATGAAGAAAATATTAAAAATTCACAGAAGAGAAAATTAAAATACCCCAATGTCATATGTTACAAATCCTAGTACATCAATAATCAAGACTTTTGATGACACATTTGTTTCAACATTGCCCTTTTCAAAGCTTAATGATTAGACATATGCATTAGTTAGAAAATTAAAATATTACTTACTGTGTCTTAACCTGCATCCTCATTGTAATCTAAAACACCCTAAAACAGTGACAGTATGAAGGATGTGACCTACTTACTGCAGTTTGCTTGGCTGTTTCTCATCTCACAGAGAGAAGTTCCACAGGGATCAGGGCAGGAAGAGCACCTCTGGTCTCCCTCCTGACAGAGGGTTTGATCTGAGGGAAATAGAAATGTACTTTTCAAATTATTTACCAGACTGATAAAAACAACTGGAGTGTAACAAGAAAGTACAGTGTTTACACGAAAATTAAGTAATTCCCTTATATAGTTCAGTAAGTACCCAACAGCATTTCAAGTGCAGTAAGGATGTGCCGTAAGGAAGAAAAGTGTGTGACACTGTCCAGATCTCACCTTTCTTACCCGTACATTAAATACAAAAATTTATATCCCAGTTTCTGAATGAGAGGTATGGATCTTGGAAAGACATTTACCATGACCCTCTAGCAGAGTATTTAAAGTCATGTAAATCACATTTCAAAAAGAACAATAGGTCCCAGCTGAAAGAGCACACCCTCTGGGAATTATTCTTCAGTGCATTCAGTTGATCTGCTTCTCATTTATGGTTGTTTTGGTTGACAATAAAAGACATCCTGAAGAAAGGTCGTCAGAGCTGAAGCTTTATTGTCCTTCTTTGACTGGTTAAAAAACAAACAACTACAGAAAGAAATCCCAAAATGTTATGGTCCTAATAATGGACTTCAGAATAAATAAAACCAGCACTTCATCGAAAGTTTCTGAGCATGCTACCCAGGTAGTTACTTTATGTGACAAATCCCTGGACTTCTCTCTTCCTCATAGTTGTGATAGCTCCTTTCCAAACCATTAAATTCTCTCTTCCATGTGCAAAATCAGTCATTTAGTTTACTATTTGATACAGAGAGACTAAATAGATGGTGTTTATCATCTTACCCTGTTTAAAATGGCTGATTGCCCCGACTGCTTAGTGCTTGTATTGCACTACTGCCTATGAACACTAATCATTCATCCCTCCCCCGGGGCATACAGAAGGTGCTGAAGAACATCTTGTTGAAATGACCTTGACAACAATCTTGTCTAAAGGGACCGACGATTTAGTCATAACAACCATAATTATGTGGATTTACTTCCGTTCATACAGGTATTGAAGCAATAGCAGTAATTTCTTTGCTATAGCAATTGACCATCTTACAGCTGCATCTGATTGCAAAATGGAACTTGAAAGGTAGGGAAAGCCTTTTGATTTCTAAAGTTATCCCAAATATTTACACTAAAATGATTTTAAAAGTTTGCTCCAGCTCCTGCCAATCCCCCAATGGAAGAGTTTACAAACTCTTTAAAAATCCCTGTGCTACAGAGTAGATTCTTTTGATCTTAGTACAAATAATGTTGAATTTCTACAAACACACTCTACCCTGTCTTTTGAAGAGGTCACAGAAGCAGCTGTGAGTACATATATATCAGATTTCCATTGTCACAAAACGAATGAGAGCAGTATTCATAGTATCCATACCTTAAATTTCCTTAAGGTATGCAGTGAAGGTCGAGATGTCTTTTCTCATTCAGATAGAGATGAGGCAATGGTCATCTCTAACCTCTGACTTGTACTAGGACACAAGGTCCCCATATCCTTTTATAGGCAAGTGGAAATCACTACACATTGACCTCAAATTTCTATGCTGATTTCACATATTTACTGTGTTTGTTACAAAACCAATACTCCAGACTGTGTTAGGCCTAACTTCACTGACTCCATTAGACATATCCAAATATTTGTAGTTGATTTGTAGAGCAGAGAATTCTTTGCAATAAGTGAATGCTCTACTAATTTTTTTGCAGTTGCTGGAAACAAGAAAATATATAAGAAATACAATAGTAAGTTACAAACAAGAATTCTGCCTTGCTTTTCTAAGGACTTTGCAATAAACTAAAGATGAATGAATGAAGTCCAAATTCTGCCAACATATTCTCATGCAAATTAGGATGGGTGGGATATGGTTGCCTAAAGAAAGAATTTTGCTCTACACAATATGGCAAGATACAGGATAGAACTTTTGCATATTGAAGAATTAATAATACAAAAAAGGAAAATGTTTGTATGAAAAAGCTCTGCAGTTTAATGCCAAGCAGAAAGATCTTTCGGCATGTAATGAAATCATTGACTACATAATTATCACCCCATACTACTGCTTAAATATTTTAACCTATTTTGGTTCATCATTACCAAAAAAAAAAAAAAAAAATTAAAAAAAAAAAAAAGGAAAAAAAAAGGCAGTGATAACAAAATACATCACTGACTTCTAGCCCACATCATGCAAGAGAAATGGAGGATAAAAGAATTCACAGAATAAGACTGAGATCGGACATCAAGAAAGAAGAACAAAAACTGAATGTTTTGTGAAAGTGCACAGTCAGAACTGAGGACAAAAACTTGCTTCTGGGTTTTTAGGTTGCCACAGTCAGAACTAGAAGATATTTCATGCAAGACCTTTTTATATTTTCAACATTAATAGCAAAGAAAAATAATGGTCATTTCTGTGTTTCAGCTTCTCAGCTGTTTTTTGGAATGGTGACATTTAAATTGGAATAGGAAGATCCAAAGAACTTCATATGAAGGGACTGAGTAGTATCATGCTTACAAAAGGATTTCTTCCAGACTCGTTTCCTAAAGAAATGAGGCTTATACAGTCACACTGTGACTTTATATTTATTTTATGATAACGAGTCTTTCTTAATAACTTTAAAATAGTTTGTCGTATTACCACTACATCTGTCAGCACTAGCCTTCTACGTAAAGTTAACTATTCTAATTTCTTTAAAATAAGATTCATAAGATAAGGACATTAATTAATTTAATAATTCTTGCATTGAAGAAAAGGCTGCAATCGAAACCTATACCTTACCAGAAATAAGAGAATTACATCTGAAAAATACCTTCAAATGCTGAATTCATCATAACATGACAACATTCCTTTCTTTAGAAAACCATGTTCTGAGGCTCAAGACATTGCATAGTTTTCTCTTCTCTCATACAGTCCATCATAAGACAGCTATCAAGTAGCTGTGAAAGCTTACATTCTCATATATTTTCCCTTAGTCACACTAAATCATTTGTTTACTTATGAAAACATCCTTTCTCTGATTCCCAAGTTCTGATAAAAAAGGATTTTAATGAGAAAATTCCTCCTCAAATGAAACCAATTCCTGTAATAGTAGATTCTCATTGCTCCAAATGATGTATTTTAAGTAACAGCTGATCTCATCAGATAACTAAATACTATGCTAAATACCACCTCCACTTCTTCAACTTTTTTAAGTACTTCAACATGTTTTTAAGTACTGAAAGAAGTCTGCTTAAAAATGTCTGTGTGAAAGCACACACCAACCAGCTTCAGCAAGAATTATTTGAGAGGTAAAGAAAGTAATATGTCAGCTTTAGCTAACGATACTGCAGAACACAGCAGTCAATGGCAGGTTTAGTAAGAAGAGTAAAATGAGGCACATCCTTACTTTCACTGCAGTTTTCTTCATCACTTCCATCTTTACAGTCATTATCTCCATCACACTGGAATGCACTAGGAATGCACTGCCCATTTCTGCACTCCACCAGACCCTGACTGTGACATGCTAGAGACAAAAAGAAATTGAAAAAGACAATATTCTCATCAACTTAGCTTAACGAAGGTCTACATTACATTTGAATATCATCTTGAAGTTATTTTAGGAGGAGCTGATAACACTGCTTAGCAGTGAAGATCATGAGGCATTATGTGTCGGCTAAATTTTCAATAGCTACAGCTGTGCTGATCTTTAACTACAGACACTGAAACTATGTTTGTCAGGTATTAGCAACAGGTTGAGATGAAGTTTTAGCTTCTCCAAGAAAAAAACCCTCACATAATTTTTACTCATACAGTGGGAACATTACAATTAACATAAAGCTAATTCTGTAATTAACAAGAATCTGAAACACAAAGCAATGCTTTACATGTCAACAAAGGCAACAAATGTTTAATTTCCTGCAGCTGTCTACCAAGAACGGACCTTTGTCAAGTGTGAACTTCTGAAACTAAATAAATTTACAGTTTTGCCTTACAAGTGAGCATACCAGTTTTCTTATTATTATTATTGTTATTATTACTATTTTTAAAGAAAGGAAAAATAATTTACAGATTAAGGGAACTTACAGCAATTGATCTCATCTGATTTGTCTATACAGTCATGGTCACCATCGCATACCCAATCAGCTGTTATACATCTTCCATCTCCACACTGATGATGTGTCACTGGGTTACAATCTACATAGAATGTAAATTTGAAGAAAAATAAAAAGGGTGTTAAGTTACCATTTGTGTATTTTTTATCAATGATCAACTCTTCTATGCTTATTAGCTAATCTTCTTCTAATGAGCCATTTTTTTATTAATAAGTTACATTAAGCGAATCTCTGTATCTGCAGATTTTTTTGCAACTGGTAGTTACATTTGCTCTTAATTGTATTGCCTGTATAGTGATGCACTCATTCCTCCTCTCAGGTGCACAGCAGTGACCATTTGTAAATAAACAAGTTTCAAAGATTTGTTAAGCACATTAGAAGATCTTCTGGCTTACCATCTCATGGAATGATTTTCAGTTAACCAATATTTTCACCTACCATCAGAGAAAATAATTTCCTACATTTATCTTTTTACTAAGACATTTTAAGAAATGTTTCTCAACTTCAGAAACTATATTTTTTACATGTACTTGGAATTTTCCATAAGAATTATCTACACAGAAATTATTATCTTCATCTTACTCTTTCAACTGAATGCACAAATAAAGAAGAGCATTCTGTTGAGCAGGCTGACTTTACACCAAAATAAACAGAGATAATAGACACAGTCCAGTCCTCCAAATCTGCTAAGAAAACCAATTATAACATGTACAAAACCTTAGATTTTAAAAATTGTTTAGAAAGAAAACTATGTCAAGGTAGGAAATACAGGAGTGAGATTAATGTTTAGAAAATCTAAATCATCTTTAAAAAAAGATTATTTATGAAAAAAAAAAATAAAACAAAACACTAAATAACCAAAACTGACAAGAAAGTATTGAAAGATCTGAGTGTACTTAGTCTGGAGAAGAAATATAAAACAAATCTCAGGAAAAAAATGCACCTTGATTTTCAGTTTTTAAATTCCTTGTGTTTTTCCTTAGAAAAGCAAAAGAAAAGTGAGAAATACTATTCTAACTTAAAGAATTATTTTAGAAAACTTAATTTTTCTAAGCTGTAGTAACAGGACCAAAAGTTAGTAAAAATAAGGCTTTTAAAGTTTTCCAATATTTACATGTGAAGATAATTATTTTTCAATGTCAAAACTCCACTGTTTCTCCTATGGAAGTCAATTGCAGATAGATAAATATAATGACTCAAAACATGCAAACTTCATCGACAACAGAAATTGAAAGAAACAGAATTTGAGAATCAAAACATACAAGTTCACTATGAAATTTATGTAAAAACAGTTCGGCTATAAAACAGCTGGCACCACCAGCATGTAGCCTCATCATTTACTTTACTCCCAGTTAAATCCAGTTAAGCTTGCAGTGAAGCAACCATAACATCTTTTGTAATTAGTTTAAAGCAAATTGAAAATTGCAGTATTTCTTATAAATACCAAACCCTCCGTGATTTGGATTGACCCAGAACTCTCCTTTAAACCTTTTCAAATTGCATATAGAATCTGTGAGCTGTTTTGACTTTGTTCAAATAGATTAGAAGCAGGGTATATTACTCTTTCAGCAGTTTAAGGAAAAAGATGACTGGCTTGGGCAATCCTGATATCTTAAAGACTTTAGAAAAGCACATAACTTTCATTTACCACAATTTTGTTCATCGCTAAGGTCTCCACAGTCATCGTATCCATCACAAACAAAGGTATAATTGAGGCATTTTCCCGTGTCACAACGAAATACATCATTACTGCAGTCTACAAAACAAATTTTTGTAAAATGTTAAAGTTACATTGGAACATTCATATAAACTATGAACACTGGAATGTGCTGACTATACACAAGAGTAGCTAAAGATACTCTACAATTTACAGGTCTGCATTAATACTGGTGTGTACCAGTTCATGAGAATCTAATATGGAAGAACATGAAAAATTAAAAGCCATTTTTACACATTTTAACTCTGTTCCTACCAACTGTTTTTTTTTATCAATGCCATGAGGAGAAAGTGCTCTGGTTACACATATGGACCAAAATGTTTAATCAATTTATACACATAATATTATCAAGAAATGCTGTGGACTTCACCATGTAGATTACTAGGACAATCCTGAGCACCTGATGTGGCTATTAAGTGGAGCTGAAGATTCTAACAGCAAAATCAAGATCTCTAGACCCTGCTTTTGAGCCTGCCTTTGATCTAACAATGGTTTCAAATTAGCTTTATGTTTAACACAATTTGGAGCTCAAATTTGTCCTGGTGCCTTCTCATCCAGGAATTCTTATCACTGTCAGCCCTAAGTGGGTCTAACCTTTCTTTTCATGACTGAAGGTATCAGTAAAGCCTGCCAGATATTCTCTGAGAATAACCATAATACTTGAATAATCAGGTTCAATAAAAACATGGAATCTACACTGTAGTTAAACATGTTGAAGAGAATTTAGGGTTTGTGGTGTCTGGTCCCATCAGTAGTAACTTTTGATTTCAAGCACGCAGTTGGGAAGTGGATAACTCAGTTTCACTGCCTTCTTCTAGGCTTTTCCTTGACCTCAAGCTTTTCAGGGAGAATGCCAAGATATAGAACAGCTGGGTGGACAATCCTTCCTATCTGTCGAAGCTATGCCACTGGAACCAAGGAAGTCCTTTGTGCCCATTCTTACTGGCATATGTGGGCATTTTAAACGAGTTCTTTCCTGGAAAACAGAGAGAGAGCTCGAAGAGCAGGGACTGGAACACAAGTGCCTCCTTTCTCCTAAGGTGATCAGCCACTAAACAACAGAATCATGCTACCACTCGCTTCTCCCCTCTCGGCATGTGATTCCTGTGTTCATGATTGCACAGCGGCTCCACTTTGAAAGCAGGGTGTCCTCCTGAGGATATTACACACTGAAAGGTGCAGAACTCTTCCAGAAGGTGCAGTGGGGTCTCTAACCCTTCAGATCAATGTCAACCAAATGTTTCACCTCCTAGGTGGAAAAAAAATTCTGGAACTTGAACATGAATCACTTCCCTTCCCCACAGAAGTATTCATGCTTTCTACAAGTTTCGTATTATCTTAGAAAGTCCAAACAGAATTTATAGCATAGTGTGAAGAAAATGCTTCAGGATATGAAGTAAAATAATATGGCTGAGCCATGAGCTACATACTCAATAGTTAATTTAGCTTCAAAAAGAACCATTATTCATGAGACGGGGAATAAAAAAAACCCCACACTAAAAGAAAATATTGAAGTTCTTGCTTCCTGTAAGCAGACCAATACCCAGCTGAGAGTAAATTCTAAACATTGCTTGTTTTGAATATGCAACAGCATGAAGTACTCTGGCAACCTTTAATCTTATTGATCAGTTTGTAACTCTGACAGTTTCTATGCTTCCACTGCTCCTCATGCAAATGAAACAAAACTGTCTTTTCCTATGTCATTTCCTCTGGATAAATTTACTGTTTAATTTCCATCCATACCCCCATTCCTGTTTACATTCATACCTCTGTCACTGCTGCAGTGTCCTCTAGGGTAGACAGCTCAAAGGCCCACACAGAGAGGGCAAACAAAAAGAATATAAACTTCTTTACAGGGAAATAATATTCACTTGATGAAAATCTAACAGCCTTAATATAAATTTTCTTCAACATATTGGCAAAAATGTATAGTATAGGGTAGTTGGTTACTTCCATCAAGTAAGATGGGCGCTTGGCAGCTGCCACTCATAAAAGGCTCAACTTAAACTGTATTAATGATGGGGAAATCCCCATTTTAATAAAATTAAAGACAAATTCCTATTCTATACTCTAATAAGCACAAATGAAGCCTGGTGACTCTTTTGCATTGAACAACTTGGCTCTGAGATAAGCTCAGTGGTTAAAGCAGGGTGTTAATAAAGCCAAGATGGGATGTTTGCTCCCTGTATGGGTCCACAGGAACCTGTTGCACACGGGTCTGGGCAAACCCCCACAACATCCTACTCTCTAAATTGAAGAGAGATGGATTTGATAGGTGGACTGTTTGGTGAATAAGGAATTTGTTGGATGATCGCATCCAAAGGGTCAATGGCTCAGAATCCCAAAGGACATCAGTGACCAGTGGTGTCCCTCAGGGGTCTGTTCTGGGACCAGTGCTATTTAATGTCTTAGAAATAGATGAAGGGATCAAGTGCACCCTCAGCAAAGCTGCAGATGACACCAAGCTGAGTGGTGTGGTTGACACACCTGAAAGACAGAATGCCGTCCAGAGGGACCTGGACAAGCTCCAGAAGTGGACACATGGAAATCTCTCGTGGTCTAACAAGACCAAGTACAAGGTGCTGCCCCTGGGTCAGGGCAAAGCCTGGTATCAACACAGGCTGGAGAATGAATGGGTTGAAAGCAGCCCTGTCAAGAAAAACTTGAGAGAACTGATGATGAAAAGCTGGACACGACCCAGCAATGTGTACTCACAGCCCAGAAAGCCAATTGTATCCTGGGCTGCATCAGAAGCAGCATGGTCAGAAGGCTGAGGAAGGTGATTCTGCCCCTCTGCTCTTGTGAAAGCTCACCTTGCGTTCTGCATCCAGATCTGGGTCCCTCAGCACAGGAAAGACATGAACCTATTGGAGGAGGTCCAGATGAGGCTACAAAAATGATCACAGGGATGGAACAGATCTCCTTTGATAAAAGGCTGAGAGAGTTGGGGTTGTTTATCCTGGAGAAAGAGTGGCCTTTTAGTTACTTAAACAGGGCTTATAAGAAAGATAGGGACAGACTTTTAAACTGGGCCTGTTGAGAGAGGAAAAGGGGTAATGGTTTTAAAAGACTGTAGATTCAGACTAGGTAAAAGGAATAATTTCTTTATAATGAGGATGGTGAAACCCTGGAAGAGGTTACCCAGAGAAGTGCTAGAAGACCCGTCCCTGGAAATATATCAGGTTGGATGGGACTTTGAGCAACCTATTCTATAACTTCATGAGGTGATTTGAGAATTTGAGAGGGGCAAGGACTGCAAGAAACGTAACATCTTTTATCAGACAAGCCTTCAGGTAAATAGGTGCTCCTTCAGCTGTGCTCTTTTGCTATGTAATTCAAGAAAGTCTTCTTTGACCTCCACACACTCTCCTCAGCTCTTACCAAGCATCCTAATGAAAGACATCCTCCGCATATAAACCCTGTATCATTGAACAGACAGGTGTTCTTTCAAAGGCAATCTTAGCTCACGAAATTTATGCTTGTTTTTTTTCAAGACGTAATATATTTAATCTTTTATTACTAATTCCTTCTTTTCCCATTTTTAACGGAACTTGAGAGCCATAGTCTCACAGGCATTTTTAAATTTTTGAGCTTGTTTTATATCTAAAGCTAATGCTGACAGGAAAAATTGGAAAATAAAAACATACAATACTTTTACATAACAGACATTATCTCAACCTCCATTAAATGAATTGTAGGCTATTAAAGAAAAATCAATCTCTAGCCTCAATTCACATTGAGACCAGGAGGAAATTGCTGTCCTCATTTATTCCTTGGAGTATCTCCGATAAAATCTAACAACAACTTCCTTAAAAGCAGCTTTGTGAGTCTTGGAATGCCCAGGCTCTTAAATCATTAATAAGAATAAATCTTTTGAATTGAGTGAAAACTGCACAGTCTGACATCTTCCAAAGTCTGAGTGAGGAATTCTGTTTTGTGGCATCATGTTCTGCTATAGTCCCTATTTAGTAATTTTTCCATATTTTCCTTTGTTCTTTTTCTCCCCCCTTCTCACCATTTTCTTACTGTACATTTACTCAGCTTTTCTAAAGGTGTTTGTAGCCCAAGGTGCTTTGTTAACACAGAAAAACGCATAGGAGCTCTAAGGATATGCACTACCACAGACAAATAAATAAAAAATTAAGATATCACATATGTGTATTCTACTGCAGGCCATACTGGGATTAATTCAAATAAATCACATCCAGGGTTGAGACCAAGAGAACTTTCTGAACAGATGGTCTTGCATTATAAAATTTTAATCATTGATTCTAAAATCAATGCCAAGGACCTGGAAAAAGCTACAACTGACAGTATTCATCTGATTAGCAGAAGTGCTCCCTTCTGATGCACACCATTGATTCATTTTTTTTTTAAAGCCCCCAAATACTTCTAAATTCCACATAGCTCCTTGCAGAATACCTGTCCAAGGCAGAAAATCTGATAGATCAAAAGCACATGCTGTGGCCTGAGTGAGCAAAGCTAAACATAGTCCACAGCAAATGACAGAGGCCAAATGTCAATATACGCAAACACTACGCAAAGCTCCTATTCTGTGCCAATAGCCTCCTTTAGTTTTCAGGCTTCAATCCCCTGGGTGGATTCAGTACTACAGCAGAACACTGCAAGGTTTAAGAAACTTACTGCAATGGACCTCATCACTCCAATCATCACAGTCATTGTAGCCATTGCACTGCAGCTTTCCAGGGATGCAGATCCCACTGGCACACAAGAAACTCTCCTCTCCTCCACACAGTGCTGCAAGAGAGCAGAAGAGACAGAATGAAGAGAAAAATCATCAGCATCAATACTACAAAGTTAATGCTACTGGAGTCTTAAAATGTTAAACTGATATTCAAGATTTCCCGCAGGGATTGAAATATATTTCCAATTTGGAAAACATCAGGATAGCTCTCAGAGGAACATTACTGAATGCAAGATGGTCAAGAGCAGAACCTGAAAGAAAAAAAACTCAATTTTTTAGATAGAACAAAGCCATTTAAAACTGCTATCAGTGAATGACCCATTTTAAAAGACCTCAACAGGCAGTCATGAAAAGACTATTACACCTGTTAAATCTGCCCCTGGGACTAAGTAAGGAGCTTTACTGTGCCGACAAAAAATACAATAACTTCTGCTTTAGACTGGCTTTACTGTATAGCCATTTGATACTCTTCACAATTTGCCAAATCAACAGGTAACCAGCCGATGCTGTGAAGTACCACTTAGCACTGGACACGCTGAGTGTTTTTCAAAAATGGCAAATAGCTTCAGCTTGCACTGGTTGCAAGTTCAACTATTTATCTAGATTTCTAATTTTATTTGTGGTCATAGAATAGAAGTCCTTTCTATCGCACTATGGCAATGGATATACACATGAATATATACACACTCTCTGCACCCTCATTATTAGTTTTAAATTTTGTCAACAGGAGATTATTTCTTTTCAACATATTTACATTATTTTCTAAGTTTCACTATTATTTTATCATCCTCAAGAAACAGGGCAATCTCAGACTTAGAGAACAGAAACATATACTCTTTATGGAAAATTTGTTTGTAAGAAAAACTTAGGAATGACTTCAAAATCTTTTCTATTTTGTTCCCAGGTGTACTGTCCACTTGGACAGCAAATAATTTTGATTTTGCAATACAAACATCATTTTCTAGTTTTGTAATGGGGACATGGTTATTGCAGTGAGAACTTTTATGCAGTGTATTTTAAAGGAGGTCTCTACAGAAAGGCGCTCAAAATACTAAGATACTTTAAACCAAAAATTTTCAACTGGTTTGTGCCATTCAATGTTTGTGACTCGTAATCAAGGTAGGGAAAAACTACCAGTATCATCCTTTTCCACACCCTTATGATGTGCTCCTCAGTAGGTTTCCTCACATTGTGTGCTTGGACATTTCCTAACCTCTAACTGAAGAGTTACAGCCTCACCTGCATTCTACCAGTTTTGGAAGGGTATTACAAGTGCAAAATGCAATAGTCTTAAAACAAACACGAGATTAGATAACATTCACAGTCTCATTTTACAGGGGGAAAAATGAGGCAATGAGATACTAAAGTGAAAGTTAAAAATCAGCATGTGATTGTTTTTGGAGGGTAAAGACAGAAATTATTTTACATATTCAAAGAATAGCTCTTGTTGCCCTTACTTGTAGCTGCAAGAGCATGTCTCAGTTGCAAATAAACTCCAGCTATACAAATGAAGAGCCCAGTTAACTGGAAGTATTCAAAGAACAGTAGAGAAAAATTTTATTCAAATGCCTTGCTCGACATGGTCACTGAAACAGTGACAGGACAAGAATCTCACTCCATATGATAATGTCACACTTCATTACGAGCCGATCTTTTTATTTCTCCAGTTCCCTGCCCTATACACTGCAGGGATTCCCAAATGCTGCAGTCACTAAGCTCTACAGGGCCCCCTAAGAACAACAGACTTCCTCGGTATGGAAGTACTAGTTCCCTGGAGAACAGTGCTTATCCCACAGATGATGATGTCAGGTAAAAATAGAATATGATAGCATAATCAAAATTTTGTAATTCATCATACAGGAAGGGTTCTTTGAGGTTGGAAACACAACTTTAACTGATTGGTAATCTTACATTCTTATAACTTGGCTTTTACACAATTTCCTGCATGTTCCAAAAGGAAAACAGCATAAATAGCTCAAAAGGAACCATCTTGATTTGCTTAGAGATATCCACCAGTACAGAGCTTCACTGGTACTAAGACAGCAAGAGCAATGGACTCCTATCTTGCATGTGACCATGACAATTTGGCCTGAGAGGACAAAAGTAAACAGCAGGAATATCTGATAATTTTTCTTACAGATCAGAAAAGCAAAGATTCTGGGATCCCATATTCATTTCTGGGCTGTGAAAAAATGTGTTGAAGCACTTTTAAGTTATTCTCACTCTGCCTCCTTAATACATCTCCATCTTGTTCTTCTCCTATCCCAAACCACTTCTCCAATTCTTCATCGCTGAAGTAAGCATTTTCCTGTTTATCTTGTATGTTATACAAAAAATGAGAGGAAGGGTGAAATTAGTTTTCTTTATCTCAGCTTTAGCTTCCAGCAGCAATCAGAAGGAACTTTTAGAAACTTTCATCTCTCCTCTTGCAGTCTTCTAATAGATAATGACTGGATATGTTCGGTCCAGTCAGTGCAGAGTTCAGGGCAAGGAGAGTACACACACTGTGAACAGTACCTCCAATGAATGCCACCTGCTTTCTACCAAGTTTGTGCAAGAAGTCTTCACTAGGCTGACTATTCCATCATACCTCCAAAAATCAGATTTTAATGGAAATTATAAAAGCCTCATCTAATGCTGTAAAACAAACACTTTTGTTGAGTCCTAAATTTGGGAATTTGATCTGGAACTTAATGGATTTAGTTATGCAACCATTTATAAGAGTTTCTTGAACAGAGGCTGCATATTCAGCAATGCTGGGACTGTTTGAAACAAAGCATCAGCAGCAGCAGAAGAAATAATGTCTGAAATAGATGTCTTGAAATAGGAAAAATACGTCCCATTCCACTCAAAATTATTAAAAATGGAAAAGGTGTTATTCTAAAGAAATATGTTGGGAAAAGTTAATTACTGATACTGTAGATAACTCATACATTTATTAATAAAATCATGCAAATATACACACACCCAAACTCATGAATAATTAAAAATGTTATGTAAAATGAGCCCAAATAAAATGAAAGCAATCCTTATTGATAGAGAGGCTTGTTTGTTTTAGTCCTTACCCAGAAAGGTTTACAACCTGGAATAGCTTCCAAAATCCCTGACTAAGCACCACTGGCAGCAAAAAGTGTTTTATTTTACCTGTCTCTGGTGTACTATCAAAAGTGTCTTTGAGGAGGCAAGACCAGTTATGTGCTGTACTTTCCAGCTTAGATCACTGAAAAAGAAGATCATGTGGAAAGGTCCCTGGAAAGCTGCAGAGAGCACAGGCTGAAATTAGCATATTATATTACCATCCTCAAGATTGACATCTGTTTGCATTTCAAGTTATAGCAACAGATAAAGCATTTTATAACTGTGAAAATGACCATGGAAAGTGATGCTAATTTTTTTTCAAAGCAGAGACAACATTCACTATTTACTGCTATGGAAGAACTAAAAGGTATTGAAACAACAAAAAGGCAGTGCTCTCCAAATAATGCATCAATAAGCTCTAAAATATTAGAACACAATACTATGGATGCTAAAATGTACATAGATCCATGAAACAAAGGGACACATTAGTAGAATAAAAATCTATGGTAGGTCACAAATTACAGAAAAGTCCTTGAATCTCAAACAGATGGAAAATGCAGGAGTATTTGGAAAAGTACTGTCACATAGTTGCCCTGTTCTTCTATTCTGGGCATTTGATTTTGTCAGCTTTTGGAGCCAAAATTATAAGACAGATGGACTTTTTATCTTTTCCAGTATAGCCATAACAGCATGGTGGGACAGAGAGGAATCCCTGTAGCTTTTCACCTTCGGATTTTCATCACTTGCTCCCTATATCATGTATGTACCCTGCAGTACAGTGTATGCATCTTGTTGCTGTCAATTCTAGAAAGTTTTGGTACTATGGTCACAATCATGGAATTAGAAAAGCTGGTGACTTCTTACCCCCAGATAATTGTTCATTTCTCTATTTCCTTGGGATGCGAAACCCTATGGGAGAAAGAAGACAAAAACCCTTTTTCTTTCACTCAAGTGATGTGGCTCAAAAAGGCCACATAAGAAACTCCAAGCTGGAAAACAAACAGGCAAAAGAACAGGAATACAGAGAAACAGGCAGAGATAAACAGTGCAGGAGGCAGAATAGGAGAATAAAAATCTGTGAGTACAACAAAATATAATGCAGGATCAACAGAATTAAAGAGTGATTTGGTGCGGGAAATAGTTTTCTCAACTATGCGTGTTTCTTCACATGAAACACCACGACAATACTGAAAAACATTTTGTCTCCCTCAAAAGGTCATTCCACTATTGCTGGTTTTGCAGCTGCTCAGCATCAATATTACACATACATAAATCATCTCTCTCTTCTTTGCATTGCATTAAGTAAATGCAAGGGCACAAAAGAAAGATAATGTCTTCCTGATTTTAAAAGACTTTTCTCAAAAACATTATCCACTGAATGTAAATAATTACATTGCCTACAGAAAAATAAATACCTGTTGCAATCAGGTATTTGAGTTCTCTACTCAAAGTTATTCCTCAAAGCCAATTCTCTCAATAAATACCAGTGTGAAGCTAGGGGTGACCTAATTGCAGTCTTCCAGTACCTAAAAGGAGCCTACAAGAAAGATGGAGAGGAACTTTTTATGAGAGCATGTAGTGATAGGAAAAGGGGAATGGCTTCAAACTGAAAGAGAGTAGGTTTAGATTAGGTATTAGGAAGAAAATCTTTACTGTGAGGGTGGTCAGGCACTGGAACAGGTTGCCCAGCAAAGTGGAGGCCCTATCCATGGAAATGCTCAAGGTCAGGTTGTCTGGGGCTCTGAGCAACCTGGTCCAGTGGAAGGTGTCCCTGCCCATGGCAAGGGAGTTAGAATGAGATGATTTTTAAGGTCCCTTCCAACCCAAAATCTCATGGCAATGAAGTGCAATTCAGGCCACTTGTGCACCACTTTTTAACAGAAACAGACATTAATTCATAATGCTGCTTTGGCAAAAATACAAATGTGAACATTGTCTGACAATTCTATACTGTAATTTACACAGTTTTGTTGTATAATCACTGGAAGCACCATATTCACTGCTGTTTTTGAAAGCATTTTACAATTCAAATTAACAGAAAAATAACTTCAGGGCTCTTTTGAGAGCTCCATGTTAATCAAAATCTGATTACTGTGTTGCTTTTCTTCTCATTCAAGCTACTGTGGTTTTTTCCACCATGGGTTTAACAGCATCAGTTATGTTGGCTGGTCAAAGCAAATAAAATAACAATAACCAACAAGTGTCAGTTGAGAGAGGAAAAACAGAGCCAAAATCTTTCTGTGAGCAGGGATATGAACAGCCCTCAGGAAGGTTTCTGTGATTTCTTCCCCCTAGAATGCATTATTGCTTTCATGTGGCATGACTGACTGATGATGCCTCTTACTCACTCTCTTACACGCTTAAACTCATTAGACCTGTGAAACCAGCTCAACCAACTTAAATCTCAAAAGATAAATTCTTACAACTATTTTTAGAGTAGCTGATTTTCTCATCTACTGAGTATTCACTTGTCACTTGTGTAAATGGATATCAATCTGAAGGACATCAGCCTGCAGACCTGCATCTTTGTGACTCATTCTATACATTCAGATGGTTTTACTATAATGGCACATGGCTTGGATTTTCCAGTACAATCAATACATCACATCAGGAATGTATTTCATAATAGATTCCCCATAGTGGTATTGTGTACCTGATTTGCAATGCTTGTTGAGCAAACATTTAGACTAAGGGATAAATATTAGCTATGACACATGAACCAGTATGCATCCACCTGATAACCCCTATTCTAACTAATAAACATTTTTCAGGAAAGCTGGTAATTGTCCCCAGGACAAATGCTCTGGATTCTAACTAGAACATGACTCAATCATATTTTCTCCAATAGGTCTTGGAAAGCCCTACGACATTCAAGGATTTTTTGGAGGTGTGATAACCTTCAATTCAGAAAATGTGGAGGATATGGAGTATTTAGCCACAATCAGAAAAAAACAAACAAGAGAAATCAAGAGAAAGTTTCATTTGAGATTGGCTGACACTGTACAAGTATCTGTTGAACAAACAGGTTATAGCAGCCAGACCTCAATTTTGATAAACACAAGATATAACTAAAGATACAAAAGAGAATTACAACATCACACAAAACAAATTATATGCAAGGCATATGTGGTCAGGGAAGGATTCTCTGCATGTAATCTGTAGGAAGCAATCCCCAAAAGGAACCACCAAGTTGAGAAATAAGCAGTCATATGCCAAGGACATGCTCTTGAAGTTTCCAGGAACTGAGCCCTTAGAAGAGTGTGAAGAGCAGTTTGTGCTGAGCACTAGATAAAAAGAGACAGGAACAGCGAATCAACTTCAGCTGTTCGAGTCTACTGTGGTCAGAGAAGTAAATTCTTTCAAATATACAAACCGCAGAAATAAATATTCCAGAACAGCACAATTTATTTCTGTAGGAGAAGCAGCCTAGTGAACCCAAACTCTTACCTTTTTCAGTTGCAGAGGAATCACATTAGAACCATTCTTATAAATAAAAATAGAAGTCAAAATATTTTCCATAATCATAGAATCACAGAATTGTAGAAGGGCTTAGGTTGGAAGGGATCTTAAAAATAATCTTGCTCCAACCCCCTTGGCATGGGCAAGGACATCTTCCACTAGACCACGCTGCTCAGAGCTCCATCCAACCCGGTCCTGAACACTTCCAGGGATGGGGCATCCACAACTTCACTGGGTAACCTGTTCCAGTGCCTCACCACCCTCACAGTAAAGATTTTCTTCCTAATATCTAATCTAAACTTACTCTCAGTTTGAAGCTTCTCCCTCTTGTCCTATCACTACATGTTCTTGTAAATAGTCTCCCTCCATCTTTTTTGTAGGCTCCCTGCAGGTACTGGAAGACTGTTCAATTATCATCTCTAATTTTACATGAAAACCATTCATATCCAATCACCATGCACGATAGTTCACAATGAGAAATGTAATTAAAAAAACCCTTTTTTTATACAACAGGATGTCAGAACTGACAATAAGTAGCTTAGGTCACCACAGTTTGTCAGGTAGGAGCAGCTAATCTCACAACTGGCTCTGCATTTCTTCCCCTGGTGAGAAAAAGCAAGCCTCCCCTGTGTACGCATCAGTAATTTCTACAGTTTACTACCAGATAAATACCAATCCTGCTATACAGATTATGGAATAATCATTAACCAGGCACTATTTTAAAAAACTTCTTCTCTAGTAGTGCTAAATATATTATTTTAGCCACAAGATATTCTGAAACTTGAAAGTTTCACATATCACAAATCTCTTCTGGTTTAATCTAAGTTCAGCTATTTAGATTTGGCAGGGCTTTTGAACACTCTGACCAGCTATAATTTGTCAGAATTTAACAGGCTTATTTATATTATACCTTGTATTCAGTTTATGTAACATGCAGGCATGAAATCCAGGTCTTTAATATTCTGTTTTTTCAGAATATTATGCCATTCTATGATCATGCTCAGTTAATGATGTGATAGTCACCCATTGCTCATGACTACTTACTGTTAAATGTATAAGCCTTCACCACACTTACGTATTTATTTATGCTACAGCTTCTTACCTTGTTTTTTGAACCTGCCATGAAGACAAAATTACTGTACTCCTTATTTCTATAATGTTTATCCCTATGATACCAAAGGCATCAAAAAACATATGGTTACAACAACACTGTGAACTAAAAGGACACTTTTAGTCCCATTTTACATGGGAAATTTGAGGCACAGAGGAAAAATAATGTTATAATTACTTGCTTACTCTTCCCATTTGGAGAGATCCATTAGGCCTACTTTTTTCAGCATACTTGGCATATATTTTTATCATACAGTTAAGACACAGCTCCCAGAGGCTTTCACAACAGCAACTTGCACAAAATACCATAGGACTCTATAACAAGCATTTGTGGACAGTGTTCAGTTTTCCTGGAAATCATTCAACTTTAACAAGACACAATCTTTTGGATCTTTCCCTACTTCAGCCATTACGAAAGTTCCCACAGATGAATAGCTTCCTTTACTTCAAAAATATGTCTTTAGAGATGGAGAGAATCTAACTGATAAAAGACTTGGTCTAATAATTTTAGGCTGTATCATTTTGCATACTCAGGAACGGCAAGGAGATAGGCCAGGATACATAATCTATTTCAGTTGTAGCATTAACTAACATTCAAAGATACAATGACCTTCCTGATCTTTCAAGGTAGTTTTAAAGTATAACTTCTTGGGTTTTTAAATTTCAGAATTGAGAAACAGTTTTCATCATATTATTTCTTCTTGTTTATTGTCACACAGAAGTCATTAACAAAGTTAGAACCTACAGATAGACTGTACAAGCCTCGGTCTCTTTGTCTCACAGGAGAATGCAGAGCAAGAGCAGTCTCAGATGCCAGCAAGGGAACTCCAGCAATGGGGTCAGTGAGAAAAATGTCAGGCTTTCTGCTCTCAGGTGTGATCTAACCTTTAGCTTTCGATCTACAGAGCACCTCTGAGGAGATGGAAATGCCTTGTTTTTAGAGACTGGCTGGAAGGCTGCCCAGTGGAAAAAGACTGGGAATACTGGTCAACAGCTGGCTGAACATGAGCCAGCTGTGCCCAGGTGGCCAAGAAGGCCAATGACATCCCGGCCTGTGTCAGCAACAGTGTGGCCAGCAGGACCAGGATATGATTGTCCCCCTGAACCTGGCACTGGTGAGACACCACCTCAAATCCTGTGTTTAGTTTGGGCCCCTTGGTACAAGAAAGACATTGAGATGCTGGAGCAAGTCCAGAGATGGGCAACGGAGCTGGTGAAGGCTCTGGAGCACAAGGCTTATGAGGACTAGTGAGGGAGCCGGGGTTGTTTAGCCTGGAGAAAAGGAGGCTCAGAGGAGACCTGAACATTCTCTACCTGAAAGGAGGTTGTATAAAGGTGGCAGTTGGTCTCTTCTCCCAAGTAATAAGCATTAGGAAAAGAAGAAACAGCCTCAAGGTGCACCAGGGGAGGTTTAGATTGGATATTAGGAAAAATTTCTTCATGGGAAGGGTGATCAGTCACCGGAACGGGCTTCCCAGGTAGGCAGTGTAGTCACCATCCCTGAAGATGTGACAAGATGTGTAGACATGACACTTAGTGACATGGTTTAGTGGTGGACTTGACGGTGCTCAGATAACATCTGGACTGGATGACCTTCACCATTGTTTTCAAGCTAAGATTCTATGACTTCATGTGTGGGTGTATAAAGACCATGCTTTTTGAGAAGTTTACCTCTTGATCAGTTTTGGGCTCATTTTTACAGCAAGAAAAAGGAGATACACTTGATATTTGGCCTGTGTATCAGGTTCCTACTCCAAATAACAAACCTGTATTTACTAGAGCCTAGCAAACAAAAAGTCAGCAGATCATATTACTTTTCTCCAAACTTCTTTCCTTGAAACAGCTCAGAATGTTTGATGTAAAATAAAAAGGCTTCAAATCAACACAAGCCTGAAAAAAATCAGCCTAAATAATTAAAGCACTTCAAACTATAATCAATGGACAACCAGACTTTATCACAGTAATAAGATGGAACATAATAACAGAACAAGAAACAATCATTTCAACCCAGAGCTTTTCCTACACAGTATGAAAACACATTATTAAATGAAAACTCATAAACACAGCGTAACAGTTAAGAATGGACACATACACTGCTTTCCTTTTTCTTGGTGTGGTGAGAAGCATATTCTTGTAGTGGTGTCATTCTCAGTTTCGTTTTGGAATTGAGAGCACTTCAGGAAGTCTGGCCAAGAAGCATTTACCATACCCAGGACTGGTTCACAGCCTTCTTTTGCTGCCTCACAAAATGTCCTGCAGGGCAACAGGCCTTGACTGAAGAAAAGAGACAGAGAACAAAATTAAAAATTATCATTACTTTAGTAGGATGTGAAAACTTTTTTAAAAAGAGAAAAAAGTAATAATACATGCTTTTGACAAATTTTGCATTCCACAGAGCTACACCCATACCCTTACACTGACTAAATTTTCAACACAATTTTTGCAGTTTATGTCTAAATTACTGCGGAACCTCTTAGGCTTTAGCAAATGCAATTTTGCTCTATTTGTAACCACTCATAATGCCACAGAAAGATCTTTTTCCTAGTACACCACATAAATCTTTGTGTCTGACTCTCGGTTGTACCTACCCATCTCGAAACCATGGCTAGAATTCCATATTCAGTTACAAGAAAGTGGCCTGGACTGAAGAAGTCTACAGTACCCAAAAATTGACGTAGTGTTTCATTTTAGATTAACGGAATAACATGGTACTATTTGCAACTGTGTGACATGGCAGCAAACACCACAAGCAAGGAATAAAAAGCTCACAGAGCTGCCTGACTACAGTGGTAACAAAGAGATTGGTGTAAAGCAAAATATTCACTTGTACAGGTATTCTGAAGCCGTTATGGTTGCCTTTCTCTGCTTAGTATCTAAAAAGACAAGTGTGCTGCCAGTGTTGTTACTGAATTCATTACATAGTCTGGTTGGAACCACTTTTTCAAAACAGGAGGCAGGGAAAAAGTCCTGTGCAAAGGCAACTGCGGCCAAGAGAAAAGAGTGAGAATACAACAGAGAAGCAACTCTGTAGATACCAAGGTCAGTGCAGAAGGAGAGGCAGGAGATACCCCAGGCACTGGGCCTGGGATTCCATGAGGGTTGTACCTGCCCACGGTGAGGCAGCTGTGCCTTGCAGCCCATGGTGGTCCATGGTGGAGAGGACATTCACCTGCAGCCCCTGAAGGACCCCACACCAGATCAGGTGCATGCCCAAAGGAAGCTGTGACCCTGTGGAAGCCCTCACTGGAGCAGGCTCCTGGCAGGACCTGTGGGCCAGCAGAGAGAGGAGCCCACATTGCAGGAGGTTTGCTGGCAGGACTTATGACCTTGTGGAGAACCCACACTGGAGCAGCGTGTCCTGAAGGACTGCACCCTAAGGGAGGGACCCACACTGGAGCAGCTAAGGGAGAGCAGCAGCCTGTGGAAAGCACTCACACTGGAGAAGTTCGTGGAGGACTGTGTCCTGTAGGAAGGACCCCGTGCGAGAGCAGGGGAAGGGTGTGAGGAGTCCTTCTCCTGAGAAGGAAGGAGCAAAAGTGACAACATGTGATGAACTGACCTCAGCCCACATTCCCCATCCCCCTGCAGCTCTGAGGGGGCAGGAGATAGAGAATTTATGACCAAAGTTTAACACAGGAAGAAGAGAAGGGTGTGAGGAAGATGTTTTAAGATTTGGATTTTTTTTCTTATTACCCTGCTCTGATTTGATTTGCAATGAATTATTTTCCCCAAGCTGAGTCTGTTTTGCCTATGACAGTAGCTGGCGAGTGATCTCTCCTTGTCTATATCTCAATCTGTGAGGCTTTTGTTCTATCTTCTCTGTCCAGCAGAGGAAGGGATAAACAGAGCAGCTTTGGAGGGCACCTGGTCACCTGTGGGGGGTTGGCCAGGGTCAACCTACCACAGACATGCACAGAACAGTAATAATTTGGAAATTACCAGTCTTCTGAAAGACAATTGCACAGTGATCTAATAAGCCAAGCAGAATTTGCAGTCTCTAGAGAAGCTCTGACGAATCAGAAAACATGGGGATTATCCAGCAATTACTGCAATATTTGGCCCAGTTTCAATGTTGAGTAATTTGTGCTCCATAAATTAAATATTTCTGGATAATGATCAAATTTAGAATGGACATATTGCTTAATCTGCTGAAGGATGAAAATATTATTAAAAATCATTATCTCGATTAGTCTTATTTACAGCTACTCAGAGACCAATCATTTAAACTGGCAGGTCTATCGTAATCTTACCATAATTGATTTGGCAACAGTGGCAGGCACAGAAGCAGGTTATAACATATTTGGGTGTGATTCTGCTCTTTAGGATATTAAAGGAAAAACTGAAAATGGAGTTTGATGAAAGAATAGATATGTGGCATATTTTTACCTCTGTGACTGGTTTCGTCACAGTTAAAATCCAACTTCAGTAAATTCAGCTGCATAGAAATACCAACATTAAGAATTGTAGGTCACCAAAACAAATAAAAATCTTCTTTATATTTCACTTAGAAGTACATTAAGGTTAAAGAGAATATGTAAGGGTTTTTAATTTGCATAAGGCATATTCAAAGAAGCTATTTATCAACAGTTTTATATTAAATATTCATTGAAGCAGGTATATGCAATGCAGCACTGCTAACTGGTTTTAAATTTCCAAAGAGGTTACACTCTGCTGGAAAGCAGATGACCTGACTTCCTCTTGAAGACAACCACTTAGCATTCACTTAAATTGGAATTCAAATTGCCTGATTATAATCCTACATGGATCAACTCCTTATAACTCAGAGGTATTTTGCATTTTCAGAATTTACTCCTTCTCTAATACTGACTTCTCTCCTTTGCAATCACATTACCATGCACAGGGCTCATCAGTAGACTCTGTTTCTTAAGTGGCTATTTTGCGTACCAGAAGTTTTCAAGGAAAGGTACCGCAAGAAGCAGTAAGGAGAGGGAATACGCTCATGGCAACTCTTTTCCTCTTGCTGCAGAATTTGCCACATTTTCTAAGGTTAGTTCAAGATTCAAGGTAGCTAAAGGGTCTGACTCTCAACCTCAGCAGACCCTGAGGGCATGTGGAAGCAGCAGCAGTGTATGCAGCTTGGTTCCCAAACGCCTGGGTCTGGTTCTGTGCTGCTTTCAGTTTTTCTGTTTGTAACAGCTGTTTCTAGGCTGTGTAATAAGACAGGTCAAATAACTGATTCAACTGAAGAGTAGTGTGACAAAAAAAAAAAAAAAGCATTTTTTTTCTCATCTGGAAATTGAATTGGGTCCTCCAAAGGGATACAGGCAAAGAAAAAATAAGATGTCAGGAGAGGGAGAAGTAGAAATTGCTAGCGCCAACAAAAGCATTAAATAAAATGCACAATTAACCGTCTTGCAGGGGCTCTCCTTCCAATTTTACGGATTAAAACAACAGAGGGTAAATGATTTGCAAAAGGCATACAACCAAGCTGGTATTCCAGAGCTGAAAATACACCATGACGATCACTCTGAGAACACACAGCCCTTGACTGCATCTGCTAAAGGTCACATCTGTGGTTCAATAGACAACCTGAAAGCAGACTGATAAATTTTTTCATCTACTGCTGGTCCTCATTACTGTTCTTTCCCCAGCTTCATCCCTTCAGTTGCTCCAGGATATTTCTGTGGCCACACAATAAGCTGCATTCAGGTATTGAACCAAGTTAAAAACAGCTGTAGGGTATTTTGCTGTATCATTCATAGGCACACATGCTAAGAATGGTGATAGATCTCAGGCCTGAGGCAAAATAAAGGAACTGGTAATACAATTGTGAGAGATTGCTGGGCAGGAAGGATGGGTACAAGGACAAATGGAAAAATTATGAAATTATGGGAAGAAGAAAACTGAGGTTACTCGAGGTTCACAGCCGTGAAATCAAGCAAGTTGAAGTGATGAGTTCACACACCAGCCTTTGTGAGTTCTTATTGTCTTTGACACTTTTAATGATTTTCTAACAATAAAGACCTCCACAGAATATAAATGTCAGAAAGTGTCTACAGCAGAGCAAACACACACACCCATAATTACAGTTTTCAAGAGTAACTGTTCTTGTGAAATCTTTCTCGGTAGCCTCACAGTACTCCAACATGGAGAGCAGCACAGTCACTGAACAGTTTTATGAGGCAAACTCATAAAACCCTCAATATTACTTTTTGATTTATGGATTTATAAACAAATCGGCTGATTAATGTTTCACTTTCACATAATCAAGAAAATTACATATTTTTGTCTTTCATTGTTTGGTTTTCATCTCTGTCTTGCAAGTTCATTTGAAAGATTGCATTTTCTTTTCTATGTTGTCTCTAAAGATGGGTTTAAAGATGAAATTTTCTTCTTTACGTAATAAAATCTGAAAAGAAAGTAAGATTATTTTACATTTTTGTGGTTATTTCAAAAATTATATTGAATCCATAGTGCAACATTTCAAGATGGCACCTCAATTCCATGTAACACTTTGTAACAGTCAATACATATCCAGCTGCATGTTTCTTACCTCCCACCTTGTTTTTAGCTCAACTGAGTGTAATGTTTTCTTGAAGCATGTTCCTGGCCATAAGTACAAAGATGCAAAATTAACCTGTAAAGGGATAGGACCCACAGTCTGAGAAACATCTAACATTTTAAAGGAGAAAAATGGACTCAGAGGTGAAGCTGGCAAAAGGCACAGCAGCTCAGTTTCCCTGGGGTGGGAGCATGACGAATGGTTGCAGCTGTTTAGACAAGATTAAGGCCTTGCATTAATCGGCTGAACTGTGGGTAGGTGCCCACTCCTCTCCCCTACAGGGACTCAGTATTTACAGCTAGTGCAGAAAGCCAGTTCTCACTCAGACACTCATGAATACTCCCTCTGCTGTCATGAAGCTGGTGATTACAGATGAGCTACAAGAGGAATGGCCTTTCCAAGAGACTGAAAAAAGCCTGGGTTATGCAATGAGAATGAAAAAGATGAAGATCCTGAATGGATTGCCTGCAGCATGGACAAACAATCTGTTTAAAGGCTATGAGAACAGAAAAGCCTCAAAACCAAATTAGATTAAAAAGATGGACTGGAATCTCACGGGTCCATATAGATGCCTATTGTTTTTTTCTCTAAGAATTACATGTCCAATTAACTATTCCTTAATAGTTGTCATATGTTATCGCAACAGAAAAGAGACAGCTAAAGAGATACTTGCAAAAGCCTGAGAACAGATCTGATATCCAAGTGTACCGTACTTAACTAAGAGCTCACACAGAACTCCGAAGGCTGTTCAGGCAGAAGGAGGAAATATAAATTCCTGATTCCAGCAAAAGTGGAACTGGGAACAAATCCAAATACACCATTAGATTAAAAAGACTCTTCTTATCCATCTAAAATTTAGTAAAGACAGCAGCAGCTGCTGTTGAGTTTCACATCTTCTACTTCAACTGCTGTTATTTAATATCTCTTTCACACCTAAAAATTCTCTTCAGACAATGTGGCCAAACTCTGCTGATATCCTTAAGGAGGGACACATACAGTCTCTACAATGCAAGTTAGAATTTTTAGTCCATGTAATAATTTATTTTGTAGACAAAACCCAGATAAATTATTATGACCAAAATAAGGAGTCACATCTATCTGAGTCATTGTGCCCTGGCAGCCAGGAGGGCCAACCCTGTCCTGGGGGGCATCAGGCAAAACACTGCCAGCCGGGCAAGGGACGGGATTGTCCTGCTCTGCTCTGTGCTGGGGTGGCCTCACCTTGAGAACGGTGCGCAGTTCTGGGTGCCACAGTGTAAGAAAGAGATAAATCTGTTAGACAGTGTCCAAAGGAGGGCAATAAGGATGGTGAAGTGTCTAGAGGGGAACCCATATGAGGAGAAACTGAGGACATTTGGTCTGCTCAGCATGGAGGAGACTGAGGGGAGGTCTCATCACAATCTGCAGCTTCCTCATGAGGGGAAGTGGAGAAGCAGGCACCAATCACTCTTGTGACCAACGACAGGACTGGAGGAAACAGCATGAAGCTGGGTCAGGGGAGGTTTAGGTCAGATATCAGGAAAAGATTCTTCATCCAGAGGGTGGCTGGGCACTGGAACAGGCTCCTCAGGGCAGTGGTCACAGCACCAGCCTGACGCAGTGCAAGAAACATTTGGACAATGCTCTCAGGCGCACGGTGTGACTCTTAGGGATGGTCCTGTGCAAGGCCAGGAGTTGGACTCGATGATCCTTGTGGGTTCCTTCCAACCCAGGATATTGTATGATTCTACGAATCAGCAAGAAACAAATTCAGAAATCCACTCTGACTCCTCAGCCACTTTCTATGACAGCACAGCACACAGTACACTCATCACAAGTTGAGCTTATAATACCATAAAAATCAGAAAGCCCCAAAGTATACACCGTACAGCAGAAGCATAAATTCTGTCAAATAGCATTGAAATTATTGTACCTAAAGGACTGCCTCCTATTTCAACAGATGACTGTAAGAGGTATCCTTAATTTCACACAGCTTTGCAGAACTCATGCTTCCCTGTGCACTTCAGAGCATTGCCAAAAGGAAGACCTCAAGCATCAACCCAAGTTCAAACTTTCGGAGCCACATCTTGTCAGGAATCCTAAAGAATCACAGACAGACACACCTCTCACTCATTGACATCCAAGGATCTTCTCTGTCAAGTAGAAAACCATTGCAATGCATTATCATGCTCCTTTAAGTTCACATTAGTGCTGTTTCGCAAACATTTAAATCTGGCAGGAGCAGATGTCACCATTTTAACAAAACTGTCCTACTCCCATCAGCCTGTTCCAGAACCTCTCCCCACCTCTCTCCCCTACTTCTTTGTGCCAGCATGGCACTTCATGCTGTTACACAATGGATAATATCACTCCTAATTTAATTCAGATCAGTTTCCAAATCCAATCTGTCATGGAACTGAACAAATACTCCTGACAGGACATGGAAAAGGCGTTGCTGAGATGGGGAATAACAAGCAAGGGAATAGGATAATACAGACCCTTTCACCACCATTTTATATAGCATTATCTATCATAAAACGGTACTCTGGAACATGTTCTCCAGAAAAGTTGTGAAACCTCCACCCCTGGAAATACTCAAAACTCAACTGGAAATGGCCCTGAGGAGTTTCATTCATCTTTAATGCTGGTCCCGATCTGAGCAAGAAGAGTTCCAGAAGTTTCTCTCCTCCCCATCTGCATAATCATGCGATTGTGGTTTCATTGCCCTGCTCAGCCTGCGACCCTGGTGATTACCACTGAGGTCTCCAAAAGGACAACAATAACTTCCCACAGAAGAGACAAACCTGTGAGAAGTAAGTATGTCTCAGTAACTGAATCCTCATCAGGTTTTGAGTGCAGATGGTTTAAAAGTTATTTGTCAATAAGGTAGGCACTAAAAGAAGCTAAATATGAGCTGAAAAGCAGATGAATCTTTGGAGAATTCTTAAACCACGCTTCAATCAAAACCATTTTGTTTATTAATTTCTGCACAAGAGGGTGTACTCATATATAGTCGAGGAGTACTATCTAACAAACTAAGACAAAATGCTAACCCTGTTTTTGGTTGTAAGCCCAGGTACACCAGTCCCATAAGAAATGATCAGTGTTAATACTCCCAAAATGTTTTTGAAAATGCAAGGTTTTACCAAAAGTTCCTGTCCTAGAATTACTGCAATTTACTAAATTAAATAAATTTCATTTTGTGAAAAAAAGTGTGTTTGTCTAGCAGATACATTAAATTAGCAAACAAACATTTAAAAAAGCCATATTAATTTTTAAGAGTAGTTGTAAACAATTATTTCAGCTATATAAATGATCAGTATTTATTTGCAAGAAATAATATATTGCATATGCAGGAGAATTACTTACGATCTCTAGTTAACATACCCACTTAGAAACCATAAACCACAGCTTATAATAGATAATACACACAACAAATCATTGCAACAACAGGACTGAAGGTAATCAATCAACAAAATATGGCTTCATAAAATAACCAGTCCTTCTTTTCTACCTCCTTCCCTTCTCTTAACTTCTCTGAGCAGCACTGTGAGATATATTTTCCAGCAGACATTCTCATGCCCAAATTGTTCTCAAAAATGTCTCTCTATTTGAAAACCTTTAAACTGTGGTCCATTATAATTCCCCCCAACACACACATTTTGAAATTAGAGTAGTGGAGAGGATGAAACACTGTTTGCAGTTTTGATGCTGCCTTCTATGGCAAATGCTAGCTTCACACGCATTGGACCACACACCATTCTGGCCAATGTAGGATGCCATTGCCTATACTGCTACTACTTTTCTAAATTTTGATTTTTAAAATTAATTTCTTAGGCAATCCCCTCTTTCTTTTCATTGACTTATTTACAAATCATATGTATCAGTGATTTTAAACAGCCTCTGTTTGTGATCAACAGGGAAGGGACAGTTGTCTGAATGGGGAAAACATTCTTTCCAGCATCCTATTTCTTTGTCCTTTTCCCTTATATTTTGCCCCTGGGTTGTCTTTCCCTACACTGCACCTGCGTAAAAGAGTTGGCATCAAAGAGTTATCTTCAGACCCTGTAGCTGTAAGGGCCTGTAGACAGACCCAGTGCCACCTCTAGCCATTGGAACCCTTTAGGTCCACCCGAAGCAGCTGAGCCATGACAGCTACAGAGATGCTTTCAGATACTCCATGATGTAAGCTAGAAATTGGAGATCAAGTTCTGCAGGCATATTCACAGGTACTTAAACTTTACAAACAGAAGATAAACACATTTTACCTTCTAATTCCCTTATCTCCCTCTTTTAACAGCATGATGAGGAAGAACTTACTACTTGAGCAACTCTCATGAACAACTTCCCAAACAAATTTCAAGTTTCAATGCTCAAATACTTGAGCAATCTTGGTGATTACAGAGTTGCTTTTTCATAAGCAACCCATTTTTTCTTTCTGTTTTTGCCCAGCACATCTTTTAAGCATTAAAAAAAAAGTTAAATGGCGCTTTTCTTCCCCCCTCCCCTCAAAAAATATACACATCTGGAGAAAAGGTCCTCTAAGATATGTTCATCAACTTTAAATATTGCCATTTTGGCCCATGCCACATCATTACTGATGCTCTCCCTAGCATTCATTGCAAAAGCAAACTTTATATTTGTCACCTTTATGCTGCCTCAGCTTGGGACCAAGTAGCAGTGATGAGTATGACATGTTGACTTCACAGTCTGTGCTCTGAGGGACAATGCAATTTATAATCTTCTCATCAGCACATTGTTTTCTACCTTATGAATAACAGTTAGAAAAGACTGATAAAATAACTCATGAAGTACGAAATTATTTATGAATAATACAGGCTGCACTGAGAAGAAAGGTATATCTCCAGAAATACTACTTTGTGACTGTTGTTTCTTCAAGTTTCTTCATTTGTTTCTTGGCAAGATGATCCACTCCAATATTGCAGGAAAGCATGAGCATTACCTCCTTTGAAGTCAGATGTAAACCAGCTGTCTCTTAACTAAAGGTCTCACTTGTGCGTCATGAAGAACATGTCCTACTCATAGGACAGCAGAAATAAAGTTTTTTTTCTTAAAGAACTATCTTTCCTCAGAGTAGGAGTTGGGGCTTGAGGATTTGTTTTCTTCTTGTTCCTTTCTCTGCACTAGACTTTCATCGCTTTCTGAATCTGCATATTGCAGATTTTCTTTGATCCATATATCTGTTACCTATTCAATTTTCCATTTCAAGTCACCCTGATTTTATTCACTGTCTCCTTATATTTAGAAATGCATGCCTGTTCAGCACATTCACTGAAATATGCTTTCAATCATGACTTTGCATATGACATCTGTTACTGCACATAAACACTTTCAAAAGTACACAGGAACTGTCTAATGCTATTTTACAGATATCTTAAACAGACAGTTTTGCTAGTTCCAATCCCTACCCTATGTATTACACCTCTCAAACATTTCACTTTTTTGTTGCTGTAAATCAGTTCTATTTCACCTTGAATTAGTGTGCTATCAATTCAATGGTATACTGGAGCTGAAACTGAATACTTACATTCCATAGGAAAGACTTACACCATGTTTTTCACTGCATGTTGACTATCTGCCATTAGCAACTCTATCCTCATTTCACTTATCAAAAAATTACACCATGAAATCACTATTATTATACCTATTGGTTAAATTGCAGCTACTGGAAGGTTATTAACTAGTAGAAAGGACAAAATAAAAGAAAAAAAGTATTCATTCGTTTTGCTGTTCTGGGCTTTTACAAATAACACAGACCCTGTGTATTTCTCAATTTTTCTCCTGAACAGCAACATTTATATAAATTCCCTTAGAAGAATGCTTTAAATCAACAATGACAAGACACAAAAAAACCCCTAAAAAACTGGCAGATAGAGAACATGATTTGTGTGGGCAAGCATTCGCAACTTTATCACACTCTCTTTCCCTCTAATTTTTGTGTTTCCTTTGTAAAGGATTGGACTGTACATGTTTTTCATTAGCTGGATCTCCCAGGTTGTGTGGCTCAAGTCACAACTGCACTTGAATGAACCATACCCAGATGTAAAAACTGAAGACTGGATTATGACTTGGTTATATGCGAAGACAGATTTCACAACAGTGTGGGTTTTTGTACACAACCAGTCTGCTGAATTCTGAAGGGCTGAAAGCCGAGATGTGGCAACATTTAAAACAAGGGACATGTGATTTCAAACATTCTAGGTATAAATCACTTCACCCACTGAACATCACTTCTGCTTTATTCATGATTAAAGAACTCAAGTTTCTAATCTTCTGTATCTCCTTGATAAACCATTGCCCAAAAATACATCTAGAAGAGCCTTTGTGAGTCATGTTAAACTGCTTAGGCTAAAGAGGCACCATCAGAAAGGAAGTATATTAAGAGGATAAAGCAACTACCCCAGGGTGTGAAAGGCAGGTCTGCAAACTCAGGAAACAGCTGGTAGCCACTTTATGAGCATCTGAAAGAAGCCTCCACTCCATGTGCCTCAGTCATGGCAAGAACTACACTGGATGGAATCATGAAAAGAACATAGAGAGAATACAGGGGTCCCACCTTGTTCCTGGGAGACCTGGTAAGTGATTGTCACCAGTGCTGCAGCTTAATTTTAAAAAGTAAATACCACCAATTTCAATGAAAACAACTCTGATAGGTTTATGAAAGAGGATTCTAAATGTCCTTCCAAGTGGGATTCTCAATACCTTTGCCTCAAAAATTATTCTGAAGCTAGCTTCACAATTGCGTAAAATTCACACATTTCTTAAAAGCTGTAGAATGGCAAAGTTCCCTGTGCAACTATAATTTGACATCTCCACAGGGATATCTCTAAAAAGAGAGCGTAAAGACTGGGTCACAGACTACGTATGAGATGGTTCACTCAGAGGTCCTAGCAGCTACTATTTTGTCTTGGTATATTTATCTGCTTTTGTTGCCAAAATTAAGTAGATTAGAACAAAACTGAAGCATGCCAGTGGAGAATTGTCTATAAAAATTCATACATATCCATACATCATTCGTACACAGCTAAACCCATTATGGACTTTGCATAACAGATATTGACTCAAATGTATGCTGATAGCTTCCTGTTCAAAATCTTAAAACAAAAATTTTCATTAGCTATGTAAACAAGATCTATGTGATCAGTCAACTTTTTCTCCTAAATATTTCAAAAGCTTACACTCTTAAAAGTAGTTTTTATACAACATCTTATTATTTTAATAAATTTAACTGTTATAACTGTGATAAAATACAGTAAAAATTAATTTCACTGTCAGCAGGAGAAACAAAGAACATGGATAAGTTTCAAGTGAAGTTCAGAAAAGTGAAAAGGGAAATAACCACATCCCTGGTCTCATTCATGGATTACACTAAACACAACAGACAGATATGTCATAGTCTATGAAGATTGATTCTCTTCCATTTTCTAGCAGGACATGAAGGAAACTGTTTTAAGCTGTTGATGGCTTTTAATAAAAGACACAACACATATTTCTGGATTTAGTTTTTTGGACCTAGTATTTCATCCTAATTTATGTCCACAATGAAAATGACACTTTTTAGTTTTTCCTTTTTATTAATTACAGAAAACAAGATAAAGACAATCAGAAAAAAACCCAAAGAATTGAATTTGCCACTATGAGTAATAACAGAGCAGCTCTTCAAAGAATATTTGGCTGCTAACTATTCACAGCTTCTTAGAACCTATTTAGTATTAACCTAATATTCATTAGTTAATTTCTTCCATTCCAAATATAACACATTGACCTATTCTGACCTCTTTTGCTTTCTACAAGTCATTACCTGGCTACTGTTGTGTGTAGCATAGATACTGCAGCACAATAAAATGTTTGTTACATATAGACATTAACATGACAAACTCCTTTGTAAGACAGAGATTGAAAATCAAAGAGAGTCTTTTCCCTTCATTGTATTATTTTTTCCTTTAGAATTAATCCGAGGGGAAAAGAAGAAAAAAGTCAAATTATAGCAGAGAGTTTTGCTATACAATGACTGTGCATTAGATCACAAGTAAAATGAATAAATTAAATTAATTTTAAGACTTTAATCAATATCAAGAATAATGTTGTGCCTAAAGACAAAGGCTATAAGTTTACATATTAATTCTCTGCTCTACTGCAAATTTCTTGCTCAGTCTCAGCTTCCCTAGTCATTAATGTGCCAGTATTACTTTCTCTTCCTATCCTATCCTATCCTTAACTTTTTTTCCTCTTGTGGATTATAAACTTTCAGAGGGAGGAAGCTGCCCCTGAGTGCATGTTTGTACAGCATCCAGCATAAAAAGCCGTGATCTCAAATGGACTCTTTGTTTGAAGACAAACCACTTCAAAACTCTATTTTCAAAGATATCTGATATGAAAAAGAGCATAGTGAGTAAAGAGGTACAGAAATCCAATGCACATTAGAATTTTACTTTGGGAGCATATTACACTTTATATATTACACTTTCCAATTTGCATTGCCCTAATACTATTTTCCAGGCAGAGCCTAAATTAAGTTCAATCTACAAAGATTTGAGACTCTGGGGATCTATCAATGGAAGGCATTTCCCCATCTTTCTGGAATACACTTCTACACAGAGTATTAATGTAAGTACTCAAGCTATTATTTCTGTTTTAAAGGCAGCATGACAGCAAAGAGGTGTGAGAATCCATAATCCACTATTCCCAGCATAAAAAGTCGAAATAAGCTGTGTGCATGGCCCTTCAGGACCTCATATAGCCTGCCTATTTACCCAAGACTTTTGATGAAACTGAGTATTTCACAGAGTGCAAAAAATATTAGAAAGCATCAATCAACCTTTGCAGTTGTGCAGTTATAGGCCGACACACTATGAACTTCTCTAATGATTTTGAATCTAAATTTTACATTAATTTTGGCTTTAAAATACATCCTTTTTTTCCTTTTGAAAATCTGAAAACATTGCAGACTAACTTTTTTTGTCTTCTTTAATTGTAGAATCCAATGCGCATGAGTTGCTATAAACAAACATCCACTACATAGTAATTGACCTTTGGCCCACTCTTAGCGTCTTCTGCTGCTAAGGGAGAATTCACTGGATTAAATCATTAATCACAATCAACAGCTCTGAGGACAGATCTTTCTTACAACAAATAAAGTACCAGAGTTGCATGTGGTGGTCAGAGGATGCAGAAGACTAGAATCCAAAGGACAATGTTACTGGGAATACTAGGAATGTTTTAGAAGACATTAGCTCAGCACATTTAGCTTAAACTGTTCTTCCACCACTGGTGTTACTTTTCAGGACTGAGCCATGTTTTCTTAGCAGTGCTGCTGGACTGTGTTAGGACAGGGGTATTTAAGGCTAATTTTGAAGTCATATTGGAAAGATCTCATCCAGCTACTCAAGAAGAAGGAAGTTGCATAACACATTTACATAAGCAGCCCCTTACTACACAAATTATGGGTAAGCAAGCAAAAAAGACTTACTGCACTTCAACTTTCCATGTTCCATTTTCACACATGTTTTAGTTGTACTTTCAAGCTTTATCTGTACTGGAAAGTAGTATAAAGACACTGTTACATATTTTCTTAAAAGAGCAGGGCTAGCTGATTTTATATGCAGTTGCTCAAATTAAATAAAGCTTTTAAAATTAATACAATTTTACTGTCATGCATGGTTTCACTGCAGTAAGTTACAGAAGGCCATTTTTGAAGAGCAACAGTATTGTGGTAGTATTCAGAAATCCCTGTACCTAACTACACAAACACTGAATATCTCTCTGCCTGAAAACTTAATCTCCTTCAAGTGTTAATGAAAACAATGTTTATAAATGCATTCAAGATAAATGGGAAACAGACATAAGTTTAAATATCAGAGAAAAGCTATGTAATGACAGCTCGGTGGATGCCAAAGATTAGCACTTGTAACTTTCCCTCTTGTTCCTTCTTGTAACGCACTGTTACAATTATTGCTCCCATGGCTGCAGGCTGCCAACAGACTCCCAACAACACCTAAGAATAGACATCTAAGCATCACAGGAGTCTCATCTCTTCTGTACTGTGTAAACAACATTTGTAAAATTAAGCTTTACATACATTAGCAACAATTGCTTCACAAAACAAAGAAGTATCAACAGATGAAAAATTATGATCATATATATACGCTGGCGTTTGAATGAAACAGCTGTAACTGATGGGAGGAAGTAATGATGATGTCAGTAACAACTGTTCACAATATTAGTGTGTGCTTTGTCATACTGTATGACAAACACATACTGTATGTTAAAGACAACAACAGTCCCAGAAAAAGCACTACAGCATACGGACGTATCCCCATTCATTATCACCAGAGGCTTTCCACAGTGACTCCTCCACTTCAGTGTGTTTCTGCTTACTCATTCCCCTGCTCAATAGACCTAACACAGGCCTGCCTCTTTCATTTTTGGTATCTGCACTCAGGATACACAAAGCAACTTCCCCCTACTATGTCATGTGCTTTTCTCTATATCTCACTGACAGGAGTAATGGGGGGAAGGCAGGGAAGGGGCTGGGGTGAGAAGGGAAGGGAAGGTGTTAAATAACTACTTTATGCAGATCTCATGCTGCTTATAATAAATTATTCTTGAAATATATGTGCAATATATTGCCTGCAACAACCAGATGCTACAAGAAAGACAGTAATCACAAAAATCACTTCACTGCCTACAGAATGGAAAGCTATTCTTTTTTAAAGAAGAAAGCAGAACTTAAGTTAGGACAACTCAGGTTTAGCAAACTAGACTTAACTAACGAGCACATTGTCAATCCACTCTTATGGCTCTTCCCATGGTTTCCACTCTGACTGCAGTCAATGGATTTTCAGTGACATCCACAGCATACTCTGGAGACATGATTACTAAAAGTGAAGTCAGATTCTAACATAATCTTACATCATTTGCAGTCTCACACTGGACTTTCTTCCCCATCAGTCTGCAGGGGCCAGAACATTTTCCACCCAAAAAAAAAAGATTTTAAAATACAAATAGAGGAACCACTGTGACCTCCAGGACATGAAACAGAACATCGAAATCGAGTTCCAGCTTTGCCATTATGAATCAATGGGAGAAGGTTGCTGCTATGGAAAAAAATGGAAAAGCAAACAGAAAAAAAAGAGAAAGGGAAAAAAAACCCCTACAAAGAAAAACCCTGACTCTTGAACCTCAAAGTAATTTGGTTGTCACCAAATACCTGAGCAAAAACACATCTTCGGGACAGAAATGGAAAAGAAAATGTACAAAATTTATCCATTCCACCATTCTACTTATTTGATTGATTTAAGAGCTTTGCACTTTTGATACATACAACTCATTCTCAAAAGGTCTGTGAAAGTCAAATCCCAAACAAAGTAGAATAAGTGAAGCAACAGAAAAATGGCCTATTCTATTGTTGAACATTTAAATGCATCAATCTATTACCTGAACCCATTTTTCCTATTTTGTTCAATGATTTTTAGAGAAAGCAGGTAGTGTAAGACTGTTACCAGATTCCTTAAGTAGAACAATTGTAATGCTGAATTGGAGCAGAGGTATTATAACTAATAATGCACTCAATTAAACAGGGGTAATTGAAAACAGCTTTTGGTAGGCTAACAAAGATTCGTACGCAGGTGTATCTGGATTAAACCACTCAGCCAGTCTTAAGGTCAGTCTCATTCCACTGTTACCTGTGCTGCCTTTCCTCCCCACTAATCCTATCCATTTGTACACCTTTATTATGAGTTAATTTTCTGTCACTTTAGTGAGCTTAATTAGCCAGTCCAGGAATCATTTCCTGCACTGGAAATGGCAGGCATATACTGTCTGGAGTGAGACTGTACCTTTCACTGGCAACTGAATTTTAGACCAGTTCTCACAGAACTTCTTTTGTAAATATCCTATCCCTTCTAAACTGCACAGCTTTCAATTTTCTGGTTCTTGTTATGTTATTTGAAACACTTATTCAATTGTCATATTTTCTTCCACTGAATTTCACAGTGGAGGAACTGGAAATAAGTAAAAATTAAAACAAGGAAAAATAAGCACATTCTCTTTCTTTCCCCCTCCAGAAACATCAAAGATTGTATACATGTATTAAAAAATATCCCTTTTTCCCTTTTTGTGGCACATTTTGATTTTAGCTCTGCTAAACTCACTGATCCTTTTGCAAGCCAAACTAAATAAAAAAGTGCATGCACATTATACTAATGCTGGGAAATTATGTAAAAGCAGAAAAAATGCCTGCTCCTTAGGATTCCAGAATAGTCTATGTCACCCTGACCATATCCTGCTAATTAAATACCAAAAAATATATTTAAAATATTCATTTTGCTGAAGGAAATTACTAAACTAATTTGAAGTTTAACTAACAACCACCCCACTTTATGCCAATGCTATACATATCCAAGGCATTAATGCTGTTACAAAACATTCCATTTTGGCATAGCCAGATTAGAGAAGAATTCTGGACAGGCTTCTTTAGGAAAATAAGACTGACTGCCCTAATACCACAGTTTTAGCCTACACAGTGGCAATATTTTTTCTAAGAGAGATCTATTACAGTTGGCTTATCATGGTAGAAATGTTGTCAATAGCTTCGACAGACAGGAATTTTGCAATGAGAAGGTCATAGGCTTAGTTTGGATCTTCCCTTGTCTGATTAGACAGAGAGTATTTTACCACAATTGGCTCTAGTCAGTGATGGATTTTCATTCCCAAATACCTGTCAGCACCGTCACTGATGCATTCAGGAAGAGCAAGACTACAGCCAAACAGCATGATGTGTTGATAGCAGTTGAGACGATTGAGATAACTGAAGAACTTCAGGAACTTTTCCATTTCAATACTCTTGACAATGGAAAGAACTGAAGTGACAGTGGTGTAGTTATATGGCAGCATTTGGCACTGGCTGTTGGTGATATTTATGCAGGCACCTGTGAAATCAAAACAATATATTTAGAACAATAACATCACCAAGGAATAGCTGGTTCAAAGCACATATTGAATTGACTAGTCAGTATTTATAATATATAAGCAATGCCAGTATCTCACAGGTAAGATTACATTCCACAATGCTATCATAACACCGTTATGATAATGACAGTCTGATATTAAAGCAGAGACGCTTAGCTTGGAAATCCAAATAAGCTCTTGGATACTTTCACGATCCTCTGGCTTTGTACAAAACTGGATTAGAAATAACACAAAACCATTTTCTTTTTGACACAGCCTGAATACAATTGAATTCAGATGAAGCTGAGAATGGAAGTCACACAGAAAAAAAATAAGGTTAATTGGGTTCTGAAGCTGCTCTGGCTTGGGTGTTCCCACAAAGTTTCTCTTTTTGCTACCAGTCTACTTTGCAGCTGCCTTTTCTGACAAAATCATAGACTTGCTTATATATTTTTCCCAAGGTGATGGTTTTACTTCTGCAGTCTTTCTCCTCTACCCTACCAACGTATCACAAACAATTAAATTACAGTATTTATGACAGCTCCCTACTTTGATGAAGGCCTTTCTGGGCCATCTAGTCAGGCTCCAGCAACATTTTATTCACACTCAGAGCATATCCACATTGTGCAGTAAGCAGGGGTCTCGGCCCATTCTCAAGATCAGACTCTGCCATGCTGTCAACAAATCAAACTCATGCTAGGTGATTATTCCAACTCCAGCCTTCTGAAGAGGGAAAACTTGAGCATATTCAAGCCTTAGGACTCCTCACTATCTGAGCAAACTGGACATAAGTAGCAAACTACCACAAGGTAGATCCTTTCCATCATGAGACATTTTAGGACTGGCTTCTTCCAAGAATTGTGTGGGTTGATCTCCCAGCTTGACAAAAGCTAGGGATGTAAAGCAGACAGGATGCAGATCTAAGGGTTCAGAAAGTCTGTCTTTTACTTGCCTTTCAGTCTAGACACAGCATTCACTATCTAGACGCACCAGTGGCAAATTCTGGTATCTATGGACTAATACAACCTCACATAAGAGTAGGGGAGCAAAAGCATAACAAAGAAAAAAGTTCATTAGAGTTTATTTAAATTGCAATGTCTGAAGGGATGGACAAAGAAGATGGGTTTCAGATTTTATCTAGACTTGGTAAAAAGCAATCCCTATTTCCCCAGTGCCTGATGAGTACACCCTTTGTCTTTTCCCTCTCTGGAAATTTCAACAAAAATTAAGGAATTGAAACTTGCTCCACTGAAACAAAGAGCAAGTGTATCCACTGATGTCCATAAATCCCCAGATTAAGATTTTCCTGCCTCCCAGTACTGCCAACAAGAAATCTTTGTGCCAGCATATACCCATTTCTGCCAGTGTTACACCCATTTTCACCCAATCTCTTCTCATTCCCACAGAACAGCAACGAATGGATCTGATCATCCAGGAATCATAATTTTCCATGTAATTCTGGGACAGATTATCCATTCAGAATTAAAAGTAAATGCTGTGAGACCACCAAAGCAGTGGTAAGACTCAAAAGTAAGAGAACTTTCAAAACTGCACAGTGCAGTTTTCAAAAGTGACTTTATAAATTAGCATCACATGCCAGTGGTTCTCAGTGCAAGTCCTGCTCTGAAGCTGTAAAGTTATTTTTTAAATAATCCTGTAACACTAAGGTGAGAGAAGAAGGGGAAATGGTGCTTCAGGCACCAGAGCAGAGATTTCCTCTGCAGCCCATGGAAGGGACCTGGGATGGGGCAGTTATCCACTCTGCAGCCTCTTGAGGGCTCCATGCCAGAGCAGGTGGCCTTGTCCTGAGGGAACTGCAGCCTGTGAAGGACCAAGGCTGAAGAAGACTTATCCTGAGGGACTGCAACCCATTCACAGAGCCCACACAGGATCTTTTCTGGAAGGACTGCAGCCCATGCAGAAATCCAGCACTGAAGAAAGGAAAATTGTGAGGAGGAAGAAGCAGCACAGTGGAACTCTTTCGGACCGATCACAACCCCATTCCCCATCTTCCTGTGCCACTCACAGCAGGGAGGAGGTAGAGGAGCTGGGAATGAAGGAGCAAAGCTGAGCCTGTGAAAGAAGGAAAGGATGAGGGAAGGTATTTAGTTCTTGTATTTATTCCTCACCACCCAATTCTAGTTTTAATTGGCAACATATTCAATTAATTTTCCCCAAGGTCTGTTTTGTACCTGATAGCAATTGGTTAAGTGATCTCTCTGTCTTTCACTCAACCTAAGAGATTTTTCATCTTGTTTCCTGCCTCCCACTGTCCTGTGGAGGGGAGGAAGTGAGAGAGCAGCTGGGTGGATATCTGTCAGCCTATAAAGAGCAATCCACCATAGTCTAATAAAAAATGTCCTTTCTTTCCAAATTCAAGTAACTTGACTACATAATTGAGAACACTAAAACAATTCTACAAAGTCAGTTTCAACTCATGTATTGCTGTACTGTCTCTTTAAATACTTAGCTAGCCCAGGTCCCACATTTGGGTCAGGTTTGGATAATTTTTATGTGCTTCTCACTACTTGGAGGTGGCCATGGCAGGGAAGATAAACTCCATGCCAACCAAGCAGAACTGAAATAGAGACATCGGACTCAGAGTCATGCAGCAAAAATTCAGTGATGTTGGGAGAAAAAGCCTGAGAGAAGGGGAAATTGTAGGTCATCTTTCTGTACGGAAGGCTATACAAAAGCAAGGAAAAGACAGGGACACATCAAAGATGCAGTAACAGATTTAGATCATGTGGATAATTCCCACTACAGGATAAATTTCTCATGAGACTCTGTGTCAGGCTGTATTGACTGTATAAGAGTAAAAATCATATACTCTGTACATAACATGGGCAGAAAACCAAAATCAAGCTGTGGAAGGATACAACTTTTAAAAAATCTAGACTTCAATTCTTTTCAAGTCTGATCAACATCTCTGTATCATCTGTAGTATTTCTCCCAGTGTAAAACTGTCAATTCCTCTAAAAAGCACTCTGTTGGTTATTCTGCAGCTGTTTGTGTTAGGACATATTTTGAATCACAGTTCAAAATCAATAAGAAAACTTCACAGAGAGTTTGTCCATTTTACTCAAAATTTACCAGTCAAAGTAAGTCACAATTGTCTTCATACTTTCCTTTTAGATCCTCTTCACTTGGCTTTGTTTTTAAATCAGACAGTAAAAGACCAATTTTTTAAATTTCTTTTTCTGCTTTCCCTTAATATTTCCCCTTCAAGACTCCTAAAAATGCTTATCCTTTAGACAACTGTCCTGAATTTGCCATTGTAACTAGTGAGACAATGAAAACATTTCATTTCTTCCACAATTTCAAGCTCTTCAGTGTTTGAATAATTCTTGCCATCTACTGGAGACGCCTGCTGTCTACTCCCCAGAGGTCTCTCTTATTCTGGACTCAGTGGAAATAACTATTTATATGACATAACCTCCCATGTCATTATATTTCCTTTCATATTCCACCTTTACCTTCTTTTGTCTTTCTGTATTGCTATGTCAGCTTCATTCTATAATTTCTACAGTCTTGTATTGTTAATGCAGCTCTTATTTTCAGATACAGCTTCTATGTCCCTATTTATGTCCCTATTTATATACTTTCTCCTCTGCCCAAGATCTCAAACATGATATTACAGTCATTACATGTAATGAGTGCATATTACCTTTCAATCATGAGTGCAATTTACTCTTCAACACAACCCACCCTCCTTGCATTCCTTTGTTATTTTCCGCTACTTGGAATTCATCTAGCTTTTCTGCACTTAGAGGCTTATGGTTTAGATAAGATTTTTGAAAATTATTTACACAAGAATTTTAAAGATACTTACGAGGGTGTAAACTATTCAGACACAAATTATTTGAGCCTATTTTAAAACTTATAGTAACTGAGGGTGCTTTTTTTTAATTAATATCTTAGTTCTAAAGAACCATTACACCTTTATGTCACTTGACCCTCAGTTCCATTTTTTTGCATCACAGAATGCTGAAACACTTAGAATACAGATTCTGCAAATGTACCTTTATCTAAGTAACAAATTAAGCAGTTGTTTTAACCAGACTACCTAATCACCCTTCCAAAATGAGAGAATATCTAAATGAGAGAATCACACTATTTTAAATGCAGTTAAAATGACAGATGTTAATGAAAGCATTACAAAGACTGCTCTTAACTTTATTCCTATATATTTTGAATCACTAACTGAATATTTGAAACTGCCATACCAAGATTTAATATCCTTCATTGGATATCCAAATTGAGACATCCAGTTCTAAAAGGCATTTATCTCATTAGAGGAGCACTATTCTAGTAAGCCATTAGTTGGATGCCTCAAATCAGAGGTCACAGTTTTGGGAAAAGTTGCAGAACCTCTGTGTCAGACCATGGGTAATTAAGAGAATTCTTAAGTTCAGCACCGTTCTCGAGATCCTACTAGAAAAAAATGCTTAAAACTCCTTATATCCTTGCATGTAGGAATAAAAGTTAGCCATAGACTACAGGGACAATTTTTTTCAGGACTACTGAGAAGCAGCAGATCCTATTCAAATCAACAGGGGAGATAGGTGCCAACTGATTTTTTGAAAGCAATAACGTTGGCTTATTTGGAATATCAGTCTTGAGGCCAGACAGCTTCTCTACTGAAAGCATCTTTTAAGCATGTGCTGAAGTGCTGTCTGAATAGGAATGAAGTTAGCATATGCTCAAGTGTTGTTCTAAATAGTTGCCTTCCCTTCTAAAATATGCCACTCTTGACTTCTGCAGCTCCTTGACATTTAATGCAAACCAAGATACATTGTCACCGTAACACTGGAAAAATAAAAAATTGCTAAAGAGATGTCAGTAAATGAAGCAGGTTCCAAATTCTTCATGACAAGGAAAGTGGAGTGAAAGAAATTAAAGTAACACAATGAATGAAGAAGAGCTGAATACTGTCTACTCATCTGTGGTTCCTGCTAGGATTCTCTTCAATTGCATGTATTCCTTCTGTATCTATTCAGGTACATTTGCACAAGATCAAAACAACATTTCAAACTTCCACTCAAACTGATTCTTGAAAAGGAACATCATGTACATAATACATGTCAACTGCCTCTGATTAGCTCAAAACTTCTTCTAGAATAATAGATACAATTCACTTCTGCAACTCTATTAAATAAGTATTGTATGATAACTGCATAGGAGTAATTTCAATAATGATTCCATGAATTAAAAAAGAAGTTGTAGTCAGTAAGAAGCTTATAAAATACAAATCACATGGTTCAAAAGCATTGATTTCTTGAGGTTTCTTTCCTGATGTACATCAAGCAACATTTTCCATTGTCTTACAACTAAAGCACAGGTTCTCTTACACAACTAAAGAATTACTTTATTATACATTCACCTTCTTAAAAATAGCATTAAAAGCTGTAGTTTCAAGATTAAAATTAATCTCTAATTTTTAAAGATGGAGACTTACTGAGGAGTAAGCTGTTCTACAGCTACCTTTGTCTAAACTGATGCCTACTGCTACCACATAGTCATTTGCCAAAAGAAATCACGAGATCAGTGTTTGCTTTGTTGCTGTCTCCCACTTACATCTGCTCTCTGTTAAAAAATCCCACTAAAACTATAGGGGGTTTCTCTATCATAATGAGACTTTGTAAAATCCACATAAAGCAACAAACCCATTGGTGATAGCATCACCACTTCCATGACACTTCTCGCTCCCTTTGTAACTGACAAACTATTCAGTTGTACCATGGAAATAGAGCATTCATACCTAAAAGCATCCATTAAGCATTGAGAAAGGGAAGAAAAAGACAACTCCATACTCTGGTGTAAAAGCACAATATTACAAACAATCGTAATCCGCAAGGTGCCCATTTCTAATAGCCTCTCTTGACAAGATCAAAACACCCTTGTGGAGTTGGCCAGTATCTCTCTTTCAAGAGGGCTACCACAGTCAACAAACTTTTGGTAAATACCGTGTCTGTAGACAATACAAAAGCAAAAGTGCATGTAAACAGCGATGCCTCCATTACCAAAATGTAAAAGAGATGAAGGGATGGAAAACAATGTAAAAAGATGTCCCTCTTTCTCTGTAAAAAATAAGCATTTCTCATTTGCTAGAACGGAGATCTTCTACAGTGTACTGCAAAATGGAAACATGGATTAAGAAGCACTTAACTAAGAGCACTAATAGCTGTTATTTTAGGCGATAATGGGCATAAATGATCCTGCAGACTTTGGGAAATTATCAGAAGCAATTTACACATGAAATGTAATGTCCTGATCCCTAAAGAAAGGCTTAAGAGGAGTGCATTTATACCACTTTAATACAGCACAAAGACATAATCTGAAAAGAAATAGTGTAAGTTTGTTACATTTACAGGTGGGTAGACATTTGACAAGCTCATGTCTCCTGAGGGATCACACTCATGTTTCAGTAACAGTGATAGCAGCATAAAGATATAAGCAAGATACTGTCCAAGTTCCTAACAGAAGGTCATGACTTTTCTTAAGTCAACTGACACGGTCAGAAAAACATTTCACAAGACAATTGAACTGGTGCAATGGTGCAATACTCCTTCCTCTCAAGCGTGTGTGCTTCCATTTCCTTTGAAACAACTTTTGTGCCAAACCACCCAAGAGCTAACTTAGCCACTGTTAGGGCTGAGTCTGCCCACTGAGCAAACAAACACCATGAAAAGCATGCAGCACTGTACGGTTCAGAGCAAAGGGAATGGGGACACCTTCTCAGTACCACTAACCTCTAAATGAAGCCCAGCTGACTCATAACAGCTTATGTGGGAAAGAGAAAAACAAAATTTTGAACAGCAAATTCCATCCATGGATCTGAAACAAAGTCAGGTACCAGCACTAGCTGAAAACAACTGCTCTGCATTTAATTTCATTCAGCTAATGAATTATACCATTCAAAAGGAATGAGTGATTGTCAACTCCCCCTAGTGCTCCACAGGTACCACAGGGGGAGGTGATAAGGCTACTGACCACCTGCAGTAGAGAGAAAAACAATTTATTATCTCCCAAGTCACAGAAAGTGGATTAACCATGAGAGAAATACAACTCATATTTTAGATCAGAGTTGAAGTGTTATCATAGCTTTTTTAAGGCAATCTGTACCAGCAGCTGTAGAGTGGAACACCACACCCCCAGTCTGCCCCAGACACTTCTTGCTCAGAGCAAGTAATAAATTCTAACTCAGCTATTCTCCTGACCAAAGAATATTGCAAAAGGCTGGACACTTCATCAAGTCACCTCATCTTCTGGAGCCCCCCTTCTTTCAGCAAGTTGCTTCCAGATGCTGCACTTCTTGGCTGAAGCACATACTTCTTTAATCCCTTGGGCAGGCACAGCTGAGAGCAAGTAAGCTCAAGAACAAAAGCTGAGGCTGAACATTTACCCCCCATGAGGTGCAGGCTGGCCTGTCTTCCAGACCTGGTATTTTGATTAGTCATTTCCTAATTACAGGATTCTTTAGTGAAACTGGAGACATATTTCTAAGAGCCTACCCTTAAACAAAAGGCACATATTGAAATTAATTTTAGGATTAGATCTATCTTTAGAGGCTACTTGCCAGGGCACATTAACTTGGACAGGATTTTGTTATTGTTTTGAAACATGTATATGACTATCACCCTTAATAGGCTTTTTTAAAAAAAAAATTGCATAAAAAATGGTAGCTTCCACTGGAACCAGGAAGGCATCCATACATTTTTGGTTGGGCTTTTTTTGTGGGTTTTTCTAACAATTGTGTTTTCAAGAAGTGAAAATGAATGCTAGCTTGATTGACAACATTTAATTATGTACCAATACTGTTCTGTTCAAAACAAAACAAAAAGAACACATTGCTTTATTAATAAAATGCTTAAATGCCGTAAAATGCTTAAAAGAGTTTAGGTTATGAATAGGTCAGCACAGAAATAGGCTATGCCTGAGCTGTCCCAGTTCTCTCTGGTTAGAACTTTTCTAGAATAGCCACTCTTCTGATTTATTTAATAAGAAATTAGGCTCAATGTGTCCAAGTATATCTCACAATGACAACTATACCTATCTCAGTTTCAGATAAAAATAACACAGCAAACCCTGCCCTGTGAAACCTGTCTAGAAACCAAGAGCAAAATACAGCACCTCACTTGAAAAGCAGAACATGGTGCGTACACACAACACATGCTTTGCAGCCTGCAGTTTCCCACATGGAAGTTCACAGGGGAAGCTTAAAACCTAGGTGTTTATCATCAAAGCCTGAGTTAACTAAGGGTGATCAGTCTAATAAATTAATTGTTTTCCTTATGGGAAATTCCCACAACTGTATTTTTCAGAGGCACGTATGTTCTTGTTTCTTGATAGCATAGTCATTGTCTCTAAAAGATCATTCGCATTAGCCAGAAATACTGCAGCCTGGATCTTCTGAATTTGATAGCACATTTGGCAAAATATATGTTGCAGGACATGAGATACAATTTCCTTGGCCATTTCTTTATTTGATTGCTACTGACTCTCTTGTTTGTATCACCGGAATTTTCTTTTAAGCATTGTATTTTTTAAATATTCAGTGATGGCCTAATTCTTTTTCTACCACTAGAGTCTGAATGCTTCTGTTCACAGACAAGCCTAGCTGGCTACATCAATGGAGTTATCCTCTAATGTTCCAGTTACCTTATGTTTTTGTTGTGTGAACAAAGAAGAATTCTGACAAACTTTCTCAGCCTGAGCAATTAGAAGGCAAATACCACCCTATTTTTTGGTGTGTAAAAGGAAAGGGTGTAAGAGTTTAAATAATGTTCAAAAATTATTAAGTTTCTTGTAACTGTATGTCAGTTCAGGTTGCATTTAAATCTCAGGAATATGATGCCTGCAAGCTGCTTGTGCAAACTGAAATTTTTAAATCCTTGTACTTCAACTTCACAGAATGGAAAGTCCATTTATTTCTTTCAAAAAATCCACTAATAAATACCAATAGCTTCCTTCAATGCTTTTTCTTATAGCTCATTGTTTAATTGCCTATGTCAGTTAGAGAGAAATTACAAGTTTCCCCAAGAAAATCAGGATTAAATTATCTCAAATACTATGAAACAAGCTGTAATGTTAAACTTTTTTCAACCATGCAAAATGCTTATGTTCTACTCCCATTTTTTTATACCCTAGAATCACAGAACTATTGGTAGAAAGAGTCCTTTGGAGGTTTCTACCTAATTTGCTGCTCCAAGTGAGATTGCCACCAGCATGCTGTCGTCTATGACTTTCTCTGAGTCTTGCAAACACCCATGGAATTGGATCCCACAGCCTCTGTAGGCAATGGGTTCTGCACTACCCATCCAGTAAAAAAGATTTTCCTAACTTCTGGTATGAACTTCTGCTATTGTATTTCACTGGAGAGTATATTTTTTTTAAATTATCAGTCATAATAAAGGTGAGAGAGACAGATTTTGTGCATGGATTGTAGCTAAATTAATCTTTAGCTGTATTTGGTTGTTTATCACTTCTCAGATTCCCATCTCTACAACGATTTCAAAACATGGTACTCATAATGTTGTTCTTGAATTTCACATGATTGCAAAAGATGACAGTGACCATAAATCACTTAGTCGTATCAACTCTTTGACTTTCCAATATTTGGACAAGAGTTTAGACCTTACCATTTTATATTAGTGATGGCTCTGTACCCACACCTGGCTTTACTCTATCAGTTATAATCCATAACAGACCATGCAGAAGCACGAAACAAATAAACTTTCATCAGTTATAAAATCACATACCGCTACCAGATGGAAACAAAGTGATCAATCACAACATGGAACAAAACATGTATTAACATCATCTTTTTGTTGAAATTGCCACACAAATATTTTGAAAATCGTTTCAGGCAAGCTGATGGGTCTGAAACAAAAGTCAGTGCCTGCAATTCTCAAACAATTCTCTTCGGATATGCTTTGCTTCATTGTTCCCATCCTTGAAAGTTTCACTAAGCATTTGATGTCTTCCTTAGCCTCTTGGTCAATTCATGGTCCAATTTGACAACAAACATCTGCTTAAAATGCAAGAAACAATGCAAAAACCCATGATGGATGCATAACAGGAGTAAAGCTCAAAGCCTTCCACTGTTTAAAGGTATGCAAGTCCACAACTCCAGCAGCACACGTCATTTAAACACCAGAACAAAGCTGACTTTGTAGTTACTTCCAGTCTGGAGCAGAAGTGGGAATGTCTCACTCTAAAGGAAACCACACCATTGAAGGATCCACAGAGATACACGGAACTTCAAGGAGGGTGTGATAGTTATTCACAGTACTTACCACTTATTCATTCCAACAAATATTTGAGGTCTAATAGATATCTTATACAGAACATTGTTTCATCAGACTGAATTTGAAGAGATAATGATCTACTAATGGAAGAACTGCAGTAATGAGCCATGAATTTATTAAAGGGAATTGAATTCACAAGCTTAGCTAGAGGTAAATGTTAACAACTTCATTACAATTTTCACACAAGTATCTGAAGTTTTTGACAAATTTGCAGTTACCTAACAGCAGTAATGCACCGGGTCAGAAAAGCTAGTAATATTTTTTTCCCTTATAAACATAAATGGTAATAAAGAATTGCTGTATACGCTATATAGTGAGTAACGGCTTTTAAGAAACTTTTGGATTCCAGCTAATAAATACATTGTAAATGTGAGAAACTTCACAGCTTCCTTTCCAAGATATGCCCATGCACTCATAAGAAACAATGGTGAAATTGATAAAAACCAGGTTCTTGCTACAGAATTTAGTGAAAATCCACCATGTTTCTCTTCTAGGTCATAAATTTTGCCCTATGAAATGCAAACATAATTTTAAATTTCTTCTAGAGATAAAAAGCAGAATGGCTCCAGTGATTATTTTGACTAGTCAAAAAGAAGCACTTTAAAATGAGAACTGTATTGTCAAAATTTTAGGGCAGCTTTTTTTCACTATCTTTAATTTTCAGATAAAATGTAGGTGTGAGGTAATGAAACAGAAGGTGCTGCTGGAAGAGAAAACACTCTTGAGCATGGACTCAAGCACCAACAAAATCAATAGTGACCATATTAGTCTATTCATGCTTGCACTTGAATGAAAAAAAAAACAGTTCAGTGACTAAACTCCTGGCCTGATTTTTAGGAAACTGCTTATGTTCTTCTACACCAATCTGAAAAACCAAAACCATTTTCTCTTCAAGAGAAAATAATGTCTCAACAACATTTCAATTTTTTTTTTGAGGACAAGAATACCCTTGTATTGACAAGAATACAAATCTACAATGCATCTATTGCTGCTATTACTCCTTATATAATTGGGTCTACTCCAATTTGTATGAGTAATTAAACATAAACTGAGCTAAAAGATGAAATTATTTATTAGATCACTGCTGGAAATACTGGGGACTAGGGAAACTCAAGCTTATGGACTGACTTGGGATGCAGTTACTGGATACCTTAGCTTCTGCAGAAAGAAGTCTTTAGTATGAGCAGCACAAGGCAGAGATAGAGAGACATGGAATTTCTTGTTTCTGCACCACTCATGACATATCGTGTCACAGCAGTTTTCATATTGCTCTTTCCTACCAAACAGAAAGGTGGGCCAGACCGTCTCTGTAGCAGTAGTGGCAGAATTCTGCGTAGTAGAATGCTATAAGTGGCAGAACACCAAATACAAAATAAGAAATGCTGGGTAGCAACCAGAGATTTATTTCATGTAAAAATTGAATATAGTTAAGTGATAATAGATAATTGAATATAGTTAAGTGATAATAGATAACATCTAGGCTGAGTGGAGGATTGCAAAGAAATTAAGTCATTCAGTTTCAAACGTGCTAGAAATGCGAAAAGATGCGAACTTCCTCTGCGTTTAGGGAGAGTAAAAAATTGCAAGCAAACATAAACCCTGTGCTTTCTGCAACTCTGATACAGTGACTCACTTTTACGAGGACACTTTTCCACTTCATTCTTTAAAGCAATCGTTTAGGGCTCAGGGGGATGGTCACCCACCTGGAGAGCTGTGCAAGTGCCCGCATCTCGCTCCCCAGGAGCGCCCGCGGCCCCGCCGCTGCCCCGCTCCAGGCCCCGATTCTGCCCTGGCCCTGCACCGCTCCAAGTCCCGCTCCTGTCCCTCTCCTGCCCCGTTCCTGCCCCGCTCCTGCCCCGGTCCTGCACCGCTCCAGGCCCTGCTCCAGCCTCTCTCCTGTCCCTCTCCAGTCCTCTCTCCTGCCCCGTTCCTGCCCCGTTCCTGCCCCGTTCCTGCCCCTCTCCTGCCCCTCTCCGGCCCCTCTCCTGCCCCTCTCCTGCCCCTCTCCGGCCCCTCTCCTGCCCCGTTCCTGCCCCTCTCCTGCCCCTCTCCTGCCCCGTTCCTGCCCCTCTCCTGCCCCTCTCCTGCCCCTCTCCTGCCCCGCTCCTGCCCCTCTCCTGCCCCTCTCCCGCCCCGTTCCTGCCCCTCTCCTGCCCCTCTCCTGCCCCTCTCCTGCCCCTCTCCGGCCCCTCTCCGGCCCCTCTCCTGCCCCTCTCCTGCCCCTCTCCTGCCCCGTTCCTGCCCCTCTCCTGCCCCTCTCCGGCCCCTCTCCGGCCCCTCTCCTGCCCCTCTCCTGCCCCTCTCCGGCCCCTCTCCCGCCCCGTTCCTGCCCCTCTCCCGCCCCTCTCCTGCCCCTGTCCGGCCCCGCTCCTTCCCCGCTCCGGCCGCGCGGGTCCCACGTTCGCGGCGCCCTCTTGCGGCGGCGCGGGGCAGAGGCGCGGCCGGGCCGGGGACGCGCGCGGCACACGCGTGAGTGGAAGAAACAAAATCAGATATAACACCTCCTGTCCCAGTGTGTATTCCATTCATTTGCAGGATGTTTTTCTAGGAAAAATATCGCCCCCCACTCGCTTTCCTTCTTCCTGTCTCCCTGAATTATCAGTATTACAAAACAGGGAGTCTGCTTCGTTTGAATCAAGCCTCCCACCTTATTCCCTAAGTGCAGTCTACTTTTGTTTCAAAGAGAAAAAAGTACCGATAAAACTGTACTAAGATTTTCTTGGAAAATCATGCTTTATTCTTTACAACAATTGCTATTTAATATGTGGTCCTTTTTCTGTTAAGCATCGATTGACAGATTAACAGACTATTAGTGCATATACTTCTAAATTCCATTCAGAATTCCTATTGGTTCACCTAAGACTCCCATCCTGATGTTTTTGCTATCAGAAAACTCTCCAGTGAGCTGTCCTCATGACTTAGGACCATGGCCCATGCCTCCAGAAAACACTTAAATATGAAGTCACACAAACTCAAATCCCTCAACACGAAAAACATATTCCTTCACTTGCTTTCCAACAGAGAGGTAACACAAGATACATTTAACTCAGAAGCTGGCCTTTGGTAGGGGCCAGCATTATATATTCAAACAGAATTCTAATAATATTGGGCGAATACAAGGAACAACCATCTAGGACTCTAACAACAACTTCTGGCAACATAAAATCTTCACAAGTCAGAAGCTGACAGTGGACTATTGTTTCTACAAGCCCCAACAGACCAACCCCTCACAAAGTTCTCCAAGCATTTAAATACTTTCTGGTTTTTCCATCATACTGTGGCAATAAGTTCCATGAGGTCTCCTTTTTTTTCTTAGTTTAGTGCATGATAGGCCAAAAAAAAAAAAAAAAAGCACCACTCCTCATATAATGAAAAACAGTGAGCAACTGTTCTATTTCACCTAGACACTCAAAATCGTCTGAATATCTACCACAACCACTTACTCATAAGCCAGCTGTTTTCCAGAAGGAAAACGGTGTCTTCCTTCTATTTACTGCCTCCCCACATCTAAGTCTTTCCACGTCTCTACTGGTCTGTTTGCCTGCTTTTTGCCTTTTCCAGTTCTACTGTTATCTTTCTGAAGTTACACACTGATGTAGCAAGATTTTGCATTCTGCTCTTTGTAAACTTCCTGATGGTGGCTCTCATGGAACCAGAACACTGATTGCAGCAATCCATCAGGTCCTTCTTTTGATGGCAACACTAGCTGAGAGTCCAGTATTGTATTAGAGTTCGCATTGTTTCCCACTCTCCACCATTCTTTTGCATCTACTGACACAAAGTCATTTAAACATTTTATCAGTCACTGCCTCCACCATGAGACCTTTATGTGATTCCCAGCTATTAATTTCAGGCAGCTAAATCTGTATTAGCAGAAATGTTATTACTTGACCATTCACTGTTTCCCCTGATCAGAAAACGCTGTCTGTAAGTGTCCATCAGCAGCCTTCTCCACTCTGGAGCCTAGGCATTTATTCTTATTTTTCTTTCTGTCTTTTAATGAACACATAGTCTGTGAGAAGAGAGTCTGTAAGACTTCTTGGTGAAGACTCTTGTTAACAGCATTTTGAAAAGCCAAGTATGTTGTATTAACCAGCATTTTCAGTGTCTCCTTCAATGAACTTTCTAATAGATTTGTGAGGCACTGCTTCCCCTTGTAAAATGGAAGTAAACTTCTTCATCTCTTCCTTATTGTATCATTCATTCCCATTTGCCCACTAATCTATTCTTTGCCAGAATTTTTGCCGAAGAACTTTCTTTTGCTTCAAGGACTTCTTAAATAATTGATGTCATGTGCCAAATCTCATTCCCCTCCAGTTAGTAACTCAGCAATGTCTTTCTTGTGTTACTTTAAAGTCTTGACTGAATACCATATGGTCATAATATTTATCATTTCTCTTACTAATATCTTTTCTTGAAGCTGTGCTCCACCAGTAAAGCAAATACTGCACTAGAGATACTAGCATCAGAACAAAAATATAACAGCCACACGAATGCCAGTCCTAATATGTTCAGAGAATTTTCTCTGGTTGGCTTTGAACTGGCACTCTGTATGTTATATGCCGTATCATTCATCTTCTAACGTACTACATAAAATCAGCGAAAAGTCCAAGTTTATGCATGCTTACTAAATGAGCGGAAATGCATTCACCTCCCCATGTTTGAACCAGATGAAACTTGTACTGACAGATGATCTGCTAGCATGCATTGATGATGATGGAACATCCGCCTCACACTTCATTTAGAGGTCAATTTCCCGATAAGATATGCTTAAAAAGCTCAAACCTCCATTTCACATGGGTTCAGAAGTGATTACGTCAATTCATGGGAGAATGAGCAAATGCTCATCTGGACTCACTGCAGATCACTGGAATCTGCTACCACATAGTGTTCCTATGTCTCAGTATGCCAGCCCTAGTTTATTCTTCTTCAGACATGTGCTAATGTTCACAGTTGGATTCAGACACTAAGCAAGAGAGAAATAATTTGATCTACCACCAATCCCATGTGGTCTTTAAGTTTTACTTGTCCTGAAAAAAAGTCATTTTTACTCCAACAAAATATTTCAGATTCACTGTTCCAAAACTTACATCTCACCTCCCAGTTATATCTCATCATCCTCCACATCTTATGAACACATCTTAAGAATACATCTTATGTATTCATGTAAGAACTTCCTGTGAACATCAGACCATGTTCTGTGTTACCTTAGGCTTCTCTCCAAGAAGCAAGCTTAGTGGAAAAAGGGAGATCAAAGAGACTAAAGACAAATGTAAGGAGTTAATTTGCAAAGGCCAGGACAAGAAAGGAAGTGAGTAGCACTATGTGCTTTCTAGTCCTCCATGCCTTGGGCCATGGGAACACACAGTTATTATGAGATCAAATTCTTCTGGATTCTTAAAATATAAATTCTTTTTTAATGAATCTACACACAGAATCAAGACAATGTCCTCATGAATACAGATAAGCAAAACACTTGAAAGTGGAATCGAAGACTGTAAGGGAATTGATTAGTAACATACTATCTCCTGATGTTTCTGATGGGCAAAGTACCTCACTTCAGGATGGGATTTTTTTTGTTGTTGTGGAGGTTTTTTTAAAGAAACCTGTGGTGTTTCAAATTTGTCTTTGAAAACCTCTTATCTTTTTCTCTTTGCACAGAGAAAGTTATGCCACAATAGAATTCCAAGTAGTCATGCCTACCGAATATACACGCAGTCATACTGCTCTTGAAATGAACTGTACTTACCAGAATAGAACACATATTTGAGAAGTCCTAAATGTGCCTCTCTGTATAATACCAAACCCCAAATATTTGAAAGATTAGAAATCCAGACATAAGGCTGTCCTGAGTCACTGCACTGCTGTCCCTGCATTAACATTGTAGTAGGGAAAAATATCTTGTTCCATACACACATCTGCATATTACATATGCATATTATATGCATCTTGCAAGAGTTCATTCACATGTGATAGGAAAAGGCAAAAGGGTTTTACACTGTTTCATCTGTATTGCCTGAAATTTCAGGTATCTCAAATATAATGATGAAAAATTCATACTGTAGCACACAATGCTTCTTGCTGTTCCTTGGCACAGTGATAATTAGCCAAGTTGCCAAAAGAAGTAAATAAATTAACCACTAATAGGATTCAAGTGTGCATTTAAATACATTTTTTCTGAGTTTAGGGTACAGGGGGAGAAGAAGACAGAAATCTGTATAAGAAGAATCATTTAGGAAACAGAGCTACAAAAAGCCTGCACTATTCAAATGCCCTATGAAGTCACTAGCATCTAGGGGAGAGAAGAAAATACTGAGAAATCAGTGATTTACATTAAGTTTTCTCTCTGACCTGGAATACGTTTTGCTTTGTGCTCTGGTGGGATTAAGAAAAAAGGAATGATAAGCAGTTCCAGAGAAACAGATTCATTTTAATATGTACCTTATGTTCCTTATGTTCCACCCTTATGCTCCAGTTGTTAGCAAAGCAGTATCAGGGAATCCTACACTACCACTGACATGTTGAATCGATATCATTTACTGTGACATTAATAAAATGCACCTACCTTCATAATCAAACAAACCAAAAAAATGTCCTGATCCCAGTTAATTGTTGTTACTCTCTCTCAAAAATGCCACTGGAACTTTATTGTTACATAGAAAAACTGCTTCACATTAGAGAAGAATTTATCCAGTAAGATAGAAAATGTTGTAACTGTGATTACATCTCAAGATCAGGAATGTACTTGCCACATACATAGTTTTAAAGAAACACAGAATATACGATCTACAAACTTAGTAACTGCAGTAACTCATTTCCAGCCTTGGTAAGCCAGATTATCACCAACTGAAGAATGTATTGTACATTTTCATACTGAGAGAATTTACTGCACCTTCTTTAACAGGTTGAACAAATGTTCTGATAAGAAACCAGCTGATTGTAACGTGGAATGTACACAAAATGTAACAAAATAAATTATCAAAAGGGACACATTTCTTAGACCGCATGGGAACACATTGGGAAGCATGCCAACAGTATGCTCTGTAGTTTTTGAGTCAGAATTATGGAGCCAAATAAAATATAAACTTACTTTTTTTGTGATCCATTTTTCGTGACACAGATGGACGGGTAGGACTTAATATTGGCAGAGTGGTTATCCTCTCTGTGTTGTTAAAAGAAGCATCTGTAGACCACAAAGTCCCCTCCTCTGCAGCGGCAAACAACTGGGTGTTGTTTTCAGAGCCCTCTGCCAAAGCAGTGTCATAGGCAGGCGGATGATGGAGCTCCGTGGCTTGCGTTGGGAGAGCCAAAGAATTTTCCTGGAAAGACTCTCCAAGTATATTAGACTTCTGGTTCATTTGGTCAATGTGGGATAAAGGCATGGTGGTCCAGGAAGAGGGCTGTGTGCCAAGATCCACTGTCGGATCAGTCTTGGAAGTATTTTCAACCATGTTTGGCAAAAGATCATCAGAGGTTTCAAAGTCACCATTAGCTGTGAGGCCCTCACTTCCGTTTGAATAAAAGCATGTTTTTTCTAGCACTCCTGGAAGAGAGGAAAAAACCCATCAAAATTACTATCACCTGGGAGAATAAGTGTTACCAATTTGTTTTGGAAAGTTAATAATAAATATAATTACACAGATTTTAAAAGTATTTTTATTTCAAACCTAAAATTAAAGATAACTAAGAATTTTATGTAGCAACAAAAAAACAGTAGCACATAAAGTATAAGCTATGTCTGCTGCAGGATAAATAGAGAAACAAATGCTTCCATGAGCTTAAAAGGTTTTAATCTTATATATAGTATGTCAGTGAATACTTACATGTTTAAAACTACAGAACGCAATTTCAAGGAGCTCTAACATGCATTCATTCTATCATTGTGTCAACAAGACAGACAATACTTTTTTTTTCTCCTTTTAAATTGCATCATCTCTTATTTGCATAGTACCACCATCTCCAGAAACCCAGTTCTGAAGCTTCAAGGGAACCAATACATTTTTAATATAGCTCACATTCACTAATTGGTAAAATTGAAAGAGGTACTGTTTTCTCTATATAGGATTACGTAATTTAACCACCACTGCTAAATATATCCCCATGAGTTCTTTGTCATTCTTCTCTTATTCTGAATTTTAAATACAGTTGTTATCTAAAACTTTAATCACTTGCTGGCTTTATTTGTTGATAATTTATTATGTTATAGACAAAAACAAACTTTGCTTAGTTGCTGTGTTGAATAGTTGCAAGTAATTATAATTCACAGATCAAAACAGCTGCACAACTGTAAGCAGATGTATCCCACAAGCATCAGGAATTTAAACTACACAGTAAGAGAATCTATCTTTAACCATTAATTCAAATAATGAAGAAGACATCTTGAACACATATAAAACATATAATTTAGTTATCTATAATAAAAATTACAAATAGTATCTCAATTTTTTTAACCAAATATATTAGAATCTTACTTAATGCTAGAACAAAAGAACTACTACATATCACAATATGAGAAGCTATTGGTAAATAGCAAAAGCAATTTTTGCCACTGGCTTGTCATATAAAAGAGCTTAACAACATAATAAACACAGTTCACCTAGACTTGATTATAAAAAAAATTAAAAAGAATCCTCAAAACATAAAGTCCCCCAAATGTTTCTAAGTACCTTGGCAACAATTGATAATTTTAATAACTTTTCTTCATATGAATTTGATCCTTCATTAGCTGCTTGGTACAGATGAACCCCACAGGGCAGGGGGATTGGAGTTAGATGATCTTTCTATGACTCTGTGACTCCTAAGTCCATACAATGCCCACCACCATCTCTCCTAGGCTTCGTTTTCGGTTTGGTTATTGCATTTACCAAAATGGCCGGTTGCACCATCACCTCTCAGTCAGGCCTTGTACACCCCCCAGCACCCCAGGCTCTTTCCCTAGACAAACCCACCCCTCTGCCAACCCCAGGCACCACACACAGCCCAAGAGGGTACCCTGAGCCCCTTCCCATTACTGAATTCCTCTTCTCACTTCTTCATGCACTCTGCAGTTGACTGGTCTGAAATTCAAGGACTGGGCAGGAGGAAATGTTTATTAATCACAGCCACAAGTAACTAAAAATGCCAGAAGAATTCAACTTCCAGTTACAGTCTGAAATGACTTTGGATTGGAAAGCTTTAAAGGTAGGAAGAAAAGAGAACAAGAATAGCTGAGAAGGGGCAATGTCAACATTTTCTTTTTCACTGAGTAACCTTCATAGCAAATGCAAACATCAAGAAAAACTTCTGAAATTTCTGAAATATAATGAGTTTCAATGGAGCAGTTACCATTTGAGATTTACTATATCCTCATTTATCCAGCCTGGATTATTTTGGCTCCAATGTCACTAGCTGTGAGTAAATCTTTATGTCTAACTTCTACTGGACAAACCCAGGGGAACTTTATATAAATATAAATGTTAAGGTTTCTGGTTTTCTACCAGCAAATGTTCATTGGGGTTTGGAGGAATTTACTGTGTGTATTTTACAGAAGCAACTAATAATCTCCCACCTGCAAATTGTTTAAGTAAAATTTTTTTGTTTGAGTCCTCTGGTCAGACCAAGAGGGAAGAATGAATCTGCTGCAGTTTCACAAATAGGGACCAGTATTAATATGATTTGCTAAAGTCTAAGGAAGTGTGAGTGGTTGTGCTCAGAAATTGTGCTCACTTAGGTGTAGCTTAATTTGGATGCCAGATATTTGCATCCAAATAAAGCACGGAATCTCTGTAATTCAGAAGCCTACTTTGTTTCAAGTCTCAAACTTTACTGGTTTTTCTTGCAGTTTTCAAAAAGTTAAGACAAGCTTTTTTAACTCATTTGGGAAAGTGCATAGTATTTTTCCATAATTCAAGAATAGCTTAAGGCTTTTTTTCCACATTCTCTCTCCTCCTCCCTAGACTTGTCTCTTCTCCTCCACTCAGCATAAAAATAGAAAAGGTCTGTAAAACATTGGTCCCAATGAGCTATTAATAATGATTTAAAATTAAAGTTAAAATTATTAGCTATTTATATATCACCCAGCAGAATAGGAGGCAATACGTTACAAGACAGGTAAACTCTTGAAAGATGACTGAAAAATCTTTTTGGCTTAATACAGCGGTCAAATAAATACTGTGAATCAAAATATTGAAGCTACCCACTGGATTCTATCCTCTTCTCATTCAGACTTATTTCATTCTTTTTCTGGAACAACAAATAATAGCTATGTCTATCACTGCCATGAGGTCATTTGCTTCATTCACTGAGATCCCCAAATGCTTGTTTGCTTCTTCAACCCATCTTTCCAACAACAGCATTTTTCTTCTATTTTCACAGTTTCCTAGTGATAACAGCTCCTCTTCTTAAGAGGGGGGCCACACAATGTACCACTTCAACAAAAAAAGGACTTCCTAATTGTATCATCTCAGATGACAATGAGTAGTATTAAAATCTTTTTTAACATTTTTTCCCTCCGAAATAACATGAGCCTGGCTCAGGTACATATGCCCTAGAGGGAGGCAGGCATAGGCTTCTGGCATTCCCCACCAGCTAGCTCTAGATGACAACTCTGTTTCCATTTAGTATGTAAAGAGCTTTGGGTCACTTTCCTGAGTCACCTCATTCTTCCCACACATTTTCCTCCTACCCCTTTTCCTCCTTTTACCAATGCACCATAGTGAATTTAGTCACTTTATTCTGGGCTGCAGAGTGCACTCTCTGAGTCGGGCTCCCACTTGCTTTGATTTTAACCTTTCCCTCCACCCTCCCTAAAAACACTTGCTGGAGTTGTTTTTGTAGCATCTATATTTAAATTTCAAGATGCCTAAGAAAACAATGCTTTAAAACAATCAGTTCTTTTTTAATCTCTTCAGTGAAGAGAAATTAATTACCCTCTATCAATGTTTGCTAACAGCCATACAACACAATACAGAACATGCATTTTATTCATGTATCCAGGCACACTATAGCCAACTGTCCTTCAGACTTGAGTTCATACAGAGCTGTAGACAGTAAATCATAAGCCAGATAGTTAATTAGTTGAGAAATAGATGTAACCATTTTGGATTTGTGCCTCCAGCTACGACTGGACTCAACCAGATGACACAAACATACAGTATGCTGGCCTTCATTGTGCTTGGCACGAAACAGAGGTGCTGGGACCAGATTCATCCAGTTCAAAGCAATGCTTTACCAGCAGTTTTACTGATCATTTTCCAGTTGCTGTTCATTTTTGGGGAATTAATGTTTTGCTTAAATATGAAACAGAGCAAAGCGGCCTACCAAAGTATGGGTAATGGATGAGGGAGTTGCAAAGGAAATAAAGCGCTGGTTCACTACTACAGCTGGCCAACACATACCAACTGAGCTTTCCCCTGCAGGGTCTATACCTGTGACTGCACCCTGGAGAATTGGGCACATTACTGATACTGGGACAGTCCCATAGTACACCAAACAATTGCACATCAGTTGACCTGTAGTAATAAACTTTATCCTGCTCTCTTTCTTTTCTTCTTTCTTTTCTTTTCCTTCCTTTCTTCCTTTCTTTTTCTTTCCTTTGTCCATCTGTAACTATAAAGCATGTTTCTTTCCCAGAAAAATACCTGCAATGGGAACCAATGCTTGTACAATAAAAAAAAAAATTTAATTTGGTATAATGCTTATTAGCATGCAAAGGACTTTTTAAAGACAGTGTTTCAAGTGGTTTAGAACACTTTCTCTCTACAAGGAAAAGAACATTCATTCCTTACAAAGTGTTCTTCTGCAGTTCGACAAGCACTCGTCTTGTATTTTTACTCAAAAGAAAGTGCATCTCTATTGACAATTTGCTTTGTCTTTCCTTTGTACACAGTTCTAACAGAATTACTTTTTCAAGGCTTTGGATCTTGAATAGTTGGATAGTAAGTAATTTCTGAAAGATTGATTAATGTCATATTCTGAAAACAGGGCCCCATGACACCTCAAGTAGGATATTCTCCATTACTACAATATAACTGTACTGTTCTTCCTGTTTCCTTCCACCAATACTAAGTTTTCTGTTTCTTCAGTGTCAGAACTTGCAATGAGTGATGTGCAGACAACAAAACAGATGCAAGGAAAATGCACAGAAAATTCTCAGGTGCATGCACATTTTTTTCATGTGTATATGCCTTAATTAAAAAATATTACAGAAGGAAAAGAATAATGACCTAAAAATTTACCACAGGAAATAAAATATTTTCTAGCAAAATATAAAAGGCCTAATTTCCTGATGAATTAATCACCAAAGTCAAGTCAAAAAAGTTCATAAGGTTCAAAACTATATGCTGGAGCTTTCTATTTATGTTTATTGCACCAGTGAAAGATACTAGAATGACAACCACAGAATTTAACGGCTCAGTTTTGTGAAAAAAAAGTAAAAACATAATTTCCTATATATTAAATAATTTTATTAGCCGGTCAACACTATCAACTTATTTCTTACACTGTAGGACTTCATTCCAATACTAGAATTCAGTTATTATCAACCTGAAATGCATGTGAAATATTATTCTGGATGTAGTGTGTTCCCAGTAACTAAAACAGACTATATTATATTACACAGACTTTAAAAATGGCCACAGAATTAATTTATCTCATTCTGGTCATCAAATATATTTGCTTCTAGGCTATCAATGCACAGAAAATGAAAGCTGCAGAGAAGAATATTGAATTACAATATATTAATTCAAAAGATGCTTCTGAAGGGACCTTTGCCAGTTTTAGACTTGGGTTATAACACCAAGCCTTATTCTTTACCCTAGAGTAAATACATTGACTTAAGAAGAGATGGTCAAATTTTTTCCTATGTTATTAGGATCAGAAGAGGCCCCATTTCCCAGAGGATTTCGTACACTTTAATGACCGGTCAATACATGCCTCAGGAGGAGACTGAGATGTAAATACACCTGCTTTTTTATCTGCTTTCTCACCAAAGAATGGAAATCTAGGGCAGAGGATATGAAAGATACAAATGGAATGCTAAACATAAGGAAAGCAAATTTAATGGCTTCATATTTCCTAATTGCAAGACTTACTTGATCTTAAAGCATTTCAGACTGTTCTTAGTTCAGAGACACAACCCGAGAGTGACTTGTCAATCATAACATTCACTAGCTTCGGGGGTTTTTTAACTTCCTTAACTTAAACTAAATTAAAAGAACAGGTCTGCAATCCTTGTTGCATATCCTTTACAGACTGAATTGAGAAAACAGATTTAAGTTGTCCTGATTTTGACAGTGCTATTGAGACATGTTTAGGTTTCCCCTATGCTTGCTAATTGTTTGACTGTTTGATGTGTCTTGAAATTGCAGTGTGTAAAATAGGAAAATAGATTCATATCTGTATATCTGCATGCTAGACACATTACCCCACTTGTTTCAGATGTGCTTCTGAAGTACTTAAGAAAGCTCAACTAGAAAATATTATCACTAACAAAAAGCAACAGGCAAAAATCCCGAAACCCCTCAGCACTGAAAGTAATTTTTTTTCTTTTTTTTCCTAAAAAAATAGTGTTTTAACCTAGTATTACTGTCTTTTTCATGATGTAGTTGAAGCAATTTGATGATATGTCAGCTTCTCTAAAGGTAACAAAGGGAAGACTTTTTTAAAAATTTATGGTAATAAATTAGCACATTTTAATTATGTAAAACATACACACAAAATTACTTAACAGACTAAGCCATTATGAAATCTAATATGCCTTGAACCAGTTTCCACAAAATATATTTGGGGTTCTGCATTGATGCATATTTTGTATGTAGAAGAAATGAACATAATTTTCCTTAGTTAAACAGTAATATTTTTAATGTTGTTCAGAATAATTTGTGGCTATTGATAAATTAAATTTCACCTAAAACAAGAATCAGATTTGCATATGAATGTGTGACATAAACGGATAAATATTCTATTCCACTGACAGTGATCTAAAGTTATAAAAAAAATATCTTTTGTACTTATAAAATGACTGCTGAAAGCTATCTACATTCTACACGTTCATGAATGCGTGCTCCTCAAAAGTCTTCCTTGAGAAAATTAGAAAAGGTTTCCTCATCAATACTTTAGATATGTCTTAAAGATATAAATCTAAATAGCATATTTATTTCTCTGCAACAAACAGTCACTAGGTAGATTCATTTTGTTAGGTAGGTGTGCTAAGATATATGTCTAATGTCCACAATTATATTAGCACCTGAGAATGTGGTCTTAGTCCCCTTAATTTGAAAAGTGTTTCCTTAATTAAAAAAGCACTCACCTACAAAGGTAAGCAGGATCACCAGCAGAAGGATAAGGGCACAGATGCATGGAATGAGTATCAGGAGCAAAAGTCGAAGGAACTTGGCAGAAGCCAGTTTCTGAGAGCAACCATCCCCCATATTATCCTCATCTGTTCCTAAGACCTGAAAAACAAAAAAGCAGTTTTATCATTCTGGTGACCATTAATAAATCCTTTGTTTTCAACAACAGCAAATTGTATTTGAACTTTCTTTCTGGTGGACAGTCCAGTGCCATCCATATAATTTAATTAACTTTACCCAATATCCACAGACTTATAGCTTCATTGAAATTTCGAAACATTTATGATGAACTGGAAGTTGGATGGGCATTTTATTTGAAGAAAAAAAAAAGGGTAAAATACATATTAAACTGAAGGAATAAGGCTAAATACGGATTATTTTATAATTTATAAAAGTCCATTACTAATTATTCAAGAGCTCTATGTTCTTGTTTCTTTTATTAAGGAATCAAGGCGCTATTATAATCTTTGTTTTAAGTGACAATAGAAGACTTATTATGCCCAATAATGGTGTCTGATTTTTTAAGTACTTTATAAAATTATAACTTAACACAGTACTCTGTAGAGTTTGCAAATCACATTTCCTGTTCTTTGAATGAAATACAAAAGAATAGAGAAAAACTATTTTCTGAATTCTATTGAGCTGCACAAAGTACAAAAATTCAAACCCTTGCAAAAGCCTAAACATGCATTTTATATTTTTTAAACCTAACTCCATTAAGACTATGATCTCAGATCCTGGAGAAATGTCATACTTTTTAAAAAGAAACAAAAACAAAATTCCAAATTCATATTTAAGAGCAATATTGAAACTGTTATGAGGTTAATGCCTCTTTATTTGAAATTGACTAAAAAACCCTAATTTTCCCTGTGATAAGGTGAAATTGGATGATAGGATTATTAATTCCAGACAGTGTCTTCCCAAAGGATGACTAATAGTTTATCCTCTTTGTCAGGAAGATCAATCACATCAAAGTTGGTCATGACAGGACAGAAGAGTAAATTCATCCATTACCCTGACAGCCAAAGAACCCAAAGAACCTCAAGAGACTGAGGTCTATAACATAAATAATATTAGTCTTGTAAATGCCAGACTCTGTGGGTTATCCCTTTGGCTGGCTCTGCTGGACGTGCCTTTCTGTAAAGAGCAGCTTATCAGACTGACTGGCACAAAAGGAAGTTGAACTATTTCTTAAGGAATTGCTGCCAAGAGACTGGGTTTCTACCACCCACAACCTCACTGCCCATTTACTGCCGTGACTGAGAAGACTGTAGGCATTTGCAGAATAATTTTCCATCTGACTGCAATGTTGCTTGTTCCAGCATGGATCAAAGACTATTTGGAAGAAAACTTTCCTTTCTGATATTAGAATTATCAACTATTCCTGATAGCCCTGTCTGCTACACACTGTAGACCATCTACAGACAGCAGAAACTAAGAAAAGTGCATTTGTGAAATTGTATGTATCTTTTCTGACACTGCTAAGCTTCATGTCATCTGACCACTTTGAGACTCATCCAGTGCACTGTCCCATTTGACTTTTATTCCTACTTCCACCATTCAAAGTAAAGACATTAAGACTGAAAATGCATACGGTACTGGTATGGTGTGAGCTCCCAGCAGTATTTCACTTGATAATCCTCCTCCTATTCCAGTGATTCAGTCTCAACACAGTCCTAACACTAGGTTTATCTAGCAAGCAGGATGGTAAACTTAAAGATGTTGGATTTATCTGATCATCTGAAACAGCCAACTCAGGATGAGAATAAAGAGTGGTAGCTCTGTCTATTGGAATAGCCTGGGTGAGATGACAAGGTCTGCAATCTGATCCTCATTTTCCACAACAAGAGAAATATAAATAATATTGGAGAGAGTTAATTGGTTGTCAGAAGCGTTTTTCTTAATCAACAGCTTATTCAGAAGTTGCAAATGTTTCAAACCAGGATTTTAGGATATCTCAGCTTAATTACCACCCTTATCCATGAGTGACATCTAAAACATCCAGGCACAGATAAAGTTTAGAGCATCACAACTACATGAACGCACACTTGTCTTGAATCAGAGCATGCCATCCCTCGAAATAATGATATTCTGTAAAAAAGAACCCAGTTTTTCTGGGCCAGACAACAAGGAGCAGGACCATCACTACATAGCCCAGCGATCAGGGCACTCGGGAGCCGATTCTTAGTTTCTTCGAGACAAATAAGCTTTAGATCCAACTCATTTTCCTAAAGGAATGACTCCCAACACCAAGATGTACTTCTTGCAAGTCCCAAGCAGAAGTGTCCAGCTCTACCCAGTGTAATACAAAGTAAATTCTGACCCATGACTCCACAAAGAGTTTGTCTTAGGAGTAAAAGCTTATCAAGGAAGAACAAAATTGTATTCTCAAATAATTGAAGAAACATAAAAAAGCAGTATTCACCATCACTTTTTGACTCCTTTTGTGAGAAGGGGGTGATCCTGAATACTTTGGAGGTACATGAGATCTTAATAATCTCAAACACGGCTGTATAACTGAGCAGAGTTACCACCACTGTTGTACATATGCCTTAGAGTTAACCTACCAGAAACATTAAATATGTCCCAATTAAAACAGTGAGCTTCTTGCGATCCTCTGCTTCTGTGAGAAATGTTTTCTAATGTCTCCTGGCATTCTGAATACTACTTACTTTACATAACTAAATGAGAACATCAAACATTTTCTTTCTTGTCCACTCCTGAGAACAATAAATCTCAATCTTTGTATTGACAGTTCTCTGCCACAGATTTTAAAATGGGCTGTTGTATCCAAATTTGCTTTCAGTGGCTGCTCAAGAAAAGAATGTTGTATTGTTAAAGACATGCTTCTCTAAAAACCATTAATTGCTTGTTCTGTAGAGCAGCAAAGTGGATATTTTTAGGCAACTAAACAGCAAGTTGGATTTTTCCCTTCTACAGGAAAAGACCTTATGAAAAACAATACACCTGTGTACAATTGTAAAATGTATTGAAAAACAATACATCAGTGACTAGGCAAGCCTAAACTTCATTTTTCCAGTTTCCCAATTTTACCAGTTTTCCATCACTGGAACATCAACATGAAGTTTTTTCCATCAATTTCTGTGATGAATATTGACTCAAACTAGAGATAGTTTGGTTCCTATATCAACAACAAGATTTTAATGAAGTGTCCTATAGATAAACATGAATGCATTACACCTACTGTTTCTATATTCATTGATAGTGTTTTTCTTCCTCTTGCCACCAAATATTGCAATACACAAAGGATACACGCACCAGCTTAAAGTGCTCTAGTATGACAATGGTATCTGCACAAACTTCAGACGTGCTCTGTTCTCTCAGTCCTAATAAATAATGGAATAGAGGCACAAATAATAGACTAAAGACATAAATAATGGAATCTTCAGATAAAAATGGGCCTTTAGAAGGAAACAGAGGTGAAAAATGCTTATTCCTTTGCTCACTTCAGGCTTCTAAGTTAGTGGCCAAGAAAAGAAAGTCTTCCTCAACTCTCTGTATAGTTAATAGTTTCTCTGACTTATTCTCTAAGTCTGTAAGACTGATGTACCTGGTCAATACATATTTATCTCCCTTTCTAAGGGAAGGACAAGAAGACTTAAAAACAGAATCCTTAAGGGCCCACTGAAAGAAATCAACTCTAAATGCTCAAGATTTCTGCATCAAATAGACTTAGCCAAAAATCTATAGCACTGGATGAAACATACTCTCAACACTCGAAGAATACTGGTTAAAGTTCTGTTCCTACCATTGTTGTTAGAAAACTCAATTTAAGAAATTTTTTTTTCGGAATTAAATACTATGTTAGGAAATATGGGTGTTGGTTTTTCTAAGGCAAGAGGCCATCTGCTTTTAATACAAACAGGTTTTGTACTTAAGAATATATTCAGAAGAGAGGATGCCTAAAAACATCGGATAATTTCTTCTGACAGCTAAAAAGTTCTGTCCCTAATGAAATTACATTAACCACTGCTTATCTGAGTGTCATTCAGTAATTACTGCAATAAAGGAAATAGACTATAAAGAAATTCTGAACAAAATTCAGTGCAGATTTTAAAAAAATTCTAAGTTTATCTAGAACTGCTGGATGAGACTGCTCAGTTTATTTTCTGGAACCACAGAGGCAGAAAAAAGGTAAGATGGAAAAAAAGTGTGGAGTCCCATCTGACTACAGAAAGACTAAAAATTCATTGGACCAAAATTCACAGCTTATTTTCTGCAAGATGTGGAAAGAATCTGATCTCATGGCTGTCATTTCAATAACATGCCTGTCATATTAAAGCAGAGAAATGACAGATTACATTAAGATTTATGGGTGAAAAGCCTATGGTAGCATGCAATTTTCCTTTTAGATACTAAAAGTATCTAAGTTACTAGTCTATAAAACAGCCTGAATCATAGTATAAGCAGTCGATAAAAATATCTCCTGCTGTTGTCACCACAGAACTAACAGATGTTCTCCCAATAAAGAAGTATCATTAGGGCTAATTGCCTACTGTCAGTATCTTCTGTGCATGATGAGTCTCTACACAGAAATGCAGAAGACACCTCTTAGATCAGAAGCATTAAAATATCTCAAGGAAGCACGCACCAAAGCACTATGTAGTGTTTGTACTGGAAAGAAGGGGAAAGAAGACAAAGCACTACCATGAAATGCAGAGAGAATGTCATGAGTGGGCAGTAAACAGGTGGCCTTGTAGAAGTTCTTATAATGCCACTGAGGAATCTTCTACCAAGTCAAGCAATAGTTCATGTGGGGAAAATACGTAAGATTATGAAAACTATCTGCAGCTCTTTCCATATCCTTGATATTGTTCCTCTTCTAATACTGAAGCAGCGCTCAGTTGTCAGCTCCTGTGCTTTTATCAGCTCTCATGATGCTGGTCTTAAATCTCTAGATACTGGACTGACGTGACCATGCCAGCCATTACAGCTTTCCCTTTGCCATTTAAGGAAGATGGTTCCCACTTCTTATAGCTACAGAGCAAAAACTAAACATTTGAAGTGTCAGCGTTTAAGCACAAAACATCATATATATAAAAATTTAACCATACACATTCTTACAGCCTTTTCTGTTCAACTCATAATATTCAAATGCCTGCTACTGAGTAACAGAAGCTGCAAATGGTCTACACTTTTTATCAGTTCTGTCCTGTTTACATGAATATTAGGAGTCAGAAATGCACCTCTATTTGACTACTTTAATGTCAAAAAAATATAACACCATACTTTAATAGTCATTATAACAAGTAGAAAGCATAAGATAAATTCTCCAAAGGAAAAAAGTCACATGCTAAAACCACAAACATGCAAAAAGTTGCAAAATATTTCATTTTCAATGTTAGAGAAATCGGAGAGCCAAGCTGAAGTGGACCCTGAAGAATGAATGTTAAGACAGCATAAGAAACTGGATACTAAGCAGCTTTTGTCTGCAGATACACCAAATTTCAGTGTACACAAATTGAAGAACAGAAGTGTCATAGTTACTCTAAAAGGAAATAGTGCCATTTAGAGGAAAAAAAACCCTTTCATGCAGCAAAGCAGCAAAAAACCCCCAAACACCTTTCCAGACAGCAAGGCAGAAAAAAACCCCAAACAAACAGCCCTGTTCATACAGCAAATCAGCAAACATGAAAAGTATGTTATTATCACATTAATTGTTATTCGCACAATGAAATGCACCATTTTCCTGATAGTTCAAGTTCACTGTAATCTTCTTCATTTCTCCCAGGGAATTCCATATCCTCCTACAAGGAAATTGTTGGCATAATTCATTAGAAATTCATTTCGATGATCAGAACTCCTTTCCCTTCCATGAAATTACTCAATCTGAAATGCACAGTATCCCCATTAGGAAGATGCCATATAAAGCTGGGCATATCTTTCCAAAAGAAATATTTGGTTGATGTTAAATGCCTTCTACAGCCTGATTATTTTGGTTGAAGCATAAACCTGAAACATACTTAATCTTCCTGATGTACATTTTCACTTAAAATAAGTGAAGTGTAACTGTGTCAGTGATGTTTCATCTGTGTTGAAGAAGATCGAGGTGTAAAATAAGGATTTTTTTGCCTTTCAGACTAGCATAGAGACCCACTGCCCACTTCTGTTCAGGTGATTTTGCAAGCTGTTTTTAATCCAGTTTGAGACACTGTAGCGAAAATCCAAATTGGGCATCACCAGAAGTCAGTCACTAATTCAGATTTACAAATGTTTATGTGATATTCTTTCCTTCATTTCTGTTGCACAAATTTGGGGTTCTTGACTCCTGACAATTTCAGCAGTTTTGTGAGCCTGAGACAATTCTGAAACTGAGAAATTGAGGAGATATGCAGGAGAAGCTCGGGGGGACAAGGAGGTACAACCAGAAATACACACTTTGAAATCTGCTTTTATCTGAGATGACAGATGAATGCTGTGCTGCTGGTGGTGTTGCCAGTGCCCAAGTTACTGTCTTTACAGCGTATGCTCAATTAAGACAGCCTGCTTCTGGTGCAACTTCTCTTTCATAATTCATCCTTCCCTTTCTGAAGGCTTTGAGGGAGGTGGAAATAACATACAGACTTAGGCACTGTGGCCAGGTGATTTGGTGTTCTGAGTTTATTCTCATTTCATCTAGTTCTTTTGGGAAAGAATCCACTGTTCTATCCTGCAAATGTAGTGGATTATAAAGGCACTTTGAAAAATATCTATTTGATATCAAAATAAATATACATAAATAATTTAATAATTTGTCTCCCTGGAAATATTTTATTTAGAAATCAGAAAGTTATTGACAAGCAAACTAATGACCTTGATTCTCCACATCATGTAATCTATGCTTAACATCTCATGAAAAAGATGGAAAAGCAAAAGAAAGGATTTTCTTGGGTTCTATGTGTGATAGAAATAACTGTTTTCCATCCCATTATAAATAAAAATTAGACACACCATTAGCCAATATATACAGTCAGTACTGATCACTCTTCAAAATTTGCATTAAAAGAGAGGGGAAACAAAGGATATTTATCATTACTAGAGGACAGGAGTCTCACTCTTAAATACCAATATGTTGTAATCCCTTCATTTTTAAAAAGAAGTGGTGCTGAATAATGATTCCACTTTGGTGAAATGTTAATTGTTCACATATTTACTTATATATTGTACATATTTAGAATTATTTATAATTTCACTGATGTAAACTTGCAACTAATATGGGGATACTTCCCGCATTTACAATGGAACTTTGTTGAATTTTCAAGAATGTTCAGATTAGGAAATTGTAGAGCTGATGGCAAACTTACTACAATTGTAAGCTCTCTCTTCATTCCTCACAGCTGGTGGCAAAGATGTGTGAAGTTGCCATGCCTCATAAGAAGCAAGGTTCAGTAAACATATGGAAGACAGCAAAGATTTTTTAAAAGCTGAAGTGTGTATGAAAGGCAATAATTTTAAGAATTAGACTATGGTTAGCATTATCTGATATTTCTCAATGCCAGAACATGAACATCCATTCAGTCAACTTCAGCAAGCAGTGAGAAATTATTTTGGGGGAAAGTACTCTTTAACTAATGCAGAATTCATGCTCTAGGGGTTATTAGTTTTCTTTTAGTTGCTACGGCTTGCAAAAATTACTCATGAAAGTTTCCACAGCGCCGTGCTGTTTTTCTGAACACACACAGAGACTATTCTAATGCTTTCCTGACTACCCAGATGTTCATTGCATTGAGCTAAAAGCACGTTGAGCAGCCATGGCAAGCCTCTGGCTACACACTGCTGAGAATCACAACCCAGCAGGCAGGGAGTAACACAGTACCCTCTTCAGGTTCCTGCCTTGCTGGGAATTCAACGAGCAGATGTCTGCAGAAGAGCCATTAGCAGCAGAAAGCAAAATTGGAAACCATTAAAAAACCCACCAAAAAGAATCTAGTGGCCTAGTTTCTGACAATAAAAAGATCTGGAAAAAAACCAAAAGCATTTTGAAGAGGTGAAGGGATACTGTTAGAGGAAAACCTCCTCTTGAAAGAAGTTTCAAGCCTGGAAAACTAGAAAGGGCCTGTCCTGTGGCTCCCATTCAGTGTATCAGTCACCCACTGCCTGTGCAGAAATCCCATCAGAAGCCCATCCCACACAAGACAATTAGACCTCATAATTGGACATACCTTTTTTTCATGTTAATGCCTCGTCAGTAGACTTAGCTGTCTGAACCTGAAGGTGACATCATGTATATGCCACACATATTGCTGATTATACAACTGCTTAACTCATTTAAAATCAGAAGTTTTCAATTACATGAATTAAACATTAAACTAGAATGCAAGCTAAAAAATGGCAGGAATTTTCTTAGAAGCATTGGTCTCTTTGTGTTTCATGCATTTCTTATTAATTTTTCACTAAAATGCATAATTATTCTTAAACTATAAGAATAGAATAGGCATCTGCCTAGAAGAAATTAAAATCTGGGATTTGAATGTGTAATGTTAATTTTACTGACTTTTTTCTGAATTGTGAATAAAAAGATACTAACCCTTGGGCCAAAGATAAGACCAGCAGCAATATTAATCAAAGGAAAGGACTCGATTTAGTATCAAAGGAAAGCCTTATCTGTTCAGCATAGCTGGATTTTTATTTGACCTCCTCCCAAAGATGAAAATGGATTTACACAATGTCTCAAAGGTCGATAACCTATTATCTAAAAAATTTAGAGGTGACTCATTCATTTTCCAATAGGATACCACTTTGTTCAGAAACATGTCATCTTTGAACATTTTGCTTCAGTAAAAGAAAATAAAGAGAAGGATATTTTTTGAAACTACCAGGACATTGTGACAGGAATAACTGAAGAGGTGACCAGAGATTAAAACTATTCACTATTGCTGAACTTACAAAAAATGAGCTGATACAGAAAACTTCAGATTAAGTGGATTAACAAGGCACTTACATTGGTGTATATATTTGACTATGACTTTGATATAATACTAAAGTTTGATGGATCACATAAAGATTTATGGGATAAAAATGTCCATCTAAGTCACTGAAACAATAACAATCTGGTGAATTGTTTTGTCAAATAAGAAAAATCCTACTCTATTTATGGCTTGGAATATTCAATTTGTCATCCCAGAACAGATGCCAGGTTTCCTTACTTTCACATTGTCTTTGGAAAACTCCAAGAATCACAGAATAATCCTATGTATGATAAGGAAAAAGCAAATGGAAACCATCTGGGTTCTCAAACCATCCAGACTACCATCAACACTATTTCATATCTCTCATTTTATAGGGAAAAAGTTTTGTTAACAACTTTTAAACACATTCAATCATCATTTCAGACTTCCTTTCCAGACTTGTCTACATGCATTACAAATAAACTAACACCCTTAAAAGGGCTGAGCAGGAGGAAAAGGAAGCCTTAAAAAAGGCATTTACTACTTAATTCTTTTGATACATAGTTCCTACATATCAAAAAGCAGGGTGAGAAAAAAAATAAAAATAAGAAGATAGCTTCTTACACTACAGTTTCTAATATTCTTTCAGATGCATTATCCATTTAGTCAGTATTTGCAGATGCACAGAATGAGCATCTTTCAAACAGTAAAGCATCTCTCAGCAATGTCTGTCCCTCAATTCTGTGTCATGGCAAAAATGCACAGGTTGTCAAGGCAAGGTGGGCTCAGCTACCTGTGCTTCTTCCTGGAGACGTGAAAATGCTGGGAAAAGCCTGAGAACTGTAGCATGTGTTGCTTCTATAATCTCCAGGTCCCTCTGGTTTTGGGACAACTTTAATACAGGCAAAATAATCCACCCAGCAAAAAATTTGGCAGCTGAAGCAATGGAAGACATCTCCACAGTCCCATGGAAGACTGGAGAAGACATAACTGTGTATCACAGCCATATGCTGTACTAATACATGAATGCCGAGCTGCAGGTCTGAGAGATGTGGGATGGAAAACTCCTCAGTGCTACCTACCAGTGGTTTTATTTCCAAGAGAATGACCTGACTGCTTTCTGAAATCTAATGAGATTAACAATGCAAGGAGCACATAAGCAACTTCTCACTGCTTCATTCAGAGGCAGAAAAGGGGGGAAATGAGAGTCTCTTTCCTTAGAAATTGCTTCCTGAGTCCGTGACTTTCTCAAGTAACTTTCAATGACATTGGAGTGACAATATAGGCTATTTTGAAAGTTGGAGTTCTTTGAGGTGATGAACAGTAATTGGAACTGTTCTAGGCCATTACTACTACTGTTAAATCACTGCTAAGTCAAATCTCTCTCTGGCATCAAACAGATCAGTTGTGGAAGATTCTAGCACATTAGTTTTTAAAACACCAGGTTCTGTATATGGCAGAACTGAGTGTTACAGGTTTCAGGAAGAGAAGAAGGGAAAGACAGACTTTGACAATCACTCACCAGTTGAGCTCTTGCACCAGCAAGAGCACCATCCACTGAGAATTGGAATCTCCCTGAACTACAACACGTGAATTGGAATAGAGGAAATCTGATGCAGTCCTAAAAAAAACCTCTCCCTTCACTTTCTTTCCCCTAAAGGACTACGTGAAGATGAATTAAATGTTCAATACACAAAATATTTCTTTTGCAATAAAAAGTTAGCCTTGGAACTCTGGAAGAGCAGTAGTTTACAGGAGCACCTGCAGTGATGCAACTTGACAGCCTTTTTTCCCACAGACTTAGAGGAGCCGTTCCCCAGGGGCAGGGCTTGAACCATCACAGCATAAATTTCACCACTCGAAAGCAGCTCTGTCAGTATCTAATTGTCAGCCTCTATTTACTTTCTACAGGACAACATGCTAAAAAAACTACCTTATGTGGGGAACAACACTAACACACCCAGAGAACCATTAACTGTGTAGCACCCAAACAAGCAGATGCTTCTTTTTTTTGTTTTTGTCTCACAATATCTGAATCAGTCAATAGTATTAACCAGTAATAAACTAATTTACTCGGCTCCAGTCTGTTTTGTCCATGATGATAACCAGGAAGTCATCTCCCAGCTTTTATCTTGATCCAGGAGCTTTGTCATTCTTTCTATTTTATCCCATCCCACAGGACGGGGTAGGGAGAGAGCAAGGGGCTGTGTGGTGTTTGGCTGTGGGCTGAGGCCACCCCACCACCACCCCTGAAGACGGCTGTGCTCTGGCAGGCACTGAAGGCCACGAACTGTGACATGGATGCACCAGAAGGATAAGGCAAATCAGCATCAGACAGCACTTTCTGGTGTCTGTTGCTGGCTTTAACCTCTAGGTATTCAAATTTCGCAGGTAAAACAACCAGAAATAACAGCATATGCACAATTTAGTTACAAGCATTGCTTTAAATTATGAAAGCACAGCCAAGGAGCATCTACCCCTTCAGGGGGAGCAGTTGTCTGTACAAGGTAAGCACAGGATGTAATCTAATTCAGACTTCAGAGGCAGCAACATTCTCACCTCTTTTTGAAATGAGAAGCTTTTGCTTGACAGTCACCTCATTAATAGTTTTACGTTTAGGATATTAAACCATATTCCTATTTCTTTAATCTTTGCTGGTTAGAAAGACAAGCCGAAATTAAAAACACTACTTGGAAAGAAAACTTTGTGTTCCACAGCAGAAATGATTAATGCTTCCATCTGACAGCGAGAAAAGCATTCACCATCGGGGCACTAAAGTGTTCACAGATTTAGGAGCAGGGGGGAGCTCTCCGTGCTGCCGGGAGCCGGGAGCGCCCGGGGGACGGCGAGAGCCGGGCCCGGTGCGGCCCCGAGAGCCGCCGGGACCTGCCGCCGGGGCTCCCCGGCCGCTCTATTTTTACTGCGGTATGTTTTGCATTCAGACTTTCCACTGCAGGCGGCCCGGGTCAGGGGATCCGCTCTGCCGGGGGAATCTGACAGGTCAGCTCAGCCAGAGTTATTTATAGAGGGCGGGGGACTGAGGGAAAGGATGCGATCGGCATCGTATTCTTCTGCCGCGGACTGGGGGCTGCGGACTGGGAGAGGCACCCCCGAGCAGCCCCCGCTTCGCCCCAGGCACAGCCGGGCAAGGTGGCCGTGGAGGGGAGCCCCAGCCCACGACCGGCAGAGGGGACAGCCCGCTGGACACCGGGGCTGCTGCCACGAGAGCCAAAGGGGCACGGCCCAGGGGCTCTTCCTTCCCTCCCTCCCGCACTGTAACTCAGGCAGCCTCTCGGGCAGTGAGGGCACAGCCCCGCACCTACTGGCACCTGCAGTTACAGGTCCCAGCAAGAGGAGGGGGGGCTCTTGTGCCCTGGCACCCAGACTGAGGCTCAGGACACTTCTAGGTGAAACTGCACACTCTTAACAAGACAACAACTGACTGCGGAGGGCCAAGAGAATTAAAAATTCAGTGGCAAGGAGAGTACTCAGGCTGGAGCTGTCTGGATAATGTCTTCAGTCACTGTTCTGAGTGTGAAGACCTTTACAAGGAGAATTTAAGCTTTCTTTGTCCTACTATGACAATCCATCACTTCACAGTGGGTTATCAGCCACCCTTCTCTCCTCGTACTAGAGAACTGTATGTACCCAGCTTGTCACTTATGAGGTCCATTTCATTTTGGTAGGGAAAGAAACTGGGACAGACTACAAGCATCAGTATTTCAAACTGTAATCAGACTGCTCCCCCAGCCCTGCTGCTTACTTAGCTGCTTCATCCTGAAGGCATTTAAAAATCAGGAGGTGTCTGGCGGCCACATTTGGAAGGGCCTAAGCTGCATGTGCAAGTCTAAAACTGACCTGCTGCGAGTGGCCTGACATCCGCCCCTGCCAAACCCTGGCTGGCATTCAGAAACAAGACATTCATCTGGCCTTGTGAGCACTTGCTGAGGATACCTGACACGCTGACAGGATTCAGACTCTTCCCACACAATGTAGCCATAGCCACCCTCTTTTAAAACCTGACAACACCAGGAGATAGTGCCATTGTGCGTAACTGCCTAACAGCATGTGCTGCTCAGCCTGAAAGCAGATGACCTGGTACCCAGGGCCTCCTGGTCCAGGTGGGGTCAAAGCCACAGCTCCCACCTCTTAAGCAGGTGCCAGTAGTGCTTATATTGTGCCTCCTGGATTGGGATCACCTGAATCTGCAGGGCTTCGGCATGGCAAAGGCTCACAGAGCAGCTCAGTCACACTGACTGAAGAGCTGCCTTTCTGCTTGTGTACAAAGGGTTTGTTTATGGTTCAGCATTTGTTTGCCAGAGTAATTGAGTAAGAGCTGCTGGATTTCTTCACTGGATATAATCATCCCAATATCCCCTTGCCTGTTCCACCTTCTCTTGAAAGGATCATTCTCCGTCTGACAAATGAGATTTCTGTCTAGGTGCTTATCCACCTCAGACTCTGCACACGCTCCTTGTCTGGCTATGTGAGTAATGACAAGAAATTATGTGTCTGGCAATACATGGACTTAGTATAATGGCAGGACAGTAATGTTCCTCAAGGGAGCTGAGTGCTAAGACCTAAATATGTATATCAGCTTAGCAGGAAAAGAGGAAAAAAAAAAGAGGCAACTCCCACATTCAAGTAAACCCACATTTTAAAATAATTACTGGCACTGTTAACAGTCCTGGCTTTCACTTGTATCTGCAGATATCATCTAATACATAATTAACAGCCAAACAATAATGTGAATATATTAAATTGCCCTGTGCACATTTTATAGAACATCTCCAATCATGACAAATTTCAAACCATCTACATACAATACTTTTAGTTCACTAGACACTCAAGTTGTCTACATGCAGTTGAGTGCCAGCTAAGACTTGTGGAAAGGAAGTGAATGTTTTCTTCAGTATTTTATAGTTCCAGTTCCAAAAGACTCAGGAAAAACCCTATTTTGTCCTGATGGCCCCATGAGATACTAACAGCACATGGAGACTCCTCTAATATGGGAAAGCATGCTGTGCTGCCTGGCTCACCACCACGAGAGCTTTCTCAGGAAAATGAGTGCTGGTGGCTTCCTTGAAAATGCATGCTGAGTGAGGATTATATGTAGGGTTGCATGGCCGAGCTTCTCCACAGGCGGAAAGACCCACCCGCCTGTTGGAGTACTCCATAAATGGCCTTTGGAGAAGGCAAAAAAAGTCATAAGAATTTTATTTCTAAAAGAGGTTTGAACACTGTTTAGGATTCCCTTGTGTCAGAGACTGAAATAGTTCATGCCTCAAGCATTGATACGAAGTTTGGTCCATTATAACAAAAACTGTATAAAGAAGCTACAACCAAAGAAGTCTCCAAGAAGATACCTGACTGGGGCTTCTGACCGTAAGTTAAGCTGCCGAGATAAGACATTATTTTTTAATCAATTCAGCCTAGAGAGAAACAAGGTTGAGGGAATGGAATGCATACACAGGAGAGCCAAATGAAGCAGAGATTCTTCCCTGGCTAGATTTGGGGTGGGGGAGACCACAGCTGACAGAAGCCAGGTTTATACAGACTCCCCCCCAAAATGGGGGGCAGGGGGAGGAGGCTTCGAGTGCGACCGCAGGTCAGAGGCACTGAACACCCCTCCTCCCTTACACAAACTGGCCCAGCTGTGGAACCCCCAACCCCACAAACCACATCCAAGATCCCCCAGAGCACTCTCCAGAGGCCTTGCACCACAGAATTGCACATGATGCAACAGACCCAGAGTGTTTCAAGGGACTGCTCCCTCTCCCAGGGGACATGCCTGGACATTGCTACCTGGCCTGAGTGTATATTAACCCATGGGATTCTGTGCTTTTTGGGTGGACCATCAAAGAAGACCAGTTGGAGAGGATCAACACAACATCATTGGGATGAGAGTGGTGATATTTTCCTTATTCTGTCTCTGTCACTCTCTTTCTGTCCCCTTCACCACTTTTCCTAATTCTCTCTTTCTCTTTCTTTTTTTTCTCTCTCCCTCATATTTACTATCAAATAAAACCCATACTATTGACTGGCATATGGTCTCTTTTACACCTTAATTCGGGCCGAGGCATTCCTAACAACCTTAATAAATGGATCATAACACCTTGTTCAACTGGAGGAGCCCCCATCTTTCTATAGTACCTTGATGTCCAAGATGCTTTGGAGATGCCACCAGCTTTTATGGAGACAGAGGCAGAGCAGTTCTCTAATTCCTTGCATTACTGCTTTTTAGTGGCTTGGATTATCTCAGTGACACACTAATTCATCTCTGTGTCACAGTACCCGAGAAGCTTATAACTGAGATCTCCAGCTAGTGCGTCCAAACACAATAAAGAATTTAGTCCTGCTGACTGGCCCATCTTTTAGGAACACAGGAAGGATGTATGTAGCCATATGGAAAAATCCACTACCATATTCTTATGGCTGAAAGCCGAAACTTCCCAAGAGATCCCGTGAATGCATTAAAAGCTCTAGATATTTGATTTCACTTCAGAGGTTCACCATCTCAACCAGACTGCTAGTAATTTCATTAATCGCCTGCCATGCAATGCATCCAAGGATTCTGCATTTTAAATCAAGGGGAGCAACGATACCACTAAAGTATACTGCCGTGTTTCTAAACTTGTGAAACCCGCTGCTGTGCCATTTCGGTCGCGTACGATGGGTGTGACAGCGCGAGGAGCTCCATCGCCCTGTCCCCAAGTGCCACTCCTCGGGCTCAGCACTCCCGTGCGGCCGGCGCCGCTCGCTCCCGGCGGCGGAGAGGAGAGGGCGGCCGGTCCCTCCCTGCGGACGGCCCCGCTCGCTCGCCGTGGGCTCCACACCGGCCCCGCTGTACAGTGCGGCCCCCGCCTGCCCCTCTGACAGCGCCACCCTCGCCAGGGACGCTGGGGACACACATGCGCCCCGGCTAGCGGAGGGAAGGGCAGGCTAGAGGGACTGACCCTACAAGTTCGCACTACCGCGGCAAGTTCCCTCTCGCTCCCTCTCATGCCGCCTCTCCCATACGGGAAGACCCCCTCATCCCTCCTCCCAGGTGAGTGCTGGGAGACTGTCCACACCCGCGCCATTCCTTTCGGACACTTGCAACCACACAGGCGTGCTGACCCTCCCTGGAAAGATTAACTACCCCTCTGTGACCCTGCACGGGATCACCTCCTCCCGTGGCTGGTGGAGGCCAGCGGTACCATCCTGCCGGACAGCCGAGGGAGGGGGTGGGGGTCCCTCCACCCGACCCCAGGGTGCACCGACGCAAGGGTAAAAGCAGCTCCCGCTGATGCCGGGGGACAACTACCGCACCGGGCTTACGGTGCATCGGCTCCCCGGGAGCCCGGCCGCCGATGGAGCTGCCGTGACAGCCCTGCCAGAGGTTAAGCCCAGACTTTGCTCCTGCAAATCCTGGCCGGACCTGTTGTCGTCGGGTTCAGCCAACTCCTCCCCGCTCCTTCCAGCGGCAAGGCATTTAATGGGTGCAGCAGCCCCACGGATCTTCCGCGCTGCCTCGGTGAGAAAACCGGGGCCAAGGCGCCGCTCGGCTCTCCGTGAGACGCCTACAACGAGCGCTTGTAGGCTGAGGCTCACCTGCATCCCGCACCTCTGAACGCGGCCGTCCCCGGCGCGTCCCCGCAAGTTTCTGCACTGGAGCGCTCCGGGACGGCCCCACCGCGGCAGGTGGGGCGCGGGCGGTCACTTGTCCCCGGCCGCCCCCCAGACCGCGCCTCCCGGGGACGCGGCCCCAAATGCCTGTGAGCCAGGGGTCCGCTCTCGCTACAGCAGCGCGGCGGGCTCGGAGAGTGGGTCGCCCCTTCTCCTCTTGCCCGAACAACCTGCCGCTCAGCCCCGCGGCGGCAGCGAAGGCTGTGCGCCGCGCACGACAATTGCCCGCCGGGCCGGCGGCGGCCGGGGAGGCCCCCTGAGCGCGCTACCCCCGCCCGCAGCCCGGGGGTGGCCGAGCGGCGGAGCCAGCCGCCCTCCCGGTCCCCCGGCCCGCTGTCCCCAGGCGGCCCCCGCGCGGAGGGGAGCGCCCGGAGGTTCGCCTTACCCGGCTGGCGGAGAGGACCTGCCGGTAGCGCTCCTCCTCCGCGGGCAGAGCAGGGAACTGTTGCGTGGAGAGCATGCTCTGGGTGCTGCTGACCCCTCTCCACTTTGGCCGCCCCCTCACCCTTCTCTACCTCGGTCTCTGACGAGCCACGTCCCCCCGCCTCCCGCACAGACACACTTGCGGGGAGCCGGGGGGCTCCGCATTTTGTCTGCTCTGCAGACTCCCCCTCCCCGCTCCTCCGCCCAATAATAATAAACCTCCGCGAAAAAGAGCCACATCCCCACCCCTTTCGCACACAAGGCTCTACCCCTTGGGGACAAGCTGAGAGACAGCCCACTTGCTAATTTCGCCCTAAAGCCGTCCCCCAGGGAGGGCGGATGAAGTGGGCACAGCCTTTGCGCCCACACTCCCCCCCCCCATCCCCCGGTTAAGGGACGCCTCGTCACGCTGCGAAGGGTTTCAGGTGGCAAGACAAGCCTGAGACAGAGACGACGTGAGGGGCAAAAGCCCGCAGAGCTCGCCCCTCGCCCCCTTACCTTGGCTCGCTGAGGCTCCGCCGCGCCCTGGCCCCCGGGCCGCCTGGACGCGCACTTGCGGCTGAAGAGATCAGCCGCCGAGTCGAAGCGCAGAGTTCAGAGCAGAGGTTGGCAAGCGTGGGCCAGACTCCCAGGTCCCTTCATTCATCCGCCGTTCCCGGGTGGAGTTCCCTGGGCGCCAGAGGACGCGCCTGCCTTCTGGATGCGCTTTATTTTACGGTCAGGCAAAGGCTTTCCTTTCAGCCCAGGGACGGAGAGTTTCGCGCCTGCAGGGACTGCAACGCTTTCCTCGGTAGCACAGAGGCTGGCCTGTCGCAACCCAGCGTCTAAGGCTCCAAAGAGAGCTGAAAGCGGCGCTGGCACCGCAGAAGCGGAGGGGACGGAGCTCCGGCAGGAGGAAGCTCTCCCGGAGCCAACGACAGGTTTCTCCAGCTCCTTCCCCGCACGAAGGCTCCGGTCCCAGCCCCTGGCGATAAGCCTGCCGTGCCCCGTCCCTCCCCTGCGAGGGAGCGCTGCGCGGGAGGACCGTGGCAAACCGGCGACGTTATCCCTTGTGCCCGCGCCGGCACAAGGGATAACCCGGCCCTCACCGGCCCCCAGCGATCCGGAGCTGGAGGGATGTGTTGATTGTTGTGTATCTGTTGAAGCAAAACTCTCAGGCCAAGAGACAAGTGCCGCCTGAAGCTGCAAAAGACAGCGCAAATGTCCCACCTCCATGGGATATTAGCTTTTAAGACCTGCATTTGATGTATTTGTCCGCTTTGCCCTGTACCTGCATTCAAAGATGTCGAGTCTGACTGAAGCCCTGGTCTGCGCACACAACGGAGTTCACCAGCACTATCCAAGAAAGATAAAGCCAACAGGACAAAAAGCAAAACAAAGAGGACAGAATGGGCAGAAGTGAATACCAGAATAGAAACAGTTCAGGACCCTTCCAAGAGTCACAGAAAGATGTCACTGGCACTGCAGCTGGGCTCTGAAATGACATTTGTAAACCAGAAAGGCTTCCAGATTTTACTGCACATGATTTAGTGCTTCTGAAATGCTATCATTCAAAACATGAGTCAGAAAACACCCAAGAAAATGTAAACCATCACCTCTCCATGAATATGGCTTCCAGCCCTGTCACTACTCTTGACAATTAGTGATGGTGATACTCTTCATAAAAGTGTTTATATTGGTAAATATAAACAATGGTATTATATGTTTATATATAAATAAATAAATGAACATTCCTTTTTTTCCCAGTTTCTTTTTTGAGATGTCTGTATTTCCGTAGCTTCAGATTTAGGCCCTGTTTGTGTGCAAACTTCATGGTGCAGACAGGGTCCTCTGTGTTTCCAGAGGGCCAATGCACTTAAGAGGCTCCTGCTCATGGTAATTCAGTCCTGCACTTTTTACCCAACCACCAAACATTTCTCCAAACCAATTTCCAATATCTGGAGGAAAACAGTGGTGTTGGTTTTAAAACAATTGCACAAAGGAAAGATACACATGGAAAGAGAGAGAAGCAAGACCATTTATGCAAAATCATCATATTGCTTAATGTAAAACAACAAGTATTTTGTGCTGTAATGCTGATTAAAAAAGGAATCAAACTGTAATTCATTATTCACTACAGAGATTAGGCAGCCCTATCAAAAATTCTAATAACAATAAATGAAAATTTGTAGTAAGAGGTGCAGTACATAGCTCAGACTGCAAAGCCAGCTTGGCCTTGGCTGAGGATGGCTTTTCTTCAGCTGGAGAACTGTGAATTCCAAACCCCAAGCCAATCTTGACTCCTAATCTCAAATTAATTTCCTGCAGTAGGAGAACCACTGAAACTGGAGTTTCACAACAAGATTCAGCAGCACACAGAGAAAGCCTGAGTTCTGGTTTTGTTGGTGATTTTACGGAAATCACTGCATGAGCAACAATTATTTAGCTTAAGTAATACTTGGTTGAATTGAGCCAAAGTTCCCTCAGAGTATGACTTATTTCTACACAGCTGTTGTTTAGCCTACCTTACTACTCAGTTTGATAAATCACAATTCATATTCATACACTATCCATATCACAAACTTGTTTTCTGGTACCATGGTATATAGACATTTTATTGCAGTTCTCAAATAACTCATTACATCTAACCACTTGTGGAAAGAAGCAGATCTCATTATCTTAAAATTAATTTGACTTAATTTGATTTTTTCACTAATGTTTACCTTGCATTTCCCTCCCTAGTAAATACAAACCATTACAAGTTCTTCGTTTTCTAATTCTCTAGAGCAACTGACTAACTTACTTGAATAAGGGCAGACAGGAATACAAATTTACATTTATGAAGTACAAAAAGGGAGCAATTTAAATGCCCATAGATAACAACTGGTAATGGGATGAAACCAAAGCAGAAGAGGGATATCCAAACTAAATGAAAGTGAGGACAGGGTCACCCATGAACTGCCCAAACAAGAATGCTCCACCCTAAAGCACACACCAGAGAATAGCTGCCACACACATTAAGCTTCCACTGCCTGGCACTGGAACACACTTCAGACCAAGCATTTCTGTGCTCTAACTTCACAACACACTAGCTCATCACTCAGAAAGCTGGTGCAGGGCAGATATGTTTTGCAGCCTGAACTACTGCTGAGATGATAAACTCAGAGTTCACTGCTTTAAAGCCACAATCAAACACAGATGCTTTTATGAACAAATTTTGGTGCTATCTGCTTGGTAACATTTCCTTCTCTAGTAGTTAAGGTCAGCACAAATGTCTAATAAAGCAGCTATATTTCTCCCTGTGAGGCCAAAGAAATCAGCTAAGTCCATTCCCATTTGTTTCATCTTAATCGACCTCCCCAACACATTCTCACCATTTCATCAGAGAGGCATTGTGAAGGAACACAATTACACAATTCCAGCAATAATCTGAGCAGTAAGAACTATTACTGCGACAGAAGGGGGCAAAAAGCATACCTAAAACTTTGACTGCAGTACGTCAGTCACAATTACCTGGGAGGTTTGCTGCTTCACTACCCCAGTCCTTGAGAACAAACAGTTTTTCAAGTTGTTTTTGATACATTTATTGTCTGACTTGGTTTTTACATTAACACACACAATGGATTTTATATAGTTACAGGGAACAAACTTGCCCAAGGAGTTTCCAATTCCAAACATACCAACAACCTTGGCTTAGTGGAAGGATAAATACTCACCAGAATGCATCCAGAATCAGGAAAAGCCCCAACTTTCTTCATTTTACACAAAGCTAAATATTCTTCATGTTAAGTCATCATCAGGCTTCTATCACTATAATTTCCTTTCAACAGCAGGTCAGATTATATAATTTGTTTTAACATATACTTATCAATATGCATTTTTGTAAGCTGTTAACATTCAAAATATTTGCTCATTACAGTATGTAACAGTACTTATAAATTGCTAAAAACCCCCACCTTCAGTTCAGTATTTCTTTTCTAGAATTCCATCTTTCATTACTACTGAACAAAAGGTGATTTCATCCATACCTTTTACTTCAACGGTTGTTGACAATGTGCAGCTCCAACCAAAGAAAGGCAAAATATTAACCATAAAAATATTTAAAGAAACAAATAGAACCCTAGTGATTTATTAAACTGCAGATTGCTCGAACCCCCACACTTTTTTTATGCCAAGAAATAAATATCTGGTTCAGCAGGCAGACCAACAGAGTGCAAATGACTCAGTTGGTTGGATAAGACATACAGAACTATTTTGAACAAAATTTCAAAAATAGGTATGTCTTGCATAGGCAAGGTTCAGAAGAGATACAAATCCTTTTAGAAAGGGAATATGCCCACTCACACACACCTTTGTATGAACAGAATGAATTTTTAAAGATTGCTGTGCTTTCTTATTATAATGAAGACGACCAATGAAAAGTCTTTTCCTCCCCAGTATTTCTCACAAATACTACAAAATATGCAGAAAAGAATACTATGAACTCCTTCAAATATGTAACAAGTGTAGTTAGTTTTTATAACTCTCTAGAAAGAGATTTCTGTAGAAGCAAGGATAAACTTTACGTCGTACTTCTTTTAAAGAAAGAGCTAGCAGTAAATAGAAAAATTAGTTACAGTCATGCAAGATAAAAGCTGTTTCCACAATGTTCTCATTCATGTTGATTCCCATATTTCAGTCAGAAAGGTATCTTTTTGTACTTTTGGCTAACCCATCACATTTTACTTCATCTGAACAAAAATTTCTCTACTTTTTCTCTCAGTGACATAAGAGTTACTGGCATATGCAGTCACACAATAGCATCATCTCACTCAGTTAAAGAAAACACACTTATATATGGAATTATCTTCCAGGCATTAATATGAGAGAAAAAAGTTAAAGCAACAATATGAAAAATTATTTATTTCTTATACAGAAAGTAAGAAAATTCAATGGAGATGCAACTTTGCATAGCGCAATTGCACTTAATTCTACAACTTTAAATAGTAATGGTCTGACACATAACTAATATGCATCTCTAAAATGCAAATTTAAAAAAAAAATCAAAGTACTTTGAGACAGCATCAATCCATGCTAAATATTGTCGTTTTCCTTACCTCTCTCCTCATTCACCAAACTTCTGTGAAAAGAAACTGATTTTCTTCCTGTTTTGTTAAATCTATGCAATCAAAAGCTTCTGCCTTTTTCCAACTTTTCTATTTTATTCTCCTGCTGCTGAATCAGAATTACAATTGGATATCCATTGAAATTAATACTGGGTCCCTTTACATGTAAGTCAAAATCAACCAGAAGAGCTTTCTAGCAAACTGCAATCTTTTCTACTAACTCACGCAAATGGTCCCACTGCTTTTGCAGGATTTGTGATGAAATTATATGCCTGAATTACAAGGCCATACTACTTGGCTTTGGCTTTGCACCCCATTTTTTGCAGGAGCTTGTAATCACTTTGCAGTAACCTGCAATGCTCAGGTATCAGCAAAAAATTTCCAGCAGACGTTTACAAGTTCGGTTTTCTGATTTCCCCATTCCTAAATTTAACTTGCAGTCTCTCAGCTGAGACTGCATAGCTTCTCTGATAATCCTGAAGCCAGATGAAAACCTTCCAGTTCTACCAACCAATACTGATAACCCAAAGCAAGGTATTCAAAACTGTCAGTAAGAAAATATTTAAATATTTAGAAGTTTAGCTAGATCGTTTAAATGTGACTACCAAGCACCATCCAGATGGTTTCAGAACAACATATAACTGTATTGTTACGCTATCCAATTACATTTTTGCACACCTACGCAAACATCCAACTCTGACATTTATCTATACAAATATCCAAGTGATATTCTTAAGTTTAATTTCAAATTGTTTTTCTGCTGCTGGCAACTGGGGCAACAGTGAGAATGCACCCCTGTACCCTAAAATTACTTCACATCCATGTTCAGCAGATGGATCTGTCCACTAAAGGAACTTTTCTATTAGTTTGATGTTGAGGAAACAAGGGTGGGAAGGGGTGGGGAGGGGGAAACAACAAAAAAAGCAACCCCACAGTCTGTAAGGGGGGGGGGAGGGGTCACAGTATTGTTTGTGATACAGCTGAATTGAAAAACAGCTCACATTTCCTTTCTCTGAACACAGTTCTAGAATATTCAAGCCTAAGTGATCCAAGGTTCCCTGTTAGTTGTCATAATTAAAACTGACATGAAGCACAGAAATTATTGTGTGATACAACATAAAGACTAGCATAAGAACACTAACCTTCAATAAACCTTTAAGCTGATTATACAGGAAACATATTCAATAAAGCATTTTATACTAAGCTATTCTTAATATTATGAAATGGAGACAAGGAAAAATAGCATTATTAATAGAAGAGATGTTAACAGATCTCAGTCAAACTATCAACACTTCAGTGCAGACTAGAATCTACTATTACTTTCAGTGTCTGAGTCCAGTTTTGTGCTGTGTATGTAATAATAAAAGTGACATTTCTTCCCTCTGCTGCGCTTCTCTTAGCAAATAGTATACATACATAATCTATGCATATTAAGTTCTGTTACACACAGACTAACATTCTAGGAATAATAGCTACCTAAAGTCCAACTGAGGTATATTAAATATTGAGTTGTTTTCAGTCATTGTAGACCATGAGCCATGCAACCATCACAACAGCAACCCCGAACACTGGCAGCATAATCAGGTTCTTGTACTTTTGCCATGATGATTGTTCAACTTCTACCTCATCCTTTCTTCTCTTATTCTTTCTTCGCCCTTTTAATCTGTTTTCAAAAGCTTCCAGTTCAGCCTAAATAAAGAGAACCACAAGCAGTTGACATTTGTGTCAGAATTAAAAACAAGGAAATGTGAAGATTGTAAACAACATTCCCAAATAATATTTAACAAAAGTAACCATCAGCCAATGGAAGTTACACATCTCAGAGATGAGATGGTACATCCCACAGGCACAAAGCATTTTGCTTTCAAGTATTAAACCATTGTTTGGTTTCCTATAAAAGACATTGCCAAAAATGCAGCCAACTGAAGTTTTACATGCAATTTCAACTCAGGATGAATATACTAAGCTAAAATAAGACTGTTATTTCCATTAAATATGTTAAAAATACATTATTTTTTCCTATTAAAACACACTTGTATTTAAGCTATTTTACTAATTTATATAAGAGCGTAGGCTGAAATCTTCAAAGATGTCTTCTTGTAATAAAGATGTACTCTGCTAAAAATAAATTAATAAAAACATAAATAACTAAAAAACTATCCTATTTCCCTCAATTCTTTATATTTGCATGCTCAGTTAAATTTTAGATTAATTGCTATAATCTTAGCTACGCACAAAAATATTCCATTTGTTAAGTGTTTTAACTTGAGATTCAATCACTCATATGACTGTAGGAGGTATATAATGTCCTTCAATAGGAAACACATGCCCATAGGCCCAAAAATGGAGCAAAGCAATTGCAAAAGTAAGAATGCCAGACTTCCAACAAAGAATGGTAGTTTCAGGGTACTGTCTGGAACAAACAATAGGATCCTCTGATCCTTTTCCCTCATCCCCCCTCCACATTTTTTTAAAAGGGCATCAAGAGAATACAGACAAAACTCATTTGAGGGTACAAAGCCGAAATAAAACTGGAACTAGGCAGCCTAGAATAAAGAGTGAAGACTAGGATGAGGCTCCAATGAAAAGCCATCTAATTGCTAGGAAAATTTGAAACGATGCTCTAAAGACCTGAGACAGACTAAAATCAGAAAAGGTCCAACAATGACCTGGATTTTTGAGTCAAGTTGTCAGCTACTTGAGAAAGCATGGGACAAGGCACTAGGAAGCAGAGAAACCAGATGGAGTGAAAGGGAAAGGAGATGGGAGTAGCAGAGCGCAGCAAGCCAGGACTGGCTGGGCAAAAGGCGCAACGCTGAGCTGGAGCAGAGGAAGCATGGACAGTGAACAGAGACAAAGGCTGGCCATGAGGGGAAATAAATCTACATGACTGCTACTGCACTGCTGCCAGGAAGAGGGACTAAGACAATGCAGTAGGTGCATTAAAGAAACAAGAATAAAACTGTTTTGGGAAATGGACAGAGTAGTAGTTCAGTAAATAAAATTTTCCCTGGTTGCCTGATATCTGGTCTTCTTCCACTGACAGGAAATATTTGTCAGAGTTTCACAAAGCAGCTCTTCCTTTCCTGTGCCAGATACCACTGTTAGCAGGAGAAAAGGACCTATTTTGACGTCTATTCCTTTGTACCTAATAAAGACAGAAATTGTTGGCACTTCTCTGGTGATATGGGAGAAGAGTTCAGACAAAGTCACACAGTCTGTTTGAAACAAGATTATTTTCAACTAGCTAATCCTACCTTAGAAAAGCAAAGTATTTTAATGAAACAGTTTTTCAAAATTCAAAATCTGGAGGCAAGGGCAGAGTTCTTATGGTTTTACATACAACATGGCAGTGTTTCATTTTATACCGACACTAAGTAAAATTTGGGGATTCTACAGTTACTACACACTTGTGATCTGTACATTTTAAAAGCAGAAAGCTTCATGAATTGCAATAATCTGAATTAAAATATATGGCTCAAGAAAAATGATATAATAATTATTGAATTGCTTTCCTAGTGAACTCTATAAAAACCCATCTAAAAATAAATATGTAACAAAAAAAACCAAGCACACAATGAAGAAAGATTTGTAGGCACAGAATACAAGAGAGAAGCCATCACTATCCTTGAACAGCTACCAACAGATTTTGCGTAACTGTCAACAGTCCCAAAGTGTCACCTTAATGATCTCTGAAGTAATGGTTGTGCCCAGTCTTCAAACTACCTTTTCAAACTAAACAAGCTTAGGGCATTTATTTAGAGAAAGAACCTAACTTCTTTGTATATAAAGATATTAAAAGTAAAATGAAACTCAATAAATTACACTTCAGGTTTGAGACCCTAACTTTCAGTATTGAAACTCTAAACAGTTAGCTTGAAAATTTAACTGAATCTTTTACAATGGAGAGGGACAGAGGGCTTGGTCTGAACTGTTAAATAAAAATCAAAGCACTGATCTTTTTTCCACCTCTAGCAATTGTGAAAACCCTGGCCTCACAGGGTGCCTCTGAATTAGAAGCAGAGGGGAAGTTTGGCTGCTAGGGCCATGACAGGAAGCCTAGCCAAGCTGTCTCTTCCACTAAGAAACAAGTGATTCCATCTGTACATGGCATTAGCAAAAGTTGCTACCAAATATAGCAAATACCAAAATATAAATGCACAGACTTAATAGAGCACTAACTAATTTGTATATAAACACTTTATGAAGTATTAATCAAAATAGGTTTAAGAAACTGTGACTAATAGATGAACAGTCTCTATAAAAATGTGCTAATGACATTGAAGAAGGTGGTACAAGACACAAACTTTTGTCAGATGGGAGTATACTCAAAAATATACTCTTAATGTGACCTAACACCCTATGATAGTGATGGCCTCCAACTTCCATCAGCAGATGGCAGATTATGAGTTCAAAGTGGACAGGAACCTGTGTTACATAAAAAGGCTCCAGTAGTACTTGTGTGCAGTTCTAGAGCCTATTTATTAGTTACTGCTGTCCTTTTTTAAAAAAACAAATGTTTTGTCCTTTTTTCTTTACTGTTTTTGTCCTACTGTTTCCTAATGCACTATATAACTAAACACTCTTAATTAATCTTTTAATAGGCTTCATTATGTATAGGTGAAGTTTTCTATCCCTGAACTTGCATCCACCACAAAACACATATGGCAGGAGCAGCTGCCATATATTGCATAAAGTTACTACTGTTGGGCTGGAACTGTGAAACTTCAGAGAATGTACAAGTAGAAAGCAATGGCGGTGTGACAGCCGAGAGAAACAATCACAGCTGAAGAATCCAGCCAAAAGGATGTTGCACACTAAGTCAGTGAAGTGAATCTGCTACTGTTTCAGAAGAGCCTTGTTACTGAGACTTTACTAGAGGAACTGTAAGTTAAGTGATTTTGAGTAGAAATCATCAGTAATTGGGTGGGATGCCTTCTGGAATGCATGAGAACACACTCGGTGCAAGACAAACACCAGCAACTTTGACTTTCTAGATCTAGAACTGTAAGTGTGTTCTTTACATGTTTAAATGCTCATTAACACACTTCAGTACTTAGCTTGCAGAACCAACACCTACAGATTTCCTCTGTCCAATAACATTTCTGACATCTGTATGCAAGTTACACTTCCTGACCTATGTGCCAGAAGTAACATTCCCAGGGTCAGCTCAGAGAACAAGAAGAATTAGATGAACAGTCTGAGTTATATGAGGGAATGCGTGCTCAATCCTGTGGGTAGATGAGATATGAATGCTGCAATAAACATTGCAAGATGATCACAAAGCACTGCCTGGTCCCCTGGACAACAGACACATAACTATGTTTCTCTTGCAGGATGAGAAGACAAGGCTCCCCTTCAAAAAACAAAAGCAGGCCTTGCCAGAGCATGCTAGATGTAACATTGTCATTAACTGCTTAGGGAACTTACAAAGTATGCATAACAGAAGTTGTGACCCACAGAGAAACTGTCGGTCCTAATGAGACTGGGGAGATGGCACAAGTGGATCAGCTCTGTAAGCCTCCCTTACCCCCTCTGAAGCAGGGAGCAAGCCACTGAACCCCGTAAAAATGGAGTGTGATGTGCAGGTCACAAGTATAACCCAAATACATAGATGCTGTGATAATTGAGTAAAAGAAGTCAGAAAGCACACCCTGGACTTGAAATATGATTTGGTGTCAAATGCTCACTCAGGCAGAGGCACACAGGCATGAACTGGCTGGAAGGTGTGCAGACTTCAGATGACAAACCTGACCTAGCCATCACCACCAGCTGAGCTTACAGCATTTGCCTGGATATGATTAGTATTGGCACCTCCAGGCAGCTGGCACAGCAGCTTTGTGGATTACAATGCCGACCACATACCCTCACCACCAACAGCAATTACAGTAAATACACATTCCCCCCCCACCTTGGAGACCTTGAAGGACAAAGACTCATCTAGGTGTCCTTGCTCTTTCATGATGGGAGAGAGAAGCAGAGCTTCACCCAGTATTTAAATCTTGGAGAGGCTATTCAGTATTCTCTGGTGTTTATGCTGTATAAAGTGTTTGATTAAAATAAAGTGTACCTAGTATTTTAAAAATAAATTACATTATACAAAGTTATAGAAATACAAGGTTACCATTGGAAATTGTTTGGAAAATGTGGCCTCCTAACCATTGTAAATTACAGCACACAGAGTATGGTAACAGCTGACAGGAATGACTGTGCATATCACATTATAAACTACACATCCTTAACTGAATGTAAATTACATTATTTACTAACAAAAACAAAGTGAGGAGAATGTGGACAAGGAAGAAGAAAGGTTAATACCTGTTGTCTTCGCTTCTCTTCTTCAAGAGCAGCTTTGGCTTCTGCTTCTTTTATCTGTCCAGACATACAAAGTGATAAGCAACTGTTGTAAACAGCAGCTAATCTGATTTTCTTACAGAGTCATAATTACTCCTGTAGAATGGTTCTCAGCAAAAATATGCAAAATTTCCATCATGTGAGCTGCACCACCAGAAAGTCATATGAAAAGAAGTCATGGAAGTTACAACTGATAATTCTATAGAAATATCTTGCAGTGTTCAAGAAAACACATTAAATGCTAGAAAGTATTAAGAAAAAAATGGTGCAGAAAAAATTATTAATATGTAAACATGCCACACACTCGAACCTCAGCACCAGCATTCCATTTTGGTCTTCCAATAATAAATAAATAAGAAACCTGAACATATACAAAAGACAACAGGATGGAGTGGCTTCCACCTGAAGAGATGCACAACTAGGATTCATCAGGTGACTGACACCAAATCCTGAAGAGAGTGCAGATGCCAAGTAGGGATAAAACATCAATAATTATTTTTCATAATGCAAAGGCATTAAATGAATTTACCAGGAGGTTGGCTCACAACAGAGGAAAGTATCCTACTCCCACAGAGTATTTGGCTAAATCTAGTATTTCAGTGCTACAGGACATTTGTAGATGCCAAAAGTTTATGTCAACTGAAAAACAACCAGGCAGGCTAATAGGAGATAAATCCAACAAAGGCCATTAGACAGAAAGACACCATTGCACCCTCTTAAGTTCCCACAGTCAGCAATCACTAATAGTAGTAACAGAAAGAGTATATGGGGGAAGTTTATGTACGTCCCTTTTTAAATACATTTTTTTGGCTTTTAGCATTGCAGTCACTGAATTACTACCTTAGAAAAGTTAGAGGTAAAAATCTATTAATAACTTGAAATGAAAAAAATCTTGATCCTAGTAGCTGGATGATTTGCATACTAACAATGAAAACAATTTATTAAACACTGTTTAATCAGGTAGAACTGGTTACAAATAATTTTCAGTTCAAGCGTTTTTGATGACTAAGGAGAAAGCACACTAACTAATGCTTTAGCACTCTGTAGCTCGAACAGCAGGCACTGAGGGCAGTCAATAGCACAGTCATATCTGCAGGTTTCCAGACAAATTTTTTAATTACTAATAGTCATATCAAATAAAAGCATTATTGAGAATTTCAATAATCTACATACAATGGCAGAGTCTGTTTAGAATTGCGCGTACAAGACCTTTTCAGGCATGCACCTCTGAAAGTCTGGTGCGCAAAACACTACACAATGAGCACCCTCGTTTTTCACTGCCATCTAATGGCAAAATTTCAGCTACAAAAGAAAAAGTGACATACTAATGTGAAAAAGAGCAACAGAAGAACTCCTTTTTACACTGGTGTGGTCATATTTGTATAAGATGCATAGCTATAATGTACATAGATAAAGGGAACCTTAACTATTATAATCACAGCATGGAAAAACATTTCTAGAACTATTTCTTTAATAAAATGTACAATAAAAGACATTCAATTCCTAGGCACCTAGTGAGTAAGAAGTGCTTACTCACTAGGGGCAAGACATGGAAAGTTTTATTAGAAATTAATCCACTTTGGTTTCGGAAATTAATGGCTGTTTTGCAAATATGCGAACTAATTTATCTTTGTAAACGTGTGCAGTTTTCAACAAATTTTTTTCCAGTCTGGACACATTAAACAGTAATAGACATAAATAAACTACTTTCGTCAAGTGCCTATAATAGGAGACCATTCTAGCATGCCATTTGCATGGAAGTCAACAGAGGCAACAAAAAGCTGTCTAGAAAGAACTGAAATAAAACTTTATTACTTTACAGAAAACCCCCAAAACAAGTAAATACACATTCTTCCATGAGGAAGGTACACATAGCTAGGTTATGCCACACAGTATGTCTGTGGCATTGCTTGCAGGAGAAGCTTCTAACCTTTTGCTCACTGCATTAGACCATTTCTCCCTGGGGATTACAACATCAGGGTGAGAAATTGATAGTAGCATCTGCTGCAGTCAAACAGCACTGGCACTGCACCACACTGAGACATGCTGCTGGCTCTCAGCTCATGCAGTGTACTGTGAGTTCCCCTTGCTTTAGGGAAGGACTCTGTATCCTCTGAACTTATCTTCACATTCTTACTGCAACTGTTATGGTTTTTTTAACGGGATTTTCTAAAGACATATCCCAAGAGTTTTAGCATTTGACCTGCTTGCAAAGTTGGGGGATTTGGTCGGTGTGGCACTTGTTAGAACTTGTCAATCAATCCTGAAAATCTGACCAGAAGCTGACTTGTCAGCTTTACCCATTGAGTTTTTGGGTTGTATGTTTATCACATCTAATACTTACCTGATAAAACCCAAACAAGTTATGCATCAATTCTTTTTATGTTTTTATAAAAGGTTTGTAAGAGGAAGGATCACATCCTGTCTCTCCGTGTGACAGCACACAGCGAATTCTTTACTTCATAAAACAGCTGAGCTAGGGAGAAGTCACATTTACAGCTGCCTAAGAAGTATTCTGCAGTTGTTGGAAATTCTCAATTCTTCCAGTATAGGATAACTAATACCATGTGGCAGGATTATACTCCACACTGGACAAGTTGAGCATCTGATGGCTGTAAAACCCTCACTGGAAAGAGAGATCTAACAATGCCATGTAAAGCAGCCTGACTCTAACCTTACAGCACTAATGACTATTTTATCATCATTGATCATCACCTGTTCTCAGTGAAAGAGGAATCAGTTCCAATCAATTTAAAGAAAAAAAAAGGAAAATAACACTGTTTTAAAATAGTATTTCATTGAGTTAATTAACACCATTCATAGATTCGAGTCTGAAAAAAGAGCTACTATTCAACAGCACATCCACCTATGTTGCATTTCTGCAGGTACTACCTTGAAAAATAATTTTGTTCTTTCTTCTACTTTTCTTGAAGCTCTGAGAAGAGATTATAGCTACAATAAATGCATTACCTCATATGCTTTCCGCTTCATTTCCTTGCATAATGCATCGCATTCCAGTGAAACTTGGCCTTCTTGTATCTTGCTGCACTGTACTTCCTGTTAAGTATAATTTGTCTTTTATAATCATTTCCCTATATCAGACTTCAGTTATGTCAACTTCTTTATGAAAATAATAAAACTTTCTTATTTAGTAAAACATTGGTTTTACACACAACACAAAGCTAATAGCTGAATGTTATTTGAACCTGTAATGATGTATTAAATTGTCCTTTTTCCTTTTTCTTCTTTCTAATAAGCTAAGATGAATGGTAGAATAAATCAATAGTCTAGTTTAAGTTTTCTCCTCTTTTCTCATTTGTTTGCCTTAGACAAGTAAGATAACCTTCTGAACCCCTGGCAGAAAGAGTTTGCATACAGAGTCTCCGTAGTTTCATATACATTCTCTTAACTGGCTCAGATTACAGGACAAGGTCTGGTCCTGGAAGGGGAAAAATTAACTAATTCTCACTCATACTTTCTCCCCTTCTCCCAGTATTGAAGAAATTAAAAAAAACCTCCAACAACAAAGTGGTTATCTGTAAGCAGAAACTGATCGATTTTAAGCACTTATTCTGTATATATCATCTTTTCTCCTGCTGAGCACCCCATCTACAAGACTTCTAGACGCACAAGACATATTTTGGAAGAGCTGAGGACTCTGGGGAACTGCAACCTGCTTGGAAGGCTCAGAGGTTAACTTGGTCCAGAAAAATAATTTAAACACCTTTTCATTAAGACAGGTCATGGTTTTTTTTCATTAAGACATCATTATTTGTCAAGACTTCATATCAATTTCTGCAGTTCCTCTCATAATAGTGTATAGCTATAGTAAACTTGTTACATTAAACTGATTACAATAGTTCAGGTTTCACAACATCTGTGCTAGTTCCAATTTACGATAGTTTTCCCAATATTGTCATAAAAATGTCATTTTTATTCTCAAATCACTCCAGATCATCTGAGTGTTCTTCCCACAAAACTACAATAATTTAAGTGTCCATGAAGATAAAGCTATTCTAAGTCAGGCAGCTAGCACATTTTAGAATAAAAATTTTATCTTAAAATAAAATTTTTATTTTATTTCTCCAGCGCATCTTCTGATACAGCAGCCCAGACCTTCAGCTGTTGTGAATTGTTATAGCTCTACTATAGTAACTGGCCCTATTCTAATCTGCAGCATCCATACAATCCATCCATACAAGCCCCGAAACATGCAAAGAATATACATTCTTCAAAAATTGCAACTTATAAATTCACCTTTTTCAGTCTCTTACAGAGACATCGGAGTTTAACCTTCTGGCTGCAGTTCAGAGGACAGCTACCTGAATGGCAAATCTCTTTACACCGGTGACCACAGGGCAACTGTAAAAAACAAAACACAAATAAAACACTTACACCAATAAAACATTGTAAAATCATAAAGAATCTATGAATCGGCTTTATTTCAGACATAGCAGGTTAACAGAAAACCCATTCAGTTAATCAGTTTTTCAACTTGTGAAATAATTTTCTTTTTATTGGGGGGGAGGGGCAATGTTTGCTTATTATTTACTGTCTTTCAGTTCCTGTACGATGATTTCTCTTTTATTGGCACAGCTTGACCTTTCACATGTTTCAAGAACAGTCTTTTCCACTGCAATGTATACAACAATCGCCCTAGCTATCTGCTATCTGTATGCTGAGGGAATACAAATGGATAAGGTAGAAAAACATGAAAACTGAAATTAAGTGCACTGTAGCTACTTGTAGATTAGACAGAGTAATAAAAGAGGAAAGAATCAGAAGCAAAAATACTGCAGAAAAAATCTTGTATGCAAGAATCATCTGAACTATGCAAAAGTCAAATAAAGGTCACCAAAATTCTTATCATGTCCAAAATAATTTCACAAAATCCTAAATTTCCGTATTTGGCAGATTATCCCATTTCTGCCATCTGAAAGATAAAGACTTCTTTTACTGTGTAAGAATTGAGTTACTAATTTAAATATGCTGACTGATAAGAATGAAGCAGAGCTCCCAGCATTACAATAAATATGTCAAGAAAGTAAACAAATTTTTTCATTGTTAAGAACTTAACTAAAAATATCCCTTGCTCATACACATGCCCATAAGAAGTCTTCACAATAACTATTTTCAATTACATAACCCAACACTGTTAATAACTGAGGGTGGAATCTCACAGAAGACATCTAAGCAATTTACTCATAGAGAGCTTTAAATCCCCCAACTATTGAAAATAGCATTAGACAGTGCTCTTTATTAAAAGTGAAATTTTGCCTCTTCACTGTCATCAAAGGATTAACACAAACTGGAAAATGCTCTAAGACATACAATTTTAAGATAATTTTTTTCCCATTTATTAAAAATTCAAAATGAATACACACTATTTCACTTCATCCACAAGTATGAGTATACTAAGTAAGTATCAAACCCAGGTGGGTACATTTTGATTAGTAAACCTGGATTCTCAGAAATCCATTGGAACTGACCTAGTATCATGAAACATGTACCTAAACAGAATGCAACTCTGACTAAAAATTACAGAACACATACAAATGTTGTAATGTCTATGACAGTCACAAGCTATTATAGATACTTTGTGGTTTCAGCTCAGTTTTTTAGTTACTGTTACAGCACATTTCATACAGGACTAGAAGGAACCTTTAAATCACCATGTTCAGTTCTGAAATCCAGACCTCCTACAGGCACAGGTAGCGCCTACGATCCTTCCAGGACTGGATGAATGAAAGTTTACCCTGAAAACAGTCCCCAATTCTGACCCTTCTACTGTTTCACTAAGGACACTGCTCCAGGAGCTCATTACAAGATGCAAGAGCTTTTTTCATGTTTCCTACATTTGTTCTAGCTAGTCTAAGCTGCAGTTCTTATCCTCATACTGAACTATTTCTGTCGTTTCTTAAAAGGCTCTTTATTACCATAGCATTCCTTTCATTGAATTTCAACCATCTTAAATCAATGTTTCTTAATACACAGCCAGAACTGCATGTAACATTTCAAATGACATCTCAGCAGGAAGGACTTTGTACAATGCCTTAATTGCACCTCATTCTTAGTAGAGTATCTTCCCCAAAACGTCTTCAGCTCTCATTGCACTTCTCTCCAGCTAATCATGCTGTGAAAACAAGAATTTCTGCTGTTTCCTTGGAGCTTATTATTAGCTTCACATGTATGGTCTTACAGGGTTTTTTTTTCTGTATTTAATAACATGCCCCCAATACATGTGTTCTACAGATGCACTTCCTCAATTCTCGTACGCTGACAACACCCCACAACTTTTCATCAGAAAATTCCAATGTTTTTGGTGCCAAGGTCATTACTGAAAACAATGCAAAGTCAAGTGTCAGTTCAGTCCTTAGGAAATCTTTCTTATTGTTAATATCTCTTGCTCCAGCTTTTTCTTTAGTTTTGTTGTTGTTTGGGGGGGGGATTTGGGTGGTTTTTTCAAAAGATAATCAAATACAGACAGTTGTTTCCTTTAGCCACCTTCAGGCTTGTATTAACCCTCTCCTGTATCGGAACTAAATATACATTAAGTAGCATTGACTCACGCACTCTGCTGAAGATCTCATCTATTCGATTTATCCGGAGGAAAAAAAATATATAAATTGGTCTCCTTATCAAAGAAGGAAGTTAGTTTTTATCACGTAAAATGGATCTTCAGCAAGTATTTTTCCCTGAAATAAAAAAATTATTTTGCCTCATTTTGAAAATATGAGGGGAGAAGCTTGTCTAAGTCTTCCATGCTACCGAGGTCAGACTACCACCCAGAATATGGAGTCTAATGGCCGAGTCTCCTCACAAGTGACCAAAATCTTTCCAAAACCAATTTGCTCTCCGATGAACACTGTGCAGTAGGAGGGCCCATCTCCTGGCTCCCTACACAAGAGCATCATACACAGTAACTCAATCTAGTCTCACCTGCAAGTCATCTCATGCTGGCCAGGACAAGCCACGGCTAGAACTATTACTTCCAGCTTACTCTTCCATAGTAATTAAGGATATTTTCATTAATAGTGTCAAAGCCCAAAGAGTCGTGTCATAACCAACATGTCAGAGCTGGAATTTCAAGACAGCAACCCTTACCTCGACCTCTAAGTGCTACTGCGATAAAATTCTTAGACACCATTAGAACAGAATATTTATAGAACAGGAGTAGGTTTAATACAATACTGAAAAGCAAATGTACACACTTAGTTCCCTGCACAGGGATGTAGGACAAGAAAAAAGCTGTCAGGGAAACTTTCTTCTACTCCCTCCACTGCAAACCCAACACTAAAAAAAAATCAAGAGAAGCTGTGAAATGAGCAGCAAAACAACATTTCCCCATGACCTCAGAAAACAAAAGCAATCATTATGCTACTTCTGCTGGATAAAAAATGTAATGGGAAAAGATTTTTGTTTTTACTTCTTTTAAAGTGCCCATGCTGAACTACTTAGTGCTAAAACAGAGAGCGTGTGCCCTCTTTATTTCCTTTTCTGCCATACAAGATCTCTTGTCAATAGTTTGTGGACTAAAGCCCATATTGAACAGGCTTTATGTTTGATATTGCAAGGACATTAAAAGAAGGGATTTAATCCACAGCTCTGAAAACCAAAAAATATCCTACTAATACTTTTCCCATAGGCAATGCATTTAAATCTTAACATTATACTGACGACGATAAACTCCATCAACACTTATGGAGGCTTAAGTGAACTTCAACAGGAGGTAATAAACACAACCTATTAACACTCATCTGATAATAAAGAAATCTGTTACTAAAGAAAACAGCACTTTTGAGCAGCAAACCCAAAAGTACAAAAGAGACTTCTCTTTTGTACCTAAGTACAAAAGAGAATTTTACCACTTCCAAAGACAAAATTAAAATTTTGTGATCCAGATGCATTTGCGATGTGTTTACAGAATCAAATTTTATTTCCAGAATGCTTAATTAATTTAATGTATTAAAAAGACCCAGAAGGCATGCATCCTTTTAAAATTAATAGGATCATAGACTTGTTAAGGCTGCAAAAGACTTTTAAGATCACTGGGTCCCTTAACCTGACACTACCAAGTTAACCACTGAACCATGTCCCCAAGTGCCACATCACACACTTTTTTGAGCACTTCCAAGGATGGTGAGTCTACCGTTTCCCATTTCCCTGAGCACCCTAGTCCAGTACTTGACCACCTGTGAAGACATTTTTCCTGATATCCAATCTAAACTTTCACTGGCACAACTAGAGGCCATTCCCTCTTGTATTGTCACTTATGTGTAAAGAAACCAATCCCTATCTGTGTACAACCTCCCTTCAGGCAGCTGGAGAGAGAAATCAGGTCTCTCCTGAGCCTCCTTTTCTGCAGGCTAAACACCCACAACTCCCTCAGCACCTCCTCATCAGACTGGTGCTCCAGACCCTTCACCAGCAATGCTGTCCTTCTCTGGACTCGCTCCAGCACCTCAATGTCTTTCTCATAGTGAAGGACCCAAAACTGAACACAGGATTTGGGGTGTGGCCTCACTGGTGCTGAGTACAGGGGTGAAAATGGCATTGTCTCTACTGCACTATCATGTTAAATTAAATTTATCATAATGGGGTACCATATTTCACATCAAGACAATAGCAGAGAGTACAATACAATTACGAAGTATGGCTACTTTGTCCAAAAATACAAACTACATGGAATAAAGTGTTAAATACAGATTCACAAACACTGACAGGAAAACATTAACAATGAAAAGTGATAGACTTGAAATTTCCATGTAAGAATTGTCTCAAAACATCTGCAAGCATGATCATAAGAATTTAATCACCCTGATTAAGAAAAAAAATAAGTTAAATTTCCTTCAACAGGATATCTTGTTATTATTACCAAATAAGAGAATTAACTTTTTAATTAAAGTATTTCATATATAACAGCTGTGGCAGCATTAAAGACACTGCTGCTCCCTAAAGCGGAAGGGAAATGTGAGCTCTACTTTATAACGCTAGAAGTCACTTTTTTAGTTTTATACTGCCATAGACAAAACAAAAGCATGAAACCTTCCAAGTTATTCAAGTTTCTGTAGCATTTTTTCAAAGGACCAGACAATATAATTGGTTTTCTTCATCCCCAAATGTACCATGGCACCTGTAAAATAAACATGGTACCATACTGTCTATTGCAATTTCCATTAACCAAAAACATCTCAAAATAACAACTGCAGTAAAATACTGCATTCTACTGAACCTAAGTTGCATTATGGTAAGCTAGGAGTGATTGTGCACACTAATTTATAGCAAACATCAGCTTCATTGAGCTCTGCCAATTAGCCCCATGTCACTGAATAAGAAAATTCTCACGAAACACTAATTTGAAATTTACTTGAGGCTTCCAGAACTACACACAAAAACATGTCCAAATTAGTTTTGGGTAGACATAATAGATTTGTAAACTTTAAATGCTCTAAATTCAGTAGTCTTACCCATTTTATCTGTGGCCAAGTTGTTTGCAAGTTCTTGTCTCATGAGACAAAAACTCACAAACAACAAAACAGGCATCACCTATATTTCCTGGGGAGAGGTGGTGGAGGGAGTGGCAGGGTAACGTCTGTTAAGGCTGCTTCTTCAAATTATGTTTATCAATGATTCCTTTAAAAGAGAACTATCTGTATAATTTGTATTATGATACAGCTAGCTAATTTTCTCAATGCTGCAGGCATATATTTTGTTTTTAAAACAGAAACAGATAAAACATCCCTAGCACTGTTCAGTATTCAGAGAAATGGGAACAGATTTTTTAGACAAAAATATGGTGAAAGCTCCATATAGTACACATGTAGTTATCAAAGTAGGATCTGAAGAAAGGATGAACTACTTGAAGCAGGAAGATACTAATAACATCTACATTTGATGAAAGATACTAAGATCTAGAACTAGCTCCACAGGAAAGAAGAACATGCATTTTTACATCATCAATTACACTAAAATGATTCTCTGGATAGGAGAAGCTGCAAAAAACCTTATTTTCCAAAGCATTTACAGGAGTAAGAATTTTAGAATTAAGTTAAAGCTTTATTAATTAAGACTAACTTAACTCAAGAATTAAGTTAAAAACTAACATGAATTCTGTTGTTATACGTTTTCTTTGACATCTCACCAAATTAAGTAAAAAAAGACATCATCTGTGGAACAGGGCAATTCTGAACTGCAAGCTAGAGTTTGGGACCACTACTAGGTGAATTTTAAATCCCAGACTAGAGTGTGGGGAATACGTTCAGAAAAATCACAACAGCTAGATTAATCAAAGTCAAAGATGAGATATGGGGAAAAAATTCTTTGAAGAGAATCTGAAGTATAGAAGACATAGTTCAATGATAAGAGATTATAAGCACTCTTGAAAATACAGGGAAGGAAGTATTGGAGCAAATAAAACCAAAGTAACAGAGAGAGACATGAAAGGACAAAATTAAGAGGTAAATGGACAATTAAATAATATTCCTAAGTGTTCCCCCACCAGGAAGAGAGCTTTCAGACATCCAGATGAGAAAATCGTGACAGGCACGTTCATTTACAGAAAAAAAAAACATCAATAGGCTTCTACAAGGGCAAAAAGCAGAAGGTACAAGTATATACAGAGAAAAGCCTTCCTGCTGGGGTTAACACAATCCTGTCTGAAAAGCAGAGGAACAGAGAGTGTTGGGAAAGCAGCAGGAATTCTTGTGAATTTTTGCATTTACTCAAAATCCAAAAAAAAAATTCTAATGAAGACAAGGATTAAAATTTGAGGTTTCTAACACTGGACAATAATGAAATTCCTGCTTTTCAACTTCACACATTTTCTAACCCTCCAGTGGGAACTGGTGTAAAGAAAGAGCTGCCACTCAGCACAATTAATGACTACTAAGGAGCAAACATAAAATAGTAAGCAATGCACAGACTTCTGAAAGCACACTAGCAGCACACAACCACAGCACTAGGAGGGACAAGGACTAAGTCATTTGGTCCATCCCTCATGTTCAGTTGTGGGTAACACTGTTGTAAAAGAAATCCTGAAATATGTCTAACCTGCTGCTGATGAAAATCTGGCAGCTTCTCCAACCAGCTCCTGCCCTGCTCCACAAACTTTATTACTCAAATGTAGTATTCAACAGGAATCTTCTTTACTGATGCTATTGGATCACAGTCTAAGCATCATGCAGTAAGGATATTATTCTTCTCTTCTTCACAGCAAATCTTTATATGCACCCAGATAAAGTAGAGACTAACGGGCTTGTCTTCTATCTTACACTACTTAGCATATATTTCACTAAAACACCAGGGCATTATTAGCTCATCTCATTTATTAAGATATAAAATTTATTAAGATATTTATTAAGATATAAAATCTCTTAGCCCCCAAATTGTTGCACCAATAGGGATTGCTAAACCTGCACTCAGATGAGAATAGCAAGCACAATTCTCAGCAAATTATCATAATCTGACAGCATCCTATTATTTTTGAGATATAAATTCATGAGCAGTTTTTAACCATGTGAGAGGACATACTCTTCTACATTCAACCTCGTCTGCACGCTTAAACATTGAAGTCATTAGTGCTTTGGAGACAAACCTCTGTTCCTTTAATATAACCCTTCTAGTTGACAGAAATACATTAATAAACGTCCTTCAAGTACAGTTCACTAGTCACCTTCGCATCTATCATTTAGTATATTCATTTTGACTCAGCTTCTCTAGTTTGCTTGGACTATATCCACAAAATTCTACATACCCATCAAATCAAGTATTTCTTTGTTAATATGGCTTACCTCTTTTGGACACTGATTTTTGCAGGAAGTAAGAAGCTCCTTTTCTTTTAAATCAGCACATGTTAGTTTTCTGAAAAAGGAATCATGTATTTGTGTTAAAAAAAAATTCCAATTTAAAACCAACAAAAGTCAATACTGTTAGGAGTATATTTTCAGTATCTTTCACTGTAAAGAAAAGTGGACTCATTTGTCCACATCCTGTGGGACTAATATAAACTGCCATGTTTTACAGACAAACCCACATAAATTTAGAGGACTTGAGGTACTTTAAAGGAAATGAACAAAGAAAAACATACTTGCATATGATGAATATTTTCAGAACAATCCCCAAGTTTCATCTTATATTTCGTAAAGTCTAGCTTACCCTCTATCCACACACACAGACGATTAAAAAGGTGTAAAAATTATTACTAAGCAGTTTCTCAGTTAAAAAAGATAGAAATTGATGGTCATTAACTGCAAAGACCTTTTACAGAAATGACATTAATTCTAATACTTGTAGAAAATTCTCCTTTACATGCCCTAAAAGAAGTACATATAGAACAAATATTATGTAGACTACTAAATATTTGCATAATTCAAAGGATTATCTGTATTATAAAACCATAATAAAAATAATTTCTGTTCATGAAACTCCACACATTTATAGCAAATTTAGCACTAATACCAAATAAAATACTGGAAAAATTGAAATAGAAGAAAACATTATCTTAGAAATTATAATCAAGAGAAATTTTATAAATTGCTCTAAGAGTAGCTCCCATCCCCATACATTTCAAATTATTTCCAGTTCAGAGCATTCAAGTGAAAAGCTGGGTTGTGTTCTGACACTTACAAGCATTCAATATACAGTACTGATAGTTTGCAGTGACACTTTATTTTAAGCATCTGGAGACATGATGGGCAATCCCCAGGATGACAGGGCAAAACACATCGGTGAGGACAGCCAGATGGTCGGGGCTTGGTGCACTCTTCTTCACACTGTGAACATTCTGGACCTGCCTAACAAAATAAAAACAAAGTACTCAAGGAAGTGCCAGACATTTGTTTGTAAGACATCATTAACAAACTTTTATATAGAAGAAAGAGTTGGGGTGTTTTTGCTATGGGAATCAAACTATTCGGTAAGATATTTCACAAGCAAAAGTAATTATTAAAGTATGTTTTTTAAAAGCAAAGCAGAAATGCCAGTGTTTGTCAGTCAAAGAGAATTCTGTTTTCCCTCCTGGGCATAAAAGAACCTCCTTAGTATAAGTGCTTTGGAAAATGACCATTACCTCTGTTAATTCTCTACGGAAAATCGTTAGAAAAAGAAGTCATTTCATATTCAAAACTTATCCCGCTCATCATGTTACTATATGCAATTACATACTACTCTCTAAAACAGGGGTGGAGGGGTTGGTTTGCTTGATTTTAAGAAGCAAACTTCCAGTCATTTCATTTTCATACACATATAATATTCTGTATAATCTTCCAAAAAGGATTATTAACTTGTGTATATCCTGAGAGCTGCCTAAAGTGATGCTCCTATTCCACAGACTACACAAGTCTGAAAGACCTGTGCTGCCACTCTCATTCCAGGTGATACGATCATCGGCACAAGGTAATAAACAGCAGCACAGTAAATAGAGTTTCATTTCTACTCATATTCTTAACAACACATCCAGAACCCCAGTCTGCAATCAAATACACCCAGCTAGATTGACATCATTTATCAACTGAACCTACACAGCACAATATTTAAGGCCCACTATCAGATTCAAATGTACAAAGAAGTCAGCCAAAGTAAAGCCTATTTATGCAAGAATGAAGCTACACAAAGCTTTCCCAGAAGGACTATTCCACACCAGTGTTTCGCTTTACGCTGTTTAAAATAAGAGTGTAAGAATTTTGAGTTTTTAATAGTTTTTCCCCAGTCCCCTTTCCTTCTGCTTCTCTAATTGAACTATTTTTGCTGAAGCTTAAAAAGAAACCTTTGTATAATGATTGTTTACAAAACTCACAAAAATTCAAATCTAAGAAAAACAACAGCAACTAAAACCATTTAGATAACTGTCATATAACATTTAACGGTAGGTAAAAGCAAACAGCTGGCCTTTCTGCAACATTTTTCTAATACAACTTGCAGAACAAACTGAAATTCCAGACAGAAAAATCACTACTCAGACATATAAGCCAGAAATTTAATCAGCCCTGACTACATTTAGTCTACCAAAACAACAGAACAAAAGCTCTAAAGGTCAACACCAACTTGAGTTCATATGAATTGAAGAAAATTGAGAAATGAGATTTACCCATAATTTGCAGGTACATAGACTCCCATTTTCTGAGAATGCCTCATTCAAAATGGAGCTAGGAATAGTCCTGAGTCATTCACATTTTAACTGGCTTAACTGAAGCAGCAGGCAGACAGCCTCTTATAGTCATAACTGGGGATGCTTAACTGTCACTCTCAGTATTTACTGATGTCACTCTACTGCCACAAGCTACTAACAGTTGCACTAACAGTCCATACTCCTTAGACAAAATTTCCACAATCATTAATAGATTAACATGTTAGCTACAATATACAGTTACTGGATGACAACTCCACCACTTCCCAGGATTAGAATCCACAAGGTTATTATGCCATTTAAGTTAAATATAACAGGTAATTAAAATATAACATTTATGCTTTGTACCCAATTGAATGCTTCTCTGTTTTCTAAATGCCCAGAGTGCCCATGATGCAACTTTAGAAAAAGTAATGCTTAAAAAAACTTGAGAAGCTGTTTTCCTCCAAATCATGATTCTCTCAAACCACAGAACATTTTTGTGACTGCTCATAATGTGAACAATCTTAAGCTTTATACTTTTATTTTTGTTTCATGTTATCTTCAGCAGTTAACACCTACAACTTCTTAATTGCATTAATCAGTTTCTAGTAGACACTGATAAACATGAATATATCATCCCAATACTTTGAAAGGTCTTCAGCAAGTCTACAACATTTCCAGGGCTCTCCTAAAGATCTCCCAGCCTCCTCAAACCATTTAAGCTCTCCTCTGTAAATAGTTTCCCCAGTACATTGCAAGAACATTTGTACATAGGGATTATGAGTAGTTTCCTTGATCTTGACAGTTACAGAAAGTAACTTTAGAAGAGACTTCTGAAGGGTGTTAAACAAGGTTCTGATGAAATCAAAGCAATGTATATCAACACAAAATAAAAAGGTATAGAATTGGCAGAAAATATAATATTGTCTCAGATTTATAATTTAAGGAAATATAAATTAGCTAACTGTCATAGCATGAATGGGAAGAGCACACATGCAAGTCTCCCAGTGGGATCTGGAATAGATCTGCACCTTCCAGCTGCAAATTATTTTCCAGGTAAAACTGAAGACAACGCATATAAAATAAAAACAAAAGCAAAAAGGAAATTAACCTACCTTCTTTCCATCTCCACTGTTCAATTTAGTAACATGATGACACTCTTTCATACAGGTATGATTCTGACAATCAAGAAGCCGCCCACAAAATCTCTTACATGAGTAGGGATTTGCAGAGTGACATGGCAATGGACTAACCTAAAAGTTAAAAATGAATAAATGAATATAGATATGCAGGTGGGACACATATATACATGTATTGCACATATGTAGTGTGTGAGATACATATATATCCACACACAGACAGAGGCACAGAATTATTACAGAGAAATTTTGGTCCTCCAGGATCTTTGTAAAAGAAAAAACACCAGTGAAATTCTATTTGATTTTTTTTAAGTGTAATTTGGGTTCCTGTCCACATAACAATGTAACCACACAAATTTGTTTTACACCGATTATAACAGGAAAAAAAATCACACCTCATTAAACAAAATAACTCCTGCAGCATAGTTTCCCTTTTTTTTTTAAAGACTATTATACACTCAAATCTTTTAATGTCATTTGTTCCGTCTTTCTGAATTACACTCGTGCTTTCCGTTAAAGATTCCTAAACTGCTTTACTATTATTGCTGAAGACAGTTACAGCTTGCTTTCACAGGGCTAACTATGTTAGAGTCACCATTAGCTCAAAATACGTTACAGTTTGAAAAACTGAAAAACAAATTGAAAAAACAAGAAACAACCTGCGAGCCAGAAATTCTAAAAAGCAAATACTGACTTCATCAAATATAACTCATAGGAGAGGTAAGGAGAAGCAGAAATGGCTCCATAACAGGACTAAGATTTTAATGTCTTATGATACATTTGAACTTTGAAGTTAACACTCCAGTTAACAGAGCCCTGTAGTACTCTTCAGAGCATCTACTTAGAAGCTGCTATTCTTTACTGGTACCAATATGGAGTGTGAACTCCTATCTAGGTTACTTGCCTAAAGTTGAATAGTACAAGTCCCTCTGTATAGAAGGATTAGAGGAAACTCGCTGTTCCCATTTTCCAACCGTTATATAATACTTGCATGAAAAAAAATTAGTTTTTTGTGATGCTGTCAAAAAATTTTATTTTTTCCTTATTTCATGATCACTTCGCAGAGAAAAACAAACTATTTGTGATGTTATTACACAAGAGGCTAATGTGACATAACTCACTTTGACTAGACTAAGGGCGTGATGTTATGTTGCAACTGCAGTTGACTGCACAGCTTTGCAGGGTACCTCTTCTTTTTCTCTCTTCAAACTCTATAGTCCTCACTGCACACTACCTCTTAAACTCTGAACAAGTTCTACCACACATCTCTTTTTACAAGACAATTCAAATAAACAAAATGGAAGAATAGGAATTAATACAAAAAAATTGCTTGTCTTTTGCCAGTGGCTTGGCCATACAAACAGGTGAACACTGGAACTGAAAAGAGAAGAGAGGATGCCCCACAGGGCAGAGTGAGGGATATTCTCCCTTCAGCAATGTCCATGTTGATCTACCCCAATCACACAAAGCATAATTTAAATTCACTTGCCTATATAAATGTTTTCTGGGCTTCACCCAAAAAATACTACTCCACACCAAGTCACTGCAAAACCCAATTCACTCACAAGACTTCTGAACTCCTCTTATCATCCTGACTCACTGAGACTGAACAGAAGTCTGCATGGCAGGCTGAACATCAAGCATGGCATACGCAGGAGAAAATCTCCAGGCTATCAATCCAACCACCTTCACACATCCCTATGTCAGAGCTGAAGCTAATGCTGGCTAAAACACTAAACAACCACATCAAGTAATCTGAACACGTGGTTCCTACTGCCCCTTGCAACATCCTGCTCTGTCTCTCATGGATATTTCTGGTGACCAAAGAAGGAAGAGCCAGCAAGCGGTAGGCCAAATAGAAAGAGGGTCCGAAGCAGAGGATAGTACTATACCCAGAATGCACACACCAATTACCAAAGCTTTTAATGTTCCCAATATCCTACCCGCCCCTTCATATCCTTCTCCATCTCTTTCCTCAGAGCACAACATCCTTTCAGTAGCAATGTTAAGTAGTCAAAGGATCTTGAAAGATAAAAGAATGAAAGAAAAGATGTACTAAACATTCCAATCTGCCCACTTCTCTGCCTTTCCTTGCCATTCAGTTTTTTATGACTACTAGTTCTGCTGTGGTTAGGGCAGTGACAGCAGATCGGGGCAAGAACAGCAATTAGCTCTAGGGTTGCACTGTTCCATAATGCCAATGAGAGTTCTTTTTACCAGGAGTTAAGTCTCCCACCCAGTAAGGACACAACCAGTAACTCCAGTTAGAGCCAAGCACTTAGCCAGAAGCAGAGCATCCCTTCTGGTGGCATCCCTCAAGCACACAGATGAGACCCTGCCAAACAAAGCCAGGGCAGTGAAGCACACAAGGCAGCCAGGCAACAATGGCAGCTTTCACATGGCTGACTGGAGGGAACGTCCCAGCCCTCTGGCTGCCTCCAGCATAGCTTCAGCTTGACCTCAATAGATGGTAAGACAGTCTTCTGGAAACAACTGGCACAGTAGCCAAAAACTGAAAAATTTCAATCAATTTAAACCTACATTATGGGATTTTTTCCTCCATTTATTGGCAGATCATTCTGTTGTGGATCTAAGTAATAAATCCAAAGGACAAAGTAAAGTTTTACTTTCTACAGTTGGAATGCATTTCTGAAATGGCTAAATGGGGGCTGGACCTCTTGTTACAAAGACAAATATCAAAGTAGCCACAAACTCCAGGAGGTTGACGAGCTGAAGAATGAAGAAGGCAGATGAGAACCATAAGTATTTTATGAAAGCTGAACGGGGAAAAAAGAAAATAAGAAGCATCATTTTCAGACTACAGGTCTTCCACAGGACAAGGAAAGGAGGGAAAGGAAAAAAAGACATGACAGCATTCAGCAGCTTTCCAGGAAATCTCCCAAATACATCAAAGCAATTAACAGATACATCGATTAGAATATGAAAATAAAAATCAACTGGGCAAGGAAATTTTGGAAACTTTTATAAGGCATTTAGTTACAAAGATTAAACTCAACAAGTTTTACATAAAATTTTATCTAGAGGATAAATGGTCTTCCTCCTATAAATGAACCAGAACTAAAAACTACTCAGAATAATAAAACATAGCATTAAATTCCTACCAAAAGGGAAAAAAAAAAAACCACCCAAGAAGAAAGAGAGTTCAATGATATGCCCAGGAACAGAAAGCCTAATATTACAGGATATTTACAATACTCATCAAGAAAACAAAACCAGAGCATTTTCCTTCCTCTAGAACATTTAATGAAATTAAGCAACTAAAACAGAATTATATATAGCAGATAAATTGCTACCATAGTCAGTAAAGATTTCCTTCTTTGTCCTCATTTACCTTGTATCAGCTTTAATTAATGTTTCCCATAAAAAGATTTAGAATAATTTGCTTTTAAAAGAATTTAAAAGAGCATATGTGTACTACTGCTATGAACTTCCAACGTATGTAACAGTTTAAAAAAAGGTAGAACATCAAAATTTCCTTTTGGGATGGCACCAACTGTTGATAGGTGATTTTACTAACAAAAGGCCGAAACAAAATTGAGAGCTACTTTTGAGAATCTACAAATGGAAGAATGATTAGTTATTTATTCTTCTAAATATAGCTAGAATTATTTAAGAGAAGGCTGTAAACCTCAGCTATAAGAAATCTTTTAGCTTAAACATCATGTAGAATCATACTTCCACCAAGCATAGATTTTATACAATTACTTCATCTAAAAAGTAATTTTAAGTCTATTGTTTCAAGTGATAAACTGCTTGTTCTAAATGCCAGGACATGTAAGAGCTCAAACTAAATAAATCCCCTAAAAATACTTTCTGAACTAAATACCAAAGTGAAATAAAGACAAAAGAAAAAACAAACCCACACACACAAAAAAACCCTAAACCCCCTCCCCCAAAAATACCAAAAACCCCAAAAACCAAACACACAAACAAAAAACAAAACCAAAAAGCCACCCCCCAAAAAAGAAAAAATCCAAAACAAAACCAAGCAACTCCAATCCCTACACAAATTTAAATTACTGTCCAAATATAAAAAAAATAGACAGTAGATTTGTTTTTTATAGAAGTCCTAAGGTGTTTACTTTTATTCCCTATTCTACTCATCAGCAGGCATCCTGATAAAATACAAGACAACTTTATAACTTGCTTCATTCCTAGTTTCTTTCTTTTTTAGATCTCTTTCATTATAGGAGGTATAACAACAGCCTAACATAAGTAGTAACATAGTACAGCAATAAGCACCTACTCACAGCAAAACTTTGCTTAAGAAAATTGCTACGTTTGTCACTTGTGAACAGTTTCCATTTCCCAGTGAAAATCCCCTCAGGGGCTGGAAACTTTTACTGGAGGGAAGCATTCATAAATAAAGCATTCATGTTTGCTCTTTTTTACAAAAGAAAATTAATCTGTGTTGAGATTATTTGTTAAGAACCAATGTGGCTGTAAAACACTGAACAGACATTACATGTTATTTCTTTTTCTTTCCAGAGATCTCAGAACAACAGAAAAATCTACAACGAGCACAAAATACACTGCAAATAAAACACACTTCCCACACACACTAACAAATCAATCTTTTCCTTGACTTTCATCAGAATCTCAAAGATTAGGAGACTTCATTCCACTCCACGAACTGCTACACTTCAGCAGGAAGGCAGCCCCGCCCTCTGCTGGCTGAGAAAAGCAACATTTCATCTAGGGGTACCATGCAGCATCAAAAAATCTAAATAATTGAAGTCAGCTATAGACTCCCAGGGATTTGCCCTTATTTTCTACACAAATCCATAAAGAAAACATGACCCAGAGCCACTGAATGATTCCGCTGAGACTAGTATACAACAGAAAATGAAATTTTTAAAAATTATTCTGAAACAAGGAATAATAAATATGTAGTAATTGTTACTATTTTCTCTAGTAAGAGTAGTGATACTGACCTCCTGTTATGAAGAAGGACAAATTTCACAACCATGTACAGCTGAACAGGACCAAATCCTTTAACACTGCCTACATCAAGTTATAGGTTGTGTCTTTTGACCACAGCTTGTATTTTGTTTATACATAAATTCATAAAAGTTCAGGTGAGATTCAATATGTCCTATAAAAAACCATGTCACTGACTCAATGAAAAAATAGCTAATACATGTGCAAGTTTTACTGTGGAAACAAAAAACAAAGCCCATCTGTTTCAACAACAAAACGATATGCACTGCTGTTCTCCTCATCGATTTGCAGGGCACATTTTCCTTAGCAAGTGGCGAGCTCCAAAGCAGCTCTATGGAAGCTGCACTCACAGCCTGGACGGGTTAATGAACGTGTGGCCCAAACAGACTGTGGATATGTGAATGTTGGTAACAACATCTGAAGATGTTGCCACAACATAATCAAGCCACCATTACAACACACACCAAGAGATTATTTAAAAAGGTCAAAGAAAAAAAACCAGAGGTATGCTCAATATTTTTGTATTTGGTGTTTTCTACAATTTTTTACTAGCTTAAAATGACCCCAGTTTTTTTTATAATATTGTTAGTCAGACTTCAACAGTGAGTTTATGCCAGACATATGAGCAGACAAAGCCATAAGCTTTTTTAAAATTAGTTTAGCTATCATCTTTTGAAATCAAGAAAAATTATTTGGCCTTAAATTTTGTAACATTTAGAAATTATTGTAAAAAATTATGATAGCTATTTAAGCATTAGCTTCTCTTCTCATGTAAGCCAAAACAGACACTGACTTCATCTAAAACTAGAGAAGGCTACACACCAAAAAGACAAGTTAGTAACTAACACTAAAGAAGTTTCCACTATACTGTCTGATTTCATTCATGAGTGCTTCAATCCAAGTCACATGAGAATTTGCCTGTATGTCATTGTGTTCCTTATCCTTTTAAAATATACACAGCAGTTCATAGAGCTCAAGACTGTGACAGAGAGAGAATATTAACTACAGAATGAGGGGGGAAAAAAGCAGAAATATTTCATAAGAAGATCAACAAAAACATGTAAACACAATTTCAACAACTGCAAGAAAACACAAATAGCTACATAAATCATGATTTTAAAGTTCTGTCCACGAATTCTACATTCAAATAGATATATATATTTTCCAGAAAGGAACTAAAATACCGTCTGACATATAGGCTCTTATGTTAAGGTACTTCACTGATTTTAAAATATGCATTAAAAAATCTAGTATTTCTTTTTAATGCTTTCTGTTTTGCAGACTGACAAAATGAGATATTTGCCATATTTCACTTCATAAGCCAGTTTCCATGACTCACCTCATGCTGTCCAAGACACTCCCTGTTAAAGAAAAAAATCAGAGACTTAGTAAATGCATATTTGTTTAGGGGACTTAAAATAGTGACAGTGCTTTTCACACAAAAATTAATGCAATCTATTTTCTAAAAGTGCAAACTAAGAAAACCATCCATCTGTGTAGCTCAATGCCTCCTCCTTTTCAACAGTTGTTTGGATCACTTTGTTTTATAGCGAAAATCTCAACATCTGTTTTATGTGCAAATTAATTGTAGTTGTATATTAAATCAGCTACTTTTTAGAAAATAACCTGCTTTTGTTCCAAGTATCAAATTCTTTGTCTCTACTAATCCATTACATTATATTTTTCAGTTATTTAAGAGAACTAACTACTCTTAAATTTACAGTTTTCTCCCTTTTAGAATGGTTTACTGTCCCTAGGTAAGAAAACCTGTACCTAGATCAGAATTGGGAAGGTATTAAATGGTGACTCATTCAAACACTGAAATCAGTGAAATTTTGCTCAAGTTATTCTGAAAAGTATCTTTTTCTTTTTACCTCTCATTTCATACCTGTCATCTCCTTGATTTCTCTACTAAAACCATGTAAGGGAAAGTAATGAAATCATTATGAATATTCAAGCTAAAATATGTGTTAAACACTTCCTAAAAATTTCCAAGAGAGTATTTTTTTAAAAATATTTCTGATAACTTCTCTGACACAAAATAACTAACAAGAGCTACAGATGATGTTTAGGACAGCAGGATACTAACAAGAGCAATCAGCCACATAGCAGTTTCAAAACCAGGAGATGCAGCACAGTAGCCTGCTCTTCACTCCACACAGCACAACTACCTTATACCCATAATAATCTTCCTATATCCAGCTAATTTGGTTTCTAGAACCTCTGCATTCCAGTGGAGCATACTTCTGTTCCACTGCAAGGGTAAACTGCTCAACCAGCCTGGCTTCTGCCATGAAACTAGATCTGTAGATGAGCAATTCCCCAAGGCAAACTTGCATTCAGGTTGAGCTGTAAAGGTGTCAGATGAACTACCAGATACATAAAAAACTAGCAGGATCACTGGCCTCAAATGGTAGTAGCTAGTTTTTGTACACTGCTTGGACAACAGTTACACATGGAATTCTTCAGCTTGGGACCTATCTTGTTTAATTATTTTCTCCCCATTAACTTGGAAGAGACAAAATGCACCAATTTTGCAGATTATGCTGAAGGACAGCACAATCAACACATTCAAGGGCAGGGGGTACCATTCAGCATCTAGACAGATTGAAGATACAGCCTGAGAGGAATTTCATGAAATGCAGAACACAAAGAAAGTCCTGCATCTAGTGACTGACTAAAATCCCATCAATACTGAAGGCTACAGGCTGGGGATGCAATAGTGGCAATAAGGAGAAGTTACCAAGGTGATGAAGCCAGGCTCCTTCTTGAGATTCACAGCAGAGATGTAAGAGACAATACTACTCTTAAAAAAGGAATGTTCTAGGTAGAATTGATGTACTCAGGGGGCTTTAAGGTCCAGCTGGACAAAGCTAGAGAAAAATTCCCTGAATTCAGTGTTGATCTGTTTTAAGCAGGAGACTGGACTAGATGACCCTGCCTCAAGGTAACTTCAGCTTAATGGTTTGGCAAAATTAGCTAATAGAAATCTTCCTTTTAACTATTTACAGAAGTAGATACTGAATACATTCCACAACAAATCTCTCAAAGATAACACGCTCATGGCTCAAAGATACCAAATTATTAGGAAAAATGACAGAGAGTACTGCAAAACCCCAGCAGTGAAGGATGGAATCTTCACTAACACCCATCCATACAGAAGAGTACTATATAAAGGATTCTCCATTATCATATTTGTGCAAATACCACTGTTCTAGCAATGATTCCAAAAGCGCTACTAATGATCTAAGAAGTTGTCAGGTCATTTGCTTTGTAGCAACACAGTTTCATTATTAATTCAAGAAACTTCTCTCATATCACTTATAACAAAAAAGAACATTATAATTGCAAAGATCGATCAGGAGAGTTGAGATATTCTAAAATTAATGTGATCTAATGCTAACAGAACCTTAATTTGCCCCAAGCACTATGAAGTGTAACGATGCTTCTTCCTCCAGTTAGAAAAGTAAGAACAACTTTTCCAGTATGGTTTCCTTCTTACTTAGCAGACTTACCTCCTCTGGTGAGCAGTCTTCAGACTAACAGATGTGATTTTCATGTGAAAAATTCAGAGGAACAAGGAGATATGCCTTACATAATGCATGATGCTACACAATGACCTCTGCTGAATACCTACAGCAGACAGCTTCTACAGCTGGCTTCTACACAAACACTGAAACCAATTTCCTCATAACAATCTGACTTTTTCACCTTTTGTGAGTCTGGCTTTTGAGTTCAAGTATCAGAAGTACTGAGTGGTCACAGCTTTGAACAAAAGTAAAACCTATTATAGCACAATACTATATGAGGTTCTAAACATATCTACATAGGCAGTTAAATAGATCTTTTTATTGTCTTCCTCCATCTAGTTCCCACTTCATAAAACAAAGGAGGGATGTTTAAAAACCAAAAAGACACTAATACCTGTGAACTACACAGAGTTAAAAACAGTAGGAGAACACAACACAAAAACAGACCAAAAACATCAGCATTTTATTTTTCAAATAAATATTGAATTCTGAGTCCTCATTTTATAATGTAAACAGATGTTCCATCAAATTGAAAAAAAAGTGAAAAAAGTCATTATCATGTCTTCCCTTATATCCTCAGCATCATCACAGAAAGAGATGATTCAGCTCAACTCAAGAAGCAGTACCTTCTGGAGAAGTCAAAAATAGAAAGGAAAGAAGCAGATGGGATGAAAGATATCTACCTGTTATTCACTAGCATATAATAGCCAAACAACAGAGAAATAAAATAGCAACTCACTATGCAGAATATTTTGATCCCATAAACCAAACAAGATGGAAACTACATAGAAAAAGTCATATCACTGATGACTATCAAACTTCGCCATCTTCATATTTGTATTTTAAAGGAGCACTGCACACAACATTTATCAGAAAGAATTTATCTTTACCAACACAGTCAGTCCTTTCATACAGTGAGCACACACTACAGAAATGTCTATCACAGTGCCCCTAGCTTTATGAAACTGGTGTTCACATAGGCCCTTTACAGCTGCAAATATGGTTAATTTCATGTCCATCTCTACAACAGCATAGAAAGAAAAAATCTCTTTCCATATAAGAACTCTTTTTTTCATTTGGTTTTTATTTCAATACTTACACTTGTATAGGAACCTCACAGGGAGGGCATGGTAGTGCAGTCTGAATGAAAGCTGGCTCAGATGGCTGTTCCCAAGGCCCTGCAGACTGATGCTGAGAGCAAAAGACACGAGTTGAATACAAAACACAAATGGAACAACCTGCTTGACCATAAATAAACATATCATCATAACAAGTTTCCAGTTCTAACAAATTCACTTTCTACTATTAACTAGCTTTTTACTAATGAAAATTTCCCCAACCCCCCTCCCCAAGAGACAAAGAATTACAGTTTCATCCTTAGCCTGGTTAGGGAGCGTAAAATTAAGTCCTTTGGCCCCTAGTGCTAAAAATTAAGCACCAAGCTAAATGAAAAAAAACTGGTAAAACAATTCTAACCAGTTAAGAGGTAAAAATATTTCAGTTCGTAAGCTAGTTCAATTACTATCATGCAGTGCATACAGGTATCATGTTAAAAAAATGCCGAACATTTTCTTTCTTCCAACTTGTGCAAATTTTGATGGTTTTATAAATATCAGACTTAAAATTTATTTTTTGTTCTTACGTGAAAAGCAATTGCTTACAGCTGAAATTACACATTTTTAATACAACTCCAACAGAAATCTTATACATTTTTGAGCAATTCAATTATGTATTAAAAAATTACTTAGATTGCAACAAAGATGCTAGAACCACACAGCATCATGCTGAGGGGTACGAATACTTCTGTGCTTGATTATGTGTTTAATCTGAACTCCAAAAGCCTCAAAACATAAGATTAAGGTCAAACTTTTGCTCATTGTTCTGAACACAAATAATACATCATTTCTCACTGCTTACTTACTGAGCCAGTTTGCTTCACAAGTGCTTCATCATGGCAGGAAACAGGGCACAAGTGACCACATGTTAAGGTTTTCTGGCAGGGCTGACGACATGGAGGACACCGCCCAAAGTGACAATAGTGTTTCTCCTGGGTAGAATGGTGACAGGTAGGTGGCCGACTGAAGTAAAATCCAAGAATGAATCAACATGACAGCAAGAAATATGAAGTTACAGTCACTAGATAATTATGTTCAACATATAAAGAACAGAAATTAACAAGTTGTTGGGTTTTTTTTTAATTAGTTTACTTCTCACCTTCAGTAGTGGTTAGCATTACAATAAAATTAGACAGGAGTTCTAAATAAAATTAAAAATCAAAGTTGGGTTTACATATTCAAACAGCTGTTTCAATCTTAATTCTACTCTGCACTATGTAATCTGGCTACACCCCAGCAGAAAATACTCTTTTTCCTTTTGCTAGTAAAGTTTTCTAGGTAAGCTGCCTCACTGAGGTACTTCAAAACATACCAGAGATGACTTGAAGAAATGAGCTGGACTACTGAGCTGGAAGAGCTTGGTGAGACAGAACCTCCCCCATGAAGCAGGCAAGCTGCTCATGAAACCTCAGTGTCAGAGAGGTATCTGATAGGAAGGATTATTGCTAATCTCCATCTGCATAGTCAAGGACACAGAAGACTGAGAAGTAATAGCTGTAATCAGAAAAGGAACAATTTTTGCCTTTCAAGGAATATTTTACTCCTTTCTTTAAGGACACTTTGAACTCCCCACACTTTTTTCACTTTGAAACACATACACCTGCTATACTGACCTGCAGAGCTGCTTGCATTTGGGAGGTCTGATGGTACGCTCTCTGCCACAGGGCACTTTAATGACAGTTTTTCCACAGTTGCATTTCACATCTACAGTCTCTGGACATGGATTACAACTACCTAAAAATAAACATATTGGCAATATAAAAAGCAAGTTACAAATAACCCCCCTCTCACATTTTAAAAAGAAGCATTTGGATCACACTACACTTAGGTATTTTCTATTTGCATTTCAGTCTTACATATAAGAAGAAATGTCATCTTTCATCTAAATTCAAAAAAGGTAAGGGACACTGAAAAATTGGTACAATAAAGTTTTGCAGATTCTATATGATATATATGCTCAGCCTACTTATAATGAATGCATCCTTGAAAATATCCTCCACCTCTCTAATGTTACTAATGTTACATTTTTTAAAGCACATCAGATTAGTATCGGTAAAAGATCTACATTTTAATTTGTAACTCTTCCACACCATTCCTGCACCAAGTGCCAACTGCTACATTTTATTATTAATTAACAGTGAGAATATGAATCTTCAAAAAAAGCAAATTTAGACATGGAATTTTAGCTTACTAATCATGTTGCATTCTGAAACTTTAAAGAAAGCAACTGAAAGAGTTACCGACAGCAAACCTTTTTAAGCAATTCTGACTTGTTATCAGGATCTGAAAAGCAGCATTGCGAAGCAGATGTCTAACAGGTAAAAGGCTACTGAAAAGGATGGAAGCACTACAGTCTTTATATTGCGAAGTCAATTAAACAACAATATAATGATCAGCACACATAGAATCATAGAATGGTTTGGGTTGGAAGGGTCCTTAAAGATGATCTAGCTCCACCTCCCCTGCCATGGGCAGGGACAAGTTCCACATACTGCTCAAAGCCCCATCCAACCCAGCCTCAAACACTGCCAGGGATGGGGCATTCAAAATTTCTCTGGGCAACCTGTTCCAGTGCCTCACCACCCATACAGTGAAACATCTCTTCCTAATTACCTAATCTAAACCTACTCTCTTTTCATTTAAAGCCATTAACCATTGTCCTGACACTAACTGCCCTTGTAAAAAGGCCCCCTTCATCTTTCTTGTAGGCTGCTTTAGGGACTAGAAGGCTGCAATTAGGTCATGCTGGAGTCTTCTCCAGGCTGAACAATCCCAAGTCTCTCAGCCTTTCCTCATAGGAGAGGTGCTCCTCCTCTGGACTCATTCCAACAGGTCCATGTCCTTCCTGTGCTGGGACCCCAGAGCTGATGCAGCACTGCAGGTGGGGTCTCTCTCACCAGAGCAGAGCAGAGGAGCAGAATCCTCTCCCTGCCCTGCTGCCCACAGGGCTTTGGATGCAGCCCAGGACACGTTTGGCTTTCTGGGCTGGGAGTGCTCATGGCTGGGTCATGTCCAGCCTCTCACCCACCTGCACTCTCAAATCCCTCTTAGCAGGGCTGCTCTTGAACTGTTCATCCCCAGCCTGTGTCGATACCAGGGACTGCCCAAACCCCAGCGCAGCACCTTGCACCTGGGCTTGTAAAACCTCATGAGATTTCTAAGGGCCCACTTCTCAAGCTTGTCCAGCTACTTTTGCAAAATAAATTGAAGGTCTAAAGCCATACTGCCCAGACTGGCTAATATGTGTACAATACACTTAAATATCCTATAAATGAAGACAACCGACTACATTCTCAAAAAATACAGAAAGGCAGAGATTCAGGGAGCCTGAAGATAAGGTGAGAGCACACTGTTCTCAAATCAAGTGTTATAATGTACTACAGGAGAAAGCAAAACATTTCTATTCCCTGGCAACACATTGTAAATTTCAGCAAGCATGATAAGTATTTAATAATAAAAGATAAGCAAAAAAAAACCACAACAAAACAAAACAAAAAAAACCAAGACCAAATCACAAACAGAATAGATTAAGTTACCTTTTTTCAAGGACTCCTGCTAAAGGTCAAGTGCTTTTTATCAGCAACCTTAATTGAGATTAGGTACCTTTTAAAGGACCCCATCTGAGAAGTTACTTTCTAGGAGGCATCTATGTCCTTTAACATCAGTGGTCACTGAGATCTGGCAGCTCATTGGAAAATTAACCTGACCTGGTATTACAGACTAAAGATAAAATAATTAATGGTAACTTTCAGTAACTATTAAAATATTGGTATATAGGGAGAAACACATGAACATAAATATTTTGAAATAAAAATAATTCCCTTTATTAGGAATGTTTTCAAGCATTCATCAAGATATTACAAACTGTACTAGACTGTATTTTGTCAAAGCACAGAGAAGTTAGAAAAGAAATTTATCATCTGGTATCATTAGTCGTTTGCTTCATAATATGCAACTTCCGTTAGCAAATAGACAATCATGCTCTTTTGATAAATTATTCTACAAAGTGTATATATTTGATATTTACATTCTCAAAGATCACTTTCGTTTTCTTACAGACATTGCTTTATTGTTTTCATGTTCATTATTAGAAATCTTTGTCATTTTTAGCCAGGCTGTAAAATACAAGCAGCATCAAATATAAACAGTCATCCAACATAAATGTTTATCCTATAATGCAGCATTAGCTCCTTAGTCTTCCAATTAGAATTTTATTCTATGATTTAGCTATCAACCAAACTAATGCGGAAAAACAATTCTATCCATTTTCTTCTGACAGTACACAAAAAATTACATATTACCAAGATTTTAGAGAGGTACAAGGGATGAAGAAGAAAGGGAAAAAGGGGCACAGTATACAGAGAAAAAAACAAACCACTAGTTTGTGGCGACAGATTTAATAGCAAGTTAACTTCTACAACTACCACCTTTACCTGTCCTCTCCTCCTAAGAGTCACTGCCTCAGAAGAAAGACCAGCTGAACAAGTTGTGAATTATATCTTGAGTTGTTGCAATTTATACTTCAGAATACTAAGAGAAATTACATAGGCTACTTGGCTGCTGTTTCAGCAGGGCAGCAGCTTCTGTGGGGAAAATTGCTGAGAGTGTAGACAATTTAACCCCCTACCAAACAAACAAATGTCAAAGCAATCTGCCAGGTAATTTTGCCCATTTCCAGCATCTTTTTAACCAAGGTCACTGGATTCAGAAGCAAATTTTTTTGTTATCCTTCTTATAGTCAGTAACAAGTTCTTATTTTCTTTTACCAGTAGGACACCAATATACATTCAAATTCCATCACACTTTTTTTTATTTTAAGCCCACATGTTGCATTCCAGGATTTTTTAAAATCATCCAGACTCAATCAGCAGTCATTTCTATATGTATTTGGACTTTGTTATGCATATTCAGTGAACAGAATTATTGGGAAACTGAAGTCAAGCCATGGCTTTCGAATTACACAGCTGGAAAGGAGACGAGCATTTTCAGAGGAATAATATTAAGCAAAATCACCAGGTAAAAACTCAGGTTGCCACTATGTAAGTCCTTAAGTTCTAACACTGCCCCCACAAAAAGCTAGCAAGGGAGAGAATTTATGAAGCACCACATACAGTCACGCAAACATGAAATTTGGCAAAAATAAACCATATTCCATCACTACAGGGATTCTTCACCTGTTCTTACCTCTGTGGCAGCCTGAAGGACATTTGTGATTTCTGCAGCCGAGAGTCCGCCCGCAGACTTGATCACAAGGTGGACAGTTTCCAGAACAGCACTGTTGAAAAAAAAAATCCAAGAAACTCTAATAACTGGAAACAGAAATTTCTGATACACATTTTCCCTCTTTTACTATCTCATTTTTTCAACAGTTACTTAAAAAAAGTCAGTGTACTTTAGTCAAACTTCCTCAAACTCATTCCAGAAAGAAGGCCTGTAAACTGGTTTTTAAAAAAGGTCAAATTATAAAATAGCAAGAAAACACATATTTGCGTGCATCATTTCAACACACTAAAAAGGCAGAGGGCTTCAAAAAAGCATAAGAACATTTAAAAGTTCAAATTATTGTAATATTTTAATTAAAAATAATTTCAGAACATAGGATATCCAACAGCTGACCTCATTAATATGCAATTAATTCCATTTTTACGCTATACTTTCCCCAACAGAAAGATCTTGCTAACCATTTTTTAATACACGTTTCACCTTTGTAGTAAAGGTCAGATAACTTCAGGATGAGTTATCTATATTCTTATATAAATTAGTAATGTGAAAGAATGAGAACATTTCACAAAACCATCACATTGGTGGATACCAGGTCAGGAGAGAACATCCTCTTTTCTATTAACTTGAAAGGCACCCTCCTTCCAACAAGAAACCTGGATTTTTCATACTAGAGGTGTCAAGATTGCATTTACTTGTTTTGTAATCTTTTCACATAAAAGTAAGTTGACTGTAACAATAATAATTAAAAATACCTAAGAATAAAACTATTTTTCTGTGCCTGTTTGCATTACGTAGTGCAGCTTTTACAATGTATTAATTCACAAACAGCAGGCAACTTTCACGCTGTCTTGAATGAATGAACTAAAAAGATACTTCTGAATATCAACCATTCTTTTTGACTTCAAATAAGAAGGGAAACAGAACTCCAATTCCCAATTGTCAGACCACTGCTGCATGCACTGGTGCTTATTAGAAGGTGGGATGGAATGCTGGACTGTCAAAAATAATGTGTCCCTGAGAAAGTTATAACTGATTCCCAGCTCTTCCTACAACATAGGGAAATAAATGGATTTAACTACTGCACAATGCATAAAGCATCAGTGACTATTCGAGAATCTGAAAGCAAAACTGCCTTCTGGAGAGTTGTCAAAATCCTGTTTATAGGGCCAGTGAGTTTTACTTGACGTCATCCTTTTCAGAGAATTCTGGTACACTGAAAACTAGTTTCAATGACACAGAAGAAAACTCCTCTTTCTATACAATAACTTCAGGTGGAGCAACAAATTCATGTGATTTTATCTAGATTTTTTAAAAAGTGAGCTAAACAATAGATTTGAGAAAGATTATCCCTGGGCATTTACCTTCCTCCGACACTGGTGCTTTTGACAATCACGAATTTTAGTACACTTTGTTTCACACAGATATGGCTTATGACATGGCATGCGCTTGGTGTGCTTTCCACAGCGACACTGTTTTTCAACCTCCTGGGCAGCAAGACAGCAAAAAAAGACAGGGTATTTTTAATACAAGGGAAAAAAAGGAAAAGAAAACATTCTACTACTATCTCTAAAGGAAATCTCAAGGGAAAGTAACATTACACTGCAACCACACAAGTGTGTCAGGCAAGATGATAAGTGTAATTGCAAAACAAATTCATACAAAAAGTACCTCTCCTGCACATTAAACTGGATTCACCCATAGTGTATACAGGTAATTTAAGAAGTAGATGAGCAGGTCTATCTGACCTTCACCACGGCTGTCATGTGCTAAGTACTTTCACCTACGCTTTGCATACAAAGCTGGTTCAGGAAGAGACAACTGAGACCTGACAGAGCAATGGCTTTGTAGGGCAGACCACAGAAGCTCCAGAGATATCTAGAGCACAGCAAAACTTAATATTTTTACAAAGAACAAAATAATGTTATGTTACAGCACCTTCCATTTCACTAATGAAGGAATATGATAGTAAGACAAAGCCAGAAGGAAGCAAAAAAAGATGGGGGAAAAATTAAGTCTTTTAGAGCATAATTAATTTTAGAACACAAAACAAAACAAAGACAAGCCAAAGCAATAGCACACTCATCCATACCTCAACACAACATAATGCTCAACTACTTACTCAGAATTGTGTTGGGGTGGGAGGGGAATAACAAAAGAATGTGTTGCTTTTAATAAAGAAGGTAATGGATTTTGTGATAGATATGATTTCGTTTTCCTTAGGAGACCTACACTGTTCCAGGCATATAGTTTAAAAGCCCTAACAAAATGTGAAATTGCTACAGTAAGACTAACCTGTCTGCATATTTCACAGGGACCCCGATGACAGCGCTGTGAACATTTATGGATGCCACATTCCAGAACTTTGTCACAACTATCACCACAGGTGGGCACATCTTCTGTACAAGGCAATGTAAACTCTAGAGGAAGAGACAGACGTACAAGTAAACATTTAGAAAAAAAAACCAACAAAATATTTAGGAAAAAAATGCTATGTGTATTAAGTCCAAATGACTTTCTTTTGTTTTTTTAAAAGCTTCTTTAGAATTACTCAGTTACTCACATCATGAATCCCTGGTAATAAAGCTTAGAAAGCTATGCAAAAAAAAGTTAATATACTGTGATGGCTGACTATAAAAACTTTTTATGGACCCTGCCCTGCAGAATTAGCCTGAACTACTATGAAAGACTGGAGGATTTTTTATTTAATTTATCATTTAAAAAAAAAAAAAAAAAAAAGTAGCTTACTTGTTTTTCCACATGGACAGGACCTCTTCCCAGAACGAGGACAGTCTCCACAGGGACCAGCATGACAAACTTGTTCACATGTGTGATTACCACATGGCAAACGTTTCCCACACACCTGAGAAATTCAGAGAAACCAAGTGAATGCAATGCAATGGAACTACATAGCAAGCCAAAGCAAGCCAAGAGGAAAATGCAGGAGTGAGATGCTTCTGGATGGAATTTCACTTTTTCTGAATTTTGTTAACAAATCTTACATTGCTGAGTTCACCAAATAAAGCTGATCATCCCTGCAATGATCCTATCTGAGTGACCACTGTACATGGAGGAGTTAGTGTTTCAGAAAACCTGAGTAGCCCCAGGTCTGTGCTGTGCTGCCCATACAGCTTAGCCTTCAGGCCTGCATTGTGCTGCACGTACACTTTGGCCACAGGATAAACTTATTGTAGCAGAGGAGATTGGAGGCAGCTCCCACTTGGTACCAGTGATTATGTTGTCTGCATGTCCTTGCCTTTATCTAAAAGTGCAGCAAGAAGTTCTTATCTGAATACCCTTTCTGTTTGATAGTAGAAATTATGATCCAGGATGCTTTCTGGTAAGAAGACCGTACAATACCTTCAACAACCAAAATGGGGTCTGCACTGCATGCTGCACATGTGTCAAGGCCCATTCAATGCTGCACAGCTTGGGGTTCCAAAGATCTAAAGGCACATACTATTTTTTAGATTATACTCCTTTTCTCTATAGCATTAGCTGAAATAAACTGAATTTTAATTGATACTTCACAGAGACCAAGTACCTTTCGTACTGGGATCAGAACGATCCAAGTACCTCCTGGTGCAGCCTCTTCTCTGCCGCTTAACTTTTCAAATTATTTTTATTTTTTAAAGTCTGTCAATCCATAGCCCTGGTTTTAAGCATGAGCTGCAAATATACTACAAAGAATTAAACACAAAGCTTTCATTCTGTTACAGTCCTAAAAATAAGCACGAAACTCTTGTCTACTAAGCTGTGGTTTCCTTTTCAGTTTTGAAGGCAACGGCTGAAATTTCAAACTCAAGTACAAGAAAGAGAGTATACAAAGTTAAATTCACTGCTAGCTTAACCCTAGAACAATTCCAGAACATTAACATTTTACCTATTATAAAAAATTAACTGAGCCACCAACTAACTCCCGTCTCAAACAATGACATTTATATTTTTGATTGCACTTTCAAAATTTAAAAAATAAATTTTTCTTACTGAATACATTATTCCAATCTTTAATACACCAAGTAATCAAATTTTATAAAGATGAGAAATCAGTTTAAAAGGACAGCTTCAACATACCTGATCACACTGCCACTGAGGACTTGCACAAAGTCTCTCTGCTGTCTGCCTTCCACAGATACACCGTTGTTTACTGACACGCGGACAAGGCTGACAATCCCCTATATGTAATTGCAAAGTGACACTGAGAGTAGGAATTGCAAAAGGGTGATGCATCTTAACAATTGAAACAAGTGCTGCTCTGAAGTTTAAAAAGGCTGGTCTACCTGCATGACAGGAATTCTCACAAGCATGTTGTCCACACAGCAATGTTCGCCCACACGGCAAGCGACAAGACCACTCCTTGGCACTGCACCTTCGGGGCACTGGTTTGGCTTTCTTACAGTGACAGCTTGTTGAGACCATCTTTGGGCAAGGTGGACAGGGTCCTAATTATAGGAAAAAAAAAATCTTGCTAATGACCATTCAGCAAATGGAACCTTGCCCACATCTCTTTCACTCTGACAATTTTAAATACACTTAGCAGATTTTAAGTTGAACTGTGTAACAGGTACCTAAATACAGGCTACATAAGCAAGAAACTCAAAGGATTTACCTGGATGACAAAGCAGCAAACATTTATGACCACAGGAGGGTTTGAATTCCCTCTCACATATCTGACCACAGGAGTGAGGTACCAGCCATGGGTCCACTGCTGGATTCTCCACTTTTCCACAGTAACAGTAATACCTACTGGGAGTTTCAGAGCGTTTGTATTCAAACCTACATTTTGGACTACAACACGGGAAGAAGCAAAAGCAAGGGAAAAAAAAAAGCAATTAAAAAAAAAAACTTTAAAAAAGTAATTTTTATCATTTTGGCTTCCTAAGGTTGTTTCAGTGCTACCAATTAACATTTATACAACTACTGTAACAAATAACAACACACAGTAACACAGAATAAAGGTCTTTCTATATGTCAGATTTTACAATACATTCAATCAGAATGTCTAAGGAATTGTCCCATCAATGCAACTTCTTTTCTTTAAGAATATATATATAGACAAAAATTCAGCACAGAAAAAATCAGGACAATTTTTATGTCAAGTAATATCAAAAGAATCTATGCAACTGTTCAGCTACTTAAATAGAACCAATTTTTAAAAAAGGGGATTTAAAACCACGGGTGTACTCATAGCATTCTATTAGCCATGTAAAACAAAGTTTAGCGATGATATTAAAACTACGAATAATAATTAGAATTTTATCTGAAAAACTTTAGATTCAAGAAGTACACCTTCACTTTTTTGCCCTTGACATTGACAGAAATTAAAAATACATTATTGCTAAAGGTAGATAGACACTAAAGGTCTGGAACTTGGGCCACAGGCCCAACAGGCCCCATGCAAGCCATGGACGAGGGAGACAACACAAGGAAGGAAAACCAAAGCAGTTCACATTTCTGGCTACATTGGGAAAAGACAACAGACAAGAGGGTCTGCCTCAGAGAGTAGGGACTTTGAAAGACCTGTGCACTCATTTTTATCAAATAAAATATCAATTTGCCCTGATATAATACATTACAGACCACAAACTATTTCTGAATAAGGACGCATGTGCTTAAATGCAAAATAAAACACCATTTGCCTGGGGTTTTTTCCATTATAAACTTTATGATTATAAACACAAAACAAGTTTATAGTGGAAGAGGCATCAACTTCAGATGCTGCCAGCCAACAACAGACACTTTATTTCCTAAGCAAACCTGCTTAAGAAATTTATTCATGCAGCCACATTATTACCTTCTTCTTTATACAATCTCAAGGAAAACTGCAAGACCTGATTTAATGTTTGAATTATACAGTGACTAAAAAAACAAACAATAAATCCCTACATCTAGCTATTTTACAATATTTTTTAAACTTATTTCATGGTGCCAGCTTTAAAAGTGAAAAATACATAAAGACATTTGGAATTAAATGTCAGAAGCTGAGACACACGACAGATAAGTTACTTTCTCAGAGGTTAAAACTAATTTGATGCAGCAAGGTTTCAATATCACTGTGAAATATTCCTGAATCATGTTAATGAAAACAAAAATAATTTTAAAAAGCAATAGAGAAATCAGTCTTCTAAACTTTTTTTTTTATTGTGATTATCATTTACAAGTACCATTCCTCTGAAGAAACACCAGCTCATATGGTTTTCACAGCAGAAATAACTTTGTAAATGTACCATGAGGAGCTCACCATGGCCATGGATAATCTTTCTTCCCAAAATCATCATCCGTCAAAGGAGAAGATACAAGAAAAACGCTGTCCTTGGCCCACTTTTGGATACACACAAGATGAAATATACAAAAGCACCCACAACAGCTCCAGACCTAAAGAGCAGACATCAAGTGTCAATTGCTTTAAATTAGGTTTCTGTTTCCATTGACGGACATACATAATATCTAAAGAAATGTAAGATTGCTATTTTTCCCTTTAAAATAGGTGTTTCAAAGATAGTTTATACCTATTGTTAGATCAATACAGGCAGTTTTTCTGTTATGGATTCATACCTATAATCTCTTTTATGACTCCTGTGGGAAGTTTTTGCCAAGGCTGATGGAGCCCAAAATACTCAGATAATCAGAGAAATGTTGATTTAAACACACTGCTGGAGGTCACATAGCACAAACTCCCCAAAGAAGGACTACTGCCAGCTTGGCTCTGCTCAGTCACAGCTTTGCCTAGCAAAGCTGGAAAGTCCGGAGGGATGGAGACTCCACAACCACCCTGGGAAAGCTACTCCAAGTGTCATACTACCTTCCTAGTACCCAATCTGCACCTCCAAAGGCCCACTTTGTGCCACTGTCCCTTATTATACCACCTGGCACCATAAAGATGACTTTGGCTTAACCCAAAACGATAACAATTTGGTAAGAAAAGTGCAGAAGAAAACTTTTACTTTTTTTTTTTTTTTTTAATATCTGAGAACAATGTTATGAAATTAGACTGTGAAAACACTGAGACTTTCCCCATTAATTTACAGAGGGCAAAGCCAATTACATAAGTTTCTAGAACTATGGTAACTAACTTCCCAAAACTAAAGCTGAGGAGACATTACATAAACAAACAGACTTGGCTGAGATTATACAGATTCAGGACAATTAGCAAACCACTAAGTTATAAAAGAAGGCTTCCAAGCTACTGTATTATCTCACTTCTGCTGAGATAAGATTAACTCTATCAAGAGCCACAGAACTTCAAAAATCAAGCTAAACATATTAAGATCTGAAAAAATACAGATTAAATATGTTAAGAATTCATACAAAATACACTGCACTGCTTTTTAGAAGGAAGTTACTGACTACAGTTTCATTGGATGCTTGTAGTCTGTTTATATCTATCACAAGAAAATATTTTCTGCACTTCTGTTCTTTTTAAAAATACAGCTGCAAACATGTTTTTGATTCAAGTAACTCCAACAGAAAGCAGAAAAAATATTTGTCCCGAAATCTCTCCCATATAAAATATACCTATATGAAACAGGACAAACTTCTCTGACACACACACTTTCACCTGAGTGCATTGAGGGTGGCAAAGTTTATCTTAGCTTCCCTGCTGTAAATCTAGCAATAATATCTCTTAACTTCCTAGTATTTCATGTTTTAATTCACTACTCCATAGTTTATTGAATACACCATTGCAAGCACTGGCATTCAAGCACATATTTTTGTCACTTGCTACTACTTAAAACTTAAAAATAGCTATTTTACACTATGATAACAAACATACGACAAAAGAAGACATATTCTGATTACAGGGTACACATATAAGCACTTAAGTCTTCAAGTGTTTCAAAATCCAGATGCTAAATATTGCATTTAGTACTCATCATTTTAAAGCTATCAATCCCAAGAATAACCTCAACAATATAAGTTATTCAGATAGTTACACTTGCTTTATTCTAAAAGATTACTGTAAAGTACTTACAGCTTGGTTCCTTTTAACTGAAGCAATGCAGATGAGACATGTCATAGCCCCTGACTGAAAAGCCTCATTCATGTACTGCCTCGTACGTTCCAGTTCACTTGCATCTCCATCTTTAATGTACAAAGATTTTTAAAGCAATCAGTAATGTTTGATCTGCTATTTTGTACATGTTGAGAGTGCTGCAAAAGTATTGTCTGGCCTTCGAATAAAATAAAGGCCAGTCATGTATTATTATAAAACCACATTTAAGACAGATTAAAACTACACCATTGCTTCTGCACAAAAAGACAAGAAGTACTGCCAGCATGCACTGCTGGGAAAATATATTTTTAATGTAAGACATGAGGAGAGAGTGCCTTCCTTCCAATTACAGAAAAATTCCAATATACAGTGATACTGTATTGTTTATGCTTTCATATCAAAATAAAAGTCAATAAATGAAAAAAACATTACCAGTTTGACTGGTGTAAATGGTAAATGTTTTGTCCAAAATCTTTCCTTGTTTTGCTTCAGCATCTTCATCATCATCTTCAGAGGAGGAGCTTAACTGGTCTTCAACTAGCTTTTTTGCTGCAGCCTGATTAGCCTTCTTAATTTCATCAAATTTCTTCAGTGAAGATAACTCTATTAAGAGAAAATATTAACGATGATTAACACCATGATAGTTAATCATAATACCACATTCAGTTCTACATACTTACAACTGTCCTTTGCTTTAAAGTTTGCTCATTTTATTTTTTTAAGAGTACTGCATCACTAGATTTTCAATACCACATAAGAAGAGAGAAATTGTATTTACTTCTTTACTGTGCATTATCATAAAATTCACAGCAGGAATTAGAAACTGTCAATGACTGCTGACAAATCCAACCAAACATACCAGAATATATGCATCTATAATGCTGCTTTATGAAAAGGATACTTTAAAAAACCCCACACATCCCACACAAACACAACTGTCATAGCATGAGGAAGGAAAAACAAAACACACAATTCTTGACAGTTGCAATAATTTGCAGATACCATATAGGTAATTCTCCCAACATTTGGTATTTCTTAAATTATTATTTTAACCTATCTCCCTCAAATTCAACAGATCTTTACTGCAATAGCGTGTTCATGCTATTTCATAGCTAGCAACAATAAAGGTGAACAGGTATTTTAATAAAATCTTTCTTTAAGTTACCGCATGCGAAAAAGAGAAAGGTTCTCACACAGAGGAACAAAATTCTATAACTTAACAGTGTTCACAATAAACCAAAGTGCCTTAAAGACAAAACATGATAGATCTTCAGGAGATCATTAGCTTTCCGTATTAGACTACTGGACTCAATATATTTAGTTTTAAGGCTCTTCTTAAGAAACTACACTGTCACTTATAAGAATTTCGTCTTTGGCACTTCTCTTGTGTATCTCACGAGGATGAACTTGCACTCCCATCTGCCCCGCGCACCGAAAGCCCGCACCTTTCCCAGACCGGAGCAATGTGCTTCCCTGACCAGCGCACCTAATGAAGTCTCTACTGAGCAACCCCCCTGGGTGTTTCCAACCGTGCTAAGAAACAGATGTTTCATCCACTACTTCACACTTTGCTCTTCTGCTCCAAGAAGACGACCGTGCACCCTGTGCACCCCGGCGAGGGCTCAGCCCCTCGCTCTCGTCATTGCCTGAGGCCTCCGCGTCTCTCCCCGGCAGGAACCTGCAGGCAAGGCAGGGCACGGCACGTGGCGAACACCGGCTCGCCCCGCCGAGCAGCGCGGGAGCGGGGCCGGGGCCGCCAGCCTCCCTTCTCCGCGACGCCGGGGACAGCCCCCACCTGGCCACCTGCAGGGGCTCCGGGCCACCGTCGGCTTCCCAGCCCAGGGCCCGGCATCCCGGGTAGAGGGCAGGACGCGACACTCACCGCTGGCCCCCTGGCCGATGGTCCCTGCTGCCGCAGCGCGCGCACCGCCGCGGGCCCTCGGGGCCGGGGGCCGGGCGGCCGCCCCACCGCGAGCGGCGAGCTCGTCCCCGGGCCTGCCGCGGCCGCGGCCCCGGCCGCCCTGGCGCCACGCCGCTTCCATTGCTCCCCCGCCAGCAAGCGGGGAGAGAAAAGGGACCGAAGCGTCCACCTCCGCCTCCGCCCCGCCAGCACAGCCGCCCCACAGGGAGCGCTCCGCCCGGCCCAGCCCGGCCCGGCCGCTCCGCCCGGCGCTGGGGGCGGCAGCGCCGCTGGTGCTCCCGCGGCAGCGCGACTACAGCTCCCGGCGCTCCCCGCGCGGCGGGCGGGCCGCGCCGGGCACCGCCTCAGCCGGAGCCGGAGCTCTGTCCCTGGGTCATGGAGTGCTCCCGGTTGGGAAAGGTGTGAGCTCATCCAGTCCAACCATTAACCCAGCGCTGCCACGTCCACCATTGAACCATGTCCCCAAGTGCCACATCTATACGGCTTTTAAATACCTCAAGGGGTGGTGACTCCACCACTTCCTTGGGCAGCCTGATCCAGTGCCTGACAACCGTTTCGGCTGAAATTTTTCCTGATACCCAAATCAAACCTCTCCTGGTGCAACTTGAGGCTATTTCCTCCTGTCTCTTGTTACTTAGGAGAAGATACCGGCCCCACCTCACTGCCGCCTCCTTTCACGGAGTTGTAGGGAGCCTTCTTCAGAGTAAATTCTGGAGAATTCCCAGCCTTCTTTTCCCCAGAGTAAATTCTGGCTACTGCTCCTGCAGCGTGCGGCTCTTGCAGACATTTTCTTCATAACTCCTATAACTTCTATAACTTTATAGCTCCTGGAATATGAGACTTAAAAGCCGACCACAATGCCTATTTAGAAATTTCACTGAAGTACATCCAGAAAGTTTTAGTGTACAGAAATATCTATAGAGGAACCTGTGTGCCTCCTGTTAAGTTCCGACAAATAAGGGCAAGTTGAAATCGTTTTATTGACATTTCCTTATAACCCTTACATTATGTCTTGTGCCAGGAGGAAACTGCATTTTTTCAGCAAACCCTTCTCATAAAAGTTAAGTTATACAAGATTTCCAACTATAAATAGTCTGAAAATAGTAAGCAAACCACTGGAGATAATTCTGTTTCTTTATTTTATTTTGAAGTGATTTAAGCCAAAGATTTTTTATTCTCAAGAGGCAGCTAGTGAATACAACTCATGTCTTAGACTGAAGGATCAATACAAGAAAAATTGTTAACAGTAGATATCTGCCATTTTAAATTAAAACTCATATCTTGTCACACATTTCTCTAACAAAAAGTCTTAAGCACTTCAACAAAGGAGAAAAGCATTTCCTAAGTGCCTAGTGGCCATGTAGGATAAAGTGCTGCTGGCATACAGATCACAAGCTATATTCAAGACCTAAACTGGAAGAATAGCGATTGCAAAGTCCAACACTCACAATATAGCTAAATGCCAGAATAATCCTTGTTCCTGTGTACAGGGATAGACTCTTTAATGACAGGATTGCATATCCTTTCCCCTTATCAGCTAATTAAGCCATTTGTCATTCAAAGCACAGAATTAGCAGGGCATGAACAGCCATTTTGTATTTATATTTATCCTTGTTGTTCTGTATATATCCTGTGTATTAAGTAGTTCATAAAACTTAATCCTTGCAGTAAATCAGGAGTTATTTATAGATCTCTGGCATCCTGGAAGGCATCAACATTACAAAAATAAAACAGCCAGAAAGGAATGCACTTTATAAAATACCCAATTTATATCTCCATCTCATTAAGGAAAGAATGCAAGTGTAGAGGTATCATTGACAGTAACATGTTCATATGCATTTTTCAAGAGTGGCAGTCCAATTGATCAGGATAATCAAATTTCCCTAAATACAAAATTATCCATTCTCTCATTGCAGCCCTGTTCTTCATTCCTTTTCATCAAACTTATCCAATGTTAAGTGTCTGTGATCAAATTGTACTGAAAATTTCCAGCTGTAAATACCCAGCTGAGACCATAACTAATCCAACCATTTTTTGCAATTAAAACAGATATAAATTAGGTGGAAAATCCAAGGAGATAATGCATCTTGCAGCAGTGGAAAATTGATGTAACATATGAATATATAGATTTTTACTATCTTGGAAGTAGTTATGAAGAAAGAAATACTCTATCAATGGGAAAAAAATAGCCTCTTTACTCATATTCTTTCCCCAAAAGCATCTGCACAAGACACTGTAGGAAGAATTTGGCCTGTTGCTGTTGTGCCTTCCTCTTGCACTCTGCCAGCATCCACAAGTGTTCCATTAGGAACGTAAACATTTTTAATCACAAATCATAAAATCTGGATAGTCTATGTTCAGCAGCCACATGATTACATGAAACAGAACAATCTTTAATATAGATCTGTATTTGTATACAAATTTGTATATTTGTATATTATTTGTTATTATTGTGGAAAGAACAGCTAGATGGTGAGCTATCCATATCTTTTGTATTGATGCTTGCAAAAAGTTGTGTTTTCTCCTCTCTCTATTCCAGCCTTTGCATGTATTATCCTGAAAAAAGGACCATTTCAAATTGCCCACTTATATTTCAAGAAATCATCCAAGGTGGACCAAATGAAGTAATAGTATTTTTCAAATCTTCAGTACTCTCATCTGCATTGTAGATACACCTAATTCTTAATATAATATCCCATACTTAATTAATTTCATGTTAATCAATAGATATTAAAATTCGTTCATTTATACACAAATTTAATATAAAGGTTAATGACTTCAAATAACATAAATGTTACCAAACCTTTCCTTCTTTCCATAAGCAGACACAAAGAAATTATTTTAAGACAGCCAACAAAACTTCCAATATTTGCCAGTATATGACAGTGTATGTTCATCTGCCATAGAGCAGCGTTACACAGAGTACATAATGCATTAGCAGATAATACCACCTGTTTGTGCAAGAACAAAGTGCTATCTTCCATTCTCATTCTTGATTCTTCTTTTTCTGCCCCAAATCTGCCAAATATGTGCTGCTTGTAGATTAGTGACATTGTCTCAACAAATATTTTTTTGTAATTAATAAGTACTACAAAGATTAGAAATTAATATATTCACCTCCAGTCAGGATTTGACCATCAATCTTAATGGCAACTTCCATTGTTTTTATTCTGCTTTTGACAATCCAGGTTTATCTGTGGATGGATCTGTTTCTTCTAAGTCTGCAAACTCTTCCTCTATAACTGGCTTCAATATTTTCTCTATTTGTGCAAGTCTTTTTTTCACTTTCTGTTGTGCACCTTCATGCTCAGCCAACAACCTGGCAAACTTTGTTTGTAATCTGTCCATAGCACGTTCCATGTAGGCGACCTTCTCTTCCAGATCTTTAGGATCACTTCCTAAATTTGCAATTTCAATGTCCAACAGCCCATCTTTCATTAGGATTTGCTTGCCTTTTTCTTCCAGCATAGCTTTTGCATCTGGATATTCTGTTAAAGCCTCCATGAGATCATCTTTAGACAGACAAAACAAGTCCGAGTATCCAATGCTTTTAATATTGGCTGTTCTTCGATTGCCAGCTTTGCTACCCTTGATATTAAGAATGCTGATTTCTCCAAAGTAGCTGCCATCACTTAGGACCACAAATTGGGTAATTCCATCATCAGCAACTACTGCCAGCTTGCCTTCTTTGATAATGTACATCTCTCGTCCAATATCTCCTTTTCTGCAAATATAATCTCCAGGACTATATACTTGGGGCTGGAGTTTCAAAACCAGTTCAACCAGCAGACCAGCTTCACAGTCTGCGAAAATCCGAACTTTTTTTAGCGTTTCCAGGTGAACATTGATTGCAATCTCTGCTCTTAGTTTATCTGGCAGATATTTCAAGACTTCCCTTTCATCCACAGCCTTTTTGTTTGTCCACAGGTAGTCAAACCACTTTATAACTCTTTTTTCCATGTCTTTACTCACATTCCGGAAGTGCATATACTGCTTGATAGCATCAATCCTTGCTTGAAACTCTGCCCTGGCAGCATTCATATTGGAAATCATAGAGCCCACATTACCAACAATGGTAGCAAAAATCAATACTCCAACCAAGAAGTCAATGACCACGAAGAAATACTCAGAATCTCTTACAGGAGGGGGGGTTTCACCGATAGTAGTCAGGGTCAGTGTTGACCAGTAGAGGCTGTAGACATATTTTCTGGTCAGACGGGCAAATTCAGGATCAGAGGTGTTGGGGTAGACCCATGTGTCAGCCCCAAATCCAATGGCTTTTGAGATCGAGTAGTACACACAGGCATTCCAGTGAATGATAATCACAATGTACATGACAAGGTTAGAGATCCTGAAGATATTTGGGTAGTTTGTCCTTGTTTCTGTTCTCTGGAAGAATTCAAACATTCGAGCTACTCTGAGTAGTCTGTTTATTCTTAATTCTGGGTAATTCAATCCTAACTTAAAGTATAAGAGATCAGTTGGTATGATTGACAGAAAATCTAATTTGAATTGAAAAGACTTTTTATATTTCTCTCGTAGCTTTCGTTTTTCTTTCACCAGAAGACCTTGCTCCAGGTAACCTAAAATAAAATTGTGAATAATAAAAAATGCTACAAGTTCAAATGTGTTGTGTTTAATATTAGTCCAAATCTACTTTGAAAAATACTTCAGGTACAAATTCTGTATGGAATATAACTTCTTTTACTTTTTATTATTCAATTTCTTATTTCCAAATATTCAGCTTAGTACTTTATGGTTCAGCTTGAGCTAAATTATACAGCTTTGAAAGATAAACATTCTAGCTCTGATTCTTTTCCTCCACTTTTCCACTATGGTGAACATCTGAAAAAGACCACCTTCCCCCCAAAAAAACATCCACAAGCTATAGGAAGGGTGGTTAATGAGGGAAAGAATTTGAACACAGGAATTTCAGCTCTCTATTGAGTGTATCTACTTAATAGCTCTATAAGATAATGTTTTAAAATAAATAGTTGCAGCTGAAGTTAATGGGATGTCTTGCTTGCTCAATGGTCTTGAAAATCAAGCAAATACTTGAATCTCCCCTTAATAGATAAAACAGATTTAGGTGCTAGTTTTTCAGAACCCCCAATCCTCACTTGGATGCACACGTTTATTTTGTCTTGGTGAGTCAGCTGCAGGCAGATCACCTTGTACCTGCATATCTCAAGCTTTATTATCCTTTGAGTAATACATCAGAATTCCATCAGAATTTCCTATGTTTACAGGCCTCAGGCTACAGTCTTTCAGAAATCAATCTCAATGTCTTTTTTCACTATTGCACCTCATCAAGGCTATTCAGATAATACAAATAGTAATGTTTTGATTTCTTTTTTAATGGCATAAATATATGAAAATGAATAATTAATCATTGAGTGTATTTACCTGTCCTTGTCCTTACAAACATATCAGCAACATAAATGGCATCAGAAACGTAATCAATAATAAACCATGCCACTAAGTAATCATGCTGAAGTTCATCGAAACAGGCTCTAAATAGGAAAAGACAAAAGTAAATTACCCTGAAATAAAAATTAAATACTTGCATGAATCAGTGATGAATAGAATATTCTTTTATCTATTTAGGGATATTATGATTTTCCAGAAGTTCTTATTTAGTAAAGGAGTACATCACCTAGCAATAATCATGGTCCAGTTGTACATGACAGGCATTGTGATGCAAAACAACCAGTTGTAATATATATTTCCTGCTGGATCAATGGTGAAAATATCTTTCTTCTTCCTAAGTCATAAGCAGGGGGGAATAAAGGAGATTTAATGAGAGACTTGAAATACACATATCGGTTTTTGACAAATGAAGCATTCCAGAAGTTATTATTGCCAAATTAATGCTCTTTATCAAAGTTAAACTTCCTTGTTCAAATGAATGGAAAATATGAAGCTGGTGTGACTCGGGACACAAACTTTAGAATCTAAATTTTGCTGAGCAAAATTAGCAGGGCAGTCTCACTTCAGTTTATAGTGGCACATGCAATTTTTACATTATTTTTTTCCTACCCAAATAACTCTCCTGTCTGATAATTGATTTTATCATTAAAAAAAAGTACCTACTAATTTTTAAATAAGAATGAATTATGAGATGAATCATGCCTTTCTCCCTGGGAAAGGTCTATCTCTGAGAAAGATAAAACACTGTCATAGTTTACATAAAGAAACCAAAGAATAGGAAATCGCAAAACACGGGTTTCTACTGCACTGTTTTAAGTTTCTCTTCTTTAGCCAGAAAATAATGAATTTATCAAGCAAAGTATAAAGCAACAACTTTTAGAGCACAGAAGAGTTTACTTGCTTGTAAGTGCCTTTGTGTGTGGAAGAGATTGCTTTATACTGGCACATCTTTTGCTGTAGTGTGTAATCCAAGAAATGTTAGATAATTAGAATCCAAAGGAGATATATCTTGATTAATTTTTTCAGATCACCACCATGCATGCATATTTCTGTTGTCCACATATGAAGTTAAGTCAAAACAACTCTACTCTAGGGAGAACAACAGTAGTCTGTACACTAAATCACTGAAGTATTACAGGATGCCCATGAGTGGATTTGTTCTAACATCAAAAGCAATTTTATTATACAGTATAACAGGACCTAAATGAAAAAATACTTACTCTTCTATATTTTCTTTCTTCTTCAACTTATCTTTATTTTTATTTCTCTCCTTTTTCTCTTTGTTCTTTTGTGTTTCTCCATCCTTTTTTTTTTCTGGCTTGCTAAGACATAGATTAACATTTTTCATTGTTGAAGACCAATAAAACATATTTAGAAGAAAACTAAATATCTTAGTAATAGTAGTATTGTTACACTTTGTCTTACCTCTTCTTTTCTTTTTTCCTTTTCCTCTCCTCTCTAAGAAAAAGAAGATATGATAGGCTCATGGGATACACATCGCCTTCCTACAACATCTATTTATTAGAATTATCTGAATTCAGTAAGGATAACATTTTACATAGGTGTTTGATCTTCAAAAAAACTATTTTCTTATTGTTTACTGTATTGACCTAGAACTACTTTTATTTTAAATTAGTAGATACAATATCAGTAACTTTGGTAATGAGGATGATCATCATGACTGGTGTGCATGATGTTAAAATGTACATGCAGTCTCTTTTGGACTTACCTGAATGACATAACTATTTCTAAAGAAACTATTAAATATACAGTATAGTTATTAATTTCTGCTGTAACAATCAAAATTGCAGTACTCTCATTTTAACAAATGGCAAAAATACTTACTCATCTTTATTACTATTATTGTTAATATTGTAGCATGCAAATACTCCAGGTAGATATTGTTGCCTGGGGAACAATAAAACAACACAGTTATATAGTATCTGCTAAATAAAAAAAAAAAAAAAACCTCCTAAATATTTACAATAAGCATTATACTATAATCTTAAAAATTTAGAGTGGAGAAAATTATATGATGGCAAGTATCTCTGCTTAGATAATCCTATGCAAATTATCAAACTAAAAAAACCAAACCGACACAAAATATATTTGACATACCTGTTTTCCCCTTTGTGCACCAGCCCAGGGTCCTTACTGGTGTCATGCACTACCACACTGGGAGCAATTGTATGGGAGTGATGGGTCTCAATCACTCCTACCTTCATGGTGAAGTTTGTCTTAACCTGGGGAATTGAAGAAGACTGAATTAAAAAAGAATCAAGACATTTCACAGCTAGAAGGAGTAGTGCTTTTTCTTTTCCTAAAAATGAATCCTTTACATCCTTGCTTTTCTGAAGACCAACAAGAGTATTTGCAGTTTTCCCATCTCCTGACATTCTCACCAGACAAGAAAGGGCCCTGTGGGTGCTTCAGTGTGCTGAGTGACCAGGCAACTGCTGCTAAAAGGAATGTTCAAGACATCTTTAGAGAAGCATTAATTTAAGTCCTTCTCCTGAGTTTTGACACATACTTTGAAAATATTTAAATGATTGTGTTTGAAACATCTACCACTGTCTATTTTGGTTTCGAACCAAAGGGGCGAAACACTGTATCAATATGAATAAGTAGATTCATACACAGATGACATCCTGAAAACCAGACTAAAAGGTATTTGCTAGTTGTAGGTCCAAATAAATCTCAGTGTGTCTGAAACCTGACACTTACACTCTGTTGAGACCAAATAGTGGGTTCTGTAAGTAAGAAGGTAAGACTGATGTAGTAGCTTCCTTACTACATACATCAGGTAGTATATGAACACCTAAATAGAAATGTTAGTAGCTCTTTATGTCTGGTCTGTTCTTCTCAAAGAAAAAATGTTTTATAGCTAATACAGTGCATTCCACTGCACAGTTGTCTAGCACTGGTGTAATTAACTTACGCTCTCCTTTTCCAGCTCTTATTCCGACAATTCTGTCAGCTATATCTTGGCATCAGTGAGACTGCCAACCCTTTAGGCATGAATTCTGTCTACCACTGTGATCTGCTCTTGCCAGGCCATTTAGAGAGGATGATAAAACAGATATTGATAGTGCTGTCCACTGCTGTAACAATATCCATGCGTGTGTGAAATCAGGGTATAGAGATGTCTGTAAGCCACACACTGACAAATGAGTGGCTGTAGCTCTGCTTAGTGAAGTCAAATGCCATAGGGATCAGTCTTAAAGCAGCAGAATGATACAGCTGACGTATTACTGCCAGACTTACTTGGCTTCCCTTATTTGTCAATGAAACTGAAAATGCGCCTGCACAGGAAATAGGAGAGGAAACCCATGTTTCCAGCATTCATCAGACATGAATGGCACATGGTGCAAAAAATCATACAGCAGTATCACAGAATCACAGAATATTCTGAGTTGGAAGGGGACCCACAGGGGTCGAGTCCAACTCTTAAGGAAATGGCCCATACAGGGATCAAACCTTGGTGTTATTAGCACCTCTGGCCAGCTGAGATATAACATTCTACAAAACAGGAAGATAAAAATTGAAGATTAAAATGTGTTATTCCATAAATAGTCCTAAATGTAGTCCAATATTGCTGGTCAGTCTTTAAATGCTTACCAGCAAGAATCAGGTCTAAGATAAATAGACATAAAAATATTCTACATTTCTAAGACATGGTAAACTTCAGGTTAGATTCATCAGGAGACTAAAAGCTATACCAGGGTTTCCACTGACTTGAAAGTGTGAAGATTGAAATTACACCACGTTCAATTAAGTAGCTTTATATCTGCTTACAGGTGCTCTGAAAGCTCTACTAATGCTGGCATAAAAAATTCCATCCTGATTAAACCTGTATCCTCCACAAGGCCACACAAATAATGGTGCAAAATAAAGCTATGTCCAACTCAGCACCAGACAAATGTATTAATCTCAAGGGAAATCATTTCTCCAACAGAGCGAGCTCTAAGCCAGTCAGTTCATGTTAGGGCTCACAGTGCCAGCATTTCTACATAGGCACACATTTTTCATGTTTACGTTTGCTGTTTGAGTCTTCTTTAGTTTCAAGAACAAAACAAAACAAAACAAAAACATCGTTGACTTTGTGCTCTCCGGACATACTGATTTGCACTTGTACTAGAGGTTAAAAATGATGCTAAGTGTGATAAAATAGAACATGTCCAAAAATCACATCCATCCAGAGTCGGTAGTCTGGAGGTTGGGGATAAATCTGTACCCTCTACATTCCCATGCTCTTCAGGTTAATAGGATTTTCTGTGCATTTTTTTTCAAATAAACAAAGTCCTCTGGCTCTGTTGGTGCCTATTTTAAGTGGAGGCACTGTGGGATACTACATGTTCTGGGGAAGAAGCCATGGCAGCCACGCGTAGGATTTGCTGGGAAAGAAGAGCTGCCATTTGAGGCAGGACAGGACATTTCATATTACCGAGGCATTGAAAGCATTAAGTGGCATAGAAATTGGAGTATTGGCTACCCTGTAGTCTCAAAATACCAAGTTTGAATGTCAAGCTTATGCGAATGCTGTGTCAGGTGATTTTCCTTTTCAATCCGTCAGGATGTGTAGCACAAAAATATCTTCAAATTCCACTAGTCTCAAAGCAAATTGTGGGGAGTTTAAGTTCCCAAGTCAAAGACACAGAAATGCTAATACAGAGGGTCCCCAGTGCAAACTGGACAGACAGAGTAACTGAATCTAGTCTGGGGACTGTTGTTACCTTGTTACAGCATTTGTGTAACAAACCCCCCATACTGGGCACAGTAGAAAATGGCACATTAAACTCAGTGGGTCCAGAACTCACCTTAATGCATTTCAAGCATTTCAAATTCTTTTACTAAATTGTATCGTTATCATGTTTCCTATTCCATCATCACAGATTTTTTTTATTCTTAAACTGGTACATTGTCACAAATTGTTACATTTCTTTTTAATATTGTAATGCACATTTTCACATCATATTCAGACAGTCCATTTAAAAGGTAATAGATAGATGCTTTCTTTAGAGATATTTTCGATTTCTACCATATGGTTTTTACTCTATTATCACAAATACTTTTCTTTTACTACTTTGGATTTTTTAAATGTAACTACTATGATGAACAACAGAGTTTTCAAGCATTATGACCTGAAAACTAATTATATTAATTACTATACATCAAAGTCTTTAGGGCTGCAAGAAAATGAAGGCAGTATTATCCTTTTACAGGATTGTAGTGAGTAGAAGATCAGCTTCCATCTCTTCTGCTCTTTTACTTTACCTATCTCTCCCTTTCTTACTGGCCTACCACATTCATGTCTCTAGTTATTATTTTCATAGAAAAAATGCTTTAAATAAGGATACCCTGGAACAGATTTGGGCATCAAAAAAAAGATCTATCTTTTTTCTTTACAAAAAGAAAAATAACCTCTTCATTAACATTGAAATCTGCAGCATGCTACAGCAAGATCTGTCTTTTCTAACATGGTAAAAGCCCTTAGCAGTTCTGCAATAATCAGCTTCAACAAGCAGTGTGCACGCTTACCTTGGGAATGTAATCTGCTGCTTCTAATAGAGAATTCAGTCCTTTAAATCAGCCACATTTCCTTACTACATAAGCAGAACCACCATGAAAAGCTAAATATAATCAACATTTCATAAATAAATCCCTTGTTGATTGATTTCACAAAGAGCCAGTCCCCTGTGCAGTTCTCTGAATTATTCCCAAGGAAGGACATGGTTATTAGAGGAGGATTTCCTTGACCTGGTGATGGATTTTGAGATTTAGAGGGAGATGAAAGTGACAGTGGCAGTCAGTATTAACCCTCACCTGAGCAGAAACTTACTGTCCCTATCTACAAGCACAAGAAGTGACAAATGTTGGTGTGTGCTCTGTTTTGAAACTGAAAGAAAATAGTGTAAATAACTATATATTCAGTATTGTCTGCTCACTTTTTTTCTTAATATTGCAAATGCTTTTTAACAGTAGAAACAGTTTTTCACTGTAATAGATAAAACACCATAAATTGAAATTTCGTGTTGATTTTAATGTGTATGTAAATGGCTGAAGAAAAGCAAATAACATTTTAAACTACTTCAAGTTCTTAAATAATGCAACATAACATATTTTGATGATTAAAAAAATCCAGTATGTTGTAGATACATTTTTAGTGAAAAATGCCATGATGGTAAAGATTTAAGACATTTGACTGATCTTCAAGTTCAGTATGGATTATGACTTTGCAAAATGCTTTGTTAACCTGCATTCCCCCTCCATTAGAAATGTGCAAGAGTGCATCTGTAGTGGCCAAAGCGTCAAGAAAGGCCCCATGAGGATCTTAGCATATACTTCAAAAGAGAAGATGGTATTTGCATACCTCACCTTTCATATTTCACTGCTGGATACCATAAGAATGAGGAAAATAATGTTCTCTGAAGTTTGACTATTAATTTTTCAATTTGGATTGTTTTACATGGCCCATTTTGGTTTTAAAAAAAAAAGGCTTTTAAGCAGCAAGAGGAGTAAATGTTCAAACTTGAAATTATATCTTTGTCACAACTGAGACAAAGCTCAATTTACTGAATTACATTTTAACTTTGCTTCACAACAAGCAGAATGCAGGAAAGCAGTCCAGCCCCTGGGACTCCAGGATTATGACACATTTGTTTCTATAACCAAGGGCAGCAGGAAAAAGTCCCATTAGCAATCACAGGAACCAACTTAAATATCGCAGCCCAGGTGGCTGAGTTTATAGATTTAATCACAAACCCAAAACTCAGTATCACAGGTCAGCCTCCTGACAATACAAACAAATTAGACAGATCTGCTGCTATGACTTTACAACCCTGAACACAGTCAGTTTATTTTCCAGAAAAGAGAACACACATTTGAAATTTGAAGAATAAAAATTATTTTAAGTAAGACAGTAATAGGCAACAAGGAAATGCATAATCTTATGAACAGTGGAAGCCACATACACCAGTTTTGAATAAGATATGCAACATAACAAATAGATAAAAAAGTGAATAATCTTTTAAATTCTGGCATATGCTTCAATGTTTTCTTTGAAGAGCTGAAATGCAACTCTTATCCTATAATCGTAGTTATGTAAGGAATTGCAGATGGTAACTGCATCCAACTAGTATTGAATCTTGATCAGTTTTGCGTCTGTCATTCTCAAGGGTTTTTGCCTGGCTTGCAGTCTGAAAGATGTCAGTGTTCAGTGCTGAGCAATGATTTTGTGAATGTGTGGTGGCATCGAGCATCTGGGACATATGCCTTGTTGTGTGTCACAAAGGAGTTGGTATACCTTTTTACTCTGGTATAGAACTCTCAGTTTTCTTTTAAGATAAGCTGTCCTGCAAAGGCTAACTTATTTTTTTCTTAATTGGTTTACTGTGGAATTTTTCAAAGCTCTCAAACAAATGAAGATAGGTCCTACTAGGCCAGACCAGTTCCTTGTCTGACAGTGGCCAGGACCTCACTTACCTGTGAAGAAGTTTGCAGGACAAGTTCTGGATGAGCTCAACACAGTGGTGTCAATTCTGCCCTTCTTTAGAGGCCAATTACATAGCTGTCATTAACTTCATTGATAATTGTATTAATTTATCGTCAATATTTTTTCATGCATATTTTTCCTGTCATTCTGTATTCCAGTGAAGTAACCTTGACTGATGGGAGAATGACTACACTAATGGATTATTGTTTTAGTAGGCTAACTATAATCTATTTTTGCATCTTGCACTGTCACCATCTGTAATTCTTCTCAATCCTATTAAGGCTACCTGTAGTTTCAAATACCCGTAATCAAAACACTAGATACATTATACAAATGTATGACTTATAAATAAGCAGGTTTTAATAGCACAACATTGCCTTTCAGCTTACTGTGTTGTAGCTGTGTAAACAGATGAGTGGTAGGATTGGGACCACAATTTTGGCAGGATTATTTTCTGCAAGTAGCGTTCTGTCTTTTCTGGTGCTGATGCTATTTCTGCAATTAATGTCATGTTGGAAGTTCTGCAGCTGAGAAGACTCCAGGGCTTCTGACTTATTTAATATGCCCTTGTATAGAATTCAGTGTCCTGAAGCACAGTCAGCCCCAGTGAGGCTTGATGATTGGAAAATCGTCAGTGCCAACAGTGTCTCCACCAGTAGGTGGTACTGTATTTTCACTTTAGGGTTTGTGATGGAGAGTGAAATAGAAGTAATTTAAAATATGTGTTGGTGTGTTGGATTCCCATGGGCAGACAAGGCTGGAATCACAAAGCACTGGACAGACTGCAAGCGCTCTCAGGCACAGAGCGCAGCAGCACACAGGGTGTTCAAAAACTGTGTCAAAGCCTTTCACCATCATCTTCCAGGTCCAGACCCTAGTTTTTGCATGACTAGTCTGCACAGGGATTAGCACTTCTGAAATGTCCACGCTATGCCTGGCCACGCACAGCAGTTTTTTCTGTGCCCTGAGATGAACCTGCAATAAGGCTATCCTTGTGCCTCCCAGGTTTGGTGGGTGTCTCTCCCCTGAGATATCTATTCAGCTCCCAGCCTGAAACCTGCAAGGAACAGAGGGACTGGCTTATCAGAACACTCTCTGGAAAATACTAGATCTTCATTCAATAGTATAATTGGGATAAAGATTAGTTGTAATGACCCTACAGGAGTTCAAGAAGCTCTGTGCAGTCAGTATTTCTGTTTAGCAGAATTGTATTTCAAGGTAAAATAACGTAGGAAGTCTTGAGCGATTGTACAGAATAATGATGCTAAAATGTTTACACATACAAAGGTGATTCAACTGCTATTAATTCTGCTTAAGTAAAAATCATCAGAATATGACATTGCCACTGATAGGAGTGGTAAAAAATGTGCTGTAGATAAAAAAAAAAATATTAAATCTAGCCTTGCCTGTCTTTCATTCATTGTAGTAATGGAGTTAAGGTGGGCATTTATAAGGGAACATGTATGCAATTAATCTCTATACAGCAAGTATAACAGTTTAATAATTTTGAACTTCACTCTAGAGACTTTTTTTTTTTTTTTGCTGAAGTTAATTTCTTCATGTATTTATCCTGCAAGTCTTCACTAAATCAACAGCATTTGAGGTATATGGGAGTTCCCATGGTCAGAGCTTCACTCACAAATCTGCTTCAGTAATTTTTGTGTGGCCACATGCCAGGACAGGTAATAAACCCGTCCATAGCTGCTCTATTGAACAGAGCTCATGTTTTGACAATGTCACGTAGCAGTGACTGCCAGCAGAGTAGTGCAGAGCAGGGAGTCTGAGCAATGATGATAGTAAAAACGCCACAGGCAATTTTCCTAAATAATAATAAAAAAGAGATAAATCTTGCTTCACGTCTGCACCTGGACTAGATGCACAGTGAACAGGTTTTCTAATTGTGGTGAAACTTGTTGTCATCAACTTCAGTATTTACAATAATATAATTAAATATTGCATAAAGAACTCAATGTGTATGCGTATGAGAAAAAAATCCCCAACAAGATTAAAGAATTTACATCAAAGGCAAGGAGTTCCACAGCTTGTGGTAAGTAAGTCATTCGTGGCTAACACAGAGGTAAAGATGCGATTTATTAAGACACAAAGATGAGGTTTCCAATGACATTTTTATTTATAAATGAAAAAGAATGAAGTTGGCTAGATAGTCAGTGCTTCCATTTTTATTGAAGACAAACAATTAAAGTCAGTGCTTGCTGATTTTAAGGAAAGTTTCATGAGACCTCTAATACATTACATAGTTAATGAAGTTATGCAACTACATAAGTAGCAGAATTTTAATATAATTTTTCTCTTTCATTTTCCACACATTTAATGGGAAAAAAATAGTGCAATAACACAGAAAAGGTTTCGTAACACACTTATTCCTCTTTTGGAGAAATGGGAACTGCCACAAAATTGTTTTGACTGTTACTATATGCATATTGTTACCTCATACACCAAAGTCTGATCTGTGCTTAGCTGTATCTGGCATAGCTCCAGGGAAGTAAATTGGTCTGTGCTGATTTGCATTAGCTCATGATCCAGGTATTGCTCTAAATCAGTCATAAGTGTCATTTTGAATGGTAAACTGTCATCTTTTTCCTCTTTGTCAGATGATAAGATTGTATATCAATACTTCATTTTCTTTCCCATTTGACCTTTACATGGCATCCAAAATAAAGAAAAATATATCAATGCTGATAAATTACTTCTATGTAGTTTCTTTCTTCCTCACATTGTCTCAAAGTTCTTCAAAACAAGTTGAGTATGAAAACTGCTAATCATCAGTGACGTATTCACACATGAAGTGTGCTTATTCTCTTCTGTAATAATATAACAGATACCAAGTTTTTTGCCTCTGTCCATTAACTTGGATTGTTAGTCACAAGCTTTCTGTGACTTCATATTTTTTCTCAGAAAAGGAAAGTTTCATAGTGATTTTTGCAATTTATTACAATATAAAAATATGAAGCATGTAAAGATTTTCAGCCAAGAATCAATAAGTATATAATATCATTTAAGCTGGAAAATACTCTGAAGATCATTGAGTACAAGTTAACCCGATGCTATTAAGTTCACCACTAAACCATACGCATCAATACCACATCCATACATCTTTTAAATACCTCCAGGGATGGTGAGTCTACCATTTCCCTAGGTGGCCTGTTCCAATGCTTGACAAACCTTTGGGTGAAGAAAAACCTGCCCTGGCACAACGTGAAACTGTCTCTTCTTCTTCAGTTGCTTTTTACTTGGGAGAAGAGACCAACCCTCTCCTAACTACAACCTCCTTTCAGGCAGTTGTAGAGAGGTGTAAGGTTCACCCTCAGCCTCTTTCTCTCCAGGCTAAACATCCCCAGCTCCCTCAGCCACTCCTCATAGGACTGGTGCTCCAGGCCCTTCACCAGCCCCACTGCTCTTCTCTGGACTTGCTCCAGCACCTCAATGTCCTTCTTGTAGTGAGGGGCCCAAAACTGAGCACAGGATTCACAGTGCAGCCTCATCAGTACCAGCTTCAGGGGGACAGCCACTGCCCTGGTCCTGCTGGCCACAGTATTCCTAACACAGGGCAGAATGCCACTGGCTTTCATAGCCACCTGGGCACACTGCTAGCTCATGTTCAGCTGCTGTCAACCAGCATGTAAATCAGAATAAATGTTTTATTCATTCATTAAAAACTTTTATGTCCATGGTCTGCTAAAGGATTTGGCTGTACTGAGCATGTTTGCAGAAGTGTTAGCTGCATTGTTTCTCAGTATTCTTGCTCTGGATAATGCACCACAATGAAGCCCTGAACATCAGGTCAGCAAGAGCTGTGCCGGGAAAGAGGTAGTCTTTGGCATTTCTTCTTCTACCACCTTCTCTGCTGCTTCATCAGGAACTTGTGGATATTACCACCTCCCTTCTCAGCAGATCTGCCAACTGAGTCACTTGCAAGATTTCAGTAAGCTCAAAAAATTGGCACATTTTTGCAGAAACAGAGGTGTGAACACTCAGAGTTGACAGATCTGAGAGGACACAGAACAAAAATAGGAGTTTGGAGCAGACTGCAGACATGCATCTGTCCATATATGTGGTTTTATCCTATGGGCATGCTTATATTGTACAAGAAGATCAAAGTGTGCTCCCAAATTTTCAGATTGTACTTTAAAATTTTAGCTTAACTATTTCAAATACAATTTAAAATTTTTGCTCCGTTTTTTCAGTAGTAACCTGTTTTAGAAATGTTAAAGCAGAGAAGTCAAAATCTTTTCATCATGCAGCCTGCACTGGATCCAGGCCACCTTCCATAGAAGTTGCTACAGTGCAGACATAGTACAGATAAAGTGGAATGGTAATTAAAATCACAAAAACAAATGCAGTGGTCCTTTTCTCCTAACATACAGCGTGCTGTTATGCTAGAAAATAAATGCAGAAATAAAAAATGAGACTAAGACATTGAAACTGATCTTTTGGTTCTGATCTCTTGGTTCTGATCTCACAGGACTGCAAAGTCAAGGATGCCTAAGGCAAGGAAAATGCAAGTTATTTTGCTGATAATGTCACTGTATTTCAGCCGTCTGCCCCAGTGGTAAAACTTTTCAAAACCAATGATGATTAGTTTTGGTGCTGTGTTGCAAAGCACGGTTACAGCTCTAATCACAATCCAGTATGTCCCTGTGGTGCTCTGTGGATGTGTGTTAAATTTGCAATTTTGCCTCCAGTTTGAGAAATCCTTGTACATGTGAAAGGTCCGCAGACTGTCCCAGGACGTTGGCTTGCGCAACATGTAAGGTTTTATTCAGCCTTATATTTTGTCAATATATTTCACTTCATCATGTCAAGAACAAGACCTTAGACTTCCACGTTGAAACTATTGATTGGGTAATAAAGATAATTATTTCTTACAACAACTTGGAGCCTGTTAAGCCGCAGGGAGTCATCTCAGGTATGCATCACCAGGCACTGCCCTTGTTCTACGATGTTGGCATAGTTTGGCCAGGGGATCCCTTTGCCTGCCTGCAGATCCGCAGGCCAAAGTGAGCCCTGGCAGCTTGTCATAGACCTAAGTGGTTGCACACCAAGACTGCTCACCTCTTCTCCCAGGTGCGAAGGGGAGGAAATTTAAATCTCTAGAGACTTCCAGGAGAGTCAAATGCTGCCAAGGTACTCCAGGAGAAACCTCTCTTGTTTGGATTCAGTGTTCAGGTGGGGCCGCTGAACTCCCCAGGTCTGGGGCTTGATAAGGATCTAGAAAGGCCATTCGGGGTCACTCCCGGAGCCCTGCGTGCCCATTCCCCCAGGATGGATGCAGAGGGGCGGCGGGGATGCCGCCTCGGTCTCCACCGCGGAGCGGGCGCGCCCAGGTGCTCCGGGCGGTGCCCGGGCGGGCGGAGCCGGCGGCGCGGAGGCCGCGGAGCCCCGCAGCCATGGGGCTCGGAGAGGCGCTGCCCGCCCGCCCGTCCTGCCGCGCGGGTCAGTGTGCGCGGGGCCGGGGATGGGACAGGGCGCGGGGATGGCGCGGAGGGCTGGCGCGGCTCGGGGCGCGGCCGTGCGCGGAGGGAGGGCGCGGCGGGGGCTCCGCAGCCCCAGCGCGGGTGCGGTGTCGGGAGCCCCGCACGCCAAAGGTTTGCCTCCGCCCTGACGGCACGCGGTTGTTTCCCGACGAGCGGCGCCGGGAAGGCTCCTGCGCTTCTCCCGCGGCTGCCTCGGGTTAAACATCTTCTCGGCTTTGTTTTGTGCTCCTTGTTTTTGAGTCTTCGCTCCAGGTGTGCCAGGGAATAATTTCTTGCTGCCTCTCGGTACACCCACATTTGGCCCAGGAGCCACGCCTCGGTAAAGGTGGGCTTGGTATTTCCTGGGGGGCCGAGGAAGGCATTTCGTGTTTCTGCCTGGGGTGAGCTGAGCCGTGAGCTCAATAGAAATGGTCACATTATGTATCTAATCAAAGCAATGAGTTTTCGAGATGACTTAGGACCAGTATGTTCAGTGGCAGGCTAAGAGGCAAGCTGGCTGTCAGTAACCAGGGTAAGTCAGCCTCAAGCTGGCAGGACTGCAGAATGACAGCGAGTTAGGCATGCCACAAGAAGTGTGCAGCACTGGGCTGGGTGATCTACACAATTCAGACAGAGAATATTTAAGTGTTTGAGGGGGGGGGAAAAGAAAGGATTTAGCTGAATCATAAAAAAAAGTTCAGAAGTTACAACAGTGCTTTGCTCAGACTGGTTTCCTGTTGCTACCAGCCTTGAGTCAGAGCTGGCAGAGATTATTTCTGCAAGGAGGAGTTCTGCTGACAGGTTCATGTTTGTTGACATTTGGAAGTGGGAGGTGAAACTAGCTTAGCTACAGAAACTCTGTGCTGAGCAAGCCAGGCAACCTCCCTCAAGTGGTTTGCCACCTTCCTCAGCCTTTCCAAGTAATCGTCAGACTGTTCACAGGGGCAATAAAGTGACAGCAATTCCCAAATCAGCCTCCTCTTCCTCTCTCTCAGGTGGTTCTTCGATCAGTGCAGTGACATGCCACTTTACATGCAAGTGAAACAAACGACATGGTTTTGAAAACTTGGAAAAGCTGTTCAGCAGAATAAGCAGAGATCACAACTATTCAAAATTACTCTTCTCAGTGACAAATCCAATGTTTCTTTGTGTATGTGAGCAGAGATTGTAATTCAGAAAGGAGAGAAACAACCTGTGGCAGCCACTGGGTGACTTAGTACAGATGGCATGATTAAATTTTCCTGACTCGATGTCGTAATGTATACTGAGGAATGAAGAACTTTAGAACACACAGAAAAAGTAGCAGTAGTGTCATGTGAAAGGGAATAAGCCTGCCATTCATCTCCAGCTAAATGAAAGCACACCAGTCACAAAAAAAGGGGGAAGAAGAAATTTTCTTTACTGTAGAAACCCAACATAGTGATCGAAATCTCCCCTTCCTGTTGTAGGTAGCAGAAAGGCTATACTTATCAGGAGCTTTTATCTTCATGTTTTCTATTAATTAAAGGCAAGGAATGTTGCTGCTTCCCACACCAGCCTGGTTTAGCATCATTATAGGCATTGGGAGCTAAAGGATTTCATTCATCACTCCGTTTTTTTTTTCACAGAATCATAGAATAGATTGGAAGGGACCATTGCAGGTTATCTAGACCAAACCCCATGGCTTAAGCAGGGACATTTTTAAATGTGTTTATTAAGAGAAAATATATGTATGCTAAAAGGACTTTTCTGTAATTTTGTTTGTGATTTATTCTTCACTTATTATGTCAAAACAAGTATATGCAAATTTTTCTTCCTCTAAGACTATGCTAATAGTTTAGGATTTGAAAATATTTTCAGATACAGATGCAAATTCCATTTCTTTACATTATCCGAATGTAATTTCTAGTTATGATAAGAGGGTAAAATTGTATCTATCCTACATACTATGCAATAGCAATCGCATGTTGATCTAAGTTCTCTAAGATTTTAATCTTCAGCTGTGGAATATGAACATACTCATCTTGTGGGAACATTTTTATGAAGTCTGACTTAACAATACAAAACAACTCCTGTTATATGGAAACACTCTTGGCAAACAAGGAAATGTGTTTGCACAGCCTGCAAATCAAATGATAGCTTCCTGTCGCATGTTAGTTGTACAGTATGGAATGGGAAAACAGGGAGAAGGTACTCACTTTAGTTCTTTACTTATAAAGGGTGCTGTCTCACAGAGTTCATACTAGCATTGCCAGCTGCTAATATGATATTTTAAGACCTTAGGTATTTTAACTGTTCCTTGCTAAACTGTATTAAATTAATTATCCAAGTCTATTTATTGTTAATTGTTCAGTGAAGTACTTTTGACATAACATTATTATCTCCAGAGCTTGCATGTGAACACAGAGGCACATCCTTTTCTACCAAGTTCCCAAGAGGGTTTTTCTTTCAGTTGGGAAAAGAAAAAGAAAGAAGAAAAAGAGGAAGTGTATTACTGATGCTGCCACTCAGCACGATGAATCATTACATGTTATTTTAATTACAGGGAAAGCATGGAAAGCAAAACTGTTTGTTGCATCCCATGCTTTATATGAATCACAGTGGACTAAGCTTTTGTACTTCTGCACCCACTGTTTCATATTTTAACATGTCTTCACAATAAACCTTTTTTTCCAAAAACGTTGTTCTTTAAAGCTATTCCAGTCTAGATTCTCTGATCCACACTGGTTGTCTGAGGCACTCTACTGTGAGAAACTGAGACATCAGCCTAGACTGCCCTGTTGCAGATTTGTTGCCTGACCCCTGTTTTCCCATGCAAAATAATGACTCCCTTTATTCTTGGAAATGCAATACCTCTTCTTCCTTTGAAAAACACATCTAGGTTGATGACAATGATGTCATTCCCACAGACTGTCATCACAGTGATACTGATAATACTTGGCTGGCTGAGAGTGTGAAGCTTCGGTCTCCACTCAGGATCACCCAGCGGTGTTGCAGGGCTAGCTGGGGAAACTGTCCCCTGTGGCCTGTGATCTACCTCCAGCCAGGTTAGATGACAATTACTGTGAGGTGTAATGAGGCCTTCACCTGAAAATGTTAAGTCTGGTTAAATAAGACTTGGCTCAGACAGTATTCACTGACCAGATTGAATAAAATGCCTTAGTGCCCATATGCAGTGAGAGTTTGCTCCCAGTTTGATTTTCCCTCCTTTTTTTTTTCATTTATTTTTCCAATCTCAGCTATCAATGTAAAACCAGAAGTCTTGAATAGAAACAGGCTTACTTTAACAAGCAAACTCTGAAATGATGGATTCTGCTATATGTTTTTGTTTTGGGGATGTGGTCTCTGCACAACAAAAAAGAACCCTTTAATCTTGAGATTTTTCAGGTTAGCTTTTAAGAGTTTGAGTTGAATTTTACATTGAAGCTAATATTATTTTGTTGCATTCCTTGGTATTGCCCTAATTGCTTGTCTGAGCCAATGAAGTGCAAAATATGTATGTAAAATAATGTATGCATCTGTGAACTACAGGGGTGGGTAATGACCCAGGGCAGCATTGTGTGGATTTTGTGTGTTATTTGCACAGTCAGAAATTACAAGCGCTCTGGAAAGACATGAAAAGGAGTGAGCAGAGTGAGGAGAGGGCCCTTCCAGAGCTGGGCCTGGGTCATGAATTGTTTGCCTTCTTTTTCTGCTCCTAGGTGCTGTGCTCTCTTTTTCCTGCCGTGACTCCTGCCAAGCATGGTGCCAGATCATCAACGTGTCTGAATCGCGCTCTCCTTTCCTCACCCCCATGGATGGAACTCTCAATGAAACAAACTGGAGCCTTTCCATGTCTTCTGGAACCAAATACCACCTCTACATTGGCTTGGCTTTGGCAATAGGTTCCAGTGTCTTCATTGGTTCTAGTTTCATACTGAAGAAGAAAGGGCTTTTGAAACTGGCAGACAGAGGAGTCACCCGAGCTGGTAAGTGGTTGGTGCCAGCACTGCTGGGGACACAAACACCTCTTGTCACTTGACAAAATTAAGGTTTGAGTCACAGTTAAAAACTGGTGGTTTTTAATGGTGATCAGAAGTCCTGTCTTGGTGAGGGATGGAGATACAGCATTATTTCTCTGTGTGTGATTACAGGGACTGGGATTTCAGAACTCCTGGGACTATGGGAGCTGCAGGGGGTGTTGAATCTAGTGAGCTGATGCTATTTCCTCATTGACAGCAATTAGTTACTAAATAAAATTCTCCATTCATCTTACCCTTCAAAATGCCTTTTTCTCTCTTTTTTCCATCTTTTTCCCCTCATTTGAGATTGAAAGCCTTATGCTGGTAACTAGGTTTAGCTTTCTACTTTGTGTTTTTTGGTTTTTGTTTTTTTTTTAAAGTAAGTACAATGTGCTGTAGAAACAACATTTATTTCACAAGTTTCTACAGTTAGTACATCTATCCTTTCATCAAAGTCAATAGATGAAGAGCTAGAAAAAGAACAATTGAGCTAATCTCATAATTTCCTTTGCATGGATTTAAATAGATAACATTAACCGTTTTTCTTTTATTTGTTGTATTTATTGAAATATACTGTTCCAGAGAATTTGGTTATTTGAAAATATATGTGTTAATGTGTTAATGAATATTCCATATACTTATGTTTTATGTTAAGAAAACCTCAAAAACGTTCATACAGGGGCATTTTTCTTTCTAATTTCTTCCAGCCTAAAGTAAAAGGAGAGTCAGACTGCAGTTGATTGGATGAATATATTGGATCTGACCTAGAAAAGATTTTGAAACATTTCTTGAACTCACCAGCAGTCTTTATAGGTTATATATTTTACTTTTGCTTGGAACTTTCCCTCTGTGTATATTTATGCAAATAACATCCTTCAGAAGTCCAAGTCACAAAGCAGTAGAGTGGTTAGTAAAATATCAGTCAAAATCAAATATTTGTCTTGTTGCATCCAGATAACATGTTCCTTTGGTAGTTTGTAGGTGCAAATGTGAAGCTGTACTTTTTGTTTCTTATGATAAGGTGATCTGTTTCTTCTAAGATGTGGTTATTTTTTGTATTTCAGGACAAGGTGGATATTCTTATTTGAAGGAATGGCTTTGGTGGGCTGGACTGCTATCAAGTAAGTCACCTCTTTCCTCTCAGCCTGTATGCAAATGGTACAAAAAGCAGACTGTTTTAAAGATATTTATTCCTTGATTTTTCACTCCCTTCACTTAAAAGAAATGTCCTTGCAATCACATTCATGACAAGCTGTTCTGATATGCCATCTTTCAAATACTGCATTTGCTCTTCAGAGCTCTTTGCAGATTAACCACCTTGTCTTCAGTATCTGATTAAAAGCGATAATGGAGTTGTATCTGTCCAGCTCCTAGGTGTACTTAGGAGAAAAGTGTTTAACTTCCTTCAGCATTTATTATTTCCAGAAGAGGTTGTGTAGCTAATTTTGAAATGAAAGTTTGCATATATAGTGCAGAAAAAAGGTTTTTGTTTATATTTGCTATCATAGCTGTCATACAAAATATTTACAATAGTGAGCATTTTTATGTCTCCCTCCAAGCTGATCCAAATGTTCTCTCTTCTGCAGTGGGATTGGGAGAAGCTGCAAACTTTGCTGCCTATGCCTTTGCACCGGCAACCTTAGTTACCCCCTTGGGTGCACTGAGTGTTCTCATAAGGTCAGTACCAACTGGGAGAAGCTTTGGCCAATGAACCTCTCACTGCATGAGGGAAAAATACTGTCTTGGGCTGAGAGATTTTTAATAAGAAAAATGAAAAGCAATTTATGGATAAAAAATGCTTTTTGTTGCTTAGTGGAAAGATATTTTGCTTACTTAGAACTGAGTTCTGTGGGTAGATAGAATCAAGTCTTGTTCCAAAGGTCACTGCATGCCTTCCCAGTAGCCTTCCACCTATATTACTAAGTATTTCTTATCAGCATATACCAGGTATACTGCTGATAGAAGGTAATTTATCTCTTTCTAGGGAACTGGAGCTTTTAAAAAATCTGTTATCATGTTCTTCAGTTGTGACAAAACTTTAAATAAAAATACAGTATTCCATCACTAAAATGTTTTCAAAAACATTTATGTTTATAGGAGCATAATTTCATATTAAGGCACATTTAGTAAACCTTTTGGTTTTGTTTTGCCCTTTTGAAATCCTTCTGGAAAGAAGGCAAAGAAAACTTTAGCCTTTTTTCAGTATCCACAATTAAAATTTGTGGTTCTTTTGAAACATAAATGTCCTTCAAAGACTTACTATTTCCTATGTATGAAGAAACAAATAATATCCAGGTACGTAAGCACATACAGTAATGTGACTATCATAACAGCAGAAAAGACATGGATTATGCTTACAAAAACTTTTGCTAATAATTTATTAGCAAAATTAAATTATTTTATTTTAAATATAAAACACTGATTTTTAAGAGCTGAGTATACTATATGAGACACTGTGTTTAAAACAACAGGGGCCACATATTAAAGAAAAACAAAACAAAACCAAACAACAATCCAACAAAAACCAAACAGACAAAAAACCCCCCAGGATGCTTGCAATATTCTAACTGCTAAAACTGCAGCCATTCTGTCATAGCAAAACTAATGTAACTCAGTCACCTGCAGTTGTGCTGGGATCAGCATGTTGGTAGATGCAGATTAACTGGCTGCCTGGCTGCTGCTTTGCAAAACAGCTTGAGTTTTATTGCCTCCCTCTTTGATGTGGATAGCAATCGTTCAAATTTTCATGAGACAGAGAGGTTGTTAGAACTTCATGTCAGTGAACTCATTACCGTTGCGTGAAAAAAGTTTGTATTTTGATCAGTGGGTTGAATAACTATTTGTGAGCGTGTTCACACACCATTAAGCCTGTGGCTGTGCCCAAGGCTATGCTCTAACAGGCTAATCATGCCCTTTGAGTGGTCTCATTTAGGCCATGTTATTGTCCGTAGGTTAAATAATCAACCCCGTGGAGATCCTGGGGTCGGTACTACTCGAAGGGGGAGATATGCCTTCTCTGTGTTTTTGGGGGAGTCCTGGCAAGCCAGGCAGAAAGTGCGCCTGGGTGGGAGAGCCTGGGAAGGGATGAGGAACAGGTTCCAAAACTCATGTGAGTTCTTTCTAATGGCAAATGAAGAGCTTTGAACCATTTTGGAAGAAAAAAACCAGCTCTTGTGGTTAATCTGCAGGTGTGTGAGAGTGCATACCCTGACCCAGGCAATCAGGAATGAGAAGTTTCTTAGCAGTTTGGACTTTTTTACAAACTGGAGGGAAGTGATCAGGGTTGCCAAACTCCCTAAAACCTGACCTTACCTTCTTGGTCATGGCCAATTTTCTTGGAAAAAAATCCCTACAATTTGATTGTTTTGGGCTGGTTTAACGTATATCCAAATTCAAAAGAGGTTTTGAATTACTGTCATGCTATGCAGATTTTCAGTGTCTTGCATGGCTGGTGGAGCTGAACGTTTCATTTCTATTTTGCCAAACAGTGCTATATTGTCATCCCATTTTTTAAATGAGAAGCTGAACATTCATGGGAAGCTGGGCTGTGTACTGAGCATTTTGGGGTCAACAGTCATGGTTATTCATGCCCCAGAGGAGGAGGAGATCACCTCACTAGATGAGATGGAGAGAAAGCTGCAAGATCCGGGTATGTATGCAATTGCAGTGAGCGCATGCTTCATATGGAAGTGTCCAGGACAGGGAACAACTCTGAGTATGTACTTGGACATAGCCTGGTATTGTTATCTCATGTGCATGACTCTTCCCTTTCCTCTTTCCTACAGCATTTGTTACATTTGCTGTTCTCCTGACAGTTGTTGCCCTTGTCCTGATTGTTGTCGTGGCTCCAAAGAGAGGTCAGACAAATATCCTGATCTACGTTTTAATCTGTTCACTCATCGGTGCCTTCTCTGTCTCATCTGTGAAAGGCCTGGGCATTGCCATCAAGCAGATGCTGGAGGGGAAGCCAGCCTATCGCCATCCGCTGCTGTACGTTTTGGTGGGCGTCTTGGTGCTCTCAGTCAGCACTCAGATCAACTATCTCAACAAAGCACTGGATGTGTTCAACACATCCCTGGTGACACCCATTTATTACGTGTGCTTCACCACCACAGTCGTGACGTGCTCCATCATCCTGTTCAAGGAGTGGAGCAGCATGCAGCTGGGTGATATCATTGGAACCCTGAGCGGATTCTGCAGTATCATCATTGGCATTTTCCTACTGCACGCTTTCAAAAACACCAACATCACCTGGAATGAGTTGATGTCCACTGTTGCCAAGGAGCCATCGCTAGCACACCGTGAATGTGAGACCAGTCACACTTTGCTGGAAAGCATGGAAGACACAGCTTTGGCATTTGAGGAGGACAACATTTTATTCAGTCAGTGAAGCTTTCAAGGGCTATTTGTCATCAAAGTATCATGAATTGCAAACTCAGCTCACCAATGTCCACTAGAATGCTCTATTTTCCTGCAGTCCTCTGGAAGTTTTTCTGTGAGGCCTGTTAAGTGTGGGCCACTTCCCTCTATGTCAGCTGTTGGCAGTAAAGAATGAAAATGTTCAATAATTAACATGACAGAGAAAAACCTGGTGGTGATTGCATATTAGGCAATAAAAAACATTGTCCTTTTTTAATGCAGCATCTCCTCTAGGGAAGTTTTAGCAAAAAAGAATGGTCTTCATAAGCCACGTTCAAAAAATGTGACTTTCTTTTAATGATAAAAGACAATCCCTGCTGAAGTGACAGGTACTCTGGTATTATCTTGGTGATGGCCTTAATATTTCTGGCTTTCTGTATATTTTTGGTAATTTATTGCCAATCAAGCTTGTAGATACTCTACATGAAGGATGTTCATCAGAGACATAATATGAAGAAAACAGTGTTTAACCCTTTTAGCTTTTAATATTAAATTTTATGCAAGATTTTTTTGCTTTTGATGATCTACCAATGAACATTGATTAGGTGTTACAAAAAGATCCTAGCAAATACAATTCTTGGTAACTCTCAGCTTTTTTACTGAAGGAATCCTGAAGGGATTGCAAATCCCTGAATATGCCTGTACCTTTTTATTTCAAAACTAAGACCAAGTTTAAGAAAAAGATAATCCATTAGAGTCCTGAAAACAGTTGCTACTGGCTTTAAAAATTATATGAGATTATAGGATTAAGTATTCAAAGGCAGAAGAAAACCAGAACGTGCCATTACAAATTTCCCCTTTGCTTTATATTACTTTGAGAATTAAGAAGGGACTTCACTTATTTACATATTTCTGCCTAATACTGCCACCTATTAATCAAAAACCATTTAAGATTTTCAATTTTTTTCCTCATTTTCTGGACAGGTAATGTTCTTTATTAATAATAAAACATTCCTGTTAATTTTTATTCTTTTATAACTGCAAAATCGATTTTACAATCCATGCACTATTTCTAAAAATGCTAGGTAAAGTATGGGCTGTAGGCAATGGGTGAGAAACATCAAAAATCTTTTTTTTTCTTAGTTTGGCCTCTTTGTCTTTTCTAAAAATGACTATTCACCCCTGTTAGATGTTTAACAGTATGCTAATCTACCAGAGGCCTTGACGATTGGTATCTGTACTACAGTATGTTCCTCAGTTTTGGTCACTGATCTTCATGTTACAAAAATGCTTGCAGAGTCTATCACTTGCTCATTACAATCTGCTTGGTTTTCCACTTTGTAAGTAAGTAAATAACTTCAGTGATCACACATGGGAGTGGTGACAAGCTCATCAGAAAGTAGTATTTCCAATCTTTGGATTTTCAAGTGTGAGTCCAGAAAGTTTGCCAGAGAATGCCAGCACTTCAGCAGTTAAAAACTGGTTTTCATCAGCTAAGATTTATATGCCAAGCAGAACTTCCTCATGAAGCAGACTATATGTTTTCTTATGTTCAAAAGGTTTAGGACAATGGGTCAGTTTGGATGGAAAGAAAATTTTTCCACCAAAGAAAGCTCATAATTTAACTGTAAGAACAAAAGTGTTGCTGCTTATATTTCATATGTTTGTGTGGCAGCACGGTTAAACAGCAAAAGGCACATTTTCACAAAATATGTACTTGCCTTCTAAATATAATGACATTGTACACATTGTCAGTTTGGAATATTTTTCAGCTAATTGAGTGATGAGACTTGCAGCAATTCTTTGCTGTTAAAATGCATGTGTTGAAAAAGCTTCAGAGAAGAAAAGCTACTAACAGGGTTTCATTACTTCTTCGTTAATGTAGAGAATACTTCAGTTTTGTTGACCAGATTCAAGCTTCAAAATCTTTATAGTTAATTTCAAGTAATACAAATAATAAAAAGACGGAGGGCTTTTATAGTTTGTCTTTTAACAAAAACTTGAATTGTTTTTCACTCTGAATTACAAAATTTAAAGAATAACTGAAGAAAATATTGACTGTACAAAAGAGAAAAAGAAATCCTTTTACAAAGGTCGTGGCCCCTCTATTTGCTTATACAGTCATCACTGGGGTGTGACAAAATTGATTATTTATAAAAAAGAGCAACCAGTCCAGTTCTTGAATGGATGGGTGTTGGCATTTTTTAAAGATACATCGTAATACTTCCTTTGAGAAGGGTGTGGACTCTTTTTATACCAACTGCTGGCAATCAATTAACTTGTACCAAGCAAAATTCCTGTATTTTCTACTGGACCCGTGTATCTGCTATTATACATAAATAGCAACTAATAATAAAAGAATGTTATTTTCTAACAATATGAAAAAACAATGCTTTTTTTCATAGTATACAGGAAGTCCATTGTGTTAAGAAATAAATTAGTGATTAACTTTTTGTATAAAAAGCAATTGTTGTAAGAGATGTTATTTTTTTAAATGTTTATATTTAGTTACTAGTTTGGAATAACTTTGATTTTTTTAACTGAAATTATGCTAATATTTCTCTTGTAATAAATTATTCATGGATTGTGTATTAAATTATCTGTGTTTTTTAAACAAGGGATAAAAAAAGAGTGTAATTCATATTTCTAAACTAGCATGTATTAGGCAGGGCTTTCTCACGGCCAGACTCAATGGAGAGTATTTCAGTGAGTTATCAGGTTGTCCAGGCAGTGAAATGAAGGGCATTATATGAAGTAATTAGATGTGTTTCGGTATGTAGGGCAAATGGTTAAGAACTAGAACAAAGCAAACGTCAAAGGCAATACGTTACTAACCAAATTATGGCTTTTAAATGCTGATACTAAACAAATCTTGGCAGCTACTCATTATTACCATACCTCAGGACAAATTAATGGGCAATTAAGTTCGTTGCATAGTTGCACTGACTAAATGCAGGTAGGTCGAGAAGACTTGGATAGGTGAAAGAATCTGTATGATTTAGGAAGGAAATACATCAGTTATTAGTTTCTGTAGAAATCTGTCTACCATCTTTATTTCCCAGCCACACTTGAAAGAACCATGCTATAAAAAATCTTTATGCCAAAGGGTACATATTCAAAACTTCAAACTCTGATCATCAGGGTTGTATCCTGAAGCTGTATGGGGAATTACATACATCTAGAAAATGCCATTCTCTCAGTCTTTCTATTACAGCAAATTACAGCAAAATAAAACTGGCAAGTGCATTAAAAAATATCCTTCCAGCAGAGCAGGTTTGCAGTAGCTGACTCCTTTGGGGCAGATTTTAAAATGGTGCCACAGTTCAGAACATGTCTGGGAGGCTGAGCAGGAGTCAGAGTGGTGGTGCATGAGGGAAGAGTGATGGTGATGTGCTTTAGTGTGTCTGTAGGGCCTTCCGCCTGTGAAATTTGGGAGCAGGGGAGGGAGCAGGAATTGGTCTGAAAACCAAATGGCACTGGAAACAAGTGTCACCAGCCCTGTACACACCAGAGGTTGGCCTGCATTGCTTCTCATGAGTACTATTGAGGGGATTCATTTCACTTTCTGAAAATGCATTCCATTTTGCCAATAATGCAAGTATCCTAAGTGGTTGGTTCACAAAAGCTTGGAGTTCTGCCTTTTTTCCTCCCATCCATAATCCAGACTTGTTCAAGTTTTCTGATGTTTGATCAGGAAACATATAAATTTTTATACATGCTGAACACTCCTACTGCCTTTGACCAGAGGTTCCCTGTATGGAGGTGTCTCCTTTACTACTTTTCCAGATCTCATTTTTATCACACGGAAGTTTTAAAAAAACATCAAACAGGCATCTCTTTATAGCCAGTGACAAGGATGTTACTCACTGTTCACCCATTTCTGCCTGTTTGAATATGGTTAGGATGTGAACTAAGCTCACAGACCCATGAGGTCTAAGGTGGCCTACTCAGTCTTTATTAAAGGGTGTAGCTGTTCTGGTAAATAAATACACGGCAGATACCTGACCTTTGTACTGCAGACCAGTTCTTGCTGCCAGTTAAGCACCAGTTTCACTGACTCTGAAATATGTTCTAGTGCTTTTTCATTTATTTGCTGTCAGCTTGATGATAGCAGCTGTTAAATTTATCTGTGTCAGAATGTTAATAACAGCTTATTCAAATTTTTTTCCCCAAGCAGCCTACAGAAAGATTTTATTGGGAAGTGGAAGCCTGGTAGGCAAGCGTTATTGGCTCCAGATATTAGACCAGCATGTTTCCAGGATGGGTGCATATTCGCCATGGGACAACTCAGTGAAACAGGCATGAGCAAGGTGCTTTGAGTAAATAAACCTAATGGAGCTGATTTTTACTGCATGGTGCTGTAGTGTATTACATATTAACTTGCAGTAACATGGCAAAACCAGTTTTACAAGAGCTGGTAAAAAAGATGCCTCATATATTATTCAAAGTCCCCATGTACTTTATATTGCAGAGACAGTTTGAATTTCACGTTTGTAGTGCATCATCTGCTGAAAACCTTTGTATTTCTGTGACCTGGGCATAAACTGTGATGATCTCCATTTGTGTACTGTGTCCTTATCTCAGTTTTGGCTGACAGGGAGCAGAGCCGGGACAGTTGACCTGAAGTGGCCAAGGGATATTTGAACATAGAACATCATGAACATAGAACATAGAACATCATGATCAGTGTATAAAAGGAGGGGGGAGCTGGGTGGGGGTGCTGGTTACTGCCCGGGGAGGGCTGAGCATCAGTCAGCAGGTGGTGAGCACTGGTACTGTGCATCGCTTGCATCACTTAATTGGATTTTATTCCTCTCTCTTTCTCCTTTTAATTGCTCTTGCTATTATGACATTCTCCTTTGTTTCAGTTATTAACCTGTTCTTCTAGTTTTACTTTCTTTCTGATTCCATACCCCACCAGGGCAGAGGGCAGTGAGTGAGCAGCTGTGTGGCACTTAGTTGCCAGCTGGGCTAAAACCACAACAGTTGTATAGATCTGCATTTAGTCACAGTCTGATAAGGGACTGAATGCTCATAAATAAATTGATTGGGAAAGTAAACAGTGATATCAGTTGGTGGCAATTCTTCTGGAAAATTACATGAAATAATAGGAATATCATTCTTTACTTGAAGCAGAAATGCCATAGAAGTGTGTTTGAAAATAGTCCCAAATGTTCAAACAATGTAACTAACTATTTCCTTTCCCAAGGGATGATAACTATAAAAACACTGCTGTAGTAAAGATGATTGATTACTGCCAGGACTATATTTGGTTTAGAGATGTTGTCATCTTTTGGAAATTCAAAACTTTGGGGTTTTTGCTCTATTTGATTTTATTGTTATAGTTATTTTTAAAATTTGGAAATGGAAAATTAAATTGTGATTCAATTAATGACAAAAATTAAATTGAACTCAATCATTCCTTAGCGAGCATGTTTTACATATTTTGTTGACAAAGCCCTATAAAACTAAATATTGTGATATATTTACCTATAAATAATTCACAATGCAATCACACATTTTCAAGAACATATTTATTTGTAATAGTCTATTTTGGTTTAAATAATTATGAATTTCATCTGCCTCTCCTTCTCTAAAACACATTTGTATTGACCATAATTAAGATTTAAAATTAAAAGGGAATAAAACCATAAGAAGTAGGGTTACAGATATGTCCATGTAAATTATCATAGGATCCATCCAAGCTTTACTGTCAGGTTCCAATTTTAACTTTGCTATTAACAATTCTGGGCACTTGCAAGGGGAGGACTACTGCAAGTGTGGGCATTTGAGTAGGCAACAGCAAAGGAATGGGAGACAATACTGGAAAACTGTGGGGGAGGTTGGAATGAAATAAACCTTACTCTCCTTGTATTATGCAGAATTGGAATAGAAGACACCTTGATCTGCAATGCAGGTTTAAAGTGCTTCAGAGGTGCTCAGTCTTTCCAGTAACTCAGGTGTCTTGGGAACTGCTGAGGACTGCTGCCTTTGCTTGCCTCGCCTGCCTTTATCCAAGCAGTGAACACAGGCACGGTGTGGGCACTGCTTCACAGGCACCCAGCTTCTGTGCCTTCGGAAACACTGCTCTGGCTCCCCAGGGCTGGCTGATTTGAGTGCACAAGGACTTGCCTTTAAAAGTGACCTAGCCAGAGTTTTATCAGAGGTTCTTCCATCATTTTTGCCACTGCCACTCAGTATTCCTCAGAGCATGAGTCATAGTAAGTATCAAATAATTTAATAATATTGTTGCAGGAATTAGTGTAGCTCTGGACAAAAGAATGAATAAAAAGGTCTATAAGGTGAGTAGGCTTGGTTACTGCTTTTCAGACAGGAGATTTTTCTCCCCAATCATGAAAACAAAGCCTTGAGAGTCCCAAACCGGTCTCTCTTTCTCAAATAAGCAAAAATAAGGCCAAGACCAAATAGCTGCTTCAATATGTAGGATGCTGGTACTGTGATTTAAGTAGAGACCTCTGTAAAAGTTTGAGGTTTTGTGTACAAGCTACGTTAGTGGCATGCTAATGTTGACTTTTCAGTAAATATGTTGGTATAAAATCTGTGATTATGTCATCTCTGTTAGATCTGTGAGGGTCGCTGTTAATTCTGCAAAAGTAGGACGTCCTTCAGGTTTCTGAAATGAAAAGCAGAGGATAAACTTATGTTAGCAGATTGGTTGATTTTTGTACCAGACTTCAGAAACTGGATATAAATACATAAAAGATACCACTTAAAAATTACATTTTATTTTATTAATACAGGAGAAAAGATCAAGTTTGTCATTTGAGAGAAAAGAATAATCTGTTGTTCATGTCACCAGCAACATGAGAACAGGCACTTTACAAAAAATTCCTGAAATTTCTGTATTATTTCAATTCTGGGTCAGAATTCCTACGGAATTTCTCCCTGCAGTGGGACTATGGAAAGCCCTACCTGTCAGGAAACCATTATACTCAGGAATGCTTCCTGGGTTGTTGAAAGAGGATCTTCACTGCTGTATAATTTGAAGTGCTGGGGCTCAGTATGGAACAAAGTCCTGTCTGATGGCAGACAAAAAAGAGAATTCCCCCATGCTCTCTCTGCTGGCTGGCACTCCAATGTATTTTTGCAGTAAGCAAGCAAGCTGAGTGTAATTTAGATTTCCATGTTTTAAGCCTTTTTTTTCATTCGGGGTTTAAAAATTTCATATAGAGTTAAAAGGTGGGCCATAAAGGAGACAATGGCAGCAACAAGATTCCCCAGCTACTCACTATGTATCCCTGCGTATTTACATGAAAGCATTGCACACAAAGCTCTTTTGAAAGTACTTCTAACCTAAAAATAAAAGATTCATTTCCTCTAGAGACTAGAGAAGAAGGGATCCTAAGGGATTCATCAGATGGAGAAGTTGATGAAATCTGTGTTTTGATACCAGTATAGGAAGTGATAGGTGCTGGACAAATGGAGAAAGAACATGAAGTACTAAATCAGCTTGGAGAGAGTGAAAGGGGTGCAGCCTAGGAGCTGTGCTGATGTACAGAGATACTGATGCACACCTGAAAAAGGGGGGTCAAAATCTACATTTAGTGGGCATATCCACTTGGTATATGAATGTGTTACAGTTGTCATTGAGAGCCACGCATGATACAAAGGTGTGGAAAAGGTATCACACTGGACACAGTAGGGAAACATGACTACAGTGGTGTATTCCAGCCCAGGGGTGGTCTAGATCTATTGTGCTGATAGTGTGCTTTATATTTAGTAGCTGTAACTGTCAAAAGAAGCAGAGGCTCGTAAACTTAGGTGTGCTTTGTGAAAAGCATAATTGGAGAATAGCTGAGAATGCCACAAATGTGAAATACGAATTTAATGCCTCAAGTTTTTAAGATTGCTTTTATATACACATAAAAATTAATAAATTAATACCCCAGGGGAAAAAAAGAGTGACAAACCTCGTGCCAGCAGCTGTACATGACTTTGTACATAGTATGTGATGCCAAATGTGGTCGATAAAGTCGGTTGCCTTGAGAAATCTCATGGACAACTTCAGAATTCGACTTGCTTTCAAAAGGCATTTTGCCTTCTGCAAAAACTTCCCACATCAGTACACCTAGAAATGAACCAAAATAGGTTTAGGACAAAACAAAATAGGCCAAAACCCACCAGATTTTATCCTGATTCTTTTGTGTATTGAAAAACGCATGAAAATGGGCAGCCTGAGCTGAATGAAGAATACAACCCAAACCATTTTTGACTAATATAATTTGGCACTCCTTTAAGTCAGCTAAGGTGGTGGTCCATGAAATTCAGATAAATATATGTTTGGCTATTGAGGATTTATCAAAAATGCACATTTCAGTCAAAATGCTAATTTTTAGGTATAGAACCTTTCTACTGAAAAATCCGTTTGTCCAGTATAAACAAGATTTGAAAAATGAGAGGGTCTGCAGCTTAAGATAGTTAGCATGAGTAAAAAGTTATGCTTTCCTAAATCACGTCAGTAGTTTTAGGGAAGCGTGGTTGCACATTCACCTAATCAACTCACCAAATGACCAGACATCTGATTTGCTGCTATATTTTTTGAAATGAAAGACTTCAGGAGATGACCATTTGACTGGAAACTTGGCACCTGAAGAGCTGATATATTCATCATCAATGACATACCTGAAGAATAAAAGGAAACCTCATGCATTTGAATGAGTGACATTTCCACAAGTGGTTTAGAATTCCATAAAAATATAATGTCAATTTAGAAACAATGAAATTATATCACCAATTTGTATAAAATCCACACAGAAACCCATACTGGAAGCTATGCACTTAAAGAGATTTCTGTTTAAAGAAATGATTTGGACTATTCATGAGAAGTATGTCAAAATAAAACATTTTGATACTCTCTGTAAGACTGACAGAATGGTTATTATTTTCTTCTTTTGGGTGTATATCAATAAGACACATCACTTCACCATGGGCAGGAAAACCAGCAGCAATAAATAATTAGTATTTTTTTTAAAGGATCCACCATTCCGACCACTCGTTCTACCCAAATATGACTCTTACTGCCCATCTTCACAGATGCAATATCAGAGACATTGTTACTGAACACAAAAAGAAATGTTCATCCCATTCAAGGCGACAGATCTTGTAGGTGCACTAAAGAAATTGTTTTTGCCCAAGCTTATATAGCTGACCTCCCAGGTGAGATGAAATAATGTGCCTAATGCAGGCATTTATAGGTTACTGGGCTGACCCCTACAAACTTACAAACTCTGGGCACATTTTCCTAGTGTTAATGTTCCTGAGCAGATCACAGGTGTGCAGTGCACATTTATTCTCAGGGAAAGCATAAAGGTAATGGCACCTTTTAAAGGAGGTCACATTAAAAGAAATAATCTCTTTGCCTCACTTTCTCATTTCGGTGCAGGCACAGAAACATGGGAGGCTATTGAATAAGGAATATATGAAATAGCAGTACAAAATAATCAGTAGTAGCAGTCGTGTGAGCTCTGAATAGTTAGGTTGTGTTCCCATCACTTTGCCACAGTGTCCCCAGGAGAGTGAATCCTAGAGCCACACCACCAATCTCCACTTTTTGGCCTCAGTGAGCCATTCCATTCCATTATTCTAGGCTGCACACTGACAGACACCTTGTTCTCTTCTGATAAGTCCAGAGCCCTGATACTGACCTTACCCTTTTGGGTACCAGTACAACCATGGTACAGGACAGCCCTCTGAAAAACAAGCACTTAGTAATGAACTGCTAGGATGTTGCAAGCCTGAGGTTAGAAATAGGAGGCAAAACCGAAGGAGCGTGGCTGTGCTGATCCAGTGACTTGCAGCCACAAGGTAAATGTCACCACAACTTTCTGCTCAGAGCCACTGACTGTCTTTCAAACTCATCTTCCTCCTAACTGAGCTGATTCAGTCTGCTAATCCCACAGAAAAAAACAGCCAGTAAAATACGAATGAGGAGAGCTTTGTGCTGGGCTTACAAGAGGAAGGAAGGAAGGAGACATCCCCTTTGCATAGCATTCAGTCATTTGGTCAGCTCAGCTGTGTCCTCTGAGGAAAGTCTGTGAGGCTAGAGCTGCATTTCTCAGGCTGGTGTTTGTCAGAGTTGAGTGTGCTCTCTTTCCTCACTTTGGCTGGCTCTATCTGTAAGCAGAAAAACCACTTCCCTCCTAGAGCAGCACGTGTCACACTTCCTGCCCACCTTGCTGGTCCTCCTCATCCTGCCTCACCTACCGCTACTGCTGCCTCGAGAGGTCAGCCCCAGCTCCCAGTTCTGTCCCTAGCAACTTTCTGTCATCCATCCTGCTCAGGAAAGCTGGGGAATGTCTTTCTTCAAGCCTCTGGCTGCCTTGTGCACTCTGGGCATTTCTCAGTCTCCATAGACACCTCTGGAGCTTACCTGGCACTTTGTTTATCTTTTACTCACCAAGCGCAAGAGGAGGACACAACGTCCAGTTCATGGAACAGTGGTTAAACAACATTACAATTTTCACCAGAATTCAAAAATTAACCACAGTGGGATTCCCCAAACCAGTGAAGCAAGCAGTGAGGTTAACTAAAGACCACACTGCAGCACTCTGAGAATAGCTGCTCACAAAAACATTGTCAATGGCCTCATACCTCGCCATGCCAAAGTCGGACACTTTAACGATGTGCTCCACATTGACTAAACAGTTTCTTGCAGCCTGGGGAAAATGAGAGAAACATATCTGAAATCTGTGGTAAAGAATTTTAAGGAAAATATAGCAGCTGATTATATTTGCTTTGGCTCATACTGTTTATATCTAACAGGAGATTAGTGTATTGGTCCAAAATATTCGTGAATTTTAGTCTCTGAGTCAGAGAACATATTTCACTGCTGTGTGGTTACATATCAGCTTGAATGCTTGTAGTATCAGTTGCAATATGTTTACATATTCTTGAATGTTTACCATTCTTGAATGGTGAAAGAATTTTAGGCTGCAGAGTCTAGTGATCCAACCAGATATTTTCCTGAACATCATCACTAGGACAATCAGTGTAAATTTTTAAACGTTTTGTGATGTTTTCATTACAGAAATGAGGAACCTCCTTGCAGTTTTCAGGATTTTACATTTCTTCACAGAGCTAAGTAGGAGAGAAGGAAGATTTCCTCTCTACATCCAAATGTGAGCATTGAAATAGTATCAGGGAGTAAAGTAGCAAGCTTATCTCCTATGATTCCCTGCCTGTGGGCAGAAAAGCCACTCATATATCCCAGCATCAAAGTATGGCAGTAGGGAGCCAAAAAAGTAGAGATAGAAAAATATTTAATTTTTTAAAATTCTCATTGTTGATGACCTTTTGTAATTCTGTGATTTTGGTTGTGTTGTGATCACTTTTGTACTGAGATGTCCTAACACCAGACAGTTTCATGTTAATATCCTAATTTTCTCTGCCATCTCAGGGTTTTTTTCCAATGGAAAAACTTCTATCAAGTAGTTTTTTGAGCTGTCCATGGGCAAAATAACAGCTGAAAATTTTTGTTTTGCCTTATGAGATCCTGCAGGGCTGAAGTCTTACAGGACACGGTGTCCCATAAAAAGCAGCAGAACATTCTTTACTGCAAATATTTGTGAAAAACCTCAGAAAACCTATTGTTCTTACCAAATCACGGTGAATAAAGTTATTTCTTTCCAGATATTCCATCCCTTCACAAACATCCTGGCACATCCTCAGGAGAACATCTCTGCCGAGTTTGCCCCGCCTTTGCCGAAGGTAATTGAGCAGGCAACCATTTTCCATGAATTCAGTCACAACGTAGAGAGGTTTGTGATGTGTGCACACTCCGTAAAGCTGGACCAGCTTTGGGTGGGAGAGTTTCCTGTTTAAAATCACGTTTTAGATGGGCTAATATTTGTTCTTGGCAGGTAACTAGACCTTTGATTCTCATTATGGTTTTGAAAAACACTTTCAGTACTTGATAAAGAGTAGCCGATTCAGCTGTCTTCAGAGTTGTCCCACTATATAGCACATTTCTGTCTACAACTTCCTCCAAAAATTTTACTCTGTGAACTCAAAATTTTTCATCAGATATATAAATGCAGTGAATGCAAATCTTGATTCAGTTGATGCAAAATGGAAATGTCTAGTTATTCCTGGCTTGCAGGCAGGGGACTTGACCCTGCAAGGGTTCTTCTCTTTTGGGCTTTTCCAAGACTTCATGTGGATACTTCCTTAATTTGCAATATTTGCAGGTATGGGAATATGGTTTCTCAAAAGCTTTAGTCAAATATAAGCTCTGACAGTGGTCCTAAAGACATTGAGTTATGGATTAAAAAATAGTTGTGGGAGCACATTTACATTTTACCAGCATTTATTCCCCACTGAGCTCCACAGTACAAAGCAGAGCACACTCTCAAGAAACAGTCTGGGCATAGGAAGCATCTGCATCAGTTTGATTCAGACCTTTGTATCAGCCTTTCTGTCCCGCACGTGCACCGTTCCCATCAAACTGCTTTGTCTGGTTGTTTTAAATGGAACTAGGTTATATTTCTCTCTTGGTAAACTGACAGAATAGCTTTTGTACTTACATCATCAGTTTGGCCTCCTCCATGAACTCATCTTCAGACATTGCACCTTCGTTGATTGTTTTGATGGCAACCTTGATAGTTTCTTTCCATTTCCCAAGATGAACAACTCCAAACTGCCCACGCCCAAGTTCTTTCAGGAACACCAGTTCAGATGGGTTTAATCCCCACTCCTCTGTAAAAGCAACCCCAATATGTCAGAAGAATCAGGCCAGCTTTCCTGAACCATGCTCCAGGAGACACTCCTTGCTAATTGCAATTGATGAACTCAGCAAAGCATCACACTTGTCCATCTCTTATAGCATGCGTTTTAAATATCTGAACATTTTCACTGGCTCATACATGTTTAAATATAAATCTTATTTTACAGCTTTGAGAATCTGATTAGTGATTTTGCTTAATGCAGGAATGTCTGAAGCTTGAAGATAAGGCAAGTGTTTAGCTTTGATTACACATGAGAACTTTCTTGGTATTATGATATGTGATGTTTTTAGCACCAAACCAGTTCCAGATGGATAATGTAGCTACAGAAATAGTCAGTGGCTACCTTTCTTGTAATAACCACAGCAGTTCTACCCTTCAGAAACATTAAGCCTCGGGAAAATGGAAACATGGGAACATGAAAGATACTCAATTTTGGAGGTGTCTATTGTCAGACAGGTGGTATGAAATACCTCATCTATATACACAAAACTGGCATTTATTGCTTGTTTGTTACAATACCACATAAGATTCCATTGTTATTTCTAAAACCTGCAGAACTGACAAAGAAAATCTTCTCCTTAAATAGTATTAATTTCTGATTTCAATTTTTGTTTCCTAAGCTTTTAAATAAATCAAACAGCCTTTCAAAAGCTATTAAATGTCTACTTGAGTCTTAGGTCCGATTAGCTTAGAAAAGTCCAATTAGCTCTGAAATGCATTGGTGGTTGTAATGGAAACTCAACAGTCACTGCACAGAAGCAGCTGAGTGAGGTGCCTCACTTGGTACTGACACCTTACACTGTTTATGTGTTTCTTATTACCAAGGAATTTCACGGATACAACTGAATTATCAACCAGGTAAATATGATCTGGATTCTTGCTTAGGCAGATAGCCAAGTCTCCTTCAAAAGAAGATAAACAATTTACCATAACTCAGTCTTGCTGCTTCTGGTGAAGTACATCCATCTGATCCGACTGGATGTCGGAGACGTGTGATGAGACCTGTAGGGGACAAAGCAGCAATACTTAATTGCTTAATTTTAAAATATGCTGTTTAAAATAAGTCATACCTCTTCTTAAACAAAAATATTTGGAATCTGATGTACGTTTCTTGTTTCTTGAAGTTACTTTTGCTTACAGTTTGCTCAGATAAAACACTGCAGTGAGAAGAAATTGAGAAAGACTATTTAAAAAGGCCCTGACTACAAAAGTATTTATACTTTCATAAAGCCAACAGTGGGTGATACTCTTGCTTGTTGTAGTGATCTTAAATTAGTTCTAAAATAATGTATCAGCCACCTTATCAGTGTCTGCCAGCATAAATTCACAGGTTTGAAATAGTTTTGTGTCTATCATTCATTTTCTTTGCATTCATAAGCCAACAGTACCAGTGAATACATCCCTCACCAAGGACTCTCTGCATTCATTGATTCTTCCCAATATTACTTTTAGGGCCACTTCTGCTACAAGTGTTTCCTACAACCCTCCTCTCTCCAGCAAAAGGCTCTGTCTGTTCCCATATCTTCCTCTCTCACTACTATAAGAGATCTCCTTGTGTTTTCCCATCATCACTCATTCAGAGGAAAACCATTTTATGTTGTATTAAAAGGATGGGCAGAACCAAGGTGAAGGATATTTTTCATGCTAAAAGTTATAAAACTCTGCCATCAGCCAGCAGGGTGTCTAACCCTGGTAAGCTGAGAGCCAGTGTTAGAGAGTCCTTGTGCTCCTTTATTCTGCCCTTGATAGTTTGTGGTGTGGGTTTTTTTGGGTTTTTTTCAAAATCAGCAGAATGCTGCCTGCTGATGCACAGCATAGCTCCTGCTTCTATTAAATTGCATGTATAGAGGTCCTTGCTGTAGACAAAGAAAGAATCATGATCAAATTTCACCCAAGTCCCATTCAATCAAATGTGAACCAAGAGAATACAGAGCAGGCTTCTATCTTTGCTAAACTCCTTTAATACATGTAGATGAGTTTGGTAGTTTCCCTTCCCCCATGGTATGTGCACACTGCAGTTATGACTTTGGCAGAAAGAATCAAGGTGCATTTGAATTCATTAGCAATAGAAACACTCAAGCCTCTTTTTGTAAGGAAAGCATAAGAAAAAGATGTAAAACCTTATCAGCTCACACGCATTACCTGCAGCATTGTGTTGATGATACTCGATGAGTTCAGGAACAGATGAAAAGAGATAGTTTTCTGCTACGTAGTATTGTCCTGAGTGATTTTGTTTAATTTGATAATGTAGAATATCTCCATTATGACTCCTGAAATCAACAAAACATTATGATTTTCAGTAAAAATAATTTATACTATAAATCTTAAATTTCACTTTGTAAGTATAGTAAAATCTGTAAACTTGGGGTGCAAGTCTCGATTTAAAATGGCTGTGTGTAGCTGGGATACTGTTTCAGGAGAAAAAAAAAAAAGACTCCTTGAATGGCTCTTTCTCCCAACTTTGGGAGATAATTGCATAATGCTTTTTGTTGCCCAAGTATTTTTTACCCTTATATCATTGCATTTGTAACAAATAGCCATAGTGTTTAAGCAGTGTTCCTCCTAATTTAGCATTCATTTGAATATAACCTCTTAAAATTAAAATGTTCTTAATTACCTGTGTTTTCTCCCAAGGACTTAAAAACATATTCATGTATAGCATGAGATTTTCTGTTCTACTTCTTCAAAGGCTCTTCACTGGAGCACTTATTTGATACTTTTGTTTTTCTGTATTTCTCCACATTATCTGTCTTTTTTGCTTTTTTGCATTTATATTTTGCTGCCCATCTGTCCGTGCTTTCTGTGACACCCAAAACCAAGAAGTTAAGTTGCATTTCAGGCTGGAGGTGGTTGCTGAAGGTTAGTACTTGTAAATTGTAGTACTTGCAAAGGTTAGTACTTAGTAAATTGTGGTCTCATGGTCACAACAAGCAAAGATCAGAATACAGAAACATTATATATTCTGCATTATTGAGTCATTGTCAGAAATATTATTGAGCCTATGGAAATTGTGAGCCTGTCCCTAGCACGGGGATGGTGGGGAGGGCTGGCCCCACCTTCCCAAGGAGGGTATGGAGGGAGGAAGAGGGTGGTGGTAACAACATCCTGCTCTGCAATGCTTTGCTTTGCTCCTCTCGCCTCTGGCTTGCCCTAAGAGGGAGAGAAGGAAAGACACAGTCGATACAGGAGGATGGAGGAGGGCTGGTGAAGAGGTATCAGACAGCTTGAGATGGGTTAAGTCACTGCTGTAGGTGGTTGCTGCTGATGTAGGCAAGAGTGAGTCCTGAGGCTCTTGTCTGGCAAAAGTAAGGCTGCACAGTAGAGGCATGAGGTGATTTTAGGAGACAAACTTAAATTTGGGGACAGCAGAATCTGGAATGAATTTACAGTGCACAGAGCCTGTGGAGAAAGGAAAGAGTTTGGTGCAGTGGCCAAAGGCTGTGGCATGGCTTCCACAGCAGATTATTTGAGACTTTGAGTGAGTGCAGGTAATCTTGCCTTGACAGGACATTTGCACACTGACTCACAGATCCACTGCCCACCATCATCTTTCCTGCTCCCAGGGTGATTAACTCTGCATGAACAGCATCCCAGTGGTTCCATGCTGTCATGCACTGCAGGTCCAACCTACCCAATTATTCTGAGGAGTTTGGAGGGAGCTTTTCCATCATCTCTTGATGTAAACCATAACTCACCCTTTAGCCCGCGAATACATGGACAGCGTAAGAAGACCTTGTCGGCTTGAATCTCTGACAACAAATGCACCTTCTTTGGGCTGAAAAGAAATCCAAATGGAGTTATTTTATGCTTCTAAGCTTCAGTAATACTCCCTTGAGATAGGGCTCGCAGCTGATTACCAAATTCTGTGGAATGCCTATGACTATTTGGGAGGGAGATAAAGCTGTGGAGAGCTTCTTAGACATAAGTAATTTAGCTGAGTTTTACTGTTCAGTGTGAAGAAGTGAAAATGCTTTGATTCATTAAAAAATCAAATGGCACAAATCACTAGAAAAAAAATAGAGTTAAAACAGTTCTGTCCAAGATGTTCTTCTCTAGTCTTTCTTGTCCCAGGTCTGAGTTAGTCCTTGAGCAAAGACCTAATGAGTTTAACTGAGTTATGCACTTTGGTAATTGACATGGGGTAGAATGCAATATGGATTGTTTGCTCTGTATTTAAGGAAGAAGTTTTTGTTAAGTTCTGCTAAGCTCACTAATTAGCTCACTACATGGATTTCAGTCTTCAATGTGTAATGCAACAGACAAGCACAGTAAGCCACATGCAATTTGTTTTATCTAGCATGGAAAATCTACATAGAATTTGCTGGGGCTACAATCTAAAGCTTTGTGACATCTGGATAGTCTGCACTATGCTTACACCAGAAAGCTTTTCACATTGTAAGGTACTTTCTCTCTTACAGCATACCAAACAGATTTGGATTTGACTGTGATAATGCTCTTGATGCCTCTACTGATAGATCTTCCTAGGTACTGTTAGCTCTATGTGTAAGCTGAATTACCTTCTGGCGCAAGAGAAGTTCTGCCTGGCTTCTGTTTATGTTCCTGCTGTACCACCTGCAACAAGTAGACAACCGATCCTTAATTTCAGCCAGTAAAAATGAAGGTTTGCTTTGTTTCACAGTTCAGTAGTTGCATTATTACAAGTTAAAAAAACCTGAATAGAACTATCATTGTATATGAACATCTCTTAATTTGAAATTATTTTCTTAGACCATTTTTTTAAGGAACTTTTTTGCCCCAGTTCACTGCAATTAAATATTAGCTCAAACAAAAGAAAGCCCAGGAAACAGTTACACCAAACTGTGATGAAATTTACAGTCCTGGATGATGTGTCAAGCTTCTTCTCTACAATTTTTCAGAATTTTACTCTTCTCTCCAGTAAAGTAAGTTGGAGTAATTGGAATTAGCTACATGATCACAACAGGCAAAGATCAGAACACATAAATATTATGCATTGAGTCTACAGAAATAGGGAACATCTGGATTCTGACACTGTTATTCCTGCAAATGAATGTTAATTCATTTTAAGAGTAATGTTTTGTAACAAAAAAAAGGAAGCTTTTGATAAACAGATGTTTATGTCTAATAAAAATTTGAAGGTTCAAGAGTTAAATGTATCTCTGCAATCCATTTTTAGAAATGAAAGCACAATTATAATTTTCAAAGGTACTTACTTGTACATTTCTAAATTACTTTTCTTGTTCTCAGTAACACAGCTGCTGGGAATTAGACCTTCATTCCTGAAATAACATGTTGGGGATAATATTATCATATGGTGTAAAATATTTGTAGGATTAAGATATACATCATCCTTTTGCTGAATTATAAAGCTTCCTTATACTAGGGGCTATGTTGCTAGGTACTGAATTCCAGCATGGGAATTGAATAAAAATTTGAGTCCTTTCATTCCAGGCACAACCTTTTTGTCCCACAACTGTGGATGGCTACTCAAATGAAAAAGAGAGATGGGATAGGTATTTATTGAGTACTGAAATTAATTTTCTTTTGAAACATGAGTTGAGAAAAAAGCATTTAAAATATTTTTTAATATCTAAATTTTTAAAATAATATTACATAACATATAACCATTCCCAAAATCAGAGTACAAGATACACTGAAGAAAATGCGAAGTAGAAAGGGGAATAACACAAAACAAACCTAAGTGTCAAAAGGATCATATCTGAACTTATCTAGTTCTCTAAAACATCCAGTTATTTTGGGTAAGAGGCTTTGTTTCTGGCATATCTTCATAATCTCTGTGGTTTTATGAAGTGTTTGTACATACACACTCCACTGCAAAGCACCTGAAGTACGGAAAGCTGGATTTGCACATGGCTCAGAGCCCAGTGATTCACATGGTCCTCAAACACCCTTATGTTGCTCAGGAAATAACTGAATGTAGAGCTTAACTCTGAATTCCCAACAGATCCTAGATTCCCTGTCCATTTCTGGGGTGCCAAACACTGCTGAAAGTCTGCCCAGTCAATCTGTGTGCCTTGTACGTAGCTGAACACTTTCATGCCTGTCCCTAAATCGCCTCACAACTCCCATTCTGTCTGCCTGGTTTTGCACAGGTTGTTTTAGGCTATTTTCTTTCTGTGTAGGGAGATGCAAAGAGATGCACACTCTCTTACCCATGTCGGTCTCTTGCCTTCCACCAGAGGGGATCATACTGATCGAGGATAATATATTCTTCTGACTTCTTGAGAGGTAAATCTGAAGGCCCTCTAGCAAAGTAGTCATGGAGTGCAATAACTCTGTGTTCCTTGGTGTAGTCTTCGAAGGCCTCGGCAGGCAGAGGAGGCAATGGCTTGTTCTTAAATTGCAATTGCCTCTTGCGCTAGTGAAAAGTGAAAAGTGAAAGTATTTTTCATAACTAGTCTTTTCTTTCTGCTATTGCTTGCTTAATTCCTCTGCTATTTAACCGTCTCAATAACTAAGAGGAACTTATTGTCATTGATATTGCCCCTTGTAAAACACTCTCTCCTCACCACTTGTAAAATAGCAAGACCGAGCAGGTTGGTGCAGAAGCAAAAACAACAATGGAAAGAGCAGTGAATAATAAATGAGCTATCTGCCTTAGGGGAGTGACTTCTACACTGAATGGATTCTGGGACAACTCCTCAGCTGGTGTAAAAGCAGAGCAGCATTGGAATAAATGGACTCACAATGTCTGGAAATTCAGTCATTCATCTGGAGGATTTACACAGAGGGCACTGAAGACTTTTTAGCAAATTGGCAGGAACACAATAATTTTCTTTTGCATCAGGGGAGGCTCTAGCTTTGCACTTACTTATACTTTGAAAACTCAGAGTAAATCAGCTTAGATCTACGAAAACTAAGGTGAACATTATATACCAGCTGAGCAGGGTGCACTTGCACCTGCCCAGCAGGGCAGTCCCCCCCTTTCCATGACCCAAAACCAAGAGCGGAAGAAGGAATCTTCTTCTTCATGACAGCCAGCTTGGGAAACCTCATTGTGAGGTTAATAACCTATATTTACATCAGTATGACTCTTCAGTTACCTTTACTCTGTAATTTTTATGCAACAAAGATCTTCACATGCTCGAGAGCTAATTACTCCCCTGCTTATTCTGGTACTGAGCCACTGAATGTCACATCATTTCAACTCTCTCTTTTCACCTGCCAAAATATTACTTACCCTGCACTTCCAAATAGATTCATAGGAAACATCTGGTTGTGAGGCTGAGTACTGCGTCACCAGGACAGTGTCATCATCCAGATTCACTTTTGTTCTCATTTCTCTGATTTTGAAAAACATGAAGCATTTGTGTGAATGAATATCTATCAACATTCACATAAAAATATCCATGGATATGCCTGCCTTCCTTCACTGGGGATCTGCAGAGTACAGTGACTTTAAACTTCTGCATCTTTGCACTTCTATTGCAAATAGAGGGATTTTAAGAAGTCCTTTATGTGTAGATATTTCATTACTAAAAAGCTTAAGCATTTTACGTACCTTTCTTGCACTGTGCAGCAGCAGCAGCAGAAAACAGACTGGATGGTGTGATCTGTGAACAAGAACATATTCCATATTTGCAGTGTTCCTATTTGTTTGTTTGTTTGTTTGTTCACAAAACTTCTGGAATTGAGGACTACCATATAGGCTTAGATGCACTATTAGCTGTATCTTGCTGTGAGATATCTAGCAAATCATTAAGGCTGAATTTGCAGCTACCAAATACAGCAGAGCCTTCCTGCCACAGTCTCCTTTACAATGTTTTGGCAATTAGGAGGCTATGTGTATGAGCTAAATCAGTTCACTAAATCAGTAAAAATAAATAATAAAAAAAAGGAGACATTGTCAGCCAAATTCATATCGATTTGACTGATCACACCACCCTCCACAAGCTCTGTCTGGTGCAATGAGAGGGATGAGAATCTCATCAGGGACAAGAGGTGGAAAACTGTCCCCTTCAGCACTGACATAATTTTTTAGATCATTCAAGCCAAATACAAAACCATACTTGCACGACAAGCTTTTCTTTATTGTGAGGTTTATTAAAGGAGACACACTATATTAATTTCTTTGAATTAATACTGATTCTTCTGTTTCTGTGGCATCCATTAATCCAACAAATGCATTAGTCCAGGTTGAAAGCGTGGAGAGAATATGTGCTTTACACTTGCATGTCAAGTGGCTGATAATCCTGAAAAGAATACATTGGATACATATCACAGACATCAAAAATTTAGAAAGAAACCAATCCAATATATCTGGTATGTGCAGCAGAGAGGATATGATATTGAATAAATTGAAAAGCATTAAGAATATTTGAATGAGGTAAATAAATGGTTGATACCTACTCTGGTCCACTTCAACCTGGGCTGAGACCTATTTTCCCCAATATGTGTTCTCTTAGCAGTTTGAGCCAAGCTGTAGCAGTTATGGTCCCGTACTCTTTCTCTTTGCACCTCGTTTCATCTCAAACTGAACAAGACAGGATGCTAAAAGGGCAGGTCATCCCTTCATGCTGGGTCAGCTCCCGGACCTGTCTCACCCTCGTGCATCACCACTGGGCAGTGGGAGGGCAGCAGCAGCAGCAGGACAGGCTCTGCTTCTCAGGTGCAATGCACAGTCTTTTAAGAAGCATGAGAACCAGGGATGGAGATACAAGGTTCCCCTCATATTCACCTGGACTAATATAAAATAAACTTTATATCCCACTATATTGTGTCCTATTTTTCTCTGCCACAGAGGTCATAGTTTGCAAGAACGCCTCAGATTGTTATTTGAAATAGACTTCCCAAGGTGTCAGAATTTTGCTGCTTTCTATTTCACATTATATTTCTTTGTGCAGTCCCACCAGCTCCTTCCACCTGATTTGTTTTTCCCTCATGGCATTTTTGCATTGTTGATCCTAATGACCTAATCCAGCCTGGAATAAATAGAGTGTCCCTTCTGGTCCTGTGAGACTTTTTGCCAATGCCTATTGCCAACTGAGAGCCAAATGTGCTGAGAATATGCATCCCAGCATTCAGAACATTAAGCAGCCTTACTACATGATAAAAATGTAATTATTTTCCCTATGAAGGTACATAATTTAGCAAATCTCATGTTAATTAAAAAAAGCAAGAATGTTGGATGTCAGAATGATAAGACCAAATCTAGTTCTTCGCTGGAAGAGACCTGTCTCATGAGTGATTTGTTCAGACTGACTTGAAAATCATGGTGCAGTTTCTCTTAGACTGTTGAATCCTGTGAGGAATCTATTGTGTGGGAAACTGATGAGCCGACAGTAATGAGAAGACACCATGAACTGTTTGATAAAAGTTTCCACTGACAGCTATGAAAAATGCAGCAATTAAAACTACCCAAGCCAGCTGACAGCAACAATTCTCTTCAAAGAAGCCAGGCTAAAAAGACATGGGCAATGCAGTTTATTTGCTGCATAATTGTCCAGTGTACATTGAATTGTCCCTCAGCCATTTAAAACTGTGTCACATAAACAGTGAACACGGTGGGTGAAAAAATGCTTGGGTTTCTTTTACTTCAGCCAGTGACATGAAGTTTAATCAGTGTCTGTAAAGTATGTAGTTATTTGCAAAAAGGAACATGACATTCGAAATTTTGTCTGTTTCTTCTGATTGAACCATCTAGTCTAATTAAATATATTATTTCTCATCAGATAATTTGCTCTCCATATAAAACACTTAACAGAAATAGTTAGAAGCAGCACTGCAGACTTTCTATGTAACACTAAAATAATCTCCTAGTAAGATTTTAAAGATTTGGCTGCTACCATGAAAGCAAGCAGTTCAGACAGATGTTATGAACAGGTAATTCTGTCCTGCTTTCTTTATGAGCCCAATAATTTGAATATATTTGTAGTGTACCCTTTTTGCCGACAGTGAATCTCAGGCTTGCTTTGTTAATGGATGCATTTTGTGTCTGACTCCCTCCTTTTACTGTGCTAAAATCTATCAGCAATAAATGACTGTATGTGACATTTTAAAAAACACCCTAAGCATTTGTGAGACTGAATATTTAGCCTCTTATGCTGTCCATAAAACCTGAGAAAAGTTAGAGGTTGGAGCTGTAATCATGATGTTTCCTTCCTGGGACATGTGCATCATTTGAAGCAATTTTTCCAAGGGTAGAGTGGGTAAAAACATGATGTGATAAATTCTGCAGACTAGAAGTTAAGTCTCAGATTAGGCTAAGGCCATGGATCAGACAAGACAGCGCTGAACTGAACTGTGGAGTCTGAAGGAACAGCGCAAACTTTGCACAGTTCTGCCAAAGTTTAGTTGTCCTCCATTACTCTCTTTGTAGCATTTTAGGTGTGAAATCACAGCCTATCAATCCAGCAGATATTTATCATCCTAAAGCAAATAATTTCCAGCTGTTTGAAAATGAATTTGTCTTTAAACATCTTTTCTCAGAAACCTCAGTCGGTTCTCAAATTCTATCGTCCCTGCATTACTCCTAGAATATTTGTGTAAAGAATGTTTCCACAGCAGAAATTAGGGCAAGTGTAAATTAATGTAGCACAAACTGTTAATTTTTGTCTGGAAATTTGTCAAGTCTGCTAGGAAACATTATCAAAGGACACAGAGAAAGGCCTTCAGCTCTGCAGAGCTAAGTCCTGCTCTAGTTAAATTGACTTCAGTCTGGAAATTTTGACCTGATGGCTTGGAATTTCAGTATCTCAAGCAAAGACTCATGTACTCATCTATGCATTTTACATCTTCCCTGGTCATGGGTAACCTTCCTGAATAACACTTTTCCCTCCTGATTAAATTCATATTTATTAAGTTCATCACTTACTACAGAAAGTAGGTCCAAACTGCGATGCTGTTTCAGAAGGACTTGGCCAACACTGCAAATGGGGAAAGCTTTGATACACTGAGTGAACAATTTGAGTTAACTTTCTCTCCCCTTGACCTCCTGCTCGGGGCCAAGGAAGATGCTGAGGCTGCAGAGCAGTGCGCGCTGTCACGCAGCAGGAAGGTGGCATTTCCTGCCTGACACTTCTCACCCCCACATGCACCCTCCCATGTCTCGTGCTCTTCCTTCCTTTCTCTTTTCTCAACAGCCATCAGAAAAATGATATCATTTAAAATACATCATTTAAAAAACAAATAAATTGAAAATAGATCCTTAGAATTCACTCATTTAAAATATTTCTTCTTGAATATCCCTTCCGCTAGATCACTGAAACCAGTGGGACTATGCTATCTAATTTCCTTCAACTTTTCACCAAGGACCTTTTCTTAAACAAAACACTGGATTTGTCAAGGAGTGTTGGAGTCACATACATATTAGCAGGGTTTGATCTCCTGGTCCCTAACTCAGGTAATGACATTGAAGAGCTAATAAATTAAAGATTAGTCACTGATGGTACCAGTGAGAGTGGTGCTTCAGCAAGGAAATCTTAATTTGGATTCTGCATTTTGAAGAGAACAGAGAGACCAATAAGTTTTGCCATCTTATGAATGACAGACTCCTTGGACAGGACACAGGAAAGAAATATAGGCTAACAGGGAGAAATATTCCATAATTTTTATCAGCAAATTAATTTTGAAGTCTGTTAAAATACTTATGGATCTATCATTAACTTTAGGTTCTACTTCTGCGTGTCCTACCTAACCAAAATCTTCAAAAAAATTAAAAAAAAAAAAGTGATCAAATCTTGCTTCTTTTAAATCCATAGCAAAGAAGATTTCTCCAGCATTCACAGCCCCATTAAATATTTCAGCTCACACTTCCCCCAGTTCTACCAAAACACAAGGTACCCAAATATGTCACATTGATCCTCAGGATCATCATGGAACAACAAAATTCAGTAGTTTAAAACATTGGTTTAAATCATACACGATGAGTATTTGAGCTGTTGAGTCTAGAATTTGCCAAACATTCCTTCTTCAGTTGTATAGAGAATTTATTTCTCCAATTTCTGATGAAAGCTTGCAACCTTAGATTAAGTTAAATTCTATAAGTAATTTAATACAGGAACAAAAAAATATAGCGCATTTCACTGCTCATGTCTTTTTCTTTCTGGAAATGACTAATTTAGGAGGAAGACACTGGTTCATAAAACAGTATCATATTATCTCCCTGGTGACAGGTAAGCCAATACAAATGCCAACACTATGACAGAGCCGTGACAGCCTATCAAAGCACAGTGCCATACATGAGACCTATTAGGATGCTCAGTTTCAAAACAAGAAAAATCCATGGCAAGAGGAGCACGTGGCTAAAGTAAAAACATTAGGAAGCTGGCCTTGAAGCTAATCTGACAAATACTCAGCCTAAAAAATTGCAGCTGACATTTTGATAACCAACTTTTTATTCCTATAAATAAATTTATCTGTGCATAAGAGAGCAGATGGGATGCTAGAAGAAAAAGATGGGTCAGGTGTCAGGAACAGCCATTTGCTTTAAGCAGCTTAAAGATAGTCCCATCAGAACAGAGAAGGCAGAGTGAAAACACATCCTGGCCTGATAGAGTCCCACAGCACCCAGACTACACTGTGGGCTGATAACACTGTCTGTGTATGTGGCCAGTTCACACACATATATGTGCACAATCGTCTTCCTATCTTCAGTTGTAACTCACTGTAATGGCAGCTTTATAAAAGTAACATCAAAACCAAAAGCAACAAGTTAGAAATTAATTTTTGTCATTTGCATTTCACCATTTTATTATTTCACCGTTTTCTTTGCTCGAGCTTCTTTTTACGAATCACTGTTTCTCAAAGCACTACTACCACTGAAAGCACTATAGTCTAAGGTTTGCATTTTGCAAATGCTTCTAGCATTTTTTGGAAGAAGCTCTTGCTGTTGCAATGGAGCAGAAGGGTACCTGTGTTCAACACTACAAACTCAGGCTCACCCATCAAACCCAAACCTTTGCTCTAACACACAGTGTGCCTCCTGCTCTGGTCTGTCAGTTTTCAACAGTACCACAAAAATCAGTAATCTGGTACAAAGCTACTGTATAGTTTGCTTCTAAAAGCACTTTGAAATACAAATTTTCAGCTTTTCGTGTGTGCAGGCTGAGGCCTCTGTCTTTCCTGCGAATTAACTCTACTCTGGAGGAAAGACAGGTTTAGTTCTACCAAACTTTCTATCCATGCCTATGCAGTTCACGAGGTTAAGGACAGTATGTGGAAATACCTCCCTATCTACATGTAAAAGTAGTTGCTTTGCTAAATCCATCATACAATGGATTCAGATTTGTGCCTTAATTTTGAAAGTCAAGACAAGCAGTCTTAACAGAGATCCCCTTAGCAGTGCAAGAGAAAGCAAGTTTGTATTTTTATGGCAATATTTAAATCCTTCATTTGCTAAGTACACTGCTGTTGCACAAAACAAAACTAAAAGATCAAAATATGCAGCCAAGTTTACTTACAGGTAGAAAGAATCATGTCTGGTTATCCATTTACATTCTAATGAAAATGCAAACCTCTCTTCATCAGTGTGCCAGTAAAACAGCCCAAAGTGAGCTCTGATATGAAACATGGTAAACCACAGATATTGCTTGGCCACACCTACTTACCTTGTATTAAAAAAAAAAAAAAAAAAAGCCCCAAACAGCTTAGAAGGAACAAAAAAGGTCTGCTTTCTAGTATCAAACATTTTATAGAAAAACAGTTATTAAACTGTTCAGTAAACTTATTAAACTTATCAGTAGGTCTAAGTATTTCTTCTTTTAAAAAAAGTTTAAAAACCACAGCAGATGTAAATCATGGCATTGGTTTTGCTCAGATGAATTTTTGACCCCGACATTTGAAAATATTCAGTTATAATAAAAACGGGAAGAAGAGCTGAAGTTGAAGTGTGAGTGAGCTCATCCAGAAGAAAGGATGGTACAGCATTTGCACCTGCCTTTGAAGCCTTCAGGAGAGTCAGCAACATAGCTGGCTCCAGAGGAGTTCTGATCCTTTCTAAAATTAGCCATCTACAGCTACATTCAACTAAAAAACACGCATTCATCTAGAAACTGGGTGCCTCAGAGTTCCTGACATCCTACGTGAGCATCAAGCCCAATACCAAGTAAGCAGAAATTATCCTCAGGTTCTGGGAAGAGGCAGGTCAAAGGGTCAGAGTCAAAGCACCCACCCCATTCAGAAAATTGCTGCCAAAAGTCCACACAGGGTGTATTTTATTGTACAAATTAATGATAATTATTTAGTTCTTGTAAAGAAATAAGCTTAAGGTACATTGCAAGCAATTAATCTTCTGATTTTCCTAAGCTTCATTTGGGTTTTAAGGGAAACCTTACTTACAACACGATGTATTGTTGAAATCATTAACAACACCACACTTTGGAGGATCTTAGAGAAAGTGGGGTTCAAAGGAGTAGTTAGGGAAGGAAAGATATGCCTGGCTTACCTTAAATGTTCCACATTGCTTTTCCCACTACTTCTTCTACTAGGCGGAGCAGAAACCCCTAGATTTTCCCTTTTAACAACACCTGCTGTTGGTATTGAGTGGAGAGTGATTTTGGACTCAATTCGACAGGTTGGTTTGCATGGTTAAAATAATCTTCTAAGACTTTGCCATTAAGAAGAAGGAAATAGCCATTTGAGCCTTTTCTGGCAGCCGGTAACTTTTCAATAGAATAGCATGAGAAAAGGAAAGCACTTCTTCCAAGAAAGAGGGGGAGGCTTCCTTCTTTTGAATATAAAGGCAAATATTTAAGCAAAGCAGTGTGGGGACCCAAACACCTCCAAAACTGATTACAGAAATACTCAAATGCAAGGATGATGGAATATATTAAGCTAACTATGGTTACTCTTAACGATTTCAGTGGAAATAAGCTTCACCATACTTCTCTCTGATTTGCAAAAAAAAATTCTTGTGCAATCTATTTGCTATTACACGTGGCACAATAGCACAAGTAACAAAAGAAAATGCAAACATTTAATGGAGCTACTCAGAAGGTGACTACAGCAAAACTGGAGTGCAAATACTCCTCATATCCACTGCTACAAAGTCAGGTTAACTGAAGTAGGCTGCAGCAAGGCTGTGGAGATATGAGCCTCTAGCAAAGGGGACAGGGCATGTAACTTCTAAGGACAGTTCAGGTAATTCTGAGTATTTCATCATGACCAAATTCATTTAAATATGTCTTCATTCTACCATATATGTGGAGAGAGAGAGAGAGTATGCATACACACAGAAGTGTGTGTGTGTGTATATATATATACACACATATATATATATATATACACACACACACACGTGAACTACCATGATGCCATATTCATGTAAACAATTTATTTGACTTACGATGCACTGACAGTAAATTATAGGCTACAAATTAATTAGTTCCAAACAATAGTTAACATTCAGTTTATTCACACACATGCAGTATGACATCTTCTGTTATGAACAGAAAGGATAGATCACTGTATGTACAGACAACAGACAGAAACACAATCCCTTACTAAACACTTGAGAATTTACTTTCTTTCATTTACACCATGTAAATTGTGTGTTTACGTGAAGGTACGAAAAAATTGTGCTTGAACATTTCAAGACAACCCCCCCCCCCACTTTATATAAATAAATGCATTGAATTTATATATTTACAGTACATACAGTATATAAATTATTTTATAATTAATCCAAAACATGGTACTACGGTCCACTGACAGCCAGTTGTGCTGAATCTTGGGCTTATTTTTCATTAGTAACATCAAGAGTGAGCATGGGAGGTCTCTGGTAAACCAAGCTTACAATGACTCCAGGCATATCACAGCTCATGAAGCAGAGCTTTCAGAGTGTTATGCTAAACTGAGGGCTGTGCTGGTCACAACCTTCCATGTGCAAATGAAAGAGGGGCATTTCGTCTTCCTGATAAACATCCATCAACCAAGAAAAATAATGTTTCTGGAGAATCTCTGGAAACATCTCAGTGTCAGTAAAAAGCCATTTATAGATACCTTCCATTTTTAAGCATGCAGATCACTACTAATGCTACTGCCCATGTTAAGAGAAACCCGAAAACGTGGACTGTATGAACATAAACCCAACCCACTAAATGCAAATGAGGTTCCTGGCCTCCGGCCACATTTTCTCCCTCCATGAAGAGCTCAATTTTACAGCTATGCAATGTTGACTTTTCAGAGAAAATACAGAGATTGCCAATATTGCTGAAGATACTGTGCTCACTTCCCAACATCATCTAAAACTCTCCTTGTGCTGGAGTGAATCAGATATTACAGGCTCCCCACACTGTTTAGCAGCACCCAACAGCTTACAGGATCAAGCTCTTAAAAGGAAACTATGAAGCCACATCTCTGGAAAGTGCCTTCTTTTCTCTGCTTGTGCTGCTGTTGCCTTTTTTCAGAAAGCATCTTCACCCTCTGCAATGTCAATGATTGCATGAAGCAACTCTTCAAAAGTCGGGCGTTCCTCTGGTTTCTAAAAATAAAAAGCATGCACAGCTGTGATCAAAAATCAATAAAGTTGTGTTCACTTTGATAAATTATTGGTAGTACCATTTTTTGGCAAAGAATTTACCATTTTGTTAGGTATGAAATGCAAAAATATTTCCTTGTCTGGATTTTGGGATGTGTCACTTAATCTCAGTAAGCAATACCTTTTCTTTATGCTTTGAAAAATATAAATAGGTGTTGCTGGACTACACTCTTCATATAATTCATTATTTTGCATAGTTTTACACCTCTTTTTTCTTCCCCGTTCCCACCCTTCCCCAGTGAACTGCTCCAATCTTTCTTCATGAAAGTTGTTCATGCTCCTAAGAATTTTGGGTATCATTCTCTGATGCCTTTTACATCAACTTTATTTTCTGACCTCTGAAATGAGACTGTGTCACAGACTTATGCACAGGCGTCTTTTATCTACTCTATTTTCTGTACAGTTCCTTATGTGTTATAACACCCTGTTTGTTTTGTTTATTTAAATGTTGATTCACCATTCCTGGAGGTATTTAAAAGATGTGTAGATGTAGCTCTTGTAGACATGTTTTAATTGTGGGCTTGGCAGGGCTGGGTTAATGGTTTGATTTGATCATCTTAAATGTCTTTTTAAGGCTAAATGGTTCTATGATTCTATGATTGTGGCAATACACTGAGGTAGTCTCTTTGCTGACCTTGCTGACACAGTTAATTTCACATCTCCTGAACGTCTGGGTAACTTGCACTTTTTCTCCATTTATTTGCATTTAGATCTATATCACCTGATGAATTTCGAAGCCTTAGTAGTATTCATTTTAGTCTAAAAACCATTAATAAATTTATTAAACAAAGACTGAGGTACCTCCAGTTAATCATGTTTCATGTCAAAGATTGACAGAATCTTGCCATTACTTTTGCTCTGCTCATGATTTGCAAAGTTTCTATCTCTCCCACATGATGGCTGTTTACATTTTAATGTTAATAAACCTTGTTGAAAACAACAAAATTTTAAGCAACTTTTTGATGTTCATCTAAGTCCTATAAATACATATCAACACTCAAAGAATATTAACAAATTATCATTGTCCTGGTAACTTACTCTTCCATTTTAAGGACCATTTCAAGCAGTTTACCAAGTACAAACAGAATTTAATGCTGTGTAGTTTCCTGGCTCCTTTGAACAGGTTTTTTGAACTACAAATATGTCTGTCATTCCACAGCTCTCCAGGGCACTTCTGTTCTCACGCTACTTTTTTCTGTATAAACCAACTGGTTTGTAAGTTTTAGCTCTCCACCAGTTGGTTTGGTAACTGCTCTCTATCGTAGCACCTTCTTCTCCAAGACAAGTGTCAGATGGTGTGATCCATTCTCTAACACCCTCCCTGCAGACACTGACAGACATTGAGGTGGTTTCAGTTGTCTTTTCTCAAGGTCAAACAGGTCCGACTGCCTCAGCCTTTCCTTGTAAGAGAGACGCCCCAATCCCTTAATCATCTGTGTTGCCCTTCACTGGACCCGCTCCAGGAGCTCCATGTCTCTCTTGTCCTGACCAGCTCAGAACTGGACACAGCACTCCAGATGTGCCTCACCAGGGCTGGGCAGAGGGGCAGAATCTCCTCCCTCAGCCTGCTGGCAATGCTCTTCCTAAGCACCCCAGGGCCCCATTGGCCTTCTCAACCACATGGGCACATCACAGGCTCATGGGCACCTCGCTGTCCACCTGGATCCCCAGGTCCTTCTCCGCAGAGCTGCTTCCCAGCAGGCCAATCCCCAGCCTGGGCTGGTGCTGGGGGTCATTCCTCCCCAGGTGCAGGATCCTGCACTTGCCTTTGTTGAATCATTTAGCGCTTTACACTCTTGGCTTCCTCAATTACTCTCTTAAAAGTAGAGACAGCTCATTAAATGCACCTATCCTCCCAGAGACTTTCTGTTTTAACACTACAAAAACTGTTTTATACCAATCTAGTTTTACACCGATTTGAGTTTGCTGCCCCTTTGACCTCTGTGAAAACTTCACAATCAGTATCTTTCTGGGTTAGGACTAATAATAGTACAGCATACTTTTATCTTTCCTTAAGAACCTTCAGATTTGCATTTACATTCAGCTTTTAAATCCTATATAATTTATAACGAGATAATGAAGTACTCCTTTAAAAATATTTTCAGTCATTTTAGCATGGTTCTGTAATAAACTGAGGCAACACAAAATCAGATTCTCTACCTCTAGGCCTTTCTTGACTGATTTTTTTTTTTGCCAGCAGTATTTATATGCCGATATAATCACAACCAGAACAGATTTGGTAGTGATTTAATTTTATTATTAAATGCCTTTGCATACTTAATCTGACAGTTCATTTATTTTATAGAATTTCCTCAATTTTTTATCACAGCTCTAGTTCACTGCAAACTAGGATGAGATCTTTGTCTTAGGAATAAGCACATGGATAACTGACAGAGCTGGATGCACTCAGAATGCTACTCTAGAGTAACTGCTGTTTCTAGATCAACCTTTATTTCAATTCAAAGAAAAAAGAATTAAAAAGTATGTACCTCCTGCCAGCACATCATCATCATTTCATACATCTGCTTACAGGCCAGTTTGGGCCGGTACAAGCGATGTCCTTGGCTAACCATCGTTACCACTTCATAATTGGAGCTTTTTTCAAAGGGCATTTTTCCTTCTGTATATACCTCCCACATCAAAACACCTGAAAAACAAGTAAGAAAATAACTTCTTAAATGTGTTTATTTTGAGCCCTGATCTCACGATTTCTGATAGTTTGAGATCCATATTCTAGACGCTGTTCGCATGTGTCATCACTGAAAACAGCTTGTTCTAGTAGTGTGGGTTTTAATGAATAACAGGACTAGTTGTGTCTGTGCAACTTTATCAATCATGAAGCCATGACAAATGGTTTCTCAGATGCCTGAATCCTTCCCAATAACCAGAGCTATTGATAAAACATAAAAACCATGCTTTCTTTCCATGATGAATGCCTTACCAAACGACCAGACGTCTGACTTGCTGCTGAATCGGCTGTAATTAAACACTTCGGGGGGGCACCATTTCACAGGAAACTTAGCCCCTGAAGAGCTTGTGTACTGGTCATCTAGGACATACCTAAAAAAACCACCAAACCGTGAACAAAAAAGAGATTTGATATCCTTCTGTCAGCCTCCGAGCCTGCAAGTTTTAATTTAGATTTGGATTGGAATATTAGAAGCTCATATTGCCATCTAATGGCCGTGGGTGTCAGCATCACATGATAAAAATAGCTTCCCTGGGGCAGTACTAAGGCTTCAGCCATAACTCAGTTAATTTTTCACATTACCTTAGAGTCATTTCTTGCGATTTATTAGCTACACAACACAGGTCTAGGCCACCTGCAATTTAAACATCTCTACTATGAGAGAAAATGAGGCAAAACCAGAAATTTCATGTTCTGCTTTTCACCAGCCAGTCTGAGTTCAGATATCAGGGGACATAGAAGTTTAGCAACACAGAGACGTGGCAAAAGTCAAGAGCATGGTCAAACCACGGTGCTTTAACACCTTTGTTGGAAGAGCTGCTCCCACCACTGCCTCGCCCACACATCACCCACATGGGTGCTAACAAGGGCAGGAAACTAAACCCCTTCAGCATCTCCCAGCCCTTCAGCTAGCATGATGCAACTCTGAACCATCTACCCCAACAGAATCCCAAACTCACTGAACAGCCTCTTTCTAACATTTATTTACCAAAATACAGATTAGCTATTATCCCTGCAGTAGCTCTGCTGTCTGAAACACAAGCTCTAACATGCCGTTTTAAAAATTAGTAAGGAAATCAACACATGACACATGGGAAAACAAAAGGCAAAAAAAACCCCCAAAACTTCAAAGACTGTTCCCAGAGAGATAATTTTTGGATGCAATTTAGCTTGGTCTCTGTTGCCTTTGGGCTAAGTACAAGGCTTAGGTGAATTTTTCCAAATCTCCATAAATACATTTGCACACTCGCACATACCTTGTCATTCCAAAATCCGAGACTTTGACCACTCCTGAGTCACTCACCAAGCAGTTCCTGGCAGCCTGCAAAGGGAATGGTTAGAGCTGGATGAAAAACTTGGAGTCTTTTGCAGACAAATTACAACAATTTAATCAGATCTTTGTATTCATGGTTTAGCAAATTAACCCATTTACCAAGTTTAGTGGTGTATTCTCATTATAAAAACTCCATATGCATCTCCTCTTGATAGCACCCTTTTGACAACTATACTATTTTGTAAAAAATCACCAGAAAAAATTATGATCTCAAGGGATTAATATGTGGTGAAAATGGTGCCTATACAGAAAGGAGATAGGCTATTATTTCAGCACAAACTGCTACTCTTTAAAATAAAAATTCAGAGAGATTTTATTCCATTTTCTTGGGAGAGAAAAACCTCTCATCATTTTCTGTACAGAGCAGTTTTAGAGACTTGACTAGACCTTAGAGAGCCAACTTCAGCCACTCAATTTTCAGCAAGAACGGAAGCAGTTGTACACAAACAGGCCATTTCAAAAAGGAACGTTCAAAAATAAAAATTTCAAAGAGAATTGTGTTGCCTAATGGGATATTACCAGGTCTCTGTGGATAAAGCTGTTTCTCTCCAGGTACTCCATTCCCTCACATACATCTTGGCACATCGTAAGCAAAGTGTCTTTACTCAAAACTCCCCGTTTTTGTCTCAGGTAATTGAGAAGGCAGCCATGCTCCATGAACTCTGTCACGATGTAAATGGGCCTCTGCTGTGTGCACACACCATACAGCTGAACAAGTTTAGGATGTGTTAGCTTCCTGAAAAGATTGAGATCACGTCGTTATTACTTCCTCCACCCAGTGCTACTTTTCTAGCGCACAAAACTGCAGAAATGCCACCTCCCCACAGTGTTCTATTTATATCCAGTATACAGCATCAGAAATCAAAGTGCCAAGCACGCAACTCACATCATTACTTTAGCTTCCTCAATGAAATCCTCTTCATACATAGCACCCTCCCGGATTGCCTTGATGGCCACTTTGTACTGCGCCCTCCACTTGCCGAGGCGCACTACACCGAACAGACCGCTCCCCAGCTCCCTCATGAACGTCAGCTCTGAGGGATTAATTTCCCATTTCTCTATAAAACAAAACAAATTAAGGAGCAGTTAAGGAACCTACTGAGCTGGCAGCGGATAAGGAAGAGGAAAGGGAAACTAGATTAGCGGCAAATTAAGGAATTTAGGTAGAAAATGTCTTAGAATTAACTTGGAAACTGAACACTTCTATACCTCAGAAAACAAACTTTTAGGTAGACGTGACCTTTAAGCAGCTCCTGACTAACACAGAAGTCAAAATTCAAACTTTCCTGAGGCCAGTAATTACATACTGATACTATCAGATTTCATTTCAACAAAATGCCACCACGGAAAGCTGTGCCAATGTCTAGAAGTCGCTCACATCAACTAGTATGCCATGCTTGAAAAAAGGCTATTCCAAAGTTATATTTTGAAAAAGTAACCCCTCAACAAAGACCAAAGGGTCAAGTTTGAGTCAGAAGTCTGGAGGCTAATTAGGAGCCAAAGGCACAGTTCTCTAACCAGGCAGAGCTCAAGGTATCCACAAGAGTGTGGAGGGAAATAGCAAATTCCCCTGGAGCACCACGGACTGACACATTCTGCCTCTCTTCACTGCTGCTCTTAGTGACATACCACATCTTGGCACAGCACCAGCCCTGGAGCCTTTGCATGCTGATACTCTGTGCAAGGGTCTTGAAAGTACAGCTTGGACAGTGTAAGTTCACATAGCCAGAATTAGATTTTTCAAAGCTTTTAGAAAGAATTGTAGCATCTTAGCATACATCAAACCATTAGAAAATATATGTGTAGATGAACATAGCAGGCAATCACCGTAGCTGAATCCTGCTGTCGTTGGTGCTGTTGTCTTCTTTGGGGTCACTGGGTAACGCAGCCTGGTAACAAGACCTGAGGTTCAATGATAATTCAAGAGACACAGTTTACTTCTGAAACAGCGCCAGGCAGCAACTCAGCCTCTTGTTCACTGCAAACTCCAATTAAAAATATGTAGAAAAATCAGTTACAATAAATGAGAAGCGGGGGTATGGTTTTGGGGTGTATTTTCCACAACGTCATCAGGAAATGCTGAGCCATCTGAGTCTGATGTGAAGATCTGGAAACTATATCTCATGAGTGATATTTGCACACAGAATTAGTATCTGTGCCTTGAACCCAATTCCTGTAATCTCCCCATTCCATCATGCAGTGGGTAGAGACCAGCATCAGCCATCAGCTATGGATTGGAAGTGGAGTAGGGATTTTCTAAACAGCACATTACTGTTCTCCCCATCTGTTTGCTGTTTGGGAAGGTTAGATCATTTTAAGTGGCAGTGACCCTGCTGGAGAGTATTCTGGGGAAGTACCATCCCTATCTATCTGCTGTGGGTTACAGGCAGCTGATAGGAGCACTATGTGAAGCTAAGTGAATATTTTTTCCTAACTTAATGCAGCTATTCTGTTACTCTGGGCACATTAACATTTTACACATTTTATATATACATATATATATATGTACAAAACATTTCAAATTATTATCTATATTGAAATAATATGAAAATGCAGTGTTTGAATGACTACCCTGAAAAAGAAGGATTCACAAAACCCCCCCAAAAGTTCATTAAGATGTTAAAGTGCCTCAAGCTCCTTTTCAAATCAACACAAAGTGACAGAAAGAATCCAATCCATCTACCTGCTGCATTATGGCTGTGATACTCAATTATTTCTGGAATGGAGTTGAAGAGATGTTTTTCTGCGAGGTAGTACTGTTTTGGTGATGTCACTGTTTCTTTTATATGGTAGTGTCTTATTCCTGATGAACCTTCCCTGGAAAAATAGTAACAACAATAACAACTAGTAATAACACAATGTCATTTGTTGCGAATTTTTTAAAAGGAGCACACTGACAAGGAAAAGGAAACTGAAAGGGCCAATACAGGTACCCAGTACCACACGCTTGGGGAACAGCTTGAATATCAAACATCCTAAGCACTGGTGACTCACCTTCATCTCAATGCTCAAAGCAAGTTGAAGATTAACCCAGAAAAGGTTAATTTTCAGCCCAGTGAGTTCCCCAGTCTAGCTCACACACACAGAAACAAATGCAGGCTGGCAGGAGGGAAGAGACCAAATGGAGTGGGAGAGCAAAACCTTCTTCTTTGGGTGGGGGTTAAGGTCTACACTGGATTAAACCAAATGGGACCTAACCACAGAGCTGGGAAGTTCCTTTGAGTCACCCATCTTTTCTATAACAGCAGCTCCTGTTTCTTTATTGCGCTTTCTCCTGGGCTTTCCCCCAGCCAATAAATATTTGGATACAGATACAAACAGATTCAGATGAGAGAAGGTGTGCAGAGCAGCCATAGAAACTCACCCTCCAAATTTGGTATAAAGGGAAACGGTATACAGGCCAGGTTGGCTGGAGTCTCTCACCACAAAACCACCTTCTTTATCCTAAAACACAAGCACATCATCAGTTTTGTGCAATTAGTTTTAAGCTACGTGACTTTCACTTGGTTCCAGGATATGAACTTGCCAAGATAAGCCTCTGCTTTAACGAAAGAAGGTTTTTGAAGGGAATTTCACAGTTGATACTGCAAGGCTGTTGTACTCACCTCATTTCTGAGGAGCTGCTCTGCCTTGCTTCTGTTCAGGTTTCGGCTGTACCACCTGCAACGCAACATCAGTAAACAAAAATTACCCAAGGCACATGATTTACATGAAACACTTTAAGCAAAGTATTATGAAGCTAGAGATTAAATAATTTTATGACAAATTAAGATCAAGAACTGAACCTTTGATAACATGCAAAAGTCAGTGTCTATTACACTCTGCAGCTACCCCATAAGAAACACCCTGAAACAAGTCCAGGGAGATCCCACAATAAATCTCAGGGAGCTGATGTCAGTTTTTTGAAAAAACACTTTCTCAAACATGCCCAGGCTGATGGCAGCAACTGCTGTGAAGAGCAGCCCAAGGGCAGGCTGGCAGCCCTGGGGAAGCAGCTGCCTACACACTGGTCAGACCCCGTGGAGCTGGCTGTCAGACTGCTGTCATTCAGTATCTCCATACTTCTGGGCTTCCAGGGAGGACCCACCCAGCAAAGGGGAGGCTGAAATTATGAATTGAGTGTCACAGCTGCACATCTCTGAACTCTGTGCTGCACAGGCAGGTTAAAGCAGCCACAGACGCACTGGCATGTCAGCCAGTCACAGAGAATAATAAAAAAAGGAAAAACAGTCAGCTCACAAATGGTGTGGTGCAGTTATTTGGAACTATGCTGTTACTGCAGTAACCAAGCAGGGAAGTGGCACAGCAGCCTTTAATCAGATTCTGCCCTTTCTGGAGATAGTGGTTTCTCGCAGTTGGTACATGACCTGGAGCAATGCTCCCTGGACTGCGCAGTGACTCAGAATTACGGCCCCAAGGTGGTAAAAGCACAAAGTGGCTGGACCAGATAAGGCAGTCCAGTTCCTTCCTTTCCTTTCTGCCAGCCCTGCAGCCCAGCCCAGAGCAGAGCTCTTAGCAAGAGCTTCTAAGATGAGAAAGCAACAAAGAATTCCCTCTAGCCAAGCTGAGGGCAAAATCCAAGATGAAATTCTGCCTTCTGTGAAAACAGCAGTAGAAGCCACATGTAGCTGACAGTAAAGTTCTGGAGCTACTAATGTAGCTTTGAAATTTTGTTTGATTTATTATTTTCTTACAGCTCCATTTTATCTAAAAGTCATAAAATATGTCTTAAATTCTTAGGCACAACAGTTTATGCTCTAATGATGTTTGAGTTTCAAGAACAGGCATGGAGATTATCGTGTTAAATTTTATCCTGATGTTCTTAAATAAGAACTCCATAATTAAACATCAACTGGAAAAAGCATTAAAAAAAGTCCTAGACATTTACAGCTGTTAAGCTACATGCATGCACTGAAATCTAAAATGCACTGAGTTACATATTTTCTTGAAAACTAGAGCTTCCAAAACTCTGATCTTTTATGTTTATTTTGAATTATTTCCACTGTTTTCTCCTCTACCATCCTACAGCCACAAACTTTGGATAGACATATCACTTTACTATTGAAACAACATTTAGCACACTTACAGTGGGTAAATTTCCTTAAAATTTTGCTTTGTCTCCCACAGAATTAAAAGGGGTTTCTTTGCTTTAACAGTGATAGGCTAAATGCTACATGCCTGATGGCCGTCACACTGGCATGACCCTACATTGTAAATACCAACATAATCAGTGAGGAGAATCCAAAGAAATATATGCCTATTTCAGTTGTTTAAGTTTAACCTCCAGGTGCTATCGTGTGTAAACAACTTCTTTGAAAATGCCAAGAATACACTGCCATTCCTGAAGCACAGGTTTCATTTTATGGTATTCCAAATTTTAATTCAAACATTCACTTACTCATATTGATCAAGGTTGTTGGTCTTCTTTTCTGTTACATAGTTGCTTGGAATATATCCTTGTTTTCTAAAAAAATATATATCATCTGAGTGAAAACATGTACGATTGCATACCTAGAAGACAGTTGTTTCATTCCACTAATTACCAGAGGTCTCTCAATGCAATTTATTAATTACTGATCCACCGACTCTACTACTGATGATTCAGAAACTAATTCTCCACATCAGCACTTCCACATGAACTTTCAGCACCCCTAGAAAAGGGTCATGGGCAGAGCTGTTCAAGAAAACCAGAAGGGGTGAAGGCGAGTGAGCAGCCCTCTGCTGCTCTGTCACTTCTGCACTCAGAAGTCCCAGTCAGTCACGGGAAATATGTTTGAAGCCTGACAGAGCCTGATAACTCACCATAACCCATAACATGGCAACAGGAACCTGATAAATATTGAAATATGAAAACTTCCATCTTTAAAACTGCAGGGAAAATTTTAATATGGGGAATGTAAAGTTGCAGTCATTACAGCATCTCACTGCAGTTCTCTCTCAACTCATTCAAAGAGTGTCCCTAACAATCCAGCTATTAAATAAGATGATGATTATTCAAGTCTGGAAGCCGGAGCCAGCCAAGCTGAATGTTAACCATATTGCTCCCTAATGAGATGTTCCCCAGGGAAGTGGGAGTACTATACCAGTCTGGTGAGGTTGCAAAGGATGGTTGGTGCTTTAATTTGGGAACCATAAAATTGCACAGGAAACCTAATTGGAAAGGCTTCCAGTTCTGCAACTGTCTTTGCACTTGGGTCCCACAATCTACTGAGTAGTGCACTTTTAAAATTGGTTTCTGCATAAAAATATATGGATGAGATTTCAGAGCCTGGACCTAATGTTTGGGGCCAGTTATTTGTTGACACATAGTCAATATAAATGTCTACAACATGAAGATAGCCTTATGAACTTTATAACAAAAAATAAGGAACTTGTGTTTACCCATATTTGTCTCTCGCCTTCCACCAATGAATGTCATTCTTCTCGATCACTGTATATTCTTCACCTTTCTCTAATCTTAAATCATGGTGTTCTGTAGGCTCAAAGTCATACATTGCTACCACTATCTCCTCCTCTTCATTCCCATTTTCTTCAGCTGGAGGAACAGGCGGTGGAGGCCTTCGCTGAAAACAACACAACATTACCATCATCCCACTCTGCTCCATTTCTCCACCGCATTCACCCTTACCATCACCCCAGTGCATCCTGGAGGCAAAAGCTGGGCTAGTCCTGTGGGGGCCTGGGCAGTAGTGGGGTACACAGCTGCAAATCCCACCAGTGCCATCCATGGAGTTGGTTTGTGCTGCAGAAGAGCAAAGCTGCCTCGCATTTGCTTTTTGCCTTCATCTTCCACCAGCAGTACAGACACAGCTAACAGATTTCAACAGGATTTTTCTCACCCTGAGAGAGAGCATGAGGCCCATGGATGTGCACAGAAACAGACCTTTGCTCCAGGATACAAAAAGTACTTTGAGAAATTTTTCTGTTTCAAAAAGCAGCAATTATCTATTCAATATTTTAAAGACTCTACCTACCGCACTTTTTTCTGGCATTGAAGAGGACAATCTCATTACATCTAGAAACAAAGCACAGGAGAGGATTTCTGTCTATTCACTTAGCTATAAATTTAAAAACTAAATAAAAGGTTTAAATTTCAAGTAAGGCTTTAATATCCTAACAAGCCTTCAGGACGGCTTAGAAATTCAGAAAGCAAAGACAACTCCAATTAAGCTATAGGAAAAACAATCAAATACTCTTGCAAAAACATCCTAAATCAGCCAGCAGGTTACAGACATCACAGATTTGGCAACATCTATGCCACACCAGAGCATGCCACAGAGAGCCCTGAACCACCCCTCAGATGCAGAAACTCATGAGAAATAAAGAAGGGATAGACATAAAAAAGGCATAAGAAGCCCCTGACCCTCGCTTTGCTAAATAATGCTGAATAACAGTTGTATGTATTTTCTTATTACCTCTCTCAGATCCAAAAGTACTTTTCTCCTGCACTGCTTTTTTATGCATTTAGAACATTGAGCTGTGTGTCATGCTTCACACATTTTGCTGAATCAGATCAGCCATAAGCCACTGTTTATTCTGCAAGTCTTCTAATGCAACTAAATCCCCAGGTCTCCACCATTGCCTGTGCTGACATAAGCAATCATTGGGCCACTGATTTAACTGGGAGATAAGCAATGGCTCTATTTCTTTTCCTACTATGGAATTTTCCTGAAATCGATGACTAAATAATTACTAGATCCTTTGCTGGACTGTACTGCAGTGGCACAGCAGTGCAGCTGCAGCATCCACTGTTGAATCAGCAGAACCTGCACTGTGGACGCTGGAAGATGAGGTACCTGCAGAAGGCACATCTCATCCAGGCTCAGCATAGGGACGTTTATAAACCTCTGAGAAAATTCAGTCCAGTGTCTGTAAATACATTCAACCTTCTTGTATCATTTTCCGTTTGGTGTAGTAACAGGGAATGAAATGCAGTTATTATTCTTTCACATGGACAAGCAGAGGTTTTAATAAATAACTGAAGAGCTGGCAAGATTTCTAGATGAATCTTTTTCACCATAAGGTTATATCCTCAGTCTGAGGCAAACACTTGGTGAAATAAGTTTCAAATGGGAGGAAAAAAAACAAATTAATTTCAGCAACTTCAATAATTCCTTTCAGATTTCTCTAAACTTTTTTTTCCAAGGATAATTTGGTGGTGTTTCTGTTTTTTAAAAAATACTTGGAAATTAATTTTGACTTACTTTAGGCACAGTATCAATGATTGCTCTATAAATTTGCCTAATACCCAGGGCATTCAGATGTGATGACAGTATCTTAACAAAAAGCAGAAAAATATGCCATAACAACTTCATATGAAAACATATGTACTTACTGTTTTCAAAAAGACTGTATTTTTCACAGCCAGGTGCTAATTTTTCTGTCTGTCTGCAGCACTGATAAATTCCCTCTGTCCAGAATTTAGGATGATATTTTACCATTATATTGCTGTTGTTCTTTATTTCTACAAGAAGAAAAAGAGCATATATTGAAAGATTCAAAAAAAGTCTGCAAGCTGGTGATTCTTAACACATATTACAATATCTTTGACATGAGGCATAATCTTGGCTTGCCCTTACTTTGGCGTGGCTTCTCTTCTTGCAAGTTTGCATGGAGGTGATACCACAATCATAGAGGATATATTTAGGGTAATAATTTCATTCCAGAAGGGAATGTCGTACTCCCCATCTACACCAGCCACCCCAGCAGGATTTGGTGCATCCCTGAAAGGAGACCCTGCACCTCCTGAATCAGTCAGGCACCTGGGCAGGCTCTGGGAGCTCTGCCTCCTCCTCTGTTGCTGTTGCAAGTGACTCAAATTCATCTACAGTGCTCTGGAGGGAAAGATAGCTGATATTTCTCTCCGTTCTGTGGTACAATTCCTCAGTTTGGTCTGGAAGGCTCCTTACCCCATTCTATGGGCTTGCTAAGTTTCAGAGGTCACTCCTTGCCCAGCCCAAAACAATTTCTTACCACTTTATGGACCATCTGTAATTAATGTGAGCATCTGATGGTGAGAGAGGACATTAAGAGGCTCATTTTAAAAAACCCTTTACTCACTGTGAAAGCAATTATCTGATCGCATCTCAGCAGAGATACCTCCTATCATTTTACATCAGCTTAAGGCCCACAGTGTCATCTAGCTACATGCAAACAAAACTTTTCAGTGATGCCATCAACTAGCCTGGACAACATTTTTAACTCATTATGCAAAGAGCAGAGAGTCAAACTCTGATTGCAGCTGGACTTCACAAAATCAAACCAAACCAATCTGAGTGTTTGAGGCTCTCAGCATCTGTTATCACACCCTGTGTATGCAAGCAATAAGCTGGCGCAATAAAAAATTAAAATGGATGGATATAAGCAGCAGAAACTCTATCATTTTATTTTCGGGATTTGTTTTGAGTTGATGCCAGCCAGCAGCCAAGCACCCAAGCAGGCATTCACCCACTCCCTCAACCCAGTGAGATGGGGAAGAAAATAGAAAGAGCAACAGATAAAAAACCATTGGCTTGAGATAAAGTCCTGGCTGTGTCGCCTCCCAGCCTCTTGTCCACCCCCAAACTCCTCACTGCGGGTTCAGAGGAGGAAAAAGGTAAATCCCCCATGCTGTGCAAGCACTGCTCAGCAGCAACTACAATGTTGGTATATTTTCAACACTGTTTTGGCCACAAATCCAAAACACAGCACCAAGTTAACTCCAATCCATGCAGACAGCTCAAGCAAAGGCACCAGCCTATGTCAGGTGTTGAGTATAAGCAATTCCCATTACCTTCTTTCAGGCTCCTCACCCACTGATCCCGGCTTTGTGCACTCGGTGCAAAAATATAAAGCGTATTAGCATCATATACAACCTGGAGGGGGAAAAGGAAATAATCAAAACACATTCACTTCCTCATATTAATTCATTTCTTTCTCAGGAAACAGAGGAAATAGAACAAGACAATTGTTACACTTGGCAAAATTAGTGTATTCAGGCACAAAATGCAGAAACTGGGAAAGGTTATTAAGGTTTATTATTCAGATATTATGTTTTCAGGAGAATTAAGAAGAATTTTGTAATGGTATATTATCTTGACAGCATTCCTTAAAATGCTTGCTTCACACTTTGCTTTGTTCATTCTCTACTGTGTTTTTTCTAAAAACAGTTCAATTTAATGAATGAAAGGTATTATGTAACCAGACATCCTTCTGTCTGATTCACTGCTCTGGAGTGACTCTTTTTTATTTCTCCACTGCTTCTATTGGCAGAAAGTATTGCTCTGGGAGAAATGGGTTAGAGTCACTGCTGCCCCTCTCCATCCTCACTCCAACCATTCCCTCTGTGGTATGGAGGCATAGCACCCAAACCCCACATTTTGCCTTTTCCCCTCTAAGCACTTCATTTTCTGTGTGTGTTTCCATTCAATTCACAATGAAAAAGAAAAGAAAGCAATAAGTTTTACTTTGATTTTTTATTCCTATATAAATTTAATGCAATTAGATTTAATTTAATGTGAAAGAATGAAGACAAGGAAATCGGGCTGCCAGCCTTGTTCTGGCAGAAGACCAGGACAGGGCACTTTCCTTGAGTCAAAACTCAAGCTGAGATGGTGGGGAAAAGAAAAAGACCAAGTGCATGCAGCACAACTCCCAAGGGAAGGGACTGCAGGGGCAGCAGAGCTTACTGGGGATGGGTTTTAACCACAGATCCTGAACTGCCTCCCACCAGCCCCAAGGAGACAGAGAATGGGCTCAGTATTTGGAATTGACAGTAATTTTAAGGGAAGTAACGTCCAAATGACTTGGTGCTGTAGAAAAGAGCACTGTAATTTATATATTTTACATAAAAGAAACATACCTGAAACGGGTATTTATTTTGGCAGGGAATAATACCATCACTTTTTACAACTTCTACACATTTAATCCTTGAAATATCCACAGATCCTTTTCTGTACTTTTTCTATAAGACAAAAGAAAAATCATTAGGTAAAAGATAACCAATTTATCTAATTCTCTTTTTTTTTAGCAGAGACTTCTTGATTTCTTTTCCCCTTAGTGATGTCACTTTAACTGCAGAAGTCGTTTGAAAACTGAGGATATAAAGATCTGCACTTGTGAAAATGCACTGAGTACAGTAAAACTGTTTAGTCAAAAGTACCAATTCTTTTCATAGAAAATGTCCAGTCATATGTGATCATAAGTTTAATATACTCTTTTTAACAAAAAAAATAACTTCAGTATGGAAAAAAGAAGGGCTTCCCCCTTGCTGATTTTAAATTATGATTAAAACTGGTATCATCTCATCTCCTCCCTCGTTCTGTCGGAGCACCATTTGGTGGCTTCTGCTGTGTTTCACTAAGTTTCCAGAGAAATCTGGATGCTACACACACCACACAAGTCCCTGATGAGACAGAAAGCAGCAGACATGGATGGAACCCATGCCTGGACCAAACTGGGGTCTGTATTGAAGGAACAATGACCTTGAACGAGGCTAGCAGACGCCCAGAGAAGCAAGCTCAAAAGCACAGACTAAATCTGAGTAGATTTCAGTCACATAAACTGATAATTATGAACATTTTAAAGGAGGCAAGGGTGCTGCAGAGTCATGGAACCAATGTTGTTCAACACTCAGGAGAGGCAGCCCCTTGGAAGAACAGCTGATAACGGGAGGTAGGTGTATTGGGCTTTAGCCTACACTGAAGTCTACAGGAAGACTGCACAGTGCCACCTCTCACTTTTGGGAGAGCCAGATCTCTAATAGGAGAGGAAGTTTCTACTGGAATCTGGAACAAAACAAAAGCAGTAGCACCTCATGGCTGGTCCTGAATTAATACACATCAAAAAATTCGATTTGCCAAGCACATCCAGAACATCCAGTCCAGAGTACATCTTATGAAAGACTGACACTGTTCGCACAATGTGGAAATAATTAGCAATGACTGAATTATTTGAGATACACCAATCCTTACTCAGCTTCTCTCTTGGGGATGGAAATTTTAACCCAAATAGGAGAAGTCTGGTGCAATCATAAGCAACTGAAAACACGGTCTTGTAAGCAGAAGCAAAGAACAACTTCAAATAAAACAGTTATGATTCCATCACCCTAGAAACACTATAGTTAATTACCCATGAATTTTCATCAACATTTAAAATGCATTTAGCACTCTGTCTCTTATGAAGATTAGTGCAGAGAAAACACACATGAAGAATTCATGTACATCATGATTAGCATCAGGAAGAATGACAAGGAATAAGTTCAGATAAACTGCAACTGTTACTTGACACCAGAGAAACCAACACACTCAGAGAGATGGCTTCTTTTAACAGGAATGTATGGGGGAATTAGACATTTTAATGAACCATAAAGAAGAATGAGATGAGCCTTTTCATGAATGCTCCACATAACTGTGCTGAAGACACCTCTCCAGATGTCCTTCTTGCACAACAACATACAAAGGAGAAGAAATACTTCCACTGCCATAACTTATCTACCCTGCTTTCTGTGTCCAGAGAGGTACCCACATTGCTGGATCCCATCTGCTGGTTAACTGAGGTAGCAGGACAGATAGACAATACACATTGGAGGGGGTTTTTGTGTCCAGAATCACAGAAATTCGTTACAGGAACACACTATTATCCTATCTGAATCCCCCTCCTCCTGGCCTCAGAGATTTTCATGCCAATTCTGGTATTCAGTGAGTGCTCACTCAGAGGAGACTGCCAGGAGGACAAAGGACAGGGATCCAACAACATAATCATCTAACATTTGGGGAGAAAAAAAACAAAAGGAAATCCGCTGATGTACAGCAAATCATTCTAGTAATTGTATTTCCTAAGTCATACCTTTGTACACTTTCATGACTTAGGGTGGCTCGGTTTGCTTCACTGCAAGATGCTAAATTAAGCTAACCCAAAGCTGACCCACCTTACAATTTAATCCAGCAAATTAACCCTAATGTCAGGGAAGATTCTTCCGGTTTTACATATTTTATAGATTAAAAAAAACCCTTGCATATGTGAAATTAAATACAGATCTACTGCTCAAGACTTTTCCAGATTACATCAGAGGCAACAGTTATCCATGGCCACCAGCCTTCAAACTGCCAAGTGTGCAGCTCTGCTTTAGCTGAGCATTACTCACCAATAAACTGTGGGGCACAGAAGCAGAAAGAATGACTCGAGTAAAATGCTAAAGAGACCACTGCAATTCCCTTCCCCTCCCTATTTAAAAGATTTCTCTTTATAATAATAAACCCAGAGGTATAGCAGACATGAAATACAGAATCAAGGCAGAGCTCAGGCCCTGAAGCAGTTGGGAAGTAGAGGTGCAGGCATGAGCCAGCCCTGAGAAATACACCCATAGCCACTCTTTTCAACAAGTGACCTCTGCTACAAAGAGACAAAATTAGTACAATGGCTACTCATGCAATGCCAAAGTGTAGGAAGCAGAACATTTTAAAAGATTTTTTTTGATGTGGGAGATGGCTAACACAGTAGAAAAAAGTTAGATTTACTGTAGAAGTAGCAGCATTTTACCAGAACATTCATGCTGTCTGAATGGGATACAACAGGATTTGGAAAAATCACAGGTCAGTGAAATGAAGGGACCTATCAAACCTGGTCCACTCCTTTACTAAAGATAGATTTATGCCTCTAGAGGGAGGCCTATAGAAGCAAATATGGCTGGAACAGCAATAAAGTTATAAAAATACTAAATCCCAATAAGAAAAACAAATAGGTAAAATATGTGCTTCAAAGTCACACTGAAGATTGAGGTTTTGTTGTGGGTTTTCTTTTTTAATGTATTTGCTTGCTGAAAATAACAAAAGGGAAGTGACTATACAGAAACTACTATACAAAGCTCCTTAAAATGCCATACATATTTCATATTTTCACATGTTTCAAAATATTGATTTACAGCTTTAGAAGTCCTGCTCCTTGCTCACAATGGGGATGGCCAAGTCTTGTTTCCATACAATCCAAAAAGAATATGTTATGGAACAAATATATGATTAAAGAATTCCTTTAAAAAATAATCTTAGAATACAGGAAAACAAGAAATATCCAAGTGTTAGATTAAGTGTACAATCAAACAGCTGATCCTCTGTACATCTGGAATTACTCCTCTGCTGAATAGTGAAGGTTAACAGCTTCACAAGCTCATATCCTCGCTATCAGATAAAAATGTGTATTTCAGTGTTATTTCCTCTTTGCTCATGAAAATATTGCGCTGCTTACTCTCACAGAAGTGTGTGGGGGGCTGTTGAACAACACATACATTAGATTTGGGGGAAAAAGCCTCAATGAAAACATGCATAAGTCAGCCCAGCTGACAAGAAATATCTAAACTTTGTCTTCCCCATGCTGTCTCTTTCTCTTTCCTTGCTGTTCATATTATTTCTTTCTTCCATGCTTACCCCCGTATAGGAAATCCTGAGGTCATCAGCATGTGACCCATGGAACTTGTGCTCTCACAAGTGTAGCAGGCCACAGTATTACTTTTATCTCCTTTTATGGAGCTGCTCTTCAACTTCGCAAAACCACGAAAAGCCTGGCTAAGCCAACACTGCCTGTAGGCAGCTTCTCTGGTAGAATGTGCTCCAGAGCCAAACATAAGGCTATCTTCATTTTTGGGTTTTTTGTGGGGAGGGAGGTTGAGCCTCAGTGTTTTTTTAGGGTTGGTTTTTTTTATAGTATTGCCATTTATTAGTAAGAAGCACTGACTAGATACTTCTGCAATTCCCTCTTGAGGCAAGCAATTACTGATTATGCGAATATAATTGCTGCAGCTAGGTGTTAGGTGGCCACATTTTCCATTCCTATATTTTCCAGTGTGCCAGATACATTGAAGAATGCCCTTCTCCTTTCAATTATTTTTTTTAAATCATTATTTTAAGAAAAGCAACTATCAAGTATTTCTGTTTACCTTCTGAAAATGGCTAAAATCAATATGAAAAGCAAGAGGTGATTACTCTTCTGATCTGGTCTAACCTGATTCAATATCTGATTACTAGAAAGAATTTAAAGGGGGAAAAAAAATACAAACATAATTGAGAAGAAGAAAGTTTTAAACCCCGTCCTGCAAATTAAGAAACCGAGAATCCATTACCATCGTCTGGCTGCTCAGCAAACATCAACAACCAGCACTGGAGAGACCAAAAAGTACAAAAAAAAAATCTCCATCATAGCACTGATATGCATTGTAGTCATGGTTAGGAAGTTATTATCTGTAACTCACTCCTCTCCTGCAATGGAGAGGCAGTCAGGCAAATGCACACAGCTGCAGTTCTCATACACTGCTGCAACCACGCAAGAGTAAAGGAAGCATGATAAATCAGCCAGGTGTCTATCCACAGCAGGCCTTAAATAACCTGCAACCTTTCAGCTGTCCAAGTGACTGCCACACCTCTTCAGGTTCTTTCAGACAAGTCTCTTCTTGGTTTTCTGTGAAGCCCTCACTCACAGAGGTGCCAGCCCGCCCAGCCCAGCTGCAGCATTTCTGCCCTGTTCTCTCCCCTCCCAGGAGCACCCTCTGGCTGCTGGGTGAGTGACACCTTGCCTTCAGCCCTAACTCAGCCCCATGCTTCTGATCACTGGGATTGGGCAACCTGAGCCAAGGAGAGAGCAGAGCCCAAGTCCACAGGCAAGTGACCAGAGCCCAGGACAAGATCCAAGAGGTCACCCAGCCAAGGCACCCGCTGCTTTCTCAAGGCTCAGATGACAGACTCCACAACTACAGAGCTGAGAGGGGACTTTTGTCTTCTGAGATTCCAGCACATCTCTCTGCTTTAAACAATTTCTGTGCCACTGACCAACCCCTCATCACTGGCTTTTGGGAGCTTCATCCCTCCTGCTGCTCCTGCTCTGAATCTCACAGGCAGATCCACATCTTCCTTGAAACTTACTACCCCAAACCAGATACTGCACTGCAGATGATGCCTTATTAATTATAAGGATTTGAAGTAATGTTTTTTTCATCCTAATGTAACATCTGCCTTTTGCAGAGCAACAAGGTTTCATTGATGCATATCCAGTTTATGATTAACTATCCTGTAACACAGGTCCTGCTGGGGACAGCCTGACAGTTGGCTACTTGTTACCATTCCTGCCTTTCCCACTGGTCCACACTCAATCACATTCTACAAAATAAAATAAAAAATTAAAAAAAAAAAATCAAACAATCAAACCCACCACACACCTAATACCAATATACCACATGGATTCCTAAACTTGTTTTTCAGAATATTTGCAGCTCCTTCAAGTTTTATGTCACCTGAGAACTCAACTTCTATTCCAACAACAGTATCACTAGGGAAAGCACTAAAATGCAGAACAGGACACTCCATTCAAGACAGGCTCTCAATCTGAAAACAAGCCACCGATGCCTATTCAACAGCGCATCAGCTTCTCATGTGCTCTGCAATCAAATTTACAAGAGATTAATATAGGCAATTTCTAATGCTCATGTGAAAATGTCTCATTCAGCGGTGTCAAAGAACCCTTACTGGGAAGAAAACACAGGGTGTCTACCACTCTCTGCTACCCACAAGACTTGTTACCCCACGGCAGACAGAGCGCAGATAAGTCTGAGATTATTTTGTTTCTTTATTTTGTTTTTCTTCTTTATTTTGTTTTGTTTCTTTGTTAGCTGATGTGCAATTTCTGCATCTTCCACATACCTTCAACAAGCCTGGTTTTTCTTGCATTTTTCATTAAATTATCTTCATAGATTAAAGTTTCACAGTTCTCTTCTGCACCCTTTTAAAAAGCTAGGTCTTCTCTAGCCTTCTCCCATTTATTTTCCAGCTTTTCCTTCTTAAGACCTTTAAGACTCATCCGCTCCTGTCTAGTCATAAGGTAAATATTGCCATCCATGTTTTCTCTACGTCTCAGCAACTACAACCTATGCCTTTCAACTTCATGTATGTCTCATTTGTTCCATCTCATAAAAATCTAAATTTTTGTAGAAAGGCAATTACTGCAGATTCTCATTTTATATCTGACTTTTCTTTCAGTATATATTATAGAAAACAAGGAATCATTACCACAACAAAGCTAACTTTTTTTACAACTTAAGTTTCTTTATGAATTGCCCTTTACAAGTGAGCATTCCCGTGCATCTGTTAAGCTGCCCCCATTTATATTAATAACTTAAAGTTATTTCTCCAATTTGAACAGTTTTCAATTGCAAGTATTTTAAGAAAGCTCTGTGACTTGGAACAACAAAAAGCTCTGTAAACCTGCTCATTTCAGAAGCTATTTCTCTTACATTAGGAAAGAGGAGTAATCAGAGAAGCGATCAGAAGCATTTTAATACTGAAATGTGCTTTCATTTATATAAAATAATTAAATCACCTATGAAATTACTAAGGAAATCCCATAAATCAGGGTAATTATTTAAAAAATAATAAAGAACAAGCACTATAGGAATAAACAAGAGTAGAACGTATTAATCTTCTGTTGAAAAAGAAAAGTAAGTAACACAGCTTTTTGGAACTCTATAATGTTGTTATGCTCCAAAGGAAGTATTTGCACAATATTAGTGTCGCAATGAAGCTGCACAATTTTACCCTGAAACCTGCAGCTTCAGAGTGGGCCCCAGAACTTTTATTTTTCCTTCCTTAAAATATCACCACGGTAATTTCAGTAGCTTCTGTCTCCTCTATATTCAAATTATAAGAACCAAACACAACCCTTACAGAAGAACCTTTTTTTCCTTAGGAAGAGACTTTCAAAATCAGCAACCCCCCCAAAACGTTCAGGTTTTTATTCTGCTTTTTTCATTTATATCCTGGTTGGTTTTTAATAGCTGTAACAGTTCTGTTTATGCAAGAAAGTTTTCACACAAGTCTGATCCTAATGGCAAATACCACTACTGCCACTGAAGACTAGAGCATTCTGCACCTCCCAAGTTCAGCTCATCAGAAGCCACCTTCTAATTGACTCCACAGAAGCATCCTTCTAAATAAGACTCTGAAATGTTTTTCCTCAGGGAGCTATTATTTGCCTTCTCTGTCAAAGCAAATGGTTTCCACACACTAATAAATAGGTAAGGGATGTGTCTGCTCCAATATCCTCTGTGCAGCACTTCCAGGGCTAATGGGCACTGCAGCCCTAACTCTCCCCCTCCTCATCCTCACTTCTAACGCTCTTGTCCACGCAAACACATGCAGGGTAATCACCAGGACCAGCATTTAGCCTATGCCCTTTGAAAATGCAAGATCCAACGTAAACTATTCATTGCTGTGAACTGTAATCCATACAGCAAACATGAGCAAACAATAAAGATGGTAAAGCATAAAGAAATTCAATGTTCATAAGCTCACAGTCAGCTTCATACTCACGATCAGTGCAAGTCGCTGTGGGCTGGAAAGGTTAATTCAAGCATGCCGTGCCATGTGTGGGAGGACAGTAACCAAACCACACACATCAGCACACTTTCAAACTAAAGAATATCACTGCTAAGCAAGCTGAGCGACAAAGAGAGAGAGAAACATCATGGTGAAAGGGAACACTGCACAGCTACAACAGATATGAGGATACTAACAGTCCACACATCGACAAGAATTTATAAAATTATGACCAGATCTGTGTCGGCTTTCTGGAAGCACCGTACTCATGAGAAACATGAACGTGAAAGTTTTCAAACCAACAAACTAGCAGGACATCTCGCTTGCACAGACCCTCTCCTTTCAACTACTCCACTGATGAGAAGTACTTTAACACCTACATTTACTCTCTTTCCTTCATCACAAAGACTTTCCCCTGCCTAAAATGCCATCTAGAGCAAAAACCTGCAGTCTGGCAGCACTTTTAAGTTCAAGCGAATTAGCTAACAGTATGAGCTAACTAAAACTTGTGTGAAGTGCGTATTCCTTGCTGTCACGGCTGTTCTGTAATGCAGCAGCACCTGCTCCAGCCAGGGCCACCCGACTGCACTTCAGAGACACCTGCTCACCATTCAGGGACAAAGAATCCCAACAGCCAAACTCATTGCCACACAAGGAGAAAGACAATAAACCACAAGTACTTGGTGGACAGCCCTGATGGCTGCAGTAGCTTGGACGCTATTTTTGTGTGCAGCACTTGCACAGTGGGACACAAGCCACCAGGCACGCTGGTAAAATGAGGCTTCCTTTCCATCATCCAGCTGATATTTACTGAAGGGTTTAAAATCTCAGTGATAAGGTGGACTTCTCAATAAACACTAAGTTTTGATTTTCCAAACAGACAGGTTAAAGTGGGAATGCACCAACCCTTCGAAAATAAACTCCAGGGAATTTAAAGTTGAATATGCAAGATATGAGGTCACTTTTGACAGAAAATGGCCATGCACATGTGCTGTTATGTCCACAAATGCCTCCTTGGAATTCAAACCTACACTCCATTCAAAATTAAATTAACAATTTGGAAAAAGTCATATTAAAACTTCAGCTAAATTTTTGCTGATTTTTTGTCAAAAATACAGAAAGCCATTCCAAATGAGATTTTTTTTTTTAATCAGTGCATGAAATACTTGGTTTTCAAATAAGTCGGTTAATTTCAAAATTGGATAAATTTGCTTATTAATTTGGTACTGGCTAGTGTTTTTTTGATTTCTTGGAAGAAAATAGTTTGGGAAAATGACCAGAAGCACACCTGAAGCATTATGCTGAGCTTTCAAACCACAGGGAATTGAAAAGAGATTTCCTAACAAAATATTTCATGCTAGTGTTTCCTCACTAGAACACTACATGCCTTTGCTATAGAACCAGATTATCCAGAGAAGTTGCACTACAGTCAGTGACTTCAGCTGAGTCATTCCTCCAGTAAGAATAGTGCAGCAGTCCTCAAGAACAAGGGCCAGCTTGTGAAAAAATGCCTACCACCTCCCACTTTCAAATTAGCTCCTACTGTCTACATAAATGCATTCAAAGCTGGCTTGGTAAGTCTGCAATGCATATTTCAGATCACTATACTTATCTTAAGTCTTTCTGACCGCAGCATATCCAGCTTTATCGTACCTCTCCATACTCAGGAAGATATTTTACTTCTTCCCCACTTTTATACATTCATGATCAGTACTCTGTGCTTGGAGACCAATGTAGTTGTATCTTACTACAGTGAATATTTGTCTTCATGGCAAATGGACCCCATCACACTCAGATTTCAATAGCCACTTTTTCAACATTAAGAAAAAATACAGGAAATACTCTTCCCAGCAATGACAGCTGATAAATTATTAAGGGCTTCATGAAACAACATTAGCCTAGCCTTTTATTTGCTTATAATTATTGTTAGCCCAATATTGCACAATGCTGCAGTGACAGTATGGCCCCAGCTACATTCCTAATTCTCAGAATTTATGTCCAAAATAAAAGCCAAAACCAGATGACAGCCCAGATTAAACAGAATATTCCTCTCTTCTGACATTAAAAATCTATGTCCATGATGCTTAAGGCAAGTCAGTTCCTGATGTATCTTTATTTTCAAGCTTATTAACAAACCTAAAGGTGATACTTCTTCCACATTTTTTATCCAATAGCATAATCCCAGAAGTTAAACAGTAAAAGCCAAGGTCCTATTGGCCTCCTATGCAAAACAAGATTGTAATGAAATTAATCATAATTTTAGAGCTTTGCACAGGTGACCTAAACTAGGACTCTCCTTCCTCAGGATTCTGTGTTTTGAAGTCAGTCTTGAAATTCAGCCTCTTCGCTGATTCTGTAGCTATGCTCCATCAAGAGTTCACACACCTCCTTCACGACTTACAGCAGAACAATATATTTAAGTGCAGAAACTATATTTCTCCTTCTCATGGCAGAATGCAATTCCAGCTTCACTGTAGGCATTCACTGCCATTGTACCATGGCAGGGGGTCTGATCTGCTTGAAAGCATGTATAGAAGGATTTAAACCAGTTATGAGCGAGGCAAAACAAGATTTTAGCCTGTTGCAAGTAGTCATGTTTAGGAGATAATAATTTATTGCACCAAGTAAGGTATATGGTACTTTGTCACTACACAGAACAGGAAAAAACAAAGAGTGGCTTCTGTAATGTGCAGTTGCTGGTCAAAGAGCAAGTGATGCCCCACTACTGGCTGCTCAGAACAATTAAATCTCTCAGCAGCATTTACATGAACAATATTTGCTATGGTTGACTGCTTTCTGTTGTCATAAATGTTCCACTTCTGCCACCAGACATAGAAAAATCTGTAATTCTGTCACCTTATTTATAATCCCCACTTGCCCACACTCTGTGTATTGACTAATCTGGTTAATGAGATTTACTTTAATCTTGTTTTTAAAAAGAAGTGGTATGATTATTCACGTGCCCACAAACCCTGGGTTTTTCTTGAACTCTCTCTACTGAACTTCCACAGAAGCTAAAATGGAAGAAAACAAGAAAATACTTCAGATTGTCCAACAATCAAACTGGGAATTATACACTTGCCTAGAGGAGCAGAACTCAGCCACCCTTGGACGACTGCTATCACTGCAGTGATGGGATTAAAATGAGGGTGTGAGATCCTCTTGGCCTGGGATTTCCATGCTTATTATACCTATCTGGACTTTGAATACTGCCAAGCCTGAAAGGAAATCAGTCTGTACCTATCCTTTCATCTGTCATGTCTTTAAATTCAACCAGCATACACAGTAGTTGTATTTATTTCAGCAATAAACCCACAGCTATTCAGAGTGGACAGAATTATCTTGATCTCTAACAACTCTTTTTTTCTTCATATAAATTACCTCAGACAGAATATGCACCTGCCTTACTGTAAACATATATTTATAGCCATCACAATTGACTTTGAAAAACCCAAACAATAACCAAACAAATGATAAAACCCACAAACATGTTTGCTTTTTAAGTTGTCCAGAGACATAAAAGAATAACTACCACTGTGTCACAGAGGTCTTAGTCTCACAGGATTTTTTTTTTCAGAGACAAAAATTTTCAGACAATATTGTTAATAAAATTAAATGCTGATTAATGTTTAAAAGAATCTAAAATGAGAGGAACAGTGAAAATGAAAATGGTTTGAGGCTGGAAAGTTACGCATTATGGCTGAGCCAGTCTAACAACCTGCTGATGTCAACACTTGGAGCATCCTGTTCTCCTCCACCACCTGGCTCAGCCTCTGGCACTCATGAATGAGATCCTGCACCCAGCTAATGCAGCTCGCTAACCCAGCAGAACACTAATCCAGCAAAAATAAAACCAGATCAAATATCTTTCTGCTGACTTAATTGCAGCTTTCCAGCACCTGAAGAGAGCCTACAAGAAAGACAGAGAGACACTACTTAGGAGAGCATGTAGTGACAGGACAAAGGGGAATGGCTTCCAACTGAGAGTAGGTTTAGATTAGATTTTAGGAAAGAATTCTTTACTGTGAGGGTGGTGAGGCACTGGAGCAGGTTGCCAAGAGAGGTTGTGGATGCCCCATTCCTAGAAGAGCCCTAGGCCAGGCCTAGTGGAAAATGTCTCTGCCCATGGGCAGAGGGGCTGGAATCAGATAAACTTTAAGTTCCCTCCCAACCCAGGCCATTCTATAATTCTATGATTAGCAACTTTTCTCAGAGCAGTATGGATCCCAAGAAGGACCAGAATCAAGCAGATGTGGGAGGCTAGGAGGGCTAGGACAGGGATGAAAGGGACCTGCCTGTTTCAGCAGCAAACTGATGGCCTAGCAGAGGCATAATACATATTTTCAGCCCAACTGCCTGTATCTTAGGCTGCAATATTTTAAGAAGTTACAGCATCCTCAGCTGAGCGCACTATGGGCAGCCCTGTTCAGTGCCACTCCAAATAAAACTGGTATTTTAAACCCTCTCTCAGAGAGATCTGCAACTCAGCCTGCTGGAAAAGCATTTTAACCAGAGGACATTAACCTGCAGGGGAAATGGAAAACTGGAAGGGAGAAACTGGAAGAGGGGAAGCTGGAAGTGGTAACTTCTTAAAGGGTGACAACTAAAGCTGCAGAACCTGTTTGTTACATTTCTATTTGATCTAAAGGTAAGCTGACACAGGATAAGCATGCAAGACATATTTCACAGGGCTTCTTTGCCACTATGACTTTATCCTCTGGGAGGGGGCCAGAGTCACCAAAACAGGAGTGACTGATACTCTGCCATGCAGGGGGACATAAAATACCTGAAAGGAGTGTGCAAAGAGCACAGAGCCAGGCTGCTTCTGGCAGCATCCAGCGACAAGACCAGAGGCAGTGGGCACAAACTGAAAGGCAAGAGCCTCCACCTGAGTATCAGCAAACAATGCTGTCTTTTTTACTGTGAGCATAACTGTGCACCAGCACAGGCTGCCCAGCAAGGTTGTGAAGACTCCATCCATGGAGATACTCAACAGCCAACTGGCCAGAGATACTCAACAGCCAGCTGGTTCTGGGGACCACCTCTGTGTGGCTCTGTTTGCGCACGGGGCTTGGACCAGATGGCCTTCGAGATCATCCAACCTCGGTCTGTGATCTTTTTCTTAATCCCTGACTGCGTCCAAGCTACTTTCAGAGAACAGATTGCTGTGATCTTGTAGCAGGGTAAGTGAGCTCAGTTCTGGTGCAGCCATAAGGCCTGGCAGAGAAACATGCTTAGCAAGCCTCAGCTCTCCTGTACCCTCTTCTTTTATCAGAGATAAGACAGTCAACACAGGAGATTTCAGGGCTCCCTCCATTAAGCTTTATTTGTTAAATGGCTTCCCAAAGTGAACAACATGTTTCACGAGCTACTGCAGTCATTTTGATCCTTTTCAGCATTGTGATAAACATGGAAAGTAGCCTCACTTAAGTGGAAAATCTCACCCCCAGTACTGAGCATATGACAGGGCACTCTGGGGGCAGGTGACCTTAATGAAACCAAGTCTGGAACTCATTTGAAAAAATGCTGGTCTGAGGATTTGCATAGCTTACACTAGTGACTTCCTGAGTAGCTGAATTTACACAGAAAGTGGTAACAGGGATGAGCTGTTTGTGTGGTCAGAGATAAACTGCCCCCAGCTTCGTTCCAATCTCCAGGTTATATGATCCACTCTAATGGATCTCTCTGCTGAACTTGGTCTGCAATACACTGCTCCTATCAAATGCTTTCTCCTGTTCAAATCCGGTTAATTGCCAGATGTTAATGTAATGGCCTTCGCAGTATACATGGCCACAAGAAACAGCAATTGTAACTTTTTCTACCTTATCCCTGCTTCATGATAGCAGTGATCTTTCATCTCTCTGGAGAAAGAAATCAGTTTTGATGACAACCTAAAAGTGCTACTTTATGTAATTTTTGCCATCCTGGCTATGCACCACTGCTCTGATTGAGAACCAGTTCACACTGACTACTGGGTAAGTTATCTATACCTCTGTCAACCTGCATTATAAATAAGAGAAATGCCAGCTCACGTTCATTGCCGCCAATGACCATTTTTCCCATCAGCTCTTGACAGTATGATATACAGTAGGAAAAAAAGACAGTATCATACAAAAGAAAAAAGGAAAAAAGGCAATCTGTAGTATAAATCTGTGTCTCCTACCTCTGCTCGACCTTCGTAGTATGTTAGCATAGACTTTGTAAGTACAAAAAGCCTCTCTTTGTAGTTTAAGGGAGAAGTCCTCTTCTTCTGCTGTGATCTTTTAATCAAAATCTCTTGTAGGATAGTAGTCGTATTCATTTCAGCCACTTGTCAGCTCTCTTCTAGCCATTGAACATCAGTTCCTGTGAAGATGAAGAATAAAACATTACCATATCTTTGGAAGATCACAGAAGTGGAGATTTCAATAGCAAAAAGAGCTTCTACTTATAAATGAAACTGCCTGAATATACAGAAAGCTGGAGCTCACCCTAAGCATCTGGAAGTTTACAGAAGTTAATTATTAGACTAAAAAGTTCAGGCTTTGCTCAGCTGACGGCTGCACTGGCACATTCCCAGGAAGCCAAAAGCTGTATGTGACTGGGATGAAATAGGGAACACTGCAGCCTATGTCACAAAGAATACGGGTGAGAAGTCTGAAATGTGCTCCAGGCAAACAGCAGAGTACAAGTGCTCTTCACCACAAAGTTCTAACCTGTGTAGAGGCTTTAAATGCTAAGGTCTGCCCATGTATAAATGCCATTTGCAAAAGAGTTCTATATACAAAATTGAAGATCATAGAATCATAGAATATCCTGAGTTGGAAGAGACCTACAAGGACCATTGACATCAAACTCCTGTCCCAGAACAGGACAGTCCCAAGCATCACACCATTTATCTGAGAGCATTGTCCAAATGCTCCTCTGTCATGCTGGTGCTGTGACCACTTCCCTGGGGAGCCTGCTCCAGCACCCAACCACCCTCTGGGGCAAGAATCTTTTTCTAATACCCAACCTAAACTTCCCCTGATGCAACTTCAGGCCATTCCCTTGGGTCCTGTCACTGTCAGCACAGAGAAGAGATCAGTGTCTACCCCTCCTCTTCACCTCGTAAGGGTGTTGTAACTGCAATGAGGTGTCCCCTCAGTCTCCTGTTCCTCAGATTGAACAGACCAAGTGTCCTCAGACATTCTTCGCCTGGATTCCCCTCTAGACCCTTCACCATCCTTGTGGCCCTCCTTTGAATGCTCTCTAACAGCTTTATGTCTTTCTTACATTGTTGTGACCAAAGTGCACACACAATATTCAAGGTGAGGCCACCCCAGCACAGAGCAGAGCAGGACAATCCCCTCCTTGCCGAGCTGGCGATGCTGTGCCCAATGCCCCCAGAACACGCCCGGCTCTCCTGGCTGCCAGGGCACTGCTGGCTCATATTCAGCTTGTTGTTGGCCAGGATTCCCAGGTCTCTTCCCAGGCTGCTCTCTAGCCTCTCGTTCCCTCGTCTACACACACAGCCAGGGCTGCCCTGTGCCAGGTGCAGATTCCTGCACTTGCCCATGTTAAACTTCATAAGGTTGGTGATTGTCCAACTCTCTCATTTGTCAAGGTCTCTCTACACGGCCTCTCTCTGCCCTCGAGGCAGTCGGCAGCTCCTCCCCACTTAGTATTGTTGGCAAACTTATTTAGTATTCTTTTGATCCTGCATCAGAGTTGTCTATGAAGATGTTGAAGAATGCTGGGCCTAAAATGAAGCCCTGGAGAACTCCAATAGTGACCAGTCATCAGCCTGATGTAAGCCCATTTACTGTAACCCTTTGTGCCTAAGATGGACCAGTAAAAGTAATTTTGAAAATTCACCCCAATTTTATTAATGAAAATTTTCACAAACAAATGGTTGTTTAGAAGATGTCCATTTGAGAACAAAGAATTTAAGCTTATTTTTCAGACACTGCTAAGCATATGCCTTCTAACTTCTGTTTAGAAAATCTTCATCAAAATCAAGCAATTTACTTCAGATGGTTTTGGTCACCCAGTAATGCCAAGCTGCTTTAAAGCTCGACACCGTGACTGCTACCTGTAGGGCAGACTTAGGAGTACCTGAAAACAAGTGTACCCACAGTTACTCTGTTTGCAAATCTGGCTCCAGAGTCCTGCCAGAGACACAGTCAGGCAATCTCTCTGTTCTTTGCAATGATGCCACCTTAAACACAGCTGACCTCCTCCCTCATCAACTCACCACTGTCCTGTCATGCTACTCAGCCTTGTGCAGGTGCAGACATTCCTCCTGCTGGGCTGGGAAGCAGGTTAGGGAAGGGATCCAAGCAGACATTTCATCATATAGCACAGGCAGCTGCCTGCACAGACTCATTAAATGAAGTGGCACAGAGGCAGGAATGAAAGGTGTGGGAGAGGCTGTGGAGAAGCTGTCCCAGAAATCTTTTTCCCCACTCCCTTTCCCTTTGCTCGCTTTCTGCCAGCCCTGCCCATGGCACCACCTGGGCCCTGCCTGGAGCTGTGCTCCAAAGCCAGGGGAACTTGCAGGGGCAGACCTGGGGAGCAGCTCAGGCTAGAGCAGCTCGGCTGGCAGCTGAAGCCGTGGCTTGAAGAAGGAGCAGCAGCATCTGCTGGATCACCATGAATAATCTCCCAAATGCGTGGAGGAGGTGGGGGGATAACCCAAACCAAAGCCCAAGAGAAAAATAATTTGTTTCTCACGGGGCTTGTGTTATGCACCTATTTACTACATAGAATATTTCAGAATTCACTGGGGAAATGCGTGCCTGTTTTTCTCTGCAGGCAACATAACTTCAGCATGGACAAAACAGTGCACTTCCCGGAATTGTGCAGAGAATCTTGAAAAACCACAAACCTCCTCACAACATTGAATTACACAATTTAATTTTTAATAAAATCACTTTAGTGCCTCTTATTTTGTTTTGTGCCTAAACACGTAATTAATTGCTGTCACAATACATGAAATGACACCCTTTGCCTTCAGTCTAGTCTTGATACTACTTCTCACTCCTTGGTTTGACCAGCTGAGCTCTCATATCCCATACTCCTGTTATCTCAACAGCTGGAAATAGTTGTTAACTGCTTTAAAATATCCTTTTCTTTTCTAGGAATATCTCTTCATATGTAAAAAAATATTCGGTGGTTTACATGGAAGACCAGGCCAGGATGCATAACTTAAAGATGATAGTTGGACTACAAATAGTGATTATTATGAATAATCTCTTTTTGTTATTTCTCTTCTTCTGATATGCATACATACATACATACATTTTGTTGGTCATCTCTCATATTACATTCCTGGGAGGAAGGCAGATCTTTTTAAATTAAAAATAATTTTAATTAATAATTGTCTTGGATATGTTCTTTAACTACTAAATTTGCCTAGTTCTGATTTATTGCCCTTCTAAAAATAAACTGGCAATCTTAGAGATAATTGCAGAAGGAAGAATACTACCATAAACTGAAAATACAAATATTGTTCAAAAAACTAAAAGTCAGTATTAACTTTCAGACCAGCTTAATGCACGTGAAACTTTAAGGGTTCCCATCACAAGCTCTCCCACTCAAAATTCTGCTGTTCTCAATAGTAAAAATTCTCCACTTGTATTTAAGAAAAACATAATTATTATCCATCTTAGAAACTGTGAAGTCAGAGATCCCTAGAGTGCTGCACAAGAAGTATTCAAATCATTAACTATGATTTCAAATCTCAATACTGCTAATGCTAATATATTTCATTTCCCTACCAGGTTACATTAACATGACACAAGAACCAAAAAAAATCCTTTTGACAAAATTGGGGTTAAAAACATCAATAATGTAATTGGTCAATGTCTGCACCTGGTTGCTACACTGAATTATCTCTGCTGTGGAGATCTCAGCAGATTAGAACCAGTTTCCCAAGTCACAAGATCAGCCTTTGAATCTACATTTGGTCACAGAAACCTGTTTTATTTGGGGTTATTTCCAAGGCAGTGGCTCTAGACACATTTTTGTTTTGATAAATAAGGCTCAGGGTAACTGAACTCTCACCTATTATTCCGAAAGCTCTTTTTCAAGATTGCAATACTCCATTAAGAAGCCCCTGTATCAGCCATGCTTACCTCTTATCAAACCCATATGTCACTATTTTTCTTCAGTACCATTTTAGACATTTTCTGCACATTTTCCCTGCCCCCCCCCTCCTTTAATGCTCCATTGTTCCCAGACCATCCCTCAGAACATGAGGCTGTTTGCATGACACATTGTTATCTTGTTATAAACAGCTGTGGGAGTTTCGGGCTGACACCCAACATAAACTTTTCACAATGTGCCTGGTGCCAAGGAATTGCCCTGATCCCTGCCAACCTTAGTCACACGATAACAAATACCATCTAATTTGCAGAGATGCTGAAAACTCAGAATTATGGCTGCAATCAGAAATCAGAAACACTTACAGATTCTCAGCTTTTCTCAGGGCGGGAAAACATTCTCAACTTGAAGTATCAAAATATCTGCATCAGCTTGCATTTTCCATATTCACATTATACAAATATTCACCTGTCTAGCCATGAAGTCACCACCCACCTTCCTCAAAACAAATGAAAACAACTGTTCAGGTAAGCCTTCTAAGTTAATATTGGTCAAAATGCACAAAGTACATTTTCACTTGCAGACAGAGCTTCTTATGCATGCCACCTTTTCCAGTTTTCACTGGGGAAAACTGAGCCACTAAGGGATGTGGTAAGCTCAGGTGTTGCAACACTGGCCACATATCTTCTGGTTCTCACTCCCAGCTCCCGGATTGTTTTTGTTTATTGAAACAATTAGTCACTGCAAGCCGGTTGGAGTGCAAGCACTTTTAACATGAAGAAAGTTGAATAAGTGTATGAAACTCCCAGTGCAAGTTCCAGTGAGTAGAAAAGAGAAAGTGCATCCAGTCTGACCATGGCTTCTCTGACCCAAATGCAGTAAGTAATTGTCACTTTTTATGGCACAAATCTGTATCACACATAGTCACGGAGGGGCTCACAAGAAAAAGAGCATTCTGAAAAACACTCTTATCACAACGATTCAAAAGGAACACCCACAGGAAATATTTGTAGCTGAAAATAAAAATAAAATCAAGGTGGAACTGTTTTCTGAGTTTCAACGCCTCCTTAGTGATGGCAACACTTCCCTGGGCATGTGTCCTTCAGTGCAAAGTCTTAATACTAAGCTGATGGGCATTCAAGACAGACAATTCCTCTAACAAATCAGCATCCTCCGCTTTCTGACTTGGATTTCATGCATCACGCATGATTGCTCTTTTTAAGATTTGGGACACATCAATCCAAACCCATGTCAACTCCAGATCTGGATATTTACCATTGAAAATGTACCTCCTAGGGCAGTAGATTTAAAAAAAAAAAAATTATACAATATTCACTACTTCCATTTTTCAAGTATCAAAATGCTGATTTTAAAAACCCAAGTGGTGCCTTGCAATTCTTACTCAAAGCTGTACGTTTTAGAATATTTTTCCTCCTTCGTTTTAATTAATTCAGGTCAGTTTGCTGACCAAGCTCGTACTGTGTCCCTGCAAACGTCTGCAGCGGGGTAAGTGAACAGGGAGCATGCTGCTCTTCTGGGTAGAGAGCAGAAATAGAGCAGAAGGAAGAAGAAAAGGAGAACTCCTTACCCTGTTTTTTCTGCTGGAGCTTCTGTTGCATTATCATGAAACTACAAACGGAGTGACATGTGAACAGTTATTTACATAGGTATCCAGCACAGCCTTATTTGAATAATTATTACTCAGTGTAAGCAAGGGATGCAAAATATATTCTTCTATTGTCCTTTTGCCCCACATTTAGGGTTGCAAATTTAAACTCCAAAAAATAAAATACAACTGTTATTAGTCCCTGTTCAAAAGGTAAAATTCACAGAAATGCAAATAAAAAAGAAACATACTTTAGCAAAAATCCATTTAAATTTTTTTAATCAAATTCAGGGAAAAATACTGTAATGATATCTGAAATGTATCATATGTCAGAAAAAGGAGAAGTAAAAAATATTCATATTTACTTTTTTTCCTCCTCTCTTTTTTTTTTTTTAACAGCAGACTCTCAGAAACCACTTTAATCATACGCAAGTTTAGATTTTTTAACCAGAAGAGTTTCTTTCCCCTTACAACAATGATTTAGGAGAATGGCATGTACACGTCCAAATAATTTATAAACTCAGCTATTGCTCCTTATTGGGATTTCCTGAGAGCAGGACACTCCAATTACCAAATTATCCTTTCACAGCTTTATAGAGCACTTTCTTCACAACTAAATTCTTTAGGAAAGAAACCTCTGCTTTATGAAACAAAAATTACATTATTACCATCCATGATGGAGAAAATCTGTTGACATGGGCATTTTTTCCCTTGAAATTATTTAGTACTAACTTTGAGTTAGGAACCCTATGGGATATCAAAGGACGGAGCGATCAATTTTCACTATCCTCAACAACTTCTTGTATTTTTATTCATTCCTCTAGAGATGAGTACTTGTAGATTTTCTTATTTCTTCCACACAAAAATTTTGCAATATTTATAAACTTGCATTGACTATTTTGCATTCAGTTTATTCAGATCAAAAACCTCTATAATTTCCAATGTTCTTTGCTGCAAGACAATAAAGCTGGAAATTAGTTTGGTACACAGGAAAGCAAGGCACAAGAAAAAAGACTTTGAAACATCAGTATTTTATATTAACCCTTAAAAGGGAGACAGCTGATTTTCCCAGGTCCAGACTTCATAGCTCAGGCTTATTTCTATTCTAAACACATGCATAAAGCAGAGTGAAAAAGGCAAACAATTTTCTGCTGACATCCAGCAGTTTTTACCCTCTATGGTGCCGTCACCAGGACTTCAGGACGCTGCGAGGAGTTTGATTGCAGCTGGCAAGATGAGGCAGAGCACACAGAGATTTGCTAATTCACTTGTGCAGCATAAAGGTCTGGTGAAGAATATTGGCTTGGTTTAGGTGCACTAATATAACTGACCCTCAGCTGACAGAAAAGAGGTAGGAGATAAAGCAAGAACAAAAGGGGAAGGACAGGGTCTGAACTGGGAAGAGGTCTGTGGTATACTGCTCCCTCTCACATGTTTATGTACATTTGAAAGGAAATAATCTGGTTTATTCTGGCAAGTGTTTTCAAAGGTTAGAGAGGGCCATGGAAGAACTACCTCCAAACTGGCATGGCATAGGTTGGGAGGAGCAGAAGCTCCTAAAGAGCAGAGTCTTTATGCTTCACTTCTGCACACACCAAGGCTACTCCACCAGTACCCCGCGGGCTGTGGCACTGCGTGGCATTTAGTAAAGCAGAGTGATGCCTCAGCCTCTTTTCCAAAAATCCCTTGCTGATAAGAGGGGAAGAGAAATGGTAACACCCACTTACTAAAGAAACAGGCAAAGATGAGATTGGCAAAGGAAATGGGCGATGCTTGTTCAAGAAATTTTCCTACTTCTCCAGGAAGCTGAAGATTTAGAGGGCTGGAAAAATAAAAGCTCTGCTAAATCAGAGGTTGAACCTAACTCTGTTAAGGAATCCTAAAGCTCCCTATCAAGTAGGAGGACAATTGCTATTGTACACAAGACTGCAAATCTGATGAAAACAAATCAAATCTATGGGAAAGAAAAATATAAAAAGAGATCAACAGTGCCTGAGGGTATCCTTCTTTTTAACTACTGTAAAGGGGTCAACTTAATTAACTTTCTACACAATTTAAACCTGTTTTCTCAAATGTTATACAATTTCAGGTAAGCACATGATCTATTATAGCCCAAAAAAGCTCAATTTATTTCAGTATTCAAGACACTCTTCTGACATGGTCTAACTAAAATCCTGAAATACATACAAATTATGACTGCCTTTATGCACAGGGAATGACTAATACTTCCTCAGTTATTTCTCTTTCCAAACACTCAAAGAACTTTTCTCCCTAAACAACTACTTGTTCTCCAACTACTAAAGAACTACTTGTTCTCCACCTTCTAGACTGTGTGGAAGCCTCACAGTAAAAAACACTTCAATAAACACAAGAATTTCTGCTGAAGACTAAACTGTGAAGTTGACTCAGATGATGAACTACTGACCCCATCTCACATATTGACTAATGGATGTATTTACCCTCAAAGTCTTTATTTTGAGGTCGTATTATAAGGTCACTTGATAAATGTTGCTTTTTCACACCTACTGAGCAACTGACTAGTCCCAACAGACAGTGCTGATATATCTAAAATTACAGATCATAACTGCCTTCTGTGCATGAGGAAAAACCCAAGGGAAAGAGTGGGGAACAGAAAATATCCAAGTTCCCACTTGTCAAGATTTCCTTGTGTTGTTTTCACCCCCTCTGCTACAAAACAAGCACAAGAGATTGAACACAAACAACAGTTTGCATTTCAGCTGAGGTGCTGCACCACAGCTCCCATGCATGGCAAAGCAGTGGTGTTGGCAAGGTCAGCGTTCTTATCTTGTGATTCCAGACTCTCTTACCTTGTTATGTTGGAGAGGGGTGCTTATTTTGGCTGGGGTAGAGTTAACTTTCTTCACAGTTGCTATTATGGGGCTCTGTTTTGAAACGGTGCTGATCACAGTGTTGATAATATAGAGATGGTTCTGTTATTGCTGAGCAGTGCTTGCACAGAGCCAGGGCCTTTTCTGCTATTTGTACTGGCACTCTGGCAAGGAGACTGGGGATACACGGGAAATTAGGAGAAGACACAGCTGGGACAGGTGACCCAAACTGACCAAAGGGATATTCCAGACCATATGACATCATCTCCTCAAATAAAGTGGAGGGAAGAAGGAGGAAGGGGGGATGCTTGGAGTTACCCTGTTTGTCTTCCCAAGAAACTGTTTTGCATGATGCAGACCTGCTTTCCTGGGGATGGCTGAACACTTGTCTACCCACAGGAAGCAGTGTAAGAATTCCTTGCTTTTACTTGCATTTCAGCCATACAGGACTGAAAAGCCAGGCTCTGACCTTGAAGAGTTCCTTCTTCACGTACAATGCATCCTAAGCAACAAGGAATACCAAAGGACTTCAGCTTCACTTCTGTCAATATACATATATTAATTCAGTGGAAAAATTTCTCACTGAATCTGAAAATAAACACAATTGAGGCAGTGCTGTGGTCTTGTGTTTTCCCTTTCCCGTCGCTAATGTAAGGTAGTGAGCATCTCTAGCAAAGCTGTTTGTTATCTCTGCTTTCCTTGAGGTCACATCTCAGATGTTGAGCTGTTTCAACTGTTGTGAGTTGAACAGGGAATGAGAGCACTTGTCAGGTGTCACACGACATAATGATCTTAAGGAACAGCGTTCAGCTTAAACTCTTTGAGACATCATGCAATGCAGCCATTAATGCTTGATGGTATCTTACTCCACTCTGCTCACTTATGGTGAGACACCAGGATATCAGAGAATCAAAGAAGCATCATCAGAACTTGTGCTGCCATGATCCAGTCCCACTGAGGTCCAAATTACAAGGAGAAAAGTTAAAGTAAGGTAAGACAGTCCTGCATGGCTAGGTCTCAGTTTTCACAGGCAGTGCCTGCATCACACTGACTTTCAGAGTTAGTTTCAGTTTAAGAGACCCAGAAAAGTAACTAAAGCAAACTGAGGGAATTTTGCTGCTTGCCCATGACTTCTACTTTTTTCATCAGAAAGCTGTAATCGCGTTCATGGTTGGAGAGACTGCCTTGGTGGGAATCAAAAGCTGCTGTGGTGGCAAAGAGGCCATCTGCAGCCCCTGACACAGAACAATGGCCCTCCTCACGGCTCTCACACTCCCCAGCCTTTGACCATGCTGTTCTCCCATACAGCCTGCTGATAAAACAAACACAGCTCATCTGACACCCTGGAGCTGTAAATATGTCTCCTTCCAACAACCAAACCTCCTATATACTAGGATCACTGAGGATGACTGAGAGGTCACCTAAGCTGCACCTGACGCCAGCTTTGAGGAGGAGATAGTCCTCATGGCTGACCATGACAAAGCAAACTGAAACAGACTGGCCAGCCATGGTCTGAATGAAATAGTTGCCTGAAGGGAAAGCAAAACCACACAAGGCCACATAACTAAATATGTAACAAATTATGTGTAAGCAAGCTAAGTTGCACCGGCAGTTTTGAAACAGCCACTCTTAATACTGGAGGGCTAAATTTCCTTGTGTTAAAAAATATTTTTTCAAGCATCTTTGCTGGATACAGATTAGGTAGAAATTTTAATTTCAAGAGATCCCCAAGTATACTTATTACCAGTTTAGGGGATCTCCCATGGGACAGAAAAAAGAGGTCCATTCAGCTCAACTCACTTCACACGTTAAGACCACATCCCTTTAACTGGGTCACATGACCCAACGTGGGAGAGTCCCCTCTCTTCTCCTCCTCCCACCATGGAACTGGAAATTGATTTGGTTTGCAATTTTAGCTGGGAAGAGATGCTCATAACTGGGGAGGGGAGTCAGAGAAAACACACACAGTTAGTCTTCTATTAGGATGTGGACCTTGAGTCTGTGACACAGGACATCCTGTAATTCACAGGACAAGAAGCAACACTGAATATATTAACATATGTATTATGATAATCTCATCTACCCTGTAAATTAGGACAGCAAATCTGACATGATTTGTGCACAGAACTGCCTAGGACAGATTTCAATATTCAGCTAAAATGAAAGGGCAGATATCACCTGGATCTGATGGTGAGTTACATGGCTATCCTGTGGAGAAAAAAAAAAACCAAAACCAACCAAGAGAGCCCTTTTTTGTTTCATAAAGATAAACAGTCAGGAGTTTGTCCCAATTTAATGTACAGTCCATGCTCACTGGAAGGGCAGGGTCCCCAGTGTCCTGCCCAGATCACGGTTCAGAAGGAAGAATCCTGCTTCCCTTACTACCCAAAGCCATTTTTTTCTGCCCCACATTCAAGTGAAAACAAGGCCTAGATCTTACAAGTTAATCAGATCACAGCTTGTAATAAGTACAGGGCTGAACAGAACCCCTCCTCACAGGAAACTCAGCTGTGACCTACTTGAGCCTACATGAAGTTATACCCTATGTGTGGCAAAGTGGTACCCATTCACACATCTGCTGATAAGAGAAATATAGATGAGGAAAAGCAGGAGTGCCAAGAAAGCCTTTGCCCAGGTCCCACATGCTTCAGCACACTACATTCTTCTTTTCCTTTTTCCTGCATTTGTTTAATGTTGCATAGGATTTTTACCTTAACAGCTGAAACAGGGCAGCCCAGTTGGCAGACTGGTGCTTTGCCCGGGAGAGGAGCTGTGGCTGCAAACATGGCCAAACACTTCTCTTTCCTGTCACCAAAATCTGAGTCCCACACTGGCCTCAGCAGATGGCGAACAGCTCTTGTACATGAGCTGTTGGCCAGGCTCAGACTCTCCCAGAGCAACTCCTCTCTCTGCCGCAAGCTCCTGCAAACCGCATCTCCTGCCCACCGTACCAAGGCTGGACCACACCAAGATAAACGTGAGCTTCACTGAGCCAGCACAGTCATCCAACCAAGAGGCATCATTTTCCTCCTAAGGTTTTGGGTATTGTCAAAACCAAAGACAACTCCTAGGTGATGTTGCTCTTCCTAAGAAAGGTAACCCACGCCCATGACGGACAGACCTACTCTAAGGAGACTTCTGTCACTCTTCCCAAGAATTCACGATCCCATGTGAACACAATGGCCACTTCACAGTGCTTGCAAGAAATGGCTCTCCCTCCATCCCATCTCCTTGCCCAGGAAATTGCAAAAACCTGCTCCCCTCCCCATAAAGGAGGGGAGCCTTCTACAACCAGAGACTGATCCTCGCACAGGTAAGTAGTTGCCTATCTATTTTTCAAGGTCTTGTCTCACATGGTCTTTCCCCTGACTCTGAATCACATCCCGTGCGGCTGAGCTAGGGCAGGGGATGACTGAGAGCTGCCAGTGCTGTAATGGCCACGGGGCAGTGGTCAATCACAAGCCTCTGTTCCCCAGTTCCTCTTCTGCCACACCAGATAAAGAGCATACGTGGCCACCCAAACACTAGTTTCCCTCACTTGCACACTGTTTTCTTTCCTAATGCTTTTTCCTTTAGAAAATACACTTAAAAAAACAGACCAGAAGCAGGAGAGCAGAATGCTCTACTGCCTGAGGGCACACAGAGCAAACTGGTGATTTGCCTCTAGAAGTAAAATGTTCCATTAACAAAAATACATTTCTTGAGACCTGATTGACCATTTGTTAAAACACTGGGCCAATTCCACAGGTTTCTGGAGATTTGTGTCCCATTATATCAGTAATACCTCTAATGCTTACTCCTAGCATAAGGCCCTGGCCAGGAGAATTCAGGTAAATTGGGCTAACCCCTCTGAAGTAAAGAGCAGGACGAGAATCTTTCTCTTGCATTTTGCATAATGGAGAAAGCTGTGGGTATGAGTAGGCCATTTAATGAACTTCATCATTCTAATTTCCACAGTACAACAACTGGCTAATCATTGCTGACACTTTCTAGACAAGGTATTGGTAATTCTATGCAAATAGATGCATTGATATAATAATAAAAATATATGTAGCACAAATCCAAAAATATGTGATAGATGTCCTTCAAGAGCACATATGTTATTAGAAATATAAAAGGTCCATCACCTCAGGCTTTCTTCACCATGCCAACCTGTACTCCATTCTGTTTGAGTACTGTTTTCCATATTTTTCAGTTTTTATAGCAGTATTTCCTTATACTATTTCTGCAGGAGAGTCATTGTAGACTGCTACAATTAATTCTTTGGCATATACAAACCTGCCTTTTTTAAAGCACAGTTCTAAGTTCAGCAGTGAAAAGGTAATAGGTTACTGAAAAAAGTCAAACCAAGCAAAAGTAGAAAAACATCTTAGACACCAATGGTTAACACAGGCTAAAGAGTATTTTCCATGACCTTTGCATTGACAGCAGGCTGTACAAACTTCCATTGTCTAAGAAACAGAAAATGTTTTGCATATTTGGAGCATAAATATTTGTATGAAACGTACACCATTCTGCACCTTATCTTGTGTATCCAGTTTATAAGCTAACGCAACACAGAAGGAATTAAATCTACAACAGGTTGCACTTATATTTGGTGGCGGGGAAGACTTTTTTTGATGCTTCCAAGCAATTCTGCGAAATTAACCACTTCCCACTTATTTTAACTTTATTACATGATATGACACTATCATAGCATTTCTGAACACAATGTTGTTTCAGGGCAAGATGAAAAAATATGGAGCTAATACTGTTTTATCAGCTCCATTATTTTTCTCTCTTTTTATCAACTGTAGGCAGCCAGCCTAGTGGATACACTGCAATGCCAAATCCACAATGCCTACAACTAAGAATTAAAATGTGATTTACCTCAGGACAAGCTGCCTCACAGTCAATGGTTTCAAAACTTTTCAAAAACTTTAAAAATTCTATATTAACATTAAAAAAAAGATGGCATTCCTATAAATTTTGAAGGGCTTATAAAAGCAGGCCTGGCAGCTGACAGCTAGAGCTCCTTCAAGACAGAGGTCTAACTGCCATTATGTTTTTGATTCTCACACCTAGGAGATTACCTTACTAAAACAAAAAAGGTGCCAAACATAACCACACTACTCTGCTTTCAGTGGTTTCAGCAGACAAGCTCACATAGAAATCAACATTTTGGTTCAAAACAATAATAATATTCATTTAGAAATTTAGAGGAATGTATAAGGCACCCTTTCATTAAGGACTAAATGCAGAGACAAATATGATCATTTCACAATAAAAAGTAATTTCACAATAAATAAAACACATAAAATAAACCCCAGAGAAACATGAAGAGTATCAGAGGAAAGGCTGATAGCAAATGGGCTCTTTCCTTCTGCAGTCCCCTTATAATCCATGAAATGGCTATGAGCGCCTCCCTCTCCAGGAGCTACCTCCCCACCTAGAAGAGCAGTACCCAGCAAACAAGACCAGGACACCTAAAGGGCCTCTTCTGCACAGGTGACACGATCCGAGCAGCAAAGCTGCTGTGCCAGAAAGAAGAGCATGTGCTTTCTGATAGCCCAAAATACTCTAAACATTTATATAACAGCAGTAAATAAGAACCCATCTTCCAGTCTGCAAAGAGTTCTGATTAATTAAACAAAACTTCACCCTCTATCACAGGTGAGACAGTCAGATGAAGTATCAGAAATATGTACCCTAAAGTGAAAACAAATGCTCCAGAAGCAAGTACTTGCAAGATATCCTTTTTGTCTGCATTTCTACTACAGTCAGTTTTTCCACCTATAGAAGCCACAGTCTCACTTATTTGATTCATAAAACAACCATAAGTATTTCAGATTATCATTTGTCACAGTGAGGTACTCATCTGTCATTTCAAGCACGGAGCTCATGGCCATGCCTGTACTAGAAGCTTAGTTTACAGCTCAAATAATGACCTGTTCCAGCTTACAGGGGTGCAGAAAGGAAGCCTGTGAAAAGCACCATGCAAGTCTCGTCCCCTACTCCATGAGCAGCAGGTGTGCTGTATCACAGCACGAGGTTATGCAAGAGCATTCAGCGCCGAGAAAGGATAACCCGATGTGGGATCGAAAGCAGGAGGAATTAGTAGGATGACTGAACTCACACAGAAAGCAAATTTTGCCTTGAGATGAGGCTGAAAAGTTTTAGCAAAGCACAGTGGTCACATAGAAGTACGTCTCAGAGAAGAAAGTCACATAAACAAGGAAATACTCAGCAATGTTGGCTTTCAAATTGATTTGGCAGCCTGGGCCACAACCCCTTGTATGACACCGATTAGAGCAATTTTAAGCAGAGGTTGAAAAGGCAACTTTTGTCATTGCTCCCGCTTACAGCTGCTGGGACACCTGTGCGCCGAGGCAGCAGTGCCCGCGCTCTCACGGCGGCGGCTGCGGGCTGGGCTCCGCGCTGCGGGCTGGGCTCCGCGCTCCGGGCTGGGCTCCGCGCTCCGGGCTGGGCTCCGCGCTGCGGGCTGGGCTCCGCGCTCCGGGCTGGGCTCCGCGCTGCGGGCTGGGCTCCGCGCTCCGGGCTGGGCTCCGCGCTGCGGGCTGGGCTCCGCGCTCCGGGCTGGGCTCCGTGCTCCGGCTGCCCCCGGAGCTGTCCCCGCGGCGGAGCAATGAACTGCGCCGCTCCCTCAGCTCGGCAGCTCCGGCTCTGCCCTACCTGGGTGTCCCGGCCGCCGTCGCGGAAGGAGCCCTGGCGCCGGCGGCGTGGAGGGATGCGGAAGGACGGAGGGAGGGAGCGAGAGAGGCACCGCACTGCCTCGCTCCGGCCCGGGAAAGCACCTCCTCCTCGTCCTCCTGCTCCCGCCGAGCGCGGCTCCCCGCGGGCAGCGGCGGAGGGAGCGGCGGGCGCGGGGGCGGGCGCTGCGCGGGGCGGCGCTGTCCGGGTCCCCTCCGCGCTCGGGGCAGGTGCGGCACGGCGAGAAGCTGAACGGAGGTGTCCCACATCCAACTGACTCGTCGGGAGTTGCCTGGAATCGTGTCCGTGAAGTACGAGAAAAAGGCAAATCACATAACTCGGAACTGGTTTCAAACTCTCTCCCAAAATCTAGGTTTTTGGCCCCAGCTGGCTTTAAATTGTGTGAAAGCTGTGCTTCGGACATTGCTCATACCAAGCCACGGTGAGAGTGAGTGCTCGCAGGGCTCCGGGCTGGGTCGTGCTGTGGCGATGGGCACAGCATTCCCCCACCCCGAGTGGGCTGTGCACCCCGGGCTGCTCCTCATTAATGCCCATCGCAGATCGGCTCATGTCCCAGTGACCCCCGGGGTTACAGTGCTTTCCTTCGCAAGTAACCATGCATAACAGTTGCATCGAGCCAGCCCAAACCTACAGCCAGAATAACTGAAGTGGTTTTTTTGCACCCATCAGGGGCCTGTGTTGAACTTCAGAGTTCAGGGTCTGTACAGAGATGGCGCGCAGGCTCTCTTCTTTGCCTTCTTTCCTTCTCTTAGCCCGGTCTGACCTATAGAAACTGTCACTACAAAACCACATACAGAGAAAAAGATCTTGTAAAGTTCATCTCTCACATTTCGGTCAGTCTAGAGGAAAGCAAGCAGGGTCTATGCTGTTTGCAAGACAGTTGTTTAGTTGTGACTGGTGTGTGATAGCTGTATCAACACAGATGTCTTGCTGTTCAGCTCAGAGGAAATTACTTTGAGCCTTTGTTTTCACTTGAGGGATTTTCTCCTACTTATTTTGGTGCTGTGGCCATGTCTCCCATGTCTGTCACACTATTGCTGAGACCTGGGAGTTGCAGGGCTGAATGCCTGCTATGTGGGGCCTCTCTGTTATAAACACATGGGCAGTCTCTGTGCAGCCACTTCATGATGACCAGTGCCACCAGCCCATCTCACCACACTCCCTTCCTTCCATATCCACACATTTGTCGCAGACACATCGTCCACGCAGACCTTCTTAGCCACTGTCACTGCCACCATCAATTTTGCAAAACAGGCAACTATTGTTTCATTTTTCAAGTGATGGCAGCTACAGCTTTCCTCATCCTGTCTGCTGCTGCTGTGGCACAGGGACAGGGCAGTAATACTGAACAGTTCCTTAAAGGAGGAACTTGAAATAGCGTTGCCCCATACAGTGCCCTTTCTGAGCTCTAGAAAGGAGCGTCGTCCAGCAGAGAACTAGATTATGTGTTATGCTACAATGTGACTTAACCAGCAGCAGCTACATTCCTCCTGAGGCTTCACTCCAGAGCTGCAGCAGCAGCGAAGTGACAGCAAGGCACACCGCTATGGTCCAAAGCATGTGGCTATTGCCATGCTGAAGGTGTTCTTCTTACAACTACTGATCAAGGGTTAACTACTTTGATGTTAATTAATCAGCTAACAGAGCATTTGTGGTGGACATGTGGATCACAAATTTGCTTGCAAACTTTACGGGGTTTGCAGTTCTCAGTTCTAAAAACGCTCTCTCTTCCCATATTCTTCTACCACAATGGCAGACAAAGGACGTCATGAGGACAATGGGATCAAAGCAACTACAGGATGACACTGCTTCTGAGGATTTTGCCTTACTGCAATGGAAGGAATAGTGGTGAAGAGTTCTTGTGGCAAACTGCCCCTCTTGAGAAGGAAGTCTCCACTTTGGGAAAGACAAAGACTTATGAAATGTCAGGCACACGTGTAGTGCAAAGTACCAAAAAGAGAAAGACAAATACAGAAGCTGGATGGCAACTTTAATAGTCCACCTTTTCCGGCAGTTTTTCACCTGTTGATGCTTCATCATCTCATGGTTCATGCCCATTCTCTCTTTGAAGCCAGTGTTGCTCTTTTGAGTGAGCTCTTGAGTTCAAAAAGCTACTCTCTGCAATCGTCCTAGTGAGAGAGAGGCATCTCTACCAGTCCCTTGATCACAGAGAGGCTCTTCCTCTTTTTCCTTTTTATGCCTGTCAAACCCCCTTTGTCCCTTCATTTCTCAGAGGCTTCTGTCAATTCAGTCACCAAGCATTTTCTTTGTTTATTTCTCTTCCCTCACTTGCTGTGGGCAGAGATAACAGATGAGTGTTTTTTCAGTCTTAGGAGGGAGCCCTGTGAATGAGAGAAAAATTGCAGTCCTTCTTCATTGTCTGGTTTCCCTATCAGCAAATGTGCTGGTTTTTCCTTTCTCCAGAGCTTTGTTTGGCCCAGTTTTGAGAGGTTTTGGGAGTGGTAATTCCATTGTACCACTGAAAGAAACGGAACAGTGTAATACAGACCTACCATAAAATATTCTTTCTTGCAGTCAATATTGTTGTCTTGAAGGTGGATGGAGAGCCCAGCAAATAACTGAAAGCCACAGAGACAGTATTTGAATATAGCTTGGTTAGGAGAAGAGAAATCAGGTAGCAGAGAAGCCATGGGCTCTCTGACAGACCAGCTTCTAAAGTGGATTGCTGGTGGACACTTAGAGCATGTTTTGGGGAGATTTTTGACTGAGGGCATTGAGTGGGTGCATCCTGATGTAATATTTCATTACACAATCACAGTGTAAAAGAAAAAGAAACTGGGGGAATAGTTTATTAAACAGTCAGGTTATTGACATACCAGGACTTGGACTCATAAGACTTTGCAATGAACACTAATACAGTTATTGATTTAATGAACAAAAGGTAAAAGAAGTATATATCAGGCTGTATATTAGCCTTCAAAAATCCATGTAGACACCTCTCTAAAGCTGCCAGATCCATAAACTTGCAAAAGAGTTTGTGAAATTTCTTTAATAAGTGGTGAGCCTGTGTGACCACAATGTTTGGTAAAATCATATAACCACACATATTTGTCAAACTTTTATTTCCTCTTTCTCTGTGCTATGGCGCAATGTTGCAGTGCAACTTGCCAACAACCAAGGGAATTAGTTATTCAAAACAGGTCCTTGTCTTCAGCACAGTGCAACCTGATTTGAGTGGTGGCTTGATGTGCTAATGTAATAACATGACAGGAAAGTAACATAAGTATATAACATGGAAGAGAACATAAAGAGTCTTCATTTATTTGTACATTTTACCTGACGTACGGGGTCAGCACAGTAGTACTAGGGAGCACACTGAAATTCTTTCCCAGTAGTGGTACAAGGAACAGCTATCTAAAAAGACAAGGATGTGGACTAGATGTTGGGCTGCTCAGCTATGATGATTTTCAGCTTGTGCCCTCTGAGTCTCTAGATACTTCTCAGAGGAACCATAGGAGGTAACCAAGAAAGGCCACAGTAGGATCCACTCTCTAAGGATCTTTAGATCTGAAACCCACTGCCCTGCCAACTCATGGAGGCAGTGTGGACTATCTGAAGCGTGCAGCTACCAGGAGACATGGGCAAAAACTCTGGCTAGGTGATCCTGCAGGGCAACCTCAGACAGTGTGATAGCATCATGTGTGGTTTAGCACGTGCTGCTGCTAAGGAAACAGTAAATCTGCTTGAAGAGCCACCTATTAGAGCTCAAAAGCAAGTTTAGCCTTCAGATACAGGTGGTAAAGCAAAATTTAACCAATTAATATGAGTGCTCTGTGAACAGGATCTGAGCTCTGCAAAACCGGAATTTCGCATCTGACTTCAGCGGAGTTGCACCAAGTTTAGAGGAAAAATGCTGAAAGGAGATTTTGTGTCAAGATGGGGTCCTGTTTAGCTAGAATATACTATGGAAAAGTAGGTGTCAATGTGTAATTTTAGCTTTTATGTAAAGTGTTATGTAAGACTGCGTAAGGTTAGAACACAGAGTAAAACTGCAAACAACTTTTCTCTCTCAGGAGACAAGGATATTTTATCTCCATTTCTGAGAGGTTTGTATCACTGTGTATATAACCATATTACACTGATTTAACTAGAAGAAGCAACTGAACCACATTGATTAGAAGGCTATCACGCCAAATCCCCAAGAGAACTTCAGATTCTGATTGAGGCAACATTATTGTAGAAACATTCCTAGTTAAATTATTCTGAATTTACATGTAGGTCAGACTATGGTTTTGCTTATGGAGCTTTAGTGTATTTGGGATTCCCTAACACAATTGCAAAATAAAATATATCATACATCTGGTTGACTATATAAGCCCACTTCAACAAATGCAATCAATAATATGACAGTAGCCTTCAGTCCAAGCATTATGCCACAGGACCTTAATTTATGCCCTTATCAGGCTGGCACCCCAGCAATGATAATTCAGAGTAAATCCACTGCGACAATAACCTACATGAACTTATTTTAGAGTGAATTTGATATCCTACGCTCACTCTAAAACCCATTTTTCCAGTCTTCATTGACAGACAATAATGTTACAAACTCTCAAAAGAGTTGTAGCAAGTAGCATTTGTTTTTTTATTAAGGAATTCCTAGCTTCATGTTGGAAGGTTTTACTTAACTGATGATCACTGTTCAAGTTATATTTACCAAGTAAATAAAGTAGGGACAGAAATTTAAACTTTTTTCCCCCCTAATTCAACCCCTGTGAATTTGCATTGCTGTGAGCAAAACTGAGTGGAAATGAATGTTGCATCCTTTGCAATGTCATGCTCACAGCTATGGTCTTGCTGAAAACAATTGCCTTCATTGTTTCTAAAAGCTCTTAATATTGAAGTATAGCGACAGTTAGGGACCCTCAAGTGACATAAAGAGGGCATTTCCACTTCATACTTAATTTCTGTTTCCTTGCAACCTCCTGAAGCTGCAGTCCAATATTCTAAAAGTTTTTCAGGTCCAACATGGTCTGCAAATATGGTGTTTAATAGGTGAATGTGTAAACACAGGTGCATGTGTAGACACAGAGATACACACACACACTATTTGTTATACATCTGATGAAGGACAAGTTAAAACAACGCAATATGGTTCATCACTCTGAACTGCAGAAATATGGCAATACTAACAGAGCATAACCCTAGTCTTCCCAAATTAATACCCCTCTATGCTTCATTGCACTTCATCATAAATCAAATATTTTCAGAATACTGTTTAGCTATCACTTAATTGTTCGGAAGAAAATCAATTGTCAACCACTAAAAGATTTTTTTTCTTAAAAAAAAAAAAATTACAGTCCTTGGGCAAACCTTAACGTTTTTCTCAAAATTTTCTTGCCAAAATGCTTATGAGAAAGGAAGAAGTCTTTAAGTCCCTTGCCTCATGTGTTTCTTTGTTCTAATACCCAGACATGTCACTAGTAGGAGATGCCTGTGCCATGACTACAAGTGGGCTGACGCATTACTATCTACCCTCACATTTGGCTTGCAAACAATACCAGGAACTGAGCCCATAGAAAATATCTCACTCTTGCCAGCCTGCCACATTGTTTGAGCTGGGAAATTGAGACAAACTGCTACATTCTTGGTTAAAAATAAGAGGCCTTTGAATTTTCCCTCTACTCTGAACTTTCCACTAAGGGTTGACTTTTGTCATTTTGGCACATCTGAGGTCTGAATATAGCATAACTTTTATGTAGGGCTTTCTGTACTTAAAGAATTGTGCAGCAGTGGAACAGGTTCAGATCTGTTAATAAAGGAGGTGCAAAATGTGTCTTATTGAACCAGACACCAGTGTCCTACTGTGCCCTAATGTGCAGGTTTGGTTGTGATGGGGACAAGATGCCTGAGCTGAAGACAGCTCCCTTCTCCTGAAAGAAGCCTATATGTGGCTCATATTTAGCCCTAGAGCACCACTGACTTCAGCCACACCTGGGCTGAATCTGTCCCATATATTCTTTTGATTTTGCATCCTCCGTAAATCCCTCATGAGTGACTCAGCCTTTCCACCAAGCAACAGAGGCATTTAGAAGGTCACAGCTCACTCCAAAGACTGTTTCAAGCTGAAAATTATAAAATCAGTTCAACTGCATGTGTACAAAGTACAATACTGCAAGAGACCAGGAATTTTTACAGAGAAGGATTCCTACAGAAGGTAATTTCTAATAAAATGTACATGTTCTGCTGTGCTTATTGTTGTGAGCTTATAGATTTTCAGTGATGCTAACTACATGTTCAGATATTATTTCTCCTTTTTAAATTTGGTAGAGAAATATAATTGTTTAAAAGTATTTAAAGATTTGTATCCTACCTACCAAAAAGGTAGAATAGTTCTACTGCTATTTTACTTACCATATAATAATACCTCAGCATAGCATTTTGATTGAAGTAAAATACATTTATATATATGTATAAATAACCAGAGAAATACATGTCAGTGAACCATTGCAACATGGTATGTGTACTGATACACCCACAATTATTACATACATTAACAAAACTCAACACTGAATCTTGTAATTTTGCAACTTACCTGAATTGCAAAGGGACCTGAGGGATCCTGATGCTACAAGCTTTTAATTCCCACTGATAATACGAAAAAACAAGGAGTATAAGATCAGTTTCTGGTTATAGCAGACCATCAATGCATTGCTGTTTAATGTATTGTTTGCACTGGGAATGTTCAGACTGTGTAGAATTGCAACTCGAATGTGGAGAAAGCTGGAAAACATATTTGTGGGGCACTGTTCTTTGACTTGCATAGCTCTTCCTCCCCAATGTTTACCTGTGTTGCTCTCTGAAACCACATCTGGTTTCATCTGGTTGAGCCAAACAAAGACCTCCCAACCTATACTGAAGGAATTACTATTTCCTTGGCCGTTTTAAGGTTCTGTCTCCTAAATTTCTCTGAGTGTGTATTCATTTTTCTTCACTGTGACAGACATGTTCTGACTAGTCTCCATAAGGCCTCGGCTTGAACAGTTGCATAAATATTTCCAGCCAGACTTTTCTCTTAATTTTTATTCAGCAGCTGATGAACCTGTAGTTACTGTAGAAATTCCTCCTAGTCTTTCAAGTCCCTTGCCTTTGTTGCCTTAGACTTCTGTTAATTGCGACCTTATTTTATGGCAGTTCAGTCCAGATATTTTCTTTCTGCCATTACTGTATTTCATTAAATATTTCTTTTTTTGACATAACCACTAACATAAATGATAAATGCAGTCAGTCCTTAATCCAGTTACACAAATCAGCCCCTATAGCCAGAGCAGTTTCCTGTAAGTACAGTCATTGCTATTGCTCTTCAGTTTCTTTCCCGACTTTCCTGCATCATCACACTGATTTCCATATAACACCATGTCAGTCACTTTACTGAAATCTATATGGATTTGCTTTATTGCAATTTATTTTTATAAAAACATTGTGTATTTTAGAAAAGAAAAATTCTAAGTTCATTTGGCACAATCTATCTTTGGTAACTATGTCTCCAATTTTTATCTGCTTTCATATCTCTGTTTCTTTCACAAAATGTTGAGTCGTCCTTGTAGACAACAGAAATCATCATAATGCACTTTTGTGGATGACTCTTTTCCTTATATACTGCTACTTCAGTTTTTATTTATTTTATTTTTTTATTTTATTTATTTTATTTATTTATTATTCTTTTAATCATATGGTATTGTTGTCTGTTTTAGTAAAGACTTTACCACTGGATTTATTATCTCTGCTACTGGGCCTCCCTGACAGCTGAGCTCTTTCCCTTTCAGTTCCACCTTGCATACAATTTCTCTTTCCACACCTATTCCCATGAATATCTGTGTACTGTGACATTATCATTACTCATACTGAGCCAAATAATCAGGTAGTTTGGGGTGGGACCTAGATTACCTTTAATTGCAACCACATCCATGATTCGTAAGGCATCCACTCGTTTTTTGTTGTTTACATGGACAATGTACCTTTTACTATTTGCTTAAATTCCTTTTGCAGCCTCCTCCTAGGCTTGACTTTTGACATTTTCACATGCCTTTTGTCTGGCAAGATATTTTTTCATTTTGTGTTCCTTGTAGACTCACTCTTTACTTTATAAAGTTCAGGGTTTCTCAGTTAATTGTGAATGGAGCTATTTCCATAATTTTCCCCTTTGCTGAAGATAATTTCTGGAACACTTAAGGCTTAAAGGAACTCCAGTTCCTTTCTACAGTTATTGGATTGAACCATTCCAGCTCATTATGTGCTCATACTTCAAATCAGCTGGGTAGCACCAATATTTTTAAATTAATATTTCAGATAGTTATATTCTGCAGAGCTTGGCTTCCCCTTGAGTAGTTCTATTAGGTGTAGTAGTGACAAACGAAGCACTTAATAGAAGCTCCTGCACAGCCCACTCTTGTGTTCCATTGTGATTTCTAAACAATATTTTCCCAATTTACCTCTCATTCACAAACTCTATAATATTCTTGCAGTGGGAAATCTAATGATGGATCTTCTTGCGGACTTCAGCATAAAGGTATGCACTTAATTAGGCCCTGAGAAACGTGCTCTGGATAACAAATGAATTTTAATATTCTTTTGGTTTCCCTGCAGGGCCTTTCCCTTTCTTCATCCTCACTGACAGAGGCCACAATGGCTAACTCTCCCTGAGGTTAGCTGGTTTATTTGAGCAGCAGGAGACCACAGAGGCAATGTTTTACTCAGTCCTATGAATTGTTATTTTACCACTGTTGGGTAAAATCAGCCCTCATTTGAAATATTAAAAAAATTACCACACAAGAATCCAAAAGGAAAAAAAATCACACTGTGATAAATAATACTGATTTTGAAGAAAAGAAGATCAGTATGAGTTGGGACTGGTTACACCATAGGATTTACTTCATGGCATCCTCCAAATACAGGGAACTTTTTCCACTGTGGAATGTGCAGGGCGTCCTCTCCAAGTGCTCCCAAAATGTGGGCAGGAAAATGTCAGTGCAGAGGCCAGAGCACACACACACTCCTGTGCTACCCTCCCACTGCACAGGTATGGCAAGAGCTGTCCCACGAGAAACTCTGCACACACATTTGTACCCTCTCCGAGACACCTCCTCACGAGTGAGCCCTGAGCCACCAAAGGCATGAGCGAGGTCTCTTGACCTCAAGTCCTCTGAAAGAAAGTGGCGATAGTCCTGATGCACCATCTTCTCTCTGAGAAGGCTGTGGTTATGCGCTCAATTCCAACACAGGCACATCGTCACTAGATGGCGATGGATACCTTCGAAACTGTGCAAAAATAGCCAAATGCTTTCTCAAAAGAGAACGGGGAAGAAAGGAAAAAAAGAGCAAAAGCTGCATTAGAGTGTAGTTTTAAATAATACAGTGATATGACACTTCTCAAATAACATATTCTCATTTTCTCTCAAAACTCAAGTACCAAGGTAATATCTCAAGCTTCTTTGGTAATTCTTTTGTTTGCATGCAGTGTTTTGGTTACTCTGACCACCTTTAAAACTGGTCACACATCTTCCTTTCTTGATTGCAAATCTTAATTACTTTTGTCAGTATTAGCATACCGTCTTCAGGCAGAAGCAGAGTCCTGTTAAATACAAGCCATTAATAAATCAATTGAGCATAAACCTAATTTAATTGCAAAGTTTTGTCTATGCAATGTGTATATCCTGTCTCTCTTATTCAGTAACAAATTTTCCTGCAAATCTAAGCAAAAAGACATTTAAAACCTACTAGCTTTTCCAGTATGCAGCATTTCAAACTTTCAACACATTCGCTGACTTTTCAATTACTTTGCATTCTGAAGATTTGGTGCTTTTTCCTGCTAAAAAAAAAGTGCAGAGGGAAAACTGTTTTAAAAACTTAGTGAGTGCAAAGTCTTTTTCCTTCCAGCATTGGCTTGTTAATAAAGGCGTGTTGGGAGAGTTCTCAGGGAATTTAAGAACTTTTTTTTGAATGACAGAAGATTGCTTCATATGGGTGGAGACATAAAAGGTTTCACTCAATGTTACCCAAGTGATAAAAATCACTGCGCTCTACAAATGAACATAAATCATGAATCTTCTTGGCAGCAGAAAATCCTTTCCCAATGTTCTGAGACACTTCAATTTCACCACAGCATTTCAAGTAAGTTGAGCTCAGCAGTTTTCTAAAGAGCAACTAAGTTATTTACAAGTAATTGATAAACATTAAATACTGGTAGCTAACTCCATGACAAAACTGAATTTTCCTTCCTTCCTTCCTTCCTTCCTTCCTTCCTTCCTTCCTTCCTTCCTTCCTTCCTTCCTTCCTTCCTTCCTTCCTTCCTTCCTTCCTTCCTTCCTTCCTTCCTTCCTTCCTTCCTCCCTCCCTCCCTCCCTCCCTCCCTCTTTGCTTTTTTCTTCTTTCCTCTTTTTTCTCTTTTGTTTTTTTCTTTCTTCTCTTCTCTTCTCTTCTCTTCTCTTCTCTTCTCTTCTCTTCTCTTCTCTTCTCTTCTCTTCTCTTCTCTTCTCTTTTCTCTTCTCTCTTCTCTTCTCTTCTCTTCTCTTCTCTTCTCTTCTCTTCTCTTCTCTTCTCTTCTCTTCTCTTCTCTTCTCCTCTCTTTTTTTCTTTCTTCTAACTTCTCAAAATATACTGTAAGCCACACTACAAAATTCCAGTCAATGCCTTAGAAATTGTTGTGTCTAAGTTAAAGTTGGCTAAGTTTCAGTTTGCTAAGTTAAAGTTTGTGAAGTGCTTTACTCTGTTTGGATGTTGTTTTTAAATTTGTGAAGTACCTTACTCTACCTAAATATTGTAAAGTTTGCAAAGAAAAGCTTGTTTGTTGTTGAAATTGATGATATTTTTGTTGTTTCTCCCATGCATCGCTCAGAGTGAATCAAACAACCTTCCCCCAAACACACCGAGGGGACCAGGGCACAACAGGTATTTCCAGTGATCCCAAAGGCAGTGGTTAGTAGCACAAAGTCTAGCTGGGAGTCAGTGCCTAATGCTGTACCCCACGGGTCGGAGCTGCTCACTGTCTTCACTAATGACCTGGATGATGGGGCTGAGAGTACTGTCAGCAAGTTTGCTGATTACACCACCCTGGGAGGAGTGGCTAAGACATCAAAGGGTCATGCTGCCATCCAGAGGGACCTCAGCTGGCTGGAGAACTTCATGAGCTTCATCCAGGAGAAGTGCCAAGCCCTGCAGCTGGGAAGGAACAACCCCTGCAGCACACACTGAGGGCCACCCAGCTGGAAGGCAGCTTGGCAGAAAAGGCACTGCGGGTCCTGGTGGACACCGTGTGGGAGATGAGGCAGCAACAAGTTCTTGCTGTGAAGAAGGTGAGTGGTATCCCAGCCTGTTTCAGACAAAGCATTGCCGGCAGACTGAGTGATAATTATTCCCTCCTACTCAGGAGGCCACATCCAGAGTCCTGTGTCGAGCTATGGGCTGCCCGGTGCAAGGGAGAACTAGACGTTGCAGAGAGAGGCCAGCAAAGGGCCACAAAAATGACAGGACTGAAGCCTTTCCTGATAAGAGAAGCTCTAGAGAGCTCAGAGTGTTTATCCCGGAGAACAGAAAGTATGGAAGGTCGATCTCATTAGTGCCTATAAATGCCTGAAGGAGTGTGCCAAGAGGAAAGAGCCAGCCTATTTCCAGTGACAGGGCCAGAGGCAATGGGCACAAACTGAAACACAGGAGGCTTCATTTGAACATCAGGAAACAATTTTTTTTTACTATGAGGATGAGTGTGCACTGGCACAGAATGCCCAGCAAGGTTGTGGAGTCTCCATGCTTGGAGATAGACAAAAGCCATCTGGACATGGTTGGCTGTGCTTGATCAGGGGACTTGAACCTGAGGACCTCCAGGTTGCCTCTAAACTCAGCCAGTCTGCAATTTTGTGATACGAAATATTTATTATAATGGTTAACTCTGATGATAATACTTGAAAAGGGTCATCAGTAAATTAATGATAAAAACAAAAAAAGTTTGAAGTACATGCTGTTCACACATTTTCTAGCCATGTGATATGGCATGAATATCAGCCTCATTAGGAATCTGATTGTTCAGCATCATGGAATGACTTCTGCTCCAGAGCACAAAATACATGTTTAAAGATGGTTGTGGTCCAAGTGTTAATACCTTTTTTTTCTGGGCAGAAAAAGAACAGACATATAAATTCATGTCAAAGAGCTACATTTTCTACTTGATACCAAAGATAGATGTACTTTCGACAGCAGAACCTAATTGGAATTTTGCCTGCCCTTCAGGCAGGCTTGAAACTTGATAAGGAGACCAATGTACTGGCTGTGGGTCTCGCATCCATGACACTGTCAGTAGAAAATACCTTTTTAAAATTATTTATAAAGACTTTTAAGTGTATTTGTGCACAGATGCCTTTACAAAGCTCACTGTTTTTTACAGTTTTTAAGGGACAGTTACTGAAGATGTGTGCAGAAATGCTGATTTGCATTTTTGAGTTTCCAAAGTCCAATCTAGAGAGGTAAATATGTTGTCTCACCACTGATGAGCCTGATATACCCAGGGATATCTTTTATAAATAACTGAAGTTACAATATTGGTTCTTTTAGTAGAACCAGATGAACGGTTCTGACTTTAATTCTGAAAGGGACATATTATGACAGGAACACACTTCTTCCACTCTGTATTCAATGTCTGCACACACCATACATTGTAATGATAAACAACATTTTATATTTTGTCAAAGGGGTAGCTAAGCACTGCCTAACACAAACGTGTGGGCCTGCTGAACACCTCCTTTGAGAAGTCTGGCAGGCAACAACCCTTCTGCAGGAAAATAAACAAAGCTGCTTAAAAACCAGTCTGGTTTTCCAGGTGTCAAGTTAAATATTTGCAACAAATGTTAACTTCCCACCATGCATCTGCCCATCTTCATGTAGTATTCCCCTCCAGGGATTGTCCTCCCAGGTGACAAGTGAAATCAAGGTTTCGGATTCTAACAGTTTCGACAGTTGCAAAGACAACAATTCAGCAAATCACAGCTATGAGAAACTAACCATAGGGCTGTCCATGCTAGAGAGCTCAAAGGCCAGCAAAGCAAGGCTCCTGGTGGCTTTTTTTCTAGGAACCACTTGTCAGAGGGATGTGTTTTGAATTATTTGAGTGACATGGGAGCCTTGCTCAGACTTCCTTTCCTTTGGAGAGGGTGCTCCTCATTTCTTCTCATCTCATAAGCTTAGAACCTGCCCCAAGTCAGACAAGAGAATCACCCATGCATGTCCTGAGATCTGGAAAATACTGCTGTGGAAAGGCTGCTTTTCACCTCCCTCTCCATGGAAAGGGAAAAGACAGCATGGATGCAAATTACAGCTGGTCACAAAAAACTCTGCAACAGATCTAATTTCACATGCAGAAGAATTTCTTTTGCTTTTATGAAACAGTGGAAAGGTTTCATTTTTGTGGCATTACTAACAATTTATACTATTTGCATTTAATCACCCAGGGGCCTCTGCTTGGGTGTGGTCTCACATCTGGCCAGTGCAAGCTTGGAATCTGATGACCAAGAAGGTCATGGGAGTCTGTTAATGACCTGATATTTAATTGGAGGCTTATGGTCCGAGCCTTGCTGCTCCTCAATTCCCAGAACATGAGAAGGGCACTTGCAGCACAAGAACGAATGAGAAAGCAGAATCATGGTTCTTGCTGTGCAAAGCACAGACTATGGTGACTATTAAGCAGTGACTCCCTTTGTTCATCTCTACTGCCCTTACTCTTTGTAAAAATAGCAAATGATTCAGCAGTTCTGAAACGTTTTTCTCATCTTCTTTCCCCTTTGTCCACACACACCTGGAGGGAGCTCATCTTGTGAGGAGCAAAAATTGTCGAGCGGCTGGCAACAATGTAATGGTGTCAGCAGGGGACAGAAAGCTGGAGCAGGAAATCTGGGGGAGAGACAGACCATAAAATGAACTGGGGGAAAAGGAAGAGAGAAGGAAGAGGAACAGAGGAGAGGCAGGATGCAGGCAGTGCACTGACCACTAAAGAGCTCTCAGAGCTGCTCATTACATCACAGAGGAGGCCCCTAAACATGACAGGAATCATTTTGGCAGCAGCTCCCAGGAGCCTGAGTCTCTTTCTGGTCCTGGTCCTTCCCTGCACTGCTCATCCACATCTCCTGGCAGAGCCCTTTGTCATAGGCCCTCTTCATACTCTGTCACACTCCCAGTTCCAGCCACCAGTAGCTGAAGTACAGAAAGGATTAAACTCCTCCTACTGCTATTATAAAAGCATGATTAATACAAGTGACCGAGGGTTTCTTGTGCCACTGACATTTGATCTGAGGACAGTTAAAGAAGATAGTTAAAGAAGAATAAGAAAGTTATATTATGTGGTCCTGCTATAACTGTTCTAATTTGGAATAAGCTTTCCTGCATAGGTTAAGACACACCAATTACCGAACTGTCAAGTGTCACTGAAAGCGTCAGTGTCATGGAAGATCCCTATTGTCAAAAACCTTTATATAGCAGTTTTCCTTGCCTTTTGGAGGACCCCAAGTTCTGTTGATAAAGTAACTGTTCTCACAGAATATATCTGGATTCCCTTAAAGCACTTGACTTTCTTTTTACCATATCATACATATATAAGAAAGAATGAGCTGGATTTACAAACTGGTTTACAACCAGTCTCCAAGGAGTTACAATGGTTATTAATCTGATGTCAGTGAGCAGACTGCCAAAGGTCTCAGCTCATGGGTCAAAACTAGTAGTTTTATAGCTGTGAGAATTATACAAAATCTGTGGCAAAGTCTGCTGCTGATAAAAAGCTTGTTTCACTTGCAGATAATGAAGATAGATTACCATACGAGTAATTTAAATTGCTTTGTTAAAAGATACCAGCCCTGAAGTATTTTAATACACTTAAACATTTAAGGTGATAAATGTTCTGGGAAAACAATGACATAAATTGCATTTACGGATCAAAGACCTGGATTCTGGTGAGGAGCTTACAGTAACAGTGGAAAACCACCCCAGCATAAACTCTCAAATAATACTGTACATAGAGAGAGTGTAATCTTTGAATGTACAAGGCCAGAGCATTGCGTAAGGCAAGGAAGTGATCCAGTCTTGTAAGGATGCTGTAAACTCAGGCCTGGCAGTCTCAACATGCCAGCAGTCCATGCACTACACCTAACACTACCCAGATTGTGTAGCATTTACTGCCCCTAAGCTTTGCACCTTCTCAGCGCATCCCACAGGTCTGAGCACCCCAGTCTCATTTTCTTTCTTCCCTCCCTGAGCCTGGTAAAAACTACTCACTGCAGTGTCATCCCTTGCAGACACCCCCTTGCTGGTGTTTTTCCTCTCCCCAGCAAAAGCAGGCTCCAAAATTAAGCTGTTGAGTAGATGGAACTTGGGAAGGGGAAAAAGTGTGAAAGGATGGCACTAAGGACACCGTCTCTCGGTGGCTCAGGGAAGGGGGACATAGAGCATGGACAAGGCAGCCAATGAAATTTGGAGACAAGAAACACCAAACACAAAACTTTCGAAGCAACAGGACAAAGGCCACGAGCAGAAAGCAATGCACAGGAAATTCCGCCTGAATATGAGGAAGAACTTCTTTACTGGAACACATTGCCCAGTGAAAGCAATCCTGTGCCATGTGTTCTAGGATGACCCTGCTTGAGCAGGGAGGTCGGACCAGACCAACCACTGTTGTCCCTTCCGACCTTACCCACTCTCTTCTTCTGCGACAAACCTCCAAGCACCACTAATGCCTTAAACCTAGAGGTGTAAGTTTTGCTATAGATGGCAACATCACCACAATCTTTAACTGAATATGCATATATTCATACAAACGAACGACTCAAGAGATGTTCAATTCACACATCTGTCACACACAGCAAGCCCAACACCGCTGCCTAGGCCTTAGACCAGGGGCACACCTGGTGGCCTTTAAAGGTTTTGAACATTTCTGGAAGGTATTCCGGGGCTTCCCGTACAACTCCTGTCTGGGACATGTGGTCCCCAAGTCGCGGGAGGCTAGGCCAGGCCAGGCTGCTCCCTCAGGAGCGAGGCTGCCGGAGGAGCCCCTCGGACGGCGCCGAGCGGGAGTGTGTCACAGCCGCCCCGACGGCGTGGCGAGCCGCCGCCATGCTGTGCCATCGCATGCCATTCTGTGCCGTGCCGCGCCGTGCTATGCTATGCCATGCTGTGCCGTGCTGTGCTATGCTATGCCATGCCGTGCTACCCCATGCCTTGCCGTGCCGCACCGTACGGTGCCGCGCCGTGCTATGCTATGCTATGTTATGCCTTGCCGTGCCGCACCGTACGGTGCCGCGCCGTGCTGTGCTATGCTATGTTATGCCGTGCCGTGCCGTACGGTGCCGTGCCGTGCTATGCTATGCTATGCTATGCTATGCTATGCTATGCCATGCCATGCCGCACCGTACGGTGCCGCGCCGTGCTGTGCTATGCTATGCCGTGCCGTACGGTGCCGTGCCGTGCCATGCTATGCTATGCCATGCCATGCCTTGCCGTGCCGCACCGTACGGTGCCGCGCCGCGCTGCGCAATGCCACCCGAGCGGGAGGCGGCGCGAGGCGCGGCAGTTCCGGGGGCCCCGCCGGGAGGAGGTGACATGGCGGCGGATGTGCGTCCTGCGCCCCGCCCCGGCCCTGCCCCGCCGCCGGCCGCCCGGCCGCGTAGACGGGGCGGCACGGCCGCCTCTCCCCGCGCAGCCGCCGCTCTGCCGGCGGCCGCCATGGAGGACGTCGGCTCGGGCGTGAACGCGGACGCGGAGGTGCGGAAGCTTCAGGAGCTGGTGAAGAAGCTAGAGAAGCAGAATGAGCAGCTCCGCAGCCGCCACGGCGCCCTGCCCGCCGCCCCTGCCAGCCCCAAGCGCTTGCCGAGCGTCGGGCCCTCCTCGCCGCCCCCCGCCGCCTCCCCGTCGCCCGACGGCCGCTGCCTCAGCCCCAGGGCCGCCGCCCGGCGCTCGATGCTCGAAGAGCCCGGCGGCGGCGATGGGGGCAGCGGGGGCAATGGCCTCCTGGACGACGCGGCGGTGCTCAGGCCGGAGGAGCTGGAGCGGCTGGCCGGCTGCGATGAGGACGAGACCGGCTGGTGAGGAGGCGGCCGGGGTGGGGATGGGGCGGGGGCGGGCTGGGGAGGAGGCGGGCAGGGCTCGGTTCCCCCTTCCCCCGCCGTGCCCGGGAGGAAGGGGCTGTTTCCGGGCCCGTGCCTGATGTCGGAGGGGGTCTCGGCGCTTTGTGTGCGGAGGCAGCCTCGCCCTCTGGGCTGGGTAAAGGGCTTAATGAGCTCTGCGAGACTTACCGGAGCCTGCCGGGGAAGGGTGTTTCGCTTTCTGCACACGACATCGCAGCTCCCTGGAGGCCCGCGGCTCTGCGCGGCTGTTCGGCCGCGGTGGGAGCGTTACACTGGGGCACTCGGACACCGAGCGGGCTCCGGTGCTGCTGCAAAACCAGCCGGCAGTGTTTCCGCCAGTTCAGGAGGTGGGGAGGCGTTGAGAAACTCGTGGGAGATTTCTAGGGTAGTTCAGAATTAGCCTACAGGTACCGGTGGACTTCAGACACGCATCAGCCGTGTTTTGTGCCTTGATTCTTTCAGTTGTGGAGACAGCAAATGTAACACTTTTTCATCTCATAAACGTGTTGCCCTTAGGTGTTCTAATTTATTGCTAATGATGTAGGATCACGGTCTCCCTTAGGTGGTTCCTTGTTCTAAATGGACTGCTTACCCTGGTGCTCCAGCAGAAACAGCTGCAGGTGGCTTGTTCACCCTGTCATTATTACACTTGGGTGAGCTTGCACTGAGAATCAAGACGACTTGCTCTGTCCAAACATCACGCTGTCTCCAGCTGTCGTTTTGAAGTTTCCTATGACAGTTGTTGAGGAGCAGCCTTAGAGCTGCAGGAGAAATAGTGGGGAGAGGCACTCTGTCAACACAGTGTCAACAGAGAATGCAAGGGAAGCATGAAAGGGACAAAAAGTGAAACACAAGCAAACTGACTTGCGGCAGAACTGGTTGTAGGTTCATCTGCAAAGGTCTTTGGAAGCAAACATGCAGACAAATGTACAAAACAAACAAACAGAAATGTCTTTCAGAGTTAGAAACGCCTTTAAAAATGCTGGAATGATTCCATGCATGAGCAATGTTTTAGTTGCTCAGGGAGGAGACAGTGTGTGTACTTCCTTGGAGAAGTCATTTGCCTGACATTCAGCCTGATGCACTGGAGAAGTATGAGAGCATAAGTTTATTCTCATCCAACTCTAAATTAACACAAGGCATCATCTCCCAGAAGACGAGTCTGTGCAAGGCAGCTACTCTAATTTCTCACTATATGCTTTGTAATCTACTGGCTTATAGCCCTTGATGGAAATAGAATATGGTAAATTTGCACAGCAAGTTTGGAGTGGGATGGCCAAATTTGTAAATGTCACAAATTCTAGTGACAATAGATGTTACTGGTTTATATATTAATCCTAAATCATGGGCAGCATAGTGGGTCCCGTAAGTACAAGTTAATGCCCTGACAGTGCGTATGGTGACGGTGGTGGCATAAGTGCTGTGTTTTTGTTGACGCAGTTCTGGGCACTCACGGGGCAGCCGCATGGTTCACTGAGCACTGCCCTTGCTGGTGTCAGGTGTTTGGCTGCCAGTTATTGTGGCACCGTCATGTTTCTATGCAAGTTGCAGTCCCTGAAAGACAACAAAACTTACAGGCAGTTGTTTGCACATCTTCATTCCTTTACTAATATGTTGTCAACTATAATGCTAAAATGTTTTAGCATCTGTTATTCAGTCTCAGACATGGGACACTGATTGAGACACAAATGCATAAAACAAAAAGAGCAATTGTAAAAATTTACTTATTGTCATACATATAAAAATATGAATATTTAATTTTTTTAAAATTGTGTTTTCCTGCTGTAGTTTAATATGCAGTTAATGATAAAGATAGTTTGGCTAGATTGATGATGTTTTGTTCCAAAGTGTTTAATAAAAATGGAAGTCAAGCTCCTGGAATTTTTAAACACCTTTTAATTCAACTGCTGAGACACTGAATAATCCAACCCCTTTTCTTTTCTAATGAAGGTAAGATGACTTTGTATTTATGCATTTGATTATTGGAGGTAATTGTTCTTAATGAAGTTTGAAATTTTTAGATGGCTAGTGGAGCAATCAAAAAGAAGCAAACCTGTGAAGATAGGAGGGGTTGACGTGAATAAGTGGATTTCCCTTAAACTGTTTCATAAAGATCTTGCTCCTAAGGCCTTGGTTATACAAGGTCACTCAGAAAGTAATTGAATCAATTGATAGGGTGAATGTACTCGATGAAATTTAAGCCTCATATGAACTCTTTGAGGTTCAAATGGATTTGGATCACTACTGCTTAACCCAAAATCCTGTTCAAAATATAGGATTATACACCATAAAAATCAAAGACCATTTAGCAGCTGAGGGAACCTCTTGTGGAAACAAACTAAATTTAAATCATTGCTTGTTCATAAAAAAATGATTCATCTTGCCTGTTTTGCTTGTCTACATGGAGAAGTTTAGATTTGTCTTTTGATTTCAGAAGGACCTTGCCATGGGCAATAATAGATGATAAAGGATGCTGTTTATCACTGTTCTTTTCTGTGTTTTGTATAATACAGACATTTTCATACCACATTATGAAGTTTTCTGCAGCCTTGTCATGGCAGAATAAATAGTTTTTTAACTGTTCAAATTACATTGTTTTACATTTAATGATCATATGAGATTAGAGGCTGTGAATTTAAGAGGGAACACTTCATACTATGATTGAAATTGGTACTGGAATGTGACTTTTTAAAATTCTACATTGTGGAGTTGATCAGCTCATTTTTAGCTTTTAATTCTTTAAATGCATTTAGATAAGTATACAGAAGAGAAGTGTAAAATGAAAAAGGAGAGGGTACAACTATCAAATAAGCAAGCGAAGAACTTTGGCACTGCTGTTTTAATAGCAGCATTAGCTATTAAAACAGCATTACAGTATTAGTGAACTTCAGGATTATTTATGTTTTTGCTTGATTATTTTCCTTCTCTGTGATTAGTTAAATCCAGATATGCTTTAATTTTTAAACATTTTAGCATGAGACAATCTTCAAATTATGTGGTAAATTATTAAAAATATTTCAGTAGATTGAGTTTCTTGTCCATATGCTTCTGAATACTGTTTAATGTGCTGAAACTTCCTTCCTGATAGGGTACTGAAGGTTGCAAATGGGCACATCTTTACTTGCACACTGTACTGAGCTCTACACAGTCCCATGGAGACTTTGCTTTAGGCCTGCAGATTATTTCCTCAAGTTATTGGTGACTTTCGTAATCTGTTGTGTGGGTGTTCCTATTTAGCTGTTCTTGAACCAGATTGGATCAAATGTAATTTTTTTCAGATTTCAATCTGAATGTGTCTTTTCTTGTTAATTAAAAAGACAAAAGGGCAGAATGGAGAAATCTTCAGAGAAGTGGGGTGCACCTCCTTGCCTGACTTGCTGGGTTAGGTTGGGTGTGGATGTGCAGCACATTGGAGATGTCTGGATAACAGTGTGCAGGGTGGCTTGCTATGTTGCTTTTAAAAAGAGAGCTGTCTTGAGTTTATTGCGAGATAAGTGTGCACACGTGGGCAATTACTGTAGAATAGTTAATGTGCTGTGAATCCACTCTAACTTCTTATGTGGTTACTTGTTACATGGTCACTCACCTAAGCTTTCTGAGAAGTTTTCTTTTAAATGTGAGCAAAACATGCAGTGCTTTTCTTCAAAATTTACTTGCAGCATCTGCATAAAAGAGTATATAGCTTGCTGTTCTATTTTGTACGTGTAAATGCTCAGTGAACTTCAGAACAGTTGTGTCCTCTTTAAATGACAGTGCTATAAAAACTAGCCTAGCACCCATGTTTTCATGTCAGCATAAAATCTCCTTGGTAGGGTTAAAATAGCTGACAGTTGACTGACCTCATTTACAAACAAAAGGCAGTTATTTTGTATTTAAAGTGAAATTATTGGTGGGGTTTTTATTCTAACTTAATACTTCAAAGTAATAGTTTCAGTGTTTTTGGTTGTGTATCGTGACTAGTTAAAATGGAAGGCACATTTACTATTATACTCACTCTCATTCAGCAGCTATTTCTAATTTGCACCTGTTTATAATAGTGTAAGTTTCCGTTCTAGCCATCCATTATCGTTAGTTGGCTAAGGGCCTATTTGAGATAGCATGGTTGTCATCTGTACTGATTGTCTTCCATCTCATATTGCTTCATGTCCCTTGAACACTAACATTGTATTGGAATCCTGGTTTGCCATGGTGAGCTAGTAAAGTATGGCATGGTTATTTTAGGATAGAACTCCATCTGAATGAAATCCCATTGCTGTAATTACATTGCAGCATTTCCTGTTAACCTGCTAAATTTCATTGTATTAATGTGGTTTAGGGCCTTTGGAAGTTGGACAAGTTCTGATCAATTTCTGTTCCATGGTGTAAGTAAAAGAGAAATGGATGCTTTTCATTTCGTGGCAGATAAAATGCCAATTTGATTTAAAGTTGTTGAGTTTTAAGGAAATTCAGATATTGTCTTCACAAACTAGGAAGATAATATGAAAAGAAGCATGTAGGACAAACCAAGGATCATGGAAGTTGCCAGTTTTATCAGGTAAAACGACTAAAACGTTAATACTCAATTTGACTGTTGTATTTGAGATATCCTTGTTTGTTGTGGAACAGATATTTGAGGACTGGAGGAACAAACCTGAGGAAGAGCTATTTCCATTTCTGACTTCTTCTGTGATAATTATAGCTTTTAAACATGCTTGATATTTAGATACAATGAAAGCTTTGATATGAGTTTCTTTTACAGTCTTAATGATATTCCTGAAACTTACTACATAATTGTGTCTTGTTTAGGCATGATTCACATTTCTACTACTTTTAGGTCTTGGTAGAGCTCTCAAGCATAGTCATTAAAGCGGAATTTTATTTTGGAACACATTTAGTAGGACACAGAACTTTTCTCTCTCCAACGTGAATATCAACAATGCTACATTAGAGCACGTATGCTCTAACAAATTTCTTATGAACAGCTTCTCAAATAGTGGACAGTTGTACAATTTGTATGATAGTTCTAGGGAAGTTACATGACGTTGTTTTTGATGGCCCATTTCCCATTCTACAACATCCCTTTCAGACACCAACATGTTCTTTTGGATGAGGAAATGAATAATGGCAGTAATTTCCAGCAGCTAGCCAGGGCACAGCTAGCTATCTTTAATTGTTGGATACAGAAAGCTAGTTGTGTTCCAAACTGCACTTTGCAACCTCTTGCATATTCTTAATTCTGCTTAAAAATCACATCATGTAGCTGAGATGTGCCACTTTAATATGAAGATTTAATGAGACTGACAAAGCATTTTTGTAGTATTCATATCCTGGAGTTTATGTTCATAGACTGGAATTTGCTGTAATTTGTGCATCTCTTGGAATTCTCAGCATTCTGGGAAGTAGAGCTGAAAACTAATAATTACAGGCTAAGCCATGTGCATGTCAGTTAGCTTCAGCTGTAGCATAGGAACTTTGTGGGGTGGCTGGGAAGAAGTAAAGAGGAATTCTGTGGGCCACATGTGTGCAGGGATGTCACTTAATTTTTGAATTGATTTTTCTTTCACCCAGAGATGCTTTTCACATCTTTACCTGTCCATTCAAAAATCCATCTTAAATTTTAACTTACTTAAGCTGCTTCAGGTAGGACTTCCTGAAACTTTTCTGTTGTTCTAAAAGAGTTTAGATTGACACTGTTGTGTTCTGAATTATCTGTTTCCAAGACTGTCCAGTATTATTGTCTCTTATGTATTTTCAGTAGCTTTTCATTGTACAATTTCCTTCATGTATTTTTGGGGATTTTCTTGATGATATGACCTTGGATTTCAGCTCTTTCTCCTCATGTCTTCAGGTTTTTCGTCCTGCTTTTGCCTGTATCATGTTTTGTGTGCTCCCATTTAATTTCCTTTGTTGTACCTACCAGTTTTTGCTTAAAGCTAATGTAGCTAAGATAAACAAGTTCTAACCCCAAGCTCCTTCCACTTGCTATCTTCTTTCTAATTCAGATTTGACTTCATGTTTGTCTGCATGTTTTCCCTCACTCTTACACTGAGCAGTGGAAGGATTTTGATACAAAATTTTGACTCTTCCTTTTTCCCCCAGTTAGAATCTTGGCTTCTTGTTTCATGCCTGTGGCAACTGCCCTCTTGTATTTTAATGCACTGGGAGGTGTTCCTCAGGTGAGGTAATCGGGACACAGATATTCCACTCCTACTGCAGTGGTGTGTCCTCTTTCTTCAAAGCCTTTTCTGCGTCAGCTGCGTCCCAGTGCAACATGCTGCAGCTTGTCCCATTTGGCTGACATCATGTATGCTTGTAGTCACAGCAGTCTTTCTGCAAAAGCTCTGCCCTTTTCTGTGCTGCATCTTCCTGGAACTAATTGGTAGAGCCCCTGGCTGCTTTCAGCCTCAGGTGCTGCAGTGGCATAGTTGACTAGTGAGAGCCAAAGGAAGGAAATATTAATGGCTGCAGCAGAATCATGCTCTCTGGTCTTCTTAGTGTTGTTTCAAAATAAATCAAAGCTCCTGACTCCTTTTTATATACCGTTTTCTTTTACTTGACCTTATGTCACTGAGTTGTAGTGTCTTTACTCTGTTGTGGAGAGATTGGAGTATATGTTTCTGGTGTATTTGTTGTATGGGTAGCAGCTGAAAGTTGTCAGCTTCCTCAATCGTTTTTAACTTCCTGTTTTGAGAGAGTTGATCTGTAGTGGTTAAAGATGTATGAAGTTATTCTGGTAATCTTCAGTCTTGAAGTTGCTGTGCTGCCAGTGAGTGCTGCTGTATTGCTGTAGAATGCATTGACAGGTTCAAATGGGATCTCTTGTGGAAGGTTCTTCAGCTAAGGAGGAGCAAGATCTTTTGGGTCAAAGAGTAGTTTGACAAAGAAGACCACTTAGCTGTGTGAAGTTATTTGCACATGCTTCATATCTCTGTTCTTTTTCCCTTCCTGCTATTGGGAAGAGAGGAGGAGGTATAAAGGCATCACTCTGATTCTTAGCCTTGCGCTTGGTCCTTTTGGTTTTTGTAAAATCCAAATGAGGCAAATAAGTAGAATTAAATCAGTCTCAAAACTCGAGATTGGCTGTTCTTTGTCAGATGGGATATCAAGATCACTGCTTTATAGTGAGACTTTATAATTGCATGATGTGCAAGAAACTGCCCTGAAAGAGCTGTTTTGTCACTTCATCAATGTATTTTGGGTGTGTTGGGAGGTAGTGGAGTTTCATGACATACATATGTTCTCAAGTTCTCTCTTCCCTGAAGTCTAAGTTATGAAACAAAGGCCGATGAAAGAAAACACTTAACTGGGAAGAGGTGGGACAATATGCAATATATGTTTTGTTAGAAAGGGAGGTGGAAAAGAGGGAGCTGTGAGCCTGGATTGCTTCAGTAAATAAACTACTTGTGAAACATGCAACAGTTGATAATTCCTGAAAAGAGTATGTTGAAGCGTACCATACCAGGTGCAGTTTTGATTAGAACAGTCCTTTAGGTTGTTTCTCAAAGAGGACACACACTTTAATTTCTTGCCTTTTATACTGGGTACTACTGTAAACACTTCAAATGTGCATGGAACTTCTCAAACACAGCCAGGCATGTCAGCTATCCAGAGAGCTAGGAGTGAGTCTGGCCTGTACTGGACAAAAGTCGGCTTTGTTGCCTTTGACACTTCTTTGTATACTATAAACATAGCTTAGGACAGAAAAGAGAAGGCAAATACTAAAAAGACAGTAATTTCAAAGAGTTAAGGGATAGTAAATGTTAAACATTACTTTTAGTGATACAGAGATGGTCAGAATAATTACAGGAAGTGGCATCATTGTTTACACAGAACCGTAAAAACTGAATGATTCTTGTGCTTTTCAAGGATGTTCAGGGCTATAAATATGTGATGGACTTTTAGCTTTTCTTTTGGGCTGCTTGCCTGTGAAGATTGTAGGCCTTTCTACAAAATCAGTTATGACAGATGGCACGATATTGGCCAGAGCATACACCCCTTGAACTACAGTAAGTGGCAGTGACTATTTGGATTGTTACAAACAGCTTCATTTTTGTTTTAAAACCTGGCAGCTAATAAATATTTTCTCTCCTGGATTTGCAAGCATATTTTGCTGATTTCAGTGTTAAAGGGAAGAGTGTTTTGGAGTTTGCTCTTAACAGAGATCAGTGTCTTGGGTGGGTGGTGATTTTATAAATATGTTTCTTGGGAAACCTTTGTAAGAAGTGAACTTAATGGTTGTAATTACAAAAAATCTCTGAAAGTTATTATAACACAAAGAGAGTTCAAGTTCCAGAATTACAGAGGAGAGATGAGATAATCTAGTAGAGATGAAAGTTGTGGGAAATTACTTCTGTTGCTAATGTCATTGGCATAAAGGAAACAACTTCTGCTGTCTGTTTTGTACGAAGCATGTGCAGAAGTCTGATTAGACTGTCAGATGTTCCTAAGTTACCGTGTGGCATACAATCATATTCACTTGCAATATGAAGTCTCTCATTACTCCTAGAGGAAGCACTGGTTTAGCTGTTTCTGCACATGCATAAGCTCTAGTTAGAGTTGTACATCTTGCAATTCACTGTTGTCTTTTGCTGAACCACATTTCTAGGTTTGGTTCTAGACCAACATAACACTTAAAGTTCCCTGTTTTGAGTGTGTGATTGGTTATGACTTTTCCTTCAATCTATCTATTGAGGGAGGAGACGTTTTCTGCTAACTTTCTAGAGTCTTTAAACTGGACTGCTACTTTCTTCAGTCATGGAATGTTGATGTTAAAATAAATGAATGGAGATGCTGACAGACAAAAGCTTCAGCATGTCTGGCAGAACAATATGATCTCATTGTTTCTCTCTACTCTCCTATGTGCATTATCTCTTTTTCCTTGTTTCTAGTGCATGATTATATACCCCCCCCAGACAGAGATAGTCCCTTTGTTCTGTGTTCAAAGAGAACGAAAAGATCAAGTGCTAGGATAGAAATAATAAATAAAAAGAAATAGTTTGTTTTTCAAGGCTACTGAAACAGTAGTAGTGTTTTGTGTACTTTAGCACTGCTCCTTGGTTACTAAGATGCTTATTGCTTCCTTTGTTTAGGAAAATGAGTTATCTGTTGCATAGTGCTTAATTTCCATCTTTCAGGTGAATCTGAAAAGATTAATCTTTACTGAAACATTTATGTGACAGTGAAATTGTTCATATACTTAATGTGTCTGAAGTCCTTGGGTAGCCATATGTTATCACTGTTATACTCTATCCAAAATAGTTAATTTTAGGGTGAAATCTGTGCTTTCTTTATCTTTTGGGATTGTACTGTAGTGTAGATAGAGTATAAAAATATTTCTATTAAAAATATTTCTATTTCTGTTTCTCTTCTAGCATACTCTGTGGTATTTTGTTGGATGCCTGATCTTATGCTCATTTTGTCTATCCTCATACATTTTGTTTTCTCTCTTTTCCAGGTTATATACATCTCCAAAGAAGAAACTGAATCCCGTGCAAAAATGCGTCAGTCCATTAGTTTGGTGCAGACAGGTATTGGATTACCCAAGTCCTGACGTTGAATGTGCTAAAAAGTCACTGATCCACAGGCTGGAACAAACAATGTCAGGTGAGTTCCTGCACACTAAAATCACTGGGTTGTATGTATTTCTTCCGAAACAGCATCAGAATTAGCTGGTGGTTGTGAGATAAGACATCTCTCAATTACTTGTGTCTAAAGCTTTCATTATGGTTTACTACAGTAATTAATTCTACTCATTTTCTAGATTGGATAAATGAAATAAAAGAAGGCATTAGGTCATGAGTCATGATTTCAGAGTTTTATAATACCTGCATACTTTGGTCAGATATTTTCAGAAAAAAACAGTCCTTTTAACTTGAAGGCTTTCTCACCTTTTTTTTAAAATAGAAGCCTGTATTAAGCTAAGATAATTGTTAAGTGCTTGTCAGTATGTTAGCATGGAACTTGGTTTTCTGCTGGATTACCTCTCATATTTAATCTAAGGAAATGGGGCTTAAGTTTTTGAATACTTTGGGAAGATGATGTTGATTTCCTCCCATCCCTAGTAACTTAAAATCTACTTACAGTCAGATTTTAAAAAATCCACAGTTCATGATTCTTCCTTAATACTAATTAGTTGGTTATATTCAGACTTGGAGAATGTTTGACCCTGTGAGAATTAAAGTCTACATTTGCCATCCTTTGCTCTGTTTTGCATGTCGAACCAGCAAAATGCTGAACGTCTATTAAGAATTCTCTGTTTATCTGGTTTCTTGCTTTATTTTAATGTCTTTGTTGGAGCCAATTTTTTTTTAAATTATGCTGAGACAACTTACTTTCTTGCTATTAATAGCTCTTTTCATTCCATCTTTTTGTGGTCTGCTACTGCTACATGTTTAACTGTTATCTTCAGCAATTAGCAGAATGGTTGGATTTGAGCTACGAATGTATGAACACACAGTTCCAGGAGTGTTTCCAACAGCCGCCTCCTTTCCATGGTTATATGTAAACTTTGCGCTGAGTTTATTTGACTGTAACTTTTTTCCTGTCCTTGTACCGTTCCGTGGAGCAATTCAGTCTTTATTCTGGTTTGTATTGAAATTGTTGTCAATAAAATTTGAATCCATTTTTTATTCTTATAAAAATAGGGGGTATAGTGGTGAAAGTGCCTCCAGTATGAGTCACCTTTGATCCTTGCTATCTCTTGTGCTTTTTCATGATGCTGGAACAGATGTCTATTAAAAATTTACCTGAACAGTTAACATGATACATGGCTTGGTACAGGCAAAGACTGAGATTCTAAACAACAAAAAGCACTCAGATCAAAGGGATTTATTGTGAATGATGATACAGGTTTGGGAATCTGAATACTACTGAGTAGAAGTCTTCCAGGAGTACCACAAATTCTGTTATGTTTAGGATGTCTTTAAAAATTCATAGCTGAAGCAGAATAGCAGGAAACTGCCCTATGAAATGGACACATTTCTAAGTTTTATCATTCAAACAATGTATGTAGGTAACTTTACCTCTTTATTTTTTATTTTTTTTTTCCTAGACCTGAGAATCTGCTTCTGGCTGTGATACTTACAAGAATACCACAATTCATCCATAGTACTAATAGGTGGAAATACTAATGGTAGAAAAGATGGGCACATGCTTGAAGCAGATTGCATGTAAAAATGAATTTTTAACAAAATAGAAAATTGTCCTTTAGAGCAAGCAGCCTCCCTTACAGATAGAGAGTAGCAGGGAGCTCCTCTGGAGAAGACAAGTAGTGTTTCTTGTAACTTTGCATGTGTTTCTTACTGCACAACTTGAAGAGTGTCTTGTGACTTGTGTTTTACACAGTACTTGTACCTCATGGACCCATCACTTCACTTGTTACAGGTTCAGTTCATCGATTCTGGTTCAGTCTCCATGGATAAGCCTTTTCACACTTGTGTAACCTTCTTTCCTGAATCCTTGCTGATGCTGCTGTTGCGTAGATTATGTTTACGTTGTTAGTTCTTCTTGTTATGTATTTCTAGTCTAATATCTTTTTCCTCTTTTTCAGTCTCAAATGCACCCTTATACTTCGCATTTTCTTCTTCCATTGTATTTTCTATTGCAAGATAATAAAGTAGTGAAGAGCAGCTCTTAGCTCCATGCTACTGTGAGCAGTTACTGATACACAGTGCCTTGTCAGTAGTTAGTTCAGATTTGCAATTGCAGAGCAAGTCCTGCTCAGTGTTGGAAGTGCGTTCAGACTAGAGGGAACCTTAGGTATAATCTGCATTGAAATTTTCCTGTTTTCTACGGCAAAAGAGAGATTTGTGACCATTTCAACAAAATGATAGCTAAAAGGAAATAGATGCTTCATGCTGTTTCTGAGTGTTACAAAAGAAAACTTACATTAAAATAAAATCGTTGATCATCAACCCTCCCCTCTGGTGTTTTGAAAGCTAATGTGTGATCTTTGGTAAGCTAGTGTTTCATCTAATATTAGGATCATTTTAATGTTAAAATGAGTTATCTGTTTTGCTGATTTTGTGTGATGCTCCTAATAAAGACCATGTCTCTATTTGTAAAAATAACAATGTCTTCCTAAGTTACAGAAGTCCCTGTTGGAAAACCTTTAGGAATTCTGGTCCAGAAAAATGGTTTGAATCTAGCTTTTTTTTCCTCTGGGGAAGTGTTGTGCTGAAGAAGGTTCACATTAGCTAGGATGAAGACTACTGTGTGTATCAAGTTTCACCACAGACCAGAGCAAACTTTTTATATGTAGCAAAAGCATGCTTAGTTTCTTCTAAAAAATCTGTGTATGATCAAATACTTTGTATCATTATGGATGTGTACAAAGAGCCTGTTTTGAAGGCTATACAGTAGTACAATTGTTTTCTAATTTGTGGTTTGTATTTTAAAATACTTGTCTGTGTAATGAATGCAAAAGAAAGAACTGTTGTGCAGATTTACATTTTAGGGAGTTTTAGTGACATTTTCAGCAAGAGATGAAAAGTAAATTTTTTCTGGTGTGAGAACAAAGGTTCAGTTGGAATAGATGCTTTGGGGTTCCTTTGTGAATGCCAGAAGAAGTTGATATCAAAGGCCTCATCATAATCACCCAGAACAGAGTGACTTGTAATTGCTGGGTTTGTTTACTTGTAATAAAATGCAGATTTCCCTTTTGACACTCAAAATAAACTGAAGATACCTCATGAATACTTCCTAGAATTTAGTGAATTCACTGATTTCTGAAATTAACATGTATTGTTTAAGACTTGCAGTGAAAGCTCGAATATAAACCTTCCATTCTTCATCTGTAATAGTCTTTTCACTTTAACTAAAACACCGGTAATATTAACTGGTTTAGAAAGGATCTTTACACAAGGTGCAATTTTAGGAATTTGCTGCAAAGTCAACTTTAATGTCTCCTACTTTTGCCTCTGTGCTACATTCTGCCATTGGCTACATTGGACAACACGATTTTTTGGGGGGCATTCCTAAAAACTGATTAAGTGATGCAATCAGTTAAAATGCTCTAGATATTTTTTAACTTAAATCTATTTTAGTAGGCCAGATAATAGTGCAGCCACACCATTGTTTGCACTGGACAACTGTGGATGTAGTGACCAAGAGCAAAGGAGGTGGAAGTAGAAGCTGAAGCTTTGCTGCTGAAAACAGCATTTCAGGCAACTGTAGCCTCTGGGCTTCTAATGTCAAAGCAACAGTGATTTTTATTAAAGAAATTTGGGTTCAATTCCTCTTTTTCTTTTCTGTCTACTACTACCAGTAGTTTAATTCTTACTGCGCTCACTGAAGTCCTTTTTTCACTAAGAAAAATGTCACACAATATTTTTGAGTAGCTTACTTTCTGCAGCTGGGTGAGCTGCAACTAAATCTAATCTTGATTTACATGCCATCAAGTTGGGATTTCTAGCTTTTTCAGCTTAACGTATTGCAGTTTAATTTGTTCTTTGATACACTTCTGTATAAATATACTTTCAGCAGTGAAGGAACTGATTTTCAATGAAAGTGTGTAAATATCCCATTTATGTGGGATGTGGGATTATGATCCCAGTGTGTTGGATCCCATTACCCCTGTTGAAATTCCATTTTCTGTTATATTAAAAATGTAAGTTTTTGAACACAATAGTCAAGTAAGTAAGTAAACAAATAGAACACCTGACAACCAGTGGAATTGCAGTATATCTTACTGTTCACCACTGTTAATGTTCACCAGTGTTTAAAATTCGCCTGAAAATACTTCAGCATTGAAACATTTACAATAAATGGCTGAGGAAAGTACCCAATTTAGATCCTACACTGCATATCGGGTTGAAGCCTACGGAGAGAAAATCCCAAGTCTTTGGAACAGAAAGTTAACAGGAGGAAGTAATCCCTACAGACAATTTGCTTTAGTCTGGTAGGTTTATGGTACTCAGAAACATAAACAGAAGTATTTTGCCTTACTTGATGGTTTTTAATTTTAGCCTATGCTTAGGGAAATTTTGTAGGTGATCTTGCTTAGTTGTGTGGTGCCAGTCCTGGAGTTACTGTGGAAGTATTGTGTAATCTAGACAGGTCTGAGAGTTCTGGAGAAGGTGACTTCATGGTGTGCTCTGGTTTGCAGGCAATTGTGCGTGGGATATATGTTAGTGTAACTGAGTTACTGCTGTCCTGCTTCCCCGCACCTACACTGGACATCTCAAAGACATCAGTTGTTACAATCTTAGATGTGACTAATTCAAGGAGAATACTTGTCACTATCTTGCCCTCTTCTCCCACTCTTTTCACATTATGGTTATATCTAGGGGTGAAGAAAACAGTTGAAAAACTTCCTGGTGACTGAAGTTTTCTACTTAAGCTGCATGGTAATTGAATCACACCAAAGACATAATATAGTATTGCATTTGTTTTTCATCAATTCATTCAGTATAATTCATCACCTTTCCCCTCTTTCCTGCAGCTCTCAAGAGACAGAGTTTGTACAGCAGCCCTTTCAGTGCGGTCAGTTACGCAAGCTCCTATAGTCCCAATACCGGTAGTCCCTACAGCAGTGGTTTCAACTCCCCCTCCTCAACACCAGTGAAATCTGCTTTAGTGAAACAGCTCATACCTCCTGGTACCTCAGGTAAGGCAGTGTGTGTCTGGTCTTTCCCTTTCTTCCTCTTCCTTTCACAAACTGCTCAGATAAACAACATTTGCATTGAACTAGAGTAAGAAAGACTCCAGAACTTTTCAGTCTTTTGTAGGATGTGTGCATCATGCAGTAGTTAGGCTTTTTAGGAAAGGCTTTTCTGTGTACTTTCTCACATGAGGTAGGTGTAAAATGTATTCTTTGGGTGTCAATGTCCCAAAAATCACTGATACATATTAGCAGTTAAACCAAAGCACACAGAGTTTGTTCTGTGGAGTTCCAAGATACATAAGTGGCTTCTGGATTGACCCTGTAATTGACAGGGGTGTAAGTTCTATAGTAGGTGTTCAGAGGTTAGGGGCTGGTAGTTGTGAAGTGTTTGCAATTATCCTGTTGTTTACTAATGGAAGCATTTGGTATGCAATGTATCCATCAATACCTCTGAGATATGAACAATATAAGAAGCGTGCATTTTAATTAAGCATTCCATGAGACTTTGCAGCCATCAGTGTAAACATTAACTTCTGGCGATGTACACTAGGTGTTTTCTAGTGTAGACACTTCCTTCACATGAGAAAAATCGATGCCTGTAACATATCTCTGCTCTAAAGTCAGACTATTGGCTTATTGTATATACTTTGAGTTAGCTCATGGGGAAGGTGAAGAAACATTGCATTGACAATCCAGCTAGCACTCGTTCACTGTGAACTTTTACAGAAACCTGCACTGCACCAGAGCCATTACCCAGGTTTTGTTTTAATCTCTGTAGCTCTGCTCTGCCTTGTGTGCCACGATGAGATATCTGCCTAGGGAACAAGAGACGTAACAGGCAATGGGGTGTCAGCCAGAAGGCAGCAAACAGGAAGAGCTTTACTTGTTATAATTTCCATGTTACAGTTTAGTAAAGGTGTGTATGTGGAAAAGGTAGTATTTTCAGATAAAGTGTATTTTAAGCATTCCAAACTGAATCAATATTCACTGGATCAGCAAGTCCTTATAATTAGGAAAGATACAGTCAAACTTATGTCTTGGTAGTATAAAGAGATGAGAATGAAAGCATAAATGGAACCAGGTATGTAGCTGTTTTTTTGTAGAGCTGTGCAAACTTCATAGCAGTTGAAACATGGTATGATAGATCAAATTATATGCCACTAATCTGTTTGGACACTATTGCAATGATTTTGTAAAGTTGTCCATTTTTAGAAGGTAATGGCTAAGCTTCTGCTTCTGTAAGTAACAATTTCAACCTACATTTGCAATCAGATGTTTCAAATGGTGTCAGATCAACATCTCAGTAGCAGTCTCTACAGATTGGTGTGTCTTTTACTAGGAAAGAAAGTGCAGCTTGCCTTTTTTACTGCTTTCTTTTTTAAAAATAACAATTCCTGTTACTTTTTTTTCTTTCCATAGGTCATCTTAAAATTTCAGGAGATAGAAATCCTCCTCTAAGTCCACAGTCCTCTCTGGACAGTGAATTAAGTGCATCGGAGATGGATGAAGACTCTATTGGGTCTAATTACAAGCTAAATGATGTTACAGATGTGCAAATTTTAGCACGAATGCAGGAAGAAAGTAAGTGGGTTTTTTTCCTGAAATCAAAGTGGAGCTGTTGGAGATTTTTTTTTTAATTGAATAACTGCAGTTGCACTTGCTTAGCAGGAATGGGAAAGGGTTATAGATTCTACTATGAATGTACAAATGTAGTTCACCCAAGAAAGCTCGTTAAGGACTTCAGCCTCCAGGCTAAGGCAAGGAAGTTGCTGTGCAACTTTAGGAACAATTGACAAAAAAATGCTGGAGAGTATGACTTTGTAAGATACAGTGTTTGCTAAAAGGATGGTCATTAGAATGGACTACTGCCTACCACCATTCTTCTCAGGAGATAGGTGCCTTCCCAATATAACCCAGTCTTGTTGACATCAGTATTTAAACCACTTTAAATAAGCTTTAAATAATTTAAATCTCCAAAATGTAAAGTCAATATGGCAAAGAATACTTAAGAGAAGCACCTATATAAATGTCTCTTTTATTATAGCTTTAGTTGAGACTGTCTTTCTGTCCCTTTGAATTTGCAGAAAGTGGTAATAATTTCAGTTCCCCAGACTGTTATATTGTGTATCCTTATAAGAGAAAAAAAAACAAAAACAAATGCCCAATATATGTGCTTTTAAATAAATTATATGCATGTATTACTCTAATATATTATGTACACAAAAATACACAAATATACACAAAATTATAATTTTTAAAAGTATGAGATAAAGATAAAAACTGTTTTAAAAATACTAGTTGTTCAGAATTTTCTTCCTGTATGCCAGTGAATTGGTTTGCAAGTCCCCAGGCATGTGGGCACCACACTTCAGAGACCGCTGATCTAAAAACTCCAGTTTCTCTAGGAGCAGCTTATCATGTTGCTTTTTTGGTTAGATTTACTAATACATTGCAAGAGACATTTCGTTGGGGCTGCTCTAATTGTTATAGAATGTTACATGATACCAGAATTACGGTGTAGCCTGAATGCTAGTATCCAGCCCAGGAGAGGAGATGAACAAGTACACAACACACCTATACTGATGATTGCTGTACTAGGAGAAGGAATGAGCGCACCTACTTATTTCAAGTCATTATTAGCTGGTAGATAACTTTTTGGTATTAATCTGAATTTATTTAATGCCTCAAATAACAGGAGTTAAGGTGAGCCAAATGTGATTTTCAGAACTGTACAGCTATGTGTGTGCACTGTCTGTGGGCTGGAAGCAGGTAAACAACGTTCTTGTTGTTGCCAGGCCTCCGGCAAGAGTACGCTGCCACAGCTTCTCGCCGTAGTTCCGGCTCCTCTTGCAATTCTACCCGGCGAGGCACATTCAGCGACCAGGAGCTTGATGCTCAGAGCTTAGAAGATGAGGAAGATGGCACACATCACACAGTGCACCCTGCTGTTAGCAGGTTCTCACCATCACCTCGCAGTTCTCCCTGGCCTTCACCAAAACAATCTCCAAGAAACTCACCTCGCTCCCGCTCACCTGCTCGAAGCATAGAGTACAGCAGAGTGTCACCACAGCCTATGATTAGCCGTTTACAGCAACCTCGTCTTTCACTTCAAGGCCATCCTACAGACTTGCAAACTAGTAATGTCAAAAGTGAAGGTAAAAAACTGTCTGAAATTCATTACACAAATAGTTGTGTCGTTTCTGTAAAGGAATTTTGTCAGTGTGCAGTCCTAAAACTACGTGCCTGTGTGACATCATGGTTTAATCTCTGAATTGCTGAAGAAAATGCAGAGCAAGCAAAGCTGGGGCACCCTTGCATTCAGATGAGTTGATAGGCTTATATTTATTTTAGATGTTATCCAGTTAATGAGTATAATTGAGTTTCATCGTGTCCAAGGTCTATATTTGGCAGGCAAATGCACTAAAATAAAGCAGGGAAACTATAATTTACTAGTAGGGTTAGGCCTTACAGATGACAGAATAAAATGCAGAGGAAAGTAACAGTGGTCAGATAAGAGTAATATGGCAGTTCATGCATGCCTGTAGCCTGTGAGGCAGCTGTACACTTTCTTCTGGTTGCACAGGACTCTAGAACTCTTTGATCATGAACATAGTCTTAAAAACATTAGTGCTTAACTCATGTATTTGTTGGATATTTTAGATATCTCAAAGCTGTAAAAACTGCTGTGTAATACAGTTTACACTAAATTCAGTGCAATTATACTGTATTGGCATAGAACAAAACAGTATAATCCTGATATGGTATTCCTTCTTGAATGTACTTTTTCCTGGTAGCAATGTGGCAGAAACTCCTTTTACTGGGATGAAATTTTGCAAGCATATTCCCATTTCAACAAACATATTTTTTTATCTGGCAAGTAAGATCTTAAATTTAGAAAGAATATACATTTAGATATTAAGAATTCCCCTTATTAGTAATTGTGGTTTGGAGAAATTTTAGGTATCCAAGAAAATGTACAGCACAAAAGCTAATCAATTATATTGTGACTTAATTGAGAATTCCTTTCCCATTCATTTCCGGGGTTACATGAAAGTCTTAATGCATGCTACATGAGCTGCAATAAAAATATCCCAGGTAAGGTAACAAAAGCTAGTATCCCACATACCAGAAGGATCAAAATAGAGTGTGAAATGATGCATTTCTGGAACACTTCCAAGGAATTATCTTGTAGTGGTTTTTGTGCAGTTGAGTGTTGCTTGGGTATTCAGAGTTGATACAGCAGCAGCCAAAAAAAGTTGTTCAGGTTTTCTTTTTTGTGGTTTTTTTTTGTTTGTTTGTTTCTTTGTTTCTTTGTTTGTTTGTTTGGTTTGGTTTTGGTTTTTTATTTTGTGGGGGGGTTTTGTTTGTTTTTGGGTTTTGTTTGTTTTTTGTTTGGTTTGGATTTTTGGGTTTTTTTTGTTTGGTTGGGGGGGTTTTTTGTTTGTTTTGTTTTCTGGAGTTTTTTTCAAATTTTATTTGTTTAGAATGGTTGGAGAGAAATGTGGTTGACAGGGTTCAACAATGTACCAACTGCAGTGCAAAGCAATGCAAACTGCTGAGTGCAGAAAGTACACTTGTTGGAGTATTCAGCCAATGAAGACTTAGTTTTGCTTTCACCTTTAGTGCTTGTGCATGGTTAACATACTTCTTCCCTGCATCCCTCTGCAGAATCAGGTTGGCCACTCATCCTGTCAAGGCATCTGCAGTCTTCTATCCAAAGTATGTCATCAACCCAGCTCTGCATGGGTTGGAGATACACAGAATGTCATTAGACTTGAGAAATACTTAATGGCATCTTTCTGTATTCTGTGAACAATGGTACAAATGTTAGAATGCCCCTGAAGAATCAGTATTAGCTGAGTAGATAAGTCAAGTCATATGTGAAAGATGAAGCATAACTGGACACAATAATTTTGAATGCTGTGTATGAAGAGGTTCTTTCCAAGTGGGTGGCTGTTATTTGTTTCATAATGAACTGATATGGGACAAGGCAGTCTCAAAAATTTATTGAATCAACTATGTGTTTTTACTCTTCAGGCAATCATTTGGTAGAAATAACTTCCTAGGTAAATAATTAGAAAACTGTGCCAAACTGCAAATTAGGTTTGTCTGCTCAGTTTTCATAAAACAAAACCCAGAGAACCATAATCCAGATATGCTTCAATTTCAAAACACAATATGCTTGACTTTTTTCACCACAGGTGAAAAATGCACATTCTTGCCTTTTTAGATACATAAATATTTTGTGATAGATTTGAGAAGATTTAATGTAACAAAATACACTTTTAAATTGCAGTGTAGTTTTATATGGCTAACATTTTGTGCCACTTAGATTTGGGGTTCAACTATGGGTTTGCAACCTGACCTTTATCCAGCATCAGACTACATGTTGTGATATCTTTGTATTATTTCATACAGAGAAACTAAGGCGTAGTCTTCCAAACTTGTCCAGGACTTCTAACATCCAAGCTGAGTCTGTGAAAAACAGCAGAAGTGACTCAAACTTCCAAGTGCCAAATGGAGGAATACCTCGCATTCAACCTCAGGCCTCAGCCAGTAAGTACCTTCAGTGCTGTTTCAGTATAAATTTCAGAATTAAATGATGGTACTCGGTCTTCCAGTCTCATGGCAAAGCATAACACTGCATGCCATACTGGAGATGCTAATCTTGATTTTTAATCAGACCTCTGTGAATCTGTTTTTATGATACACAAAATATTCAAAAAATGTCCAATTTCTTACTAACATGTTGTTCATAGCTTCCTAAAAGTATATGTAGAAGTAATATGAAGAATATAAATAAAGTATTTGGGTATGTCAGAAACAGATTTCTTTCTAGGCTTTGAAAAAACACCTAGATGATGTTTATTGCTTTTTTTTTTAACTAGTGAAACCTCATCTGAAATTGTTCATTCTTTAAGTTAACCCTTGTTTGCAGTTTCTTTCCTTCTTTTTGTTTTTTTGGCACATGGAAGTTATATATTCAATTGCTGATTGTATTTACTTTAAGTGTCAGTTACTTCCTAAAAAGGGTTTGAATGAACCTGTGTCTCATAAAACACATTAGCCCATTGCTGGACTACTGCTTGCTAGTTTGTCCAAAAGTTAACTGATGATATGAGAATGCTGCTATTCTCACAAATCTTTTGAAAATGGTGACCTTAAGGAAACCAAAGCAAATGAAAATTAAATATTCAGTGTTTCTTCATATGTCAATATTGCCAGTTGCTGTTGTTCAAATGTTTCCTGATCATTTTTTTAAACAGGTTTTTGAATTTAATAACCTTGTGTGACATTTTCAAGGGAAGAACACATTATGAGTATTATTATGTGTAGAGCTTTGAACTATAAAAATTCTATGATAAAAGTTCATCAGTAATCTAAATATTTGACAGAAAGTCTAAAATAATGTTTGTGAATTGAACTAGGGGGTTTTTACCTTTAGACCAGTGAAGGCCTAGTGGCATACCTAGCTGGTTGTTTTAAAACTTTCAAAACAGTGTGTTAAAGCTACAAAGTACAGTTAAATACAGAATAAGGAATACAGACTGTGCCAAAGAATACAAGATTTCTAGCTTTGTACTGATTCAGAGCAGATGTAAGGGTTGTGTGGACAGTCAGTCCCAGGTATGTGATACTGTAGTCAGAGAAGCTAGTGTGACTTTACCATTGTTCATATAAGTTACTCCAGCATCCTTTCACCTTGGCCCTCTTCTTCCACCTTTTGCAAACACTCAAAAGGTGGCATTTCCAGCTGGAAGGACATTGGTGTGGTTCAAATGCATGACTGCCCATCCTGGCAGCAGGAGCGGCACCCCTCAGCCCGGGGACATCGAAATTAGCTTCTCCGCTCAGCTCAACTCCGCCCCTGCCCCCGCCCATCGCAGCAGCAGGAGCGGCACTGCCCAAGGCAATGACGTTGCCACCCTCGGGCCCCGCCTCCCCGCCCCCCCTTTGGGCCAGAGCCGGCGGGCAAACCGGCCGCACCCCCCCTGCGCCCAGCGGCGGCGGCGAGCAGGCCGGGCCATAGCCGCCCAACAGCGGCGGTGGGTGAGGGCCCATCACGGGCCCCACCCTCAAACAAGGCATTAGCAAATCCATTTCTACTTCTTTTCTTTCCCTAGGACTAAAAGGGGTTTTCTTCTTCCCATTTTCATCACATGAGAAGATGCCCCCCATTGCATACACTTACAAACAGGAAAGATTACAGAAGTAACACACATAGAGGACTTTGCTACTGTAGTGCTAGCCCTAGCCCTCTCTCAGAAGGACGTCTCCTTCTACACAAATTGTACCACAAAAGTACTCTTTATACACCTACTTACGTGCCTCTGTTGGGTCCTTGGTCTCTGATACCTTCTAGGCTGTCACCACCCCGGTAGATGTTGATGGAGTGATAATGCAGTTGTTGTCCTGGGCCCAGAGGGGTTTGTAGAGACCTTCCTTGTCCCATCTGGGTCGCCAAAAGCTGTTGCCTAAAAGACAGGCTACCTGAAACAGAGGCCAAGACAAATTAGGAGTATAAAAAGCAGACAATTTATTTAAGGCCTGCAGAGGCCTTAAAGGTACATTTAGGCAAACAAAGTCCCCCGTCGGGGACGACACCCAAAATGGACCCCGAGTCACGAGCTCTTCACCTTTTATAAGTTCTGTTTCATTAGCATATTGGCCCTTAATTCTCCAATCGTACCCTCAGGTGATGATGTTAACCACCCCAGGCCTGCTCCCCCCATCTCACAGTTGTTTACATATTTTCAAGCCCTAAGGCAATGAATATGTCCTTGAATCTGTACTCAGAGAGTCTTGTTTTGGCTAAAGGTGCTGGGAACAGGGGATTTTAGCACTTTGTAAGAAGCACAGAACTACAGCAAGTTACAGCTACATGAAGAGTAAAAAACTAGAAATACCTGAAGGCATCATTACCTGTTAGGCAGGCTTACCGAAGTATAAAGCACTCAGAGCAGTCGGACAGCAGGTCTACAGCTGTGCTGTTTCAGTGATAGGAAGAATTATCAAAATGACCTGAAAAAAAAAGGAAAAAATATTTTTAGTAAAAATCTCTGCAGATTTTATGTGGTGTTTTAGAATTGAGCGAACTGGGAAGGGAAGAGCACAGAGAGCAGCTTAGTTAGCTAGAATGCTATTTCCAGAATTAAAAGTATATTTATGGTTAAACTTTCTGGAAAGATCAGACAACAGAAGTCTCAATATTCAATATTTCGTGAACTACTTCATTGCAGGAGCCAAAGTGGTGTGATTGTGTTTGTATTTCTTTTTTTTCAACTTGTGGATGCATTAAGAATTACTAGGTAAATTTGCTTTTCTTTCATAGACTATTTCCCCAAATGTGAACCACTCTAGACCAACTTACATTTAAATGTAAGTTAAGTATCATAAATAAAAGCCCAGATTTCTAGCTTTTACAGTTTCCCTGCTCTTACAGATGTTTGTCAGAGTCTTGCTATTGACAATCGTAAAACGGTTTGTGTGTGAAGTCAATGAGTAAGTATCTTTGCTTAGTCTGGATTAAAAAATTTTCTGCAAAACTGTACATTGTATAAAAATTTCCAGAATTGTGTCCTTTTTATTGTACACTTTTTGTTTTATTGGTTTTATATTTTGTCACTTTGCACAAAGCACTGTTAAATTGCAGCAAATTTTTGTTTTCCCTTGGCAATGATTTCTGGGTCTTGGGATTTGAAGCTTCCTCATACACCTGCTAGTTTTGCATGAGCTTACCTTTGCAAGGATGCTGGCTTGCCACCCGAGGTCACTACTTTGCTCCTTGTCAAAGATTTGCGGTTCATAATTTACTTGCACATTTGCTGTGGCTGCAATACTGAATTTGCTATGGTTGCTGGCATTCAAAAATGAGCTAGGAATCCAGTAAGTTTCTGAAAAGACAATTCCTCTTACAGTTTTATAGCCAAATTGTATATGCTTGCTTACAGAAGAGAGGGAAGACACATATGATGTGTTTAGAGGTACAACTCATGAAAACATTGGCATTTTAACTTCTAGTTGCAATGTGGTGAACAATCCAAATGATTTTTGAAAAAAGACTAATTAAATAGCAGTTGTAGCAATTAGAACCTTCATGTACATCTGATTCTCCATGCCATTCTGTAGAAAATACTTTTTTTACATGAAAGCTTCTAAATATTTCACCTTAAAACACTGGAAGATATGGTAATTTGTGTGTTTCCCAAGCAATAGATATTGTCTAAAGTGTTAACAATGGGAAATCTCTCTATTTGGGTCCTACACCACATAGATGGTGAAGTTGTAGGAAAGCTGTAGAAGTTGTAGGGTGGCTTCCATGTAGGAGCTTCCAGCTTTTGGATTGTGTGTGATGCTCTTGTATTTAGTAGCACTATGAGCACATGGATGCTTTTCAAGCAGAGCTAAATACAAAACTTTCTCAAAGAGCTGTAGATTGTTCAAACTATCAGTAAAGTCACAAGTCTGCATGCCAACTGCTTGGCATGTTCAGAGTAAAAGGAGGAAGAGTACGTTTTGAAGAAACCAAGTACTCCAGTTCAGTTGATCACAAGTAAATGTAACTACATGTATTCAGCACGCAGCAGTTGTGGCAGGTAATGTCACACCACACAGAGCACTTCAAGAGCAGCAAGTAGTGTGGATAAACATGCACCGGGCGCTTATCTCAAACTGCATGTTTGCTCAGCATTGCTCAGATTGTACTGCCTAAGCTCTTTGCAGTGGTTCAGTGTACAGAAATGTTTTGCTATTGAGTGTCTGTTTTCCTGGAGTCTCCCCTGAGAGGGAAAGAATTTGACATATGCATATTTAAAATCCTTTCCATATCATTCCACATCTCTGACTTGCAAGAAGTGTGAATAATGATGGGGGAAGAAAGTGCCATGTGCAGTTGCATATTGAAATCTGAGTGAATTAGGACAAAACAAATTCAAAATATGAAGGAAGAAGCTGTTCTTCATTTTGTGTGGTATACCAAAACCACTGATTCAGTAAAAGATAATAAAGTGGAAGACTTGAGGACTGAAGCAGTCTGGCCAGTGGTCTGCCTCAGTAAATTTCTAGGAACTGTGCTCATATTTAAGGATCTTACTATCTTAATTGACTGTTTGTATGTATGCTTTTAAAAAGGTTTCTAGGAAGACCATGTGCCAGTTGAGTAAGAATTACATATTGCCACATGCTGTTTTGCATTAGATTCTAGTTCGTAGAAGGAATAAGGTTTTTATTATTAGTAGGCACAGACAGACAGCATTTTACTGTGTTTATTAACACTTTAATTCCTTTTTGCTGTTTGTTGAACATGACAGTTTTAGTTAGTTATTACAACTAAACTGAATAGACCGCCTAGTCATAATTTCAGCATGACGTTAAAACACATGATGCATTTTTTACAGTTCATAAAATACTATGTATTTTGCACTGACTAAAGGATAGGAAAGGTGATAGCAATCATTGTATGCTATCAAACAAAGGGATTAACTAGTAATAGTAGAATTTGAATTGTTCCTCCCCTACCTTCTTTATAGTGATATTGACTAATTGGTGATGGAATTATTGAGCTTCCTTACGCAGGGTCAGGATCTTTATGCACAGCTGTTCCCCCATCTTTCTTCCATCTCACTATGGAAATAAGCCTTGCTAGTGCAATCAGTTTTATGCTGGTATAAAACTTCATACATTGAGGTAAGCAGAGATGTTTATTCATACATAATCATTTTACAAAGTCCCTGTGTAGTCAAAGCTTTATTTCATTGACTACTTTCCTCCTTCCCCCTTTAAATATGCTGCGGTGAAAATAGGCTGAGTCAATGCATTCCTTCTGGCAATAAGTAATTCTCTCCATGCCAAGATTCTGCAGCTCTTGGAACATTGGCTTCTCTCTTGGTAACTCATAGGTAGTGAGGTCATTTCAAAGTGGTACCAGCCCTTGAATGTTACTAGACAAAAGGCTGGACAAGGGAGCAAAGAAGCAATAAAAACCAATTACCATGATGCTGTGGACATGCTGGCAGCTGCTAAATCTTAGTGTTAAGTCTTCATTTTAAGCTTGAGTCCTCTTGCATACCCTTTTGAAGAGGCGAAAAAAACGACATCTGTCAAAAAGGCTTAAGTCTCTGTAACTGGAAAATACAATTTGTTTATATGATTATCATATTAGACACAGATTTATGCTTTTGCATAGTGTTAGAATATTTTTTTGAAAACACTTCTAAAATGAAATATTTAGTCTTTGCTAGGTCAAATATGACAGCTTAATTTTCATCTTTGTATCTAATCTTGCTCTCATATTGCTGTAGCATGTTCGCTAGGTGGCTTGTTCTCCCTTTGGTGTTTTAATTTTTGTTTTGCATTTCTGGGCTTTTTGCCCTGCAAGAAGCTTTACTCTTACCAAATCTGCGCATTTTGCACTGCAGAATTTCTGACACGCTCCTCTGTAATTCTGCCATTAAGAGCAAGCACCATTCACAAAACTCCATCACTTTCAGAGTCATAACAGCTTTTTGAGTGTTTTACTCACACTGTTCCTTGATGCTTCTCCAGTGGATGCAATTCTGAAATTCCCAGTAAATTTAGTTTTCTTATCTTCTTAGACAAATATAACACTTCTTGTCTTTCAACAGCTCTGCAAAGGCAGAAAAATTTGCCTCGTGCTGCCTTCAAAACCAAACAGTTTCTTCAAACTCCATCTACAAAAGGAGGTAATTAACTTACAGCCTCTTATCAAGCTCCAGCAAATCTCAGATAATGGTTCGCCTGCATTAAATCTCACATGTTCTAGATTAATAAACTTGCTCTTGCAATTACTGTAGAGATTAATCAAGTGGTCCTTGCGGTATGAAAGTTAACTTTTTGGTCTAAATACTAAAAATAAACTCTGTGTTATACTGGAGATGGAATTTTGAAATAAAAATCCAAGGAATGGTGATTTTCTAACATCAATCAGGAAATCTGGATTAGAAAAGTGGACTCCTACATACATTAGGGCTATATTTGTATAGGAATTTTTTTAATTGCAAAATACCATTTTTAAAACAAAAGTTGTAAAAGTATTCATACAATCCTTTGTGCTGGAAACAAAAACGAACAAATTTATCCTTGTAAAGATGAACGTAGACTGTCAAGTTATTTTACATGTGCTTGTGCTTTCCCTTTTCCATACAAAACCAGAAGGTTAATCCCAACATAGATTAATTAGATTTTTTTTGACTCAAGGAATTAAAGACTCTTGTATATAATATTCCAGTTTGCTAATGGCTGAACTTGGCTTTTTTTAAAAAAGAAAATGAAATATTGAGTCTCTAATCCAATTAGACAAGTTTTATCTGATTTTTAATCAGCTTTGGCAGTCTTGTATGTGACACTGCCACAGTTTCGCAGTTAAGGTAAACAGTGATTTTGGTTTTAAGCATAGTTGGTCTGTTGTCTATAACAATGAAGAAGACCTTATTTTAATTAGTCTCATATTTCACTTGAGACTAATTCATAAGCTTAGAGATGCTAGAATCCTTTAAGCATTGTAAGAGTCATTTGTGCAGACATGAGGGTGGCTGACACAATGTATGTGTTTCTCTCCGGGGTTTAACAATGCCAACTCCTCAGAGTCATCTTCATGCCATGCAGAAGGTTTTAGCGAAGTATGATGACTGAAACAGATGCACAAATCTTCCGAGGAAGTCTCTTTAACAGTTTTCATACTTCATACCAGACAGTAAAGTTCTCACAATGTTCTGCTTTGGCATAAGACCACCACTGCTATTCCTCTGCGGAGCTTTCTTTGCTTTCTTTCCAGTTGGCCATGCCTTCCTCTGGATGTTTGGAACACTTATTAGGTCAATGGCCTAGTCTGAACCTGTAGGAATGTACAGAAAATTAGATTTTCTTTGAGTTTATAAAATAATTTCATATTATTTATAAAAATTCATTAAACCTTAGAGAATGAGGGACAGAGCACATTGCACTGTCAGTTATATATTCCAGTTAACGGCTGCTGTCATTCCTTACTGCAAATGAGGACCCTTTCAGTTATTTGCTTTGTCTATTTCAGTTATTTGCTATTTTATAGTCCTTGATGTGTTGATTTTCTTTCTTCTGATCTGAGATCCTCATGAGTATGGAGGTATTTAGCAGTAATGAACCAAAACTTTTCTTTCAGAAGAATGAACAGCTGAGCAACAATTTATTTTACTTTCTTTAAATACTGTTCATTACATAGCTTGACACCTTTCACACACATTGGTTTGGTTTTTTTTACCACTTTGTGGTAAGGTCTCCCCAGCACCTTCTCTTCTCCAGACTGAAGACCCCTACCTCTCTCAACCTTTCTTCACAGGAGAGGTGCTCATCCATCCTCTGTACCTGTTCCAACAGGTCCACATCTCTCCTGTACTGAGATGACAGATCAGTTTATTGATTCTTATAGTTTTACCTCATCTGTTCTTTCATGTTGGTCTGATTCATCTCATCATGATAGTTGTGATTTAACAACTGCATTAGAATTTAATCTGTTTTCAAGTTGGTATGCAGCAGCTGGCCTTGGAGTGCAAGCCAAATAAGTTTGCAGCTTCACAGCATCCTACTTTGCCACATGGAGATTTCGTGCTCCCTGCCCACAATCCAGGACAGAATCCAGAGAGGGTAGGACATCTGAATGTCATGACTGCACCATGCCTTTTTCTTTTTTTTTTCCTTTTTTTTTCTTTTTGGTTGCCAGTTGTAGTTGTTTCTAGTTTACTTTCTAAGGAGATTGAGTTGCGTGAAGTTATTAAGTGCTACCCTTACATGTTTACATGTGTTTGTTAAACATGGATCAGCTCAGTACTGTACATGGGTACCCAATGATCAAATAGTCTGTGAGGCCATACCTCACTCTTTGTGATCCTGTCTTACAAACAGGCCAAACTGACTATAATGAATGTCCAAAACTGCTCTGAGACCAAATTCTTTATCTGTAGAACAGAATTATTAGGCCGTTTTCCAGCCTGCGTCATGTGGACTGCTCTGGAAGACAATTCATTCCTTTATGTACAAGGATGAATATAGCTCTCAGCAATGTCTGCAATGCTATGCTGACAGGAAATGTTTTATGAATTGTCAGCACATGCTTGCAACATGGTAAAATATGGTCAGCAGAAAGTTAAAAAGAATGGAGAAGACTGATTTCCTGGATCCTTACTTCTGCTGGGAATGTGACAAGCTTTCTTCAGTTGCAACTTTTTGTTGCTTATGTTCCATACCTAAAAACCTTTTCCCTGCTGTGCCTGTAAGAGGCCCAAAGCTGTATCCAGTTTTTATACACTGGCATTGCTCTGTTGGTAGCTGCTAACTTGGTGCTGTGTTTGTGTTCCAAGCATTGTAATGAGAAGTTCAGTGATAAAAGCTCCCTATATTTACACTGTAGAGCCACTTGGAAATTCTGCAGATTTGATTGCACCAATGCTACAGGCAAGGTCACATTTTAAAAACTTGTAATATATAATCTATCTTAGTCCTAGGGGCACTTTGATGCTCTTCTTGTCCAGTCATTCCGTTGTTAATGCTTTCCTTAATCCATACTCTGGCTTGACACCAGCTTTTATTTTAAGGTTTTTTACTTATTCTCCCTGCCACTTAGCAACTGTCATGTGTTTTTGACCTCTCTATCACCTTTTCTTGTCAGCTTTTCCCATGAGCGGCTTCATGCTGTGTTTGATATTGCTATCAGGGGAAAGGCCCCCTTGGGTAATCCAGAAAGGAATCAAATCCAATTCACATCTGTAATGAGGTACATATTAATCTTTCTAGACTTCCCCTATAAGAAATGGCTTCAAAATACAATCTCAAAACTACCAGTTCCTCTGTACTCCATTTGGGATGCCACATACCTGTCATTAGTCGTCTCTTTTCTTATGCCTCATGTTCTTGGTGGATCTACCTTGAAAACGATAATAAAAGCTGTGTTAAAGACCAGCTTCTTTATATACAACATCTGTCAAAAATGATGCAACTTTGGTCTCAGTATAAAATATTCATTTAGTAGAGGAAAGAACAGTTCATGCAAATTTATTACATGTAAACAGGTTTTCATTATGTGATTGATTGTCCTGTGTTGACTCTTCCTGACCCACTCACTCAGTTTGGAAAGCTGGCAAAATTTCATTCCATCACTAAAATTATGGGTTAATTTAAGTATTCTGTTCAGTGATAAATTATGCGTAATTTGAAAATATTTCTCATATTTGTGAAGAATTATGCTTAAGGTTTGGCATTGTCAAAGGACTGTTGAATATTCTGCCTTACTAACCTATCCCGGAAAGGACTTGTTATCAAGACCTTGCATACTAACTCTGGTACAAAATATTAGAAAACAGGTATTAAGTTTATAAACAGATGTTTATTTATACTGGTAATTTAGGTAATGTTTGTAAGAAGAGGAAGATTATAAATTGTTAGAGTTGTCTGGTTGAAGTTCTGTAGCAGCACCTTAACCTCTTTGGTGTTGGGGGTTGGCTAATGTCATCCTTAATCCAAACTACAGCATTATAGCAGTTACTAGGAAGAAAATTAACTCTATGCCAGCTGAAACCAGGAGAACTGACCCCACCTTTTTTTTTTTGTGATCTGCCAGAAAATGTGGAATGTGACCACATCTTTAACTGAATTCTACTTTAGTGGTTAAAAAGAACAGCATAAAAGAAACACCAAGATGCTCTGCACTCAAAATTTCATCACTGAAGGCTAATACACACTTTGACTCTATTTAAAGACTGTGTCATACTAAAACACTATTCTTCAACATATTCTTTCATGGATGGGAATTAAGTTCACATGTTTCTGAAGCAGTTGTGTTTCTTCTTAACAAATACCTTCTTCTCTATTTCTTTTGACTTAACTGATACAACAGTTATAGCCTTATTAGGATTACTTACAAATCCAGATAAATATTTGTAGTAAGCGAAGAGGGCATTAGAGTTATGATATCAAAAACACATGACAAAGAGGACATCTGAATTCCTGTTTCTCATTGCTGCTTTATTGGCTGTATTCCATTATACATTTCATATTGTTTGTATAATCACATAAAGTAATTTCCAGTTTTTAATTTCAGTTACATTGTAACATAAGCTGAAAGTAATTTCTGTATTTTCCAGTACCTTCTTCGAGTAAATTCCGCTCGCCTGCGGCACCGTCTCCCTTAGCTCTCCGACAACCAGTGAAGGCGTTCAGTAACCTTGGACCCAGCTCAGTTGCCTCTCCAGAAGCCGCACAGCTGACGCACAGTAGTTCTTCACCAGGGCCTCTTGCAGCCCAGAGCTCAGGCTTGCCGAGCCCTGCCAGCAGTATTAACAGTACTACTCTTACCAGACCAGCAGGGATGAGGAGTGGTTTGCCCAGACCCAGTGCCCCTTCCACGGGGGGCATCCCAGTGCCTCGCAGCAAACTTGCACAGCCTGTTCGCAGGTGAGTCTGTGACAGGTAGTCTTAGGCTGAAGTTTCCAAAATGAATTTTGTACACTGTGTATTTCTGCTGCTTCTTCCTGTAGTTGGTACTTTGATCTCAAGGTCTTCAGAACAGCAATGGAGTGAATACCATGTGAAGTATTTCCAAAATAGTTTTGAATTCAAACTGAGAGAAAAAGGTTCTTGAATGAGAGAGTGAAGGTGGAGGACTGAAAGTGAAATTGATAACAGAAGATACTGAACTAAGTAAATAAAGGCATAGTCTGGGCTGAGAAGGCAGTAAGAATTTGTTGTTATGTGGTAAAAAATTACCAAAATATAGCTGGCAAGAGGAAATTCACTTGTGTCACTGAGTGACACATTCTGAAGTCAGAACTAGGTGCCTCTATAACTCAAGCCAGTGGTACCATGGTGAGAGTAGTTTGTCTCCTTGGGCAGCTGGAAACTTCCAGAAGGAAGATGCACAAAGACAGAGGAGACATCTATAGCATTTGCTAAACTTAATATAAAAATCACTGCAGTTAACCCACAGGATGAAACAGAATTTTAAGCTTAAATGTAATTGTGCTAGCACCCAGCTGTAGAATTTGCTTGATGTCAGTGTCTTTTCGAAAACTACTGCAAGAGAGACTGAGTATTAACTGTGAATGTCAGTTTTTACTGAAGGTGTCAAGTAGAAGCTGACATGAAGAAGCAATCATCCATGAGAAATACTAAGAAACTCCTTAAACAGAAGGGGAAAACATTTAGTCTCTAGTACTGTAACAAAAAGATAAAATTACGGTAAATAGCACAGTGGAAAAGTTCTGCAGTGAGTGCTGGCCAGGGGAATGACAAGTGACTGTCACAGCACTGTGTACAGTTGGAGTCTGCACTGGTCAGCAGTATGGAACTTTGTGTAATAAAAAGCAGTTCTTTTGTCAGGAAGCTATTAATAGCAGTGAAGTGGATGTCCAAATCACAGCTTGTCTTATAAAAAAAGTTTCACTTATTAAACTTTTTTTTAAATTGCCTTTAAAAAAAAAACCAAAACAATGCCTATATAGGACAAAGGGAAACAGCCCCAGCTTGCACCAGAGGAGGTTTAGATTGAGTATTTGGAGAAACTTCTTCACCAAAAGGGTTGTAAAACATCAGAACAGGCTGGCCAGGAAAGTGGTGGAGTCACCATCCCTGGAGATACTTAAAAGATGTGTAGATGTGGCACTTCAAGACATGGTGTGATGGTGGACTTGGCAGTGCTGAGTTAATGGTTGGACTTGATGATCTTAAAGGTCTTCTTCAGCCTGAACAAGTCCATGGTTCTATAATGCAGACTCTGTACACAATGCAATAATCAAGTTTCTATGAATGTCAGATTTTGATGTAGCAAAATAAAATATTCTAACCAAGGATTTGCCCGTTTGTATACATCACTGAAAAAATGGCCTATTTTAGGTGGAAGCAGATTAAGTTCGCATTTTCACAGAGTATAACAGCAGTAAGTTTTCTGTCTTTTTATTTATTTAGACTTTTTTTCTGACATGGTAATTGCCAAGACACAACACATGGAACCTGAAACTGAAAATACTCTGGGGTTTACCTTAAGGAGACTATTACAGAGAAGTAAATGAATGAAGTGTGCATTTCAGTTATTTATAAAATGTTTAAATTCTTATGTATTGTAGATAGAGACTTCAACAGTTATATACAAAACTGAAAAATATCTTATTTCATTTTAGATCATTACCCACTCCCAAGACATATGGCAACGTGAAAGACGAGAGTTGGAAAGATGGCTGCTACTGATCTGCAGAGCTTAATGCAAAGTTCCAGTGCTCATGGATACTTCCTCACCAGGCTAAAAGACAGCTTGATTAAACAAACTGTTCAGATGTGACTCTTGGGATTTGTAAAAATTCCAAACTATTCTCTGTCTCTAATTAGCACAAACTGGCAGAGATTATTATAAAGCAGCACTTTAATGACATCTAACATCAGATGTTTGGTGGTCATACAATCACTTCTACATTAAATTGCTATCAGTTCTGGGGGCTTTTTATTGCTTGCTAAAAATGTTATCAATATGAGCATTTATGAGAGTGGCCAATGTCTGGGCAAAAATGAATGAATGCCAAAGAAATGCCCATCTTGAAAAATAGCAAGGATAACTATCAACATACATTATCCAAAACTTCATTTTTAGCCTGTTTTAACTCAGCAGAAAGATTGGTGAATATGTACTATTGAAACAAGGCTACATGAATCAGAGTTCAGGTTCTGATTGCAGACTGCTACAGTGCTAGGGAAATGTTGCTTTTAACAGCTGTATGGCATCCTGACTGGGGACAGTGGTACATAGATCCTTCAGGAAGAATCAGCAGTTACTCTGGAGGATTAGGCAGAACAGTGAGTCGTAGCCATGACTTTTATTACATTAAAAGGTTTGAATGTAGCAGACACACACAAATGCAATAGTATAGATTGCATCTTTCCTATGTTGATTTATTGGCTTGACATGCTCTTGTGTTTGATTGCCAAAAGGGCTTAGTATCAGTTGTACAATCTTTCTAACCTTAAAGTTCCTGGCTCAGGAAAGATGGCCTTCACTATTGTAGCCACATTTTTAACACATGGCTTGCTATTTGGGGAAAACTTTTTTAACAGCAGGTTTCCTTGTAAAAGAAAGAGCAAGTGATAATTTTAATTTGTTCTAATACCATACCACTATACTTGCAGCCTGCAGCAATTGTAAATGCTGATAGTTAAGAAGGAAACACAACTATGCACTTGTAACATACAAATTTCAAGGAAATGAGTTGACTCTTGATGCCAAATGATATTCATTTAGGTGATGTTCCATGGTATGAGGGAGTTTTCTGTATCCTATTTTTTTACTTTCATCCATTTCTTAAATTGGTTTATTTTAAATTGTAAATATTTTTACAGAAGATACTGCCCATGTAAGTGTGTTTAAATATGTACTTTGCCTTACATATGTGTATCTTACATTACTGGTAACAGAGTATGAAACCTGCTATGTCTGTTTACAAGCTATTAAATTCCTCTGGTGGCTCTGACTTAACTCTAACACATTTTGCTCAGAACAACTGATATATTTAGCATTTGAACCATTGTTTTCTGTTTTGGAAGACATCATGCAAAAAATCTGTAGCTAAAGTTGTATTGGGTGGGACTAGTTAAGTGGATGGGATTTTGTTTGAAGGTTTTTCAGTATTTTGGATGTACAGTTGATGAAGTAAGAGAATGTGAATGGTATATCCTTTGTGCAATGACTGACAAACACTACAAGTCGGATTGGATGGTAGGTAGCCTTCATCCCCATTAGTATCTGAGTTTGGGACTGCTGGTGTATTTTGCCTCCCACCACTGAGAGGATAACTAATGCTGAAATTCTAGCACTTGAATTTTAGGCCAACGTTAACATATTCTTGGATGAAAAGCCATGCAATACTACTTGACTTGGAAGAAACCAAATAGGAAGGAGTGGAGACTAATTTGCAGCCCAAACTACTCAAGCAAGCTCTGGGTTGATGAGTAACTTCACACCCCAGACCAAGACCTGTGCTAAGACTTCAAAGTCGGGGCATCAAATATACTGTAATTGTCAAGATTTTGGCAGAAACCACCTTCCAGCAGTACAGAGCAGTACATACCACTAATCTAGCCTTGAGTCACCTGCAGGTACAGGGAATGGATGTCAGTATCTCACAACACTGCTCAGCAGGAGACAGGACTAGATCAAAAGTGCATATTCTCACTAAAGCCCGAATTTTAATATTTCAGCATTTTACAAATCAATGTTGCAGTCTTCATAGAAGAAAGGGGAATTTTAATTGGTGGATTTTATCAAACTTTGCTTGACTTACAGAATTTGAAAGTCAGTTTAGATGACAATATTGGGGGTTTTACCATGGCTGCATCAAACTTGTGTACGTTTCCTTAAGTAATTCATCGCTTGAGTAAACTCAGCTTAAGTTTTATAGGGATTTTTTTTTCTTTGCTATTCCCCCCAAAATACAGCAAATGACTTCCTGAGAAGACAGACTGTCTGTTTGCTAGAAAGCCTTTGTGCATTACCAGTTCATTGATATCAGGAAATCATGGGGCTCTGTGCTTAGAGATTTACTGCAGAATTGTGGAACTATGGATTTGATAAAATAGTGCCTATGATTTACTTAACTTATGTTTGATATAGTAGTAAGGGTTTTATGAATGTGGATTACTTTTTGTGCCAACAGCTTGGAATTGATGTATGTGTGTAGGCAGAAGGATTTATTCTGCTCCCAAAGTTATTTAATTTTTTTTTTGTGTTTGAATGTTTTTGTAAGTGTTAAAAGTGTAAAAAAATATATAAAATATTCTTACCACAAAACATTTCCTGGGTCCTTATTTTGACAACAAAGGGTTTTTAAAGGCTTTTAGAAATTTAGGGGATATTTTATGGCTTTTTTGTTTGGTTGGTTCAGTTGTTTTCCAGGAACTGTATTCACTATTCCAGAGGTTACCAGTATTGTCTTCTGCCCCCTGCAATTAATGAACTGAGTACAACATTGTATTTGGGTGAAATCTATGATTTCATTGACAGACACAGGTGGGCCTGTGCTTCTGCTCTGGAAGGACCATGCGTAGTTCAGACTTACATGAAAAACTGTATTCTAAATTTTCATCCAGAGTGATTTGTATGTGCAGTTCGAAGTATACAAGCCTGCCTTTTCATTTTTGCAGGATTTGCAGACTTCAGACCACCACAAGAAACACAGTTTTGAAAATTCTGGAATTCATGCAGAAAATGGAGCAATGTAAAAGTGTACCTACTGAGCCCTCTTGGAATTGATCAGTACACATTTTATCTACCTCCTACATGAATGCCTCCATCTTTGACTCACATACAAGCAAGAATTTTGGTTTGAATTTGGTAACTTTCTGTAATCTGCATTTTGCTACAAAGCAACACATGCAATAGTAATGTGAATGCTATCTTTGCCTTATCTTGGTTTAATAAGGGCAGGTTTAATTCAATTTGGTAGCCACTTAATATTGAAGGTAACAAAATTTAAACTGTAAACCATGTAATTAATTGTTTATCCCAGCATAGTCCCCTATTTTGTAATTAAGCCTGTAGGTTGAAATGTTTCTTCCTAGTTAGCTGATGTATTTATGTAGAACTGGCTTCATACCTGCTGCTCCCAAAAGGTACTCACTTATCCCCCTTTTTGTCACTTTTTAGTCAGACAGTCAAGTACCATTTGCCTCACTCCTTCAGGAAAGTAGAGCAGTGTCAAAATCTGGGAATTAATAGCCTTTCACCCTTCTCTTTTAGTAGGTTTCTGTAACAAACTCTTCTATATTAAGCTGTTGCTTATAATTAGTATCATCACCATATCGCAAGACTGAAGATTAGAAGTAGTATTTTTTCAGTTCTCTTATTCTGAGAGAAGGCGTGACAGCTCCTTTGGGTTCTCTTACTTTTGATGTGTGTTCCCCTCTAGAAGCCTGACTGCACTGAAGAAAAATAAGTGATGAACACGTAAGGAGGCAGAAGGCTGAAAATGCTTATGCTGCTGGTCTTGTGGCTGCAGAGTGTGCAGTTTAATCATTTAAAACTTAACCTTTTTCTTTCACAGAAGTATTTGCATTAAAACAGGTGTGGGAAATGACAATGTCAGCAGTATATCTGTAGTTCTCCCTCTTTCGATTGGAACAGAACAAACTTTTTTACTTTTTAAGTAAAACAGGCAAGATGTGAGGTGGCTTTGATTTAAGAAAAACCAAAAGCTTCACCTGCTCCTGACTTGCACTTACGCTGCTGTGCAGTCTGAGTCTGACACCTACAGGCAGCCTGTCTGTACTCATCCTCCTTCAGGAAGGTGAGGCTGGGATTTGGGTGCTCTCAAGAGCATTCACACACAACTGCCTGAAAGCAATCCCTCCCAGCTCCCTCAGCTGCTCCTCACAGGACTTGTGTTCCAGACCCTTCACCAGCATTGTTGCCCTGAAAGCAACAAAATAATGTAAATCCATTTTCTTTCGAAATTATTTTAAATAATTTAAACAGTAAATACAGTAAATAATAGTTTTAATAACTAACAACAGTAAAGCTTAAAAGAGAGTGGCATGTGATGCCTTCTCCCCCAGCATCTTCTCCCCCTCCTTGCTGCTTTTAAATTATCCCTGAAAGCTTACTTCCATTGGCACTACAGTATGGGAGATTCAAGGCAATACACCTGTTGGGGTGAGTGGGATATGCCTTACTGAGAGGGTAACTTAATGGTCCATCCCCAGTGCCACTCAGCTGCTGGTTACCATGCAAAATGCACAGAATACAGACTATAGATTTTTTTTCCACTCTGTTCTTTTCCCTTCTCTTTGCCATGGTTTTCTTGAGACTTGGAAAATTGCAACCTTTCACAGCCCTGCTATGAGAGGCTGATTAAAAACCTCACTAGTATAAACAGCTTGGTCTAATGTCAGACAAACTATTGGGCCCACCCAACATGTTCTCCAGAACCCTGACACCAGCTACGTCCATCTTTCTCCAGTAACAAGGCTAGGGTTTTTTCATGGAAATTCTCTACATAGTAACAGGAAGGTGAATAAAGACAGTTCTGTTCTGTGTTGTTCCCTGCCTCTGCCCTGCCCAAGAGAAACAGGTGCTTATTAAATGTGGGAGTAGGTTATCAGGAACTTGACTGGGGACTCTCTGTGGCCTTGGCTGCTTAAAGCAACAAAGGTGATCAGGAAGTAGCTGGGTTGTGATGTGTTGGTGGTGGAAAAGTGGTCAGGGTTCGGGTCGAGCATACTAGGCTTTTCCCAGTCTCCTGCTCTTCCCAGGCACCCCACCTTGATCAGCTCCTGGGTTGGACTGGGTGTCCCTGTTCTGACACCAGCATGATTGCACTGTAACTCCCAGCAGTCTCCTCTATTTGTCCTAAAGTGCTCTTTCTAAGTTTTTTGTTTCCCTTTAGACATTATCAGCAAGCAAAACTGTACAACGGATAACAAAAGCTTAGTTATCTGACTGATCCTTCCCTGCCTTTCACTCAGCAGGGTTAATACTGCTGTGGGAATTTCACAGCTGCTGCTGGTCTCTCATTGAGTGCCAAAATGCTGCCAGGACAAAGTGACGCTGCACCAAGCTCTGGATTACAGTGAGTTTGGTTCCTGTTCAGGGCAGAGCATGAGGCCAAATGCGCTGCTAGCTGACTGAACCTGGTACATGCCAAATTAAAGGCAGTGTAAGAGTTCTTGTTCAAAGCTGCTTGTCGTAATGAGGGGCAGCAGAACAGAGTAATTTGTGCCACCATAAATATATCTTTGTCACTCTCCTCCTTTAGAAATAAAAATTTTATTGAAATGCTACCATTTTGAGTCATCTCTTAAAGAAAAAGGAAGTGGAGAGAGATCAGGTGAACCCTCTGCTTTTCATGCTCTGCCTCAGCTCCTGTCTTAGCCTTGTATTTCTCAACTCTACAGTCATCCATTTACCACTACATTTACTCACCCACCTACTGAGCCCAGAGCAGGATTATATTGTTTCTGTTCATCCCCACCGGGCTAATGCAGACACATAAAACCACTGTTAATGCCGCTTCAAGTGACCTGTCTTCAAAGGAGTTATGAAAACCTTGTCCTGATTCTCATCCCTTTAAAGCCATGCCTGTACGTCAGAGACATACCACCACCATCGTATCACCACCATCACACAGCCTCAGGAAAGCAGCCTGGAGCAGCCCCTTCCATCCATGGCCAGCCTTACTGGCAGGAACCAGCAGCTCCTGAGCCACAGGATGCCCCTGCACACACAGCACCAGCAGCAGGGTCATGGCTGCCACCCCAAACTCCTTGCTGAGGGTGCAGCTGCACAGCCTTACCAGCCACTGAAAACACCAGGCATGGCTGCTGCAGAGCCAGCACTGTTGATTCAGTGCACACAGAACTCCTGAATGCCTGTGGACTCAAAAAAAAAAAAATCTTTATGGTGCAAGAATGGGCTATAGATGACCCACAGTTGGTTCCCTGCTCTGCCGTACACTTTCGAGGACGTTCATTTATTTTCTTGAGGCTTAGTTCATCACCACTGAAATGACTGCCAGGCTTCCTGACTCACGTGCTGGGAGCAAGGGGCAGGTGTGCTGCTATTTAGAGAAAGGGTTGGCCAGTCAGTTCATATCTGGTCTGATACAGTGGGGTAAGTTAACAACAGAAACTTGGTTGACCTCGGTTTATGAGCCCAAATGTCAGAGAGCAGATAATATCTATGGTAAATGTCAGAGTCCAGGGATTTTTATTTTCCCTTTAAAAGAACATCAACAAAGATTTAGTGACTGTATTGATGCTGCCATTCACACAGGCTCAGCGAGAATGGTGCTGCCCAAGTACACAAATATACTGGAGAAATATTAAAGGAACTTGCTTAAAATCATGGATCTGGTAAAGCACCCAAGACCAGCTGAGCCTTCTTCAGCAGTAAAACAGCTTTTGGCAACACAGGGCTCTGACAAAGTCTGGCAAATCCATGCCACCTTTTCCACAGCAGAACACAGGGATTTAATTGATACATGGTGGACTTTTCACCTTTACAATTTATCCCCACATGAAAATTCGCCCAGAGGAGTGAAATACAATCCTCTGCAGGTCCCTGCACCCAGCCACCAGTGCCAGGTCTCCTGTCCAATGGTCCACTGTCAGTAGAAGAAATGGAAAATCCCATTTACAAAACCACCTCACAACCCACTACTTGAGATTTGCTGCTGTGCAGTAGGCTCTACTGATTTTGAACCCAATTTCCCCACCTTCACAAAGGTACAACATCAGTTCAAGACTCCTTTCCCTGACCCAAGTGCCTCAATGGCAGAACTGAAGTACAAAAATAGGTGTTTCTTAAAGAGCTCCAACCACGTACCCTCTTCGGGGCCTTGACTCAGCCCAATTCCCCCACTCCTTGCCCAGGCCATTTTTCTGTGCTGTCCTCTACCCTGAAGTCTCTCAACTGTTTTCATTAGCAGATCCCATCTGTGTGCTCCCACTTTCTACATCCTTCTCATTATGAAGATAATTAAATAATATTGATTACCAAAATGAATCACTGAAATCTGCCTATCAGAAACCTTGTTGCAAAATTTGCAACAACTGGTAAGTTATTATTTGTAGCCTATTTACGCATTCTTTTTAGCCCTTCTATTTTACTGTCTTTTTTGCCTTTTTTTACTCTAATAAATACTGCAGGGTTTTCTTTTTGATCTTTGTTTCCTACCCAAGACTCTCCAGACACTAGAGGGTGATCTTGCTTTCACTGTGCTTTTTCATACAAAGTTTGATCTAGTTCAGCTTCAATTCACCACATTGGCCTGAGCTTGCAAGGTCCTGAATGCAATTAACAGCTGCATTTACACTAGGAAAGCCCTAGTCTGAGGGAAGAAGTCACACATAGTTGGCCATAAAAGCCTCCTTTTGTGGAGTCTGAAACACCCCCATTAAACGTTTTACTCAGTGTCACATAGAGTTAAATCTCCTTAAATTGTTTAGGATTTCAGAAATATTTTTCTACTGGTCTGGGTTTTCCAGCTAAACACTTTTCCAGCAGCAGACAGCATCATCTCAAGCCTGGGGGATGCAAAAAGACTTGCACTGAGCTACTCAGAGATGGCATGGATTACACAAGACATACACCCCTCTCTTCTTGCCGTGGCAGTTTGCATAGCACTGGAGTAGAGCCTACCCCCCAGAGCAGCTCCTCTGAGCAACCCAAGTGCAGCAATGAGACACCAATTCCCATTGGCACGGCTGTGAAATTACTGGAAGGGCTGGGAGTCTGTGTTGCACCAAGACTGCTTCTGCTTCAAGGCAGTAACAGTGACTGCAAACTGGTGCTGTTACTACTCTGCAACAGGGAGGATGGGTCAGTCTCCTTTACTGCAGATAAAGGCTTACCGATTAGGGCATCTGATCCAAGAAATCTCCTGGGAAGAGCTCAGCTGTGACCTGCATTTTTGCACAAGCAACAGTGGAATTTGCACTGGTATATTAGCACTTCCTACACTGGTAGGCCAACTGCTCCTACCATTCGTTATGCCCTCAAAATTAAATTTTTGATTACTTAAGGTCTTTCTAAAATCTCCCTCTAAGTTCTCGGATAATATCTTCCATTATCTAATAAAGGCTAAGATCACTGCCAAAAATGTCTTGAATGTCAAAAGGCCTGGGATGCTAACAGTGAGTGCCAGGATGCTGCAGGGACAGGGAGCAGCCACGAGCTGTGAGACAGGCTCTCCACTTGAAGGGAAAATGTGCTTGGGCACCTTTCCTGTGCCACTGAATCAAAGGGTTTAAAGAAGTCCCTACAACAAATCGCTGCTTGCTGGAGGAATGCAGCAAGGCATCCTCCCAGCAGTCTGTCTGGGAGTAGAATTCATGTGTCAGTAGAGACTGAAGGTGATTGCTCACTGCTTATGGCAGATCCTGCGGAGGGTCTCAGCAATACCACTCAAACGCTTCAAGAAGCAAAGAGTGAAAATTGATTCTGTGGATGTTTGGCAGCGGTAGAGAAACAGAATTTTTTTTGTGATGAGGGATCACACTGTACATGCTGCCTCCTCAGGAGTACAGTACCAGTTGGAACTCAGCGCAGTTGTTGCCAGCGTGCAGCTTTGCCACTATTTCTAGCATGATCTTAAGCAGGTGAATCACTCCCATGTACAGCTTCTCCATCTGTACATGAGCGTGATAATGTAATGACCTTCTATCTTTGCACTTGATAACAAACTCTTTGGGGAAGCGGAAGGTCCCTTCCCTAAGCTGGTTTTGCATTAGCACCTTGCATTTGGGACCTGGATTTGTTCAGACTTCTTGGTGTTAATTTGAAGCAACTTGCTTTGCGAGAGTGAGTTTCTGTATTTTCGTGGCAAGTGGTGACTCTGTTATCTCCTGTCCATCCCCAGCTCCTATCCTGCACAGGGCTCCCTTGCCTGGAGGGTTTTGGGCAGGGTTTGTTTAGGTGGATTTTCCCTTGTGGCCTGGGGTTACTGCACGGTACTGCTCACACCTGGGTGGAAATGCTGTTACCTTACAGATGTCTTTGGGCAGCTACTTCTTTGGTACCAGCTGGTACTGATTTCAGCAGCAAGAATCCCTTACTGATACTTCCTCAGCATTTAGGCTACCCATGTATATATCAGTGAAATATGTTTCAAATATTTCATTTAGAAATTATATGCTTTTAAAAGTGTATATTAAATGTTATATATTTATTTACATTATTTTAACAATTTGATGTATTTTAATATCTTAAAATTAATTTACTAATATCTCTAATATTTTGCTTTCTTATAATGGACTGAGCAGGGGAAAGGAGCTCTTAAGGTGGTCCTTCTATATATGCTTATTCCAATCTTTGTTTTTTAATTCTTTCACCCTAAAACAACGGGCTGACAGCTTTTTATTCCTTCCTCTGACTATCCAAACCGAAACAGCTCTGTCCAAGGCCCATTCTTTGGCAGGCAGGATGCAAGATGCTGCCACCTTAATAAAACTTGGAAGCAGTTCAGGACACAGACTTCAGTTCTGGGCTGTGAACCACACCTGCCACCTCCAGCTCGGGCAGATCCCTGAGATCCCCAGCGTGCTGCCACAGCTCCAGCCACAAGTGCAGTTACGCCACCGAGAGACGTGAGGTTTTATTGGTACCGGCAGGTGTCGCCGCGGAGGATAAAGGGCATTTGCACAAGGGACCGGGCAAGCAGGGGCCAGGAGGAGCTTTGCAAGGTCACCTGGCTCACCGCGCTGCCCCAAAGCGCAGTCAGCAGCTGCAGCTCATGCTGCTGCAGAGATGTTTGCCTGACCTTTCCCGGGAGATGGCTGCTGCCTGCCTGGACTATCCAGCCTTCAGCACCATCACTTTTATTTGCCCCACTGGTATCTAAACCAAATCTCACCTACAGCAGCTTAAACCCATGGGGTTTCTGGGGACTTGTGGGGTTATTATAAAGACATTAGTCTCAGGTAGTGGTAGAATGGACACCCCAGGCAGGAACAAATATTTCCCTGGCTTCATACCCAGCATTTCTGCTTAGGCACCACAGAAGGAAATAAAAAATCTTGTTGATGCTTTCATCTCTCTGGCAAATCAACAAATATACAAAGCCCAGAGCACATCTGCCTCAGCTGCAGTGACATACAAGTTCTACTGATACCATGGGTTATTCAAAAAAGTTCTGTTTCATCACGGTTTTAAAAGTGCACATAACACTGTGTCACGGCTATAGGATTAATATACAACATTAGCTAAGACAAGTATTAAGAGATGCCTATTATGTTTGAGATTTATTTCTCCCCATTTCCCTGAGACTTTTTTCTAGACAGCTCAAGAGTTTAATTTAGGTAATGGTGCACCTGTCTTGAAGGGCTTGCTTATTTGCTGATCAGCATTACGGATACTCATCTTTAATATTTTGTAAAAATTTGGCAGCAGGACAAGAAGCATTTTTATTCTATGGTTATGCAGTTTCTAACACAAGACATCTTTAGTCCACATCCAGGCACATTTGATGCCGTGATACAAATGGCTGGCAACTGAGTGCAAAGAGATTTTGTGTGTGTAACCTGAGATATAGAATACTGATGCTATTAACTCTTATTGTTCCCATGGGGCTCACCGTTAGCATCCCTTTTACTATGGATAAAGCTTTGGCAGGTGAGTGATGTGTTTTCGTTTGGGTGTCTTTTTTCAATTAAATGAATACTCTATGAAGCAACTGCTGCTGTAGGAATTATTAAATTTATTTCTGCTTTTTTTTACAATTAAATTAATTGGTGGGACAATATCTTGGTGTCATTTACTCTGATCTAGCTTCTTTTGCAAAACCCAAATTATAGATTTTATAGGCACAAAACCACATTTGTGTGATCTACCTCCACATTTCCTCTCTTGATTTATGTCCCTAACCTCAGGTTCCTGTGTAGCAAATTAAGAAGGGGCTGAGACCCTCAGTGGGTGATGGATGCCAAGTAAACCCGGCTGGACCTGGACCTGCAACATCCATCCTAAAGCTCCACCATTTACAAGGTTGTGCACTGACAATCTGGCCTTGATGGCACTGCTGTCCTTCACAGCCATCAGGGTCCCCCACACCTGAAGACGATGAGCAGGCTGCTCGTGATGCTCTCAGGGAGGTCAGTCAGGGCTCTGAGATCCAAGACATGCCTGTCTAAAGTTCTATGAGCCTGTGAGAACCCGTGCAAAGTGATACCTGTGCCTGCAGTGCAAAATACCACTGACTTTTAAATCTGAATCCAGTGCTTTCAGAGTCATCCTCATCTCACCTCCTTGTCCCTGTCTGATGGGGCAGGATGCTAATTTTGGCTCTTCTGGACCAATGCATGTATTAGTCATCAGGTCATTTATTACGACTTTTCATCTTAATCCTGATTAACACTCTGACTCCAGAAAAAGATCAAATGACAAAAGGGAACAGTGAATGAGGCAGATCCCTTTCTTATTTGAATCTGGGTAAAGGTACCTCATAGAAAGGCATTTATTTGCTTAAAGAAAAGCTTGCTTCTAGTAATTGTTTTACAGTCACAGGGATACAACTGCCTCAACAACTCACTGTCAGCAGTCAATTTACAAAATTATTCTTCAATGACTCCCTGGTTTCGTCTCTTTTCACGGACCAGAAGACCTTTTCTAATGGGATGGTTGGCAAAAGGCCTCTTCATTTAGAAGGCAGATCACACAGCCTTAAACACTTAGTTCTAATTATGAATTATTGGAACATTGCAGCCTGAGGCATCATGCACTTACTTGTTGATTAATGGTCTTCAGACATCTTTAAAATAAACATGGGGGAACACCAAGTGCAACAGGAGGATTTATCTTAATAATTTCTGCCCTTGACTGCTAACCCAGAGCTTCAGTGAAAAGATCCATTCCCAGCCACTGAGAGAGTGAGCACATAGTGGGGACACAAAGGAGACAGCACAGCCGGCTAAGGAGGCTTATGCTGTTTCCCTTTCACACCAATTTAATAAAATCTCAGAGCTTCTAAGTTGCTTGGGAGAGAGCACTGCTTCCAAGGTGGGCACAAATACAGAGTAGGACTGGACTGAAACCGGCATCATTAGGAAGAGGAATCCATGAGAAAAGGGGTACAGCCCTCCTGTGAAGAGAGAAATCACGAAGACAGCAGAGGAGAGGCAGATGCAATGCAGCAGAGGAGGGTCTGGATGCCTGGATGCCTTTGCCACCTGAGCCAAGGAGAAGGCAAGGATGATTTGATGGGATCTCACCTGTAAGAGGAGACAACAGGGACACAGCAATGACTGTTGCTGAAGAGGAGAGGAAGGGACATTTATCTAATTTTCTGCACCCTGAAATTCAGACCCTGGGTCTGGTTGCGGATACTGGCCATGGAATAAAAGATGCTGATTATTGTGGAGACTTACCAAGCAGGACTGGGCAGCAGCACCATGCAAAGGACAGGACAGAGGGGAGTTTAACATAAACAAGCTCGGGATGAGACATAACAGTGCTGCAATGGGGCCAAGTGTTACGTTGAATGGTAGCAGAAAAGCCTGGGAGGCAGGAAAGGTAGGTCTGTCCTAGTGCTTCTGCACTACAGACAGCTGCAGGAACAATGAACTAGCGGGAAACCCATGGCTCTTGTGTGCTCTCCACCTACATGGTACAACTGCACTCTGCCTTTATGTGAAACACAAGCAGTTTGGGGCACAAGCAGCATTGATTGATTGGCACATCCTCACCAAAGCAGTGAGGCCTCTGTCTGGCTGGGGAGGTTTCTTAGGAAAAACTTAATTGCACAGATCTATAGGCTTCATCTTATTTAAAAAATGTACTTTCTCACCTGTTTAGAGACCCAACAATATAAAACAATACAAACAATATAAAATTTTAAAAAAGGAAGAAGTCACTTGTCTGCTAAGATCTTACAGTTGCTGGCTCTATGAAGGTGGGCTATGGGCAGGGGTGACAAAAGGTACAAAGTCCCCTCTGTGTTGCTGCTCTTGAGAGACCGAGTGGAGTGCGGTATCTGGACCTACTTCAGCAAAGGAGCAGGTGACATGTCCTGCCTAGCACAAAGATAACCATGGAAGAACAAGCAAAAGCACCAATATCTCTGCACAATTAGGCTCCAATTCCTAACTCTACCAAGCCACAAAAATAAGTGCTCTGGATCTACATCATAAATAAGATCACGCATATGCATTTCATGGAGTTTTCCACAAAATGACCCTAAACTGCATATAGGGAATCACACAGTACATGCTAAAGGAATATTTTAATTCAAGGCAACAGCAAAGACTTTTCTTTTTCCCATGGTAAATTATTATTGGCCTATTAAGTCTTAAATTTAATTTTATTTCTATCCATAGCTTAGGTACACAGCAAATAAGGTAGAAATGAAGGGATTGTACATCCCCTGGAAATCAGAAACTACTCCTGCTGGGTCTCACCTGAACATCCCTTTCAGAGCAGTATTTTGCCCCAGCCTCTTTAGTAGCACCACCGCCTAAAGATGCTGACTGAAAGCTTTCCATCCTCCAGGACTGTCCTTTGGAGGCATCTTTTCCTCTGCAAACACCCGGCACAGCTCCACAAATCAGCTGGCACTGACATGCAGAGAGGCAGAGCATGACTTATGGAAGGGTGACGCCAGCCCACAGCAGCTGAGCTCCGTCACTTCCCGCAGACCCAGGCACAGCATGCAAGAGCCAAGGCGGGAGAAGCGGGGAGCTGAAATGGATATTAAGCTGAAATGGGAAGAGGAAGAAAAGAGGGGATGACCACCCTTTGCTTCCTCACCCCACCCCATTGGCTGCTTTCACGTAGGGCTCATAACTACAGCTTGCACACATGTTTGGGATTTAGGCTTCCAATTTCAAGACTGGTTTATCCTTAACTCACTTGGGATTTGCCAACTAACCCTTCTTGCCTGAGGCTCTAGAGCATGCAGAGTGACAGGCATAACAAAGGCACACGCCAAACCTCCTCTTGCTGCCTCAAATTCAGCTCAGTGAACAACAGCTACAGTGACCTCCTTTGGGGGGAGCAAGGGGAACTCACTGCACAGACACAATGATTGTAATTTTGCAGTAGTCCTGGGCTATGCCAGATGCTTTTAATCTCAGGAGAAGCAAGTGATTGAAACAACATCACAGTGTGCTGAAGCAGTCACTAACAGAGCAAACAGCAATGTTGCTTTGCTCATTCCTTACAGTACTATTAAAATTCCTTACAAGTTTATCCTCTATTTTTCACCTTTAATTCTAGTTGAATAAAGGGAAGGCATAAAAATCCTGTTATAAAGGAGCAAACAAAACTCCTTGGTTTTGAGGACTTCTGCCTCTCCAGACCAGCTTATAGTTCTTCTGTGGAAATCAACCCCTGTCTAAGCATAATGTAAGGCAATATTTTTAATAAAAGTTACAAACTACAACAAATTCATATTTCAGTGGTCCTTTCTTACTCTTGCTAACTCTTATCCTTTCGTCCATTTTTCAACAGAAGGACTAACAAGGAATAATTGAGAATGATGTATGATCAAGTTTACTTGCCAAATCTTTTTATACTCAAATATTCAATTTGTGGCTTCCAGTAATAGCATGGTAGGCAGTATCCTTTCTCCTGCCCTCCACAAAAGAAAACAGAAAGGAACTGTCCATGGATTTAGGTACACTGAGGTGCCCACAATGTGTGAGCTGGCTGCCTCACAGCCAGATGCTGCAAAACTACTCAGCATCCCTCCAGACTCCAGAGTGTGTTTCAATGATGACATATCCATGCTCAGCAGCAGGTACAACGTTTTTTCATTCTAAATGCTGCATGTGAAAATATGCTGGGTGCCCACCCAGGTACTTTCTGGATGGACAATTAGCAAAACACATCGGCTGGGTTCAGGTTTGGCTTTCCCTTAAGAGAGAAGACAGCCTCACTGCTCGTGTTTAAACCAAGAACAGAGCTTCAATTTTAGGTGAAAAATTACAAGAAAAATCTCAAGAGGTCTTGATTTGTTGTGATGCATTTATGGCATTTTCCCACTATAATTCAGTTCCTTGAAACTGAAGTTTAGGCTAACTGGGTGTGCTCTGAGACTGCATGTGCCTCACTGTGTCCAGGGATACCGGACTCCTCCTGTAACTGCCTGCACCATAGGTGTCACACAATGATGATATAAAAATATCTTCCCATGACCAGCCCTGTTCCAGTGGGGTGTTTGGGGAGTGACTCTTGGAGATAAAGCAGGAGGCCTGGCTGTGCCCTTCCCCACTGCTCAACAAGCAGCCGCAATTGTGCTTGCACAGCGGATCTCTCCTGGGTCTGCCCACAGTGATCCCTCGTCAGCCACACCATGGGGAACTGCCTGGGTACTTCTTACAAACCAGGGAGGGAAGGATAAGCAAATGACCTGCATGATGTGAAGCCAAATATTGGCTACAGGACAGATGGAATAAGATGTAACAGTGGTAAGACTTTATGAAGCAAAATAAATACACTGCAAGCACTTTTCTGCACAAGCAAACCTGAAAATTAAATCCAGAGAAGGCTATTGCTGAAAAAGCAAACCAGATCCTGAGCTCCCCTCCTTTAGAGCCCAAAAATATGAATGAATTAAAGCAATCCCGATCCTATTTGGTCATTCAACTCTGATGACTCATCTTCCCTGAGCTCTCCTTAGGCTAATGACAAGAAACAAACACAGGCAGAACAGTATTGAACTCGGCATCATTTTGGCAAAGCTGTGTACCCAGGATTTTGTCACTAGGTACGACTTGCACTTCTTGTGCCCCAAGAAAGAATTAACAGTTTAATAAGCAAACAGTCTGTTTTTCTTTCAAGCCGCCAATAATTTCTACTCGAGTCTCAGACAGCCTAAAATTTTACCCAAATAAATGTTTGAGAAACTTGCTGTTTAATGGAGCTTAAGGCAAGCAGCCAAGCAGGGCAGCTCCTGTAGGCTCTCTCTTTAAATCTGGTGTGTCCCCCTTGAGCTGCAACCTGAAATGCTCCATGCAGAAGCAGAGCCGTACATGAAATGCAGAAGCCAAGGGGCAGCCCCTGGGGATGCTCTGTCCTGAGTCAGCTACCCTTATCCAGGAGTGGTAATGTGAAGGGGTGGCTGTGACCCTTCTAAATCCTCTGGGTGAATGAGAAAAGAGTCACATTCCTAAGACGAGGCCAATAGCAGTGCCAAGAGTGAGAGTCACCAACACATCCTGCTATTGGAAGCTGCCCTCCTCTCTCAGGAGCTCCTGCCCTTGTGAGTCTAGCCAGGCATTCTATACAGCCCTTTACTTCTGAAGGAACAGGGTGGCACAAAATTATTAAATGAAAAGTAAATGCTGTAAGCACAGTTTTGTGGCTGAAAACACCCTTGGATGCGATTTTTGGGTGATGGACTACACTTCCTACCCTGATTTGAATATCTGTGTGCCTGTGAGCTTGCCAGTTTCCTTCACATGTACTGACTACCCTTTAAAAGGTATCGCCTCTCCTTACAAGCTTCTGGGCCCGCACCAGGAGAAAGTGGCGCCTCCTCGACCTCATTAAAGGGCTTTCCATCCTTCCTCACACATTCCCAAAACCCTATCATCAACAGCAATTTGCCTGGAGGGGGAACGAGCTTGGCAATCCCTCAGCAGAGAAGTCTAGGGCTGCCCACCCACATCGGGTGACATTGCGACGCTAATTGACCTTTTACTAACGATGCCAAAGTAAATCCCCTGATACCTCAGGTCTGCCGCTGGAAACGTCGGGCCGTGCGGGCTCCAGGAGCGGGCTGCCGGGGGTCGCAGCGGAGAGGGGGATGCGGCCGCCAGCCCGCCGCCGCCTGCGCTTCCCCCCGCCGGGGCCGGGCGGCGCTGGCGGCCGGCGATGACCGCCGTCGAGGCGAAAGCGAGACACCGCCCACGCCGGGGGTGGCCCCGCGTGGGTCCGGGGACGCGCGGGCGGCGCCCGCAGCAGACAGGCGGCGAGGGACCGCGGCCGCAGCGCATCGGAGCCGCGGAGGGATGCGAACTCCGCCGGCCGCCGGGGCGAGCCCTCCCCGCATCCCTCACTGACGGCCGCCCCGCCGCCCGCGCTCTCCTCCGGGGCTTGGCGGGGAGCCGGCGGCTCCCCGGGGCCGCGCAGCCCATGGCCAGCTCCGCGCAGCCCCCGGCGGCGGCGGGGGGCCCCGACGGCGGGTCGCTGGCGGGGGGCGGCCAGACCTTCGGAGATCGCTCCCTCAGCCAGGGCCTGAGCGTGCTGGTGGGGCTGGGGCTCTGCGTGACCATGCTGGGGCTGGGCTGCGCCGTGGAGTTGGGGCAGCTGGGGCAGCAGCTCCGGCGGCCCGTGGGGCTGCTGCTGGCGCTGCTGGGACAATTCGTGGCCATGCCACTGCTGGCCTTCCTCCTCGCCCTCATCTTCGCCCTGGACGAGGTGGCGGCCGTGGCTGTACTGCTGTGCGGCTGCTGCCCCGGCGGCAACCTCTCCAACCTCATGTCGGTGCTCGTCGACGGGGATATGAATCTGAGGTAGGCGCTCCGCTCCCCCTCGCCCCCAGCCGGCCGGGGGGCTGCGACGGCCCCGGGACGCGGGGAGGGTTTGCTGGGCACCTGCGGCCGGTGGAGCCGGGACGGGCGGGCACGGCGCGCTGGGAATCGCCAGCACTGCTCTCCTGCCTCTCCCGTGGCAGGAGCCCCGACACAGGGCTCCTGCCTCCTACCCTAAAAAGCTTCCCTGCCCGCGCCCTGGCGCTGCAGAACCCTCTTCCAGAAGGGGTTGGGGCTTCCCAGGGCTGCCCCCCGACCGGGCGGGCGGTGATGGGGCATTTCTTTGCTTCCCCCGGCGCAGCATTATCATGACGGCTTCCTCCACGCTGCTGGCCCTCTTCCTGATGCCCCTCTGCCTCTGGATCTACAGCCGCCACTGGATCAACACGGCCGTGGTGCAGCTGCTGCCCCTGGGGGCGGTGAGCCTGACGCTGGGCAGCACCCTGCTGCCCATCGGCCTGGGGGTCCTCATCCGCTACCGCCACCCCCGCGCCGCCGACCTCCTGGTCAAGGTAGGCACGGCGTCCAGAGGGGAGGTGGGCGGCCACGCTGCGGGAGATGCCGGGAGGCGGCACGGGAGTAAGCTTTCTGGTCCCTCCAAACCTATGTTAGTTTCACACAGGCATATTCAACTCTTTAGGTGGAATACAAGGACTTACAGTCTTGAAATGAAACGGTGGGACAGAGCAAGAAAGAGAGGGAAAGGGCGGGTTACCCCCGGAGGGAAGGAGGGCAGCGTGGTGCTGCACCCTCGCAGGCATCCTGGACCCTGTAGCAGAGGCATTCCGTGACATCCTGCTTTCTCCCCGCTTTTGATGCACCCAGGTCAGGCAAAACCAACCTGCAGGCACGGCCATACTTCTTTAAAACATGCAACGAAATTAGCTTAATTGTGAAAGGAAGGAAGAGTGAGGCATAAATCCTGGCTCTTGTTTCCCAGCAAGTCATCCCAAAGCAAAATGATGGAGAGTGACTTCAGCCCCTTCCTTTCCTGGGATATGATCAAACACCACCAAAATCCCAGGCCAGGAGCAAAACCAGGAAGGGCAATGCAACCATGTTTTGCAGTTTAGAATCTTTAGCAAGCCTGTACCTGCTATGCTTATCCTTTTAAACTAATAACCCTTGTGTTGTTTATCAATGTCTGTCTGTTGCCAGATTTCCCTGTGGTCCCTCTTGGTGACTCTGGTGATCCTGTTCATCCTAACTGGGACCATGCTGGGCCCAGATCTGTTGGCACAGATTCCTGCATCTGTCTATGCCATTGCAGTGCTGATGCCTCTGGCAGGGTACGGCTTGGGATACGGCTTAGCCACGCTCTTTAAAATGCCCCCACACTGCAGGAGAACAGTGTCTTTGGAAACAGGGTGCCAAAACGTCCAGCTCTGCACCGCCATCCTAAAACTCACCTTCTCCCCGGAGATCATAGGGAGCATGTACATGTTTCCCTTGCTTTATGCGCTTTTCCAGTCAGCAGAAGCGGGACTGTTTGTGCTAGTATACAAGATGTACGGAAGAGACAGCTACAAGCAAGATACACTTGGTGAAGAGGAAGACACAGATATTTCCTACAAGAAACTGAAGGAAGAGGAGGTAGCTGATACTTCTTATGGTACAGTGACCACAGAGGAGCACAACTCCATTCAGATGGAGCCGACTCAGACGGCACTTTAGGCGAGACAAAGAGGTAACTCCCTGAGACATGAATGTGTGTTGTGCTTGCAACCAGGCTGGGGCTGTGCTCGCTGCTGTGCAAGCGGAGCTGCCCGTCCTCCATTGTTTCTCCAACTGCTCCCATTGTACAAGGTGGTACGTGTTTATTACCATGACAGTCCTACTTCCTCAAAAGTAAATGTGAAAAAAAAAGAGAAAGAAAAAGCATCATCACGACGCAGACCAGTAACTGTAAAACTTCATGCAAAGAGGCTGCTGCCTGGCTGAGTGCAGCAGGAATGCGTAGAAGAAAGGAAACAGCTTTCTACAAAGCTAACTCAAAGTCAGTATGGATTATAGGAAAATCCACGTCTCGCGTGTATCTCTGTGCCTCCCATCTGCTGTAAAAGCATTGTGATCATTGTTCTCACCACAAATACATGGCGAAGCCGTACCAAACCCGTGTTCTTTGCTGTTTGGTCCCTTGGAGGCAATTAAGAGCCGCGCAACCTGGTTCACCTGGGGAGCTGTGCGGCGGGGCGGGGGATGGACCCGCACAGGTGGGGATGGGAAGGGGCCGCAAGGCCGGCGCCCGTCGGGAGCGAGGGAAGCCCGGCCCCTCCCGGGGGTTATTTAATGGCCGCCCCCCGGAGGGTGCCCCGGGTTCGGTGCGATGGCCGAGGAGGCGATGGCGAGCTATCTCTACACCGCCTACCACCCTTACCCCTACCGCTACCCCCCACCCAAGGGCAAAAGCGGGGTGGCGGGCGGCTGGCGGCCGCGGGGCAGCGGCTACTTCTCGGGCTACGGGGAGGCGGCCGCCGAGTACTTCGACAACTACCAGCGGGCGCAGCTGAAGGCCATCCTCTCCCAGGTCAACCCCAACCTGACGCCGCGGCTCCGGAAGGCCAACACGAAGGAGGTGGGCGTCCAGGTGAACCCGCGGCAGGACGCCTCGGTGCAGTGCTCGCTCGGGCCCCGCACGCTGCTGCGCCGCCGCCCCGGCCCCACCGTGGCGCGGCCCCCTGAGGGGGAGCGGGAGCGGGAGCAGGAGCTGGGCAGCCCGGCCACCACCAGCACCCGCGCCGTGCGCTTCCCCCGCACCATCGCCGTCTACTCGCCCATGGCGTCCCGCAGACTCACCGCCTTCCTGGAGGAGCCGAGCCCGGAGCCGGAGCGGTGGCCGCAGCAGCAGGACAAGGCGGCGGCCGTCGAGGAGGAGCCGGCCGCGCTGAGGGAGCAGCGGGAGGCGGAGGCGGCCGCCGTGCGGGCGAGCTGGGAGAAGCCCCACGAGGGTGGCGCCGAGCCGCTCGAGCAGCGCTCGGCTGCCCCCCCGGAGCCGGCCACGGGGGCAAGGCAGGAGGAGGCGGCAGAGGCCGCCGAGGCAGAGCCGGCAGCCCAGCCGGCAGAGCCGCCAGCCTCACCCCAGAAGCGGGAGTCGTCAGCGGGCAAGACCCGTCTGCGCTTCCAGGTGAGTGTCGGCCGGGGGGAGCAGAGCGGGGCCGGGCTGGCCCGGGAGGTGCCCGCGCCGTCGAATAACGTTGTTCCGTGCAGTTCCTGGAGCAGAAGTACGGCTACTACCACTGCAAGGCCTGCAACATCCGCTGGGAGAGCGCTTACGTCTGGTGCGTCCAGGGCACCAACAAGGTAGGGCCGGCTCGGATCGCCCCGGCGCGGGCCCCTCGCTGCCGTCCCCCTGCTGACCCCGGCCTTCCCCCTAGGTCTATTTCCGTCAGTTCTGCCGGACCTGCCAGAAGTCCTACAACCCGTACCGCGTGGAGGACATCACCTGCCAGGTAAGTGACCCCTGCCCTGCTCCGAGCCTGGCCGTCCCCGGGCCTGGCCGCCCCCACCGACCGCCGCCTTCTCCCTCAGAGCTGCAAGCAGACGCGATGCACCTGCCCCGTGAAGATGCGCCACGTGGACCCCAAGAGGCCCCACCGCCAGGACCTCTGTGGGAGATGCAAGGGGAAACGCCTCTCCTGCGACAGCACATTCAGTTTCAAATACATCATCTGAATGGGATGAGGGTTTTTTTTGTTTTGTTTAGGGCTTTTCTAGAAAACCTCAAGTAGAGCAGTTTTTTGGTTGGTATTGTTGAAGGTACTTGGTTCCATGTAGCTAGGAAAGCATGAAAATAAAAGAAGTATTGCAAAGCACACTTACATGATCGGGGGGGTTGTGCCCAGCTCAGAGGGTGCTTATTGTAAATTCTGTAACTTGCATAGGGGATGAGCTTAGAGATGTATTGTAAATCACTGATGGTCTTGGAAGCACCTGACTCAGGACCTTGCAGAATCTCAGGTGCAAAGTGTTTCTGTTACTGCTCCTGTTCTTGAACTAATTAGATGCTTGAAGTTAACATCAAATTGACATCTGCAATAGGTAATAGACCATCATTCATGAGGAAAGCATCTAATAGTATTCACTTACTGTGCACACCACTGTTTGATATAGAAAGTATCCTGCACCTGTTTTTCATCTAGAAAATGACTACTTAATGTTTTGTAGGTACTAAATCACTTCTACTGGTACAGCTGGTCTACTTTTAGCTAAGCTAGTGTTCTTGTCTGTAGATGAAAGCCAAAGAAAGCTTTTCAGGGATGGTTCTCACAAAATGTTGAGGAAGGGAATCACTGATCTTATGGTCTCTTGGTAAATGTGTTGCTTATCTTACTTCCACAAGATTATGGAAAGAAGGGACACTTCAGAGGAGCAAGGTACAATACTGCATCTGCCTGGCTTCCTCTTCAACCTGCAGATGAAATGCAAGAGCTGCCCACTTAGTGGATTATGTTTGACGAGTTTGATCTAGTTACAGTGTAGGTGCCTGCCATCAGGGAAGGATCAAACTCCCGCACCCTTCTGGGGTTGGGTTTGCAACTGGGAATTGTACTTCTAAGTGTTTGGTAGTAATGGCAGAACCAGCACTAGTTACTTGCAGATGATGCTCAACGTGGGCTATTGGTGCTCACAGTGGTGGTGTCCTCTCTAGGAACACCAGGCTTCAGCAAGTGTTACAAGCTGACTCTGGGCCTAATTTACAGCATCACCATCTGAGCAGAGTCACAAGCTAGTAAAACCTACACCACTGCCCCAGTCTACCCTTTAGCTATAGAACTGGGGAAACATACTTTTCTGAGAATGCAACTGACACTGTTGATTTTGAAATTGAGCATCATAATGCACAAAGCCTTTTGCAGAACTTGAGGTAGCTTCTCTTTGAAAAGAGTGATTTTTATGTTGGCTATGATGAACTTAACTACACCTGTACCCAGCTTACTCAAGAGACCACTCTAAAGGGAGAACCAGTCTGAGCCCATGCTGTACAACAGCTTCAGTGCCAGGTGCTCTTGCATCTCTAAGTGGAAGCTAGCATATGGCAGTGTAGGCAAACAATATCCTTTTTATCAACATGTCTGGTTTGAGGGGCAGTGCATGTTAATTCTATATGCTTAACTCATGATGCTGTAAATTCCTGCCTTATTTCAATATGCCCCTTGAACCTGCTGCAGTAGGCTTAATGCCTCAGTGTCAATTTATTGCCAAGTAATTTTATTTATTCTTGCTGCATTCATTATTACAGCAGCGTCAGGCATTCTGCAAACAAGCAGACCTACCCCCACTCCAGAGCAGAATATAGTTTCATTTCATGCTTCTACCTGAAGTGTTTTACCATGTATCACAGTAAAAGGAAATATCCCCTGCTTTACCAGCTCAGTCAGACAGACTTTCACAGCAAGTTCCAGCCTTGCCCACCCCTTGCCCAGACGTTGCCCACCCCTGCAGCTGGGCAGTTTTCTGTTGTAGATGCACATGCCTTGTACTTACCTGCAGTTACTGTGATGAGCAGTGGCAAGCCTCCAGCTTGAGGAATGCACCTGGGGCCCTCTCTGCAGCCACCGGGCCACACTGCCTCTGGGATGATCTGGGATGTCTTTATCTTGGAGTATATTTCCCTCTAAGGATGTACTTTAATTTTCTGTTTGTCTTCCCCATTCTAATGGGTGTAGTCTGTTCCTGATGGATGTGGTGAGAATTGGCTGTGATGAGTTTGTGCACCTTAGTAATGAGTCAGAGAACTGAAGCTCCGTGCTGTGTCAGTAAGAAGTCATGGCAATGTGAGCAATTGAGTGCTTCCTATTTATACAAGTATCCTCACAAAGCATTGCTTTGAGGATTACTTGCTGTGAATATGGTGACTCTTACATGATTATTATCAGCACTAGCCCAAAGTGAAATTTAGTACAACTTAAGGGTTGTCATCCCCACTAACTAGTCGAAGCAGCAGTTGGTTCTGCTCAGTAAGATGTAGGACAGGCCTAGCTGATGTGAACTGGGTGTTGTGCTTCAGCAGCAACTGCTCCAAGCAAGCAGCTGATGAAGGCTCTAACAGACAGCAGCAAAGAGCCACCCACCCCTGCTTTCATCAGCAACTGCAAGCTCTGTGGCTTGGAGTACAGTGCAGGGGCCAGGCATATTAAACAAGCTTTCCTTCATCCTGTAGCATTCTTCAGTTCCAGAGTAGGCTCTGTGTGTCATCCCTTACATAAATATGTTCAGTGCTTCCACTGCTTGATGCCAAAGTACAATTCTGTACTTTCTAGTTCCTTTTCAGCTTTACTGCCATGTCATGCCCATGACAGCCCATGCTGTGGATTGTGGGCACTGGTTCCTAGACTCAGCAGGAAGAAGGAAAGCTACTCCTGACCTATGTGATTATGCAGAGTGGAAGGGAACAGCCTTCACGCTGCCAGTTCTTCAAAGCTATCCTGAACTTGCCCTGTACAGCTTTTTAATAAAGAGATTCTTTTGCACGTGTTAGCCCAGTCAGTGCTGTATTTGTTGCATCTTACAGGAGATGTCTGATGTTTTGTTTCTAGACAGCTTTACAGTAGCTTCAAATTTGGGACAGACTTGGTACCAGGTAATGCAAGGTGACAGCTCATGCAGTAGTTGAGGAGTAATTTTTGAAAAGCTTCATGAAGTTAAAGCAGTATCAAGAGACAGTCAGCTAATATGATTCTGCTCCACAGGGCAGGTTCCACTAGCCATTATAAATGGAGGAAGATGTATAACATAAGGAATTACATATATAAATTCAGGTTTGAGTTTCATGAGAAATCCATTAACAGCTTCAGAATATGCCTAGGAAAATGCTGCTGCAATGACAGGACATAAAAAATATGACTTCAGGGCACCCAGGCCACTGTTGTCAGTGTTTAGTCTGTTCAGCTAAAGTGTTTAAACTCTAGCTTGTAAAAATACACAAAATGACAGATACAATGTCTTTTATTTTTACAAAAAAAGCTGGTAAAAGATGATGTAAATAAAAGTGTAATGCGCCCCTAAATAAAACTACTTCTCCCTAGTAAATACTAGTTAAATAATTAAAAACACCATCTACAGTACCACAAAACCATCAAAATAATTCAATTTTATCAGGGACAGGGAAAAAAAAAATACAGTGAATATGGATGTGCCTTGACCAGTTACAGAACTTGTTAGGATAACATAACTACTGTCAGCAGTCCAACAGCGTGCACAGTGCCTTCAATTAATGCATTTCAGCATAATTACATTTCTAGTGGGGCCTAACTCCCCCAAAAAGGCAGAGCTAAGAATTTCAATTCTACATTCTAAACTCTGGAATTAGATCCCATTAAAAAAAAATCACAGTGGGTAAGAGATGTATATAAAAATACTGGGTGTTCCTTTCAAATCACAGGAATTGTGGGACTACTTTTTTTTTTCCTTTTTTTTTTTTTTTTTTTCTCTAGAAAAGGCTATTGGTTTCAACAGAATCCAGTTTGTTTTATGCTACAGACTTTGACACTGAACTATGAGTATATTGCCTGTTTGCATGTTTTGGTAGTCAGGTTTTTTTTTTTGTTTTTTTTCTATATAGTCCCATTTCCTTAGGCTTCAGTTGAGTCATGAAGATGCATATATGTGCATTCAAACTCTTCAAACCCTGCAGGCTACTCAGACTGCAAGTACTGCATGTGACTACCAAGAGGGAACCCCCCCTTCCCCTCATAGCTTTATACACCTACTGTTTTAACAGTGCATTGCACAGATTTACAAGAAAAATACTGGTTTTGCACTATACAGTTTCTAGAATATATACAGAATAAAATAAGTTAACTTCTAATGAGAATTGCTGATGGGCAGCATATATCTTTAATATACATTTTAAAGTCTCTGCAGGCAGCTACTTTTTTGGTTAGTTGTTATCAATATTTTGTAACATAAGCACTGGTCAGAGAACTGAGCAGCATTCCAATAAAGTTAACAGATATATTATTTCTTTTAGAAACACTGGGAAATCCCAGTTTAAAATATTATTAAATGTCCTAACATTTACACACTATGAGGATTAGATCTAATAAAATAAAATTTCTTCAAAAATATCTTGCAGCTCTTTTAAGCATGCTCTGAGACCTTATTTAACAATCATCCATACCTTCAAAAAACAACTGTCACATAGCCATACATTCTAACTCACACACATCATTTCCTTGTTACAGACAACAAAAGCAAATAAAACACTGAGAAGTCAATGGTTTTTGCAGTCATATGTCATTCTACTCATGTTTGACTGCACATTCTTCATGACGTTGCAAAGTGTCTCATTAGGTGTTAGTTGATGATTTTATCTACTACTGCTGGAAAGCCAGGAAGCCTTGCAGGTCTTCAGCCAAAATAAACCAGCCTTGATTTTAGCCTCATCCCACCTGCGATAGTGATTCAACCTGTAGAGGCTGTTACTGCAAACATCATTTATAGTTCTATTACAACAGAAAATAATGCATATGTATGCATTACATTTAAGCCCTTTTCCTTTCATGTAGTTTTTATACATAAATTTAATAAAAAAATACTACTGCCACACAGGCTGCTGTGTAGAAAGAGCAGTCAAGTAGGATGTTCACTTCAATTTTCAAAGTTTTACTTCTGATGAAACAGTTTCTTGCTGTGATAAAAGTGTGTTGGTTGTTAGGATTGCTGGAGGTTTGTTTTTATGTTTTTTTGTGAAAGGTGCTCAATAATAGTATGAAGTGTCTTCATCTTCAGTTCTTTTCTAAATGACAGCTGTTCAGAATCCAGTAGTCACAAGGTTTATTCCTGTTTTGATCTTCCCTAGAAGCTGACAGGATTGCACCATGCGGAGAGACTCTCGAATTTCTAGATTAAGTTCCATCAGCTTTGAGCTGGCCTCAGACATGTCTTGGTTGGAGCCTACCACTGCAAAGCTGCCAGTCTGGCCAAGTGTCTGATGACGGAAATAGATGTGCAGCAATGTTTGAACAGGGTCATCTTCAGAACTGCCAAAGATGTCATGGGGCCAAATAGACCTGTAAACACATAGTTTCGATTTAAATGTTAAAAAAAATGTTTAAATGTTCTTTAAACAGACATTTGAACAGAAGACATAGGAAAATGCTAGAATAATATTTCTTCCATAGAGTCCAGGTAATTAAAAGTAACATTTCTCGCAGATATATACTAAAGAACAAGTACTACTAGAATTGCTTTTTTGTTTTTTAAAAATTATTAAAAGAAAAAAAAAAGCTGGATTGAAGCAACAGTGTTTGTCCTTTTCAACAAGAACATCCAGCAAGCACTGAAAAGAAAGGAATTGTGCCTTACCCTGTTTTTAATTTAAAAATGTCTATTAAGAAACTCAAGATCTGAAAGCAATCCTTAAAACCTTACCTGAAAGCCTTGACCTGTGCCACAGCTGACACAAACTCCTTATTTCTCAGGGATTCAATGAGAGAGTGAATAGCTGTTTCTGTGCTTGCTTGGGAAGCCTCTGCAATTTCAGTTTCTTCAATACCACTGTCAGACACCGCCTCAGCCTCCTTCAGGCAGCTCTCCAAAAGAGCAAGTTCTTCAGACATGTTTATTACCTAAAACAAGTATAAATTATCTTTCCTAGTTTAAATGTATTTTCAGCCAAATTAATTTTCAGAAGATCAGATTTTTATTTTTCCTCTTCTATGCAATAAGTGAGAAATAGAAAAAGAGCACCCCAGTATCTTCTGCAGTTGCTTAAGTATACAGTTAATTTCATGGCCCAAGTGTGCATGTCAAGTATTTGGGCCTTCCCCTGTTGAAGTTTCCATCTTAGTTCTTTTAAAATTTATTTCAAGAAATAAATTTCTTTTCTCCCTACATTACTTAATAACAAACTAGACTAACAAACAAATAAGAACTAAACATTTCAGAACAGTATGGCAGCAATGGTGCCATTACAATGACTTCTTAAATACGAAGGAAAAAAATCTTACCAGGAAGACTGGTAACCCGGCACAGTAACTGCAGTGCAGCCATTGTATATAATATCATTTTTGGCTTTAGCTGCAATGCATGAGTAAAACACAAGGCCATCTCTCATAACATGATTCTGCATCTGACTAACTTAGGGAAGAAGTGGGACTAATGTGATGTCAACCTTCCACAACATTTTTCAAATCTGCAAACTTATTTGCAGCCTCTACAAAAACCTGGAAATAAAAGTGAGCAACGTGCAGTTTTTTTCTGAAGCTACTCATAAACCAAAGAATTTTACCCAGGCTTTTCATGTTCCTCCCTACTACATCAAGCAAGACCAAGCCTATTATTTTTTTTTTTCTGCTACTCCTGTTTATTGCATTCCAGCCCCAGGGGAGAACTTTCAGAAGAATTATTAATAGCATAATGCATACAACTCAATTAACATCCCATATGTACCCTGTGCACAGCTGAAAGACACCTTTTACTTCTGAAGTTACTACAACTAAAAATAAGGCATAAGATGTCTAGAACACACTACAGACTCTGCTTAGGATGGGGACTAAGGTTGCAGAGTAATTGAATGGCAGCTGAAATGACACAGTTAAATGAATCAGTTGGTAGCAAGTGCTGGTGTTTGCTATAGGAAACACCAGGGCAATGGAAAGGGGCTTCATCACAGATCTCTGTTGAGAGGAGCTGATGTGCCTTGATTGTAGCTTGATTAGAATACACCAGGAGTGCTACTGAAATATTTAAAATCCTCGTCACTGGACTCCCTGCATTCCTGTCTTTTTAAAGAGCTTTCAAGCTGGTCAAAAATCAAGAGATAATAATTAAACATCTCAGAAAATTCTTGTAAGCTCTACTTAAATCTTTTATTAATTGGCTATAAAACAGCTGGAACCCTCCTCCAGTTTCTAAAAAAGATATCCCACTGATGAAAATGTTGTCAAAATGTATTTTAAATTGTCTGCCTTTAAAATGTCAACAATTACAAGCTGAATGGTATGATTTTCATTACCTCTGCTTCTTTTTTGATTGTTTTTACTTGACTGATGAGTTTGCAATAAGCTTGGAACAGAAGTAGCAACTGGAAATGCAACTTGTATAGCCTCCGACATAACTCCAGCTCCTACAAATGTAAACAACACTATTACATTCAGAAGTGCAAGTCTCCTGCTATCCAGTACAACAGACAATAAATCACAACTTCTTCAGTACAGAGTGTGCAAAATTAAAAGTAGTTAATTTGGTTACTAAAGAAAATGCCAGAAGTATTTAGAAGCTAACATACAGGAAGCTAATGAAAAGCAGGTGAAAGCTTCATTCACTTCTAGATTTACAAGTAGCTTCTCACAGAGGTTTAAAGTTCACTTTTTAATAAGTTACATTTCCAAGAAGGGGGGTGGAGTGGGACATGAAGTGATTCAAAAGGCATTTTGAAATGTCTGGAACATTTCAAGATTTCATGTCTTAAAAACGTCAAGACAAGTTTTATAGATTGCTTACTTTTACTGTTGATATTTTACTGTTTTAAATTCAAGATCTAATATCCAAAATAAACAGTTGTGGTCCATAAGTATAGGATCTTTCATAGCCATTAATATTTGTATTGTAAGCACAGTATATAACCTGGCCCTTAGCTTACACTGCCTGATAGAGTAGGAGGAGAATAATTCCATTACTGGAGGCAAGAATAGTGTTTCCTTTATAAAAGGAATTATTATTCTTTATCTTATTCTGCTTTAGAAAATAACACAAGATATATTCTTAAGGAAATGAAATAGCAGTATTAACTTACACACTGTCTTGCTTCCATTTTTATGCCTCTAAAACACTAGTCAAAAGTGCAGACAGTGTTCATACTGCTTCACATACAGACATAAAAGCTAGTGCTAATGGAATAATCTTTGTAACATTCTACTAACTACAGGATCCTATTATCTACAAAGGACCAACAGTCTAATGGGTTAGATGATGCAAAATTGAAGCACACAGCATTCCTGTAATAGTCTAGGACAAGACATCATTATTTCACAAATGGACAAGACAGATGGAGACCAGTTTGGTGACTGGCATGGTTAAGTATTTGATAAATCAAGAACTGTCACTTACTGCTAGAATTTCCATTTGCTAAGCAAGAAGATGAGCAGGTCACAAAAATACAAAGAAAGAAAAAAGAGCAAGAATTAGTGTAGGAAATAATTTTAATTAGGGTAAAAGATGTCCCAGGTAAAATGAAGGAAGAAATACAAGTAACATGCTCCAAATACACCCTGAATGTAAAAAGTTAACAGGCTGAATTTGACGTGAAATCACTTGCTGCTATAACTAAAGATAGCATTGGCTTTGTTGTCCCACAGCATGAGTAACACTCTTGCAACCCTGACTGGTCTTTATACATTCTGTCGTCTGAAAGATGCACAAATTTAAGGTAATCAAAATCAAGGACACTTAGATCTGAACATCTGTATAACACTTCTTACTTGTTCTGTATCACAATAGTTTAAGCAAAAATAATGGATCTTAAAATTGGAGATGTAAGGTTAATTTGGATTCTGAATCAGTTTAGAAATTCTTGGGTTTGCTAAACTCAATTCTCAACACATCTGAGAGATTTCTGTAATGTAATTACACTTGGTTTTTACAAGCCATTTCAGAAAAAGCGTTTGGGAAAAAGGGATAGGGACAGAAATAGTCAGGAAATGTATTTGTCAGACTAGGGATGTGAACTTCACCATTGCTGTGCTTTGAACAGCACGAAGCATATCGATGGCGTTTAGGCACATACAGTGGTCACAGCAAACTGAATCACAGAATCATAGAACACCCCGAGTTGGAAGGGACCCACAAGGATCACTGAGTTCCAACTCCTGGCCCTGCACAGGACCATCCCTATTGGAATCACACCACGTGCCTGAGAGCAAAACATATGAAGATGCAGTGGATGTCTGACTCCCAGCAGACGGAAGCAGCTGAGCTTTACTGAGCACACAGTTGTACATGATGTTATGATAAGTTATATACTATGTGCTTAACAGGTTATAAATATTGCATGTTTTTGTTACACTGCGTGGTTTTGTTCTGCACTCTGTGCTATTACATACACAGCACAGTTATTACATATGTGAAAAATTCTGATGCACAGAACACTGAAGACCTAAGATCTTGAACTCCAGAAGTGAACATGGATTCGATGACTCACTTTAATGAAGCACAGAGAATCAGATTTTGAGAAATGGCAGAGTTGACTATTTAATTATTTTAGTCATTAAGTTCCAGTGTTCTTAAAGCCAAGTCTCATTATTACTGTAAGCCATAATTAATCCCTTTCCCCCAAATCACACTTTGATAGCTAATTTTTAAAAATTCAACAGAGGTTTTCTTTTAAAAATGGCTTTGTACTGCCTCAGTGTCTTTTCACATACATGCTTCTTGGAGAAATAATCAGATTTTTCTACCTGCCTGTCCTGCAGAAACAGTCAAGCCAGAGTCCAGATGCATTCTTTGAGGCTTGCGTGTACTAATAGCAAGAACTGAATAATTAGATTTGCTTGCAAGTCTGCTGGCAACGCACAAGCCAGAACAGAATTAATCTCGCTATTCCTTGGCTGTATGGACCACAGTGCTAAAAATTAGTAAGAAAATCTTATTTGTTTTAGTGAATGAAAAATACCTGTTTTCCTGAGCAAGACAACACTTACACATTTTTAGCATTAATTGGTTGACTGCTTAGACTTATTAGCCCCACACTCCATTTACAAGGACTTTTGAAGAATTACCAGCAAGCCTCCCTCACACGGTAGGATTAAAAATCCAAATCAAAACAGGTTCCCACAAATAATAATCAGTGTGATTGGTCACAAACTCCTTTTCAGAGGCTATCTGCAAATCCTGCAGAAACAGGGAAGAATAGGCCCAAGTGCCTTACTGGAGATTCATGGATTCTCTCTCTACAAGCTACTGGAAAGCTTGCATGTTGCTTGTCTCCCATTTCTTACTTTCTCCAGCTATACAGTAGGAACAGTAACATTTACCTTCATGGTAAGAATGGTTTTGTTCTAACAATTAAATGTTAAAGCAGTTTCTTGATGTATGTAATCAAAATTATAAATATGGACTGAAATATATAAATGCTGCTTTTTAATTAATATATACTGCATTTACTGTATTTAAGAGTAAATGTTGTTATCTATTTCTGTACCAGTCAGTACATGATAATGTATACTTAGTGTGAAGTACACTAAACTTTTCACTGCTCTCTAAATTCAGGTACATTTTGTGATTGAATGAAAAAACTCCAAACATTATTATTTTTTATATATATATATATATATATAAAACAGCAAAAGTAAACTGTATAAAAGAAGAAATAATCCAAAGATACAGCAGACAGTCTTCTGTCTGAAGAATACCTCCTCAGCAGCAGAAACCATGGCCAAGTGCATCAATGAATTGTTCAATTGAATAAAAGAAATAAAATTCCTCCTTTCTCAGCTTGGATGTGGGATTTTTGTCAAACTGTCACCATGAAAAGGTAACGTCACTTGCTACCTGCAGTTCTACTTTTTTACATCTTTCACTGTCCTTACCACAGTACTTCAGTTGGCAGATTCCTTGTACCTGCTAATATTGGCTTTTGGATTTGCTTTTTTTTAATCAACTGTGTCAATATTAGGCAGCTATTCTGTACTGAAAAACACCCAGTCCTAGTCCATCTGGGGAAAAGCTATAATAAGTAATACTTATTATAGCAATTAGTAATATTAAACGTTGATGACTGCCATGCAAATATATACAAAACATTCAACTAATATTAATGGATTACTTAACCTATTGTTAGATAATATTTTGACAGAAGTGTTTCATGGGCTTTTTGCTATACTGGTACTTTACTCCCTGTTCCTTCTCACCCAGATAAAGGGTCCAGAAAGGTCTTACATAGTTCTATAGTACTAACTATATTAAATTCAATAGAAGTTTTTGAGTAGACAATGTATCTGAGCATATAACCACAACGTTAATATTATTTCCTTCTAGAAACCGCAGCAAAAAAGCAGACTTGCTGGTACACAGATGGTATCTAGTCTGCTTATCTACTCAGTGTTATTAAGTCTAGAACCCGAGACAGATTGCCAGCTTTTATTAAGAAGACCCATTTTTATTACCACTTCATGAGAGTCTGAGTTTCCAAAAGATAGGATGATAACTGAAATGAAAAGCTTTTCATAAATTTTTAATCTCTCTACAAATATTGGAATTTCTGTGCATTAAAAAGATGTTTTTATTCTCATATCCTGAGACTCACAAATGACATACACCTACCTGGGCATCTGTGTTAGTCCCATGAATACCATCATCAGTACCAAATGTTCTTTTGCAGTCTTCCAGCCACTGCAAAATAAATATAAACAAGATTAAACATCTTCTGAAACAGAGCAAAATGAAGACTGTGCTAAAACTGCGTAAGACAGTCTGTCTTGTACATTCTCAGATATGAAATCAATTGTTTACCAATGTTGTTTGCAGTGATGATATCCACTCTGATATATCACTTTGTAGCTTTTATTGTGTCCCTTCTGTTGTAATTTTCCTGCAGCCTTCATTACCCAAGATAGAGATAGTACGCTTCAGCATAAATAGTAACCCGTGATTGAATTTGGATACTGTTACAGGAAAATGTGTGAGAGGGTGGAAGCAGAAACATCCCTCTCTTTACCTTCTGCACAACTTTTACACCAACATGATTTATCAGCCTTTAAAATATTGCACTAATTCACATTAGAGAGTAAGCCTGTTACATTTCTTGGAACTGCTTTAGAAAAAGAAGGAAAAAGAGCTCTCCTGTAAGTAAGTAGATGTAACTGCAGGTTTACAGGATGGAACAAAACCCCCAAAATATTCCAGTGGGAGTTTAGCATTATCTCCAGTTCATACAAGCCAAGGAGATGAAGTATTCTTGCATTACACAATGCAAACCTGCAGATTCCACCCAGGGCTGTAGTTAACCCCAGTTCCAAGAGCAGACAACAAGTTTATTAATTTCAGTGGGCAATCTCTTTTTCTACCTTTAACCAACCATGCCAAAAAATAACCTCCATGTGTATTGGCATTCACATGAATATCACTGTTACTATAAAGCATTTACAGAATCAAATATGTTCTTGTTGGACAATACAGCCTGATCATCTCACTGACACAGTACCCAGCATATTTTTCTGTATGCTGCAAACAACTGCAAGCATGGATATTACTGAAATGGGAATGCATCATGTTGAGATAAAGTCTAGGATATCTTCTGAAATGAAGAATAGGCTCCAAGGAAGAATAATTTAGCATACTGTGTGTTTGGTATCTTGAATCTCAGAGGAAATCTTGGTGACCTTTCTCTAACCTTTGCCTGATGCAAAAAAAAGAAAAATGTGATTTCCCATCTGCTCAATTTAATAAAGGTTACTTAGTGAATTAACTGGGCCTGTGTGCTCATCAAGAGGAGAAATGGAATTCTCTGAACATCGCAGTGTCAGTTTCAATTAGTGACATGGATACCAACATCCACAGCAAATCTCATTTTTCTTTTTATCAGACAGCATCCACTGGGAACGATGGAATAGGTCTGCTCTGCAACAGACCGCATCAGCAATTGGTAAGCTAATATTTATTTTCACACAACACCCTTTTAAGATCTTTTAAATCTTAGAACCAGTCTGAATGAAGGGTGTGCCTAGAATGCTGTATGAATAAGCTTGTATTTTCTATGACATTTACCTGAGTCAGTATCTTTGTCCCTAATATGCACATGAAGCCCAAGCAGTCCCCTTGCAAGAAAATGGAACAATAGCTCCAAAAAGGTGACAATATTAATTTGCTAAGAATTTTTACAGAATATATGTTCAGCATGGTAGAAGGATCTAATTTTTTCTTTGGAGTTGTAGTCGATTGTGTGACACAATAACCTTCTTTATGTGTTTGCTTTGTATCAATTAATGTTTTCTCTCCATGTATCTCCTACAAAGTATTGATGAAATCAGAACACAGGGAAACCAGCACAGGCTGGTTTGCCAGATTAAACCCTAAACAGACATGCTAAACACCCTATTCTGTGGGCACCTTTCTGTTTTATCTTGGTGCATAGATTAAGAGTTTCAAGCAACTGCAGCCCAAGCCTCTTACTTTTTCAGTCTGATTGCTGTGAATGCCTGTACGCCACACAGCACTGAGAGTGACAAACATCATTTATTAAGGTAACATTGAAACAGCAGTTTTTCATTAAAGAAGTTAGCATACAGATTTTCCCAGTGGCTGATTCTACAGGACACCAGATTAACATGCAAATTACATTTACTTAAGTATCTTTTAATTTTTATTTATTATACAATAGCTCAATCACTTAATTTGATAATTTTTCTTCACGTTTCTGTGAAAAAGCAAGGATCTGCATTAAGTTTATTAAGCAGTTTGCCTTAATACATTCAGATTTAATAGGATACTTAGCACAACTGTGTAAAACAACAAAAATTTGTATTTTACTCAAGGAAGTCTTGTTCAATCATTCCCTTTACTCCATTTAAGAGAAAAGAGTAAGAACACAAAACATATCTAAGAAATAGCTTTGGAAGATTCTTAGTTTACATTTAATATGTAATACATTAAAGAAAAAGAGGACCATCAGCTAAAGAAATGCTTCTAAAAAAGCTTTAGGGAAGTTAATTATCTGAGATTAGTCACTACTTCTAAATTAACATGCTCTTACCATTAACCACTTAAATAATGCACTAAATTGTCTAAATGATGTGCTATCAAGAGTCAGAGATGACTGATCAAAGCTAAAAGTTTCTTCCTTCTCAGTACTACTTCTTTTTATTTATAAACGATTAAATAAAAATGAAACCCTGACAAAATGCTCTCTGCTTTTTCAGAACAATTCCTATAACCCTGTGAACCTTCTTCCTGCTCCAGTCACTCACAGATCTGTGACAGAAGACAGGCTGACCACAGAAACATGTTACTGGACTCCCTTTTGACAGAAATAAACAACACTCCTTCACTATGATATAATGACAGAGGCTATCAAACTGATACCGGTATTTATTTACCTGGTAAAATAAAATACAAAGAAGTTCTTAATATCCAGCATGGATTTATGCAAATATGAAATGGGGCAGTGCAAAATTAGTTAAAAATACATTTAGTGAATTTGTGGCCATCTGAAAGGGATGTAATTTTAATTTGTTATACTTTGACAAATCAACAAAACAATACTATTGGTTATTGCTGTGATAAGCTAGGCTAAATGAGAAGTTGATGTAAATTTTCTCCACGTTTGGATAGGCATCTAATTACATACAGAGGAGTCCCTTTTTACCCTGTATCAAATCTTCCTATCTGACCATGGGGCAAATCAGTTACACCCTCTGTGCCTCAGTGCTGCTCTCTAAAATTAGGAATGAAATACATTATGCTCTCATAGGAGTGCTGACAGCATTATGCATTGGAGATTGCCAGGCATCAAATATTACATTGAGTAAAATAATCTTAGTCATTAGATGAGCACTTTGTTTCTGATTAAGCCTACACTGCAAAATGTAGCTCATTATATTAGATCAAATAAATTGTTATTACCACAGAGCAGGGAAAAAAAATGCAGCAACTCTTCAGCAGAAATGCTGGCCTGGATCCTACAAATTGTTTATCTACATTAATAGTGCTGTGTGGCATACTTTAGCATTGGTTTTGAAGAAAATGCATTTCTTTTGAGGTCTTTTCCATAAAAAAGGAAATGTATGTCTAGCCTATTCAACAGAAGAGCTGTCAGCAATCTTTGCAAGGCAGAGACCATAATTCCTAATAAGCTCAGCATGATCAAGGAACATGGAGCCACTCTGCTGCAAAATACAGCTCTGCCAAGGGCATCATGGCTTGAATTCTGGTTCTGTTCTGCATCACTCAAACTTGCCTATACAGCCATTTTCACAGCATCACAGGCTGCTGAGTAAAATTCAGCATGTTCAATTTTCCTAGGAATCACCTCTCTACAACAGAAGCCCCATATATTCTCTTTCCTTCTATTCACAAAACTGATTGTAGATCCAATTTTTCTTTTGGCTCTTGAAATACAAATCTTACCTGTTTCAGTTTTCTGAAGTTAGTATCTTACTTTCTGAACTTCACACACAGGTTCACAAAACCAAATACACAGACCCTTGCTACAGAAATTTTCAGCTTCTAAACTGCATTTCTTTGGAAAAAGTATATAAGCACTAACATATACCTTGAAAACTAAACTGCATTATTCTATACAACACAAACATCAGCCTCAATGAGATCCAGCTGTAAGATGAGCCCTAAATTTACATGTCTATGTGTGACAGCTGTATAGGCCCCCATTACTGTGGGTGGAGATTTGGTCACCAAAAACAAGTCTAAAGTTATTCAGCTAAACAAGTCAGTGTTTATATTAAGATAAAAGCATTGCTTTCTTGCTTCCTTTTATTGTACTGACCTGATCCTTGAATACTATGGGTGTTAATGCACTTAATTCCTATACAGATAATTATCTGTAAATGTCTTAATCTGGAGGTGAATCTCTAGTCAAATAAAATAAGCCAGAACATTCGTAAAGAAAAAAATAGCATTATTTACTGATATTGTTTAAAATATTTGAGTATTTTTAAAAGAGGACTTTTAAATTAGAAATGTGCTTTTCCCAATGTTAGTGGATTTTGTGCAATGTTATACATTCAAAGGAAATTTCAGAAATATGTGCAACAAGAATGAATTACACATAAAAACCCCCTCAGTTTCAGATTATACATACAGAATAGTAGTAAGAAAAGGAAACAGGATTTTACTTCAGAAGTCTTTTCCCACAGATTACTTTTAGATACTTGTGATGAAAGATAAGGACCTGCAATATTTTCTTGATGAGTAGGTCCTAATATTTTTGTTTTGAAAGGTAAGAGACTCACCTGTTCTGCTGCCTCTCTTTTGACATTATAGGTATCCAAGTGTTCTTGGAGCTCTAGAACACTGAACTTCAATGTTTCTAGCAGGCCACAAGACAGGAGCTGGAAGATAAAAGCAATCACCTCTGTAGTCATGTAATATCTGACTAAAATCCATACAGTCTAATATCTAAATTATATAATACAAAATCCCAAGTTCACATTTGGAAAAACAAACAAATTAGAATTAGCTGGGCACATGTCATTTGTGACACCTTTGAGTAAGTGAATTAACACATTTGGCTGTACCATTTAAATCAGTGAACAACAGTTTTGATTCCAAAATAAGAAGAGTAGTACAAAGTTAACATATGAAAGAGAGATTTCAAAGTGATTTTTAGGTCTTTCACGATGGAGATTATTATTTGATACACACACCATTAGTGTAAATAGAACAGCCTTGTAGAAGGAAGGAAAGGTAGTGCTGCTGGATTGCTTCTGTAGCAGCCTAAGGAGTAGCCACTGAGGGTTATGTGCACCTTCTCAGTGTATGAACTATGCCACCAGCAGAGGCTTCTGCAGTCTGTAAGAAACAGGACTTTGTCAAAGCAGGAACCACTGGGTATTTGAAGAATTTTCTACTATTAATGGCTGCCTCTTAACATGGTTTCAGAATCTCTTTTTCCCCTCAAGGACTGCTACCTCAGCTTTCTTCCACACCATTTCTCGCTGTAGTTTTATTTCCTCTTGGGTTTTTCTTATTAGTCCTTCTGACACTTTCTGTAATAAACATCTCTAACATGATGTTTCCTCCCTCACACTAGTCAGTCCTTGCACAAATTATGAGCTCTGTACTTTATCAGTGAGAAGTAATCTGACAAGCAGGTTAATTTCACTTAAATTATTTGGAGAGGCAAGATTTATTTATACAGTATTTGCCAATGTAATAACACTAATGTGTCTATGTGCATGTACACACACAAGTATTTGTGTGCTATATTTATTATTCCTTTTTATATTTGTGTTTGTATATATTTGCTTTTCTATTTCAAAATACACATGCTGGTGTAGTTAGGTACTAGTGTAATTCTTCTCGTGGCTTCTTATCACAAAGAAAATTTTTTGGTAAATTTCTACTGCTCTTAAAGTGGCATAAGTAAAGCCAAAAAACATTGCAGGTGGTTCCCTTGAAATGCCCTATCTGTATCGTGCTTTTTTAGTCCTCGTATTTTTAAGTGAGAGCTTAAGAACAGAGTCGGCCTTTAGTACCAAGGGAAAAAAACAAGTCAGGAGAAGTGTCTCACCCTGAGTGTCAAGGCCAAAGATCCATCCACCTCAGCCCTGCAGCTGACAATATCTAATGGCAGTTGTTTAAAGAAGGGCAAACTTGTAGTGATCCACCTGCCCCAGAGTGCTTTCGTAGCCTCTGTCTATGTGTTGTTCTGCATATTCAAAGGATCTCTCTAGGGCTCTTTCTTCCATGAATTTCTTTAGTGGCTTTTTGAAAACATGAGTAGACACCATAAAAAGTGACAGTGTTTCACTGTTTGATTATGTATCACATGAAGGATCTTGGTTCTGTATGTTTTGTAAGTCACTGCTAGCTTAATTTGATCACCCTTAACATCAATTAAGACAAAAATAAAATAATTTCTATCACTTATCCATGATAAGACATCCATGGACAGATTTCTCTTCCTAAGGGCTAAAAATCCTAGTCTACATACTCATATCTTACATGGAAGCCACTGTACATATTTCATAATCATTGTGATGTTTCTTCAATCTTTTCCAGGCTACTGCATTTGCTCTGAGAGCAAGGGACCAAAACTGCCCCCAAAATTCAGGATGTAGGGATACTGGGAGTACGTACATTAACTCAGTGTTGTTTCCTGTTTTGCTGTCTCCTTTCTTAATAATTCTAGCATAGGGGTTTTTTTGACTGCTGCTGAACACTGAGCTGACTTCTTGCATTAATATTTATTATAACCAGCATTTTAACTTGCATGACAACAAACAATTCAAAGTCTTCTTGTATATTTGTAGCGAGAATGTTCTTCTAATGAATCACTGAATATATACATAAAATAATATAAAAAGGCAAAGTTGCTGCTAGATAAGTAGTCTTCCTTTTTCTTATCTGTGCAGAGAACACAGAATAAATATGAACAAACAGGGAAGGTAAAGACTAGTAAGGGAATTTAAGTGATATCTACTATCAGTAAATTTCCTTACTGTTCACTGTTACAGCTGGAGCCTATTTTTTGAGAAAATGCACTTCTCAAAATGGAAACTTGTGGTTTCCAGTGTTTATGATACACAGTGGCCACTTAAGATGTTAATCCCCTTCTGATTTCAAAGACTTTTTTTTCCACATGTAACATCATTTTGTATGTTACATGAAAGGTTTAAGCAGACAGATATTCCAACGTGCAAGTTTGAGATTCTTACCGTTTCTGCGTCCACAAAGACGGTCGGGCACTCTGAACATAACATCATCACTTCCAGAGAACTTTTAAATTTTGTTCCAATGCGCTGTAGACTTTCGCCAAGAAAGCTGACTGAATCGTTTGTTATAGATACAAACTTTCTTTGAATGGTCTACAAAGTCAAATCAGAAAAACATTTATCTTACGTTGTATTTTACTGGCTTTTAAAAAAATTTTACTGTATTCCTCTGGCTTTTTAGGTAAAAATTTCAGAGCAAATTTCCATCACGACTGCATATATTTTTTCATTAAATGACAAACTGATATGTAATTTTCTCTGAACATTTATGTAAAATTATCTCTGAAAAATGTAATAAATCAATAAAACCAGCCAGTATTATCTATAAAAACGATTACTCCTTTCACATGTAGGCCTCTAGCCTCAGTATAGCTGGATGACTATTTGTCTTTATGCAGTACAGATAGCTCAATTTATTTTCAAGTGTTTGTGCTGGAGAAAATTATACAGAATTTTATGAGTCAGTATGCAACCTGTGTAGCACAATCTGTATCTAAAACTGCCACTTGCAGGGTTTCTACCTTCTTCAAAAATCAGTCCTGAGTTTATCATGTTTGATTATGCAGATTGTTGCTTAGCCTAACGTAACACTGTGCTCTGCTACGTACTATTTCATTCCCCTGGAAGTTACATGTAGAATAATACTATATAGACAGACAGCTGCAAAGTTAAACACAGGAAGAAGCCAGAAGACAAAATGGAAAGGTCCAGTCAAACAAGTGTATCATTTGATCATTTTAACCCTCCTCTGTACACAGTAACAACTCCTCAAGAAAATTTTTTGCTCAAGCTTTAACACTGGATTGCTATTGTGCAGAGTATCCAACTTTCCAGCTGACTGAGGGTTACTTGTTAAACCAAGTTCCATCTTTCTTCCTAACTCCCTCTTTAAGAAACACAAGAGAATGTGAACTCTACTTTTACCACTTTCAGGAAATGAATGGATGTGTAGAAACCAACTGCAGCTAAGCTTCGGTATAATACAGAGAAACCAAATCCCTGCTGTCTAGATGAAGCCAAAAGACAAAAAACTACAATCTACACTTAGTTCAACATAAAATGGAAAATGGGTATAGATGTGCAAACAAGTTATTCCATGGGAAAGGTAGAGTATGAATTTTTCAGATCGAAGTTCTTGCCCATACATACGGGATAAAATATGTGCTAATGTGGGTCTTTCACTGAGAAATTTATTATGATATGCCAAACAGCAGGAAAAATTAATATTAGAGATAGAAGAAAGGGCTGGAGTCATAAGGTTTTGTCCTGAATATGTTCTTTGCTCATTTGGCACATTGCCTATACATAAAACAGATTAATTACACTTCTCCTATCCCATAGGAAATTTGCAAAGAATCATTACTTTGAAAATGTAAAAAACTCATCCCCTACATATAGAGAGGAGGGAGCCAGAAAAATTAAGCCATAGGCATTTTGTGTTGGATATCAGATCTAGGAGGTAAATATAGTTAAAGAGAGGCATTTGAAACATCCAACTCCAGTGGGTCTCCCAGCGTTTCAATTACTTATCTGCAGAAGGAAACCCTTTTCTCACAAGACAGATGCACGATAAATTTGTTCATGTTTGTCATGCTGCAATCCCATAATAATGACTCCCACAAAACAACCAAGAGAAAGACATTAATTCTGTGATCAACACAGAACTTGGGTAACACAGAGAAAATAAAATAAGGGTCACAATCTGAACTAACAGCTTGAAACAAACATTGAACTGGGGTTTTTGGGGATTTTTGGGGAGTTTTTCTTGCTTTTCTCAATTTTTGTTTATTTCTTGAGCAGGTTCATTCCTGACAATGAATACAGCAGATACCCCACGGGAAGACAGTGTATGACAATGTTACATTGTCATGACAATTGTATGACAGTTGTAACATTTAGCAATGAGTTTTTCTGGTCTGCTTTTGATTTGCTTTCTAAAGTTTCTTGCTACCATAATCTCGTGGCTTTTGCAATTTCAAGGGGAAGAACATTTTTGAAAGTAGGAGGAAAGTATTTCTGATGAGCAATCATATGCTGAGAATTCACTGACCTGAAACAATCTTGAGAAGACATGAAATGTATAGACAGCACAAGATCCATCTGTATCTGACAGCATTTGATTGACGTGGCAGCGCCAGGCTTGCTCTTCATCATCATATGCCACTGGCTGGAAAGCTGCCAATATGGCAGAAAGAAATGGTGAAGGAGGAGGGGAAGTTTGTACTTCTGGAAAACCATCCTGTTCTTCTTCATCTTGGCTACAAATAATAAATAACAGAAATTAACTCCTCAGCAAGCTTTTTGGGAAAAAAACACCTTCATTTTGTTAAGAAGGAAAAAATAACAATTTTGGATTCAGAATAGCATTTTGTAAAATAAGTAAAGGATCAACTGGGAGCAAAAAAAAGAATAAACAATCAAAAACTTTTGCTACTACAATATAAAAAATTGCTTATACTCCAAAATTTACTAACACATAGCTACAGACAGAGAGCTATCTGGAGGTTATATATACCTATATACAGCACTATTTATATATACACCACTAAGAAACCAGCATTTTTTTTCTTGCCCCCAGTAAGTGAATTAACATCCAGCTCTTCAAATTTTTATTGATCTGAACAGATGGTCCACCAATATCTGTAACAAGTTTTAGCCTTCCTTAAGGGAAGCACAAGAGCTCATTTAGCAGTGTAATTCTACTTTATAACTGTCTTAAGTAACATAAGCAAATGGAGATAGATTGAAACACTTTCATTTTTACAGGCAATCCATTTAATGGGACGTTGTTCAGAGCATTCTGCTGTCATACTTTCCATTAGGCCCCAAACATCCAATAAAAATATCAAGCTATCAATTTATCAATGCTACTACTTCCAATCATTAACATAATGATTAACTTGAAATTTTCTGTATTACAAGGGATGAAACATTTTGACATTTCTTCTTGTATAACTGTATGTAGGCAGCACAAATATGTGTAGGAAGATTCCAAGTATACAGATCATTTATTAAAATAACTTCTTTAAACACATACAGTTTTTCTCTATGACAACTGCCTCATGCATAGCAGCACCAAGTACATCTTAAGACTTAAGAACTGTGGGTGCTGGTTTTAGATACGTTCATTTTAGTAGCACAAAGCTCAAAAGATAAGACAAAACTCTTTTGATTATGATCCGTAAGCAAAGCTTCAAAAAAGATTTTCAGGTATTTCCTAACTAGTGTACCAACCCTATAATCAATCACCTCCGCCACTCTTTAGACTAGAGCTATGGGGTTTTTCATTTGCTTGCTTAGTGTAAATAAAATAAAACCTTAAGAGACTTTTCAGTTGCAAATAAGGAAATAAACTGCTCTTAAATCGTACCAGCCTTGATTTCTCACAAGGCATAATGCATAGGTCATGTGTGCAAAGGGATCACAAGAGTCAGTTTCTATGTGTCTCCCAGTAAAACATTCCCAAATCACTTGGTCTTCTACATATCCTGTGGTGTTCTTTTCTGAAAAAGCCTCCTTAAGAGATCTCTCTGAAAGGATATATATTAAGTCTATTTTCCTATATACACCAAGTCTCTGTATTATCCAATCTAAACCTCTGAACAGATTTTAAATATGAACTGGCCTATGAACAATTCAGGGTTTTTTTTGTTTCTTTTGGTTTGTGCATTTTATTTGTTTGTCTGGGATATCCTGTTCCTCTTCCTTTCTTGTTACCTCCTAAGGATTTACAGTTTCACTTGAAGTATCACTTAACCATCTAGGTCTAACTTTAACTCTTCCTCTCAATATTATTATTATTAAAGATATTACTGCTCTCCATATTAAAATGAAACAAAATGTTATTTCACTTTAAAATGTCTCAGAAATATACAAGAGACTTATTAACCTTAATAATGAGAATAAACCTTGGGCAAATTCAAAGACAAACTGACCTGACTTCTACAGGAGTTTTGATTTAAAAAAAGAAAATTTTTTTCCCCTGTTTTTTCATGTCTTTCGGTGCTGCTACAATTCAGGGTAGTTCAAAAAAATCTATTATACTGTTTGCAGCTGGTTTTTCACATTTTTGTCCTACTGATGGTAAGGAAAACTGCTAGATTTCTTTTAGTCAAGAATTCTCATATTTTCCTGCACAGCTCTTTTCCTTGTATCAGAAACAATTGCTGAGAAAACTACTGAGTTTAGTTGTTATAACAGCAAAGTCTGATCAACTATTATTTCAGATATGCAAACCATCATTTTATGTTCCTGTGTTAGGGGATTAATGGACATCTCCACACCACAGGAAAGCCTACTTTGTTTGATTAATGCACTAATATAATGAAATTTCTGTTACTTATGACCAATATTCATCTTACCTAGACAAACCAGAGAAGTCAGCTTCTTCTTCTTCACATCTCTCATCTAACTCTTTCAAAGCAAGAGTGACATCCTCTTCACAGACAGATTCAGAATAGCTTTCAGGAGCTGCTGCCTCTACCAATTCTGGGGTCTCTTCCAACTCCAGAGATTCGTGACAGACCAGACAGTCTTGTTGCTCATGCAGTAAGTATGACCCAGTGTCTTCACTAGCAGTGCTAACCTGTTCATCCCTCACTGCTGAGCCGCCTTCCTGTGAATCACACATCCTTTAATTAGTATCAATGTCAGGGTTTATGTATTCTGATCAATTTTTACTTTGGTAAACTAACAGTTATAAAAAATTATCTATAAGTATTTACTTTAACTATTCAGCTCTTTGGCTTGTTCACGCAGTTTTACTTGGGCAAAGACAGGCAGCCTATTTGTAATGTTTATAACTTCTGGTAAACCTTAATATCGTAGAATGTTACTTATTTAGAGCAAATACAAATTCTCATATACATTTAATTAAATCTGTTAGAGAATACTGACAGAAAAATAAGTAAACAGCCTCAAACACAGTGAGATCAAACAAAATCAAGACTTTCATATTTTACTTTTCTAGGTAAGAATCAAAATGACTGCCTCATGCTTGCCTTTAGGGTCTAGAACGAGTACCAGAACATTTCTTGTCCTTTCCACTCCCCATTTTAGCAAGTTTCTAAAGCATAACTACTTAGCAACAGTGGAAAAGAGACATTCCACTGCTTTTATTATTTTGCCATTACTGCTAATATGGGCATCTTTAAGGGTTTTACCCTGCATCTCTAAATGTAGGTTTTCAGTAAATGGCAATTACAGAGAGAGGATAATTAAACTCAGGTAGGTAATATCAGAATGACCCTTTCTCTCTTCCTCCATTAGCGTTATTATATTCATTAACATCACTATATTGAACAGACGAATTAAGATTCAGTTAATTTATGATGAATTCACTTGAAACCTTTTTATTGGATTTCTCAGTGGAATAAAAATAACACCTGCTGCTTCCTAAAGGCACAAATTATCACGTATTTTCATTCTTAGAATGCTGGTCTTCCTCTGCTGGCATATCCAAAACTGGTCAATGAACCTTTGGACAGCCTCTAAGCATACACATCACTTCATGGCTTTCATCAGTCAAAACAGATCCTCTGACAGATTAAATAACTGTACATATACTAGAAAAGACAATTCAGCTGTAAACAGAACAACATGATTTTCTTTCACTGATCCTTACCAAATCTTACTTTGGCTATGGTACTCCTCTATGTGACACTGCTGCTGTTTGACACAGCTAATGACTTCACTTCTAATGCCTCTTTTGTTAAAATTAAATCCGGAATTTTTTTGCACAGAACACTCATTTTGTCCTACTGAGCAGCTGAGATACATAGGAATGCAGGACACTTCCACAAAACCACAACAAAACAATTTGGATTGAACCAATGGTCCACTTCTGTTATAGATGCTAACATAAGATACAGAGCTGCAGTGATCATGACTGATAAATGTACATATGAGAAATACACTTTTTGAAAATATGCTTATTATTAGTTAATAAATTTACTGCCAAGTTTAAGTCTTCATAGTACCATGACTCCTGATTTCATCTTCTGTGTATCATTGGACATTACTACCAGTATGAATGTACCTTAAATATCTTAAAAAGGTGATTTATATACATAGTTAACAATGCCACAGAACGTTATGAAAATTACTTCTTGTAAACCCTTCCCTCACAAATCTACAGTGTGAATAAAACAGAGAATCACTTTAGTCAGAAACTTTCATACACATAAGCTTGTAAAACTTACTGAATTAAATTATTCTTCTCAGACTGTAAATTCTTAACTGGAATGTGAAATGTCTTTTTGCACTTTCTGGAAATCAGCCAAATATATTTAAGTAAACAATTTATTTAAATATATCATCCTTATGAGACAAACAAGGAACTCAACTCATCCAACCAGTATACTCTTGTTTATAAATAACAGCTTCAATTTTTCTCATATTGTCTTAGACAAATTTTGATATATACTGACTTATATTAAAAATGTTTTGCTAACTGACAGTTGGCATACAATTAAATGCTTGTGCTGAAAGAGTTTTATACATAAAGTACAGGAGCACAGGAAAAAACAACTGCCCAATGCGACGAGTTGTACAGTGTCAGTATTCAGAACAAAATCAGTTTTGCTGGCTTCACAAATATTTCAAAATGAGTTGATACTGTGCATATTTTCAAGCTCATTCTGGTAAGAGGCATAAAGCCAGCTCTCTTTTTTAGCAGCACGATCCAGCCAGGTAGCTAACACTTGTAGAGTAGTAACTTCGAGTATTTGAATTGTGCTTGAAGAAACCTATGTATTTGTCCTAATCCCATATTCTAACAAGCACAAAATAAACCTGGAACACATCACATTTAGGGAATCCAATTGTATGCACTTGCAGTATTTTTTTATAGGCAGCAATTTGATCTGAATGCTGCCTAGTCATGGAATTATTTTACAGGCTAGTTTAAATGTTTTCAGTGTTTCTTAATGACAGTGGTGTTTTTCTGTGTGAATATTTTCATCTGGGTTACAGCAGTATAATGATTTTATAAAGGAAGCTGCAGAAGAACATTGAATTCTAAAGGCAGTCTTGGAAAGAACTGCGAAAATGTAAAAATTAGTTACAGCTGAGCATGTACCACAAGCCAGCAGTGGAGAAGACAAAAATCTTATTGTGGTGAATTTAATTCTATAAAATTCCAGCTTATATATTGTTTCTTACTTCTGAAATCTTAACAGTAAACATCTATCCTGTGTGGAAAAAATTCATACAGATTAAGTGTTTCTCCTCAAACAAAATTCTATTGGATCAAAAATGCACATTGTAGATGAGCATACAAAGTGACAACAATTTGTTTGACAATCTAAGCACAGGTGTTCTGAAACATTTGAGACAATTATCAACAACAGTGTAACAAAACACTTTTTAAGAAGCAGATAGACAATCATAATGTGAGAACATGAGAAAATGTGGGGAAAAGCGCTTTATGAACACCACTATACTACACCTTTTAAAGGTGAGGATTTTACCATAGGAAACCACAGCCACTTTCCCTTTATTGTACCCTTTCATTCTTACAGTTTTCTTCATTAGATATTAGCTACATCTGAGGTCTGCCTCTTAGTAAGAGCGATTTTTCTAGTAACAAATATGTGAGCTAGAGCCTTTGTAAACTTGAACTAGAGCGAGTAAACTTTTTAAACCAAGATGGCTGAAGACTCATAAGTGGTAACAGTCAAATACACATAGGAATGGCTTAATTTTCTGGAATACGCAATAAAACTGCATGTATTGTTAAAGATGGGATTAGGTAACATTCTCCAAATAAAAATAAGATTGCCAGTAGCATAAATAATTTTAACTGAAGAGATAAGAAGTCCACCTAAACCAAGCCACTTCAAGAAAAACTGTAGCAGATGAGAGTTTGTTTTAAATTAGGCATGACTTCTTAAAAAATTCAAAAGTTTTAGAACACAATAAACTGAAGTACTCACAGATTTGCAGGCGGCCATTAGCTTGAAATCTGTCTCAGTCCACATGGGCCTTTCCAAAAAAGTATGCCACTAGCATCTGTAGTCCTTTCTAAAGGATTATTTAATGGAACCAACTGCTAACACAGCTGGCCTGAGGTTTTATTCCCATATAGCACCAATCACATTAACCCAAAGAAAGCAAAAAACAAAAAAAAAAGGGGGGGGGGGAGGGGCAGGGGGAGTGAAATAAAAAAGTATTTGAAAGAAAATGTCGCTCAAGAAGGATTTCAACCATATCAAGTGAAAGCATTTTGAATATTAGCCTGTTTCATTCTGCACCACAAAATGATCATGATCAGCCCTTCAAGAATATTTTTAACCTGTGGTAAGTTCCTTCAGTCCATCCAAGTAGTCTCCATACTGAGGGAACACTTTGTAAGAACATGCCAACAGGTTAGAAATATTAAAAGCAAATCAACTAATCAGTGTAACAGATGAAAATTCAGTTGAAAAGGAAGCCAAAGTTGCTAATAAACTAGAAGGAGCCCAAATCAGCCATGCACCAGCCCACATTTCTCCCCACCTCAGGCAGCTGGTTGCTAGAGTTATCTAGAGAAGAAGCCTCCAAACTTGGGGTCTCAGTTCTGATTTGAAGCACCTCTTCTGTTCCCACACTGCTAGTGGAATCTTGAGACTGCAGTGATAAACCAGCATGATCTGACACTGTTTCATCTATAGCAGAATCACTGATCAACTAAGACAGAAAAGAAAGAAACAAAATTCTTCACAGGAAACACAAACTGCAGGTAAAAAATGTATTAGTTTTGAAATAGGCTGTTAGCAATTTGAATTTATTTACATATTACGAATTTCACAGCTTTATGCTAAAACTACTACAAGCATCATGTGTGTTTCTGCAACATTTCATTCTGAAATGAAGCTTTTCATTTAAGGAAAATTATTTCCTTTCTTGTTTTAAACATTTTTTTTGCTAGACTGAGACCATGGAAAAGCAGATCTCTTTGTTGGAAGCAACATTAATAAAAGCTTTGCCTAAAGTCTGAAGCTGTCCCCCATCAAGTCAACTTTTTCTTAATTTCATTTATGCAATGCAAAGAGACTTCTGAATGGCCAGCCTTCTTGATTTTCCTCAGTTATATGTACACAGGCTTCAAAATCCATAATTAAACTAACAATTTCTGTGGTTAAACACAGCTTAGACCCCCATGTGACTAATTAATATTCCTGATCTTATTTAGCATTTGGGCCTTTTTTTTCTAATCTAGAAATCCACAAAGACACACACTTTATATATAACCTGTGCAATTTTATGCTTCTATTTGAACAAATATAGTAAGTGTAAAGACATGAAAAAAAATTAATATTGTACTAAAATTATAAATCTCTTATGTACCACCAACGTGGCAAGGTAACTTTTTTCCTTCATTGGTGCTGTTATGAAAAAGAAGCTTAGCCATATTAATTATTGTGTGGCTATTAATAGTAATTATTAATTATTATCCTTATTATGTCACTTAGGCTGAAAGTGTGAGCCACACTTACCCATTAAATGTGCTAAGGAAACCTTAAGTGCTCAGATTTTATTCACTGAAAAATAACTTACCATCTGCGACCGAGACAGTATCTGACTTGCGGTCAGTGCTGCTTCTTCTTCTGAAGACTCATCAGTATCCTCCTGGTTGGTCAAGTTCAAACTGGGTGTGCTACCAGAGTACTGACACTCCTGAAGGGATGGTGTGTCTCCTTTGTCAATGCTGTCAAGAGAGCGCCTGCGAACGCCCCAGTTGAAGTTGTCCATGCTTTCACCCTGTAATAAAACAGTTTGCACACATATGGTATGTACGAATTTCAGCATAATTAAATTAATACACAAATGCAACAGGCTAGTACTGAATGCATCATGAACAGAGTTTCAATCAGCCCTTTAGTTTCATTTAATTTTTATATACCTTGTTAAATGTTTGTAAAGAAAATATATGGCAAATGAAGTAGAAATCTTTTGAATATCTTCTTGGAAAGTAACTCACTATGTCATCTAGAACTATATCAGTATTGATTTTATAATCTGACTAGAAAGTACAAACACATCACAGACAACAACAGATGAACAAGCCAGGGCACCAGGCTGCAACTTACCTGCAGCTCCTGGTTAGCAAAAAGGAAAACACATATAATTAGAAAGAACGAGGACAAACACTTAAAGATACTCTAGAACCAGGGAAAAATGTTTTATTACATAGGATTTGCCAACAGTAAAAGACTGATTCAAGCTCTGAAAAAAAGCTTTAGCCAAAAAGCTAGTATTTAAAATAATGTCTCTTTCTAATGAGATTTAAAAAAAAAACAAACTGATGACAAAACACTAAAATCAGCATGCTCATGATAACATTTTCTCTAGCGTAACATGGAAAGCAATTGTTCCAACAAACATTGATGAAATTCTTTAACACACATGAATCTATAGTGACCACATCCAACTGACAAAGTACTATCAACAATAATTATATACATGGTGTAGAAAAGATGATGTTGTCACTAACTGTTATACCAGCTGCTCTGTTTCAGTTTTATGAAGAGCACCCTGAATACCAATAGCTGGATCCATTCTTTGTGCATTTTCAAGCTGAGATATTTGGGTTTCAAATACCCATCATACTAAGTGACGTCCATGTCTTAAAACCACTGTTATTTTAATTCACAAGTACAATAATGATCTTTGATTTCCTCAAGCACTTTGTCAACCTTCAACAATTCAGCTAAGTAATATGGAAAACCTGGTGTTCACTTCACCACTCTACAGTTGCTAAAACACCATGTCTAGCCCCAAACGTGGCTCCAAAACTGCCTTAAAAGAGTATCTCTTGTGGTGACTTAAGAAATCACCATGATGCATTAAATAGGCAACATAAATGAAACACTTTGTAATCTCTTTCTATCTTAGTGATTTCTTCTGCTCAAAAACAGATGAAAAGTTATGGCAAAGCAAAAGAATTTCAAGTACAACAAAGTACTACTACTGTGGCCTGAAGCACTTAGTTTAATCTGAATATTACCCAGATCTTAATGTAAAAGCCCTAGTTCATACAGTTGACATTTAACTATTAGCAATAAAGAACATTCTATATTTTTGGAGAAAAAATAAGCCAGAGCTCTTATACCAAGTGCACATTTTATATGTAACACCCTAAATCTGTGCTTTTAGGTTTTTTCCTCTAGTACAGCACTACATGTTGCATTCAGGCAAGTAATAAAGAAGAAACTGTCTTTTCTTAATTATGATCTGCTATTAAAATAGCACAGAAAAAGAAGGTAAAGGTTAACTTGGTTTGGCAAAAGTTTCCAACTTCTGCCATCCGATCTGCAAAGTCCTGTCTAGTGTTAAAATAATGCTTTACTACTACTGAGCCTCAATTCTGAACTGTTTGACTACTCATATTCAATATGTATATGTATACAAATGGTGTTGTTATAGTGTGTGGTTACATCTATGCAATAGACCATAATGAGCCTGCACTTTTCCCAGAAGGTGCAAATACTGGCTGAAGTGAAGCAATACACAGGAAGCAGGAGCAAAGTGAGATAAAAATAAAGAATTAGAGGGGAAACCCTAGGAATCTGCGGAAAGGTCTAGATAAATCACAGGAAGAACAATCAGTTTTTATCAAGGCAAATATTCTTAGTAGCTTGTGGACTCACGACAAGCAAGGGTCTCCAAAATTCAGTATTTTGCACAGACTGTAACAAAACCACTGCAGGAAACTAAAATGCATTTGACTTTTTTCTCACCAGTCCTTTTACAGTCATACTTTTAAGCTTCAGCAAATTCTGGTCTGAAGCCTTTTATTTATCCAAAAAACCACTTGTTAACAGAATCTTTACTATTTCTCAGTAATTAATTTTGTTTTACCTCCCCTCTCTCTTTTTGACAGAAGGACAAATGGAGGAAATATAAGAACTGCAATAAACCAGATATAGTGTAAAAGTCAATGCAAGCAACTATAGAGAGCAAGTCAATTGTATATAATGAAATAGTGCATCATACAGTTTGTTACTTTGAAAGCCTTTCATCAAGTTTTCAAAATCCAGAAACATATCAGAAACAATGATTATGCCATTTTCTTAACACACTCTTCCATAATTACGTTTTCTCCTGCATGGTACCCAGGTGTTCATGCTGTCACTTGCTTACGCTGATATATCACTTCACTTTCAGGTAAAGTCACTTAAATTCCTCCACAAAAATCTCAACTCTTCCCCCCAAAACCAGCCAACAATTTGCAACAACTTAACACTGCAAAGTTTTTGGCCTGGGTTTCTGTATCTAAGCTCCATCATGTCATAAATTCTTCTGAATTGGATTTGTTAGTAGAGCTGCCAATTCCTTAGAATTACACCAACACAACCTTATTTTTAATATGTTCTCAAATGGAAATACACAGAAGAAACCCCAAGGTCTCACCTCTGCATCTTCCAACTCAACATCTAAAAAGTCAAAGTCTTTAAAAACTCCAAATTGTTGTTCACTGGTATTGTCTTCTACAGCCACTTCCTCCTCTTGAATCACTTCTTCTGTTGCTGAAATTAGACTAGTTTGTTGATCTCCAACTTCCAAGTCTTCATTAGAAGAAAACACAACCTGCAAATATAGATAAAAACAGAAATAAGAACTTCCAATTTCTGTAACTCCAAAAGTCAGTTGTCCTGCTTCCTGCCATTTAATGGAATTAGTGGCAGCCAGCGTGAATAGCCCTACACTGACAATACTTTGCTTCAAGACTAGTTGTATTTTAAACTACATCTTTCAATTCGTAGTATCATTCTCTCCTTAGTGCAACTAAGAATTACAAAGGTATACATAGAGAGAAAAATATATCACCCAACCTTCATTTTCATAATCACAATATCAGTCAAATTAAAAAACAAAAAAATCCATCATAATAACCATCCACATGACACAGACCATATTGTTTTCACCTACAAATTTCTGTGGAAGGACTGTACACCTTTAAAAGGGATCCAGTGCTGGTTACCTCTGATAACCTACACAAATGACAATATTCTCTTTATTTCCAAGCAATGTTTTAAAATCTCTTCAGTTTCAGCTTTCAGGCATCTATTTTTATTTATTTTAACTTTCTCCACTCGATTAAAGATCCTTCTCCCAGTAAGAACTTCTATACCACAATAAAAAAAATACGTTCTAGGTGATAACCAAGGTAGGCTACCCACTTTATTTTAAAAACTAGCCAATGTCATCACCACCATCAAGTGGAGTAGGCCAGTGGGGTTCTTTACACAGACCTAAAACTATCGACCTATTTTTATTCAACAGATAAGACTACTGTTCCTACAAATAACCATGTTAGTTTCAAGGGATATAATCCCCTGGTTATTTTCAGCAGATTCTATGATATTTTCAATATAGCACCAACAGCCTTACTGTCCTCAGCTACTGCTACCCCTTCTCTCAAACATGTCTATAACGGGCTAGACAGAGATTTAGTCAGAACAGGGGAGACCTAGTTCAATCCCCTTTTCTAGCCAACACAACCATGTCCATTGGAGTTCTTGAGGAATAATAACAATAACCCATTACTTATGATTCCATCTATTTTTAATTCTTCAATTGGATTTGTGAATTGCTGAATCAAAACCAGCTTGTCCCAATCTGCTGTTGATAACTTCCCCAACACCTAAAAATGCAATAGTATTCCACTATTTGAGTTCAAAAACCAAAACAAACCACCATCACCACCACTTACTGAAGGATTCTTGGGAAGACCAGAATCTGGACCACATAGAGAAAGCACATTCATTAGCTTCTCTCTAGTCCTTCTCTGAAAAATATACCAAAGAAAATCACATAGCATGGCAGCTGCTGGAGGTCGAGGTAAGAATACAAAACATCTGAATTTTTAACTAGTCATATTGCATATTGACTTCCTCTAAAAAGAATCTTAAAATGTTTTACTTTTCACCAGTATCAGCTTTTAGTTTATGCTGTATTCATTTACTGTTTTGCTAATATACAATACAGACTTCAAATAACACTTCAATACATTTTTTTATACATTCACAAACACCGTCTCTAATATATGCAAAAAGTGTTTGAGACACAAGGTACCTGAGATGGCTGTGGTCTCTTCCAGCTGACAGGAACCAGTGCATTTGAATTGGAGCCTGATGAAGTTGAAGAAGTGCTCCGGGTCACAGCAATGACTTTTGGCTTCCCATTTCTACCAGCTGCACTGTGTTGATCCCCATACTTATTTCCAATAATTGGTGTCTACCAAAGACAACAAACACTTTCTTAAAATTCAAATCCATATTAGTTAAGAGTACATATTTGACTTTAGAACTCAGCATTATATGAAATGTAAGAGGGTTTGTCATTTTGTAAGCATTCTGTAAAGCCCATGTCTAATCCACTGAGGATTGGTACACTGGGAAATACAAAGCTGAATACTTATACCCTACGCAGAAAGCTGCCATTCTACCCACTTGTGTGGTTTTGAATTATGCACATTTTATGCTGACAATCCAAATCCAATTATATTTTTAAACACACTTTAAAATCAACTGTGTTCGAAGGTTAAAAGACGCAAAGCTTCTCTGTAGAATCATTCCCTGACATGAACAAATTGTTTTCACAGACCAACAACTTCACACACACACACACATACACTTCTGAAAAACCAATGATCAAATTCAACCCTTTTGACAGCAAGTGCTAATCCAATGAACTCTTTGGGAATTCATCTTGTCTCTCAATTATCTGCATGCCCTGAAACTTCGGTAATGAATTTACTTACCAATTTAAGTAATGTTCCTAAGACATTTATACCTCAAATCATTATTTAGGGTTAGCTTCAACCAGGACCTCTTACTTCCGATTACTTCTCAAGTTTCTACAATTTTGACATCTCTACGTTACACTGCAGTCACTTGGCCACAACACCCATTTCAGACATAGCATGAGTATCATTGGGGGTAGGGGTGATATTTCTAACTACAGGAGGTTCTTCTCCAATTGTATCCCTCTTACATTGAATTTCCTCTCTTTTGTATCCTATTCCTTCCTCTAAATTTCCTCCCCCTTCCAAAGTAACACCAAAACTGCAGTACAGGGTTTTAATCCTCTCAGCCCTTGAATGCACAGCCCTTCATTTGTTGAAAGCCTGGTATGCTCAGCTGCAAGCAGCAGCCAGCTGCACTGTCTGCTCTCTGACACAGCTGAGATACCCTTGAGAATAATCTTACTGACTTTTAGTAATTAACTCTCCAGACATTCCAAAGGGAGAAAAGGCAAACACACAACATAAGAGAATTCGAAATTTATCTTCCAGTATGACTCTTATTTACAAGTATGCAAAACTTCAATCTGTCATTCTTAAAAACTACTTATTTTAAAACACATAAATTTAGGAGGCTAACAGAAAATAAGCCCTGAATTTGTAATAGCAAGTCATTAGTGCATTGTCATTTAAATATAAAAATTACCTCTGATATATCAAAATGAAAATCTAAGGTCTTCCCAGGTAGCTCCTTGGAGACATTATTAAAAATTTTAGTGAAAGAGATTTCAGGAGAACCTATGTCACCACCGTAAGACTTTGGAATATCATTAGGCACAACCAGGCTTGCTGACCGAGACACCACCAGTTTCAAAATATTAAGGGCTTCCTTCCAATATGGACTCTAAAGAGAACATACACAAATCACACTACAAATCACTTCAACCAAGACAGCAGTTTTTATGTACAGTAACATTTTGCAAGAATCGCCAACCCAAAACCTCTGATCTTTTACACATGGCTGAAGGTGCTAGCACAGCTGGGAAGCTTTAGACCCTGAAGCACAAGGAAAGCAGTGGCAAGGTATGAGGCCATCCCATGGGGTTGGTTAGGTCCAGCCAAGCAGGCTCAGTAGCTCCAGGTCACTGGGCCAGCCACACCAGACTCTGGTCCATGCCCCTCCTTCCCTGTTGTTACACTTACCACTGTATGAAGCACCTGCCCTTCATGACCCAGGAGATAGAAACTGGTAGTATTTAACTATCAGTTAACTACAGTAACTGTTAGTATTTAAGCTAACTATTCCACCTCTTGGCATCTTTAATTATTTTACAATTATGGGCACAGTTAATGGAATTTGAAACAAGCAAAACTATTCTGTGCTTGAAATGCATGAGGAAATACAAAATATTTTAACAAAGAAGTGAAAACATTTACAAAGTTTTTATATAGTATCAAACCAATGGAGTGCTTAAAAAAAGCTATGGAAAAAGTGGGAGAATATAAGAGGCAGAGCCTGAGTTAAGTGCACCTTCTTTAAAAAGATGATTAATGCACTGCAAATAATTCAGTGGTTTCAGGTACGCACTGTGGAGCGATACAGAAGAGATATAAAATAAAAGCAGCTTTGTGTGAGGTTAAGATTTATGCTCCTGGAAATGCAAGGATTCTGCCTGAAACTTAAATCTTCCAATTTTTGAAATCAGTGGGATGTCTGATTTTTTTTTTTTTTTAATTAGGAGGTCATGTTTGTTAAAATATTGTTTTGTTGCATTTAAAAAAATAAACACCGCTTTCAATGCTCTAAGTACTATATGCTTTATGGCTCTTTGTAGATAAAGAGAGTCTTCAATAACTCGTGAATTTCTGTGCATCATGAACATAAAAAAAGGAGTCTCAAACTGGAACTATCCTGTAGCAATCTAAATTTATTTACACCCATTGTGATTGCTGAGGACTGAAAAAACCCCAAGCTTAGTAGCAGCACATTTAAACAAGATGTGATAATGTATGATCTTCTGTCATTTATAGTAACATATTTCATTGTATCAAAAATATGTTAGACTTCTCTGGAGTATTTTTTGCTAGCATCATCTTTTGATAGCTTACATCTAATTAAGATTATATTCCATGGTAGAGTGGGTTTACACAGAAAACTCAGAGAGGTTAGAGGTGAAGCAAGAAGCCATCAGGCCATAAAAACTGCAGTCAATGCTAATCATTGCATTTTGCCTAATGCACTCTGACAGGAGCACAATATCTAAAGTACATATGCATCAATAACAAAACATCCAGGGAACACTACTTTTCCTGGTTAATTATGATTAAACCATTTGACTGAAATACATTCTGCAATAATGGAATTCAGAGAAAAAAAGGAGAGAATGTTGTGCATTGAAATGGTTTTGTGCTCCAGGCATTTTCATAAAATCTTTCAGCAAGATGCTAGACTTCCTTCTGTGAAATAGATTTTTAGTAGATTTGTGTTTCGAGTACAAAGGCTTAAATCACCTTGGGCAAAACACTGTAGTTCATCTTTGGGGAACCTTCTTTAATAAAAAATGTACTCAATTTTGTTAAGATGCACCTTTAAGTTCCTCACGGATATACTACTGAAAGTGATTTAAATATGCATTTAACCATAAAATTTTTTTTTAAAGACATATACACATAAATAAAACATTTGTGCAGCTTAGCAGTAAACATTTCCTTCTATTGTAATAGTTCAAGGATCATCTTCCCTAACTACATATGATGAGTTGCCTACATGTGTAAATAGATGCACATTCACTCAGATAACTTGCTCCACCAGATGCAATCACATCGGACAAATACACAAGCATCTAGTGAATTAAGTGCATAGGAAAAGAAAAACCCTATGGAATCTGACTTCAAACAACCATTTTTGTATCCAAAATAACACCCCCCCCCAACTGAAGTGTAATTTTGATATCATTTTGATAATAAGCAGACAGGCTTTTACAGTTCTTCAGAGTACCCACCTGAACATATTTACCAATAACTTTTATGATTTCCAAATTAAACTGCTTCACTGGTGCTGTGGATAGGTCAATATGACTCAGAAGACTGTATATTATCTGCAGCAAGGACTGTTGCATACTGGATAAGCCTTTCTCTAACAGCTAAAAAAAAGGATTTTAAAATACAAAATTTAATTAGAGCCTTTAATGCTAGCAAAAAGTGAAAGTGAACATTAAAATACAGCTAAATTCCACACACATTTATTTTCCCCTTCAAGAAACTTGAATGTCCCACTTCCTGTTTTTCAAACTTTTCATATTAATTCAAAGCTTTAAAACTGTATGAGAAACAACTACAGCTACACCTTAAAGAAGGTTGGTAGATGCAATTTTACAAACAAAATAAGTACGTATAAAGTCATCCATAGGAATGAACACGTTTTAAAAAAGATCTCCATCAGTTTGAAGTGACACACTTCAAGGACAAGCTCTACAAGCTTTCCACATAAGGTGTGAAAACAGCTTTCCTGTATGAATGGTTGGCAGAATAATATACTGCTTTCTACAATCTAAATTATCTTTTATATATTATGCATTACTTACAATTGAACTTTGCAATTATTTTTTGAAGTTGTGATAAAGATGTGTACCTGGCTAAAGAAGGTCTCTTAAAATTTGCATTAAGCATATTTGCTAAAGCCAAGACAGTGTATATTCATTAGTACAGACTATAAAGATCTACTGCCAAACGCTGCTCTCACAAAAGGAGATCTTTCATTAGAAGGATTATCATTTAAAGGTATATATAAATAACTGCATTCCAAAATGGCAGTAGTCATCCCTCTTCTACATCCTAGAATATTTTAGTAATATTTTCCTGATACAAAGATGTGCTTTATTCCCCTCAATATCCAGAACCGTGAGAAATTAGGAATTGGCAATGAATTGTCAACATGAGATACTTCTAGCAAAAATTTACCTCTGCGAGATAAGTTATGAGGTTAAATGTGGCATCTGAGAAAGAGTCATGCAAATATCTACACACTACATTAATCCAGTTAGAACAGTCTCTGGAATAACTGTGTGTACTGTATAAACTCATCATATGGGCCAGATTGGCAAGAGTTGGTGATTTCTCCTCTGCACAAACCTGAAAGGCAAAACCATATTCAATTATATTAGAATTTTTTTTTTAATCCAGGCATTCACAACTCATTATGCACTTTTACCAGATTTCACTCCAAGATTTCATTTCAAAGATTTCACTTCAGTTATCTTCTAGTAACTGAAATCAAACTAATCACACAAGTGTGACCTATGGTTTTTGCTGAATTCTGTACTGTGGCATCCATGTTCCAAGTTTATCTACTTATCATACATTTGGTGTGATCAACCAGTATCCCTTGCTCTAGTAATGCAAGTATGTAAGGGCAGCAGTAATTTCTGGATTTGCATCAGGCACATATTCTTTGAGATGGCCTGCACACAGCTTAGTGCTTCACACGTCACACTCTGAGCAGCAAGAGGTCAATGACTGCATCTCCTATGCCAGACAGCACGTTCCTATGCCCCTTTCCACATCATTCTTAAAAGAAAGGACATTCCTTCAAAGAACTGTCAGGCCAGGGCAACATCATCCTGGCTGACAACTGCTGGTGTGCACCATGTACTGCTTTAACAGACACTGGAGTTCAGAAATATTTTAAGGTGTATTTCACTGTGTACAAGTAACAGAAAGAACATACAACCTTTTCTTCTCTTTCTACCAGTCTGAAAGGTAAGGATCGCTTCCTTCTCATAAGAAAATAAGGAAGCACACTTAAAATGGGATTTGGTTTGCATACAACATTGCAAAGAGAAAGATCAGACAAGTAAGAAAAAGTAATTGATATCATTAGTAAGAAAATTTGTTCTTGAAACTTGAATTTTACAGAATAAGCTAAATGTATTTTCCCATTGACAAACAGAAACTCAGGGGCTGATATAAGGTCCAGCTATATAAATTAGGACCGGATCCCATCTTTAAAATATAACCTTATACTTACATGTATATTACTATGAGAATCACATAGAAGTATTATGTAAGGGACCCAAAAAAATACAGAAACAATGCTGGTACATATATCCTACCGGATACTTCTCCAAGAATCACGTTACATACCTTTGCTATCCTGTCAGCTGTTTCTTTACAAAACTGAGTTGGGTTATCAAAATGTTGTATCAGGTGAGGAAGTAGGCACAAGATGTTTAAGGGAAATCCTAAACACACACATAAACAGAATTATATAAGCCCTTAAGATTTTTAGTATGACTTAATATGGCATTTTCTAGTATTTTAAACTCTTATAGCATGACACATACATTCACACAGATATATAAACTGTAGATACACATACAGGTACTTAAGTATGTATGTATGAAAAATGTATATAAACGTGTCTGTATTAGGTGCAAAAATGTATAGGATGAAAAATCATCACTGGACCAGTTAAGCAAAACTACCATGAAACTGGATAGTTTTAGGCACTAGAGTCATGTTGTTTCTAAAAATGTGTAAATAGTGCTAATTGAGCTAGTTAGCACAAGATCATGAAAAAAAAATGGACAGCTCTTAAAATTCACTTGCAAGCAACAGCCAATGCATAAAGTTTACATGCTATCTTGTTCATCAGATAATCACAGACTGTAATGTATTCCCACTATGTAGCAGTGTAATATCAACAATTGCAAAAAGTATTTAACTGGAGTGTTTTTTTAAAGCAAATGCATAATTGCTACTGATTTTGACTCCACTTAATTTGACGAAAAAATATATCTTAGCCACATTTACTAACGATACCTGCTAACTGAGAAGGATCCACCAAAGCATGCCGGGAAATTGTGATGAGTTTACTGAGGAGATGAACTGTCATTTCTTGTGTAGATGCTGAAGTAAAGCCTTTCAGGAAAAGCTGCTGAAGGCCTGGAAAGTTATTCCATTTCAGTTTATTCTGCACCTTTTCTATCTTTTCCCGACTCTCTGATTTATCTAGAGGCATGTGAATAAGAAGCTTGTTGAGTAGCTTGAGAGCCAGAAGGTATTCATACTCATAATCTGACTCCAGCAACGAAGCTGCAATCCAAAATATGGTGGCCATCAAGTTGACAGGGTCAGTAGTGGGCTGCACATCATACATCCCTCCCTCTCTCAGGGAGGAAAGGCTTCTAGTCCTGGCCAAACTTCCTCCATGATTTATCCTTCCATCCATTATATCCAGTGTGTTGCTCCGTCGCCGGTCACCTCTCCGCTCGCTGATTAAATTCAGTCTCAAGGAATTACTCCTTGTATTGCTGTAGTACCCCAAACAACTGCCACTGTTAATGGGACTTGTGCTTAGATTTATCTGTCCAGTGCTTTTCCGATTAGCTGCATACTTGTTTCCCATTACAGATTCATGGTATGAGGTTCTGAAATAAAAATCAGTATTATATATTGTTACATGCAAAATACTTTAATAACATAGAGTTTAGAAAAAGGAAGAAAGAAAAAAGGATGTTACACTAATAACATACACATGCAGTGAATACTCTGGTTCATCACTATAAAAGTATTATAATACATGTAAATTCAGGATTTTTGTATTCTATTATTAAAATATCCTTATGGCATAAGGATGAGACTGCAGCATTCTGTTATCTCTTCTACCAAATCTATTTGTTACAATCCCAGAATACCCCAAAATTACAGCAAAATAAAAAAATTAGCCTATAGCATGTAAAAGATTATGTGTAAGTGATGATCTAGCATCCTAACTCAAAGATGTGATAAGAGTAGAGAAATTAATGAACTAATGCAATTGTTATCATGTATTTGTCTGAGGTATCTGACCTAGGAAATTCAACACCTTCCTTTTTTCATACTGAGAAATTGAATATATTCCTAGAAATCTCAGCATTTTCAAAACCTTTGAGAGGAAGTCAAACATAGATGCCTGTACATTTAGGGATTTTTTTCAGTTTGATAAAAAGTCATTGTAACCATTCAAACTGTAATGAAACACACAAATGACAGGCTGTTCAGTTATACTTTTTACATATAGACAACAAACTTGAGGTCTAAGACAGACTAGCATTTGCAGAGCCTTTACTTTTGAGAAGTTTAAGAAGAACTGACAACATTTTAGAACTGAGCCACAAGGAACACCTTGAACGCCTTTTCTACAAAATTAAATTAGACCCAAGAGGGTAAATTGGAAAGGCAATAAGACACCCCTTCTGGAAAACCTAGATTCTTATGAGTTTTGCTTGAGGCAGGATGATAAAAACATGCCAGTACAAGCAATTTTGTTACATGGATACAATTACTCTGCAAAGACGACGAGATTATTTCATTACATTTATAATACAGACTTTTAATAATTTGAATATCTACAAATGCATAATGTAGCTTGACTAATAAAAGAACTTACTGAGAAAGGGCAGAAAGCAGATCATAATGTTTCATGGTTTCAGCCAATGTATCAATAGCAGATTCTAAAGTCAAAAGCAGCTCTATGACGAAACCCTGGGGAAAGCCACAGGCCATTATAAATTATGCAATATGCACAAGGAAGATCACAGAAAATGTACTGAGTAGTAATATAAAAATATAAAATCAGTATCAGTAACTAAATTATTTCATGCTTCAATTAGAACACAATCCTGATGAGACAGCTCAAGTTAGTATAGCTTCCAGACAAGAAAAACTTCCATTTATTTTTAAGTATTTACTGAATTAATTCTGGTTTGCACTATTTTTAAGGATGGATTGAAGGATGAAGTAATTCAGACTCTCATTTTGCAGTATTAAAAGATTAGATACACTCTTAAGATGTACAATGACACTAAGCTGAATGATTGTTAACACTTTATCAGATTAAGCTCTTAACGAAAAGAAACCTAAATTATTTTTATATGGTTGATCTCAGTATTCTCTAGCAATGAAAGAGGAGGTGTCTACAGGAAACAGACATACCAAACTCTGAAAGTTCCTATTGCTGTAGAAGAAAAAGTGCACAACTCATCTTTTCCTCAGTTAATTAGGTAAAATTCAGAAAGTGTCATGATCAAAACTGTTTTGATATTTGAAATCTTAAAAAGCAACTGAATAAAACAATGCTTTTAAATTTTGCTGTCATTAAACTAATAATGCAAGGAAGTCATTTAAGCAGACTTAGCTTTCTCATAAAGTGAAGGCAAAATTTCAAATACCTGAGCTTCTTCTCCTGCATCTCCAACAGTTTCTACTAGTCTGGAGAGAACATCAGAAAGTGTAGATGGAGTGAGAGGCTGCTTCAGAGCCCTGAAAATCTGAAAGGACCTCCCAGCATAATGTCGAGAGGAGCACGAAAGCGCAGTTTGCAAAGCAACTTCACTGAGACGATGTTCCAATTGATATCCTCCTATAAAGGCAAAAAACCCTCAAGCAACACTGTTTTATAAAAAACCAAATCCACCTGAATTTACTGAAGATAAATTTTCAAAGTAATTCCTAAATTTAAAATATTCTCACATCCTCTACATTTCTCTCAACAAGTATTGGTCTCAAAAATCTTTACAGGACTACAAACTTGTATGCCAAATATTTCATTTTAGAGAGATTCGGAAAGAATAAAACATTTATGATTTGAATATTAAGTGTTCACAAGAAATTAGTAAGATGTTTTATCTCATTCCTAAAGGAATATATTTGAATTTGTCATAAGAGAAACAGGAACTGAAGTGTGCAGTACACATGAAAAATCTATTATTTAGAAGTAGTAACTACCTAGAGTGATTTTATAGATAACCTATGCATTTACATTAATTTAAAAATATTTATTTAGTTTGCAGACTTGCACATTCAATCATGCATTGTCTGTTTTCTAACATACCTGAGCTAGACTGTTTAAATATAGATACCACATGCTTTAAAAACACAGTTAGCTGTTCAGCACTCTTTATGTTAGGGTTCTTGGCTGAAACATCTTCATGATTCCAAAGTGGGCCTCTTTTCCTAAAAATATAAAAATAGAGTAAACAGAATATAAAACATAGCCTTTTAAAAATAGAGTAAACAGAATATAAAACATAGCCTTTGCCCTTAATGCTATTTAAATGAAATTAGAACCTTAAGGTTAACTGCAAAAGTATCTACTATGTGCCATGTAAAAGGAAACCATCTAGAACTGCAGGCATGAATCAGAAAGAATTCTGACAACTGACCAATATTACACAACAAGAAGTTAGAACAAAGAGAAAAACAAAGAGAAAAACAATGTATCAGATCCAATAGAAATAACAAGGTAAATTTAGGAAGAGATGTTCTCTGGAAGAGTTATAGTTTAATAGTTTTCTAAGAAAGAACCAGTACAACTACCATCCTTATGCACTTCTTAACTTCCTTTCTTCCCATTTTGTTTCCACTAATACACCACACTGTTATAAATTTAGGCCGAAGTAAAGCGGAGAAACAGGCAGGATTTCAGATTTACACCATCCTGAAAGCTCTATATAAACTATCATAGAAACTGCTCAAATGTTGGTGGTTTTACAGATGTTCTTTGCAACAAATTCCTCATTTTTGAATAGTCAGCTCTGTACTACTAACTAATCCCTAAACTGCACACAAATCTTGCAGCTCCCTAATCTTCTCAATGTTTTCCTGCCCTAATCCAGAATAAAACATGGCAAAATACTTTTAAACACTTAAAAGGGACTTTAAAGGTTGGTCAAAATTCTCTGAAAGTGTTGGAAAGTTAAAGCTATTCATAGGTGTATCACATAAAAACACCGGTGATAAAACAGAGAGAATTAGATAACACGATGCTAAATAGTAAGGGGTTTGCCATGTTTCCACAAAAGACATATCTTGACAAAAATTAAAATTGAAATCTTACCTTGAGGTAATAAATTCTATAAGAGTTTTCACTTTTTCATCCTGCTCTACTGAAATGTCAACCTCATTGAGGATTGTGGTTTGCAGTTGAGAAATGGCAGCACTTGTGTTTCCTAAACTGATGCTAGAAGAGGTAGAACTTGAACTAAGCCCTGAGTCTGTCATTGGGGAGGGCTGGTAATCAGGTATAAAATCATGAACACCTGCTGAAATTGAAACAAGATGATTATGCACTTTTAAGTTGATAGTTAATATTAAATATATAAAAAGACAAAATTGCCCTCTAAAAGGATAACTTGGTAAATGTAACGAGAACACTTAAAAGAGAATAAATTAATGAATGCAATAATTTCGATGAAATCAACAAGTCTGATATATGCAAATTTTTCACATGATTTATATGATCTTTAAGTGGGAACTGCTAGATCCCTTTTTAGAACCCCTGTATTATCTTTGATTTTGTACTAGTAATATGAAAGCTCATCAGCTTCTGCGGCATCTCAACTTAAGAAGTTTAAACAAATTATACAGGCTACTTCCTACTAATGAGCAGATTTTTTTTTTTTGTTAAAATCCAGTCCCAGTGTAATTGACAGTACTTGAAATCAGCGAATACTAAATATTATCTAGTGAATTGACTGTAAGCAGAGCCCCTGTGGCTGTACAAAGTTTCTCTTAGTTAGGTTAATCTTGCTGCCAGAAGATTTTTCTCTTCCATATAAAGAATCATGTAGCAATAAAATACAGCTGCAGTGACTCCTCCCATCGCCCTTCTATCCATCTATGAAGTGCCAAGAGAAAGTAAACTAGCAGGGAAAATTGACTGTAACACTTGCACTTAAATAAACTTAAGACTCTCTGACACCCATCACAAACTTTCACTCTACAGAACCACAGAGTCTGGACTGGGGTATCAGCCAGCTCAAACAAAATTTAAAATCCGCTTGTCCAACCTTGTCCTAGGCATGTATACCTGTAAACACCTTATCCTAACCCCCACCTGGAAATCTTTGATGCTGACCTTATTCTAGTTTCTATCAGATATCTTTGTTTTAATAATAGCAGAATACTGTGTCACATTAGCAAGTTTTATCCAAGCCCTTAAAGATCAGGGAGGGAATGGTTTGGATATGCCACTGTGTAGATGCACCAGTAAAATTCTGCCTAACAGATTCATATAAAAGAATTCTTCCACTATACACAGTTTTTTGCCACAAAAACCAAATTCACAAATCAGATGACTACTTTTGCAAAGTAATAAAGCCAGTTCTGATGCAAACAAAAGAGAACGAACAATTGTATGGCAATATGCTGCCACCTACTGAAATAATATGAAATACTACATTTTTTTAAAAATGAACTATTTCAACAGAAACTACAATACACTCTCACCATCAGAATATTCCCTTCATAAAGAGATACACAGAAATATATAGTGTACTGTAAAATTACAATATTTAAAGTTAAGGTGACTATTAAAAGATAGTATCTCAAAAAAGTAGTCTGATAGCCAATAAAGAATACAATCACAGCTGAAAAAACTGGAAATTTAAAGTTGCTAATAACAAGTAAAAGATGCATTTTCTTGGGTTTCATTTTCAAAGACATCATAAAAACTGCAGTATTAAAGTTCCAAATCATAGAGCTCCCTACTTGGTTTTCACTACTTTTCAGAATTCCACTTTGCTCCCTATTTTGACGACAAAGTGCTAATGAGAACTCTATTCATTTTGACTTCATTAAAATCCAAAGAAATACATTTTAATGCCGGGGCTCAGGGAAATATTACAAACAACAGAAATTTTTTAAATGCCTGTAAGAAGAGATAACTTCCCATGTCATTTTAACAAGCAACACATAATAAATCAAAAGCATACCTGTGAAAGTATAATCTAAATGGGTAGTTTGCTTGACAGTAAGCACCCTGGACTCATTGAACTCTCTGTTTCTGAGTAGGACAGAAGCAACAGACTGGACATTACTGCCAGAGCCCATCACTATCAGTAGATGCAAAAGTAGTCGTTTACAATGCTCATAGACTTCAGGGTGACAGTGGTCAAAACCTAACACAAAAGGAAAATGGAAGGCTTTATGACAGTCAAAGGGCTGAACTACATTACTTAAAAAATAGCAGTGCTCAAATTGATCTGCTACACTTTACCAAATAACAGATATATAATTCACTAAACAATGCTTCAGTGCTTCAGTATAGAAACAACAGCATACAGTTTAAGAAACTGTATGATGATCAGACTAAAATATATCTGATAATCCCATGCAGGGTTAAAGTACAAAGTAATTTTAAGTAAGAATAATTTTCAGTAAGAACTTAATCTGTGCTCTGTACAAAAATTACTACACATAGAAACAGAAAGAAAAAAACCTGAATTTTACTGTGTCTTCTAGAAGAGGTAAAAGTAACTCCAAAGGAAAGTGCCTTAAAACAACTAAAAAAAAATCTCAATCATACTCATCAAACTGGAAGACATTTAACTGAATTTTTAGAAATACTGTAAATACTATCAAATTAATGGGATTTCAATACAATGGCAAAAATTAATTTAAATGTCGAAAAGAGCAGCTGAGAATTCCTCAGCTTACTGTAAGTATTCCTGTAAGAAGTTAGTTACCTATAAAAATTGCATGAAGCAAAAGATGCAAGTATCCTCCCCATTCCACCTTCACACTGTGGTCAACTATCAAATCAGTCAAAAGAATCACTGCTATATTGCATCTAAAACAAACAAAAAAAAACGTTAAAAGAATGTAATATGAACTTCATAAAGAGCTGCAAAGAGCTTCATATGCTTGTATTCTTATTGTAACTTGTATTCTTTCTTCAGTCTACAAACATTCACAAAGTTTTGCTATAAGGGAAAAGATGAGAAAAGAAACACTTTAATCCTCCAGATTAAAAGGTTGAGTAATCTTAAATTGCTAGACCTGTGAGTAAACCCACAGAAAACAAATGTACTATCAACTGCCTTTTAATCTGCTATCTTCAAATTACTATATTTGTACAACACAAATTAAAACAATGAATTGTCATTGGCCTTGCCACAACAGCTACCTGTGAAGTGACATGCCCGGAGGAGAAGTCTCAGGCAAGTAATCCACCAGTGGTGACCAGCAGCCTCCAGAAGGTGGGAAAGGGAGAGGCTCTCCTTGATTGTGCTCCATCACCTTCAACCGCCAGTTTGAATACAGAGGCATAGAATCACCTAACACAACAGAAAAATAAACCAGAAATATATATAATGCATATTTTTGTATCTTACAGTCTTCTGAAGAAATATTTTTAAATTCTTGAAAAGTTGGGATCTGGGAGAGGGGAGCCAGCTGCAAACAGTAGTAGCTGGACAGAGTTTTTTAAAAGAAAAAAAAGTGGTTATTTCTTTTAGTACAAGAATGATTCTACAGAACTCACACACCTAACAGAGTAAGATGTTTTTGAACAGGTTTATAAAAACGATGATAAAAGGCAAAGCAATCTGATGTAATTTCCTTGAATTTCAAACCTCGCGTCAGATAGGGAGTTAGGTCCTAAGATTTAACTGAGCTCATTTTGAAGAGCAGTTCATTATAGGCTAAGAAAGTATTCCTCAAGAGCACACCTTTATAAGTCTCACAGCAAAAACTCACCAGTTCTATGTGTCAGATAATGCTGGCCTGATACATGGGCTAACTCAGAAATTGCCACTTTTACAACAGCATAGCCCAATCCCACTGTTTGACAAAAGTTACTACTGAGAAAATCAGTAAATTTGTCAAGAAAACACAAAAAGACATTTAGTTTTTGATTAGGCAAGCTTCAAAAGTGCAAGAAAAACATCAGCTATTTGGTATGAGAGCATACTGCGTTAACATACCCAAAATATCTTTATGTTTTAAAAGTTGTATTGGACTTCAGAACAATCAGTCAAGACTAGAAACAAGGAAACTGCCTTGACAGTTCAGTGTTTCAGTGAGTCTACCAACTCTCTGTTTGGAAGTAGAGCTGCAGAAATTTTAGATGTTCACAAAAGTATCAGCTCCTTATCACCTTCTCCACCGGAAGGGACAAACTTCTTACTGATGGAACATGAGAAATATCATCCAGTTCAGAATACTCAAGTGTTTCTATGACAAATAGCAAACAAAACCAAAAATGCCTTGCATCTGTGATAATGGACAAGGCCTATCCAAGCAGTAATAAACACTCTGGTGGCCCAGGAGGTCCCCCAGCCTGTTACTGACACGAAGTTTAGCAGATTCTGCATTAATATGCCCAGCCTTTACAACAAGCTCTGTAGAGGACATTAGGTTTCATCTCCTTGACAGAGGCAGTAAGAACCACATATTTGCTCTAATTTTCACAGTGTGCACAGAATCAGTCATTGAGGAGTGCATCAGAAGATCCTAGTGGCTTCTTGTTACCTCCATACAGCATGGAACAGGCTAGGTTCCATACTGACATCTAAAGCTCAAAATGCAGAAATTTACCTCCTCCTGTTCAGAAAAGTAAGGAAAAGGCAGAGCTGCACCATGTGTTGTAACACACCCAAACAACTTACCTGGTAGTAAAACCAATTGTCAACAAAAAATTGAGTGAAACCTAAGTTTGTGGGATCACTATAATGACTGAAAGATATCTGATAATCCCATGTAGGGTAAAGTACAAAGTCATTTAAATTACTAACAACTTGTTAGCTGGAACAAGAGTTTCAGTCAAACAGCTACTCTGACCAAGCACACAGAACCCACCAATATAAAGTATCATTTACTGTCTGACCACTGTCCTCATTTTTGCCTGATTACATGACCTGTTTGGCTTTCTGTAGTGATGTCAGGGTGATTCTGTATCTTAGGCATTGCTACAGAAGTAGCCATGGTCAATAAACCCTGTTAAAGAAATCTTTCCAAAGGAATAATGGAGTTTCAGTAGAAATTCTTACCTCTTTCCCTACATCTGCATCTCAGAAAAAACAAAACATAAATCACAAAAATTAACCCCAAACACATTTTCAAAACAAGCCTGAAAATTAGATGTATATAATGAGAAGCTTCTTCCCTGCTCTGTTTTCCTTTGCTATGGCTTCTTAAAATGTTTAGCACCCTCTTCTTTTAAACAAGCTAAGGAATGCTATCCTTTAAAAGAACAATTACTTCTCATTTTCTTTTTTTTTTTAAACTTTCCATCACCTTTTTTAAAATCTCACCTTCATCCTGCTCATCTCTGGTTTTTGTGCCTGTCAAAGGAAATAGAGTAAAACCATCTCCTTTAGAAAGATGCTTACAACTCATTCCAGAGGATAACGGAAGGAAGAAAGCATATTACCTTCCTTATACATTTTATTGCAGTTGAATGAATGCTAGACTTCAACAGTAGTACTAAGGTGGAGAAAATTAAAAAAGCTCTGATTTTTAATAGGTTTATGAAAAAAACACTGATAATGCCCATCTCCTTATGTCCCACAACCTTCAGTAGAAGTATTAACTTGTGAAAATTCTGTTTTCTACTCACAGAAATACTTTAAAATAAAAAATATTACTTTTTTCCTCTTCATATGATCCTCCAGAGCTGCTGCTGTAGCGAGATTCCAGTCTGTGGTGCTGGCGGTTTAAGTTGCTGTTCAACCCGCTGTAGATGTCCAGGTGTGCGTAGCTGTAGGTAAAATAAAGCAGATTTAGTAAGTGACAAACATTATTCAGGGTCTCCCAGAAAACTGTATTTCAGCAAAAGCCTTATACAAAAAACTATTCATCTTACAAGGACAATCAACATGATGCCACAGCATCACAGCAGTGTAAGACGTAACTTCTCTAGCAACACTAAATAAGGGGATTCAAAGAGATTATCCACTAGAAATTCTATTTCTGCTCAATAATTTTCACTAACATTTAAGTTCATTAAAATATTGGTTCCCATTAAGTTCTTACTCTTGAACAAAATAAGGAAATCCATATGTGATGCAGCAGAGACATATGCATGCATATGTGTCCAAGACCTTACCTTGCTAATCTGATAAACTATGAAGAAATTAGAGAAATGAGAGTGCTAAAAGCATCATTTATTTCCAAGCTGTTTCTACGTAAGTTTCTAAAATTCTCTCCTCCTGGCAATTCCAAAATGTGCAGGGTACATCTTATCAAAAAGCATATACCCTGGGGAGGTTTTAGACAACCACACAGTATATGCCAGAATTTGCAGAGACTTTCCAAACTGTCTTTATTTTACAATTTTCTTCCGTTCCAGCCCCCACAGCAGCCAAAACCTTGCCTGTGATTGCTATGCTGAATTCTGGATAACACCTCATTTTCCAGTCTTCTGTGATTTACTTTCACACAGCTCACCCCAATTTAATTTCAGTATTGGGGTTGCCTCTACCAATATATTTACTGTTCTAATTATATTGACATAATTATCCTAGGGAAGGAAAAAAATGCCCAACTGGAAAATTATATTAGAAATGCAGACTCCCAAACAAGTCAGAAACTCATTTGTGAATTTCCTACATAGTAGCCACCCTACAATATTGGTGCATGTGCACACACTTTTGCTCTTGCTAATTACACAATCTCCACTCCCTTTACACTTTAAGGTTAGCTATTCATATAAACACCAAATGAGAACATGGCTACAGTCACTTATTGCTGAGCTCCAAGTTCACAGCTTAAGTCTATAGCAGATGTTGCTTTCCACCAGCCTCACTCCAGTACCAGTGTCTGGCAAACTTCTCCAAAAGATTGTTCTTAAATAGCCCAAAAATTAGGGAGGGAGAAATCTGTTTTAAAGTTAGCTGGAAGGTACCTTGGCACAGATACCAGGTGTCCAAATAGCCCACTTAAGGAAAATAAAACAGCTTGCAACACATGGGCACTGTTCATTTCTAGTGAGGTAATAAACGAATTTGCAAATTGGCTACTTTATCAAAAAATCATAGAATGACTTGGGTTGGAAGGGACCTTAAAGATCATCCAGTTCCAACACCCCTGCCATGGGCAGGGACACCTTCCACTAGACCTGGCTGCTCAGAGCCCCATCCAGCCTGGCCTTGAACACTTCCAGCAATGGGGCACCCACTTCCCTGGGCAATGTATTTCAGTGTCTCACCTCCCCCACCTTACAGTGTAATTTCTCTTATGTGAACATGCACAGTCCAGTGCAATAACACCTAATTTAGGCACCAACAACAATATAGCTGTAGCAATATAATGCCTGACCTGGTTTGGAGTTCAAACTACAATTGAGGGTGTTACTGTTAATCCCAAATAGTATTCCAGTTCTGTTGACAAGAATGACATTACATGGCATGTAATCCCTGCAATGCAGACATACCTGGAGCTGCTGAGATGTGAATATTTATAGTACCTACCAGGAATTCCTGCAATTCAACAAATAACTGCTCTTTGAGGAGATACTTACTTCTCTTCAATACTGTCTTTCATGTGTTTACTGTCAGGGTTGCCATCTGTGGGAGCCACCATTGTATTGCTGCTAGAAGTGGTACCTGTGAATTAGGGACAAGGAAAAAGGTTGGTCAATAAAAAGGAAAAGTATTCTTAAGCACTACATGATCACACTTCTTTACTTGTCCTTGCTAAGAGCCCTAATCACGTTTACTCTACAGCAACTGGCACAAGTACAAATTGAGCCATACAAACTACTTTCCGTGCAATAAATGATTGTGGGCTGCTACCATAATTTCACTAACTGGAAAAATAAAAATTATCTATTCCAGGAATCTCTGAGCCTTCAATGTAAATTAAATAGAAAGGTCAGTTTTTAAAGCAGTATCTAAAGACCTATTTCTTACTTCCCTGTACGATACACCTCATAATAATCTGTAAATTGTAGTCGGACTTTGGCTATCCGGTTAATTCAAACCACAAACAGATTAAGGATTAAAACCTAATAGCCTGCAGTGAAGCTTTTACTAATTTGCTTTTAGGAGAAATTTGCAAGCATTACACTGAATTGACAGTCACAATTGGAAGCTATTTTGCACCCTCCCAGCCTTTGCTACTCCAAATTACATTAAGTGCAAGAGCCCCAGAAACTTTTTCATATTTTTTAAACACTTTCAAGAACAAGTGCCAGTGTATTCACCTTGTGATCCAGATAACCTCATGTGATAGGTCCAGGCTGCTTCATTAATATTGACAAATTTGCAGCACAAAAGTTAAGGCCTTGCTTAGACATCCTCCCCACATCCATGTCTTTTCTGGCCCACTTTGACAGATACTCCACCAAAACAAGACAGCTTTTCCCCACATTTCTCAGCATGTTCTTGGATTGAAGCATGAGGTAGACACTTTTGGTATTTTCAGTGGTTTGGGGCTTTTTTATTATTGATCTATTGTTAATTATTTCTAAATAAATTTTCCTCAGTGGCCTTAAATCCTCTTAAAGCAATTCCTACAGATGCAGCTTGTGTCTGTAACAGAACTGCAAACATAACAACTCAGACAGATTTAGAATTATATACATTTTCCCCATGGTTCGACTGACTAGACATAAAAGTCATACAGTGAGAGTAGACAGTGCAAGGCCTGAACACAGAAGAAATTTGATGCATCTCTTAAGACAAACCTGTCCCCTGTGAACCTATCAGGTGTTCTTAAGTAAGAACTCTGGGTACACCAAAACCGAAGATCTTGTAAAATAAACTTTTAACCTTATTTTTAGAAACAGAACCTTGCACTCCTATTGAATATTTACAGATGAACTCCAATAGATAACTGATTGATAGTAGCATGTTTATAACTGACAATAATAACAGTTTAAGTTAGTTAAGCCAGTAAATGCTTACCTGAAGTGACAGAGGGGATTTTGTAACTGGATGTAATGCGGTAATACGGTGGATTATCCATATGGGTGACTCCTGAACTGACAGGATCTGTAAGCTGAAGTTCACTCACCAGCTCTTCTAGCAGTTGCATTGTTTTGTCTCTACCCAAATAAACAATGACTTTCTTTACCTGCAATAAAAAAGCGCATATATATATATTTATACAAAGAGAACTGAATACCACAACTTGTTAGAATCAGTATGTACCTGCACGGCAAGTGAGGATACATGAAACCTGCTCTAGTTCTATAAGCAGCCAAAGTTGCTTTCCCAGCTGTCATTAGCAGCAAGCATGGGAAATAGATCACAATAGTAAGAAAGTAAATCTGAGTTCCAGCCTTCTGAAAATAAAGTCTGAAAGTATGTCTTCTGAAAATTATTTAAGAAGCAGAAGATTTTCTTACAAAAGTTTTAACTGCACCTGAGATTAACACTAGAATGAATGTATTCTGACAGAATTTCTTTTTGATACTTCACAGTTCTGTTTTGTACTATTTCTTTTCCTGCGGTTATCATATTTTTCTTCATGCTATCCTATAGTGCTCTCACATACATTTTGACATAAAATAAAATTGATTTTGAGGGTGCTTGGGATGACTGGTGGGAGGTTTCAGGTATAACACCTGGTCATGAGAGAATGATGTCCTACATGGTATAACAGGTGCTTTACTTTCCTGTATTATCTGTCTGCCTTTCAGAAATATACTAAATTACATTGTGGGGGGAAAGATTGTGCACTGTATACTCTTAATAGAATCAATCTGAATTTAGCTATCAAACTCTTAAGATTTCTTTCTACGACAAAGGAAAATAAAATGCTGACATATGTAGAATTTTAATAACTCCTTCCCATTTTTTTATTATTTAATCACTAAATAAAGTCTGTGGTCCACATATAGGCCTGAATTTCGACAACTCGTAAGTATTAAGCCAGCTAGTGGACTGTTTCAGACTTATCACCCTGAGCAAATTGCAGTAGTCAATAAGCTGTCTTATGCAAGCCTCAGCAATTTTTAAGGTGAGATATCCTTTCTAGTTGATTTCCTTTCTCAAGTTCATTCCACGAATGATGAATTTAACTGAAATTGATTCTGCGATTTTGACGCACACGTCCAAAGTAATGCAAACAAACTGAATTCGATTTGTTCCTAGTATTTAGTGGTCATAGAATACGGGATGGAGATTTTGATACCATAAATCCTACCTTATATTTTTGTTTGGTGATCTTTGCTGCTAGACACAGTAGTAATTTTTAAAATACCAATAAGCACCAATGAGAGACCTGTCACATACTCACATAAGGCAAAAGGCTGGGTTCACTGTTCACTCCACAAATACTGATCAAGAAGTGCAAAATTATTTTCAGATTCTTTGGCCAGCTGTCTGCCAAAGTAGTCCACACGTTTTCTATCTCTGACCAAGCCACTTCATCACCATACTAGAAAAGAAAATAAATGTATGTCCTGAAAACTCCATCAGAAAACACTGTACTCAGAAGTGATCTGTACTGATCAAGTGAAACAGGCTCTAGAAGAAAGAGACATAAATTTTGTAGGAAACTACTGCCTGTTTAATGTTCCAGAATGATGATTTTGCATATATTAATTTTTAAAAACATAGTCTGGAAATACCTATTTTCTTTTATCGATACAAATGTATAAAAATATATCTAAAGATATGTGTACATACTATATATTTTATTGCTACATAGTAAGTCAGACTGAGGAAGCTGGGCCTTCTTAGTCTAGAGAAGACTGAGAGGGGGGAATCGCAATGCATATTATCTCAAAGGCCAAGAGGATGGTGCCAGACTCTTTTCAGTGGTGCCCAGTGGCACCATGAGGAGCAATGGCCATAAACTAAAACACAAGAAGTTCCACCTCAACATGAAGAAGAATTTCTTTCCACTGAGGTTGTCAGAGTACTGAAACAGGCTGCCCAGAGAGGTCGTGGAGCCTCCTTCTCTGGAGACCAAAAACCCACCTAGACAAGTTCCTGTGTGACATGCTCTAGATGACCCTGCATTGGCAGGGGGGCTGGTCCTGATCATCTCCAAAGCTCCCTTCCAACCCTAACAATTCCGTGAAATTTAACAGAGACCCATTCTCCCAGTTGCTGACAATCCAGAATAAAACTCCATGGACCACATACTGACAAGAGTTTTTAATTTGTAGTTCAAAATGTGATCTCTCATCAGTAGGATTCTCATATTACAAGAATTGGGAGGAGCATTGCAGGTGACCAATACTTCCTGTTGGTTGGAAGTAGCTATGACAAGAAGAAGAGTCGATCAGCCTCTGGTAGCAAGATAGGTCCCAAAACTCCCCTTTAAGATCACAGGTATAGAGGTAGCTTGGTACTTTCTATCCAGCTATTGCAAAACATCAGTTATATACTGTTACTATAGATAACAATTACTGTAACATTTATACTACATATTTCTTGGAATACCTCAAAACTACAGGGTATAGTTTGGGTATACAAAGCATCTCCACAAATATGAACAATAACTCTTGAAAGTTTGGCAACACAGTATCTCTGAACAGTATTTTCTTGCATCCTAAACAGAAGAGTCTACTGAAACAAGATGAAGCACTTCAGTAATTCACTTTACCTTTGCAGTCATGTACATCAGATTGTTCAGAACCATAGCTGTAGCCTGTGGTGATCCCCAGCCTTCTCCTCGTAGCCATCGTCTACTGTTCACCATCATTTCTCTGTCTTTCAAAGAATCTTCTTCATCTTCATCTTGCCGACGAATGGTCGGCAAAGGTTTCAAGTCTACCAACTCAATATTGTTCATCCATGGCAGCAGATAATGCAGCATCACCTGTCTCCCAGCTGGGTGAGCTGTTTGGATTCTCTGACTTACTTCTGCCATGCAAAAATTAGGTACATACATTAATTCCAAATCAATAATGTAAACTGGTTTGGTGATAACAACAATCATGAGCCCAGCACACCATACTGATTAATGTAATGCTGATACAGATGGGATTTTTTTGTTTAGCTGACTAGTTAGTGCCATTTCATAATGATAAAATCCACAATCTTCAGAGGAGCTAACGGAAGACACTGCTGACAAATAGTATGTTGGAAGAAATCACATTAGTGTGTGTATATATATGTGTGTGTGTGTCTGTATGTGTATGTATTCCTTTAACTGAAAGAGGGAAACGAAAACCTACAGCATAAAAAAAGGTACCAATTTGGAAAAAAAACATTTAAAATTTTTCTTGCTCAGATTAGTCCTAGTAAACTTTTATTTTGATTGATGTAAGAGGTTATTAAAAATGATGTGGAATAACATATTTAAGCAATATACAGTGAATAAGAACACACTAGCGAGAACAATTAAAGAATTCTTTTAAAAAACAATTGCAAATTATTTTTCTAATGTGATTTTTCATGGTTATTAGAAAGTCAGCAAAAATATTTTTCAAACACAAGTGAATGAAAACTGTTACTCAGTAGGTTTGTCTCCATTCGGTATGATGTCATCCTGATTTTAGTGAATTACATATAAATTATTTTTGAAAAATAAGAACTACACATTTTGTGCCATGATTTTGACTAGATGAAATTTTTTGTTTTGTTTTAAAATCGTACCTGAGAAGATGGCAAGCGTCAGTTCAGGATAAGTCCTTGCTAATTCTTCTGACAGTTGATAATACGACATAGAATACAAATGTGGTAAAGGAGAAGGCTGACCCAAAACCCCATCCATCCGCTGAACTTCCAGTTTGTGAGCATAACGGAACATCTTTGGTTCCAAGATCTACAACAGTAATGTTCAGAATCTGAAGCTAAGTATAGAGCTATTGTGGATATCTTTATGTAAAAATCACTTCTAAAGTTCATGTATCAACTCTCATTTAATGTTTCTTATCTATGCAGATCTCCATACACCTGAAGTATTTGCTAACACTGTGGTAATTTAATAGAAGACTAAGATACATTCCACTTGATGAGTTTCCAGTAATAACGTTCCAAAATCTGTTTTCACAAAATACCATCTCAAATATAAATTTATCTATAATGAAATGTGAAATACTATTTAATGCTTGCAATTCCAAACAATACCAATTTTTGCGCATCTATGAGACATGAATAGGAACAACATAATCTTTGATGTGGTAGAGATGCAGCAGGAGGTTTTTAAAGCACTCTGATAATTTAAAAATCAATTTGGGCTGATCTTAAGCAGTGGTGACCACTTGAGAAGAAAGAAGAGGCTGATGTATCCATAGGGGTGTGACTTCAGTGAGGATTTCAGTGTTGAATTTAGCTGACAACAAAAACCTTTGAAAAAAACTCCAAGACTTAAGGTCTGAGCCACAAGCAGAACAGATTTATTTATTTTTAAACACTAATGCTGCCTGTAAGATTAAGCTTACCCCTAAATGACCTCAGAAAGGAATATACAAAAGTAAATTAAATGGGTAACAAGATTTTCAGTGTCATCTCTCCATACGGACAGATGAAAAAATGTTTGGAAATAGGGCAAAAATCAGAAAGCTCTCTGCTACCCCAGCAGACAGTAATGGCTTGGGAAAGAATATGCTTCTCTGAGGTGCTTTTGGACAAACTGAGCTATGTGTTACTCTGTTCCAGGGCCAGATCAAGAGAGTCTTGATTCAGATTTTGCTTCTTGAAAAAGCAGGTATTATTAAAATACAGGTTTTGAGTGCCTGGAAACAGGCACACTTTCAGGAAAGCCTATTTGTGCCAGCTAAGGATCTGGCCTAACAATGTACTGAAACACAAGAAGAAAAAACAAATACACTGTATTTCATTAATGAAGACAACCAAACAACAACAGATTTTTTTTTTAAATATATAGGACAATCCTTATTTTAAAAGAAAAGAAATAATAATCAGAATTAGCTTACAAACCTGCAATAGTTGCATAGCAACTTCATAGATAGCCCTAGTAGAATCAGCTGCTTTAAATAGTATCAGATTCAGGAGGGTCACTGTATCACACTGGTAATCCCTAGGAATAAATTGCAAGTATGAAAAAGGTACAATTACGTTTGGTTTTATAAGATTTGAATTTATTTAAGCTTAATTTTTAAAGGGTATGATAGGGGATAGCATAACATTTTGGGAAGTTTCTTTAGTAACACATACACACTAACAGCAGTGACCTTTTCTCTCTAGGGAAGCAAAACCCACATTTCTACATAAAAGCACATGCTGAAAATGGAAGTTTTAAAGTTCTGAAAAATGCTGTAGTACCTGTTTTGGAACACACTGGCTATGGCTTTAAAGCAGCCAGCTGCTACCCGCTTGGAACCTGTGTAACACCGGTCAACGGCCCAGTACATGAGGTTACTCTGGTCAGGATTGAGTTCCAAGAGCAGCATGACTGCCTCGCAGCCTAGCTGGTGAACCTAGGGAAGAGTTAATGTATATTTAAAAATGTAGAAAAGAATTTTACAATTTACAAAATAGTACAGAATAGGAAAATAAATATTTAAGAAACTTGAAACCTTTGGGAACATACAATCCGTTCCATCCAAAAACAAAGACACCATAGCTTAAAGTAACAGCAGATGATTCTATCACACTGTTTGATGTTCAACTTGCACACAGTCATAAATTACTGACACAAATAACTAGAGAGCTCTACTGACATTTTTTCCTCTTCAGCTCCAAGGCTAGTTTGAGCTATTTGATATTTTTATGTCTTGCACTGAACACTGCCCAGAAAGCATTAGATATAGAGAAGCACTTAAACACATGCAGGAATTACAGTGGGATACAAGGGATAGATCTGCATGGAGACTTGCACATTCCCTGGAATCAAAGTAGCCCACAGGAGTTATATTTTTACGTAGTCCTAGCATTATAGGGCAATAGAGGTCCTACCTTTTAAAGCTTGCTTTACTGTTTAAATGAAAAGCTTGGTCTTCCTAACTCCAAAGGACCCCAAGGAACTCTATGGTCTCACAAGAGTTCATGCTCAAAATCTCATCTCCTCTAAATTTGTGGAACACCTGCTTGTTACTACAACTTAACATAGTTGATCAGTTTATAAACGATACACGGTGCTTCACCCCTTGTCCTTTCCTCTTCCATTCTGTTTGTCTGTTCTTAGACTGATTAGGGACCACCTTCCTCAAGAGGGTGAATACACATGAAGGACAGTGCAAAACTCTGCACTACTGAAATAGCTTTGAGCTTAAGCCACTCTAGAGCATTTAGGTAAATCTGACTGCAAACTCACTAACACATATGTTTGAAGGCACAGATAATTGCAAAGCAATGTAGACATAGCCTACATTACCTTTTTATCCTGTGAGTCCAAAATATTATCCAGCCATTTATACAAATAGCCATCAGATGAAAGCCCGACGTTGTCTGCAACAGGGCCACAACACAGTACAGCAGACATAGCCTTTGGAAAACAATTTAAAAACAAATTTTAATAACTCAGATACAGGAGGTGCTCTTACTAAGTCCATTAAAAGATCAGATACTTAAATTCTAACCCGTTAAGGGAGGGAGACCAAGGATATTACAAAAATGTTTAACATATTATTCAAGAAATTATTAAATCATATTTCCCTCAATTTTCAAATACAAGGAAGGGTCAATACTAAAATACTGACATATTGAAGAGTTAATATGCCAGTTTCATTGTTAATGTAAATTTAGATGAAAGCCTTTAATTCAAGCAACTGAGAACTAAACTCACAGAAAGTGACTCAGTAGTAATTGTACAGAAATTTCTAAAGTGCAGTTACAGTACAGAAAAAGCTGAACTGTCATAAATACACACATGTAAGCAGAAGAAAAAAAAATGCTAAGTCATGAATGGTAACGTTAATGTGAAAACCACATTGAAAAAGCCTAAATGTTAAATTTGCATTATGTCAACATAACAATCTATTTCCAAAATTCAGAAGTGTTAAAATACCTTTAATGCACAGTATTGGTGTCTGTTTATTCGCATGTTTCTATCACTGTATCTGTCCAGGGGAGTAAACATGATACTAAAAGGACCTGCCCAATGACTGAACAGCATAAATAGACTGTGGCGTAGACTCTGCTGTGGAAAGACACTTCTTCTCTGGTGTACTGTAAGAAAAGCCCACAGTTATACACACTCCTCTTGTAACTCTTCAAAACAAAGCATCGAACACAAACAGATCCAAACTATGAATATAAAAGAAAAAAATATGTAAAGACCCACTATTTTAACATCATAATAGACGGATGTAGGTTTATTATTTTCCAGTTTAATGCTAGTAGTATACAAAAATAAGCTATTTATTAGTCCACAAAATTCAAATACTGAGACAACCAAAAAGACTTTGCCAAACTCTTAAAACGCATGCTGCTAAAGTTATACTCAAAACTGATGTCACAAATTATTTTTAATGGAAGTATTCTGAAACTTCAGATAAAAAATGTCTTTTTGTTTAGTTTCTGCTTGGTCGGTTTGGGTTTGTTTGACTGTACTGCATATTAAATACAGCAACCAGAAGTTACATTTTCACATACCTGGAACGTTTTGTATGATATTTGCCACTAAGGCACTAAAATGGCATCGGATATCTTTCAAGGTATCAGAATCCTTTTCATTTTCTGCTTCTAGGAGTTGTCTTGTTAGATCAACATACTCAAGTAAAGTGTTGTTGAGGGAATGTGTTTCATTATCAAGGCCACCACTTGCACTTAAAAAGAAAATAAATTTAAAAAATCAAATAGCATGATTGTTACATACAACTTGAGAATCATCCTTATTTTTTTTATCCTTAAAAAACCCTACACCCTCATCACTGCATATACTTAATTCAAAGTAATTTCTTCATCCAGCTTCTATTTCAGCGTTAAAATAAAAATCTCCAGTGAAAGTAAGCTAACAATCAAACCTAATTATCCGAAGTCACTCATCCTTACACAGAACTAGTTCTTATACTGAGGACAAGTGTTAAAAATAATAATTAAAATCCCCAAACACAAAGTCCCTTCCCCCTCCTCTAGTGAGAACCGTCAAAGATAAGGGAAAGTATGATTTCAATGGTTGGACTCTGAAATTTCTGCATGCTGAAAGACATTTTAGCAATGCTTCTGTGGCAACATTCTGTAATATACTGTAGTAGCTTGTTTAAAGATTGACAGTTTCACACTGTTAGGTGTTAAGGTTGACAAATACATGTCTAAGTATTATTATCTAACAGTGGGAGGAGTGCACTAACCATCTCCTAGCCTACTTGCTCGTACACAATTCCACATACATGGGAAAATAATTCCAAGAGACTTGTAAAACATATGTCAAAACTTCTTTCAAAGTGTCCCTATGCAAGTACAGTAAAGTAAGGAAAAAACCTCAACAACCAAGTTAAAATTCTGTATCCTTCAAAAATAAAAAGTCAAACATTAAAGAGCAGTAGCTTTCTCTGCATAGGGTGTGCTGACTAGCATCAGCACTCCAGGAGAGGGAGAAGTCTCTGAATCATCACAGAATAGTTATGATTTGCACAACTTGTGCGATGTTTGAGCACACACAAACAAGAAGGGACATGACATACTGCCTGTTCAAAGCAACGTCCTGGGGAACAGCAGCATTTTAAATAAAACATAGAACACAGTGACAAAGAGCATGGGAGAGAGAGAGAGTAGAAGTCCAGCAGAAGTCTGAGTTTTATAAAAGCATGTATATTTATTTACTAAAAGTCATTGATGAATTTTGCAAGCTTGTTATACTGAGTCGTAAGTATATCAGTGACAATTCACAAATATCAAACAACTTCTCATCCGTGCTGCCCCTACCTGTGACTAATGACACCAGCATCTGCCAACAGTTCAAATATTCGTACTAGTTGTACTCGTAAAATATCTCGACGCCTGCGCCGCTTCATGTTCTATTCATCAGAGGAAACACAAAATTAAATGAAACAGAGGAAAAACTAAATAGAAAACCAGTGTGGAATAAAAAAGCATTATTATATCTGTACTACAGCTGGCATCAGTTATTAGAGGTGCCAACCTTTTAAGATCAGTTACCAAAATTACTAAAAATTTTAATAAACCAAACAATGAACAAACATTGCAACTCTGAGATAATGCCAGGTTTGCTATTACATGAATTATCAAGGTAATGGTTTTTATCAGTCTCCTGTCACTAAGTGCAACATATAAAACAATGAAGTGCAAAACGCAGTCTTCCTACATATTTTGAGGGAGGTGATTCTGTCTCTCTGCTTCACTCTTGTGAGACCCCACCCTGGAGTGCTGCGTTCTGGGGTCCTCAAGCACAGGAAGGACATGAGGATATTGGGGAGCATCCAGAAGAGGGCTGCATAATGATCAGAGGGCTGGTGCACCTCTCTTGTGAAGAGAAGCTGTGAGAGGCTAGGGCTGCTCAGCCTGGAGAACAGAAGGGTCCAGGGAGACCTCATTGTGACCTTTCAGTGCTTAAAAGGGGCTTATAAGAAAGATGGGGACAAACATTTTAGCAGGGCCTGTTGTGATACAAGGGGCAATGATTTTAAACTAAAAAAGTAGGTCAATTTAGACTAGATATAAAAAAGAGACTTTTTATGATGAGAGTGGTAAAACTCTGGAACAAGTTGCCCAGAGAGGTCAGAGATGCCTCATCCATGGAAGCATGCAAGGTCAGGCTGGACAGGGCTCTAAGAAACCTGATGTAGTTGAAGATATTCCTGCTCATTTGAGGGTAGGTAGACTATGGGACCTTTAAAGGTCTAGTCCTTTATGATTCTATGATTTGTATGCAAGCCTAACAAAACACACTAGAGAACAGTAACATTTAGAAACAGAAGTGCTGCTCCTTCCCATCATCTGTAATTACAAATTTATTACTTATAGGAGTATTACAGTTACCACAAAAAATACTGAGTAATCATCTCTGAGTTAGTTTTTTTGATTCTATGAATACCTACTGAGACTTCTAAAGCTTGCTTGTAAAATAAGCTCTCCCCTGGAAATTTTTTTCATTAGAGCAGTCAAGTGAGTTTACAACTTTTCTCATTAAAAAACAACAACAGCAACAAACAAAACAACAAAACCCAACAAAGCTGGTGGATGGTAAAACTCAGTTCTGTGTTTTAGGTACCAGCAGTTGTGGGAACATCACTGATGATACAACAAAGTAACAACTGTGTAAACCTATGATTAAAGAAATTAAAAGAATGTGGAAAAGGTTACAGTATTTTTTCCATCATTTGAAACAAAATCTCTTTGATGCAGGAATAAAAGCTCAAACATGAAGCTCTTTTAATGTAAACACCCCACAATCATTTTCAGAAGCAACATTTCACCTGTTATACTGACTGTTTTTAAATGCAGGAAGCAAAGAACATAACTAACACTTCCTCTTTGTGAATGGACAGTTAAAACTATACTGAGTATAATGGAAATTATTTCATTACCTCTGGCCTTCTTTCAAGTGCTTCCTTAATTATAGGATGTAATTCTTCTATTAGCTCCCTGAATTAAAATAATTAAAAGGACAGAAACAAACATTAAATTAACATCTCGACTAAAAGATGTTTCTAAGCAACTAGAGTTACAACACAAGTTAAAACACCCTTAGGTTTTCCTTCTTTACCTGTAGCTTTTAAAAGAGAAGTTTCCTAGAAAGACATTCTCCTAATTTAAATCAGATTATTAAACGAATGTCTGAACAATTATCCCTAAATTCACATTCTCCAAGTATTATGGCTTACCTCTGTCACAGATGATTTTCATTTATTTTCACATTAAAGGTTTAACAAAGCCATATGGTGCAAACAGATATCATTTGGGGGAAAAAATGTGTTGGCCTCTTATCACACAATGCTCTTTCAGCTGTTTCAATGCATTTAGTTGTTAGTATTGTTTCTTTAAGTCCAGTAACAATACACTGACAGAAGTCAGACCAGTTTCTTTGAAAACTCAGTTCCTTCAGCAAAACTAAGACCCTTATGACTTCAAAAAGGAAGCAGGGAAAGGAGATCAGTAGTAAGGAACCATGCAGACAAAATACCAAGGTAAAACATATTGGTAGGTTTTACTGTCACATTTGTTAAAATAGTAACTACTGCCTCCAGATCTGTCAGAGAGGACACATTTTTCTACTACCTGTGGTGCTGTAATTGAGACATATCAAAAACACAAACCACAAGTTTTCAGGGTAAATGACTGACTCCCTCTGATATCTCATGCAAGGTTTCCCCTTCAGAGAATGGGTTCAGGTGATCAGAATGCTGCACAAACTTATGTGTTGTACTCAATTACAAGAAACTTATGCATGATTAGATATTGTTCTATCCTTTCTTTCAAACATAGAAAACACAGAAAATAATTTGAAAGAAACTTTTTTGTGCTAAAATACAGTAAAGAGTCAGCTCACAATGGAGATTAAGAGATACCTAGAAGAGTTCATATGATCAGTTACACAAAACAAAAATAATATTCTAATAAGTTTAAGTGGATTGCATATACATATAATCGTTAATGGAGAAAGTTACTGTGCAAACATAACAAATAGGGAGGAAAAGTGCTTAAAACCATAAAAGCTAAACACCACATCAATGCAGAGCAGCAATGGTGAAGGTTGTGATACAGCTAGCATCCGGTGTGAGTACATGCATTGGACAGCAAAAAAAAAACCTGGTCATCAGAAACAAAACACGTTTTGAATACAGAAATTATAAAACTGATGAGGATCAGATTTTTTTTTTAACTTGCTGAATGAGTTGCTTCTAATTTAGAAATTAAGGATTTCTGGTAAAACTACCTCTGAAAGCATGTTCTAGACTTCAGGGATGTTAAGCAGATCTTCAGGATCATAGCTCAAAGTTTTACTTTACTCCTGGTAGCAGAGTAAGTCAGATATTATATGAAATTATAAGCTCTTAAAGGGATATAAACCAGAATATGACAACTCAGACTTGGCATTACAGATTCAATATTGGCTTTTTATCTGTGATAATATGGGACCCAAGCGACTGGAGAGAAGCATCATCTCATTCAAAACCAACAGTATTAGCAATCCCTGCTTCCTTCTGCAGAAGCAGAGTCGGTTGCCATGTATGGTACAACTTCGTAACTCTCATTATAAGAGACTGGCTGCTGTCAGAGACCATCCCATGGGCTTCCCAGGAGGTTTTCTTCCCCTCAGATGTTCTCACTCTTCATTCATCCTCATAAAGAGCAATTGGCAATAGCAATACGGAGAGTTTATCAACTCTTGCAAACTTGATTATAATTAAAATTTCAAATGTTATTAGTTCACACAACCTGTTCTTTCAGATAAGGTCAGCTTTTAATATTGATAAGCTGTTTACTCTTTCTCCTAACTTCTTTTTCTTCATGCAGGCATGACCTCTACATAAAATGCTTACAACCTCTAACCATCTCTATCAGGCCTCTAAATGCTAGAAAAGACAATAAGAATCAGTTGTTCACAGCTTTCAAAAAAATTCTTAAAAGAAAAAAAAAGAGAAAAAAAAAAAGAGCTCCGATTCCCCAGCTTTGTAATCAATTAGCATAAAAACAGATGGAATGGAACAGTTACCTAAAAGCTCCTGGGTTGGTCCTGCCAAGTCCCAGGACAAGGGATTCTGTAATTTCCATGCTCTCAGAGCGCATCATTGGAACTATGTGCTTAAAAAGGGAGGAAGGGGATGGAATGCCAATAATCTAAAAAGAAAACCAGAATAAAACACAATGAAGAAATTACCACAAGGTGGTGACATGAAAACATCGCTGTAATTTCACAGTCTTCTCACACTGGACCAGTGATTCACAATGATAAAAGGGAAATTTATCTTTGACATGGAAAAGATTTTCTGAAATAGTAAAGTTGTATTAACTATTTTTTGCATTACTCAATTTTCATAGTCAGATGACAATGAATGATTCAACATGATATACAGATGCTTGGCATGTTTAGTGTATCTGCCCTCCTTGGGGGAAAAGGACATTTCTGGTGTCCGACTCCTTAGATTCTCAAGCCCTTCTCAAGCTTTCAGTCTACAGTTTCCCAGACTTAGGGAAAGGATCTCAGTAACAAGCAAGTGGAACAGGCTGCTTCTGCCAAAAATCTGCTGCATAGTTCAAGAATTATCTTCATATCTACTGTAACTTTTAGAGGAAGCCAAAAAGGAGATGAACAAAAAGAAGCAAAGAACAGGGGGAAAAAATAACCTGCAGGTGACATGAAGCAATGCAGACAGAAAAGTGTCTGTTTTTGGGAAAATAAACAAGATATATCATGTCTGAATAGGTCCCTTTTTCAGTTATTGCAATGAGACGCTATTTGCTCAGAACTGCAGAAGTCTAATGACAGCAAAACCACCCCTTTAACAGAGAACAAAACACTTCCTTATATTAGTGCTAGATAAGACTCTGAGATTGGGTAAATGTTTTCATTACATAATTAGATTTGCCTTAAAAACTTATATAGCACAGACTGGGAAAAGCAAACTAAACCACTATTCTGAACAAATGAAAAACAAATGTATCCTAAAAATATTTTCAAATTATACCAGTTTCTAATCATGATAGTTATTATAACCTCTGGTGTTTCCATTTCCAATAACATGTAGACTTATTTACAGTAAGCTTTAGAAGAACCTACTCGTGAATCAATGCTATAACCACTGTCAGGGGTAGACGCCAGCGTCTCAGGAGGGGAACATCTCACAGAGCCTGTGGAAGTGGAGGAGTTTGAAGAAGATGCTGCACTGCAGCAAAGAATCAGGTAGTTTCTCCAGAGCCCAATATAGGAGTCACTGCTTGTAGTAGTATTTACTTTCTTTGCATTGATAGGGCTGCTATTGAAAAAAGAAAGAGAAGAGCTTAGAGTAAATGAAGCTTATCGCATTTCACTTCAGTTTTCTACTGAGTTTACTTTTCAATTATGCGTATGCCTTTGCTTCCCAAATTGTTAACATGGTAAACTCTGAATAAGTTATTCAGAACAGACCTGTACATCAATAATGCAAGGTTTTATATTCAAATCTGTTGAACTACAATATGGCCAAAAGCATTAATTACTCTTTATGGCAAGTAACTTCTTATCCAGATAAATCTGCTTTAATTTTTTGTTATATAAAGCTGAATTAAATACACAGACAATATCAAGAGTTTATGTGTTACCTCACTGAAACAACAGTAACACTATAATGATGATAAATTTGAAAGAACACTCAGTATAATACACTGTATTTACTTTAGAAATCAACTTACTTGATATCCACTTGTGGAGACAGCAGCTGAAGTCTCGTATATGCAAACGTCCAGGCATAGCTTACAGCTGTTGGGCAGTGTTTCGGAAGATTTTCCTGCTTCATAAAACTTGAGAGGCTTATAATCCATGGATCTTGGCCTTGAGTCACATGTGCAAATATCCATATATGTGAGGGACTGACCACATCAAATTGGTGGCTGATTGGGGAGGAATTCCAGTCAGCTAGAGTTTGTAAATCTATTGAACTGGGACAGTACAGTAAAGTTGTCTGTGTGCACAGAAAAGAGAATGAGGCAATATTTAATATCTATGTATATTAAGTAACAATCTCCTCACTGTTACATATCTAATTAAGTATCAGTGTCAAAACCACATCTGGAACAGATAAAATAAGTAACTTATGTTTTTTTTAAAAAGTAGTTCTTAATGTGAACAGCTATATAAACATGCTGTTTGGGAACAAACTAGTATTAGGAAACAGCAAATCCTAGAAAAAGGCCCTTTCATGCATAATGATTTAATTCATCCAAAAGATTTGTACTCTAAAAGCCTTACTACTGAATTCCAGCTTGTTTCCTAATCCTAAAAATCAGAAGTTTCCTTGATACTTAGGAGTTTACGATAAATACATAAGTATGGAATTCAGTTGTCATTCACTGGCAGTTATTACAGCTTTCATCAGGGATAAAGGGCACATTGATTGCTATGACACTGTATTACTGCAGAAAAAAGCAGTACCCTTAACTTTTAAGAAATTGCAGTCTATAAGCAAGATGAGAAAAACCAGATAAAGACACAGCTGTCAGTGTTTATATGGTGGTGATAACAACACACTATCAGTCAGAAAGCTTACAATGCTCAACCTCACAGCATTCCTCGGAATTTTTGCCTTTTTCTCTTTGTGGTGATAAATTGCTAATAAAATTTGCACGAGCATAGTGACACTATAATTTAAAATATATTTATATAAAATACATTTATTTGGGACAGCTTTGTAGAATTACCTCATCTTACAAGCAACTTTACATAAAAACTGTCCTACCTGGTCAGCCCCCGTGAGATGTATGAAACTCTCCAGGATAGTAGCACTTAGTCTGTCCATTACATCTATAGCCAACTCATCATCACTCTACAAAACACAAAGCATACCAAGCTCAAATAAAGCCAAAATAAAAGCAGTTTCACCAAGCAGTCATAAGAATGGCTCATCAACTCTTACCTTTGAAATTTCTAGAAGTGTGAACAAGGCCCTTATTTCTCTGAGAACGCTGACAGCTAATCGCCTGGTGGCAGGCCTTGTGCTGCAAAGAATGACCAAAGCAAAGCCTTCCACCACATGAAACACACTGGAATAAAGGGTCCTCTCCAGGGGAAGGGTATGGGCAGCCCCATTGGATACACCACGCTAAGAAAAACATCGCAGAAGTTAAGTAAATGAAGAAAAAGTAAACACAACTAAGATACAGTTCCATTATTGGTAATGGCAGAATTAATCACAAAATATTTCCATCTTTGGCTACTCGTCAAATTTTGCATTATGAGAATGACATAGTATTTGTCACTTTTTTTTTTATTACCTCTCTGAATTTAGTCCAAACAATTGCCACAAGAACCTCTCCATTGCACTTTCTCACTAGATGAAGCAGTGAGAGCAAAATTTTTAAAAAACCGTAAGCAACGGTCTTTTGTAAAAGATTATAATATTAAATTATTTGAACCCTTTCTATTGGCTAGTAAAAAATGATGGGTTTAGTTCTAATGTTTAATAACTCCTATATATTTCCAGTTACATATAATGACCTCCACTGCACGCAAAATGTGGTCATTAATCAGTGTTTAGGTAACACTTAATAATTTAAGACTACTTTTGTTTTGGTAAAAATGTTGATTTAAAAATAAGAGATCTAAAAAGTCTTCATGCACTGTAAGAAAGTTAGCTGAATTTTTATTACTTAACATAACCAATAAAGCCCACTACTAAGTTTGTATGTAGATTCAGACTATATTTTAACAGCAAAGGACTTTATATAGATATACCTGAGAATCTTGGGTTTTATTGTGCATTTGGGCTGCTTGTTTCCACTGATTTATGAGCTGCACTAACATTTTTACTGCATTGTCAAGAAGCGTTGGGTGGATGTCAGTCACTTCACGCACAATAAAATATACAAATCCTGAAAGAACATCTTCCCGCCAATCTGGAAAATCAAGCATTAATGCTTGGAGTGTATTGAAAGCCAAGGCACGAAGTTCTTCATCCATATGAATTGTCAGCCTGTTTAGAAAAAATATTGGTATTATCACCCTAGATAGGCATACTCTTAACCAACCTTTATCATTTAAAGTTTGGTGTTTACTCTTCCTTCTTTACTGTACAATGTAGAACAGTTCCACAGAGATGCATTTCTGCACTGAATAAACCTGAAACTGGCTACTAACAGAAGGCACTTCTACCACAGCAAAATAATGCAAGTTTTCACAAAACTTAATACAAATAAACCATTTTCAAGAGTGACCGTCAAGTCTTTAACAAAGGTACATCTTTGCATGCATCTGAGCAACCACACTAGAGCTCAGCAGACCAGCACCCTGTGATGTATAGGCTATTTCCTTCCAATTAAAATTAAAAATAACAGATTATTTTTGCAGTTAAAGGAGATTTACTTTGGATATGAGAAAGAAGTCACAAGAAATCCTTTGCATATATACTTAAAAATAGGTCTAAGCCTGCTATGGTAGAAGATACTTATACCAGTACTATATTATAATTTAATACTTTCATGTCTTTTATACGATTTTTAACACTGAAGAAAGAGTGTTAGAAAATTTTTATTCTCTCACATTACGACTAAGTTTTTATACATGTAACTCAACACATTATATGAAAATGAATTTATCATTTCAAAGCCAGAAGCTATCCTGTATTTCTGTGCCAAGATATTATTGCATTAAAAATTTTAAAAAATCTGTCTCAACTATTTATCAGTACTGATAAGGTACTTTCAATTTAAACTGAGATAAGAGATGGAAGAATATGACTAGTGTTGGATCAAAAAAATGGAAAAACAAAGCAAGATTAGTAGAGAAAAAATAACAGTGTCTGTCTCAAATTTTGGCAATGTCAAATAAGAATTACTTAATAAAAATTTATAGTATTCACAATGGAAAGAAAAAATGGAAAAAAACTATCACAGCAGTAATGAAAAGATAAAACAAGATCAAAACCCCAAAGTAACAGAAATAAATTCCTACTTCTCAAAATATTCTCTCTAAAACATAAGAGCAAGGTCTGCAGGATAAATTTACGTCCTGCTAGTATGGCCAGTAAAACTCGACCAAGTGCAGAGGGCTGGCAGGAGCAGCAAGGACAGAGCCTGCATGCAGTGACTCACACTGCATAGCGAGTGCACTGACAAACGTGCACACGCAGCACTCAAAAAAGAACATCCACTGGAAGCAGAATGCCATTTCTCTTACCTTGCAAGCAATTCAATGAGGTCAGTCCTACTCATGCCATCTGGAATCAGTCTTGGGATAGCAGCAATGCAAGTTCTGAACAAATCTATCTTAGGTTTCCTCTCACCCCTACAAAAACAGTTTATAACCAACAAAGAAACAGGAAAATCTACTTCAGTACACCGAATATATATACTTTTGATTTCATGCCAAAACTACAGAGGTAACAAACATTTTTACCAATAATTAACGAAATTAACATTCACCTAATAGTCAAGAAAAATCCCACAGTTGTAGTGCATTAATGATGGCATCTACAATATTAGAGCATAAAAATGTGATTCTACTGTGACAGCGAAAATGCTATGATTCAGTACATACGTAATCATGTCTTCTGGTTCCTTATTGGACATCTGCACACTAGTCATGCACATGGGCCTTCCAACTTCTTTGTCCAAATGCCTAAGAATGCTATCCAGTGCTTTTCTGACTTGAGGATAGTATATGGACATCCCTGAAAAGTCAAAGAGTTCCAACAGCCTTTTTCATATTTTTATTAATATATCTGCCACTTACTCAGCTTAGGACAAATTTCTTATTGCCTAGATGACATGAAATACATTCTTTAAGTGTCAAATGCATATGTATATGAAACATATATCTATAAATATATAAATATCAGATATTATAAAGTAGAAGTTTTCTTCAGAAAAAACATAAGCAAGTTAGCATTAGTTGCTTTCTCGTTTTCTCAATTACAAGCTTTTTAGTCCTAGTTTAAATTTAACAGGTTGAAACATTCCTTTAGAGATGACTACCTCATTCACAGCAGATCAATAGAGCACAGGGATCAAGACTGTCTTCCTGCACTCAGCTGTAAGACATTTGGGACATTCTAGAGTGACATCAAGGGAGCAAAACTGCCATGCTATTTACCACACTAATCGCACTCAGGCTTTTTTGTGCTTAATAGGCAATGCAAAACACTTGCAAGGAAAGCCCTGGATTTGGTCTCAGACACCAGAGGGTCATTATCGTCTAGCAGCCCTCTTTAATGAATCAAAGCAGTTCTGTTAATACAGACTCTCATTAGATTCTCACTCTCAATTAAAATAAACACATAAATGAAGTTACACAAATGTACTGCTTGAGAATAAATGAGAATATATAAATGCATATTGAAATGCCAACTCACGAAAGTATACAACATACCTATAACTTTTGCTTCCTCATCTGTCAGTGTTTTATTAAGAAAAATTTTCTTCACCCGCAGAGTATTTCCTGAAGGAAGAACAACTCCTGTTGTTGGCATTGGTGGTTCACCATCTTTTTGCTGCAAGCTATCCGCTATGACAAGGAAGACTCTGAGGCCAATATTCATCCTCTTCAAGAGCAATAAAGGGACAAAAAAAGAAAAGAGAAAACAGAAGAAATTACAACACTGAAGTAACACAGAGATAAAATACTAATTGCATTTTTCTTCTCTTTTAAACAGACAGCAGTACAGTTCCAGTAGGACAGGCCTTATTTAAATTTTATGTATTAGGGTAATGAAAGTAACAAGAATAAAGTTTAAGCCTTCTGTGCTGCTCCACACTCTGATTCAAGTAAACTGACTTGGCCCAGGCTAAGATACAGAATATTTTATACTACTGAGCACTAAGGGACTTGATATGAACCTCTAGACCAACACACTGAGAACAGACATTGCTTAAACATCCCATCTGTTAGACTGGGTCTTGAAGAACTAGGTATGACTTTACTGAAAACATGCTTTACAGTTACACTGTAACAAAAAAACATCCTTCCTGAAATAATTGTTGAAATGAGTCTTAACTGCAGAACTGCCGCTGGCTCACTCACCTGAAATCAAATAGTAACTGTGCACAACTACAATTACTTCTTTAGTGTTAGCAGAACACTCCTTCAGATACTCATTAATCTGCTTTTAAGCTGGCTCAAACATAGTTAACCACTTTCCCCTGCAAAAATCCCGCAATGCCCTGTTCTCATGGCATGCAAGTAAAGAGTTTGTTTTTACCTCTGGATTAATAGTGAAGGTTTTAGGTGATTTTCCAACACTAAGAAGATCAAATATTATTTCTTTCATTGCAAAATCCAAACGTTCCTATAAAAGAAAACAGATTGGTATGATCATCTCTTTTATGTTAATATGCATAATTTCTTGGCTTTGCACAGGTACTGAGTACCACGCCTTAGAAGTCTAAAAAAAATTTAAAAGTTTAGAAAATATTCTTTTTTTGGATTTTATTCTTATGACTTAGTTGTGTTTTTTTTAAATGTAGAACAATTCAACACAGCTGATACGGTTGAATCATTTCTTCCAAAAAAATTCCCAGACAATTCATCTCAGATCAAACACATTTCTACAACCAAGATGACCCACTATAGAAAACTAAAAATTAGGGGTCAAGAGAAGCCCTAAGAAATAAAATAATACTAAAATATAAACACAAAAATATATAAACAGTGATGAGTTGTGTATCCTGCCTCATCCGTGTATGACCAAAACCAAACTGACTTAGAAGCTGAAGCACAGACAAGCTATTTCTAAGAAAGGAAAAGAGGTCTCTAATCTATAAGGTTATAGATTAATGAGAGTTCATCTTGTGAGACTGTATCCTGCATTTTGGTATTAGGACAAGAGACGCACCTAAAACAATATAAATCATAATGCAATGCCAACTATACACAACTGCATTCATTGCATACTATTTCTGTCTATAGAGGTCAGTCTCCAGGCTAAATGTAAGTGGGTATTACTGTTCTAATGCTTTGTCCCTTATAAAAATATCATAATTGATACAGTAATTCTATTCGTGTACTTATATATATATATATATATATATATACACATATATATATACACACACAGCCCCCAACAGTGCAATACAAATGTAATCATCATCATGTTCATACACAACAGTTTTTGAAGTTTTTAAAAAAAAAAAAAAATTGCCACTACTAGGAAGAGAATGAGTTATTTCATTTGTTACACGTATCCAGGGAAATTCTACCCAAGACAGTAGAATTAACTAATTGCAAACAAAAACTAACCTTACATTTACATTTCTTCCAAATAATGTTTATCCTATTACTATAGCTCTATCTAGATGTATTCTTACCTGAGCAATGAACTGAATAATCTTCACAAATATATTCAGAGGTGTGTCTCGTGGGACCACACTACGCGATCCTTTTGGGAAAAGTGCTGATACAATGCTCATGAGACGGCTACAAGGGTTAACAAACAAAAAGAAATAAAAAGGTCTTTTAAAAAATAACTCCTTATAATAGCACAGGTGCTATATTTCTAATCTGGAAGCGTGTGTGTGGGGAGCTACTATGAAATATTACAGAAGCCTGTGACAGTTAGGACCACATACAGGAAGCACAGCCCCAGCTGCCACAGGCAAAAGGATCCTGGGTTCCTTTCCAAACTGAAAAGGATCCTGTTTTAAAACAGTTACTAATAGTCAGAAGGAAGGGCAAAGTATTCCAAATTCTCATTAGGCACAGTTATAAAGAAAACCTTTTCATTTTCAGCCCATACTTAGTGATGGACACTTCAAAGCCTATTTGTTCCGGCACCATTAGTGACTTTTAACTTCAAAAAATTTCCTGCTTATCTCTCTGGCCTCTTCTATCCCTGCAGAGACAATTCTAGACTCTATTCCTTCTTTCCATCAAAATATTCAAGTGCTTTTTATTTTCTCTATTAAGACAAAATGTTTGGTCCCGTTAACTAAACCATTCCCGCGCAGGCTTCAAGATCTGTTCTTGATCTTCTAGGATATCATTAGGTGGGAATACAATCTCCAACAATCAAGAGTTTAAAATACTTCGCATAATGAACTTACCTTTGAGTTACAGTGTTGCTTTCACATTTAATTCTAATAACATAAACCCACAATAACCTATACAAAGATTCCAGTGCAACTCGGGACATTTTGGGATCTTTATTCTGTAAAATAAATTTGAAAATAAAGTTATTGTTGCCTGTGAGACACTGACAAAATTCTATTACTATTTTTTAAATTTTTTTAACAATGAAAGGAGATGGGTTTAATACTTATTACAAGTTTTTGATATTTTTCCATAAAAACAAGCCTGTATTGCATATGTCCAATACTACCTAAATTTTTAATTAGTAATTCCAGCTCATTTTACACATCTCTAACTCTGAGGGCAGAGCAGCAACTAAAAAGCAGATATTCCTCTTGACATGAACACACCAAGAGTATATTGCTTCCAAGAACTTTTCTCAGAAAGCCATTGGTAACAAATACCTACTTCATAGCAAACTAATTTATAGTTTGTCTAAAACATTGGAGTAGCTGCTTTGGATCAGGCACAAGGTCTCGTTCCATCACAGTCTGTGACAGCAGACAGTAGCAGGTGCAGAAGAAAAGAATGCAAAACAGGGCAGGCACACAAGGATGCTTCTTTGGGTGTGACTTCACAAAACTTAGACACTTCCTGCAGGCTGTATTAGTGTTTAACCACTTCCAAGGCATTTTTATTGTAACAACTATGTTACCTTTCCTTGAATTTATATAAAATCTTGAAGAACAATTCAGTTTAAATTATGTATGCAAAACGATTCTTGTCTTAAAGCTGCTATTACAAGTTTAGTTTTGCTCCTCTGAGCTCTTAAACTGTGTAAAACAGTAAGTAACTAACATTCTTTGTACCAACTCCAGAAACCTCCTTTCCAAATAGGGATTCTGGGAGTGCTTATGATTTAGAATTATCCAGCAAGATTCCTGGACTTGGCCATAAGTATAAATTTCTGAATATAATAAATGATTCCCAGTTGCCAACTTTTTAGGCATCATCACAATTCAAACTACCAAACCCAAACAAAACCAACAAAAAACAAATAAAAAGAACTCCAAAACTACACCTTCCCCATTTCCAGTGAAGTCTCTCTGTTTCAAGACATATCTATATGATCACTTGAACATAATTAATTTCATATTTTGTGCCACAAGCCAGCGAGTCAGAAGAGCAGATGACTTTGTCCATTCACGACAAATGGAGTGCAAATTCACAAAGGGTATAAGTGGAACTACGACCATACTGCTCAAAAAGAGATGGTCTCATTCATGATTCTCTCCTCCACAACCTCAATGCTTCCTCTGCATTAACTCTAGCAGTAAAAAACTCAACTTGCATCAGTAAGCTGATCAAAACAATTTCATGACCATGTCAGTGTAAAAGACTATATACACAAAGGAGAGTAATTTTGGTGGCTTTAACACAGGTGAGTCCAGACTACTGGTTTTGGTAGCAGCTTATTTTAAGAAAGGCTAAAAGCCTATCACAGAATCACAGACGCATAAATGTTATTTCCAAGTAGTACAGACAAGTAAGATGCATGACTGACGATCAGAATATCAGAGGGAGTAACTTAACCAGTTTACATCGGTGATAATGCTGTTCTGTGAAGGGTCACACTCATCAGTGTGTGCTGCCATCACCTCTGAATCAGCACCTGTAACTCGGCAGTGGGTAAATTCAGGAAAGTGATCTGGAGAAAATCAATCCAGTAAAAAGTTACACCTGTCCCTAGTTTGTATGCACACTGGTAACTGTCCCACTGTTCAGTCAATTTACCTGCACTGCTACTGTCAGGAAGAAGCAAACGTAACTATACCAGAGGATGAGACTGTGATAGCTTTGATTTCAATTGGTTTAAACAGCAAAAACCCCACAAAATTATTACTCACTGTATTTAATTTACAGGCCAACAATTATTGTCAGAGTACGTTGGGGAATTCATTGGTACGTGTGTTATCAAAGTCTATCTGAAATGCATCTGGAACTGAGTAATGCTTCAATTTTCTTATTTCTACAGGGAAGCTTAATTTACAGGTCCAGAAGTAAGACAGAAATTTATTGTTGGTTTTCAATGATCTAATAAAAAATGGGTGAGGTAGCAGGTATTTTAATAATATAGCAGATAATTTAATAATGTGTAAACAACACTCAATCTGTTAGCAGGGGTATCATCCAATAGAGCTACTTCTGAGTAGTTATGATAAAGTTTGCTTGTTATAAAGGAAGAGGCATTCACCTTTTAAAAATAATTACAAAATAAATCCTGCACTGCTTTTATTATCTTAAGCATTGAAAATTTTCATTATCGCTTCCTATAATGTGAATGAAAAACTGAACAAATATGCTAGAAGAAAATCGCTTTTTGGGTCTGAATTACAGCACACTTTGTGTATACCTGGTGTTAAGATATCATTATTTCTCTTAGACATTACAGCAACTAGAATAAGGAATAGACGGCTATGTAATTCAACAAGCTGGCTGAATTTTAGTATTTTTTAGCTGATGTCTGTCAGATTTTAAAGTACTCTGTGGAGTGTTTTCTAAAACAATGTTTTGCTTCAAATCCTAAAACTTTTAACATAAATTATGGTATCAGCAGACTATGAAAAAAGTTGTCAAGAGCAGTATTTCTGTTACAAAACCAAAAAAGTAAGAGCAAATCTATGGTGGTTTTACATGACACATTAAAATGAGTCAATGAAACACATCTCAATGATGGCAAGAAATAAAATAGCATTTTTTCCATGTTAGTCAAATGTAGTCACTTACTGAAGAAAGTACTTTTTAATACTGATGTTAAACTTTTCTTCTGTTCTGAACTAAAACAATTCCTACTTTTTAAAACCTGCAAAACCAACAGTGTAAAAGTCTTTGAAGTTAGTGCACTGCAAGTTGTTACAGTAAATCAGTTTCACATATTTTTTATTGTGAAAATGTTTTCAGTTTGCTTGCATGCAAGACACTTTTTGAAATGAAGTAACAGAAAAACCCATACATCTGAATAGCTTGTTATTTCCAGTGGAAACATGCACTGCTGTTCAGGGAAACCAGCTGTGATATTGATAATCAATCTCACAAAGCCACACTTTCACCCCCAAGGAAAAATTGGTGTTAGACAATTTTCTGATCTTTCTCCTTTACTCCCTGGCAAGAAAAAAAGATCTTTGAAACATTAGCTATTCTTAGTTCTGTGGCTTCTTAGCAGTACTAACAGCAATTTTACAAAGAAAGGAAAGCACAAAATACAACAAATAACATTAAAAAACCAAACAGAAGTATTTACATGAGACAAAGCAACATTTCACTCAGTTACAACAACATATTAACTCACCTGCAGTGTTTCTATTTGTTTTCTGATACTGTTGTTAGATGGCATCTAAATAAAGCAATGTGAGACAGCAAAACATAACAAACATGAGAATGGAAGGCACATGCATGTTAGATGAAAAAAAGCACAAAACCAACAGATAGCTGTCTAGCAAGGACTCTATTCAGTAGAAATAAAGGTTTTGCTATAGTGGCAGAAAACATTCCTTCAACTTTCAAGGTTTTGTGGTAACAGACACTATGGGTATACTGCGAAAAATACTCTTTTTCCAGCCAAAAGTGGTGCAGAATGGCAGATACTGTTCTCTCCCATTTCTGCAGCTTTCTTAAATGTTCCTTCCTCTCTCCAGAAGAGATAGTCAAGATACCACAACAACTCAGATTCATCCAGGAATTTATCAACTTTCTGACAAACTTGCTAGAATTTCTCTGTCTAAACACTAGTCAAACAAGTAAGCAAAGTGTTTTACAATACTGCTCCAGTGTTACTGTCTGCTGAACAAATTCAGAATTTTGCCTACACTAGTGAGTAAAAAAATGCTTGCTGGGCTCAATGCTGAAACAGCATCCCAACAGCTTTGTGGGACAAAGCCAGCTATACATACTAAAAAAAAAAAACCCAAAACCCTCTTTAGTACACTCCTGGTCGAAACTGACCCTTACAACTCACTGATGTGCTATTTGCATTGGTCCAGACCACTAGAACTCCTCCTTTCAGCAAGGCTAGGATGTTCTTCCACACACTAAGCCTGCTTTGAGGATAATTAAAGGCCATGTGCACTGAAACCCAGCACAGAGAGTTTACAAAGGCCATTAACACCGCCAGAATTAGGATTCAGAGCACTCTAAGGAGCATTACCAAATTTAATGTAGCACCAGAAGGTAAGGCAGGGTAGGAACATACTGTGCATCAGGTACTATGGGGCAACTGCACAGGCGTGAGCTTTCACACCTTTGCAAATTGGAAATGGTTTATTTCAGTCACCAAAGTGAGACCAAAGTGGTGTTCCTGGCCAAGTAAGAGTCTGCACTGGGCAGTCATCAGGGAGTAAAGAGTGCACCACAAATCCATGACCTATGTTACCTCTTGGTGACTTGCTAGCATGCCTCTACTCTCCACAGAAGATCCCTGTGACACAGTCTAAGTGCTGTCATTATCTGAATTCCTAATGCAGTAGGGGTAGATGAACCTTATTAGTGCTCTAAGTATCTCCTAGTAACTCTCAAAAATTACTTTATTAATCAAAGACACTAGAGACAATGGATTCTGAATTTCTTACTTCATTTTACACATTTTAATAACTGCAAATAAAATAACTTCAGTAATTAGAAAATCAGGAAATAAAATGGGGAAGGGGAAATCTGAAAGACTAAATTTCTGTGAAATTCAGATTTATAAATTAATGAGATTACTTATTACAGAGTGCATGCATTTAATTAGCTTCAGAAACAAAGGAACACATTAATTCATAAGACACATGAGGACAGTGGGGGTGTGTTTTTCAAGATTAAGCTCACCGAAGTTTCTGAACAAGGTAGGCACCCAAAAAACTCAATAGTATTTGGTGTGCCAAATTAAACCAAGCCATAAAATATCCTAAATAACTCATGGATGGCATAGCATCATAATATTCCAAATTCTGAATTGCAGAAATTCATATGTGGAATTTCTGCTGAATAGAGCCTTACAGTAAACATGTTAAGCTGTTAGTGGTTAACAAAACTAAGTAAAATATAAAATGCATGCTCAGCAACTTCCAGTTAAATTCACTGGCATTTATAGTTTTAAAACATCCATTATCAGCAATGGACATTATGCCAGAAAAAGGCAACTCCTAGACTGGAAGGAGTTTTTTAAAAGCTTTAAAAACAAAAGCACAAGCAGCCTCCATAAGCAAAATAAACCACAAACAAAAATCAAGGCAAATATTGCAAAAGAACTGCAATGTTAGATGAAAAATTTACAAAACCCAACAAGCAACAGAAAGGTGTGAAAGATGTTGTAAGAACAAAATGACCCTTAAGAACAATCCAAGCAGCTAAACCGGTTTCCTTTCGATTTCATGCTGGTTTACGTATTTTACTAGTAAGCTTCAGAATTTTCACTCATCTCTAACCAGAATCAGCATTGTGAGAGAGGATCAAAGAATTTATTAAGGTTTTCAAAATCAATACATTAGGCAAAATCATGAATTAAGTTAATCATAATCAAGGAAAGAACATGTACAACAACTAACGCTACAAGAAAGTCGCTCATTTGTAAGTATCTTGATGTCTTAATCAACCAACTGATGTTTACAATGCTATCAACAGAAGTCACAAGTTAAAGGGACACTGCAATTGCTTTTTTAAAATATGTATCACAGGCTGTAGATATAACATCTTTTCTGGTCTCACAGTTAATTTTCTATTCCTTCAATAAGTGAGCAAGAGATAGGAATTTTGCACTTCCTATACATTCTACTTAGAAGAGACAAGTCACTTGTTTTCCCACATATAATTTGCACATAAAGAATTACGGTTTGTATTTTCTCTGGCATGAATAGCCTTTATTAGCAGACAATTCTGCAGATTTTACTCAATAAAAATGATAATCCCCAAGGGGCCCACACTTATTTCCAACACGACATAGCATCAGAAAAACTTACTAAGTTTAATAAAAACAGAGACTTGAAACATTTAATTTCTTTTTAGAAAAATATTTCAGTGTCCTTTTAAACAGCCAAATATTATTCATCGTTTATTTGGCACAAGAATGCTGAGAACAGATTGTAATAAATGATAGTGATTTGCAACAGTTCCTTAATTAAAAAGGATTCTTACCTTTAGATGTGACAAACAGTTCTGCAGGAAAACGTGCCAGTTATTTAAAAAAAACTGTTTCTGACTGACACACAACAGGCAGGTGATCAATGGATACAAAGCCTATGAGTAGGGGGAAAAAGAATTGATCAAATTGCTCTTTGCAGACCTCCCAAGTGCTGTACATTGAGAATGAGACATACAGTTGGTTGCTGCCTCTCACTCTCACAGATTTGGCATTGCATGGCAGCTTCTTCCCTGCACTGGGGCACTCATGGCAGGCACAGGGCCCTGGGTAACCTCCTGGGTGTTCTAAGAGCTCACGGTGACAGACTGGGGCAGTGGGACCAAGGTGAAGCTCATCCCCCAGTAAGGTCTGATGTCAAACAAGGACTGAGAGCAGTCTCACCCTTCATACAATATTCACACTTTCCCTGCAACCTCAAGACTCAGTTCATGGAGTCCTACATGCTGGGCAGGACTGAACTGCCTCCAAAAACATTCAGGAAAAAATCAACTCAGTAAAAACTGAGGCAGATTTTAAATTGTCAGAAATGCTACTTCTACTCAAGATCTACTTTTAGCGAGGAATGAACCACTTTGCTTGGCATTAGTAACACAAGATTTGTTTAAGTACCACATACTTTAACACATAATGGTGATTAGAACCAAATCTGCAGATCACATTAAGAAGTAAAATTAAAGAAGGAGGATGAGTAGGTAAATTGTACTCTTGATACAATGTTTCTAACTTCATAAATAAAATTACATCTTGAATACTAACATCAAGCCCTTTATGTTATTCTTACAAAAGGAGCCTAACCAATACAATGACATATGCTTTATATGTGCGGACTACTCGAAAGTAAAGTTTGTCCCTAACAGGAAAGTGTGAATAAAACATTTTAAATTCACTTGCATTTACTGAATATGCCAACTGAATTGCAAAATTTAGCTCTACATTTCCAGCAAAGTGACATGAATCAACTTGAAACATAGCTGCCATAGTCATCAAAAATAACCAAATACTGCAAAAATAAGACGTAATTAAAAAATACTGTAAAAAGAAAAACAAAGAGTATGAAGAGAGGAGGGAAACAGGCAGAGTAGGGCTATTAAAAGGCTGCTATTTTGCTGGAAAAGTCTTGTCTGACACATGTATCTTTTAATTAACCCAAATTTAAATATGCAGACTCCCTGAATGCAAGTTCTTTATAAAAAAGGCATTAGGCTAAATAACTCTGTTAAAACCCACTAAAATAATCAAAAACCAGCACTGATTTCAAGACAATCTCACATGTAAGATAACAAGAGCACGTATCTGCACAAAGAAACAAAGCAAAATTAGAACAAATGCACATACACTGTGGGAATTCAATTATACTGAGACATTAAGATTTGAATCAATACAGCTGATAAGCTTTTCGTCATATAATGTACTAGCTTAAGAGCCTAAGAGGAGCAAAATGGAGAAGTTGAAATATTTCTTTAAAATACCAGCGAATGCTTCTTTCTTGAACTCAATTCAAAGGTAGTCTGATAAAGCATCTCCACAAAATTTTTCAAACATGGCACATTCACTTCATTTTTAACAGCCTATTAAAAAAAATACACAAATTAATGGGCTTAAAAATTTACACAGAAGGCAATTTAAATATACATTAAGATGTCTGTGAATTCAAAACCATTCAAAAGTTAAATTTCACATTAGGAGGGTATTTGAACATATTTGTCTGAAATATAAACAGAAGCATAAGAAATCATGCTATACACTACAACCATATGGTTAAAATTAACAATTAAAGCAAACATACAAAAAAACCTCACCCCAACACAATAGCCTGCTTAAAAAACTGCACTAGGAACTGCTCTCTATTTCATACTTAAAGAAGAAAATGTACTTGATACCAACTAACAAATAAAAACTACATTGGAACTATTCATACACATATTTTCATTTATTAAGAAAATTAATATCTGTAACTTTAACAGTTCCCCTCTTCACTGCTCCTGCTTTCTTTTTTTGTCCTCCAATTCTGAAAACTGAAAATTTAAGAAATAATCCACAGGATTACCAGTCAATCAATCATGCAAGTTACCTTTGCTCAGCTTTCAGAATTAATGGAATATACATGGAGTCACACACCCTTTCTACCCACTCTGTTCTTGCACATAGAATAGGTTTCTTTTCACAGCCCAGGCAGCTACCACCTTCTCTATGAATCCTCTGCAAAGCTGTCAGGCTTCTCTCTAAACACCTATGATGATCCATTTAAACACTGTTCTCAACCTACTGTTTCATATTGTGTGTTTCTGCTTTATTTATCAAATTGAGGGGCAGGGTGTTGGAAAGCAAATTGCCTTTTTTGGAAGAGATCCTCTGTACATATAATTTCCTTATAGTATAATTTTTGTTATTTTTACTATTTATAGTTACTGATATTATATTTCATATAATAATATTATATAATATTTTATCTACTAACACTATATAAAGAAAAATCATGTCCACCTTGCTAAGAACACCCTGAAAACATTCATGATGCAGAAGCATAAAAACAGCATGTATCTCTGTAGTGCGTACAAATCCAAGATGAAAGAACCGAAATTAGTTACGATTTAAATCACTTCCTATCTACCAAATGATTTATCTTTTGCTATTCTGAAGCTATAGGCTGATTAGTACCCTGCTAGCTCTACATGAGAAATCAGTCAGCTCTTGCCACCACCGCATTGTTGCTTTGGGATATAACCTTAGGCTTTCAGAGCAGCCCTACCTTCCCTGCTATAAAATATGCTATGATTCGTCATACCTGCACGGTCCAAATCAGGTCAGGTTTCTTAAAATGCCTGAATGACTAAGCAAGAGAATGACAGTAAAGAATTCTCAATGCTGGAACCGAACAGCTTCCTCACTTAAGCGATTTTCTGTATCCAAGATACAGAAAAATCTACATTCAATTCCTTCAGCTGCATCAAAAATACTCAAACTTCCATCTCACATCCTCCAAGAGAATGACTAACCTGCTCAACTGCACCTTAGTCTGGGAGCGGGCTCTTCGCTTCTATTTAAGAAGCACCATTTGTATGAAATGATTAGACTCAGTGAGTCAGAAGGAAAGATCAAGCCTCCCTCCCCAACTGTGTGAAGCGCTGATTCAGGCTGTGCTTGTAGGAAGGGATCACACACCACCACAAATGCTCTGCACAGTGTTCGTGCATCCGCCCTTGCCACTGGATAGTCCCAACTCCCAAATGCTGCTCCTTCCTCATTTTTGTAAGCGAGGTTCTCACCACATTTATGATTCTGCAAACTAATATTTTCTCTCCCCCTCCAACTGCCAAGCAACTATGGAATTCAAAATGACAGAAGGTGTTCACTCTTTAATAGGAGAAGAAATTCTTCTCTAGAAGAGTGTAAGCATGCCCAGGTAAGATCAAACCTTCCAATAAACAGTTACTACCAGCACCACATCCTTCTAGTTATGTCTTGTGAAAAAAGATTGTCTTCTTTCTAATTCAAAAATTTAAAAAATCCCAAACCCCAAGAATACCAAACCTAATAAACCAACCCACCAACACCAGCCAAAACAAAAAACCACACAAACAAACAAACAAACAAAACCACCAAAAAAACCCCTCAAAAAACCAAGACTGAGACCAGGGAAGGGAAAGAAGCATTCATCCACAGCCCAGGGCAAAGTAAACCATTTAAAGGAGGATGAGAAGTTCAGAGAGAGTTATCTTTCTTTTCCTATAGTATTGCTCACCCAGTGTGCTAATCTTTGTAGATCCCATCCTACATAACAAGTTTACGTGTCCCAGTTCTCCATGTATGTCCCAGGAAGATGCGTCCCTATAATCAGCTGTGACACAGAGTCACAACCTGCCATTTTTTGGGACTGCATGCCAAATGCTCTGGCCTGGCATCTACTAATACAACTAACATTTTAGACAACAATCACAGCAAGTATCAATCTACTATGATGAAATTAACTCAGCTTGTGGTAAATGATCAACTGGAAGTATCTACACTCAGCTGCCGTAATTTCTTCTTGACCTATTGAACAAGTTTCATACAACCAAGCAAAGCAGCCAGGGAGGAAAGAGAGCCTGTCTTGACTGAATCATCCTCACAAGCAGCATTACAGACAGTGTACATCCAACACTGTGATGATATCGAACTTTTGCTCTTGCTCATGGCTGCTGTGTGAAATTTCTACTTTTAGATTAAAAACACACACAGATGACTGACTGCTCTTCCACTTGAAGGAATACATCTAGTGGACATTCACCTCTACAAATTATTTTTATTTAATTAGCCAAAACCTACATTCTTCCTTCTTGCATAGGAGTTCACACTCTTTTTATCAGACTCTAAAAATGTTACATATCTCCACTTATTCTAGAAGGAACTTTACAGGTTTCAGCTAATAAAGAAAAGTCCACAAGACCCTTGAGCAAACAAATACTAAACCAAGGAAATTTCAAATTTTTAGAGCATGTATAAAATTACACAATGCCCTGGTAATAAAGGTGTCTAGAAAACAGACTATTTTTAAAAGTTCTGATAAAAGACTGGAAACTAGCTAACACACAAGCCACCGTATTTCCCTTTAAGACTGTGAAGGTGCTTGTAATCTACTTGACAGTCACAGAATGGCTTGTGTTAGAAGGGACCTTAAAGATAATCTAGTTCTAACTCGCCCCTCTGCTGTGGGCAGGGACACCCCTCACTAGACCAAGTTGCTCAGAGCCCCAGCCAATCTGGCCTTGACCACTGCCATGGATGGGGCATCCACAACTTCTCTGCGCAACCTGTGCCTCACCACCCTCACAGTAAAGAATTTCTTCCTAAAATCTAGTCTAATCCCACTCTCAGTTTAAAGCCATTCCCCCTTGTTCTATCACTACATGCCTTAGTAAAAAGTCCCTCTTTAGCCTTCTTGTAAGACCTCCTTCGGTACCAGATGTCTTTTTTAATCTATAAAAATGTAATATTTTGATGATTAATTGAAGCAATTTTAATAATGAGAGCCCAATTGAATATGGGAGGAAAAGTGTGGCAGAGAGGATTAAAATACTTACAGCAGCCACAGGTATGAGAATTTCCACAAACAGACCAGCAAGTGCATGTTTTATATCTTTATCTTTTACTTCCAGGAAGTATTGAGCACACTCCTTAGTAAGAAAACATTAGAAAAATATTTAGAATAAACAATACAGACGTAACTATGCCATAAAAATCACTACCAGCATAACATTAGTTACCTGTTTTAATTTAAAACGTGCAATCCGTTTGAGTTCATCATATGCCTTAACAGTATCAACTCTATAGAACACATAAAACTTTAAAATCTGTTTGGCCAGCAATTTAGCTCAATGAATTGAAAGGAGAATATTTGTAATACCAGATAGCTATTTACTTTTTACTCAGACTATGAAAAGTACTCAGAATAACAGAATATAAATATGCACTTTCCCTCTGATTATTCTGAAGCTTAAAAAAATTAATGCTTACCTCTATTAAAATTGTTAGAAAATTACACTTTATTTTTATATACCAATTTTCACTTTAAATACGACTTTGATGCAAATAATATCAAGGATAATTAAATATTCCATACACAATAAATAATCCATAGTGAAGCATTTTTAAAGAAAAGTATGTTTTAACATGTCATCTGTTAAAAAATGATATATCAAATAATTCTTTTTCTTTAATACACTGCTTTCATAAAGACAGAAAATTATTTGATTGCTACCCATTTCCATTCAGTCTTAAATTCATACATTACAGGTCTGCCACATTACTGAGACAATTGTGAAAGGTTTCTCCTGATGCCAGGTACTCACAAACTGCAGAGAAACAAATAATTCAAACCTCTGAAAACTTAGGAACTGAACCAAAAAGGATGGAGGATGGCACACAAGTAGAGTGAGTGACTGATCATAGCATCACTGTAGCTTCGCGACTTAAACATTTAAAATTACGGTCATTTCAGTTTTCTGTAACATTCTTTTACCTGCATGAACTGAAATGATGCTTCAAAATCCTCCACAGGATACATCTTAACTCGAAAAAACTTCATTCCCATAATCAAACTGATGATACTCTGTACTACATGAGGACTCTGTTCTTTTTGTCGCAGTTCCTTTAATTCAGTGACAAACTTCTTCCTAACAGCTTGAAACCTGAACAAGGGATACAGACGCAATTATGTGCATTCTGGGTTACTTTTGTAAGAGGTCTATCATTTTGAACCGATTTCTTTAGTCTGTAACAATAACACCACCTACTTTATGAGAAACACAAACAAGATGAACCCCAATACCTCAAATCCATGCATTTAAGAGTGTCTATGATGATCAGTACATTAGAATATACCAATTAACGAAACAAAATTGACTGACACAGGGCCTTCTTTCCCTGCCCCTACAAGCTGTCTGCAAAGCAATTGTACTAAAGATTATTTCCTGATTTTATTTTATTGTGCTGGAACAGATAACAGACACACCAGACTACACCTGACACTTACAGGATTAGTTACTGGCAACATGAATAGGTTCTGCTATATTAAACAGTCTTTAAGTCTACATTGGCTTGTCCCTAAACACATAAAGAGTCAAAGAAGGCACAAGAAAGAACTTACTTTGATTGAGCAAGAACCCCTGTCACTTCTGCATATAAGTCTGCAATAATATGCACATTCCCAGTGTTGGTTCCTGAATACCTAAAGAGAAGAAAAAATCCATTAAATACAACTTTGCTCTTCTAAACGTCAAGCAAGTTCTCAGTAACAAATCAATCGTTTGTCCCCTAGCAAGGCAAATTATTACCATAAAAACAATGAAACTCAAACATAAAATATATGGATGATTTCACAAGAAACATATTCTGCATAGAAACTTCATTGCAGTTATCCAAACTCAAGACTTTTCCTACTGTCTGGCCATACAAATCATTCTGCATATTCTAAGCAAAATCAACTCAATGTTACATTAAACACAGCTGTGTTCTTTCAACATGGCTTCAATTTAAAGACATCAACTAGTATCTATTTACACTGGTATTATCACTAACATGTTACATGGGAGGCAAAGGAGAGCAATAACAACAATCAAGCACGGGCTGGTAATACAAAATATTTTAAAGTATACAAGTGAAACTTACCCTTCCTTATGTTTAAAGTGCTTAAAAGCCAAGTTTAGAACTTCATGTACTAAAGGATCTGGCACTGGATGAACAGGTATCTGAAATGCACATATCATTTACACGTATGTAGCATCTACACATACATGTATGTGTGAAGCCAATAAACAGTACTCTGAGATGCTCTGTAGAAATCTCTCCCACCAGTGTCAAACGACACATCCTTTGCTGGTATATATCAAACTAATTTTGCAATATATGAACATTTACACAATCTGCACTGGCATTCTTAGCCAAATAAGGATAATTTTAAGCAAAATTACACACTTTTTCTAATTTTTAAGTGCCATTTTAATCTTATTATTCAACAATTTCACCCTGTATTTCAAAAACGTTGAAGCAGACAAAGGGTACTGAACATAAACAAAATGTTATTTTTTACAGTTTTGCTTTTTGCAGTACATCAGCAGCTTTCCAAGACATATGAGCTGAGATAATGCAGGCACATAAAGAAAAGACAGGAGAGGCCAAAGCCTTTATGTAACTGAGAGTATAATTACAGCCTTGCATATGCTCATCATAGATAGGTTCTAGCTTTTTTAATAAAAATTTAAAGGAAATTATCAAAACCAACATTAAAGCAAAACATTAAAATTAATCTGCCAAAGCAAAAGAGCTTACCTGTTTTAGAACCTCTATTAAAACTAAACAAAAAATGAAATCTACAGCTAAGTCCCTCCTTTCAAGTAGATAATCTCTTTCACGTTGTTGGTCATCCCTAAAATAAGAAATCAAGAACACAGGCATCATACACAAGACGGAACACAAATATTGCAGAGACAATGACTGCACTGTTTTTCATGTAATCCCTGTTGCACATGTATATAAAACGGATAGTTGGAAAGACACGGGAGTTCCGCACAACACTGACGTCTTGCCCCCTCCTCCTGAAAGGACCTGCCGACAATCAAAACAATTTGAAAAGGGACAAGCTAGCTTGGAATTACAACTATCCAACTTCCTTCTGTATATCCACACCAAAACCGTGAAGTCACTTCATGCATATCATCTAGACAAGTTAAATCCACTATGTCAAAGAAGTTTGTGCTCTTTCTACACAGATTTTGGTAAGGACAAATACAAATACAACATACTTGTCGCAGGAGTGGAAAGCATGTATTTTCTTTTGAGAAAGCACACAAAAATCAAACTGACTTCTGCAAAGAAAACTCTTACCCCTTTGATTTTGTGCTTGACCGAGGTCTATATTCATAAGATTCATCTTCTGTTCCATTCTGACGCCTGTACCAGTCAAACAAGGTGCGTAGTAAGGAGGGGAGACAGTGCTCTGCTACTGAGCTCATAGAGCTTATCAACTGGAAGAGTAAGAAAAATACTTCAGCATGATAAACCAATAAAAATCCTAGAGTTTAATCATTCTTTCAAATTGTTTTTTAATGTTAAAACCCACATATCATGTAACTTCACAAAGCGGTAATTTAATATTAATTTTCACCTAGGACAATTACTGGAAATATTACACACTAAGTCCACTATTATAATAAATTTAAGCGAAGTGTTCCAAAGCTCACAGGTATCACAAAATGACAACTTTATAGATATATAACCTGTATAAAACCATGAGAAAACAGCAGAGGTTTTAGGACATCCCTGAATGTTGCTGTACATATCTCTGAAGTATACACATCTTCACAGCACAAATGACAAGTAAGAGGCAACCCTCCTAAACTGAAGAAATATATAACTTTAAAAAAACTGCTTCTTTGTTTATTATATAAATAAATATAAGAGCCTTTTAGATACTACGTTGCTTTTAATACATTTGACTGGTGTAGGTCTCAAGCTGTATTTATTTTTAGTGTAACTCCCCTATCCACTGCTTTCTTTCAGAAAACCCGTACGAGTGGTAAACTCATCTGTGCAACAGATGTGGCAATAGAAACCATTATAGAAGGCAGACTTTAGGATGTTATTAAACTTAAATTCTCTAAGCTTCCCTTTACTAAAAACTTTAAGAGACCTTCTAAGTATCTCAGCTTGGAAAGGTGAAGAATGACTGAAGACAGCATAATGCCATTAAAAACTCCCTTCCAGGAGGCAGCAGGGGGCAAGCCCAAAACACAGGCTGGAAAAGCAGAGTTACCATTTTGCTCACTGATGCTACGTATTACTTACTTGCTTATGTATTGCATTATTTATGTATTACTCTTGGATCTTTCAAATAAAGGTTTTAATGGAAGCCATGCTCATGCAGTAACTTATTATTCACTCTTCCAGATAACAATATAATATTATGCCATTACATGTTCCAATATAACATTAATGCCATTATTTCTTTTTCCTCATTTGAAGCATCTTGAGTTTTTAGATTTGTGGAAGAGATGAGGACAAGTTAACCACAGGGAAACCTCACAAGGACATCTTTCAATCTTCTGAACACACTGCTCAGCTTGTTAACCAGACAATTATTCAAGTCACAAGAATTAAATAGTATTCTGAACTGATGGGTTTATTAGCAGGAGAAAAAGAAGCATGCTGCATACAAACATTAATAAGCTTTTTCCTTAGGTTTTCCTGCAAGTTTACACAGTTTATCAATACTACTACCATTCATAAATGTTCCAGTAGTTAGGCAAGTTACACTGGCTTCCACAGAAACAAGCATGTCTCATATGCATTCAAAAATGTCATTGGTAAAGTGCTAAACCCAGAGACTACTGGTATCATAAATAATTTTCCTCTTGAAAAATAAAATAGTCAGTTTTACATAATGATTATTTATTTCCTGCCAAGTTTTGCATTCTTATCATTCCAAAGAAAAGGTACTGGAATTACCAGGAAGAGGACATCTTTGCTCATAATGCATACCATCTACGCACAACATAAGCTATTTTTTATTTAAAATACATGCTATATTTCTTATATAAGAAAACTCTTTTATTTTAGCATTACATTATGCCTAGGTTGAAAGCAGCAACGCAGACAAAGAACGCTCCTGTAATACCCATGAGCCAAGGCTGCACCAGTCACTGGTACACTTCAGCTCCTCAGAATGAAACAGCAAATCCTGCTCAAGTCTTAAAGGCAGCAATATATTGGTAATTGCTGCCCATAACCTGTCCAACAGCACACTGAGAGGTAAAAAGAGTAAGATCCTAAAGCCCAAATTCCAGCTTTGGCCAAAATCCTGATCCTGAAAACATTGCTCAAATTGTGCCTAGTCATTAACAAGCCTAAACCTCACACACATCTGTTTTCAGGCACTGAGAAGGCCAAGACAGGCTTCTGCATGATCATAAAGTTTTGATGTCTTAGGACAAGAGTAGGAAATTGCCAAGTATGTTTCCTACAACGAACAAAAAAAGAAAAATACAAGCTATTTCAGTTTCAAGCTGTACAAGCAAAAATATTTTAAGAAATGCAATATATGCTCTATAAAAAAACTGTCCAGTAGCTTCCTGATGTGCTGGGAATGATAAAGGGAAAGCACTGGTACTAAAATGCTAAAATTTTTAACAGTTCAAGAGTGTATCAACATACTAATTTCCTTCTCATTTCCAAAAATTCATTTCTTTTAGCTAAATTTATATTATTGTTCCTATAAAGACAACAAATAACAAACAGAAGACTCATACTGTTTGAAAATTAATAACTATCAATTATGCCCTCCTCCTCCATCCCTATTCTCATCACTTAGTGAGCTGAGACCAGGTCTTAATTAGATATGTTCTTAGCCCCAGAGTCCCTCTTGTGTTCCAAGCATGCTCTCTTTATTTACAAAGTACAACACTTACTAGCTCAGACACCACTATCAGTATAGGTAAAGCCACTTTTTAGACTCAAATTCTTGGTTCCATAAAGACCCCTGGGTGAAACAAGGTTGGCCCAGCAACAGCTCTAGCTTCTCTGCCGGATGCTGTGGCTGTGACCTCTGGATCCTCCTCATTTGCACATTTTGCCAATCAGCTTTTTAATACGCAATCTTCTGCATTACTGGAGAATTGATCTTAATAAGGGTTTTATACATCAAGAAACAAACAGAGAGAAGCAATTTTAATTCCTTTTGCCAAACAATGTGCAAAATTCCTGAACAAAGTTCATAATCCCTGCCACCATTAGGCAGCCATTCAGTTCTGTCTAAAGCAGTTATTCAGTTGCATTAAAATTCAGATCTTGATGAATTCTAAGTAGACTACAAATAACAAAGGAAAGAAATAAGAACTCACACACATATATACACACACAATCCAAACAATTTGTTTGAAAGCATGGTATTTTCAGGAAAACTAGTTTATTTCTATATTACCAAATTTTAAAGGTTACTTGTTTTATTTTTTCTCTTTTCTCAGCCTGTTTTTACAATCTCTCCATAGTTTAATAAATGACAACTAGTGATTTATAAAACACATCCTTAACTGTGGAAAAAGATGGCAGTAGGAAGTAGGAGCCAGTTAGTGGAAAAATTAAAACTAGTATTGATATACATATTTCCCTAGATCATCCCTGTCATGCATATTTTTTAGGTTTTGGTCAGCTTTAAAACAGTATCATATCTTGTAGCTACCAAAGAATTTATACACTTGCCCCTTACCCACTTCCCTTGCTTACGGGTAAACTTTCATTTAGGAGTTAAAGGCAGCAGGTTAGATTAGAAGATATTAAAGGGCTATGGTGGTGGTTTTATATTTGTTTTTCTTTGAGAAGAAAATTATACATCAAATATTACATGCTACTATTTTGACTCTCCTTTGGGAGGGCAGAAAAGAGGTGCATGGATGGCTATTCATTGAAAAGCAGAGGCAGGTCCACAGATTTCACTGCAATGTCTAATGCCTGTATCCGAAGACTAACGGAAAGCATAAAACAAACATTCAGTTACAGAAGATATGGACAGAACACAACGCTTCATACAGTAGATGCTATTCAGTAACAGCGAAGAATAGGAACAGGCAATTAACAGGGCTTCCTCTGAACGCTGCCTCTCCATTGCAAGGAAGTAGTTACGGGACACAAACATGTCTATACTATGGAAGAATTAAAAATACAGACAATAAATATTAATAAATTGATCAGACAGTCATTCCAGACACAGTTCACCGCAAGTAAGTGAAATGGAATTGACTCGCAGTGTATCTATATTCTCAGTAAGAAACAAAGTAACATTTTGCATCTACCCTAAACCTTCTGCCATAGAATCAAAAAGCCCTCACTAAAAGCTGTGTTACTGAAATAAAATTAACACTATTTGTTTATAAAAACAGAACCCCAAACACTCACACAGTAAGTGATAGGAGAAATAAACTAAGACTTTTTGTACTCTACCACATTTCAGCATATTTCTTCCACCAGCTTTCACTGCCATCTTCAAATAATTATCTATCTAGTAGTTTCTTACTACCATATTCTACAATGGAAAATAAAGTCTAACTCACATTCAGAGTCTGAATCTTCTGACACAGATTCAGATGTGCATGTTCTAAGTTATTACAACAGTAGAATCACTATTCAGCAAAAACAGAGCCCACCTTAATCCAGCAGAAGTTGCCTGAAATTACATGTCTCCTACCTGATCAAACTGAAGATCTTCACCTCTTTGAAGAGATCTGGACAAGAGCTTTTCCTGGGGAAAAAAAAACCCACCAAACCATAAATTTCACAATGCAGTTGACTATTATCAAAGATAGATTCCTTCTTTCTCAGTTATGTTACAGAAAAAAGAAGTAACTTTTAGTATAAATATTTACATTGGTTTTCAGATAGAAACATTTCTGGAGATGTGAAGTGTACTCACAAAAATTAACTCAGTAGCTAAACACCAATACCATTAAAGACTGACAGAAGATGTCAGAGGCCTAACAGGGACAACAGTGACCAGCTGGTGGTGGGTGTCAAGTGTAACTTAGAAGGAAAGCCATTCCCATCTCAACTAACAAATGAATTCATGTTCATATATGGCATGTATTCTACGTTACAATAATGATTTTTAAAATGTCTTCACAAAGGCAGAGACGAGTGTTCAATGCATTTTCAATGTGCTCTTCCCCTGAACTCCAATGAAACATAGCAAGAAGGGGAATGGGAATAATCACTTGCTTTAATTTGAAATAACAGTGTAAGGGACTGAAAAGAAGCAATATTACTAGAATATATTTATTACAATATTTATTACTACCAGTACCATATGACGTACTGCTCTGTTAAAAGCAAAATTAAATTATATTCCTGACAAAATAATTTAGTGAGGATTAAAGCATTAAGAAAACAAAACATTCGCAAACTGTAACAGTAAATAGTAATTCTTTTTAGTCACTGTGTAGAGTACTGAATTACACACTAATAAGAAATACAAGTTTTATACCTTACTCAGGTACCCTGGAAAGTGGAAAAAAAAAGGAGAAGGAAAAGAAAGAAAAGAAAAAAAAAAAGGAAGAAAAAAAAGGAAGAGAGAAAGAAAAAAGAACACTGAGTCCTCTGCAATAGCTCTGAGGGTCAATGATTTACATCCACCCAAGTGCTGCAGAAACAGCTTTAAGGGCACACCGCAAAGCAGTAACATATATAAAGATCTGACGAGCATTTCTTATTATTTAAAAAATTTTAAACCACTCTTCACTTAATAATATTATAAATGAGTCCAAATTATTATCTTTCACAAGGAAAGCAGAAAAAGTACTCAGGGTAAGGAGTTAACAGCTCACATTAGATTGCCTTAAGCAAACAAAGAAGTTTTATGGAGCAAGGTAAGTCAAGCAGTAAACGGGAAGAGCTGTTAACTTGCCTGGTTTGGCATGTAAGAGGAGGTGTGAGCAATACTGATAGCCAGTACTGCTCTCAACAGGTTGTAACTCGGTTAGCACAAAGTAACTGTTGGGTAGTTTAGTGGGAGACAACACCCATGCTGTCAGGCTGCTGACAAAAACTAAGAAAGTCAACATTGCTTGGTGATTAACACTTGCAAGGCTACAAGAGACAGACTATTTATTCAACAGATAAAAATTCACATTGCATGTACCAAATCCAAGGTTTGAATTGGCAACTTATTTTTTCTTGTCCTAATTGTAATCTTGAAAATACAGCACAATTTCTGGTATTTTCTCCTATAAGTGCAGGTTCATTTGGTGTTCAAAAGAACACCATGTATGGCAACTGCTACAGCCTCTGAAAACTTGAATTCAACATTGCCCAGGCAAAAAGCATTTGCCTATTCTGACTCTATAATTTGAAATAATATAGATACCAATTCACAAGTCATTTTCACTTTCCATAATACAAAGGAAACCACTTAATTATCTAGGAAAACACTACCATTTATGTTCACTTCCAGTATGCCTAAATTAAAAAATATTTTAAGAAGGGGGTTTCAGAAAAATGTATTTATTATTCTGACATAGCTGTTTGTTGATCAACTGATCTATCAGTCAATGCTCTTCCACTGTGTATTCTAAAGCAAGTGGGAAAAGGTTTCACTTTCTTGATTCTTTCAAATTAATGCAATTTTATACGTCAAATCTATTAAAAATATTGCTATAAGAATTGACATTTTGAAGCATATACTAAAAGCTGCAAAGAACACTTGTAAAGCAGAATTTTCTTTTAGCTAGCACTCCTCCCTCCCCACTTTTTTTAATAAGGAAACGCCCCCTGCAAGTGAATTCGTGTTATCTGTACTATGCTTTCAGATAAACTGCACAAATAATTGTTATCTTATCTATAAAGCAGAAATACAAGAAATGTTCCACTCTATACAAACATTGTATCATTGCTAATTAAGCTAAAGGAGAAAAACTAGAAAACGATTTCTTTAGAAGATGAATAAGTGACTCCTGTAAGATGAGAAAAGTCAGGTTCCTTGAGTCTCCTTAGGAAACTATGTCCCGACACACCATGTTTCCACCGTAATACTACAAAACTCTAATACAGGCGAAGAAGCCCTGGGTTCATCATATCCATTGCAAGTGTCTAAACCCAAAAATTGCTAAAGTAAAGAATAACAAATCAAAGAGAAATGAAATAACCTGTAAGTCTTTAAATAAAGAAATTTAAATCCATGTGAATAAAGAGCAAACAATTTTTAAGATAGTTCTAAAAGTTTAGCTTCCCTCCCATAATCCATACTGACTTAGGTACTTCTGTATATCAAATGTTCAAGATTTTAAGGTCAGAAAGAATGAAGACCTTACAAGTTCATAACCCTCTCTATTGTGTTTCCTCAGCACGAAGGATCTTAACTGTTAAAAGGTAAATAGCACTGTAGAGTTAATGTAACATTGACCAAACAAATGTGACATAACCAAATAATACTCTTGAACACAGTCACAGGTTTATCAAAGCCTTTGAATTATTTGCATGGCTCTAAAATTTATTTTCTTTTAATGTCTTCTTCTACCTCTGCTTTGTCATGGCTCCAGTAATCTCACATGATTTACAAAAATCTATTCAACAGCATAAAGCAAAGGTTTGGAAACTCTAACTGAATTAATAATTCAAGATTTATCTTCCTGGCTCCCTGAAGTTCAGAGAGAGATGAAAATAATAAGTCTACATTTATCTTTTGCACGTGAAATGAAAAAAAACAAACCAGCATTGCATTAAGCAAAGAGCTGTTTGCATCCATTGTGTTAGGGAGAAATGTCAACATATGGCAGGCAGCAGGGATCAGGATGTAGACAGACGTGCATGTGCAGTGCAAACAACTGCACCCACGGAAAAAAAGGTACCACCCGTTGGCCCTTCTCCAGAATTCCCTGGCACCGTCCTCTGGTGGCTAGCACACCTCAGCAGGGTGGCTCAGGTGTGCACAGCAAGCTGGTGTACTTCTGTCTGTCCTCCCCGCTGCAGGAAAGAAATCAGACAAACTGTCTTGCCTCCTCTTACAGCCCAAGGGCTGGGCAGGGCCTGCATCCTCGCGCCAGGGCACTCTGCAGAGCAGTACTGCGCTGAATTTAACTTCAGACAAGCTTTGAAAGCACCTAGGCAAGACTTGTAAAAGTGTACAGTGCTTGTCTGAGCCACGTTTAGTATTTCTACAACAAAATAAAATCGGTTGTGTTGGTAATAGCCTTAAATACTCTTGCTAGTTTTGACTTTAGCATGAGACAGCTCTAATTTAGTAAGTTAGCAGCTTATCAACTTGGTGGCAGAATGGTAAACTCTCTGCTTAAATTCTAACCATCCATATCGACAGGCAGCTTGACAAAACACAAACTAATTGAGCTTACCACTAATCTTATTAACTGCTATAGTTTATGTCATATTTGGGGAAGGCTGGTGTCATTCCTCAGTGTCATCCTTCTCAGCAGAGAGGAGTATTTTTTAAGCTACAAGACTATTCTTGGGCTCTTCTTTCCTTTAAAACCACATACTGCTGCAAAAGATTTAGAAAACTGATTTTTTTTAAAGTGGTTTAATCTCATTTATTGACAAAAGGATGATCTTCCTGTCATTACCCTTGCTGCTTTCATTTAAACATTTATTTTAAGCATTTGCTGATAAGCTCAGTCTGTAGCTTTAAAAATGCTGAAGTATTACATTTTTACAAGTAGGGAACTCTTAATTAAATTAGTAAGAAGAAGGCAGGTAAAAGAAAGCAGCCAGAGAAACCATTCAATTGATTTTTAAAATCACAAGTCAGTCACTTTTAAATGTAATCCATCCATCTAGCAAAAATGATTCTACCCCTCACCCACAGGTGCTGTCTTGATCTGCAGTGACTTTTTTAAAATTTATATTTTAATTAATTTTTGCTCCCCTACTGGCATGTTCAAGTTCTAAAAAGTGTCTAGCTCCTACCTTTGATTGGTCTGGCTTTAAATTCTCTCAAACGGCTTCACCCAACAGCCAAGCTTCATTAAAGATTTATGTAACCCTATATATATTCCCCACACTTTCATTTGTAGCCAAGTCATTCCACAAAATCAAATCACACTAAAATAATAAAGGGCTTTCCTCTCTTCCATTAAAGCCTTTTCTCCAATCGCAGTCAGTGGCTTTCTGGTGCTCTTCCAGCCTTTATCTTTCTTTTTAAATTTCATCCAGTAGAACAGAATGTTCAGTACTTAAATTCTACATACAGAAATAAAGCTGCTTCAATACTTCAATATTTCCTTTCAGTGGGACACCTAAGGATTCCCTTCTACCTCTTTAGGTTACATAGGCTCAGGTTGTTTCACTTTTCCACAGCTTTTGGCACCTCTTTCAATTTGCTGGGTTTCTATATAGTCCTTCCCACCTATAAATATAAAAGATGGAAAGCTGCCTATATGTATAAATTACATTTGATTCCATTAAAATACACGTTGTTTAAAGGAATTCAACTTAGCAAATGAACCCAGACAAAACTGTTTCAAACCTTTACAGATGTCTATAGTAATATTTCTTATTACATCCTAAAGAATTTTATACATAGTGTACAGACACAAAACATTGGTTTCAGATTCTCATTAGTAAAAAACCCTAAGGTACACTTCATGTAATCACCATAAAACCTCACCAGCCAACAGAGCTGGGAACCACTCTTCTGTGAAAAGCGAATTATTCCTTTAGTTTCATGGGGTTTTTAATTTTTAATCTGGTGAGATGCTTTAATTTTGTATAACAGATTTTAAAACATTTGTTTAATTAACAGTCAACAGCATGGCAAGGAGACACAACCTGGGATTGTTGACAGAGGATTTATTTAATCTGGTCTAGGGACAAGTTCTGCAGCACAAGTGAACTCCAGGGTTATAACACTTACCTTGTTACCAGTATTCTGTTTAGGAGATTAAACTCCAAACTAGCTGCGTGTGCAGGAAAAGCCCCCTTCAGCTCATCTCAGTTACAGCCAGTCTGAATCACTCTGGCCAAGCACTACCCTCCCCGTTTGCAGATGAATAAAAATGGAGCTGGGGGAGCAGCATTCAGCACACAGATGGACAGTGGAGCTACCTGTCTTTCCACCCAAAGCATCACTGCCCTACAGATCTCTCATTTTTTAGCCAGATATCCTTCATCACTGTGGGCCCCTTCTGCTATGAAGTTTTTGTGCTTTCTTATAAACCCCTCCTGAATACGTAACTTTTTTGGATGTCTAAAAGCCAAGAGGCAAGTTATGCTGAAGTTGTAGGCTTGCCTGGTACACACAAACATACACACATATAATGTATATCCAGCTATAAAGGAAAGTTTCACTTTCCCCAACCTTTTATGTATTAATGATTGTAGTTGAAGATGGTTATGGAATCATCTTTGCTAAACAGTTTTAGCCGTTTTTGTGTTCTTTTGGACTGCTTAGGAAAATCTTTTCCTTAAGTTTCAAAACTGGGGCTCAAATGCTCACAGGTGCACTTCCACAAACGAACACTTCAGCAAGCAGCAGCTGCCAACAGAAGCTTTCTGTGAGCTGGTCTTCTGCACGCCACAGTGTCTCACCTGCCCAGTGAATTTCCAGGTTAAAAAGAAAAGAAAAGTTTGTTTTGTTTTCTGTGTTTTTGGGGCTTTTTTTTTTTTTTCCCCCAGAAATTTTCACATTTAAAGATATCCATTTATTTCAAGATCATGAGGTCTGGATCACCAATGGGATTTTGCACTTTTGCTTAATCTGCAATGTATGTGGACTACTATATTATTGCAGGTGCTAGTATCATTTCTTTGGAAAACAAACCAAATGCATCTTTTTTTGAAAGTATGTTGTCCAAGTATTACTTCAAAGAAACACTGACAGGAAACACACTTCACTATATTAATGAAGGAACATTTTTTGTTGCTGCTATTTCCTTTTCTAACTTCACAGAACTTAGGGATACTAAGAGGTCTCATTTCCAGTAACTACTAAATAACAGTTCTAACACGAGTCAATAAAACACAATCAGGCAGCAACCCTGTTTGCAAAAGCCTATTTATTCCTGAAGTAATCCCTTTGAAAAGTCAACGATATCTGGGAGTGCTCTTTTCAGTAACCATATATATGATAAATCAGCCTATTTCAGAAAAAAACCAAGACCATTTCAGGGGATACTATGAAAAATAAGGACTCACCAAAGGTTCAGCCATTACAACTTCAATTTTCTTTTCAGCTTGAACAGCAAATTCAGCAAAGAGGCTTTTGATGACATACTCGCCAGGTTTCACATCTGGGTCAATAGTAATGTTAGACATGATGATGCCTCTCTTTTCCCAGGTGGAAACAACACTTGGAGAAACTCTACGTTTATTTACTCTGCTGGGTGGCACGGAGGCTATAGGAAAGAAACAAGAAAAACACAGAGCTATAAAGCAGAGCTTCTAAACACAGTGCCAGTCACTTCGTATTTTCCCATTCATCACATATACATTTTCATAGAGTAAATTCCCTTAAAAAAGGAGGAAATAACTAGCTGTAACATACAAGAATATGTTTTTTGTTTTATAGGTCAAAACTTCTGCTTGCAAAAAGGTTAATTTCTAGTTGCACACGGGTTTACAATGTAAATCACTTCTGCTACTAATAAAATGCTCTACTAATGACCATGATTAATATATGGTACCTTCAGTTCAAGTATGACTAAAAATGAAAAGGTTGAATGGAAAGGGTTATCCTCCTATATTATGAGAGGCATCTTCTTGATCCCATTTTATAGATCACCCATGAAGTTCAAGTTTTTATTAGTGTCCATATATCTTCGTGAGAAATATTTCCTTGGCACTTTTTATCAGTAAGCTGATTTTCCTAACAAGAATGCCAACCCTTTTTAGACATGTCATGCTAACTGATCTTCTACAGTCTCTAGTCACATATGTTAAAGACTTCTTCCTTGTAAGAAATATTAATTAATCAATACAAATAACATTGGATATATCAGTCTCGTTTTCTAAGAACTAATGCTTTTGCCTCTATACAAACTTTACATATAATTATCCACCTTTAACTCTGTATTTCTTCCTAAGCACTCAAAACCACTTATTTATGTAAAAGCTGCGAGCCATGTGAACTACAATACTGAACAGAACTCACTCACACGAGTTTAGTACACAAAACAATTTGGGTAAATAATTACAATTCTTGTCTTGCACACTATAAATCAAAATATCTGTTGACATCTCTTAATGATGACCCAAGATGTACCAAGGGAGGGTCTGATAGTTCCTTAGCACATTCCATGACTACAGATGTTAAATTGATATTAGGAATTGATACTAACAATTCATATCTATTAAGATTCTATTTTCCTAAGACAGTCATTCAGGGAGCCTAGTTCCCGTCTGCTTTATTTTACTACATTTTGTTATTTGTTCAGGTAAGCTTTTCTAAGGCTTTTTGGAGATAAACTGTGAGGAGACACATTTGGTCTATTTTGCTGAACCTGCAAATTCTTTTATGTGCTCTCAGCTTTTATATGTGCAAACCCTATTAGCTAAATGTTATCCACAACTTTTACTCAAACATTTTTTTTCAACTCATTTATGAAAATACTGCCTGCCATGGAGAACAAACCTTTGGTACTTCACATCTTCTCAAGTTTAAGTCTTGGCCATTCATGATACCTTCCATCAATTCAGAAAGTTACATTTTACATAATATAACACAGACTCCCACAACTTCCATTAAAATTTATCATTTATCAAATGCGTTAGTGAAGTGAGCAATTCTGCAGGAGTGAAAATTCAATGTCCCCAACTACCTTAGCTTCTAATCAAAAAGGAAGGTTACTGTGAGTACTACATATGAGCTGGTTTTATTCTCTATGCTATTGTACGAACTTGCTGTTTAGCTGGCGCAATGCATACTTTTTCCTGTACATAAACTGCAGTATCCTTTCTTCGAGGCTGGAAGGACTTGCACAAGGTTACAATACAGAGTTCCCAGGAATCAGGGATAACACCAGAACAACATTAACACTTGGATCCAGCATTTTGATCTCAGTAACAAAGGCCCTAAAAGACAGAGAAGAATATGGCCCACAGAAGGCAACAGGATACCACAGAGACTGCCATAATCTAGATCCCCATGGTAGAAGTTCAGTAGATAGAAGTACACAAAAGCATTAAGAAACAGAACAAAGCGCACACTGCAAAAAGAGGATGACAACCCAAAATACTTTCTCATCCCACTTCTGATGATTGGATTGCCCTTTAGTTCAGAAACATAAACATTTCAGGGACTTCAAAAAATATTTCATGTCTTTACAATGCCTGTGTTCTCCAGCATCTGTACTCATGCCATCCTTAATACCCAATGTTTCCAAAGGCAGCCTAGAAAATGAGAGATGAATTATGCGTCAAGAAGAGCACCAAGGCTTGCGAAGAGGTGAAAAGAAGGAATAAATACATCCTTCCCAGCCACAGCAGGTAACAAACAGAAGTGGGATGGGATAGCCAAAACAAAAGAATGCTACATACAGGTTCTGAATAACTCTCATTTCCATCAGATAAACAAAATAGAAATTTGAGCAGCTAAGGACCCATAATAGATACCATACATTTCTAATATATGCAGTTACTTCTATCCTAAGTATGAGAGTTTCTAAGAAAGCCAAAGCTTTGTTCTAATCAACGGACAAGTTGGATTTTTAAAAGTCTTATTTTAAAAGACATATTGAAACTAACAGGCTGGAAAGAAATGAGAGTATTTAAATCTCCTTTTGAATATCATTACTTGTGTCTCATTAGAAGAAATTAATCAGAAGCAGCAGCTTCAGCTCATTCTAGACTTACCTACTGCACCTGTCATAAATCCTCACATTATCTGGTCCTATTCCCACTCCTGAAGAGTGAGGAACTGGTACTCAACCAGCTCTTTTTGCTCTACTGGGAAACTAAGAAAGATCATTGTGTTGCTTAACCCGAAACTATATTTAGACATGTTTTATGTAGATAATTCTTAATAGTGTGTTCACATAATGTATTTCTGTCTTCAGATTTTAAAATATCACGTTCAAAAAGCCCCTCTCATTTAAGAATCAGGAAAATATTGAGAGCTGATCATCTTCCCTTAACTTCATGTTAGCAAGTTAATCCTCAGTAAGGGACCATCTTAGTGTGTTAACTTTTAAAGCTATAAAACAGCTTCCCTCATGAAGGATGAAACCTCAAGGTTGTCTAGACTGATCTAAACCCAGGTAAATCCCCTCCTCAGACTCATGCAGAAACATAGGAAATGGGTAAACTGGGAAAAAACCTAATGCTGACAGGATTTGCGTTTACTCTTTCAGCAACAAAACAGAGTCAAGGCTATCCTACAGCCATTCATGTTATTAATCTGTGTGTTCACGTGCACACACTCTTCAGGTGGTAATAAATCAACCCCCCAAAAAACAAGGGAAAACTGACAAACTGAAGCAATTATAAATACTGCCATGATAGTATTACAAATACCTTAGTTTTGCTAAAATGCCAGAGTATGTAAAAGGCAGAAAAAATTATAACGATTTACTTTCATTCATGAACTTGTTGAGGACTCTAATTCATGACATCACTAATGTTTTTGACATTAGTGTCAAGACTCTTGTCTTGCATGTGACAATGTTCATGGTTTCATCTGCTTTGTTAAACCAGTAAGTTAGTTAAATACACACAGAAAACAAACATGTAGGAGGCAAAAAGGAGAGGGAACTGGAGTGTGTTTAATAAGAAAATATGTAAGAGCTCCTTAAAGAAAAGTCAAAATCTATTATCAGATGTTTTAACTAGGTCAAACAACATTATTATGTGGTATAATTATGTTCAGTGGGATTCATTTACTCATGATTTTGCAATCAATAACATTGTAGGAAGGATCTATATGGATTTTGAATATGCTTAATGGAAAAAAAATCTCATTGCAGGACAGGATTAAATAATTTCTTTCTGCTATTCTTCACCATCAAAGCATAAGCCATTCTTCACTCATAGCTGCCAGAGAAAATACAAGTCTCAAACATGATCTGGAAGCTTCAAAACATGGAGCATTCTACAGAACTTCAGACAAGATCTGGAACCAGAAACCACACAACTTGCAACAGTTCAAAACTAAAAAAATCTCCTTTCATAAATTGCTTGAAAACAGTGAACATTATTCACTTGAAACAATATCCTGTTTGTTTGCTCTGATGTGAACTACTGCTACGTGGGAAATCTGGGAGCAGTGCAGTAAGGAAATCTTTGTTAAACAGTATTGTTTGGTTGCTAGGGCCACACCAAATTGTTTGGATAGCTGAAAGGAACAGTAAAACAATACAAAGGATAATTAGACAGACAACACACTCCTGGGTCAAAAGGCAACATGCCCTGATGTATGCTAAATGAGAAAAAAGAGTTGTTTCATGTTAAACACAGGCGTCTAGAACTAGGAAAGGTTATTTAATACCCAAGTTGATAGTAAAGAATGCTACTATTTTTGTCATCCTATTTCTCTCCACATAGGCCAAATGTATCCAGTTTTTGAGGCTATAAGTAGCATCCTATTTACCAATGAGACTATTCAGGATTAAAGTATACAAAGCAGGTACCAAAAGGTAACAAACGCGCCCCAGCCTGTGACAGTTATTGAGTTTGTTTTACTTCATGGCTAATATAAAATGATGATTTTTAGCTTTTGGACTTTTTTTGGGTACTACTTTACACTTAGCCAAGTGCTGGCACTTCATACATGCTTTATACATCAGCTTTTCATGGTTTTCACTTTAACTGAAATTTGGTTTCAGTTGCTGCTTTGTCTCAGGAAGTTGGAATGGTTGGACTGAAGCAAAACTTCCATCAGGTATCTCCCCTCTTAACAGACACTGGAAAATACATCTGGAATTACTTTATAGGTTTTTAAAATAAAGTACCCAACTATAAAATAAGCACGCTCAACACAATCTTGAGGGGCCTCCGCAGTTTTCATCAAGCAGATTATATTCTTGGTTGCTATTTTTAATTAATTGCTAAAATAGTAGATAATTTTACATAGCTCACATTTAGCAATTAAGCTTCTTACTGTTATTTTTGCACATGTACTTTCAAAGGTACTTTATGTTTCCTGTGACACTTGTTGTGGAATAGGGTTTGCATGTCCAACTGACAATACAAAAATTTCCAAAGACTAAAAATATTATATGTGGTTACTTAAAGGCATTTTAATTAAGCTCCTTGCCTTCTACTCTGATAACATCTAGAACATTTTATCCTGCCTCATAGAAGTGATATTAATACACATGGAAACATGCCTGTAGTGGTTGTTACAGTGTTTCGTAACAACAAACCTTTAGTTATTTTACCAAAAGAGTAATTTTTTTCCTAAAAAGGATGTCAATGCTCAAAAGAGATAGCAATCTATCCAGAATCATCCCAACAAATTATGAGCCCAAATGTTAAACGTAGGTTTCCCCTGTCCCTGATGAGCACCCTGTTTTCTAGAGCAGACAAATTCTTTAATAAATTTATCGTTTCACAATTCTGAAATTCCTGTTGACCATCAGGTTTCTACTGTTTCCAGAGTCTCCTTACTCTAACCAGTAGAAAAAGAAGTCTTATGACTTGATGAAAAAAACAGCTTTATGAATACAATGAAATTCAACATACACCGCTCTAATAACAGGTGCACATTCCAGATCTTAGCCACCAACCTATAGACAAATACAAAGGAAGAGCCATTCTTCACATAAATCTCTTGTGTTTGCTCTCACAGTAGGAACAGAGGATGCAGTTTACCTGGGTTGCTGAAGCATGTGATGGCACAGCAAACCACCAGGTCTACTTCACTGGTTTTTGTCCAAACTATGCAGCACTATTGATAGTGCATGAAGCCTGTCCAAAAGGTGGATTTATCCCTCCCTTACTTGCTCCAGCTGTACTAAATCCCTGCTCATGTCATGCACAGCCACTACAGCCGCACACGTGGCTCTGGCTTGGTTTCTTGGTTCACCAGCATCACACAAGTGTTGGGAGTCAGCAGTCTCAGCAGAATTGGTGGGCACTTCTGCATTATACTGCATTAATCCAGATTTTCCCATTTATTTCATTATTTACCAGCAAGATGCTACGAATCTTAAACTGTGCTAGTAGATTACAATCAAAGAGAAAAAAATTGGAAACTCATAAAATGTATTCATTTTAAGCACATCCGGTTATATACAAACGCTATCCTGATTTTTTCAGTTCTATAAACTATTCTCAATAGTATGTGTAGACGGACAAAGAAATTGAGTTTCTGCTAGATGCCATTTTTTGAGGCATTCTTACGAGACCTTTAAAAAAACCCATACCTAATATGAATATTATTCTTCATGCTGGTATGAAACACTGAAAGTGAAGGGAGAGGCACAGCAGCCTCTTGACACCAGAGCAATGTCACTTTACAAGAGAACCTAAATGATGTGAATAAAATCCACAGTCATTGACAGTGAAATTAAGTATCTATTAAGGGCTACCGACCACATATTTTCACAGAGTGTGATATCTAGATATTCCTTTGCTTTACATAATACACATGTACTGATTGGCAGCACCACGAATACAAACACAGCAGTAGAAACTGCAATCAATCCAAATACATTAGAATATACACGACCAAGAAAACAAACCAGCTCTTTCTCCCCTATTTCTCATACCTTAGTCTGGATACATAGTTCCTGATGAACAAACATCCTATTATTTTCAATACAGACTACATGACTAATTCATCCAGGAACACGAGCTATGGAATTCTCTCCTCTTTCTCTGTGTTGGCAGTATACAGTGAATTTTCTTTGGAAGATGTTTAACAAAGATTATGGCCCCACACATGTCCAATTACACTACAGGCAAAGAAGAACTATTAAGTCATTAACAGGTCACATGGACTAAGCCCAGACTGCAAATTCTTAACTCACCTCTCTGAATTTTTTACCAATTTTAAGCAACTTTTATGGAAATAATTTAATAACCAGCAATAGTAGCTGGTACTTCTGTCATCCATTTATGGTATGCCACATATTGATAAGATGAATGGATTATCTACCTGTAAAGCAGAAACAGGCTTACAAGTGGCTTAGTTCAGTGGTATGGTTCAGTGTAATGTTTGTAAAGCCAAGTCAAACCTTTCATCGAGAGGAAGTTTTATGTGTATTGATAACTTCCCCTCCACATCTAAATCGGAAAATACATTTTACTTCTGCAGTAGAAACACTTCCCTATTAACAATTTATCTAAGGAATTTCAGAAATATAAACAGATTTCAGCCAAACTCTGGGACAAAGAAATATAAATGAATGCTGCATCAATAAACAAAAGATAAATTTATTTCAACAAGTAGTTAATTAACCATATGGCTGTAATGTGAAGGATGGCCTGGGAGAGAATATAGAGTCTTTTTGAGTTTATGTGGGAACTGGTACTATGACAGCTGAGCTTTCATTTGGACTAAAAGAAAACCCATAGAAAAAAATCTTAACAGAATTCTTCTAAGTTTTATCATAAAGGTTATTGTTCTACCTCCAGCAAATATGAACATCCTTTCTTTAGGAAAACTTGACTCAACTGAGAGAGCAGCTATTAATTTGTTTATTTACAGGTACTCACATGAAACTTGTTTTCTGCTTTCAAAGCCTCCGAAAGCACAGGCAAGAACGGTAATAGAAACATTACTTCCCGCCAACACAAAGACACAGCAGAAATTCTAAGGCATAAAACCTTGTCTGGCAGTATCTGGTTTTCTAGGTATCTGGGCCAGATTAGAAGTCCCTTAGAAGTCTTGCTGCTACAGATGATTCTCAAATTTGAAGCTTTACCTTATAACTAAGTAGTTTAGTCCTTCCAGAGATTCAGTAGGTTTTTTTCTCCACCTCTGTTAATATCTCTCACAATTTAATTCTTAAAATGTAGTTTTTAGATTTTCATTTGGCATAAAGTTTTCTACAAACGTAACCAGTCTCCCACAAGAGAAAAAGCAAAAGAGAAGTAATACTCAGTAGTATTACAACAAATTTAAAAGTGATGTTTTTATTATTAAAAAACCCAACCCAGCCATCCAACCAAAACACAGGTATTTCAGTTTAGAAGAAAATTTCTCCTCCATCTTTTCCACACCAATGAATATTGCCTGGGATGTATGAAGTTAATTCCCTGTGTGTCAAACACAAAGGAGTCCTTGAAAGGTCTCTTTGCCTTCTAAATTCCCTTTCACCAAAATCCTCTCGAGACTTTTTGCTATATTCTCTGCCACACTGCACCTTTTCCCCTTTTTTGTACTAATATTCAGATGCTCTTTGAGGAAGCATTGTGAAGAGAACGAGACATTCTTCTCTAGCTGCCTTGATGGCTGAGCAAACTCTAACCAGCAAATACTCCAGTTCCTGTATGGGACTTCATCTCTTAGAGTCCCCTCCCTACTTTGAAAAGTTTAAAATAAAACAGGTATAGGATTTCTTCCCTGAAACACTAGAACAGACAGAAAGATAAAACAGATTAGAGATAAAATCAGGAAAATTATTTTTAAATAATTAACATGGGAAGAATTTAACATGAGAAGGGAGAAATTGGGCTACTAATTTCTCCAAGTAAATCCTACTGGCTTTGCCATTATGGACTCTGGTAGTCATTTCTCTTATCTTTGTATATAGGTGAGAAGAAACAACTCTGTAAAACATTCTTTCTGAACCTCTACCCTCATAGTGTACAGAGAGAACCTGCTTCTCTACAGACCTGTGACTGAACAGGACAAACAACAGCCACATGCATAATGTACAAACACCCAAATCAGATGGATGAGTGTTTTTTATTTACTGAAGTAGAACACACAAATACTTTTATTAAGAAATTTAATTGTTGAAAAAGAGATCAGCTCTGATACACAGGATAGTGTGAGGGCAGTCAGTCAGAATAGACCATTAGTCGTTTCAGGGCTCCCTCTGTCCACTGAGAATGCTGGATCTGAAAGCATCAAAGGCTGCTAGAAGGTACAGCCCCAAAGATATTGCTGAAGCTCATCTGACCTCTAGAGCTATGTAATTCTAATGTAGCATCTGACAGCAGAGCAGAATGTCCCACCTATTGCACAAGCAACTAACATGGCAAACAAGAAACTTAAAATTTAATAATAATCCTTAAAAAAATCACAAAGATGAACATAAGACAGATTTTACATACTCACATTCTAAAAAATCCTTAACAACACAACAACTAGGACATAGATGGGAAATACTGGCTGAAATTGCTGTGAGCATATGCAAGAAGTACAACTCATTATGTGACTCATTTTACTGAACTTTCTATGGTAGACCATGCATGTAGATTATTATCAGACAGGAAAAAAAGAAAAATTAAAAAATAATTTTGATAGCACAAGATGCCAAAAGACCAAACTATACACAGTGGAAAACAATGTGATAAAACACAACAACTGGAGGGGGAAGAGGAAATCAGTTTGAACTCAATTGTCTCAAGTCCTGCCCAGTCACTCTTGATTACGGCATGCCATCAGGAAATCCTGGCCATTAAAGTGTCAAACCATTAAAAATATAGTTTATGTAACTCCTTTTCTGGAACAACTGCCAGAACAGAAAACCTCTTCAGATAAAATATTTTAATTAAAAATGTTTTGAATTTCACAGAAACCCCTACTTAGAACGAAGTGAGATTTAATTAATAGCATACTTCCAAACTACTAATTTACTTAAAATGCTTTGTTTCACAGTCAGAAAGCTGCTCTCATGCAAGATCAACTTCAAAGAATATAAAGGATAAGTCTCATCTGTCCATAATTTAAACATAATCCATCATATTTGGAAGCAGGATAATGGCAGGAATATAGTTGTTCAGGGCTGTAAGTTAAATTCCCAATAGCAATTTCCAGAAATGCTCTTACTGTCCTGAAGTTTTATACAACTGTAGCTTTCAATTCTTTTTAAGCTGCACAAATAATAAAGCAAGTTAGACTTTAATACATTAATTTCTGCCCTAAAACAGTTCTGCAATGAAGTTGCAAACTTCTCAGAGAAACAACACCACGTGAGGCACACACCTAGTACCTACAGTGTCCCTTCCCAGTAGACCTTACGAAGACTTAACATGCCCTTACTGTCAAATTACTTTGCACAGCCCAAGTGAAGAACATAGGTATGTATCCTGGCATCTCAGCTCCCTTCAAAACACAGAACAACTAAGCATATATAACTATAAGACTGCTCATTTACAAATTTTGTATTCCCTCAAAAGAATAAACACATAAGCATAAAAAACCCTTAAACTTGTTTCTTTACTTCCTATCCTCATTAGCATTAGGTTTCTACAGCACTGCAAGTCATACTTTCAGTAACGATGCAAACACAGAAGCAATTCTATTCTAGTATGATTAACTTGCCAAAAAAAAGCTTACAGTATTAATTTTAAAGGGCAGTATCTGATGCTTATTTTTTCTTTAACTTTATTGCTGCAACAGGAACAAAGATGTCAACTTCCCACTGAACACAGAGAGCAAAGACAGAATTGCATAACATTGGCTTGTTCTGTTAGTTCTTCTGATCCACCTGCACTTTGGAAAATGTAAACCAAGCCCCCACTAAGTCTGAGCCAGTAGTGTTCCCTGGTTTTCATGGGGGCCTATAAGCTCAGGGTCATCACCATACCAGCCAGTTACTGTGCATTCACATAATGGCTGAGAGGCCGTAACTCATTAGTGTTATTTTTCCTTCAGTCCTGTCTCCTGGAGTTCATTATCACTTAGAAGTAGTTTCCAAGGGGATGCAGATTCCTACTGAGCAAATTTAAGCTTGCTGAGGGCAGTACCTCTGCTCGTCATTGGACTCCCATTTGAGAGCCACAGAATGATGGTCAACTTTTCAAGGCAAGGGCACACTGGTAAATTTGCTCATGACCTTTCTGATTGGCACAGAAAGTGTGCCTGCTCAGCCCACAGGGTCAGGGAAGTGGAGCAGAGAACAGAACATTTACTGCTAAGAGAGAAACCCATTTTTGCCATCAAATTGAAGGCTGCACCGGGCTGGAAACACTGATGCTCTGAATCCTGCGTTAAGCATGAGCTAACAAAGGCAATAAAATTATATCAATGCTTGGCTAAGTGATGTTAAACTAAAAAGCAGAAGGGAGGCAAAGGCAGCAATGGAAAGATACACTAGTCAGACCTGGGGGATGGAAGAGTAGGAAGAGAAGGAAAGAGAATTCTATTTGCTAGTGTTTATTCCAGATTTCCTTATACACTGTTCTGTAAGTTAAGGAAGCACATATTTCCACAGCAAAGATGAGAGTTTATCTACTCTGAATATTCATTTCCATGGTATGCTAATGATGTGAAGAGAAAGAAAACCACAAATTAAATCTGAAGTTTTAAGGAGTAGTATTTAAAATCTAAAACTAAGACAAGGATATAGCAGCAAAGGAATACACATAAATACAGGCTGCACAGACAACTTAATTCAAACACTTGTCACTGCAAACATACCATATGTGATGATGTTTAATTTCCCTTCAATATATTAGAAGATATTTATACACCACACACAAAAAATGTATCCTGAAACAAGGTCAAAACGACCACAGGCAGGCCTTTGCCAACCAGCAAACAGAAACTTAAATACCTTATCTCATCTTTGCTAATCCACAGTTCTCTGGAAAAACAAAACTTCACATCCTCAGTTTCCAGACTTAAGGATATAAAAACCTCTATTGGTGCACTGTACTTAAAGTAAAAACAATGTCAAAATGCTCAACAAATTTATGCTTGATATTATTTCCAAAAAGTCTGTGTTAGAAGCCAGCAGCTTTCGCAAAGAGTTCTCTCGCACAGCACAACCCAAGGTAGTTTGTTTAACCTTCTCTCCCTTTGCTGCCTGTTTATTCTTTCCTTGTGAGAAGAGGGCAATTCCAGCTCCCAGTTCAAAGAGGAAAATACTTTTCCTCATTATCCTCATTATGCTCATTATCCTCAATTATCCTCATTAATGTCAAATTGATACCTTTCCTGAGTAAATGCAAAAAAAGTAATGAATGCTGGCAGTTTTGCTCTAGAAGACTATTTTGGAAAAGGACTTCAGAACATCAGTTATAACGTAACCAAAAACTTTAAATCATGTATCATTAAAAAACAAACAAACAAAAAAACCCCAAACCAATACATTAGTCCAGACTGGGTCCACTTACAAAGCACTTTCGCATCTTTGTAAGCAATTGTCTAGTGAAGTGCTCAAAAATATTGTAATAGTTTTTCTGATACCAAGGTATGTTTTGAAAATTGAAGTGTTAGATATATATACACAAGGATTTTAAAAAGCAAAGAAGAGAATAAACAAACAAATATAATCGAGTACTGGAATATGCTCAAGCATACACAAATCAGGGACAGAAAATGTCTCATGCATTAAATAGCAATTTCAGAAAAGAACAACTGTTCTACGCTCCGATTCTGTCAGTTTTGCCTAGTAATCCTCCATATGAACATATGAGCTGAAACACAATATAAACTAGACTAACTCAATCTGCCACACTTAACACAACATGTCAAGGACAGGAAAATGGAAAAAGTGAAACCAACATTTTCAAAAGCATATTCTTACAGTAATTTTGCTGAGGAATCAAACCCCTCCCTTTTTTTTGCACATCCAGGTAACTACTTAAACTTAACTGTAAAAGAAAAAAAAAATTCCGCCTTGCACTCAGGGGATCAGCTCTTCTGAAAATTCAACTCCAAATGGGTTTCAGTTCCCAGCAGAAGTTATCAAAGAATTATTAGGCTACAGGAGATACTGACTATTTTTCAACTACAGGACAAATTTCTTTGTGATGGCGTACACATATCTCATAATGTTGTTTTAAGTTCTGTTTTTAAACTAGGTGTAGTTAGTTGTCTGTGTTTTTCCTGTTTATCAATGTGATCTTCTGAGCCAAGTCCTTTCATTCATCAAATTATACAGAAAAACAGCAGTGTCAACTGCTTAATTTATTGATACTCTGAGATATCTATTTTCTTGAGGAAAAAAAGTTTGATGAACATGAAAATTAACAAATATATAGAAAATTTAGAACTGTTCACTAGGTCACTTATCCAAATTTGCTTTGCTTCTGTGGTTACTGTTGGTGCTGTTTCTTGAGGTTTCTCAGTGCTTTTAAAGTCTTTAACAGCAAAAGGTTGTGCTGAGTTCACGTGAAACCCTAGTTAGCAATACTTTCTTTAAGAATAAGCACGAGACACTTGTATTTCTAACCAGACCTTCTGCCTAAATTTATCTATGCTTACTGCAAATAAAAGTAAACTAAATTAGGAAGAATCCAAAGTTGTGCAATTCCTTAGGGAAACAGATTACATCCTTCAGGGCTTTAAGTCCTCAGATGCAGTTCAAGGGCATAGCACAAACCTGGCAAAAAAAATCCCACCCTGCACGCACATAGCCAGCGCTCAAACTGGACCTCTGTAAGAAGACAATACTCAGTGCCACGCAGAGCTATTCTTAGCCACCAGAAACGCACCAAGGTTTCAGAGTTAACAGCTTCTTTGTCAGTTTTATGGGAGAAGGCTAGTCACATCTGAAATAAAAATAGGTTGTCATATGCTTGTCCACGGAACTCCAAAATACATGGCTAAATTGGTCATTTAAAAGATTCGAGCTGTTTGTATTGGCATTATAAGGAAAAAGAAAACATTTTTTTTTCTCCTACCTTCCTCAACTTTCATTTTAACTTTTTATCTGATTGATTCTAATTTACTTGAAAAAGTAGTTTGCTCTCTCCACAGCAGGAACCTTTATCCAGTTTCACTACATTCTTAAAAGCTCTAAAAAGGATTGCAAGGAACCGTAGCTGAGAGGCTCAGAGTGGTATGAACGGGAAGCTCTGCCTGTGGAGGCAGCAGGGAAGTGGGGCTCTCAGCACAGCCTGCACGAACACCAGCTGGCTGAGCAGCTCCAGAGCCCCCTGCACCCACCTGCAGTTTCACAACACACCCAGATCTGGAGACAAAGAGCCATGGAACAACTCACAGAAGTGGGACAGGATGGGCACCCTGAACAGTGACAACTCCAAAAACAAAGCTCCAAAATCTGTTGCCAAGTGAAAAGAAGCACAGGACATGAGGAGAGTGTTACACCTGGCATTCTTGGCTCCCATACCACGACCACGGATTGCAGATGTATGAGCTTGACACAAGCATTGTGGTGCCTTTTAGCTCGACAGACACCTGGAGCATCCCCACCCTAGTGCCTCACTGCTGGATGGACCTCTTGGACACCAACACTTTGCTCCCCTCAGTTCACATTTTAAATAACATCTGCTTTCCCTCATATAAGGTCTCGCATTTACATCCGCTACATGGTTTATACAATGTTGCATCAGCATTTCCTACACCATTTTGTGGTAAAAATAAAACAAGAGGTTTCATATTTTTGTAGGAAGACATGGAAAATATCCACAGTCAGTAGCAAAGTAACAAAAACACTGGCCTACAAAATGAAGTACAGTAAAACCTTCTCTGAACTCTCCCATGCTGATGGACAGGGATAAAAACGTATTTACACATAAAAGCGTACTTTAAAGAGAGCAGCCTGTAAGGAGGTGAGACAACTGTGTCATAGCCACATTCAGGACTGCAGTCATTCAAATACTACCAGGTTTTGAGGCTTGAAAAGTAAGTAAGCATCTAACCACATGTGCTGACACCAGCTGCGGATGGCTATTAATGACAGCGGTACCTGCATGATAGTTGGAACACTACACAGTTCACCACAAATATAAAAACAAGAAATATACAGGACGAAAATATAAGAAACTATTAAGATTCTGCTTTAAAAATTCTCCAATGTTCATCCCTCTTTAGGAAGAGAGGGTGAAATTTCCTAGTAGATGATATCACAAAATAAATAATGGTCGGATAATCTGTAGGGCTCCTTACTACTGCTACATGATGGGGAAAAAAAAAATAAGGTCACTTAGTTTTCCAACCAGAATTAGTACAGACAGGTAGTCAATGCTGCCATCTCCCAAGCTCCAATATACAAATATATTTGCACCATTATTTTTAAAATGGAGCAATATTTACTTCATTCTTGCTCAGGTATACTATTAGCAGAACTCATTTTATGCATTGCCCAGTTATTCTCACTCAACCCTGGAAATCTCAGCCTTTCTGGTCAAGGTTTTGGACCTCAAGCTTCTGCAGTATACTGAGGTTACACATGCAAATTCTGTATGCATTCTAAGAAAACATTACCTCATTAATCATTCTACAGTAATAAAACACAGAGGAGATGAACAACTGAACAGCTTCTGGAGGGAACAGAAGCAGAGATGCAGTTTGGCCGCAGTGGGACTGCGCAGTGAGTGTGCAGCTCATTCGGGGTTAGGGCCCCAGAGCAGGGAGCGCTCCAGTCCTGACACCTGGAAGGAGACCAAATGCAAACCACGAAACGATAACAAGCTCTGGCCTCTGCCAAGTTACACTCTTGGCCAGTGACCTAGAAATGTGCGTTTCACATCCACAGCTCATCGCTCATCTTTTTCCCCGAGGTTGTGGCATTTAAGTTTGTGTGGTCACATATTAACACAACCATAAAACACCAAGATGTTTTAAACATGCCAGGATGGCACAGCTGCATCTCATGGGTCTCTGTCACTTCTCTCAGTCCCCAATTAGCTAAAAGTATCCAATATTCACAATCACTTTCTGGCAGTCGGTAACCTCAGTATTAAAACTGCAAACAATTCTCAAGGATTTAACATCATTTTTCTCAGCACCATTAGGGAGATGGTCTCAGCAGAAGAAGAGGAAACAGAGAAGATATACAAAAGCTTGAGAAAAAAAACTACAAGTGTGCAAGAATGTATCTTAGAAAACCAGAATCTAAATTACAGTTAACCAAGGAAACAGTACTTCCTCACTTCAGGTTCTCAGAATAAGAAGCACAGTGCATACTATTCTTCTTTTATTTAAAAAACATGCATCTACAGGAAGACATCAGTTTGGCACAAGACTAAATTTTAGTGATGCTGAACTTCAGCTCAATACACTTCAAAAAGTTTTTGTGCTCAGTGGCAGCATAATTCACATCCTTTACCACATTTTAGATAGTAAAATCCTACAGGTTTGCTTCAAATGATATAGAACCAATGTCTTTGCCCTCCCTAAAGACCTCCCACACTCTGTCCTGCCATCCTCTCCCCTGTTTGATTAAATACATTAGGCTCTTGTTTTCCTTGTCTTCTCCCAGCTGAGCACTCCAGTTTTCCAGTTACAGTAACATCTTTAAGGATAATGTGGCCATAAAAGATAGGCATGAACTATAAATTAAAAATAAATACATTTGTAAAAATTATTCAAACAAAACTTTGAACAATACTATAGTGATAGATACTAGGAAAACTTCTAACAGTGAAATAACTTTCTTTTTGGTCACTTTTTGCCATATTTGTGAAACTTAGGTTTGCCCACAGATTTCTTAAGGTGGTTCTTTCAGAATTAGTGATACTCTTCTTATGTTTCCTATGGGAAAAAAATGTAACTTGAAGCATTCTTTCAGGGTTTTTAAAATTATTATTTAAGAAGAGAAGACATAAGAGAAAAAGACTGCAAAATCTCTCCCATCCATGCACTTCTGCCAGGTTATTTCTAGGTTTTGGATTCCTCCTTCCCTTTTTCCTACCCAGTTACTTTCCGAAGAGAGAGAGGTTCAAAGATGAAAATACCCCTGCAAGCAGAACAATGTATGATTCCACCTTAATACCCCCAGCTTAGTCCATCATGGGTTTCTGGACACAGTGTTCAAACAGCTATCAAAAAAACTTTTGAACTTCTCAGCCAAACCTCAGTACACCTGAGTTAGCTTCCTTCTTTCCTCACTTCACTGTCATAAAAACTAAGTGCCATTTGCCAGCCTCTCTTTTTTCAGGACAAGACCTCATTTGTAGCTGAAAGAACAGTAAAAATCTGGTGATATTTGGCCCAGCTGCTATGTCCTGCTGACAGCCAGCACAAAACAAGATGTTAGAGAGAAAAAGGAGGCAGGTTTCTACTGAGATGTGAGACACGCGATTTTCTAAACTGAACATGGGCTGCATTAAGAGCTGCTGAGTTTTTACTGACTACTGGCCCTGACCCCCTCACAAACATCACTGCTCCTAACCTGAAGATCCTCAGTTCTAGTTCAGCAGTGTGAACAAAGGAAGCAAACAGGGATGATGAATAAAAGAAACAAAAGGAGGAAAATGAACAACCCCTAAGGCTACTTACACTGCTTTCATAGCACTGTGAATGTAACAATTCCTTCAAATCTCCATCAATTAGTTAGCAATGATTTGCAAAGGCTTAAGGCATTTGTACATCTTTCTAGACAATCACTATTGTCCGTACCAGTTGTCTGCAAAGAAAACTTCAGAAAATAAAGTTGAAAATATCCCCAAATCACATGCCAGCTGTGCCTCATAGGCAGAAGCAGAGGAGTTATTTATACCTCCCATGCCGTGCTTTCCTAAGACCTCTTTACAAAATTAATTGCTTCTAGAACTTAAACAAATTCTTAAGCAAGAAACCTATAAACACTAATGGTTTAAATTATAATTTTTATTTTAGAAGACTGAAATGGTTGTTTTTTTAAACTCTTAGCAGTCTGTTTCTGAGGCTACATATATCTGACAAGAAGTACTCTTTCCTTTGGATTTTCAAATTCTTGATTCTTAGGACAAGAATGAGAAAAGGCAAATCAAGAGGAAAATGTTTTATACGCCTGTTGTTTTTTACTACTACTTTGAAAGCATTCAATATATATATACATACATATTCATTAGTAGATTTTGTTCTGAACTGAGTAAAATCTGTCCTACACATAGTGCTTTTCTTGTTCTTACTAACTATGCCTACTTTGGCCATCAAGTTTAAATTCTGATGAGAATTAATTAAAGAATCATAAACCATGTAATTCTGTAACTGTATTGAAACATTTTCCACATCTAGCTTTTTGACCATCACTGTGTTTTAAGTACTTCTAGATCAGTCTGTAAGAGACTCCTGGATTTGTATAATGAGAGTTATCAATGCAAACTCAATGATAAAAAGTTTATTCCTTTGTGTACCTTAATTTTCCAATCATTAATATTCTAATATTAAGAATCATTAAAACAAAGCAATTCTGTGCCTCAACATTTTCTTCCATTACTGCAGCTTGGTAGTCTATTACACAAAACATACTTCATTTAACTCCCCGAGAATCTCTCACATAATGTAGTTTCCACCAGACCTACTAATATAAACCTTTGCCTGTGATGTTCACATAGGCAACTGGGAATCTTAAGAGCTCAAACACTTCATTCGTATTTACAGCAGCATGGCCCAGTTTCTTTTAGGTTCCAAGTGTCCTTCCTGATTTAGAATGGCCTTTTCTTCTTTAAGTTTAAATTGACCCTTTATTTTGCCCTGTACCTAACAGAATTTAACAGCTCCCTTTGACAAGCATCATTACTCTTTGTATAGGAATGAGGAAGAATATTTATTTCTGTAGAGGGGAAAACCTGTAATTACATGTACACAGGATATGATATAGCAAACAAAAGTTGGCAATCGCCTTTCTAAATAAATAAATAAATGCTGTTGTGTCAGCTATCTCTTAAATGCTATTAAACCCCTAATGTCTAAACCTTTCCCCTTCAAATGCAAAAGCACCAGAGCTAGAGGGTAAAAAAAAAGAAAGTCAGCAGAAATGGGGTATTTGATATGGCTGGTTGCAATTGGTTTATCTGGAGCTTTCCTGAAGTCCATGCAGAGCATGCAGTTTATTCCAGCAACAGTAGCTGACAGAGTGGTTTGCATTTGGTGCACTTTCTCCTTTCAATAGCATTCTCTTCTGCAATTTGAGTCATTACAGAATCTAGTTATGGGTTTAGCAAAAAGTCTGTTACTTTCATAGAAAAAACATCCTAAAGGAAAGCTCATTCTAGCATATCTACGCCTGATGAAGATAAATAATGTATATCACAACATATCATGTACTTCCTAGAACATGGGCATTTTATTAAAAAATTAATACAAAGAACTTCACACGAAACAATCCCCCAAAAAATTGTTTTAAATAAGAGTTCAATATTTTCCATCTTTATGTGCAGAGAAGACCAAAGTAAGGCCCAAAGCATCATATAACCTTAGCTAATTATGAGTAATAAAATTTGGATACATACACTTCCCTAATGAGCATCCACACTCTAATGCCCAATTTACATGGAAGGTATTACAATACAGACTGCTGACATCAAACAGGTAAGGCAGGCAAAAAGTATACATATAGGTATGAATGCTTAGCAATAATGCAAGCTAGACCAACCCCAAAACACCCCAAAAAATCCCCCCCACATCTTCAGTCATACAGAAGAAAAATGAGCAAATATAGAAAGGCTTCTATGCAAAAGACAGGAGAGCAAGACTCAATGATCCAGCTGAGCTAAGACATCCACACATGCCCACCAAGAGAGGCAGTCAGCCTCTCACTGCTAGGCAGGTGATCTTGGACATTCTTTACATGAGCTTCAACATCCACCTGCCTTCCCTTGAGATTATTCACGTGTGTATGCTGGGTATTCTTCAGCTTCAGGGTGCTACTTGGGTCTGACTAGTTTGGATATTATACTTACAGCCTTGTCATCTTCTTCCAGCCTACATCCTCTGATAGACCTTGTTATTCCAAACTTACCCAGAAACAAAGAAAGAAGGAAGGGGGGGGGGGGGAAAAACCCCACCCCATCTTCTCTTTACACAGCAAATTTTACTACACAGAACGTTACTGGCACTTCATTTAATGGAATATATGCCCATACAAAATATATCAGGAAACACAATGACTCATTATGTGACTCAAGATGTACTGCACAAGAGGCCATCATCGAAGGCCACATAGGTTCATAAACAGAGCCAAATATGGAGGTTACACTCCACAATACATTAATACATTGATACATTCACATTGTATTGGGTGACAACTGAAAGACTATGGAAGTCATCATATATCCCTTCTATGGGAAAAAAAATTCCTGCTCCAGTAGTACAGGGACCTGTAACTACATTTAGTAACACGAAGTACACTCAGATGCTTTGTTTTTCAAAAGCTAAGAATTTAGTAGCTTTTTCAAAACTTAACAGATTTGGATTCATCTTTCATTTAAAAAATCCACTTTTCAATAGGTCAAAACAATTTTGGAGGATACAGTCATAAAGAAAAATTGTTACATTCTCTTGAAAGAGCCTATCAGGTTTCAGCATACCAGGCAACTACTAACACAATTCTTTGAAGTCAAGGTTACAATAAAGAAAAAGCTTCCTACTAAAAAGACTGAGCCCATTATTGTTTGGGATACTTAATATTAGAGAAATAAAGTTAACACCCTACTTAATATTGCATTTATTTAATTACAGTTACTCTTTTAGAAGGCACCAAAAATAGTATCCTGTGAAAATAGGATTTCTCTACATTGTGAAGTAATACTGATTTTTCCATTAGAATATAAAAGATGTATGAAAATTCTCTAGAGCACCGTAGTGCCACTAAGGCCCAAAGGACAGTGTGGAGGAGAAGCAATCATGTAACATCTCAGACCAATTTTTCCCCCAGGCTTTATTTTTCTTTGCAGTTTGACAGTTACTGGGAAAACAAGTTGAAATTTATCATAATAATGCTTCCTAATACGTTAAAAACTTGTGCTTTTATGACTTTTAAAAACAAATTGACTAAAAAGCAGAAAATCTGTGATTTTGTGAAAAAGCCATGCACACCTCCACATATACTCCACCTCACCCATCTTCTCCAAAAGAACAAGACTGTCAAGGAAACATTTGTTTTCCCAGAATTCTTCCTATGGTCCTTTTTCATATACACTCATATCATGGCACTGGTAATATGACCTTTCTTATTTAAATTACAGCTTCACTGCTGTCTTCAAACAAAAAGTCACACGATAAAAATGAATCCATTACATCTACTTTGTTAAATACTGTATTAGTAGAGCAAAACCTCTCTTGAGAGCCAGGAGTTCACTTTTGGTTGGTAAAGGAGGAAGTAATCTTCAGTCAAACTAATCCTATGGGAAGGTAAGTGAATCTTAAAAAGCAAACTCCGAGTGCTTTTTTTCATTCACAGAAAGAATGATTCAAAAGTATCTGCCAGGCAGCTCCCCAATTTTCACATGCTCGTCAGCACCTGGCAGCCATAGCTCCAATAATTCAGCTGCTTTTAAAGCTGCTCCATTTATTTCTGATTTTATAACACAGTTTCCAAACCAACTGCTGTACAGGCAAATACAGCTCACTTTCCTGGCAGGACTTTGTTCCCAGGCTCACAAGTCTAAGTAACTTTGAAAAGCACTGTCACAAATCCTTATCAAAAAGAGGCCAAGGGCAACGACCTCAATGTAGCTTTGGCAGGGGTGCTGCTGAAGTGCAGCCCTGTTCTCCTAACCAGCCTCAGTTCTTGAGAAACATGCATGACTTCTTAATCAAGCTGAGCAAAGTGAAAAATCTCACAAAGCACCTCCAAAACTGATTTACCAGAAGAAGACAGGGATGAATTCAAGGACAGAGAAGCACCCACAGGACAGGCATACACTTCTATTTAGTCCCTTCTGTTTACCAGACAGACACAACACAACTGCAGCACAGCAACAGAAAGCTGTGTGATGGTTTTTAGAAGAACAATACATACTATTAAAAAAAAAAAAAAAAAACTTCCAGAAATAAATCTTAATTTCCAAACAGGATGTAACTATTAATACAGTATATATTGGAAACACAGAAAAGCTTCTAATAAAGCAGTAATGGGCTATACTTGTGTTTACTGGAAATCCATTGTTCCTGTCCAGACTGTAAGCCTCAGAAATACATGCCTAGTTGTCACTAAAACTTATGTCATGTCTTACAGAAAGGTATTGATTACTTAATGCTTTTCACTGTAAGCAGCACCAGATTTGGTTTTTGAACCCACATACTGCATTACTGAAAGTAATTCTCATGGTATCCAGACCTCCTTAACCTTAAATGAAGGGTTTCGTGGACAAAATATAAGAGCTTTCTTGCACCAGGCAACATAAATAACAATCAAAATTAATATTTTTCCTACAATTTAAAAACTCAGAATAGTCAGACAGACCACATATTGAAACTGCAATGGACTAAACAACAGAATCCAAGAATATTGAGATACATCATCACAACTAAGATAGCTTAAATACTATGAAGCCAAGCAACCCAAGGACAAGCCAGTATAAAGCCTCCATTACATTCATAACTTCGGTAAGCAAATAGTTCTTAAGCGGGAACATCCTCATTTCACTATTGGATTAAAAGAACATTCCTGACTCTATTTAAAAAGAAGTAATGCCTAAAATTGTTGGCACAGAAGCAGCATTCTGAAACTAGGCCGTATGAATGTCACTTCATTGTTGTTACTGAAAGAAAAAAGATCAACTACAATAAAACCTTAGCCAGCACTGCAACATTATGCCAGCTAAGCAAGCCCTTAACCAGACCCATGGAGTTTTGCTGCCTTTCTGTTACACACTTAAACACTCTCTGCAGATGCTTATTTTTATGTATATGGAAATGCATGCAAGCATACCCACCTCTTTCTCTGACATCCTTTAGCATATAAAAATTCTAAGTTATCATATAACCATAAAAAGTAGCATTTACACCTAAAAATTTTATGAAAACACAGCGAAAACTTTTCTCAAGTAATTTCTTAGCATATGAATGTTTACTGGATTTCTAAACATATTCTCAACATAAACATTGTGTCATTCCTTGCTCTGCATATACTGCATAACTTGATTAGAAAGTATTTTAGGACCACACCGAATGGCTTGCCCACATCAGCTCAACTCACTAAGGTATGTGTGTGATCACAATCCTTGGAGCCAGTACAGGCTGCACGGAGGGCTCTGCTCCTGGCCAGTCTGCACAGCGCACCATCAGAATGCGACTCTCGCACGCTCACAGAGCAGACATGCAGCTATGCTGGAATCACAACCATTTTCACAAATGGACTGATGATCCCGGAAAAAGCGAAATAAACCCCAGCTATCTAATCAGCGCACACAGAAAATTGGTTTGCTGGTAGACGATCCAAGTGCCACTTCCTGATGAAGGAGTCAGGAAGATCTTACTCCATTGTGCTTACATAACAGAGGACATAAAGGAGAAAACATATCATCATATATAACCTCTTCTCAGACACTCTTTTTATTAGTATTACTCTCTATCTTGTCACAGCTGACAATTATCTAGTCTAGATACTGTAATTTATCCCCTTATCTATACAATTATTTATCTAGTTGCAGATTGACTTTATTGTAACTGATTGTATCCTGTGATTTACTTTAGTTTGGAAACAATATACATGTATCAACATTAAGAATTTTTAATCATTTTTATAAGGCAGCTTCAACTTCTACTATAAAATACTAGAAAAATCCTTCTGAGTATTTCAGCAAGAATGTTAGTAACTACCAAGTACAATTACAAAATATAATTTGGAACAGATACTGCAAGACAGAAAATAAATAAAGTAGAAAGCAAAATCTGTAAGTATACCTGTTCTGAAATGTTCATTGCTTTAACTCATAAAACAATAATCTAGAAGTTATCAGTCCAAAACATGAATTACAGCAGTGAATGCAAAAAGCAAATCAGGTCTGAATGAGCTATTAGGACAAACTAAGTATCTGCATACTCTCCTAGCACTGATTAACACACTGTATAATAAACAACTTGCTACTAATTCCTTTAAACAAGACAGACAGATGAATATATACCACTACATTAGGCTAAAAATCCTAATGGCGGTATTTTGATTAAGTGCATGGCGAGTGCAAACTGTGCATCCCAGTGTATCTCAAGCAGCAATTAATGAAAGATAAAGCTGAGATTCCAGATACCTCCAGATTTTAACTTTGTTTTTACAAATATAAGAAACTTAGGACACATGAAATACTCAGCTGACGTTGAATTACGTCATCTTTATCACCTCCTGGCGTCCTGTCATGAAGTTGCTGTGCTTACGTTAGCAAAGCCTTCTACAGAGTGCAAGGCAGCTCCCAGCCTGAGACCCTGCATTGAAGCCTGTGTAAAGGGGTGATGTGAGGACAGACAGGTCATCTGAACCAAGAGCAGCATCCTTGCTTCGCTGGTTCAATTCAGACAAGGAATCCTCCTAGAAACTCTCGTTTCAAGCCACTTAGAAGACCAAAGTAGGCAGTTTTTGCAAGCATAATAATAGGTTTGAGGCACAAAAATAATGCCCCCTGTAAAATACACTGTCCAAGGGTGATTGATTTGCTTCAAAGAAGCATTTGGAGCTTGACAGAACTAAGACATAGTGTCAGCATCTGGTAACTCCGCAGAGACAAGCATCTACTTGTCATCTCTCTTGGACAGCAAAGGGTGCAAAGAACTTTACCAGACTGAAACAACTGCAGCCTAGGAAAATGAAATAATAAACAAATATACACATACAAAATCTTACATGAGAACTAAGAAGCAGACAGCTCTCACACTGGCTATGCCAAGTTGCACCAGCATATAGGACCGCTAAAATCCCGGTTTTTAACGGGCACTTTCACACGGCAGAATGAAAAAAAAAAAAAAAAAATCCAGAAAAAAGGGTAAGATATGTGCTACGCTGCTGCGGTTCCCGGAGCAGCGACATACTTACTGCTGCTGCCGCTCCAGGATTTCAGCAGAGACTTGATGCTGATCTCGAAGAAGAGGGAGTCCTGCAGGCTGAGCATGGTGCGGGCAGGGCGGAGCGGGGCGCCGGCCGCGCCGCCGCCTCCGCCAGCACCCGCGGGAGGGCCGTGCCGGTGCCGCCGTGACGCAGGGCCCGGCGGGCGGCGGGCGGGGGCGGCTCCTGCCGGGACCGACCCCCCTCGCCCGCCGGGCCCCGCCCCGGGGCCGCCCCGCCGCAGGGCCCCCCCGGCGCGCCGCGGGGGCTGCGCGCGTTCCCGCCTCCGGGCCGCAGCCACGCTGCTCCCGAGGGATGCTCCCCGCCGGCACGGGCACCGCCGCCGAGCTACCCTGGCAGCCGAAACGAGCGACTCCTCGCAACTACAACCAAAAGGGGCTAGAAAAGGTTCTTTGTGCTTCACCGAGTTTTAAATAAACTTCCAACCGATCTGTTAAAACCGTGATGAATTAAATAAACTGCCCAGCGTTGCTCTGCACAGCGCCAAAAGCCAAACAAGCCTTCTACGCTAAAAGATCAGCAAAATCAAAGCGAGGGGAGGCGGCCGGAAAATCACAAATGTGAAAAACAGAATCACAGTGGAGGGCAGGAAGGCTGTAAGTATTCCCAGGGTGGATGCCTGCAAGAGAACTGCAGCTGGTTTAGGTCCGACAGCTACAGCCAGTAGCACTTCTGGATGTCCCATCCCCAGAACTGTTCAAGGCCAGGCTGGATGAAGCTCTGAGCAACGTGGTCTAGTGAAGGTGTCCCTCCTATTGCAGGAGGCTGGAACTCGACTAGCTCCCCTTCCAAGCCCTTTTATGATGCTACTGGCTCTTTGGAGTTTGGTAAGGGGTGTTTTTTTCCTTAATGTCTTTCAAAGGACTTTAGGTCTTTGGAATTTGGTTGGTTTGGGGTTTTATTCCTAGTGTCCTCTAAAGGACTTAACACAATTTTGGTATTTGTGCTAGTTTACTCTGTATCAAATATCATCTCAAATGCCACAATGGAAACTCTCTTAGAAGTTACAATGCTGGATTATTAGGGATGCAATCCAACACTGCCTTAGGTAGGACTCAGGCTTTAATGCCATTCTTTTGGGATAAAGCAAGATCTACCAACAGCCTTTGCCCACTTCAGCACAGGGTAAAGCAGTTTGCAATAAAGCTCCTTCACCTTGTCCACACTACTAGGTACCAGGTCGCTCTCTGTCAGCTTGAGGTGTCATCTTTACACAGATCAAAAACACACCTGAAAGTGTCTCAAAATTTTATTGGACAATTCAAACATTTCAAAGATTTCTACATACTGACAGGAAGAAATAACAAGGAAAAAATAACGCTTGTTTCCTTAACTGCCAGCAAATTACACATGTAATGCTACCCTTGAGTCAAGTAACAGAAACTGAGAGAACTGGATGCTGAGATTATTGTAGCAGTGGCTGCCAACAGCAGTTTAATTGGGTCTACTTAAAATATAACTTGACCCACACCATACAGGTGAACCAAAAAATAAATCATGTGGATCCAAGGGAGACTGATAAACTAAACCTGCTTTAAGGTGATTTTTTAAAAACCCACTATTTCAAAACTGCCACCTACACTGTAGTAGGAGTAAGCAAGCCATGAGGAGGAAATAATACCCATGTCCTCAGATAAATAAGAACTTGTAGGAAAGAATAAGAACAGTGTACATCAAATACTTTTCAAGTTTGGCGTTTATTTGGTTTTAGTTTTGTTTCTTTGGGGCTTTTTTCATCTATATCCCCCACCGCAAAAAGAGAAAATAATTATCACTAACATATCACTAGAGAGGTAACATAAACCAGTTGATGCAGCTCAGTGGTTCTAAGTGACAGGTCTAACACAGCAGCAAAAGGACACTGGAGAAAGAGTGGGACAATCCTGTCACTGCATTAGGCTGGTTCAAGCACTAGCTACTGCCATTCAGGAGATGAACAGTTTTACTAAGAGAGAGTCTGGTAATATCATTCAGTTTTCATAGATTAAAAATAATTCAAATTTCTCCATGCAAAAAAATTTTCTAAAATAAGATACTAAAGTGCTACCTATATCAAAATAGTACTTTTTTTCTTCCCAAAGAGGATACAGAACATACATCCACAGAGTAGCTCTTTGGGACTCTGCATCAAACTTTCTTTCATAAGCCTGTTTCATGTAGTACTGCCTATGTAGTAGGTAGTATTACCCCATTTTCCTTTTCATCACTCCTTTTATGAATACATTCAAAGTTGTACTTCAAGCATTTTTTACCCCTTACTAAAATAAGATATAACAGAGGTTGTATTTTGTTATGAGTAAGATATAAAGGTCAGATTTTGGAGCCGGCTGATGAATTTCACCACTAATTTGAAAGACTGTATTAATTATGGTTGGCCTCTGACTGCCTTTAACACTGGGCTACAGAGACCTCTTCAAAGCAATCGTTGTTAACAGTGTGCATTCCAACATCATGAGCCAACTCTCTCAGCACCTCAAAAATAATGACTTTTTAAAATACACTTTGGGTTCTTTGTAGCTGACCTTTTTCCCCCCCTCAACTTTTATTCTTTAAGTTATTAGTGCCAGAAATTTATTAAAAAACAATCATCCCAAAAACCCTGGGAGATACACTAAAACAACCCTACAGGAAGACTAATCTCTATGATCCACCTTCTGGAGTCCTGTTAAGAAGACTTTCAACAAACAGAAGTTGTCAGTATTTCTGTAAAGTAGCATTTCAAAATTAAATAATTATTATTAGGAAATCTTTTTCAAAATTTGCATTTATTTATGACATTGAGGTGTTTTGCAAACAAGTTACATGGCCTTCCACCATGGCATCTGAGATTTTGTAGCGCTGTCATTTATTCATAGTATCAACTAGTGATCACCATCAACTGGGTTTCCTCAAGGATACTAGCAATTAATTTTAAATGCTTAAGAGAAAGTCTTAATGTACAACTGTGCACAAGCCTTCTAACATTTCTTCTTCCTCACAACCCAATTTAATTGCTTTTATAACCAAAGGCGCATAGATAACAATAACTGCCATATCAGACTTTTTGGGTTTTGGTTTTCCTTTGCAATGATTTAATGAAACAACCTACCAAACACTAGAATAAACAGAAGATTTTGGTATAGACCACAAAGTTTTAAATGTAACCTTTTATTATTAATCAAAACAAGAACAGTAGAAGCAGGAAATAAAAGCTACAGATTACAAGCCTCTGAACCTTGGACAAGCACAGACAAGGCTAATTCATTGACAAGAGCCAAACAAAACTCATTATGCAGAGTTACAAGATATCACCATCAGGCATTTCTAGAACTGTGTTAGAAAAATGTCATTTACAGCATGGATTTTTTTTTCTAGTTCCTCATTCTCAGAGAGGAAAATGAAACAGTCTTCTGGAAAAGTACACTGTGTCTAAAATTGAGAGCAACAAGTACGACTAAAAATACCTATCACTTTGAGTACTTAGATGTCTTCCATAAGATTAATATTTTACTATTTTGGATAAAATGGAAAATAAAGCACTTGCATTTATATATATATATATGCATAATATAAGCAAATAGCTTTGATCTGGAGCTGGTTCATGTAACAAAAAATCCAAAAAGAAAATATGAAATTGAGGATTTGTGCATACTTTTATTAATAGGCTGAACATTACACATTTCCAATAAATACACCATTTATATACTGATACGAATATTTGCATGCCTTTTGATTCTGGACCAGTTACCAATTTCACTTCTAAAGGGAGCAGACTGTTATAAAGTCTCTCTCTGATACTTTCTCAGGAGTCAAGGTAAGGTATGCATGAATAAGCACACTGGTATCAGTAAGCTCTTAAAAGAACATGACAAGAATTGGACTGTAGGTGCAGTAAAGCAGAAGTGCTCAATCTGCAGACGCAAGCTGTTTGTACTTTACTAAAATGATTAATCCAAGTGCCCAGTCCACACCATGCTTTTTGCTCAGATATAAAAAACTCTTAGTAAAGAGGATGGCTAGAAGCAAATTGCTCAAGCTGCTTCAGTGACCTAAGTCAGCAGACTCCAGGCTGCAAATACACCGATACATTACAAGATTCATGCGCTGCACGCCCAGCTGCTCCAGGAAGTATTAAACTGTCCATTTGTGGTACCATTCATCCATAGCATGCTTGACCTGTACAAGCAAAGTCCATTCAGCACTTCAACACATTCTATTTGAAATGGAATATTCAGTACATGTACAGTAAGCTCAGTCACACAACAGGAAAGATTTACCCTGCGCGTTTTAATAGCTAGAGGACCCAAGCAATGTAAGAGAACAGAAACTATTGCACTGTAGATAGTACAGATAACAGAACTTTGCTTTATTGGTAGAATTAGGTGTTTAATAAAAATATTTCTAAAAGGATCATTATCCATAGCAGGATCAATACATTTACCACAAATGTGTATGCAAAGGCTATTTGCACAGCTTTGCATTAATTCAAGTAAAATCATGCCATTTTCTTGGAGCTGCCCAGAGACATTGCTGGCAACTATTTTGAACAATGTACATAAAGTAAGTGCCATATGCATAATAACTGTGGCTTCAGGAACTGCCACAGCTCTAGCCTGTGGCAAACTCTGATACGCAAGACCAAAGAAAAAAATTCACACAACGTTGTTTTAGCTTCACCTCTACAGGCTGAAAAGGGTGTTTCATGACTGGATAGACTGCTGTATATGTTATCTTAAAACAGCAATATTTAACTTCAAAAAGATTTCTTTGTCATTTAAAAGCAAAAACATTTTATAAGTCATTAATTTGCATTTCACAGGGAACATTACAGATTTTTAGCTTCATTTCCTTCTTTTTTACCCCTTCATTTGAAGTGTTATTCCCAAGTTCTACAATAGTTTCATTCCTCTAGGAGCATATTCATAAGACTATCTCCCTCCCTCAAACCCCCAGTGAAGCTCTTGCTCTTTTCTACTGGGATGGCCGAGACAACAGAATGATTTTTCTACTAATCCCGGTACAAAATAATTTCGATTATTTTGAACAAATCATTCTGGGAGTAAATCTCAATTTAAAAATCACAGCTAAAGACATTCTTTTAAGTAAAAAAAAACCATGCAGCCACTCTTGCTTCCAGAAGTTTCTTTACAGTTTTCAGACCTGCTACATTCATTTTCAGGATGATACAGACTGACAGAAAATGCATTCATGCAAAGAACTACAAATAATACTTCCCATTTAAAGTAAATTAAATGAATTTTCCAGCTAGTTCTGGAAGGACACTGAAGATGCACAACTTTCTTGCAGAACACACTCTTTGAGTAAGATCAAAGAGGATACAGTTAATATTTAACTTTTCATTAAGTTAACAATATCTAGACTGAATAGTAAGTCTGCTGTAAAAGAAAAAAAAAAAAAAGAAAAAAGATAAAGAATCCTCCACAACCTTCAAGAAAGAGTAATTAAATCCAGGGGGGAAAAAAAAACCAAACCATTTTCAAGGTAGTTTAACAAGAGCCTTACAAATTTCATAAGAATTTATACTAAACAGATATGTGGCCCTTCCTGAAAATTTAGCTTTCCATATCAGCTAACATCATAAGACTACAAGGAAACAACTCAGTAATAAAAAGGTAAAACATTTCAAAAACCGCAATAGGCAGTTCTGAGATGATATTTAACCAATCTCCACCCCAAGAGGAAATGAGACAGGTAAAGTGATACACAAGCCTAAAGCTACTGCCACATCTTGTAAGTCTGACAAATGCCAATTTCTCAATTGTCACAGGCAGCCCTGTAATTAAAATTCTAGAAAACACAGTGATTTACTCCCTCTCAGATGCTCAATTTCTGTCTTCAGTGACTGCAAATAAAACTTAAAGGTATAAAGCCCAGTTAGGTTGGTTCTTTGTCAGACAGCCTGAAATAACTGCCTTGAGATCTGATCTGCCAAATTCTGCACCGTGTCAGCTTCCTCACTGTGCTTCAGCACTAACATACCAACACACTGCATTTGGGGAACCAGGCCTCGATTTTCACCAACCTTTTAAATGGAACCTGGAAACAGTTACGAAGCTACACAGAAAATCCCTGCTTAGTTGCTGGGCGTTTAAATGGATAGAGCAAGGAAAGGCTTAACTCTGTTACCCTACAAGGCCTCAAGACAACTGCCTACAAATCAGTTATGTTTCTATTTTTGTTGTTCCTCCCAAACTGCTGGATGTCTGTGCCACTTTTACGGGAAACATCATATTTGCATTATGCAACAATCCGTTACTCTATCCCTATGGAGAGCATGGGGGGGTGGACAAACCCACTGAGAGTTTATGATTCACCTGGGAAAACTTTAAAGAAGAAAAAGTTAAAGGAAAAAGTTACCTATAGCGGTAAACTCAGCACAGAAGCCACAATCTGTTAAGCCTTGTGAGCACAACAGTGCTTGGGCAGAAAATATTCTCAGATGCAGACTCCCACTAAACTCACACAGCAGCTGAAGATCCTTGTATACATCCTCACCCTGCGCCCAGAGATGACTTCCTGCCTTCCTCCCTCTGCCAAAAGCAAAGCTAAATGTTTGCTCCTGAGCCTCTGCCACTGCAGTCCATTCCTGTTTATACATTAAAGCACTGCAGAGCCCTGCATAGTGCAGACATATGTCTGGTTCAGTCACCTCTGCCACAGGACACTAATACTAGGCAGAGGGATGGGGGACAGCACAGTTACAAGAGGAACTACTACAGGTGTCTCTGCAAAACCTCCTCACAATCATAAGCCTACCGACTTATTCCACCATGGCTTAAATCGCTGTGGAGGTGGCAGCTCTGTACACATAGTGGAAGGACTTGAAGAGTCAGGAAAAGGAAAACAAGAAGGGGCAAGGCATGGACAGCCAATTTTCTCTTGAGGTTTCAAATCCTCAAATTGCCTTTCCTGATGTTTCAGTTACACAGGGCAGGAGCTCATGGAGCTCTGCCACCCAATATCAGAAATACATAAGAATAATTACATTAACATGGAATTCTTCACAGTGGAACTAAACAGGCATATTTCTTCACTCCAAAACCAGCAAATATTTACAGTGCATTTTTTAGTGCTTTAGGTACTAGGATTTAAACAATTAAGTGCTTTTAATACTGAATTTTGCAGCTTTCCCATCTCTGTGAAAGGAAAGATATTCTTGTAGGAACCTGAAACGTAAGTACAAAATAGAGATGCTTTTAAAAAGGTAATTAAAAGGTAAAATACACATTGCTTTGCAAATCAGAAATAACAGAATTCCTATGTGCATAATTTCTGAACCTTTATCTTGAGCAAGTGTGCTGTTACACTAAAGAAAAACAAGAAAAGAAATACAAAAATCAGAAAGGGAGAGAACCAGAAGTAGTAACAAACCCAAGGGCAGCTAAATGCAACAGTTAGATACCAAACACCTAACATACACTAAAACTTTACAAGGCCATGTTTGTCTGGAAGTTGAGCAAATAGTCCACAACACCAAGCTCCTTACAGTGCCTTAGCTGGTGGACTACAAAATAGCCTCTGCCAGCAGATGCACGTGGGGCAGCAGCTGCAAAGCCCAGCGCTCCACCTGAACCACGGCAGGCAGCTCTGCATCCACAGCCCTGCATCGGGCACAACACATCCAATGAAAGGGACAGCGTCACTCCACTGCAAGCCCTAGCAGTTAATGAAAAATGAAGAACTGAAATGAGGTGGCAAAAACATGTTCACATAAAATGGACAATATGCTTTGGCTTTTTCCATTCATTCAATTGGCTCTCCCTATTTGTCAGTCATATTATCTATTGATAGAGCATTTGCATACTGTTAATTTCTGCCAGTAAGTGATATGAACATGCTAATGAGCCAAATATACAATGTACCTATAAACATCTATGGTATAACTTCATCAATATCTGAGCGAATTAAACTACTGTTCTATACAGCTCCTTCCATGAAACAGGAATTTATGGAAACCCCAATCAACAAAGAAAAAACACTTTTAAACTAACTCTAATAAACCAAAACAACATACTAGATAAATGCAATATTTTTATACAAGTTTTGAGTTTCTTTTATATGTATTACTTACTGGTTTTCCTGTTTTAAGTTACAAAATACTTTGAAATTAAAAACATCCTTCCTTCAGCAAGTCATCCTCTCAAAGAAGTAACTGAGACAAAGCTCACAGCAGTGCATTTTTAAAAGATGCCAAGTGACACCAGACAGTTTTGAGTCAGTCTCTAATACAACACCATGCAACAGCATCCTGATGTTAGAGTATCTGAAGCTTATACTGCCATACTGATCTTAGCAATGAGCATTGAAAGTCTCCCAAGCAATCAGGGTCCACCACAGATGTCTGTCACTACTGACCTCATTGGTACTAACCAGCTGAAGAACTATTATTATTTATGTACTATATCCATATAAGGCATATTGCACAGCTTTTGAAGTGAAGATACACCAAGTCCTGAACATCCAGAGCACATCATGAAAAACTGCTTCAGACTGAAACTTAATCTCTTCAGAGGGTACCACTGCTAAAGTGACATGGTTTTCTGAAAGTTTTACCCATTTCTTCATAACAGTAGTACATTTGGATTCCTCATTACAAAATTATTCTCCTATAAAAGAATATAAACATCAAAAATTTACAATCATGAGTTAAGAACCCTCCTGTCTGGGAAGGTGGGTCTTTGTTTGAAAGGACTTTTCAGAACTTGATTGAAGAAAAAGAAGATGCATGTCAAAACAACCAATGTCACTACCACTACTTCCCGAATCACAGGTATTCAGTAGCATTTACTAACTGAGAGAACATATTCTCACTGTACGAGCAACTAAAAGCTATCCAGTGCTAAGTTAGAGACACAAAGAATGGCATATACTGAAAGTGGAAAGGCCTTCCAAAGTGGCCCTTGATTAAGAGGAAGTAGTTGAAATTCTTTTTCCCTCAGCTTGGAACTACGTAACATAGGAACACATATAAAGTCAGAACTCACAGGGTAAGAATCATTCTGTTATTGAAGAGCTTAGAACAAAAGTAACTAGAAACATAGAAGTTTACAAACCAAGACATAAAACAAACGCAGCCAACAGAAACTACCAACAGTCACCAAAAATACCAATTACTGGAAAACGTTGCATCTGACTCTTCCATTTACAATTCACATTGTCATTAGAAACAGAAAAAACGTCCCTAAAGGAGATTAAGACTAGTCAGATCACCCACAAATTAAAACTTCTGCATCCGAAACACAGACTTCTTTTTCAAGTGAAAACTGAAAAACTGTTTAACAAAATGTTCCAACTCTAATCTTTCTGTAACTTAAATCTAAACTGCTGGTATCATGAGTATGGCATCTTCATATGCAATTGCTAAATTAATCCTGCTAGTAAATACTGTATTGACCTTACAAATACATTCTTAAAAATTAGGAAGATATTAGCAGGGATTTTTTTAGCCCATAGATCAATTTTAATGTGTTAAAGGAAAACAGTTTCTTACTTCAAGGAAAACAGCTCCTTAAAAATAAGCTGATACTTTCACTTTACATGCTGTACAGCCTTTTTTATACTCTGCCTTGGGATCACTAACAACCATTATTGATAGCAGATGAACTTTTAAAATCTGTTCTACATGCAAGATATTTACAGTATAAATCAAAAAGGAACAACATGCTAAACTCTTCTCTCCCTCTCAAATTGTCATTTTCAAGGCCTGTGGACACCTAAGACAGAAAGAATTAAAACAATGTTTTTATGTCCTTGTATTACCATATCATAGAAAGAAGTTTTACAGTAGGAGATACTGGTTTTGCAACAAGTTACTCCACATCTTGTTGACTGCAGCATTTCACAGCCCTCCTTAATCAGCTTTTGTAGAATATTCTGAAAACTTGCTTGGTTTTCTGTCTATGTTAAATTTTCTCACATCCCCCACATGTATCATGTCTCTCCCCCTCTCTTTCAAGTTAAAAGCTTTATCTTGTCCTTCTCACAACTACCTTAAAAGTAATTGCAGATTGGAAAGGTAAAGAGATACTTACTTCATTTACAATCCTTCCACTAAATTTTATATGCATTATTTCAAAGAGTCAGCCTAAAGATAACATTTCATTTCATATCTGCAGCTAAACATTGTCCAGTTGCACCTTTTATTTTTTTCCCTTAAAAAACTGGAGATTTCATTACTTCTTACTTTTCAACTTACAATCTGCTGGACAGAAAGTCAAAAAGAACAGAAAAACAAACTCCAAACAGCAGGTTTGCTGACATTCACTTCCTAAATTTGCTGTTGGTTCTTTCTCAGTGTGTTCCAGTTTGCTGCCTATCCACTGGTATTGGAAGGGAAGGGGGGTTTCCTCTTGGTTCAGCAAGTTGAATAGTCTCACCAAAGATAGACATGCAACAGGAATACTAAAAATTAATATATAAGACAACTACAGAGGTGGAAGGGTACAATCTGTTCACAGCACTGAGCCATTACATTGATTCAGCTGTCATATGAAAGCTTAGACTAACAATCTTATGTCTGAGAAAACCTTTTAAGTGCTTAAAGTCCAGAACAGACATAAGAAGAGACCCTGCAAATGTGATACAATCTAGTAAGTGACCAACAGCAATAAAACACTAGTAAGCTTTCATTGTCACGTGTCAGAGGGAAACAAGCGAATTACCTCCTCATTATATATATATACTCCACAGATTTATATAAATATACTCCACATGAGTAGCTGTTACGTATGAAGAAATACTTCTTCTAGATCCACCTCTGATTTGTACTGATACTCACCTTGAATGAAGCACTAAATTACAATTCCTACACCACTTGACAAAAGTATATTCATCGTAAATTTCTGCACACTTATTCTTTAGATGAAACCATGAGACAACTACAGAAAAAGCATATTAGGCATACAGTCAAGTAAACAATTTTAAAAAATCAGATCTTCAAAAAGATAAAGTAAAAAAAAAATTGTATTTCAGAAGTCTCTTAGACAATTAAACACAACTATAGATGATTTTCTGTATTAACAGTAAAATAAACAAGTCAGAGGTGTACTGTCTTTGCACTTGGGCTTACTTTTAAAAATATTTGCTGGACCTTATTTCAGTTATTGACTCCATCTTAAGCTAATGCCTTACTTAAGAAACATTTACCCAATGGTCATTTTATCTGCTTACAAGCAGCAATAATAAAACGTATCATCCCTGCACTTAAAATAAAAATCTGGAGAGATGCTTGTCTTTCCATTTATCTAAAATATTAAAGAGTTCATTTTCCACAAATCAATTAAAACAGAGGGTATCCAGAAGGTGACTGCTACTTTTGGTGATGGTAAGACATCTAATGCTGTCGCCACTACTGACCCAAAAGACTCTTTCAGCAAGTTGATTCCCCTTGCCGATTCATTTCAAAAACTGCCCCAAAAATTTTAGAACATTTTCTGTTGGCTTTGTGAAATGAATCAGCTCAGGGAAAAGCTGCAACAGGAGATGGGGAAGACTGCACAGCTGTGAGTGAGATTGCCCTTTTCATTGACAGCAAACTGTTAGATCAGCCTGATCCGCTTGTAAAACTGCACTCAAAAATTGAACCAAAATCCCCTTTCCCTACCTTCTGTTGCAAAGAGCTTCAAGAGCAGGTTCCGAAGGCCCTTAGGAAAGGTTCACTTCTTATTTCTTACAGAAAATCTACACAGAACAATTTCCTGGGGCAAAAACAATGCTATTCAGCAAAACTGCTATCCACAGTGATAAGAAAACAAGAAGTGAGGGTTAGAGATTTTTATGTAAATAGTATTCTGGATCCTAAACAGTATTATGGAGCAGTCTTCAAATGCAAGTGAGCAGAGATTGTGGGGGGAAGCCATGGTACTTAGTTTTCCAACAACCCCTCCAGTCTTTTCTAATCAAAACTCTGTACTTGGGTACAGAAACTGACTTTTATTTCACATATAAATGTTGAGTCCCAGGTCATCCTTTGCTGTACAGGGCTGATCAGAGATGTAACTCAGAGCTGAATATGCCCTGCAGAGCTGCTGGTATTACAGGGACAGAGTACTCACAGGCACTTTCTGTGTATCCAACACCTGCTGCTAACCCCCTGAGGCAGCTACAGCTCTATTACTCATTTCTTTACCACCAAAGAAAACATTCCTGTTGGCATATTTTTGCTCTCCTAGCAGAAGCACTCGAAGGGAAGCAGGTTTTCCATACACAGAAATAACGTGGGCACTGTGAGCAATGAGAATACTCACATCACTGATAAAATTAACATCTCTTCTACAGTTCTTGCAGATTTGCCTTACACAGCTGGCCATTAAGACAGTATTAGGTACCCTGCCTTGTAACACAACCAAAGCACAGAGCAGCAACAGGAGGGCACATTTCATACACCACAGGTACAGCTGCCATTTGCCAGGTCACACAGGGCAGTCATGCCGTTCCCCTTCTCTAATGCCACAATCTGAATCTTCCATGCTCCACTTTGCATGTTTCGTTTGGATTGTAGATTTTTGGAGACGGAAATTTTTAAAACTGAGAATATGCGAATTTACTACAGTAAATTTTAAAAATTTTAAAAAACTGCCTGTTCTTTTACTAACGTCTATTAAGCATTGCAATGCATACAGTCATATGCAAATACTTCGGCAAATCAGTTGTGTTTCTTTTCTACAATTCTACTAATCTTACACATCTAAAAAGACAGTTATGAAAAGATTTCTAAAATACACTTGAAACCACCCTGATGGAAACTACATATTTTAAAAGATGTATCAGAGCATATATTTGCAAGGTCCTATTTTCAGCTCTAAAACAAAGTATATACTGAGTTAGCATTTTGAAAGGCGACATGATAAATATTTTAATAACAAACAACAACAAAGAAAAACCTCATCACTTGAATTTGTCACAAAATTTTTAGGTCAGCTAGATGTAAACCTAACTAGGTAGTATTATAAAAATAATACGTTTATGATTTCAATGCCAGGAATAGGGATTTTTTGGTTGGTCTGGCTGTTTGAGACCTTCTGAAATATTTTTATACTTTAAAATATTGTCAGACTCAGTAAATGTAAATTCATGTAAATTCTCACTTAAAAAGTTCTTAAACAGCAGCAATAAGGAACAGAAAGTGAAACAGGAAAAAAACTAAAGCCCATTCACTCTCAAATTCAAACATATTCATAGGACAAACCACCTTAGCTTTAAAAACAATCTATTGAGTTCCTCAACAGCTTCATTATATTAAATTCTGCGTTGCGTTAAGAGCACATCTGCCAACATTAAGCAAGTAAATCTTTACAATGTTTTTTCAAATTATCATTACCTGTTTGGTCAGCACCTGCCTTCTGCAGCATACCCAACTGGTAAACACAGCGGTTCTTTTGCTCTATTCCAGCAGAGCAGTTCATTCCATTACCAAGATACAAAAATAGAAATAAGCAGATAATTTAAAGAGGATTCAGCTACTATCTGCTATTGTAAAAGCATGATCCCAGAACAGACTATAAGTCTTCATTTCGTAAACGATGACATCACACTATTAAGTGATATTAGTCAGGCACTGCTGGTTTCCACAAAATCACTCTTAATAGTCACCGTTTGGCACATATTTAATGACCAAGAGAGGAAAATTCATCTTCAACAGTAAGACTAGTGTATTCTATGTTTATTATCTTCATTTGCTCAAACTATCAACAGAACACTGAACAAAGATGAAGGTATCTGTTTTGTCTACAAACTTCAATCAGCCTGTAGCATTTTCTTTTAGCCTGACAGAAAGACAATTCTATTTCTTCCGGAATTACGTTTAGAACAAAATATTATTTAAATTGAGAGCTATAAAGAAATAAGAAAAGGGCATAAAAGCAGAATTGATGACATACACCTATGGAGATATTAAGTTCAAAGTGATATCCAACTATAAACTCCAGGGCTGTACAGCACCCAAAGTTAAATGAGGTTAAAAAGCCTTCACCATCAGACACCATGGGCTTCTGATGAGTTTTCAAGCATATAGGCAATAACAGCATTATCAGACTTTATTCTACAGGCAGCCTTCAATAGCCCATAGCATTACAACATTAACTTGCTGTAATTTGCTGTTCACAGGAAGAACTTGTTTAACAAAACAGAACTGTCCCTGCCTTCCTCACCTGCCCATCTTACTCAACCTGATGCACTGAAAAAAGTGGTTTACATTACAATCAGAAAGGCTAAGAGAAGTCTTTCCAAGGAAACCCTTTTCTCCCACTACCACCACGAGCTTAATTCCATAACAAAGGCTGTCAGTTCACCACCCAGTAAGATGGGTGACTGCCACCATCTCCCACTGCTGCACATACACAGGAAAAAAATTGCAGATAAGGAAAAAAATTTAAAAGCCACACTAATTCTTGAAAATAGCCAACCACACAGCAAAGAGCAAAAACTGCATCTGACAGCCAGTAGAATCTAACACCAAAAAGGCTCAAGACTGCACTATTTTAGCTGAAGGCAAACAGAAATAAAAAAGTAAAACTTAGTTTTCCATTACCACCCAGCAGTACTATCTGAAAGAGGAACATGAATTAATTCTACTTTTTATTAGCATAATACACCATAATATTTAGCCACTAACACATAGTAAAACATTTAAAAAAGAAATCATATAAACAAGCTTACTTATGTTCTTAACATTAAAAATTCTCTATACAATATCCATACTCTTGACTTATTTACATATTATGTTTACTAAAAATGTGCACTCTTCAAAACGCTAAAAAGCGCTAAAACGCTAAAAACAGGAAACATACACTGTTTTGAGATGAAAAAGCTCTTAAAAGGAAAACCTTTGAAAATTTAGAGGCTCAGAGAGAAAAGATGTCACAAAACTCACACCTTTCACTGCACTCACAGATCTCTGTGCAGCACACTTCTGTCTAGACAACTTAGTGCCTAATCTTAGGTACATTACAGTTTAAAAACTTAAATGGATTCTTATCCCAGAAAGAGTAAGAAAAAAAAAAGTCACATAGGCATGCAAAAAACAAGGAGAATATTAGAAATCCTGAAAAATTGCTTCCACATAGACCACTGACAAATTATAATGTTGTCAATGATACAATAGTTCTAAAGCTAAAGACACAATTATCATATGAACTCTGTTAAAAAGGCCTTTTATAATCAAATTTGTCAATTTAGCAAAACAGTGACACTCTGAAGAAAAAGCTTTGCAAACAATTTTCACCAGGTTGATGACATGGATACATACTGTATTCAGGATGTAAAACATGTGTCTCCTCATCTTCATCTATTGTCTGTCCTAATGAAAACAGTCTGACCCGTCTCATCTTCAGTAGCCTTGGAGAGCTTTCACGGGCAGTACTCCCAACATCCAGAACAACATCTCCAGAAGCAACAGTAGGAACAATTTTTTTCAGGAATTCCATTTTTACATGGCCTCTGTGTTCTCAGCAGTTACAAAATTCAGCAGTTTAGCTCCACTTTACAGAGCGTGGCTCCCACATCAACTTCCTTGAGCACAGAGGTGGACTTCTCTTGGTGATGTCACGTTAAACCTGGGTGGTGCCAACAGCAGCGTCAGCTGCCAGCCAGCTGCTCCAAGGCAGATTTTAAAGACATTTAACTGTGTGGACTGATAAGAAAACCAAACAGCACCAAGCCTATATATTAACCAATGCATGCTAAACTCTGCACATTTAGTAGACACTATTTAGCACTGCAAAAATTTTAAGCACTAAGGAAGTTCACAAGACATTTGCAAACTCATGTCTGACAGAGTTTAATAGCTCTTAATTTTCACAAAGTGCACAGAGAGTGTTCATCTGTATTTGAAAGATAACACTTATCATTCAGAAAGTCTAGGCACTTTGTAAAGCTGGTGTATAACACCATTCACATTCTCACAGTTTTAGCCACTACCTAGAAAAATACTAACTTTTATTATATATTAAGTTCTGTTTTGCATGGATTCTGGTGCTATTTTTACCACTTAAAATATTTGCACCACCTTCCAGAAAACTACAAGTACAGAAATAACCTGTCTCTCGTCCAAACATCCACTTTATCCCTAGGGCTACTTCTCCATACATGCCTAGTTTAGCTGAGTTTTTTGTTTTTATTTTGGGAAGTTTAAATGTTGTTTTATATTTAGCTTAAAAAAGCCATTAAGAAAGATGCCTTGCATTTGGAGCAGAAAGTTCGAGGACAAAAGAAAGATAAATTAGCATAGAAGAGTGTCCCTTAAGGCTTTCTACAATTGGGAATACATACCACTGTTTGATTTAAAGTATTTTTTTATTTACTAGAGTTGGAGTGGAGATAGAGACAATACTAGGCAATATTCCCACCTCATTTACCACCAAAGACTGTGCACGCTGCTCAGAGGAAATACACTGAACACTCACTTGAACCATCTTAGTGGCAGCCTGCATGCTTCTGTCATTTTTATGAAGGCAACTCAGTATCCAAGACATTGCTGAATGCTCGCAATGCAATTAACCCAAGCTACACATGAAGCATAGCACACTTCTAGATATTCCTTAAAAGATGGTATTTATTTAATCTTAAATTCACTACTATTGTTTAGCTCTTAAAAAGAAAAAAAATTCTATGAAAGATATGAAGCATAACATGTTTTAGGTCTCAGAGTTTCAGCAGTTCAATGCTCACAAGGGGCTGCTCAGCGGGATTAAGTTGTCAGCCTTACTCAACTGCCACATCTGTGGTTCAGAATGTCCCAACTTGAAAAAGTTGGTACAAGTTCATTAAAGTCGCCACCTAAGACATTTTTCAAGTTCTGTATAGACTGAAAATGTCTCTTTTCTATTCAATCCTGCATTAAAATCCCCAGATATTCAAGTTAGTCCAAATTCCCCTTGTAAATTAATACAAACATCTACACAATTTTTGCCTTATAAATGAATACAAAATTCTGACCTTATCAAAAAACACACATTGCTAGAATACTACTTCCTCCAGGGAAATCAAGCAGAAAATTCTCCCTATAATGATTTCATTCACAGTACTTTTTCCACAAAACAAAAAAAAATTACAGAGAAGTGGGTTTATGCATTTTCAGGATAATAATAAAGATACGACAATTTGTGATTACAAAAGATCATGAGTCATTACAAGCTCAAACCATCATTTATTTGTAATAGCATTATTTTCTATAGAATTTTTTTTGCCCTTGAAATCTTGCCACAAACCTACTTTGCAGTTCCCAGCATTTGGGAACAAGGCAGAAATTCAGATGCTGCTGTGAGACTGAGAATGCTTCCAACCTAAAACTGCAGTTTTCAGATGGGGAAACCAGAGATTTCACTTTGTACCCAACTTAAATACCCTCTGAAAGACTCAAACTAGATATCAAAGTGCTCTTAACCACACTATGGAGGTTTTATTATGCATGTAGACACAGGGTGGAGTCAACATGTGCAGTGCAAGTACCTAGTGCATCACTTACTGTAAGTGCACAAGGTGTGACATTTCACACAACAAGCATAGGTGAGTTAGTCATGAAGTTAAAAAACAGTTAAGTGTTGAAACAATACTTTTTAAAAAGGAGAAAACGTAACAGCCTTTCAAGTAATAAGACATACAAACAAAACAGAAGAAAGTAATAAAAACCACCCTCCATACACATGATCATACTTCAAGATTAAACTCGATAAACTAATAAAACTTGTACAACACAGAGATATCAAAAAGCTTTTGACTGGTTTTACCTTCACAGCGGCTTTTGTTTCATTCTTAAGGACCTCAAGGACTTTTCTACAGAAGATACTTGGGGATACATATGTGTATATTCATATATGTATATGGATGGAGGTTAACTCCAGGACTTCCATACTTCATTACATTCTATGAAAACAGCATTTTATAAAAAAATCAAGGCAAGATACAAGGCTTATGTTTGTGCCTTGGTATGTCATTTCACATACACTCCTCCCTCACATTTGTTCTTACCATCTTCTTACACAGCACAATGTACAATTGCGGGGTTTATATAACCTGAGAAAGTTTTACAGATTATCTTTTAGTGTAAAACATGAGAAGTCTCACAATTGTTATATCTGAATTAATCTTTAAACAAAACCTAAACAGGCTATAAAAAGCCTTATTCGATAAATTTTAACACTTTCTTGTTCTGGAGCCTCTAAATAAAAAAAGTAATAGAAGACTTGGTCTTAGACAGTACTGTTATTTGCATTACAGTAAGCTCTTTGATATCTTTTCAAGCGTATTCCACTTCTGTTACACTCAAAGGAGGACTCTGATTTTGCACTGAATTGCCTGCTGAAGTCATTCAGGCTTCCCCTGCCACAGTTCTTGATGTTTCTATCACTAGCTGTGATACAGATAATGTCTGAGCTCTGCACCTCTCAGTAACAGGAATCCACGTTAGCAGGCTTTTGCATCAGAACGGATTACAAACAGATCACAAAACACGCAGAAGTGTAACACTGGGAGCCCCAGAGTGATCACAGTGCAACAGCACTTCTCAGAGCACTGGCTCTCAGGATTAGACCTTCCAGGACACAAACAGCCAAGCCGCCTGGCAGGGGGGAACAGAAGGTCACATACATGGGAATTCCACTGATGCAGGTGGACCTGCTGATGGAGGAACACCCCAAGAAGGAGAAATACTGAAAAAACAAAACAAAGTCACTGAAAGAAAGATCCACGCGACAGAGAACTACTTGCAAGTGACTTGAATTCACACGTGTAGAGACTTCCAGGAATTAGCAGCAACAATAGTAAAAGACAATAATAAACCAGACAATTTTGGAAGACCGCCTAGAGGCCCTGTAGCCTACCACAAATAAGCGTGCTACCCGAGCAAGCGTCCACTGCAAACCTGCAGCTTCGTAACACGCAATGTTTCTAGAACTACCCCACCCTGCCAGAGCAACGCCAGCCCAGCCCTACCTGCTGCGGGAGAGAGGGCAAAAGTTCCTTTTCTATTTACCGCGAGAGAAGGGTTTTGGCGGCCGGGGGGAAGCGCGGCGCGGGGCCGCGCCAGGCACGGCCGGTGAGGGAGGCAATAACACGGCTCGCCAGGGGAGCCCCGCGCCCCCCGCCCCGCGCCCCCCGCCGGCCTTTGCCCGCAGCGCCCCTCCGCGGCCGCGGCGCCGCACTGCGCCCGCCCTCCTCCTCCTCCTCCTCATCTTCCTCCCGCTGCCGAGCTGCCGGTCCAGCCCGGCCCGCTGCCGCCAAAAGCGGGCTGCTTTTAACCTGGCTGCGCCTGTCCGTGCCGTACAGGCCACCCTGGCACAGGAAAAAGGAGAATTGCGCTCGATTTCACGGACTCCCACAGAAGGCAACAAGTTCAGGGGAGCCTGCTTGGCACGGTGGGAACATGTGTTCCAAAGACAGCCATGTTAAGGAAACTCCCCTGTGCGCCCATCCGGGAGCCGCTCTGCCAGTCACTCTGGCACCACCTGAGCTGGGACTAAGGTCCCTTCGCAGCTACACACCCCACACTCACAGGCAAACGAGGTTTCCCTACAGGCTCGATCACCAAACAAAAAAAACCACCAACATCCCCCTCAAAAGAAATCCAACACCCCACCACAACAAAAACCTACAAAGTAAACTATCCCTCCTGCTGGGACACTGGTACTGGATTCTACTGGATTGGTACTTTTCTTTCCATCACTTAAGCTGTATTTGCTCTAGATGGGGGGCTGGAGATCCTTCTGGAGAAGGTTGTTGGGCTTTTTCTTTGGAATGCTGCAGATTTCTGGGAATGACTGGGGGAGGTTTCAGAGTTTGGCTTTGATTATCTAGCACTAGTATGGAAAAAAATAGAAATATCAGTCAAAATATATTCATCAGCAGTTGAACATGAAACAACTGTTATATTCACTGACTGAATACAGTATTATTCTGTTTAATAAAAAAGCCCCCAAATTTTTACCATTTATGTATTAAGTTTTAACTGTTCTTATCTTGAGGTCACATGCAAGAATACAATGCTTTCCTGAACTCATTAGGAGTTCCTGAGACGATGAAGGTATTGTCTATCCCACAGCTTCTACAATCCTCAGTTGGGACAAGGTTCTGGGCTTCCTGTTACTAACCTCTTGCTTGTTCCAAGTACTGATATATCACACATCATCTTCCAAGCCTATGAATTTTAAAAACAAAGGTTCTGCGGAACAGCTACCAGTAAGCCAAAACAACGATGGCAACAATGCTATGAAACTGGATCTCTAAAGGAATTGAGCCCTAAAAGCCTTCCCCAAAAGCTTTTTAAGTGCTTTACAGAAAAACAAGAGTTTCCAATTGTTAATGCATAGAACAGCCAGAACATAGACAGTAAGTGATAACTAACAGACCAAGCACACACACGTATTTCCAGAATTACACAAGAACAGTGGTTCACCATGTATTTCTTAAACTAATGTTTGGGCTATTTAGTTGACATTTTTTACAGCGATTGTCACTGCTTCTGTTTCTCTAGCACTACATGAAAGTACACATCTGTAGAGGATTTTCCTCATGTTTGGCCAACTTTTAAAATCATGTCCGAAGCATAAAAGTCAAATGGCAAGGGAATCTATACTCCACTGTTCAAAATACCTTCATTCCGATCTCAAAACTGCATACAGCACTTATCTTACTTCCCTTACCAAGCCTGACCTAACTTTAGTTTTTGCTTAAAATTTTATACAAGGCAGGCATATTTAAAATGCTACTGACCTGTGAAAACTATCATTATCCTTTTTTCATTGTGACTTTCCTCCATAGCCTCTATTATGTTAAAAAAAAAAAAAAAGAAATCATGCTTACTGAGTTCACAGGAATCAGTAAGAAAGCTCTCAACACCTACAATAAATACAGGTTCTGTCTTGGTGTACACAGCATTCATCCAGTCTCATCTATTTTAGTTCTTCTCTTCCAAAATTAACTGAGTTCTTGAAATACGGCCACAGAAAGTTTAATCTACATGGCAAAATGGAAAGTAAAAACTAATATTCAACCTACTCAAAAACAAATCCAACCCACCCAGGTGGCTACATTGACAAGTCCATTCATGCCGACTGACATTCTTAAGTCTCTACTAGTTTAGGCTCTGTTATACAGACCATACCATTAAAACTCTAAAACATTCTCTATATAACATATAGAGTGAAATATTTTGTATTACAGGATTTACACTAGCTGAGGAGCAATGTATTTCTAAGTCTCACATAATATACAGCCCTCCTATATAGAATTCTATGTCATCTTTCTCATAACATAACCACAGTACCAAAAGAAAGATCTTCCAATAAAGATCAAAATTTATAGGTTAATATTAAAATTAGTCACAGAAGAAGTAAGTACTTTATTTTCTTAAGTTAGATTTTTGTTAACCATTTGTACAATGGTAGCTAAATGAAGTTGATGAACAAATTATTTCTCCCAGAGAGGTGCTATCTGTGAGACTTCAGAAAATTACTCTTAGCTAGAGGTAGTTAAAACTATTGTATCCATCTTTCCAACAGAATATTATTTTTAAAAAGTTAGATATTGTATGCTTGCCCACATATATGTTGGGACAGAACTTTAAACCTTCTCCCTTCTTTTCTATGTCAAAGACAGAAATAACAATCTCTAAAGCATTACAAAATTTCTCAATTGAAAATACCTATGTTTGGTTTTTAAAAGGTAGTATTCCTATTTAAAGAATAAATTAAAGACTTCCTTCAGTGCAAAGCAACAGCACTCCAATTCTTCTGCAGCAGAGATGTCTTTGCCCCTTCTTTTTACCTAATAATTTGAATGCATCTCCACTTGATAATCTGAACATAACCAGAAAGAATAAATGCTGCTGCCAGGACTATGCAATTTGATTTGAATAGAAAACAGCCCCAATCTTACACTCAATTTAGTTGTACTAGGTTCTCTGGGCTGAAGCCTTCAACATTTGTGGCTTACAGGAAGACTGGCACCTGTACCAAAGGAAAATAAATTCACTCCTGGTCTGAAAAATATGCCTTCCTCTTATTGGGGACACACAATGATTATATTAAATTCAAGGCAGGGGAAAATTAGATAATTAAGGAACTTATTTATCAGATAGGGCATGATTGAGTATGATTTACCATAGTAATACATCACATGAATACCTGCTATTAATTTCAAGCAATTCTTCCATGTAAATTTTGTATCACTCAAAGACAGTAAAGTATTTTTCTGTAGCAAACATAGAATGCTTAGGGATATTGTTTCCATTGAACAAAATGGGAAGCTTTTTGGTGGGTTTTTGTTTTGTTTTCTAATTAACATTCAATTATCTCCTGGTCTTAAGGAGGGGGGGAAAAATCAGTAACCACAACCAAAACACCAGATACTGCAGAGGATGCTCCCAGCAGAATTCCACATGGGCCTATGGGAACCACAGTAATGTAGCTTTAATACATAAACATTTGCAAAATGCTATTCATGTTTAACAGAAAACAAGAAAATAGGCAGAGAATTTGCACCTTTAGAATTTCTATAAAGGAAAGAGAATAGATGTAGTTTAGGTTTGGCAAGGTTTTGGTTTCAGGGCTTTGAGCACAGGAGAGGAAATTCTAACTTCCAGTGTTAGATGAAATCTAATTTTCTATTTGGAAAGCTACAAAATACTTGGATGAAATAGGGGTCCAATTAAGGTACTAAATTAAAGTTCAAAAATGTTTCTAGTAAGCAGGGGAGAAAAACCCCCTACGTTTGAAAGCAAATAATTTTTTACTATTAGCAAATAACAAACACAGTTGCTAAATGCACTGCTAGAATAACTAATTCTCAGTATATCCAAGTCGCTAAGTAAACAAACACGTAGAAGGATGAAGGAACTAAACCAAAAATTATTTGCCACCCACAAGAAAACTTCAAATTTTACCCTATATGAAACATTTATGAACTTATGCACACCCATGCAGGTTTGCTTGCTAAATATAGTCATATTATTGCAGTAAAGCTTATAAAATTGCAGAGCAGTAAACAAGATCACCATAAAGAAATACAATAAAAAATCCAGAAGCAATACACAGGACACTAACTTTGCAGCTTCAGAAGGTGAGTGAACAGATTTCGCTTAAAAGTCAGCAATCAAGGCAAAGTTACTGCTCCTGCACACAAGCTCCACTGCCCAGACATTCTGACAATCACCTGGGGGCAACGGAAACAGCGCCTCCATGTATTAACAGTTCCACCCAAGTACCACAAATTAAGGTGGATCTCTGGAACAGAAACATATTATGGGTAATAACTTGCAAAGTACAGACTAAGACAAAATACTAATACAGACTAATACTTTTAACTCATACATATCATCAGATTAAAAAGATTATTTTAATTTCTAAGGCCAGAAGAAACATACATGAGATTAGCATGTATTGTAAAAGATTTATGAAATAATTCCTTACTATGGGAGAGAATTTCTGTATTACACCTATCTGAAGGAGAGGTTAAGCCTGTTCCTATTAGAAGCAAGAAGGAAAAAAATAACTTGCCTTTGAAAAGCAGAGAGAGGAAACCACTGAAATTTAAGGACCTGGCTGAACATGATCACCAAGCAAGGCAAGAATTCCTTTATTTAAAGAAAAAAAAACTATGCAATAGTCAATCTCATGAGAACAGAAAGACTAAGGAAGACCTAAGCTTGTGACCCTTAATAATAAAAGACTAGTAATTGTAGTAGTGAAAGACAGGAGGATCCTTTACCTAAAATTTTCACAGACTGGAATTACTTCCTCCTTATGGAAATGTTAAAGAGGTGTCAAGACTGTCATTTTGTCCATGCTAGGATTAGCTTTCATCACTCACACAGAAGACCCAATGAAATGTGGTTAAAATTAAGAATAGGAGCTAAGTACACCTGAAAGGGAGAAGGCTCCTTTCCTTGCACAAACCTGCTCTTCCTTCCTTAACTCTGCTGTACATTTTATACTGCATCCTTATGTTCTTTAAAGAGTGGCTCAAATCAAAGGAACAGTTCTGCATCAGAAGTGAGGCTTGCTGCACTTCATTAGGCATTTTTGAGCCAGAGCATTACTGGGGAGGAGCTACTGATAGCAGAGATAAGAATTTCATGACCAGTGGTGCACTGTACATGGAAAGTGCCCTGGGCCAAGCAAGGCAAGATGTATTAAGCCCTGATGGGCAGGAGCACGAGGGAGGGGAACTCAAGAGTTTCCACAGGAAAGCTCCGCAGCTACATAAGGTATCAGAAGTAGCTGCATCATTTCTGCTTCTCCCAAACCTCTGAAAAACATGCCTATCATTGTCTTATCTTTGATGTACTTGTTTGGTTTAAAGACATACAATGTTTTCATGAGCTACTAGATGAGGAATAAGCATATTATAGTTCCCTAAAGACTGCTGGTTTCCATTCCATTATGTATCATACATTCAGACTGTAATACAGAGTCTTTTACTGTAACTTGTGCAGTTACCCTCCACCTTAATGTAGAAGTCACTGTTACTTTTAAATTAAGCACCTCTCCAAGTGAATTGCTTTCAAGCAAAGAGTCACTGGCTGCAAATTGAGAGCAACAGCATCTCCACAACCAATATATAACTGTCTGACCAAAAAAAGCATTAAAAATAAGATTTGAAGATGTATATGAATATCGATGTGGATACAATGTGTGTATATATATACACACACACACATATATACTAAAATATAAATAAAAGGGCTGTAATAATGCAATATTAAACAAGAGCAAAATTAGTTAGCATACAGAGTTCTTCTCCACCATCTTCCTGCTGATGTATAATGAAACTTCTAAAAGAAATTCACCACAGGTCTAGCCCCTTTGAAAGTCAAATGTATTTCATTTTAGGTGTTAAAAACCACCACTGGCAATGCCTTGTATATTATGCTCAATATACAAGCAAATTACATTTAAAAAAATGTGGTCAAAGGAAAGATCAATCAAACTAAAATTTATCATTCATTATCAAGAGACATAGCTGTTCTTCATGCCAGAAAATAAGTTCAAAAAGAAAAAGCTTTACAAAATGTTGAAAACAGAAAATTTACAAATATTGAATGCTGCCTAAAAAAGAAAACCCAAACAAATGAAAACAAACCCTGTGACCTAGCACAAAGTCCCCAGAATCCTGGGGAAGGTAAATCCTACCAGACAGGTTCAACAAGTTTTTTTTCCCCTCAACAGTTTTTTCCCCCCCTAGTCTGACAGACACTTTCCCACTTCACAGATTAAGCAGCTCCTCTGTGTCCCTATTAGCATTTTCATCTGGGTGATTTTGGTTGATGTGCCTCAGATGTTCCACATTGTTTGAACAACATGAGGCACTGAGGGTGAGGCATTCTGCAAGTCATTTGTCACTACAATTAGGTATGGTATACAAAGCTCTTCCGCAGAAATGTATCTCTCTAGTGAGGTATCACAGTGAGAACTAATGTTCCAATGAAGCAGGAGGCAAGGGGGAAGCACACAAAAAGCCCTATTAAAAGTCAGTGAAGCCCACTAAGCTATATCTTAATAGAAACCTTGTGATAAAAAAAAAAACCAACTTAAATTTTCTGTTTATTTTTCCAAGATCCACTTTACAATTTATATAGCCACAACTAATGAAACTGCTGTGCAGGATAGTGAGTACCAAGTACTGCTTTAATCCTAAATGGTTATTTAAGGAGAAGAAAAAAAGAGAAGAATAAGATTTTTTTTTTTTAAAGAAAATACATGTTAAAAAACACCACATTTTACTCCTCATGATGATGCTTTATTCTCTTAATTATACTGGAAAAGAAATTAACCAAACTTATGTGCTACACTTGCAAAAATACTTGTCAAGTATTAACAGGCACATTAATTATTTTGAATACTCTTCAGGAATTACATTTACAGAAATAGGCTTTTCAACATAACTGGTGCTCCAGACAATTTTTCAGAGAAGTCATGTGAGCTTTTCAAGACCTGACTGGATAAATCCCTGAGCAACAAGACTGATCAGGGAACTGACTGCAGGGAGCAAATGAGTAACACCAAAGAAGAATGGCAGCTGGCACATTTTTCAACCTATATATTATTTTTCCTTTTAAAGGAAACCTCTTGAGATAAAACTCTCTCTGCATTCCCCAACAGGAAAATACACCCTGAAAGATGACTTCTCACTAAAGTGAAAAACAAAAAAACCCCAGACCTATACAAAACACAGTAGGCTTTTAATAGAGAAGACAATAGACACAAAAGCTGTGAACCCAGTGCTAAGAGTATTTGTTTTAAACCTACTACCCGATTGCTTTTTAAACATCTAGCAGTAAGTATTAAAAAACCCAGTAATTACTGAGAAGTATTCCAAAAACCAGATTAGCCTTGTTCCCAATAAGGAAAAACTTCACAATTCAAACTTGAACATTTGATGTTTGTAATTAGAGCACATTTTCTATAGAAAAACATATAAATATGTAGAAACATACATAAGCACTAAAAACTTTTAAAATTAGGTAAAACTAAAGTGTGATGTGCATCCACAGGAAAACAACTTACAGTAAAAAATTATACTAGTGTTCTCAAACCCTCTGCCTCCATTTTTCTGTTTCATTTAAAAGATTGATTTGGAGTTTCTACTCTAGTGCTCAAAGATCTATTTGCCTTCCTTGAGCAATAGCAAGATATGGTGTTCAAGGTAAACTTCCGCAACAACAAATTTATTATCTTTTGAGAGAAAGAATACATCAGAACAAAATTAATTATGGTGTAAAATTCTAACCAAGGACAGTTAAGCAAATCAGCATGTTATATAACTAGAAAAGCAGTAACAGAAGCAAACAACATGGATATATGATACACTTGAGGTGTTCCAATGGCAGACCTTATCATACATTCAAATTCTATTTTATTGCACACTTCTCCTGCATTGAATATATAGAACAATACAAAATAAAGGAAAGTGAGAGCTATGAGACAATACTATAGTACATATAATATTCTAAATATTAATGACAGTTAATAACAGAACATAAAATATTCTACTATGTTCTATAAAATTATTATATAGAATATGTAACTAATAAAAATGTCTTGAATACAAAAGTCCACATAGCAAATAGCATATAAACAACTGCACTTCAATATTTTTGTCCTGTCACACCAATGTACTCTCTGTTCTCAAAGGGCAAAAGAAAGCACGTCTATCAGTTTAACTACTTGACAGTAGAAAAGCAGTGTATTGTATTTCTTTTGAAGAACAGTTTAAATGTTGGTTGAATCTATCCGTACTCATTTCAGCTCAGAAGTGCTTTAGTGACAATAGTTGTCCTGTACTTGACATCAATATAGGTATCTATTTCCTACTGGTAAAATCCTTACGTGAAGAGCAGCAAAGAAGAGAGCATCTGCACGAGGCACTGACCCAGGGATCAGAACCCTGACTAAGGAACTAAGGTCTCTTCCAACCCAAGCCTCTCCCGAGTCCACGGCCGCCTTCGCCAATGGACTGCAGTACTCGGCTTGGCCCACACGGGGGCAGAGCGCAGTCGCCCGCGCGCACATCCCAAAGGAGCGAGGGCTCTGCTCCACCGACTCCGATTGCACGGAGCGAGAAAGAAAACTCGAGAGAACTGTTGAACATATAGAAATTACACAAAATAAATACTAAATGTACAATTCGAGAATTGCTAAATGCACACAAACCACGTGTGGGTACAGAAGTGCCCAAGCTGCAGATGACTGGGAGGCTATTTGCCCTATTCTTGACCTCTTCCTTCAACTCACCTTCACTTCAAAATTCACTTTTGGTCATGAGTAGTTACTACACTGTATTAAATCAAATGTTCTTATTGGATTTAACACACTACAGACAATCTTCTAGTCTGATAACTGATATCTGAAGTAGCAGCTCAAAGTGTGTTAACACTACAATATAGACAACAAAGACCTAAGCAAAAACAGAAAAAGTTACATGAAAATCTATTTATGACAGTACTTCGAGAAAGACCTTACCACTTAGAAGCCATTGTTAACCGCTGACGAGAGCTGTTAGCATATCACACTTAGGATGGATCCATCAAGACATTTTCCCCGGAGTTCAACGTTGTGCTTCGAGATGTAAAAGTAGACAAAGATGTAAACAGCTTCGAGTCGGCTGGTATGTAGCCAAAAACTGGAGAAAGATCTCCAAACACAGTACAGACAAATGAAGTACAGAAGTCTGAAATAGAAATTAAAAAAAAAAAACCCAAACCTTAGACACTTAACAGAGATGTCAGCAATTTCCAAATGCTTTGGAATTCTGAATTTATCACTGAAAAGTTAAAAACTATAAAAATCTGTTTGCTACATGTGTCTTCAAAATTGCTGTTCTGCCCAGAAGCTAATGATTCTTAATGATTTTTTCCCCATGAAAGACAGAAAAATTAAAACTGACACCAAAATAACATCTGGTTTCCCATGCTCAGCATACTCTGCATGCATCCATTCCTTATGTAGGGTTTAATTGCATTTTAGTTACAAATATACTTTTATTAATCATATATAACCACTCTAAAGTGCAAGTAATTCTGAATCAATTTTTTTGTATTAGTCCTTCTATTTATTTCTTCTCTGATTTTTTGGGGGTTTTTTTCCCTCTGCTCAGTTAGTAGGAGGATGTGGTCAGAAAAAGAAACAAACATACTTCAGCTGAGTCTCTGTAACAAAGCCTTGAGAACTTCTGGAGATTCCTTCTCAATAGAAGTTTGTACGCAACTGACACACTTGCCACTACTTGCCTAAGCAGCAGTTTGTTTTTGTTCTTCTATAGTGCCAAATTACAGAAAAAGCACTTTAGTATTTTTAATTTGACCCTGAAGGCAGATCAAGCACTTTCAACTGCTTTTAACAACTCAAGTCTCATCATGCAGTAGTAATCCACCACTCCAGAACTTCTAGTTTATATGGGGAAACTTTTTTTCTTCTTTTTAAAATTCATAGCCTGAAAAATTCCAGGTACATGAAAAACCCTATACATCCAATATGATTTTCAGTGGTCTGGTGCAGCACAAGATGGAATAGTTTCCTTTAAGGATGTGTGAACTATTCAATCATCATCAATTCTTTTATGTACAATTTGTTCCACTTCTTAATTAGTGTTTCCAAAAATACAAAAGAGAGACCCACATAAGTGTAATCTAAAAGTAAAAAGCCACATCCTGAACATTTTAAGATGTTAAAGAAAGCTTAAAAGTGGGACTGTGAGACAAGCAAGAAAATTAGATAAAGTTTTGGAAATAGGAGGCAAGCTGATGTTTATATATAAATTGGGAATGCATTACATAATTCCTTGGAAAAGCAAGTCCAGTTTTTTAAAGACTTAGCTAGTTACAAACAGAAGCATTTAAAGACAGACAAAATTCTGACTGAATTTTACCTGTTAAATTTCACAACTCTTCAATAGAAATGTCAACTGTTTTCCATCATTTGTGCATTTAATAGTGCAGTGCATCAAATCAGCATTGCTTTTACCTCTTCAGACAATTAGAGTAAGTTAACATTGTTTTCTGAGCAGCAGAAACATATGGCCTTTCATCCTACCTACATCAATAAACTGTACTATTCACTTTTTTCCCCTTCTTTTTTTTGCTACTTTTTTATATTAAAGGTAAGTAATAGTTTAAATCAATTCATGCCAAACCTTACATTAACCCCAGTTTGAAAGAGACTGGGTCAGCTGTCCTCTAACTCCCCAAATACACTCCCTGTGAACAGCACTTGAACAAAATCAAACCCATGCCTTATTACCCTCCATAAAATTGAAAGAATATCCAGACAGAAGTCCACCCTGGCATGTGCTGACATTTTAGCTCACTATCTCAAGCAAAGCATATATTCACAGGTACATAACCCGTTGTGTTCAGAGGCTACCCTGCTTGCTGCCTTCAGAGCAAACACATACAAACACATCTTCCTCCTTTATCATGCCAGATTCAAATGTCCCCCTCCCACCACACCACCACCCAATAGGCCAGCTGCTTAAGGAAGGAAATAAAGTTAAGCTGAAAACTGACTTGACTGTCCAAGCTTTAGGAAGATAGTGGCAGTTCAGCTGGCAGACTGTTTGGAAAGAGCCCTGAAGGTGGGAAGCACACGAAAACCTATGCGATGTACTCAGGTATTTTGGTGGTACACACTGAGCAACAATGCATTTTATATTGTAGCTGCTGCCCAGAGCTTCAAGTACAACTACAGTTGTATTGGAATACAACCGGAAGTATTCTACAGAATCAATCTGATCAGATTAACACTGACTACAGGAAAAATAAAGTATCAGTAAAGGAAGCAGTAAGGTCAAAAGTCTCCAACAGATGCCAGTGAAGCTTACAGTAACTACAGCATATTGTTGGTTCATTGGGCTTCATTTCCTAACCGCAGATGACAAGTTAAAATGTAACTATACTTTATCAGATTTGAAGTCAAAGGTATCACACAGGTGAAGTTTCAGTGTTTGGGCTTCACCCCTAGGGAAGATTTATGAAAAGTTAAGAAGCAGAACATGAAAAAAAGAAACATAATAAAGTTGAAAATACAAGAGGTTTGCTATCACACGGTTCAAAAAATAGTTCAAAGAAAACTGATGCTACCTCCAAGCGTTCATATCTAAAAGAATTCAGAACTCCTCTACCAACCTTAATTGGAAAATACAGCTAAAAATCCAGCCAACCTCAAACCTGATCAAATAACAGCACATGTAACTTTTTATTCCATAAACCTTTTTTGGGGGGGTGGGTGGGTGTTTAAAGAGATTATTTTCAAGCTGATATATTCACAGAGTAGCTGCTATAATGTTGGCTACTACGCAAGACTGAACTCCACTTTACCTTCTGAACAGCAATTAAGATGATCCAATTCAGCACACTTTTTGCCATTGCTAAGTGTAGGAGAGGTGGTACAGCAGATCACTTCCAAAAACTTCAGGGATGGGGATTAAAACTAATGTCGCAGGAAATCAAAGTATCAGCACCTTCATTCAAGAAGATACATACAACACACTAAATTAGGGCCTTCTTTATCATTACTGGCCTAAAAGATTTAATAAGATGATGCTACAAAAGAAAGAAAGAAATATTAACAGTTTTAGCCAACTGCTAGAAGTGATGTTTCCATGCTACAAACCCTAACGAAGCTTCAATACATTGTTTTTACACAGGTAGAATAAAGGCAGACATGAACTACATCGGTTTTTAAGACATCATTTTAAAAATTACAACAGAAAGTTTTAAGTTTAGGGGCAAACATTTACAGAATGGCACTAGGGTCACCCAAACCTGGGGCTGACCTGTAACTTCAGCATTTTCTAGGGCTAGGTAACCTGCTGTCACAAGTACTCCTAAGATAACACAGGACTCCTTGTGCAGGGGGTAGAAGGAAGAAAACAATATTGTAACTATAAACTAGACTTATTATACAACATACTGACTACATACAAGACTTCCCTGCTACAGACCAATTATGTATTTTTTCCACTACAGCACTGGGAAATGATACCCAAAAGGCTGAAAGATTTCCAGCAGCTGACCAGTCCCCTTGTTCTCCCAACCTTTTCCTCAGCAATAGCCTGCACAACTAGACTATACTGAGCTTATGGCTTGCTGTCCTCACAAATAAATGATACTGGTGACTGACATCAGAAATAGCAAAAAGAAGATCTTGAGAGCACCTGAATATTATGGAAGCCACTTTTAAGCTAATTACCTCATAAAATTGGATGCCATAAGAATAAAAAGGGAGAATAAAATTTCCCAGGCTCCTTATACCCAAATCTATTCCATTTCCTTACTGAAGCTTTGCACACTGTGTACCAAAAGAAGATTTTAAGTAACAACTTAGGTTCTCTGCTTCCTGTAAAAGTTTTAGGTATATTAATAATATGTAACAATAATCAACACCCCAAACTAAAAATGGTACATGATGAACTGAGTGTTGCTAAATGCTGTCAAGAGCATAGCAGTCATGCAACATTCTCCCAATTTCACCAGCCATCTCCTTACTGAAAAACAGCCTTTTTTCTACCCAATAATCCACACAAGCAGTGAGGCTGGGTGGCTGCTGATTAATTAACTGTGAGAAGCCACAAAAAGTCATAGACAGGAGAGACACAGGGTCACTAATGCAAAAATCAAGCCTTTGGGGGAGTTGGGCAGGGAGAACTTAATTAAATACAAATATTGCAACTGGAAGATGCATAAAACATTGGCATGAAATTAATGTAGGTTCGACTTTTATATAACTGATATGGAAATGAGATAACACTCACAAGGCATATCAAGATCACCTAAGAGGATTCATGGGAAAATAAGAAAAAAATGCGTATCTCTGTCATAACAAAACTTTGGAATATAGCCAACCACCTGCACCTGAGAACTACATGTGTTTTACTGGTTCAACACTTTCTTCTCCCAAGAATTACAAATAGCTCTCCATTTACAAACTGACAAAGTTCAATTGAAAATACTCCCATTTGTAGTAAAGAAGGATTTGCAACATAAACTTCAAGGGAGGGCTTGGTACTAAATGTGCAATAATTTGACCATGACAACTCAAATTTGACCATGATAACTCAAATTTAAAAATACGTTATTTGAATTCTCTTTTCCTTAGTTAGCATGAAAAGAGACAAAGTAAATGAATCCCAAATCAAATCCTTTGGGCCAGGGCCACAAACCCTGCCTGTTCTTTGAATCTTTCCTATAAAACTTTTTATCTTCTGAAATCTCATTTCAAAGTATTAAGAGTATGCCAAAACTCAGACTGCATTTTTACCACAGCAGAATGGATATTTCCATCTAGGCCTAAGACCTTTTCAGTTTCTCAGATTATTCTCTTTAGAAAAATTGCCTATACTAGTGCCACAAGACAAGGAACTGACTGCCTTCAGAAACCAGCAATGCAGTTGCACCTTCCCGTGGTGCTAATGCCCTCTGATTGCTCTTTACTCCTGGTATTTTCTGATTGTTGATTTAGAGGAGTGTTTCCTCAGCTGCAGTACAGAAGCGAATATTTTGGGCCCCCCCAAAAAAGTGACCTTAGCTATCTTCTATTACATCAACTATAGAATTGGGCTGGCCATCTGAGAGAAAGTATTTCTGTGCTGCTTTTCAAGAAACTGCAAAATGAGAGTGCTCAATCTGCAAGTGATCTGCAGAGGACCAAGAAATTGCAGTTCTTTCCTCTTAGCATCAGAGGTTGCAAGCAATCCAGTTGTTCACATTACCTTAAATGAATGTTGCTTCAACCAGGAAAACTTACTAGGAAGGGAAAACAGCAGACCCTTACCAAGAGCAACAACTATCCTCTTTTCCTCAGATGCACTGCTGCCTGCAATAGTAAAATATAACAGTGAATCGGGAGTGTTTGCATTCATCTCAACACCATAGTTGGCCATCATCTGTTATAACAAAGTTTCAACCACATGAAACTGAGAACTTCCATGAGTGTGCAGGGTAGGCAAGAAGCTTCAAACTCTGACCTTTGCACCACCACCACTACGGCAACAACTGAGAAAATGCAAAAAATGCTAAATAGCTTTAGAAACTAAACTCCTTTTTCCCCTTCTTACAAAATAAATTGCAAGCACTACTAAACTAAAAATCAGCCTATAAGCATGAAACTAAATAAATTAGATCCAAAGAACGGGACCTTACATCACACTTCAAACTGTTTTTGGCCATTTCCTGTTTTTGAAAGTATCTCAAACCAAACTCAACAAACCCTTTTTATTCAATCACCTTTTGGAGATCAGCAACTAGCAGGTTTCAGGCCCTTGAAATTAATAAATGATTAAAAAACCCACCATTTCATGTACAACATTTCCTCCCTTAAAAAACCGTTAAAAGTCAAAATACTTTCTCCTTTCTAGAAGGTGCCAAAAACTATAAAACACTGATGAGTTCTGTTACTGTATCTATACAAAGAAAAAATGTGGCAATAAATTTTTTCTTAGTTATGATATAACATTAGGAGGAACCAACATGATACATGCACACTCAGTACCAAGGTCTATATGAGTTAAATAAATAACACCTCCCCACTGCCCCGCCCACACCAAAAACAGCCACACCACTTCACTCCCTTGAACAAAGCAGGAAACTGCTTTCCCCACTTCCTTCCCTCAAAGCATCTTCAACAGAGGTTAAACTCAGGTCCTATTTATAAAGCACCAGTAGTTCTTCAAATATGCCGACTGGACAACAATGAAGTAGAACATCAATAATGTATAATATAACAAGTATAACATCACTTAGCAGATTTCTTAGCTACTCAAGCAATTGCAGAAAAACATTTAAATTTATATATCCCAATCTAGTGCAATTATCTCGGGCCTCTGGAAATAGAATACAAATACTGTACAAAATGCAGCAGTGCTAATTGCTTTTGAACTACAATGATAAGAATGAGGACTTGGTTGTACCTGCAGACCATCTCACCCCATTGTTTTTTCTTAAACAGCATTTAACCTGAAGAGTTCATAGAGTCTGAATTTACACACGGCGAGATATGAACTTGCTGTTTCACTTTAAAAGAAGCTAAAATGAGGCCAGTCTGCATTCTCCAGCATAACAATAAGATAAACATTAAAGTAGCTGAATGATTCTTCTTGTTTCTGGACACAAAACTTTATGAAAGCCCTAGTGATCCTCTTTCCTATGCATTCTAGTCTTCCCATAACAATCTCACGTAAGTTTTCAAACAGCCATCTGCTAAATTCAGCATGTTGTGTCCTTAACATATGCCAATTCTTAAACTTGGAACATCTGTATCACTCAACTAGAGCCACAAAGATTTTATGCCTTTAAACTACGTAGGTGTATGTAAGAGTTTTATGTACTGAATACGGTTTGAAGGGAACATGCAATAAAAGCGACTTTCAAATCATGGAGGCTAGGAAATACTTGAAAACAAAACTATTTATTCTTAATTTGAAAAGGCAAGACAAGAGAACAGCAACTTGCACTATGGCATAACATGGAATACACTATGCAGTACCTTCTTTAGATATCCTCCCAGGAGACACAAAGTTGGGCTTCAAATTGGATCAAATCGGTTGCACACAATTTACCTCAGCACCACAAAGAATACAAGTATAATCTGTGCCTAACTGATGGCTCATCTACAGATTTTGAATCACAGACTATAATATCACAGCCTAGTTATGGCTTACAGGAAGTGTTCTTAAACGCTTTTAAATAAGGTTCATTTTTCCCCTAATACAGCAAAGGCCCAAAACTATACAAAAGTGTTAAAGAAATGTGTAGGCTAAAAATCTGTTTCCCACACCAAAAGCTTGTTCTATATATCTTGTGTTTCTATTTACCTAGCATTTTGTTCCCACATTTGCTATCCACCACCCTCACCCTCCCCAGCTATTCTATAGCTATTCACCTATCATTTCTGCAGGTAGGTTCATGTAAATACATATAAATATACACACAAACACATGTATAAACTCCATCTGAAGAAACATCTCTGATCCCCAATTTTATCTGCAACATATACCACCAAAGTAGTTTCAAACAGGGAGGCATCGGTAAGGGCTAAAGTGAAGAAAGGGGGGGGAATGGGGCAGCACCTCCAAGATTTCTGTGTAAAGAAACAGAGTAACAGGTTTGCCATACCCAAGTGAAGGAGGGAGACCTACACATACTGCTACTCCTCCCAAGAATAAGAGCACTCATTTGCAACTCCTTTTGCTTTGAGTTGATGTGGGGTATCCAGGAGCTCCCTGAGTCACTCCAACATCCATCACGGGACCAGCGTGACCAACGTAGACTCATCACCCTATCTCAAGGAATAAAGAGGCCAGTCAGCAGTCACAGTACACAGGGCAGTAATTCTTCAGCTTTTTGGATGACATTGGTTTTGGATGATGTCTACAGAGGTAGAAATCTTAGTATTTTTGCTGACAGCAATATTTTTTTAAACATAATCAGCATTACTGGCGGATTAGATTAGTTTAATTAAACATCATGAAAATTCTGTCAATGTCAAAACCTCCAGCTGCCACGGGCACAACCCCTGTAGTTCGTTCTGATTTAGCACAAGAGCAGAAGTGGTGTTGGTAAGGACTATTCTCATGCAAGACAGATAAAAACGAGTAGGAACACTTCAAATATCTTCCATGCTAATGTCTCCGAAGAGAATTAGCCTTTGTCCAGGTCTACCATTAGCTCCAGGTCCTCTTTAGAACATGGCATTTACAAAAGAAGATGCTTCTTGATTTTGCAAAACTGGACAATGCCAGTGGAGAAATAAAATCACTCTTTGCAATATCAACTTCCAATTCCTGAGGCCTCATATTATCATAACATTCTCAAGCTTCATGGTATAGATATTCCTTCACTTTTTAAAAAAATTAACTATGCTTCTTTTATTCTCTTATTCTCTCTTTTAACATTGAATTACTAGAGTCTTATCTTCTGGATCAAGTACACCAAAACTATCTCTATTGGTAGTTTTTACGCTCTCTCCAGCTCTTATTTTATAAACATATCCAACATTACATTCAGTTACTACAAACAAACAAACAAACAAACAAACATAACTGCATAGGCAAAATCCACACAATTATTGTCCTTGAGACTACTACAAAAAACAAGCAGTGAAAGTTCAACAGCAGGAAGTCTTCTCTGAAAGGCTAAGCAAGTGGGATTGAATATTGCAAGGCAGGTCTTACCCATAACCTCACAACGATCTTTTTAGCACACACAGTTTTTCTTTCTGCTCTTCTCCCTTGCTTACTCGCACACTGCTGGGGTATCTTGGAGGTCCTTTGAATACTCTCTGCATAAGTATGACTAACATCATTGCCACTGTGACCCGAACTATAGTAGGCCCAAAGACTGTTGGCAAAAGTGATACATACTAGTGATGCATTTAACCCATAGCTTCTCTTCCCCTTTAATGTAACATACTTGAGAAGTAACAGGTTTTGTTATAAACTGCAGTTTATGAAGACAAAGAGAAACCTTGAGAGGACTATGGAAGGAAAACAGGATCCCTAAGGTTTACTAGCAAGATACACCCACCAGAGTATTAAAAAACCTTTAAAAAGTCCCACTGGAACCTTCCCTGGAATACTTCATAGAAGACTGGCCAATACATGCTAAAATGACTAATTAATATATGAAGAAGGCAATTATGGCATTTTAGTATGGTAAGGTGAACAAGAAATCTCACTCAAACAAGAAACAGTCTGGTTTATCTGGATTAGCAAAATTATGCTATTACTCTCTAGAAACACACTGAAGGGAAAGCAAACATTAAAAAGAAAGACTTGCTACCTAAGATAAAAAATAATGTTGGCAACTGCCACTGGCATAAACTGCTTTAACATACAACCTGAAAACTGCAAATACTCCACAAGTATCAGGTATTTAATTTTGAGGCAGCCTTCCAATAGTTAGCTGACAAAAAATACAAATCTTGTTTTATTATCACGTCTATCTCATGTAACTTCAATAAAAAATATTTTTAAAGAATCAAAGAAGAGGGGGAGAAAAGGGTCCAAGCCAAAAGTCTTCTCCCGTTTTCTGGAAAACAGGGAGTAAGAAGAAAATAGGTCACCACACTAATTCCAAAGTGACCAGCTGCACCACTCAAGTGGCATGTCAATAGTCCCCAGCCTGCTGCTAGACACTCTTGCCTGTAGCTATTTGAAGCAAGCTCAGCCCCAGCTCTTGAAAAGTAAAGCCCTCTTACACCTGTATGGACCAGTTGCCAAAGCAGCAGCTGGAATGATGGAAGAAAGGTCCTCCTGTACCAAGGTCTGTGCAAAATCCATGCAGCTCAGCTTTGACTATCGCCACTAACCATAAAAAACAATTCATGTCGCTTCTGGTGACAAGGGTAAGAATACCCATAGAGCACCCACGTAAAGAACAAACCAATAAAACTCCAAAGCCTACAGCAACAGCTTCTGGGTGCTAGGTCCTTGTACCAGACCAAATATTTAGACAGTTCGGAAAACCTCAAACTCAACTTTAGAAGATTGGTTTTGTTTTTAATACTTGTTCCTCTTCTATTTTTGCATGCAAACATCAATCACTAGGAAAAACTAGGGACAAACGCAAAAATCCCTCAAAATTGATGCCATATCCAGAGCAAACACTGTGGTTCAACTAGCTCAAGGGGATTATTTTCCTTTTTGATATCTTCCAGTGACAATACTGGACACTTGCTATTTGAGAATGTATTCTGTCATTCTTCCGGGGAGGTGTTCATGTCAGAGGGAATTAGGGATTATATAGCTTTGGGGGAGGGGAAGGAAGGGAAGGAAGGACAACCCAAGTCTTAGAAGAGACAGAGCTATATGGCAGTACACAGATAGTCAGACAATTAACTGTCGAACACTGAGAATAAGCAAGCTAAATACTAGAAAGAATTGCTCTTTTTGACAATATCAAAAGGCAAAAGCAACCCTAGCTGAGTCAGTCTGGCTAACATCTATTACTGGAGTTCATCAGGATTTAGAGCAAGACCAGACAAGAATAACGCTGAATCCTAAAACCTCCTAACATTGCAACACTTCTCCAGCCCACTGTCATTCCTGGGAGGATTATTACAGATACAAAAGTTGTAAAGGTTCAAAGTTGTTTGGGTGCGAGTACGCAGAAGCTGTACAAAGCAGCAAACCACAGCCAGGCCGTGTGCTAGGCCAGCTGCCCTCCCACTGACAGGTAAGCAACATTGCATTTCCTACTGGTAAGGCAGGCCAGTAACTACAGGTACAGGGTCACAAACGCTGAAATATTATCCTCATTTTTCTCACAGTAACTCACATAACCCACACGTGCATATAGCTCCTTCCGCTGACATTATTTGCATGACACCTATAGTTTCTGTTAAACTAAGGCTTAAATGTAGACAAAAGCTTCTAAAAGCTCATGGCACTGTAAGCTAGAGGGAGCATATTATACACCCATGTTCTGTATTATGCAAGCCCACTGACACAAAAAGTTTGCCTTCACGTGTCTTAAGGAATTCAGACAAAAAAATTAAACATGTCCTTTGGTCCTTTATGCAACAATGAAGTAGTCTTCACTAGGCAAGATGACAAAGACAAAACCCCCTGATATACAAAGCTAGATATAAAATAGGCAACTCCCGCCTGATGCAGAACACACTGTTTTCCAAGTTGTTTTCCTTGATGCATAGTCACTGGAGGGAATTATAATCTTCTTAAGTTCTTAGAAAAAGTAAATACAGACAGCATGATCTCAATTGTATTAGCAAAAACTTTACCAATTAATTTTATCGCCCCAAATTAGAAACACAAGCATTCACAGTGAAATAAATGTATGAGGACCACTCTTGAGCTGTTGAAGCCTAACAGGATGACTCTGCAAAACATTAATACAGTAACATGAAAAATGAACAGTTCTACTTTTTGTCATAGCTTCTGCAACCTACAACTTTCCTCCTCAAAGGTATTATGCTATTACACGAAAACCAGCTATCAACATGCTTTGGTTCACTTAGGTCAGCCAACCAGAAATAGAATTAGTTGAATTTTCCAACTTTACCTTAACTAACCCCACAGAAGAATAAAACAACTTTTCTTTTGAAATGAAGCTCAGCAACAGTGTTCTACAACATCCCAAAGCAACATACCACTGCTCTGCTCCAAGGAAACCACTTCCAGAGAAGTCAGCACAAGCTTTAACCAAATCAATTTTGGAATATAAATAAGGAACCATTCACAGCAGTAATTTGCCCAGGGAAGTCGGTTGTCTACTGACAACAACCACCATCAAGTACCACTAAGGACCTCTACAAACCACAGATAAAGGAAGCTTTTGACACTGAAAATGTCGTTCTCATGTTCTCATCTTTAAATACGTGACTTACTAAACCTGCAACACAATTTTTACCGAGAGGTTTGTTTCCTTCCTGAGATAGTGTCACAAGATAAGAATCAGTGTGGTTTCACAGGACTTGGTCAACGATCTTCCACAAAGATTCTGAAGTATTCGGCACATATCCTCAGCGTGACAGTAATAACACAGACGCAAAGCGACTGAAACAGCCTACTGAGGAAACAACACATTGAGGAAACACTTCTTAAAAAACTACAGTTAATTTCACTCTTTGTTCAACCCTCAATCAGCAAATCACCATCTTTCTCGAAGTACTCTACATACTCCATGATGTCTGAAACAGGGAGGTATGCAGTGCACAAAGAAGAACTCGCTTTCTGGTTTAGTATATTTCTTTGCTAATGTCGGTTTCAGATTTGTAATTCTGAAGGAAGTCCAGGTTACATTCTTGTTACCTCATCTTCATATTGCCTTATTATTCTTTAAGACCATATTAGCAAAATGTTTTTAGAACTCCCTCAGTACAAGTGACCACCAAAATATTTGGAATTTGTTGGGTTTTCAGGCGTTTTTTAATGTCTTCAGTCTGTTTCCTTAGGATGTTTTAGCTGGAGCTACTCTGATTGCCAGACAGTGATTTCTTGTCAAGACACAAACTGAACTGCCCAATGAGCAACAAAAGTTACCACATGACCAAAATACTAGAAACATGCACATGAAAGTGGAGAGGGGAAAACTAATTAAGTCCCTACAATACTTACAGCCACACGAGCACGCTTATCTGAGGCTGTAAAAACTGTAGAAGCCAAACTTGGTCCTAAGAGCACCTCAGAGCGACTCCATCAGCGAGGCGCTGCACACTAAGCGAAGGGCGCGCACACGTATCCTAGTTTGCCGCTCAGGTCTCCCAAGTTTCACCGAAGGCGGAGGAGCGGGCCAGCTGCGCCGAGGGCGGCACGGGCGGCCGGGGGCGTCGCTGCCCGCCCGCACCGCCCGCACCGCCCTCCCCACCCGGAGCTGGGACGCACGTTTCTCCGCCGGAGCCCCCGGGCACCCCCAGGCGGGGCGGGGCCGGGAACAAAGCCCGGCTCCGTGCCACCCTCCCCGCTCCGTCCCGCCATTCCCGGCCGGCCTGGCCCGCTCCCAGCCCCGCCATCCCCCGCGGCGGCGGCTGCGCGGCCCCGCTGCCGCGGGGGGCGGCCGGAGCCGGCCGGACGGGTGCGGGCGTGGGGTGGGACGAGCCCGGCGGCGGCCGCCGCTTTACGCTCGGCCCCCGGGGCTGTGCGAGCACCACTCCCACCCCGAGGGCTCCGGGGGCCGCCGGCTGAGAAGCTGAGAAGGCTGGGCACTCACGGGTGGGGCCGCGGTCGGGGAGGAAGGGGCGGAAGAGGGCGGGAGGAGACGGAACGCGGGCCGCGGAGGGGATCGGGGGAGGCTTCCTGTCCCCGGGGCAGGAGGTCCGGAGCCCAAGTCAGGGCCGGCCGGGCGGCTCGGAGCGCACGCAGCACCGCCGACCCCTGCTCCGCCTCCGCCCTACTCGTGCCCCCGCGGCGACGGCAGGCAGGGCCGCCCGGCCACACGCTGCCCTCCCTCCCTTCCCTTCCCTTCCCTCCCTGCCGTAAACAAAGCGGCGAGGGCCGGGGCCGGGCCAGGGCCGGGGGCCGCACAGCACAATCGCGGGCTCCGTTCCCGTCGGGGCAAGGCGCCCCCTCCTCCCTCCGATCAGCCACGATCAGATCCCGGCTCCGTCGCCGCCTCACCTCTCCCGCCCGTGGAAGCTGCCGCAGCCTCGGGCGCCGCCGCCTACCTCAGCGTAGCTGCGGTCCCCCCCACACTTTAGAGCGACCCTGGTGGGAGCCGGTGAGCGACGCGCGCCGCCGGCATCCCCCGCCGGCTTTATCCCGACGCCGCCTCTCCCCTCCGGCACCTCGACGTCCCGGCGCGGCGCTCCCGCCCCCCCCGCCGCCCCATTGGCACGAGCCGCCCCGCCCGGCCCCGGCGCTCACTGGGGCAGGCGCGCAGCACTCACACGGCCCCGCCCCCACGCTACCTCCCCGTTGGCCCCCGAGCGTCCGGCCCGCCCCCGAGGCACCGCCCCTCCAGCCCTGGCCAATCGCGAGGCGGCGAGGAGCGAAGCGAGTCTCCGATTGGCGGCAGCCGCCCTCTTCCCGTGGCTGCGATAGGCCGGGGCGGTGGCCGGTCCCGCCCCCGAAGCGCCCCGGGCGCCACTCCCCGCGAGCCGCCCCGGCTCCCGCCCGGGCAGCACCCCGGTCTCCGGCCTGCCCGGCCGGGGGCAGCCCCGGAAGCCTCCGCGTCCCCAGCGAGAGCAGGACCGATCGCTGCCGTTAAGAAGGGCGCTATCATCAAGGTAGCCGGGAATAACACGGCTTTATGGGCACGCAGCAGCCTGGCTGGGGAACATCACGGAAGTCTCCTGGCTACTGAGGCGAAGAGGCCCCGCAGGGGTCCCGCCGCGCCGTGCCCGTGCCGTCAGGGCGCTCCTTTCGCCCATAGCAAGCGGTCGGAAAATCCGCCCTTCCCCCAAGCGAATAAGGGCAAATACTTGTGTCTCGGCCAGCTCCACAAATGCTGAGATACCGCCTTTTTGCCAGGAATTACTCGCGTTGTTCTACCAACGCGAACCGCCGGGCTTCCCCCGCAGAAGCAGCCTGGCTCCCAGGAAGCCTGCGGGGCAGGGCAGGGAAAGCTGCCGCCACCCTTGCATGGCATATAAAGTACTTGGACTGCTCTGGCCGTTGGAACTTCACTTTGATTTCACGTTACTTCCCACAGGCGCCAAGCTGCAAGGTTTGGCGCAATGCAAGTGACACCGGCAGCGAAGCGGAGTAATGAGATAATTCACACCATAATCAGAAAATTCAACTTGTACTGGGACTGGCCGTGATTTCACTAATACAACAGGTCTGGTGGCTGGAAGTAACAATGTATTTCTAAACAATGCAAAGATCTGGGAGCCAATGTTAATAGAAACAGTACCAACATTAACATTTTAACTGGTTAGAAAGTAACTATATTTTCTGTTAAAATGCCTCAAAGCTTCCAGGCTTGAAAAGAAAACGGGGGCGAAGAAAGAAAAATAAACACATGTAAAGTGTGATAAAATAATACAAGATTTGTGAAACAGCATTAGAAAGAATCCTGAAGTCACCATTTTCCCACTGTTAAACATAAGTGTGTCATGCAACTACTGTATTATAATAAGCATATGCAACAAAACCAGAACTGAGTGAAAAGTACAAAGAACAAATGCACCAGCACAACAGTTGTAACAATTTCTGTTAGGAAAAGTTCAAAGTTCTGTAACATACTTTGTATGATTATAGTTTATTTGGAGTAAAAGGTCCCTCCATGCCTAACTACTTATGTCCATGTGCTGCATATCCTTAAGACAGATGATGTACATCAACTTGAAGAAACCAGGAGGAAAAGAAAGCAGGAGAGGAAAAAAGTAATGGTATCCTGGTAGCTGAGAAGAGGTTAACTCTTCCTCGTAGATTTAGGAATTTTGTGGAGCATTTTTAATTGTATTTTAACAATTGTACCACAGTCTAAATGCTGGGTGATAGAGCACCTAACAAGAAAAACAGGATTCATTGCTACTAGGGTTGTGCATCCTTTCAGACAATTGGTTGAAGCAAAGTGCATCACAAGTTGCTTCTGATTTTGAAGTTATCCTGAGTTAGGAGCTCAGTCTGATATTCCCAATAAATGCAGGTAAAAGACAAGAGCAGCAGAACTTTCCCAAATGCTCCTGACTGTTACCTGCCAGCTTTACAAAACAGCTCTAAGGATCAGTTAACATGTAAAGTAATTTTCAAAATACATAACAGTACCACTTAATATTAGTAGCAATTATTATCTGTGTGGGTAAAGTCCTTACTAATTGAGGCTTTGACTATCAGCTCCACAAAGACACCCACTCTTGGTTCCTGCTGATGTGCCATAATGCTTCAGGCAAATAACTGATTCTTTGTTTGCCACCAGTTGTAGTAGTTACAACAATGCTCTTTTTTGGTATGAGGCACTGTTATTTCCTCATTAGGGAGAGATTTTTTCCCAAATACAGTCCTGTTAACTCTTGGCAGCCACAAGAACCTCTCAGCTGTTGCATTTTACTGTATTGTCCAGAGCACTAAGCAAAAAACAATAGAGAAAAAAAAAAAAAAAAAAATCACCATTCACATTGTGCTATGTGCTTGAGCACATAAACTTCCAGTACTTGTTCTGGAGACTTTCCTTACCAGGTCAGCATTTACCCCAACTCTTTCATACATCTAATGGTTTTAGTAATGTCTTACAGAGTATTGTAAAACTTATTTGTTAGGTCACCTCTTTGTTTTGCAGCGGATTTGTATAAAATCTGTCACTGGCTGTTAACAAGGGGATGAAAAAGAATTTATGAGACAGATAAGTTTTTAGACTGCTTGACAGACTGCACAGAATTCGACCTAAAAATTCTTTGAGCTCCAGCTTCAAGAGTTCTGAATATTCACCGCTTACTTTGTTTTGCAAAGTACTGCAATTAGAAACCATGTGACTTTCACACTTTACAACTTCTTGTTAACATAAGTAGTCAGTTCGTTTTAAGAGAACCTTATCACTTGAAAGTTTTCATTTTTCCTTTGAGGCATCTCCTTCGCAAGAAATAACTTCCAGCTTCTAAAGGTTAACTATCAAGTCTTTGTATTACAGTATTTTGAATGTCAAATATATTCTTCATTCTTATGTGATACTAAGTCATAAAGATAAAAAGTTCAGAGACATAGATACGGGAGTTGTAATACTTCTAAAAACAATTTTGACTCCTAAAGTGGTCCAAAATTATATAACTTTATGCTATTACAAGTAATCTATCATTTTTGTAGATTGTATATGTTTAAAAACACACAGAACAGCAATTATAAAACAGTTGCTGAAGCATCAAACCACCATTGTACATGTTGTTAAAACAAACAGTTCAAGATCCCTGAGAGTTCTTAAGAACTACTCTAGTGCATAGATTTATAAACAAAAAATGGCATATTGCATAACGGCACCTGTTAAAGCAGAAAGTAGAGAAAATAGTGTTCAAGAGAGGGGTTAAAAATCTAGCCTTAAGCCTTGCAAGAGAACAACATTTTGTTTCTCAGAAGGACTAGGTGATACCATCACCGATTGTAAACTGAAGTTCTCATAGTTGCACAGAAGACAGCATGAGTATAAGGAAGTTGTAAAAATAGACCAGAGGGTCAGAAAGGGTGTCCTTGTTAACATTTCTTTCTATGAATGAACTTCAAAAACAGGTCTTGAGCACAGAGAATGAAGTGCCAAGGATGTAGATATGCCCTATCATCTATGCTGCACGTGACCCTACAACTGCAGTTTTAAGCCAACAAATGGATGTATGTAGCCAGTTGAAACCTCTAAGTATCTCCCAAGCAGTCTGTACTAGGTAAGATTTTTGAATGGATGGTAAACTCACCGGTTTGCTGAATGATTTTAATTATTTTTTTTCCCGTTACAAGTCCAAGAGACTTGAAGACAGTGAAGTGTGAAAACTGAATTGGTAACTATTAATTTTACAATGGAGAAGCAAAACAGCAGCTCAGAGTCATTATTTTCTACAATGAAGGACACTGATTGCCTCCCCACCGAAACTCCGAGTTTAGAGGAGGTGCAGTTCACAAACATGTCCTACCTACCCCACAAAAATTCAAGCTTTAAAAATCCATTGTATTCTTTGCTTAGAATGTACTGAAAGATAAATGGAAAAAAGCATGAAATAAGTTGACTTAATAAATATGCTATAGTCCCATAAACAAAACTGTCTTGAGCTGATGAGGCCAAAATCTTTTGCCTTTCAACTAAAAATGTGCGTCATGGATGGTAATGTATTGGAGAGTGTTTCATTACCATGGGCCCAGGTGACAAGCAGAGATAAAGATTGCCTGATAACACCAATTACTTCTGCTCTCGCGCAAATTAGAAATGTATTTATTGTATGATGAGAGCTGTGAATTAAAGAACCCCACTATACATAGTTTCTCGTTCTATCCACCCATCTTATTTCAAGAATCCAATCTCCTCCACAGTTTTCGTTAGTCCATTTGTCCTAGGCCCTTCACATGTTCAGTGTTCCTTTTATAGCTCTCTACCAATTTCAGACCTTCAATCTCGAAAACCTTCCCTCTCAGGCATGGACCTTTTTTGGTACAACCATCAGAAAGCAGCATTTTAAGCCAAATTCCAGGGTAAAGAGACAATGGCTTGCTCTAGGAAAGGCTTAAAGGGAGTGGTGCATTCCAAAGGCAAGTACGGGCATATCAGGATATGGTGAACTCAAGCCACAGTACTGCTTGTTTACAAGAAAATGCCAAGGCATACATTGCACTATCAGAAACATATTTTTATTTTTTTCCTCAGCTTCTTCTGATTTCTCATAAACTGCAAATACCCGCTAAAGCTGCCATTTCCAGGGCACTAGCTAGAAGCAAGCACAGAACTTTCTAGTCTTCCAGTTCAAGACAATCCTAACCAGCAAATTTATACCACTTCAGAGCTCAGAGTTGCCTACCAGACCCTTGCTTAGTCCTGATTCAGAAAAGCCCCATTTTTAGGCAACAGAGATCCTTTCTTTTTAGGAAATTCTGGCCACGCATCTTTAGCAAGCGGTTAACAAACCTACGGGTGACGTACGTACAGTTCGAGCTAGGCACGGACAGACAAAAGCTTTTCGCTACCCTTTACCAGGAACGCGAGACGGCCCCAAAGCCGACGGCGCCGCTGTGCCAAACCAGCCCCGCCGCGGTCCGCCCGCCCTGAGGGAGTCACGGCTCCGCGCACGCGCACTGCGCCCCGCGGCGCCGCGCGCAGTTCCGGGTCACGGCGGCCATGGAGGCCGGGCAGGGACCCGGCCCTGGTGGCGACCCGGCCCAGGTAACTGCGCTGGCTCGGCCTTGCTGCCGCGGGGAAGCGCGGCGGGGCTGGGGGCGGCTCTGCGGGGGGCGAGGCCGTGGGCTCGGGCCAAGGAAAGGGGATTTCTGTCAGCCGCTCGGCCCCCCTGCCCTGAGCTCCCTACTGGGACGGTGCCCTTGAGGCCTCGGGGGCCGGGCGGGGGGTCCTGGCAGGAGGTAAGGAGGTGTTCGTGTCTGACCGTGAGCCAGCAATGCGCTCAGGTACCAATGACATCCTGGCCTGTATCAGCAATAGTGTGGCCTGCAGGACCGGGGCAGTGACCATCCCCCTTCTACTCGGCACTGGTGAGGCCACGCCTCAAGTGCTGCGTTCAGGCTTGGGCTCGTCAATTCAGAAAGGACATTAAGGTGCTGGAGCGTTACTAGAGAAGGGTAACGGAGCTGGTAAAGGGTCTGGAGTACAAGTCTTATGAGAAGTGGTTGTGGAAGCTGGGGATGTTCAGCGTGGAGAAAAGGAGGCTCAGCGAGACCTTATCACTGTCTACAAGTGCCTGAAAGGAGGCTGTGACCAGGTGGGGATCGGCCTCTTGTCCCAGGCGGCCAGCGATAGGACAAGAGAGCATAGTATTGAGCTGCGCCAGGGGAGGTTTAGATTGGACATTAGGAGGAATTTATTCACATAAGGGGTCATTAGATATTGGAGTTGACTGCTCAAGGAAGTGGTGGAGTCACCGTCCCTGGCGGTGTTTAAGGAAAGACTGAACATAGCGCTTAGTGTCACGGTCTAGTTGACAAGGTGGTGCTCAGTCCTAGATGATCTCAGAGGTGCCGATGGCCTTCTCGCAGGTGTCCTCCTGGCCGGCCGGTGTCCGGCAGCGTGCCTAGCGGCACGGCCCTCAGGGTGGGAGAGCGTCAGGTACCTCCACACAGACCTCTCGCTGGCGAAACAGCTGGTCAGCACTCGCTGAATTACATCCGTGTGAACCAGCAACACACTTTGTGTCACTGAAACCCTGAGAAATACTTGAAAAAGGCACTTACTGATCTATCAGATTTCAGCTATTTGGAAGGCTGGTTGGAGGGACCAAAGCAGGCTTTTCTGAAGTAAAAGGACTGAGCTGAGTTGGGATCTGACTATGCACAAAGTATTTTCTGTTCTCATGTGATTTTTAGAAGCATTGGATTTTTAAATTATATATGTCATGTGACATTTATGGATGAAAGGCACTGGTTTCTTAAGTATAGCTGGGTGAAAGTACAGAAAGTACAAGATGTGAAAGTTAGACGCTGAGTTTTTTGATTGAAAAATGCCCCCAAACTGTTCTTTCGTCCATTCTTTTCTAATTTATTTCTCTAATGAAAGAGGGAAGTACCTAAGCCTTATGTTCCGACAGAGGAGGAAAGAAGACTCCTCAAGGAATGTGCTGAGGAGAGTTTCCGGTACAGAGGTAAGTTCGCTTTGCTGGTAAACTTGGTTGCTTTTCTTCCACTCTCAGCTTTTGCTGTTATCTGAGGCATTGCGGAAGGCCTGGGTCAATATAGCACAACAGTGCATTAAGAAGCTTCACATGCTCTAGAATTGCATCTCAATAAATGCTAATCCATGTAGTATTTATATTTACTAAGAATTTGCAGGACAGAGGTTTCAGACAAGGTGCACCATAATTCTACATTTCACACTTTATAACAAGATCTCTTAATATTTTAAATTCTTATTAAAAGTCTGAAAATAGATCTAATTAATGAGTCTCATTCATATTACTGAGCTTTCTTTTTTGTTATTTCTGCATTTTTATGTTCAATTTCTGTTGTTATCTTTGGCATGCAAGAATAAAATAGTTTAACTTACAACCGCTGCTTTTTCTCTTTATAGAGACTTGTGAAGAAAACGATATATAAGTAGTCACTAGGTTCAACTTTTGGAGAAAACTGCTGTGTCTGTGCATAGCCAGATGTTTGGGCATAGTTTGTGTAATCCAAAGGTTCAAGGCATGCTTGGTTTTTGTACACCTGATCATGCAGTTTGAACAAGCCTTCTGATGTGATGGTTACCTGCTGTTTTTTTCACACTCTAGTGGGTTATTCCTGATGTGGTTAGGTGGCTTGGCGAAAACCAGGACGGATGAAGAATTTAGCAGCTGGTTTGCTAATTTTAGCACACTGGAGCTCTGATTTCTCATGGAAGCCAGTACTTTCAGGGGCAGCTCCTCAGGCATTGTGATTTTGAATTAATTATTCAAAGTTCTGCTTTGTCTTTCTCCATTGCTTTGGCATTCTCCTCATCCACTTTTACACAAAAACTTGGAAATCTTCAGCATATTTGCTAAAACGTAGCCATTTTCTGTATAATTGTATAAGTGAAAAGAGACAGGTCTATTAGTTGTACAATGATTGGTTATGGTTTATTGATAATCTCTCTTCTGGAAGACAGACAGGGGAGAGAGTTGTTTATTCCTGAATCGTTCTGCTGCTTGGCAATGTAGCTCATTGCCCTGTGCATCTTTATACAGTCAATGAAGAAACAACATGTAGGTATTATTTGAAAGCCTTAAATTTGTTTCTTGAGCAATTTCCCTTTAGGGAGCTACAACAGTAACTGAGATTTTTTTTTCAGGGGTTGTGTACTGCGCTGTTATCTCTCTGGGAGTGCCTAAAGCCCATGACTGTTTTCTAGGTCTCCTGTCTTTGTTTCCTTGTTCTACATACACATACTGGACTTGTTTTCACTGCATTAAATACATATTGCTTGAACTCCCCTTTGCAAGAGGCTGCTTGTGTGACTGCCCTGAAATCCTCACTTTGTATTGTGTCAGTTTTTGTTACTCATTGCAGTTACTATAAATTTGTGTATTTTCAGTTTGTTTATTCAAATTTCAATCTGTAGCAAATTTTACCCATTCTTACAAACCATCTGTCTTTTGACATAGTTTCTTTTGACAGCTTCTGCTGTGAGTCATTTCACAATTCAGTTTAATATATGCTTTACTGGAGTTACTACTTTGTAATCACATTATCATATAAGTTCTAACACTCTTAAAAATTCATACTACTATATACAATTTTATCCTTCACACTTTTAATCTCACGAACAAAATCAAATCATATTGATACCATTTTTTCTCCATAAAACCATTTTGACTAGGGTACATTATGTTACCATCCTTATGTGCTATTGATATATAAGCCTTCCATTATTTTTCCTAGACTTATTTTGTTCCTGAAGCAGAAAAGGCACTTTTTGCCCATAACATTGATAATTTCTGATTTATTAAGTTTGTTTTGTTGGGTTTTTTTCCTTACAGTTGAATAATTATTCCTATTAATTTCTATGTATGAATCCAATTTTCATTTCACTATTATTCTTTTAATTTTTACTTACCAATTAAGGTCACTTATATACTCACATACTAGTGTAACCTGTCTTTGATATCTGGAATATTTGTTTTGGGCCTATAAATAATACCAAACTTTAAAGGGTTAGACTGAAATCCTCTGTAATAAGTTCTTTTTGAATGTATTTTTCTTAACACACTCTCCTTCCCCTTGTGTTGTTTTTCTTTTAGAATTTAGTTTCAAATCTGTGCTGTCATTCTATATCTTAGAAAATCTAGAACTGTACAGCTTGGAAAATCTTGGTCTGGAATCTATAAGAGCATCAGATTTTTAATATCTAATAGGTTGGAAGATTTTATTTTCTATTTTGAAGTGTAATCTTGCTTTGAATCAAGGAGCTAATACTTTTTCATAGAAGTGACATCCAGTCACATTTACCCTGAGATGCTGATTGGACTCGTTACCTAGTTTAGACCTGTCAGAATTTGTGAGGGAATAAACAGTTAATTTGCAAAGTATTCTTTAATACTTTGCTCTCCAAAAATATGATTTGTCTTCAAATAGGAGCCTAATTAGCGAATTGTGTGCATCAAAACACTATAAGCTTCTAGTGCTGTTGCAAAAATTTCTCTCCTAGAAGTCATTGAGCCTTTTGGTAACATCAATATTTTCAGACTTGCATGAAATTAAATTTATTATGGCATATCTAAATCTTTCATGTAAATAACTTTAGTCTTGTGTCGTGTTTGTTGTTTCATTGTCCCTGTGTCTTGTGCAGGGCAGTGACCTTTACAAATAGTTGCACAGTAATCTTCCCAATATAATAATTATCATTGCTTGAAATAAGCATTCCTTTTGGTTTTGTTTTTTGTGATCTCCAAATGCTTGGTGCCACCTGAAGTCTTTCAATATAATAAAAATTGATGTGAACGGTTAAGCTGATCGTGGTAGACAGTGATGGTCTTCTATGATGTTGTCTTTTCTGCATTACTGACCCTAACCCTAGGTAGTATCATTTGATCTGTAAGCTATAGAAAAAACGGCCCTGTTTTTTAATTTGCTGGTGAATAAAATGTTACCTAATTTTAATCAATTTATGATTTATAGCTCTGTAAGAGTTGAACTTTTTTCGTAGTTCTTATGTTAAAACGTCAAGAGTTTTGTTTATCAAAAATTTTTAGAGGCCGTGGTGTCTCTATAACTTCCCTCTGTCATGAAGAACTGTGTATGCCTCTCTAGCTTAAAGTTCTGCATATTGATGCTGTAGCAGCTGTAACAAGACCTGGAGTCTTATCTGGAGAGTTTTATTCCATCTGACACTGGCTTTTGTATTTTAGGAAGCATGAAGTACAATGTAGGCAGGATGACTCATTAACTAGTGCCACATAATTTGTGGTAGATCTTAACAACTGGAATTGAGAAGGTTTGATAATTTATATACAATTTGTTAATTATAGGTATATATCCTTCTGTTCTTATACAAATGAGATTAGGAAGGCATAGCAACTCTGATTGAGTATTTTGTTCAATATGATTGAAATACTGAAAATTGTATTTTAAGCAGCTTTTCTTCTTCTTCACAGCTTTTCCTTTGGCTGCAGTGAGCATGCTTGGTACTAGTCTCTTAATTAGAAAAGGTAAAGTGTAAAAAATACTTTGGTTTCATTTGTGTATGCTCAGATGGAATATATTTCTGCTGTTAGGAAAGTTACTATGATAATATAATGTCCAATCTACTTGTAATTAAAGAAGTTCAGACTCTGCAGCTACATGATTTGCAGTTCCTCAACATAAAGAAGGAGCTGAACTTAAAATCACGTTCATATGCATTTTATGTTGTGTGACAAGTGCAATATATCAATGGTTATGAAACAATGTTCTACAGTGTGTAGTAACACTGTGATTAAATATTATTAAAGAGATAATTCCTAATGTTTTTAAATTTTACATGGAATTCAGATGTTAGGGTTTTTTATTTTTCTTTAATGTGAAATGTAAAAGAGTAATCTGCTACCTACAAACATGACTACAGCTGAAGTTTTTCAACTTAATTCTTAATATTTGACTACATGTCTCTTATGTAATATATATCTTTTCTTAATATCTGATTTCATCCTCATTTTCAGGTGTTCTAAGAGATAGCTCAAGATTGGGCTCTTTTATTAAAGTTGCATGTAAGTAAAAGCTACATATAAATTCAGCTTGTATTCATACTTTATGTTCTGGAGTCTCTTATGAGATGTAATCCCCCTGAGACTGGCTGGCTAATTCACTGTGACTCAGATTGGCAGCCCCCCGAAAGGACCAGAGAGTCCAAACTCCCTGCTCATAAAAGAACTACCTAAAACTAGACCATATGACTACGAGTGTTTTCTAGATGCTCCTTGAGCCCTAACAGGCTTGGTGCTGTGACTGCTTCCCTCGGAAGCCTGTTCCAGTGCCTGACAGCCCTCTCAGTGAAGAACCTTTTCCTAATGCCCAGTGTGAAGTTCCCTTCATACCCATTGCTGGGCCCTAGAGAGAGCAGATTAGCACCTCTCCATTCACTGCCCATCTTGAGGAAGCTGCAAGTTTAGACTGTGATGAGGTCACCTCTCACCTTTCTCCAGGCTGAACAAACCAAGTGAACTCAGTTGTTCCTTTTAAGCCTAATTCTTGAGAACTTTCACCATCTTGGTCACCCTTCTCTGGAAACATTCCAAGACTTTGATATCCTTCATGTATTGAGGTGTCCAAAACTGTACACAGTACTTGAGGTGGGGCTATGCCAGTATAGCATAGAGTGGGACAGTCACTTACCTTGACCAGCTGGTAATGCTGTGCTTGGTGTACCCCTGGACACAGATGGCCCTTTTGGCTGCAGGACACTGCTGACTCATTCAACTTGCCCACAACCAAACACCCAGTTCTTTTTCCACAGGACTGCTCTCCATCCTCTTGTCCCCCAATTTGTGTGTATAACCAGGTCTCAGGGGAAGAATCTGGCACTTAGAATATCAATGCTTACATTGGTACAAATGTGCCAGAAGATAGGAGTAAATTATCTGATATATCCAGTGAATAAGTTTAACCTTCCTGCAGTTAATTCTATCAGTCAGCAACTTTTTAGTTATGTTTCTTAACTTCATCACATACTGCGAAAACCTATTCAATATCAAAAGATAGAGCTGTAAGGCTTTTGACAAGGTCCCACATGACATCCTTCTCCAAATTGGAGAGATGGGTTTGAAGGATGGACTTGTTCAGTGAATAAGGAATTGGCTGGATGGGGACAGGCAGAGAGCTGTGGTCTATGGCTCAATATCCAGGTGGAGGCCGGTGACAAGAGGTGTCTCTCAGGGCTCTGTTTTGGGATTGGTGCTCTTCAATATCAGTGACACAGGCAATGAGATCCAGGGCACCTTCAGCAAGTTTACAGATGACACAAAGCTGAGCAGTGCAGGTGGCACAACAGAAGGAAGGGATGTCATCCAGAGGGACCTGGACAAACTTGAGAAGTGGGCCCGTGGGAACCTCATGAGGTTCAGCAAGTCCAGGTGCAAGGTGCTGCACCTGGGTCGGGGCAATCCCAGACATGAGCCCAGGCTGGGAGATGTCATTGAGAGCAGCCCTGAGCAGAAGGACTTGGGGGTTCTTGAGGATGAAAATGTGCCATGACCCATCAGAGTGCCCTCACAGCCCAAAAGGCCAATGGCATCCTGGGCTGCATCAAAAAACAGGTTGAGGGAGGTGATTCTTCCCCTATACTCTGCCCTGGTGAGACCCCACCTGAAGCACTGTGTCCAGGTCTGGGGGACTCAGTACAAGAAAGACATGGACGTGTTAGAGCTGGTCCAGAGGAGGCCATGAAGATGGTCAGAGGGCTGGAGCACCTCTTCCATGAAGACAGGATGAGAGAGCTGTGTTGTTCAGCCTGGAGAAGAGAAGGCTATGGGGAGATCTCATTGTGGCCTCTCAGTACCAGGCTTGCAAAAAAAGAGAGGTTTTACACAGACAGATAGTGATAGGACAAGGGGCAATGGTTTTAACCTAGAAGAGGAGAGATTTAAGTTAGATGTTAGGAAGAAATCCTTTACTAAGGGTGGTAAGGCACTGGACAGGTTGCCCAGAGAAGTTGTGATTGCCTCATTCCAGGAAGTGTTCCAGGCCAGGTTGGATGGGGCTCTGAGCAGCCAGGTTCAGTGGAAGGCATCCCTGCTCATGGCAGCAGGGTTAGAACTTTAAGGTCCTTTTGCAACCCAAGCCATTTTATGATTCAGTGATTTATTTACTGTCTGAATTTGTGCTGCACATTTTGGACAACTTCTGTTTATAAGCTTTGTATATAATTGCTTGATAAATGTAACATAATCATTTAAGATAAAAACATTGTAAATAGATACTGTACAACCTTACTTTAAATTACATTGCCAGAGTACACCCACCCCTCCCTTCCTAATTGGAAGGTCCTTATTCATGCGTCTCACATGTCCCATTCAGGCTATTTTAATTACTCTTTTTTTCCTGGATATTATGTAGGTACAATTGTAGGAAAACAGCAATTTTGCATGAATGATTTTTGGATTAAGTATAATCAAAAATAAATTATTAAATTAATAAATTAACTTTTTCAATGTAATACAGGACAGTAAAACAGGAAGCTGCCATCTTGCCAATCTACGTAGATACAGCTAGTTTACTTCAGTGGGAAGAGGGTAAACCCCATGATTTGTAGTCAAGGAAGTGTTGTTTAAGCAGATAAATGAATGTGAGAGACTAGGGTTCTCAGTTGTTTATGCTAAATTCTGCTTACTTTCTTTGAACACCAAACAATGGTATAACACAAACATTTCTAATAAATAATAGAACTGCTATTTCCCTGATCACTCCTACACATAAGGGCCACATTCTTCTTATTTAATAGAACTAATTTTTTGAAGTCAGGGGAAAAGATAAGGTGCAGCTGGGCTGGCCAGGATGTTCAGCCTATGAGAATTACTATATTTTTCTCAGTAGTTTTCTAGGTACTCTGACAATTTACTGAAACTTCTAGTTAGTCATGGTTGATACACTACATTGACATCATCCCCTTCAACACAGCACAGAGCTATTGGTCCTCTCTCTGACAAAGAAGGGGAGAATTCATATGTCTTTGTGTACTTCATGTTAGCCTGCATGGGACCTGGCCATGTCTAATCAGCTTCTCTAAGATCACAGTGAATACAGAAGAAGCAAAGAACAACACTATCTGATTTACTGTGCTAACTTCAAAAATGTGGATCATCTGACTGTTAGTTCTGTAATAAAATAAACCAAATACTTTAGCCAATAATTACTTTGAGTGAAACATCTTGCAGAGAGATATTTCTCTTTTTCTTGACTAGAAGGCCTCAAGAAAAAGAGACCTTCTCTTTGTAATTTATGCAAAAGATTAGTCAGCTTTTCTGTTACGCTTTATTTTGCTAAACATTTTGTTTGAATTCTTCTTAGGCTGATTTAAGGGCTTGTAATTTTTCTCTTTGCACATATTTATTGTATTTGAGGTGTTTTGGTTTTTTTTAACCGGTTAAACAGCTAAACCCTTGTATTCCTCATTGGTAAACTTCACTCATAGTTGTGGCTGTTCTTCTCTTTTCCCTTGGAAAAGGACTTTAAACCTTCTTTTGAAAATAAGACATTAGAACAGGAATCACAATTTCAGTACCAGTACAGCAGGCTAGGGTAAAATCCCCTTTTATATTGATTTCCTGGCAATGTAACCTACAGTTGAGAATTGCAGAGGATTAATGTTACTGGTAATTAACTCTTTCCTGACTTAACGATACTTGAGACTCTTTAGTCTGTATATTTAGGAAGTACTCACTGCACATGAAAGAAGGGTCCTAGTCATTTTCTCCTGCAAAGTCAACAACAAAACTGTTAATTCCCACAGAATCCTTCACACTCCACTGACCCCATCATAAAACTTGAAGGAGCCAGTTGATGGAAGTCATAAGTTTTAAGCCCAGAAAGAGCTATCTTGACAATTTATTGTTATGTCCTGTGCAGCAGATAGAAATAGCTCATGCACTAAATTGGAAGTGTTTGCCTAGTGATTGCAAGGGTTTAGATAATTCAGTTATTTGCCGTCTGGCCGCCAAATCACAGAATCCTTTTCATAAGATACTGAGCCTAATGCTAGGTTTATTTAGACCTCTCTTCATACTGGTGAAAGCCTTTCAGGACCTGACTGTTCTGATGGATTAAATTAGCAGAATTTACTGCCTGTATTTATTTCTGTCTGGTGTATCATCTTTGATAGTTAATTGTGATTTCTGGATCTTGGGAAAAAATGATGCAATTATTTTTCCTTTTTTTGCCACCTTTCATTCATCAAGTACTAGCTGCAATCATCTGATGCTCACGCCATGTCTAAATCATTGCTTTCTGTCTCTGTTCAGCTGTTGCATTTGGTTTTAGTACCCTTTGTCTGCAGAAGAAGCAGAGATGATTACTGCATGCTTTTGGTTTAGATCTAAACCAGTTTTCTTTGTTTTAGTCAAGATACTACATGATTTATTTGAAATTATTATTTTAAAGCTATGTTGGACATTATAGTACAGCATATAAATCCATCTTTTTTTCTTTTTAAAAAGTTGCTGGAATGTGTGGATACCTGGCTGGAAAGATATCCTACTTGCCAATCTGTAGCGAGAAATTTAAGAAACTGAAGGATTCCCCAATAGGAGATGTTCTACGACAAGCTCAGAGACATAGTTCACCTAAGTAAGAATTTAATTCTCTTTTAAATTTAAAACATATTATTCAATAGGATATTTTAAACATTGACAGATCAGTACTACTTTTGCAGCTTTCGAAAACCCTCAGAGCTGCACCTTCCCTCAATCCCCACTACCTTAAATCTACCACTTTCAGGGAGCTGTATCCCTATCAGTTGGCAAGCTATAAAATATGTATTTTTAGCTCTTTACATACAACTGATCACTTTGAGCAGTAGAAAAAGAAACATTTTACTTAGCAAACTGTATTCCTTGTAAAATTAAGAGTGTTTCCCATGGAATTTAGTTACAGTAGTGTGACAGCACGAGTTGTGTTTAGAAGTAAACTAAATTAACTGAAGTAAAATAGTGGTACATTCTGGAAGTTTTTCCCATCGTTTAGTTTGATTGAAGTAGGAAAAGGGTGGAAATGATTTCAGTGTTTATCAAAGGAAAGAGGTCAGTAAACAATATCAGTGCAGGAAGAAGCATGGTGGTCAAACTTACTGCTGTTTGTTTAAATCCTTTACATCTGTAACAGCATTATGCTGTACATATGAGAAACTCATCAGGTTCTTAAAACTATTTCCTGTTTTCTTCCAGAATGTTTTCTACTTCAACTGGTTTTTAATTGCAAGCTGCTTTCAGAATATGTCACTTAAACCCTTGATTCAAAACTGGGAGAATAGTGTTTGGATAGTGAGTAGTAGTCCTCCTATGTATGTGCTGAGATTTGTTAAATGTTTATAAAGGATTTGCTTAAATTCTTAATTATATTATAAATTCAGATTTATGACAGTTTTTATTTTGTCTGCAAGATATACTTTTATTCTGAAATGTTTATGGTTTTATGACATAAAACATAATTTAGGAATTACCACTTCATACACTTACTGTATAGAATCAGCTGAACTGGAGTTGAACTCGTCCCTTCACCCCCTCTAGTTTCTAATATGAAATTGTCATGCTCATTAACTATGTTTACATGAGAACTTAAGTACCATCATCTGCTACACCAATAAATCCCTTCAACCATTAATGGCCCATTTGTATCTGTGAAGTTTTATTTCCTAAGTGATAAATTCCTTTTTATTCGTTAAGTAAATAATTTAAATTCATTTCAGTTGCATTATCCATACTTCCTACCCTTTTAAACCAGCAACAGACATCATTACACTTTCCTGTGCATTTTATGTCTACTAATTGATGTACTTTGGTAATTTGATTTGCAGTTAAAAATTTGTAGGGAGCTAAAAGATTAGGTAGTTCTTTAAAGCTGTATTTGTATATATTTAAAAATATAATTGAGGCAATATAATGGCTTTGCTCTATGTATTTATTATGAGAATTAAACAAAGACTAATTCTGAATGTTTTTCATAGAAAGTAAAAGTACAGCTAAGCAGAATTTAAAAATGAAAAATTAATAAATACTTTGGAGATGTTCTAGTGGCACCAAGTGGTGGCATTCCTGATAGAGTTGTTGTGTAGTGGCTTGCAAGGCCATTCTAAGAATATAGCAAATACTTTAGAATATCTGGCACCTGTTTCCAGAATATCCTTTATATGATGTTACCTTTCTCTTTCAAGAGAAAATTCGTTAATATTTCTGCAGAATTCAGCAACTTGATTGATTTTCATAATTTAATTTCCCCAAAATGGCTGTTCATTCTTATGCTGTACAGAACTGATGAATTACAGCACCTTCTAATGATGAAGGGTTTTAAATATCAAATTGTTCCTAAAAGGCTTTTAAAATTAACTATAGTTACATGGGCACACCCTGTACTATTTGTGTCTGATGTGGGGTGTTTTTGTCTGAAGATTCTCTGGGGAAAAGGATTGTAACTTTAGTCTTGTAAAGTGCAATGTGCTTTGTCTCTTTTCTCTCCTGTTCTGGAGATTTTCAGGTATGAGCTAAGGTTCTGTGAGGAAAGAGAGAATGTTGGGGAAGTGACTATAGAAATCTTTACAATGTAAAGAAAACACCCAAAACATCCCAAACTTTTTTTAACATGATTCAGTTAGAAACTAAACTGTTTAAAATGAAAGAATGTTTTCTTGAACTGCAAGTATTGTTACTCTTATAGTTCCATTTTTAACTTTAGTATTTTTGCATTTAATATTTAGTTGTATTCTTTTCCAGCCGTTCCAGTCGGAAGTCTGAATTTTCAGACACACCTACTCAGTCATTTACTGAGTCTTCTTCTCAACCAGCTGGATTCCCACTTTCTTCTAGCTATTCAGATGATTACAGCTCAACAGATAGAGCCCTCTCAAGTTATGAACCCATTCCATTCAGTGCTTCCCTGAATGAATCTTCACCTACAGGAATTACTGATTACACTGTTCAGGGTGAGTCTTAGTATTTAGCAATTTGTACTGCAAAGACTCTTGCCTTGCTTTTAGATCCTGCTCTTACTAAACTATGTATTCTCACCCTGTGCAAACACACTTGGCACAATATAGTGGTTTTGACTGAAAGAGCTTAAAGAATTAGAAGAATTGTTTTTACACAGAAGATGAATATAAATTTTATTTTGTGTTCTAACTGCAAACTAGCTTCAGGTTTTCTCATGTTTTCTAGCTCTAATTGCAAGTAAAGATCCTGAATTAATTTACAAGGTGTAATCTGTTGTGGAACTAAACCTGCAAAAAACTAGGCTTGACTGAAAGTTCTCTTTGATTGAAAGAAGGGTGAATATGCCATCCCTTCACTGTACCGAATAAACCACAGCCTACCAATTGCCTGCTGGCCCTTCCAGGGTGACTGCAGCACCATCCGTGGGGCTGTGACTGGATACTGCTGTAAATCTGTGGCATTAAACTTTTAAAAAATTTTTTCATAATGTCACAAATATTTATGTCTCCTGGGAACCAAATGGATGTTGTGTTCTATCCACCAACAGTCTGATTTTCTCAAACAGAACTAAAACAGTTTCCAAGTACTGTACTGTGCACCTGTTCCACTCCTTTCAGTATGAACTGTCCTTAGCTATTGCAGGGAAACACAGGATTCTGAATTCAGGTGTCTCTGGTAAACAAAGGAGGAAGTTACTGTCAAATGCAGAGTTTTGTACTTTTAATTAGTTTGGACTTTTTAACTTCTTTATGAAAAATGTTTTATTCCACTAAAAAAGCCCTTTCATGCAACTTGGTTATAATTATATGAAAGTATCAGATGTTAATGTGTCAGGAAAATGGTTATTGCATTTCATCACAAATATCAATAGTTGGTAAAACCTTTATTATATAACCAAGATTCTGCATTATAAACATAGATAAAAGGATGAAATGTTTATCAGGCAACATACAATAGATACTATCCTAATTCTTTGAAAGCAAAATTTAAAGCCTTAATGCAAACCCTTGAGCTTCACCTAGATTTCTCTTCAGAATTCATATATATCTCAAATGTATAATTATCATAAACATTAGACAAAATGACCAGAAACATTTTATCCATCAACTACTACATGGTTGTTAGAATTTCCATTTGGTAAAATGAAGAAAATTAATTAACTGCCAGTGTTTCAAAGCAGTTTGACAATATTAAAAGGATAAAAGGAACGGATTACTTGAAGACCATATACAATCACTGTTGTATTTAGAGTTGCAGCTGTCTTGCTCATTTTCATTTGGGATTGAGCAGTAATTAACTGGTATTCTAGAACTTGTTGAAGCCAAATTTTGGTGCGTTATGCCATATTCGGCATTTTTCTCTTTGTTTTGTTTTCAGAACCTGCACCAATTCCAGAAGAAAGTCGTAAAAAAAAAGGCATCACATACGAGGAATTAAGGAATAAACACAGAGGAACATACGATGTAATGCTACCACCAAAGGCAGAAACTCCAAGCAAATTTCCACAGGAAAAACCAGCTAAGGAAGGTGATATACTGTTTTACAGAAATACTTGCTAAATTCAAATATTTGCCATAATCTTAAAAGTGGTTGCAAACACAAAGTTTAATTCTGCATACCTTTTAGGCAATTTATATTTAGAGTATCTGCAGGTGCCTCATATGTGATGTGTTTGGTCTGTAATTTCCTATTTCGGATTAATTTTTCAAAACTTTTGATATTCCAGTAGAAAATTGTAATTCTTTTTCTCTAGCCATATTGCTTGGTGCCAGACTGAAAAGTTCGTAAGTTTTGCTTGGTCGAGTATATCAAGCAACCTTTTTCAACAAAGAATTCTCTGAGCTCAGAGCTATACCTAAGAGTTTTAGCTGTGGGAGAGGGGGTGTGTTTTAGATAGCATTGTTCTCTCAAAATAGAGCACATGGTTGATGGTTTGAAGGGCAGGGTATTTATTTTTGTGAATTGTTTCATGTGGAATTAGTGGATTTCTATAGAGGCATTGTTTGTAGAGGTTCATTTTCTGCATTAAAACCCAGAGGAAGGAAATGGTATTTGGCAGCAATATTGAGATTTGTTTTCACAGTGAAAAAGAAAACTTTATGGAGCAAAATAAGAATGCAATCTCCTGAAGAATAAGATGCTATTCAGACAACTTTTTGACTCAATCAATTTTTTGAAAGGAGACACAGAAGCGATTCGTAATTGCTTGCTGTAGAGCTTTTTAAAATTAATGTGGCATCTGTGAAAACTATTGTAGCAAGAGGAATGTTTTACCATTTAACACACTGCTGGACTAGTCACCTTGAATTGTTTGGGTTTGTGTGCAGTGCCCAGCCTTGTCAGCCATGTTGCAACAAGACTTGTAGGAATAGCTGTTGTCTCCTATTAGGCATAATGGGTGAGAATAAGTATAGAACAGTGTATTAAAGCAAAAAATTCTGAAGCAGTAGTACTAAGCTTTGGAATAGTGTTGCTTAAGAGTGTCAGTCTATTTGATAGTTGTGAATTACTTTCTACAGATTATCTATCTTTGGACAGATCTGCAGTCTTGAAAGAAAAATTATAAACAATTTTTGTGTAATGATTTTAATCTGTTATTGCAAGGATGAAAGGCTTTTTCTCTTATCATGTGACTATGCCAAATGAGACATGAAAAAATTATTGAAGCTGTGGTTTCAGATTGCTTTTAAATTCCATCGGCTGACACTTCATGGATTTACACAATGTGCTTTTTCAAGATACTTCTCCACAAATAGAAAGCCTAGAAATGTCACTTGAAAACCATACACAGAAATGTTAAGCAGCATTCTGAAAACCTTGCCATATTTCATGGCAAATGCTGTGTCTGTGAAATGTGAATGTGCATTTGTAACTTTATTTTTAGGTACTTGAGGGCTATAAAAAACCTCTGTAAAATGTTGATCAAATATCATATTCTTTCTATTATATTTCTGTGTCAGCCTTCAATGTGTTCCATTTGAAGGCTGTACTTGGGCTTTGAGAATAAAACTGAGCAGTGCATGAGATTTGTAAATAGACTTTTAAAAGTATCTCTTTGCATTTTTAGGGAAAAGTAGTAAGGAGGGAATACAAAAATTCAGGAATGGTTTACATATACAAACACATTTAAGTCTGCAGTTCTGAGATTACACTGATGGCTAAGATCCGATTTAGCTTCTTGTGTCATGCTGGACATGTTACTTGCTGTGTGCCTGTTCATACTTTCTGAGTCACTACCCCTTGGTTCATCCTCTTATCTCTGGGTCCCTAGCAGATAGGAGACAGTGATTTCTGCCCTCCCTTGCAAGGACAGAAAGGAAACCCAACCATGTTTAAACCAGCTTTAAGCAATCCCTAACTTCCATCTGCCAGTGCCTTTTCCCTTCCTTGTAGCAGCACAAATACGTGCATCTGCATAGTGATCTAGACTGGCCCATTTTCCAGGGAATGAGTGCAGCCTGTTCAGCTGCCATGGTTAATAGAAATGGAAATCAAATTGCACTTTGAGAGAGCTTCTCTTTGTGTCTCACTGCAATATCAGTCGCTCCAAAGAGATTTGTCAGGGCATTATGCTCAGTTTGCTGATAGCTCACTGAGATGGGGACCAGGCATTTTGCTCTCTTCCATGTCTCCTGCTGCATAGTTAGTGAAAAACAGGGAGCTTAGTAATTAACTTGCAAGTAGATTATAAAGGGGTGCCTGACTGGTGTCAGCATTCCTATTGGATCAAATAGAGCCATCCTTAACCTTTTCAGTGATGGCAGTCAGTTACAGAGGGCTTTGCAGCTCACTTTCAAGAGAGCCTGTTTTCACTTTCTGGTCGTTGTTCGGTTACAGTGACACACTTCTGAACAAAGCCGTTAGACCAGTACCCTGGCTTTTTTCCTCTCTGACTCACTCCTATGGTAAAGGAAGCTGCCAAAGAATAATGGCTGAGTAGTTTCCTAGTAGGGATTACTGATTTCTGTTTGTTTGTCTTTGAACGTGTTTTTAACTATCCTGAATCCATCCAACTGTGCACGTAACCAGATTATGTAGCCTCATTATTTATTGTAACATTCCTTGCCTGTTTCCTCCAATTGTCTTTGTTTCATCCACATGTTACATTTGTTTCAAAGTAATTGCAAATTCTGTAGACCAGGAATTAGCACAGTAGGCCTACTGATTGAATATTAATTCATTAAGGTAAAACGATTAACAAACTCTTCCCATTTATTCAAAAGTAGCTTTAATTAGATGTCTGTTGTGCTTTGACTGGCACACTCCCCACACACCACTTCAGATGACAGTGCACTTCATTATACTTTTGGCACTGTATATGATAAACTTTTGCAGTTAAACTATCACGTGACTACTTTTTTTTTCTTTTCTTTTCCTTAGTTAAAGTAAATAAATATGGAGATACCTGGGATGAGTAAGAGTCAAATGAAGAACTGAAGAAAATTACCTCCTGTCAGCTAACTTGAACCTCATCTAGATTAGTCATGAGTATCAGCACCTTTGGTGTGCTCTGCCAGACACAGCTATCAGTAAATGAGGAGAAAATCCTGACTTGCCAGAAGATAAAAAATGTATTTATGCTTAATTTTTTTTAATTTTGCATAAATGGAAAACAAGGCTATTGTGAGGTGTCATGACTATAAACCATTTGTGCTGTTGTTTAAGAATGAAAAGGGTAACTAGTAATATGAACATATAGCAGAAGGTAAAAATACATGTAAATAAATGCAATCCCATGTATTGAGAAGGGAAGAGTATCAGAATCTTCTCAAATTTTCAAGACTTGCATTAAAAGTTACCTCTAGAACTCACCTCTCACTTTGTCTGAAAGTGATATGCTGGGAATTTGAACTTGTCATGGTTGGTTTGTAATGTCAGGAATACTACTAAACTGTTGAGGGTAGAAGGGTTGAGGAGCTGAGCCAGACACAGAAGTAACCATAACTTTTTCAAAACTGTTTCATGGTGCCATCTGTATTTTTAGACTGATAATCTGACTTGCCCACAATGGGTTTCTACAGACAATCATTTCTGAAGAAAATGATTGAATGAAACTGCAGGTATTGAAAACAGCTACTTTTAAGTTCAGAAGGTTAAACATGACAAACTTTGGTAAAAGCCTGAATGATATATTTTCTGTTAATATTAGGCTCTGTATATTTGGCCTTATTTCTCAATTTTTGCAAGTCATGACAAAACTCCCATATTTATGGAGAAGAGATCCAAATCAATGGAATTTTTTGTTATTATTACCTGTAAAAAAAGAGCTAAATTGGGAAAGCTGTGAAGAGTATTTCCTGGTGTTTGCATCATCTGCTCTGTCTCAATCCAAATGTTGCTTTCACTTAGGAATTTTCATGTTCTCACCTGTGCAGTTTCATTTCACAGCATTGTGTTTATTTGGGTGTTTGGCTGTAAGGGAGCAAAAACCCTGATGAAGTTGGTAGCATAAAAGCATTCCTGACATCCTTGCTGGAGTTGAAAAACAGCTTGCCTACCAAGTTGAAAATTCTCAAAGACCTTATTGATTTAGTGCACTTGAAGCAGAACAGCATGAATAAGAAGATAACTGGGGGGAAGTTGTACAGAGCAAGTGGCTGAAATGAGGAGGAAAAAGAAGGGAAAGAGGAAGGTGCTTAAAGAGCCAAATACAACTTAAAATGACCAAAATGGGAAGTTTGCTTTCAGAAAAGCTGATCTTCTAAAAAATTAATGTGTTAATTGGATAATCTTGAAGTTGTATCAGAAATTCGCCTTGTAGAGAATGCTTCTCATGGCTGTGATGAGTGAGCTCTGAAAATACAGTCTGCCAGAATTGCATTGCTGTGGTTTTCAATGTGCAATTCCAAAGCTGATTAGCTTTATCATGAAAATATTCACAAAGTTTCTTAGTTGTCAGTTATGCAAGCAACAGGAGGCAGAACATTGAGATTATAATAGTGGAGCAGATTCCTATGATGGTGCCTTCCCATACAGTGTCTTGCCTCACATTAATATTTTTGGGTGGACAAGCACAGTGTTTTATATAAATTGTATTAGAATTTTTCTTCCTTTCTTAGAGGAGAAAATAAAAGGCATGTCAATTAATGTTGTTCTGCTTGAGGTAACATGTATAGATAGAATTTTTAAATTTAATAAAAATCTTTCATTTTGTTGCATCTAGTTACTATCTCTGTGAGGAGGACATACTTTTTTTGTACTTGGGAACAAGTTTGGCTTGCTATCAATCAATTTAAAATTCTTCGGCTTTCATCACATCCTGAATACACGTTAAATGCAGGAGAATTCACAATCATAGCTGTTAATTTAGTAAGGTATTGGGTAGTGATGTTTTGTCAGATTTGGGTCACATTCAGTTTGCTGTGACAATGTGCATGTTGAGCCCCTGATTCACTGAACAGCCATGGGAATTCAGTCTTCTTCCTTCCCTTCTCCTGCTTGTCTTCCATTAGTACCCCCTTGTTTCAGAGTGGGCCTTTACAGTCTCATGGTTTCATAGCAGCTGCCCAGTCACCCATGGCTTGCTCATCCTGCACTTTCATCACTTTTGGGAATTTTTAACTGAATGCACGTGTCTTGGAGCTGGCAGCAGAGCTACTGTTGCTAGAAGCAATGTGACTAGATATAAAGAAAAGTGGTGTTAAAAAACACTTTAAGTTTTGCTACAGGCCATATATTTGTCAGTAATTGAGAATTAACGCAGTGTTTATCATAAAGCTAAGTAAATTTTCCATTCTTCCTCAAATAAAAATAACGTTAAAAAATTAACTCTTACACCTTAAATCAAACACCAGGAAAGGAGTCTGAATGCTTCACTATGAATGTTTCTAAAAAAAAACTACCTGTAAAATAATTGTTTTCACAATTTCTTAAAAATAAGCAGGCCAGTTTGAAGGAGCTGGTAGCACTATCCCCAAGTTAGTTGTTACTAATATGCATGAGCAGAGAGAAGAGGCTTGCAAAAATGCCTCAGCTCCTTTTATAGCTGGTAAAGCTCTACCAAAAATCCTGGTCTTGAATGCTTCTGTGTTTCCCCAAATTAGTAGACATGTTTAAAGCCCCAAGTAAGTACTAATCTGACCTTTCCGGGATTTTTTCCCACTAAAGTTGTTTGGAACACAGCAATGTGAAAGAGAAAAGCGTAAATGAAAAGTGAGTTAAGTTGATTTGATTTGATTTGCTTAATGAAAGCTAAGCAGATTTGTGGAAACCTGGGGAGATCATTAATATTCCAGACTGAACCCACAACTTCCTTGCCTCCTTGAGATTCAGGAAGAAATCCTCACTTGTCCACTCTTTGCTGGAAGCTAAAAGACCTGTTTGTTCTCCTCATGATGGACTCCTGTTTGTGGCCCTGAGGGAGGACCTTGCCCAGCTGCAGGAGGCACGTCCAGCTCAGTTCCTTGGCTCCCATAAATGTGCCAGACCTGCCATAAGAAGGCTTTGTTTGCAGCCCAATCTTCCTGACTCCCAACCAGAATAAGTTCTCTCTAACCTCTTAAGTGAAACAGGGGGGTCTAAAAACATCCCTTTATTTTTTGCAATTTAGTTTCCTATTAAGTTGTTTGTAGAAATCCACAAATCCTTGGATTTTAGTCTCAAGGCAACAAATGGGACAATTTGCATCCCCTTACAATTTCAGGCTCTTGCCCTGGGTTTGTGCTAGTTCAGAGAAGGCAGTGCAGCCTTGGACACAGATATGCCTCGAGTTTATACTTTTAAGGGTTTTTTTGCTGATGTAAGAACCAGGCATGAACCACCAGCACCATACAAAAGTTTTGAGGCATCTTTGAGTACCTGCATTACAACCTGAGCCAAGGAATACCAGGGAGTCTTCACGTGAATGACCTTGGCCAGGATACGGATTTCCAGCTCACAAGACCATCAAGTGTGTTATTCTTTCTTTCCAAATAATAAGGGAAATGAGTAACTAGTATTTTTATTTAATTGAAGTTAAGCAATATAGCAAAACCAGAAATGCATAACTGTTTGGGTTATAAGATACGCTGAAAAATAAACAGGTTCTTGTAGCTAACAGCTATTGAGAGAGCTGCCAGAGAGTAAATGATAATCTCTTGGGAACATAATTAGTATGTATTTACTTTGGATAAATGAAAACAGTATAATTCTAAAAGAATCAGTAAATAGCAGTCATGATCTAAAGTATGTGTTCCTGGTTTTTCTCTTTAATACTAACAAATATCAGGTATTATGCTACTTACATATTAGCATTCTAATACTTACTGCATTTACTCATTTTTACTAAGTTGCTGCTAATTTTTTGATTGAGCAGTACAACATTTCCTGAGATTTTAAGATACATGGCAGAACGGTAATACATAGTTTCAGCATAAAGTCATGTCTTCTGTCTAGCAGAAGCATATCTTTGCAAAACTAAAAAGTAAGAGTCTGGTATGAGCTACTTTTGTAATGTGATGCTGCAGTAAACAAACAAAGGATCTATGAAGAAGACACTGCTTGATCATCTGATACAATGGATATTCAATCAAATACAATTTTCACTTAGCCTTGAAAGGAGAAAAAAATCTTAAGATGAGGGAGAAATGGAGAGTTAGACTTCCTTTGCCAAAACTTGAAGTAAATTATTCAGGATTAAAAATCCATAGTGTATAACTTCCGTGTTGCTCTTTTTTTCAGTTGCTCACTGATGATGCAGGACTTAATTTTCAGGATATGAAATGTTGCATGAACAACTTCTAAGCCCTGAAATTTTCAATTCATTCCTTACATGGAATGATATGCATTCTTTTCTACTCCCACTAACCCATAGAGGAAGCACATTTCTAGTGCATTGGATTTTTATTTTAATTACGAAGCTAAAATTAGTTTCTATATAAATCTAATGCCAAAATAAATAATTTTGTTTGGCTTAATTCTGTACTTTAAATACAACTGTTAACTGTTTTAGGATAACTAGCATTTTAAAACAGTGCAGCTGATACAGGTGAGGGTGAATTTTGTTACAGTAGCTGATGCCTAAACATCAATGATGGATTATTAACAATGTCAAAATAATTTTAGCTATTGTAAGTAGGATACATTTCTGCTGGTACAGTGTCATGCAGTCAGTGTATATGGCTGTGTGTTTGCGTTGAAGACCTAAGTATGTTTTTTTAGGTGTTTTTTTTGTTTAGGTGTTTTTCTTCAAAAAATGAAGATTTTTTTTGAAAGACTGCATTCATTTTTCCTTACTGCCCCTCGACATGCCAGAGAACGTGCAGCTGTCAGCCCGCTTTGAGGCTGCACTGTGATGCTGCAGGAGCCACGAGCGAGCTGCCCACAAGAGCTCCCGCTGTGCCAGGACAAGCAGAGCAGCATGGAAGGGGAGAATCCAGGCTGGTGGAGCAGCTGTGTGACAATCCAGGCTGGTGGAGCAGCTGTGTGACAGCCATGGGCCGCCTGCCAGAGCTGCCAGCTGTGCAGCAGCGCGGGGGCACCCCATGAGACACGGGCAGGCTCTGTGCCTGGCACGACGCAGAGCAGCGCCTGAGGTTACTACGATCCACTGGATCTGTGAAGCTGATCAGCAGAATGGGAGTGAGTAAATGGCAAGCATTTAAGGGTTTCTTGTTTGTATTTTGCAGTATTACAGATGGGACAGGGTAGAATGAAGTAAGCTTGGGCATGTCCAGCCCAGCCCTGGCAGACCTCAGCCTCCAGCTGGCTGAGTGAAGGTTTAAAATGTGCCTCTGGGAGGAAGTATTAAAGACCTTTCTTGCTCTGAAATACCTGAGCTTGCTGATGTGCCTGAGCACATGCTGCAGAATGCTCAAAATGCACACAGGTGAGAAGAAACACTTAAAAGTTCAGGTAAGTGGGGTTTTTCTATGCAAGAAGTTGGAAGTGCCACTGCTCTCAGTCTGTATGTCAAAGACAATGGGAAAAGCAGCCGTGACCACGGCTTAGTTCTTTTTTACCCTTCATCGGCAGAGAAAGTCACTATACTATAATAAAAATAATTCAAAGGTGTGTTTTCTCAGGAATCTTAAATCTTGTGCTCTCTGCACATGAAGATGTTTCAGTCTCCATTTCTAAATATGAGCTACCTGGGGTTTCGTTCATTTGGCAAGGCTCTTAACTTGGTTTTTCGGTAGCTGTAAGAATGTAGGAATCACCATAACGTCACCCTGTCTCCCACACTGGCTAGTGATCCTTCTAGAAGGAGATCCTTCACTGGTGCACCCTCCTGGCCTTCACTGATCAGAGATGAGAAGTTTCCTGACACAAATGATGCATTTGGATCATGCATTTGGTTGTATTTGGTGTTTTGCTGCCACCAAGTCTCTGTGTAGGTCACGTCTTTTGAAGCTGTATTGTTTGCTTCTATATCCTGTAGCAAGAATCCTTTTGATGGAATTGTGCTGTGTAAAGAAGAGTTTCTTTTCTGTTTGGTTTAAATCTGATTTCCCTGAGTGCTGATGATTTTTGATTTTACAAAAATAGCAATTACTCACTCTCTATTCATCTTTCACACTTTTACAGACATAGTATTCCTCACCTTGAGATGTTTTCAGCCTGGAAAACGAGTTACCTAATCTCTTGTGAAGAAACCACTTTGTATTTCTGATAATTCTTTTTAATTTTTCTTTCTCCTGTTTCTGTCTCTGTGTTGTACAATTTCTGAGATGCATTGGAAAGCACCATAATATTCCAAAACGAGGGCACACCATAGAATTGATCTGTAGTCTAAGTCTGTTTTTTCCCCATATTTTCCCTGGGAATTGTTAATGTTCCACTTGGCTTTTCTCTGTCATAGACCACTGATCCTATGTGTTGCAACTACGCAAAATTACTCCCAGGTCCCTGTACTGAAAAAGTCAGAGTAATTTAAAACCAACTGTGTGATGCAGTTAGTATTTTTCTGCATGACTATGAAGCTTGTTAGTCAGCCTCTCATATAAAGACTTCTTCCTAGCTCTAATTTTATCATCAAGAAACACTTCCTTTGTCAGATTATGTTAGTATGTTGACCAGATGCCCCCTAATATATCCCCAAACACCCTCTCAGGCCTTCTAGATTTTAAACTGGCCTTGAGAAGAGTCTTATTTATTTCCTGGAGAACTTTATTTTTTGAGGGATTTACTAGAAAGAAAACAAAACAAAGAAACAACCCTCCCCCAAAAAACCCCAAACAAACAAAACAAAAAACCCTCCAAACTCATACAAAGTACAAGTGGCTTAGTATTTCCAGGATGTGGAACAGAGGAAATACTGATGTCACAAGCTGGATCCCCTTTTTTTCTCTCTCAAATGGAATTTTTGTGTATGATGTCAAAAACAAGTTGGGTGTTACAAATTCCCAGCAGCTCCTTCACTGGTAGAAATGGTCATGAGGAAGAGGCTGCTGCTCCCAAGTCAGTGTTGCTGCCACTTGGAATTTCCCCTTGACCTGGTCCAGCATGCTCCTATTGCAAATCCTGCCCCAATACCTGCTCTCTTCTTACCAGCTGACTCCAGAGCTCTCCCCTCCTATTACCTGTTGTTGCATATTATGCCCTATTCTCTCATCCTTCTCTAAAAATACACTAAGTCCCAAATCTTGTTTTTGATAGGGATTTATAAAAAACTTGGATGGTGAGCTTTCATGTCCCTTTCATTCCCAGCTTCAAGAGAGAATTATAGCCCAGCTGGCTTGCCTGGAGTCCAGCTACAAAGGATTTAAACAGGAATGTACTGTTTTCAACCTGCAATTGCTTTCTCTTCTAAAACATGTTTTTTTTTTAAATTTTGAATGAATACCATATTTGTAAAATGACTGCAAACAGCCAATACAAAAGTCCCCAAAGAGAACCAGTTGCTTGAGGTTAATGTCACTACAGCTTTCCTCTTGCACCCTTTTTCTAGTCATAATTTCATGAAGTGCATGGAAGCTACATACAGCTTCTCACTCTGTATGTATCACAGCTGAAGGAGGTGTTTTGTTTCCTGATTTTAACAAGTATGTGGACTGCAACTAAGCTGTTATATGCCTAAACACACAGTTGAACTCCCTTGTCTTTAAGTGAAGAAAACAAGTTCAACTTTCCAGATACAAATTATTCACAGGAAGCTGTGTAATTAATTGGATTTTTTAAACCTTTTTCTAACATCATCCTGCCAAAAGGGAATGTACAGCCTATTATCAGTGTAAGAAAACACCAAGAAAAGTTTTGTTTACCTTTGCAAGGTCAACTAATCTTCCTCCTGGAGATCTCTTCCTCTCTTATTAAAGAAGCAACTGATTACTTCAAATCTTTCCCTATTTTTTTTTAATAGGTCACCCCCAAATTCAGTGTATTCAACTTCTGCTTCAATTAAAAATAAATTCATTAACCTGCTTGTATGGAATGCACAATAGTAACGGTCAACAAAGATTAGCTCATTAAACTGCATATAATTACTATAAACCAGCTGCTTTTAAAGACCTTTGAAGAAACAATTTGCCCATTAGCTCTGCTCATTTTTCCTTTGACACGCATAAATTTAGTGCTAATACATCTTAGATTCACAAACTCTTTTTTTCATACCTGTATCACAGTAACTCATAAACTTAGATCCACACAATCAGCTAATTAGCCTTTTGCAAAGTATGGAAACAAATTTAGAAAAAAAGGAGACAAGAAATTTTATACATGAGTATATTTATTAAAGAAGAGTAATTGAAACGAAAAAAAAAAATAAAATTATATTCAAAGCGAAGTGCAGTAGCTAAGTTGTAACCCCAAGAGGCAACACTCACCACAAGAACGACTTCTAAGAGTATGGTATGAAAGGTCCTCTGTCACATGCATCAGGCTCCTTGGCATCACCTGGATGTAAGGGCTGCCCTCAGATAACCCAGGCATGACTAACCTTGCTGCAGCTTCTTGCTGTTATCTTGACAGCAGATGACAGATGGAGGGGAAGTAGCTAAGACATGTCACCATACAAGTTTTGGTGGCTGTCACAGTACACCCATGACAATTACATTATTTTCACAGAGGAGGTCAACTTCTCTGTGGTTGTGTAAGCCCATCTCCCTGGACCCCCTGTGGAAGGCTCTCCAAGGCTCACCTGCCTGTACACAGCATCAGCTGTGACACAGAACTGTTGTATATCCCTGACTCCAATGGAAAGAGCTGTGGAAAAATACTATGGAAAGGTAACAAGTGTAAAACTGAAGCCCCTGTTTAGACAGAGGTTCTTAGTAGCTCAAGAATTCAAGAGGCTAAACACCAAGTAGAAAAATATAAAATCTTATAGGGGAAAAAAAGACAGGGAGTCTAGTCAGTCTAACCCTTCCCCTTCTGCCTGGTGGGTGCCTGGCTAGGAAAGATTACCCAAGTGCTTCATCAGGGAGCTGAGTATTCAGTCTAATCGTTTTGTTAAATCCAGAATAACTGTTGTGTTTAGTAACCAATTAATAGTTACATTATACTTTTCCATATGATATATTTTTCTTGCAGAATTTCTTTGTGTCCAGGTAAAGATGCCCAAAGAAGCTTGTTCAAAAGAAGGGCACTAACCGCAGGCATAGTATGAAAGCAAACAGAGAAACCCCACAGAAGACAGTCTTCATTGACTGACAGTGAAGCCCAAACTTTTCAGTAGCTGTGCCTTTATTTCCATGTGTGTGTGTTAGGGGAAGTGTCTGCTTTTGATTTCCTGAGATGTTTCATGGAAGATTGCGTGCCCTGCTGTTTGTAGAGAACTTGTGCCACCTAGGTTTGGGGGTCTTTTTCAACATCTGGTGGTCTCAGATTCTGATCAGACCATAAACTGTTCCCAAATATTGTGTGTTCTTGTTCATCAATGTGGCACACACTTTTGGTATCCCTGGAAAAGTGGACCTTTGTGTGAAACTGGCCTGTTGGAAGTTGGTTCAGTGCAGTGACTGCAGTGTGACAAAACTGAACTTAGTACTCTTAAAGCACTCCATAGCCAAGGGGTCAGCTCAGAGACTGAATAGCTCTTCACTGTGCAGACCATTTAAACATCCTCACACTCTTACCTTTTCACATAGATGACAAACATTCCAACATATACCACTTCGCCTGCTACACAAAGTATTGCCAGTATCTAAATACAATAGACAAATGTAACTTTTCAGCACTAAGAGCTAAATTGCACTGAAGAAAGGAAAATAAACCAACATGTTCTGAAAAGAGAGGAGTGTATTTCAAAAAGTGCATTATAAGAAACTGGTATTTAGTACGAACAGAACTGTGTAACGATATGCAGCTATTTCAAATAAGTAAATTTATACCAAGAGATAAAATGTATCTAGAGATAGAATATATATAGAGATAGAATATATGTATCTAAGAGGTAGAATCACAGAATTATTATTTCTAGTCTACAGGAAAGTGCCTTGAGAGAAGCCGGTCCGTAAGGTTTTTATCATGTTCACCACATCTGTAAATAGAACAAAAGGACCTGTTACTTATGTAGTGGCACCTTGCTTTCAATGTGAAACATGGAGCTTCTTGGTGATTTCTCTGAGAACACACCAGAGTGCCTGAGGATGAAAGACATTACCTGTGGAGTCATAAATACAAATGGATTTATCTGGGTGGTCTTCCTAGGCACTGCCAGAGCTTGCACCATATGCTTAGCATGGACAGTGGCTAGATGTGCTCAGCAGGGTCTCTGCACATTTTTAGAGCACAGCATGCTAAATTAAGAATTTTATTAAAACATAAAAGAGGTTTAGCAATATAGAAAACAACATAATGTTTACAGTACTTATTTTTCTAAGTTTCTAAAACCTATCAATCAAAATTGATTTCTGGCAAATTCAAAATACCACACTGCCCCAAATATAATGGCTTTTTCATTACAGCAATTGAAACTTAAAAGAAATACACTTATATTCGTTTTCAAACTAAGTTCTGAATAAGCTTTCAAGCCCTTTTAAAAACCAAACAAGCTGCTGTTAAAATGTGCAGGAATCAAGGTCATTGATGAACATGTGAACTGGAACAGGGAACAGGTTCCACAGCAGAAATTCCAGGACCCATTACAGGGAGAAAACGAAGAGAGTGGCCTGTGGCATCCTGCATTCTTCCCCTCAAAAAGCTGCAAGACTCCTTTGTATTTGAGACAATTTAGAATTTATTTAAAAGCTAATTGGTACTTGCACACCAGAAAAAATATTGTCAGCTCACAGAGGAAGGCTGAAAAACAAAATCTGTTTGGATTTAAGGCTCAGCAAGCTGCTGCTCTGACAAACAGCAGAGGTAAATCCCACCATAAAGACAAAATTCCTCTACACAGGTAATTCCTAGTAAGTGACCATCCTCCATTAAGTGTACTTTGGGGTCCTTTTTTGACATAAGTGAGCCTACATAAGAATTTATTTAAGAGAAAATCTTCAAAAGCAGTTTATCAGCACAGGGGTGCAAGAGCTTCATTAAGCACATCACTGCTAACAGATTTAAGGTGTCATTCATTCATCTAAGGTGTCACTCCTTCATGCTGCCACTAGAAAGAAACCCTTCAGAAAGTTTTGGGGGTGTTTTGCCCATTTCCTCTTACCAAAATAGAGCAGAGAGCTGATCTGGAGGGCCAACTCACTTCATGATCTCTACAGCTGGCACAAGAGAAGCACTGCCACTTTTGGCACAACCCTATTAGGTGAGCCTAAGCCAAAGTGTGTTTTCTGCTAGTGGCTGAGCACTTGCAGCATTTGATATAAAATGCTGAACCAGTGGCAGAGTTGACTAAAATCAGGACCTTATTCTAATGGCTTCTTCCAGGACAATCCTCACTGCCACAATGTATTGTTGCATAGCAAAAGTCCATCAAAATCTCTCTTTTGGGCAAGTAACCAGGTTCTGATAGGCTATTCCTCCTTACAGACTGTCTGTGGGCATGCACTTTATAGTGAGAAAGGGACCATTATCAATATCCTAATTCCTACATAATATATGCCAGACTCAATCCAATAATTTCTGCATTAGACTTCTGTTCTTAGCTACATAAACTCACATGGCAGGATTTCAAACAGGCCCTCTGCTCTCCTCTCTTGCAGGCAGCCAAGCTATTTGCAAATACTTTCACACATTCTCCTGCCTGTGAGAAATGTAGGCCAGCTTACCACAAGCAGAAAGTGTGAAAACATTCTTTAAAAACCCAGCTGCTGGCCTATTTTTCATAGAGTGCATGTGCTTTTAAACACTCCCCTACCTTCCACCCTGTAAACCTTCCTTTTTCACAAAGGGAACTTCCCCTTTTCTGGGGTGAAAACACCACAGGAGCCGTGTCCCTTTCCCCAGCACAGCAGGCTGCTCTGGCACCACTCTTACGCTATCTCACTAGGGCTTTAGCCAAACTGTAGCACTGATGCAAAAACCCCACAGCCAGCTGTGTCTGCGTTTAGTTCTCAGTGTTTCAATGCATTTTTAAATATCAACATAATCTATAATTATTTGATCCTTCAGTAAAACAAGTTGGAAATTGAAAGGAGTTGTATTTGTTTTAATACAAGCAGTCAATCCAAATTAATTCCACTTAGGTCAATCAGCAGTACCCTGCTACAGCTAAAGAAAATATTCTTCAGAGATGGGGGATTTAAAATTAGCATGAAAGGTATGTAATGCAAAAATTAAGAAACAAAATTAATCAGAAATCACAGATAAAGAATATTTCCTTACGTAATGCTGGGATTTTAATCCATTATTAAAATCTATGATACTCGCTATATTGTTCAAAAGAAGAATACCATTCAACATGGAAAATAAGATGAGAATTTTTTTTTAAATTACAAGTTTGCCTACCTGAGACTAAGATGCTGAAGCAATTGAACCTTCTTTCTCGTTCGATCCCAATTTGGCTTTACATTCTTTGCAAGCATGATGACACTGCCTACAATATTGAAAGCAAATAAAACATGGAAGAATTTTGCTGAATTTCTTTGAATACAGCCATATAGCATGATGGCAAAAGTTCCTGAAGAAGTAATCTCTTGCCTATATTCCCCTATTTTTGTAACTGCTTTATGGGACATAAACTGCAAAATATGACATCTAAATGTCCCAGCCAATAACCCCCCATTAATTAGTATTAAGTACTCCTTTTAGCAATTGCCAAAATATAAGATCTTCTAAGCAACAGAAGACAGTCCCTTGTCATTGTACCTATGAGCTAGAAGCAAGGTGTATAACAATTCATGTATTCTAATAAAGTAATAGCAAAGTAACAGCTTTGTTTTGTAGTGGAAGAATACAAGTAGAGAAACAGAAGAACAATGAAGAAGCTTTCCATTATCATTCAGGCATCTTTATAGGCGTAAAAGCTCATGCTTTTATGGGGGGAAGGATCTGGAAAGACAAAAGGAGAATGATATTTTGTATAGGATTTTTGGCAATGTATTTTGTGAGTGAAAGGTTTATAACAGAAGCCATATTAAGAATAGAGGGTACAACAGGCAGTTGAAGGAGGAGCTGAGAAGGAACTCAGAGTCTGATTTGATGTGGAGTACTTTATGTGAAGGTGAGAAAACAATGACTAAAGCATGGAGGTGTCAGGTGACAGAAGCCAACCATTGAGATCTATCCTATGGTTAGAAGTGCAAGGTGGAGAAAATACCCTCTCAGTTCATGCTCTTCATGTTTTGGCACAACAGTATGAGGTTGGGCAAAGCCACAGAGAAGAGGGAGGTTGGAATATGGGTCAAGATTGAAATTGTTGTTAAAATATGAGGACATTATAAAAAAATCTGTAGCATATTTGGCCTGGTCTATGTTCCAAAGTAAGACTCAAAGGGCTGAAGTGAAAACATGAACAATCTTAGCAGGATGATACTAGATGAAAAGAGAACTAGTAACTGTTGTCACATCACACCTGAAAGTACAATAATTTCATTTAAAGCATGGATCTCCTAGTAACAGGTATTACACTGAGTTTAATTTGCTTTTTCTGAAGAATGTGTAGCAGTTTCTAATACTGCAATATACAGCCAAAGACTGTGAGTAGTACCTCAGGATCTGATCACAGAATTTAAATTCATAGGTTTTTTTGCATATAATTTTTACTGTGTTTTAGACTATTTTGATCTAGGCTTAATAATTTAACTAAGTACAGACCTTTTTTGTTGTGGACCAAATGGTGCAATACCAATTTTCTGAAACTTTTTTTGGCATTCTCCCATGTATGACATCCTTCCAATGGCAAAACCTAAGACACCAAAAACTATACAGACAGATAACAAAACATTGTTAATACAAGACCTTAAATCAGGAGTGTGCTATTGGCTCCATTTTAATATAATGAATCACGTATCAAATCTTCTCAGAACATGTCACAAACACTTATGAAGTTATACAGGGAATAGAGGTGACTTCAATAACTACTGAAAACTGGTAACCTATTATGAGACAGAGCAACTATGCTCTCAATGCATACACAGCAGCAATGCATACAGAAAAAGGATATAATATTCCTGCATACAGGAAAAGGGTATCATATTTAGAGAAACAGATAATAGAAAACAAAATTAATTCACAATGTCAGCACTTATTGTTCTTGCCCTTTCCTTTTAGAATTGGGTACAACTCACTTGCCATCTTGGGGTACGGACCAAATCTTGGGCTTGCCGACAAAATGCCTACAATAAAAGGAAATTATAAGAAAGCTTATTCACTTGAGGAACTCACCAGCACTCAAAACCAGGGCATTAATTTTCCTATAGGCTTTTGCATTTCTTAAGGTGAGGATGGTATGAAGTCTGCTCAGATTTCAGTACATTAGGGCACTTTCCATTCTACTAGTTCTTAGTGCATGTGTTCTGTTGCAGTCCCAGAGTTATAGGAGGAAGAGAATCTGGACTTTGCAAGATTCAGTTCCAGCAGGAGTTCAGAGTGTAACCCAACATGAAAGCAGCATGTCTGCCATTGGTGACACTTGCAGCATTGCAGAAGAAGTGATTGTGGCTTATGTTTCAGCACAAACCAACCCTGCATATAAAACAGCAAAATCAAATCTCTTACACAGGGTCCAGCTCCTTGTGCTGTGATAAGTAGGACGGAACTATTCTTTGGTAGCTTTCTGTGCCTATTGATTAAAACTGTACCACTGGTATCTAGCCTCCTCCGCTGGAAAGTTTAAACATTTTGGCCTTTAGGAGGAGAACACAGTATACTAAATAAGAAACGCAAAAAATTATCTTCAGCTTTTCCACCAAAATCCACCTTCCCCTAGTTAACCTCAGGAGGTGAAACCAGTATTCCTCTGAGAACTATGTGTCTGGCAGAGGAGTGCCATGCTGTGGAGGAGGGCTCCACGCAGCAAGATTACTGCAGCAAAGGGAAGTGAACACTGGTTGCACTGTTACATGCATTCAGACAGTAATAATGAGGTTTAGAAGCTCCAGCTTCTTCTAGAAGCAGGGTGCTGTGTGCAGCCATCAGAAGAAAGTGTTTAGACAGAGGAGCATTCAGCCTGTGCTAAGCACAGGGCCTTTGGCCACTGGGATCTATGCAATTTTAAATTGGGTCTCTCAGGGGAGGGAGGAACAAAAGTGTTGTTTGTTTCTAATCACTCCCCTCCAATTGCTGACACAGAGTAATGATTATTTAATAAGGGCATTTGTTATTTCACAGCTGATCAGAAACATCCAAGTACAATGAACAGAAACTGAGAAGAGTACCTGGTGCCAGAGGCTGGCATGTTAGCTACAGAGACAGCCCCAGTGCCCTATCACTGCTTTCCCTTTTTCGAATATGTAATCCTTTCTCTGTGACACGCTTTCCCTAACTCCTTCCCTCCCTGCCTGCCTACAAGCTCATAGGTCAAGGATGCAACAGGGAACCCACATCAGCCTCTTGTGGTACAGCTTAGCAGACTTCAGGCTGGATGTCCCTCACTCTTTACCCAAAACACTAACCTCAACCTTATACATAGTCATGACCCCCAGCAGGGAAACTGAAGGTGCCATGTGTTGAACCCAGGCTTATCCACCACATAAACAGAATACAATTTTCTTTTGTGTTAGCCTGCAGATCGTGAGCCATCTCTATAGAAAGCTCTCTGTCTCCTCACTTTGGCAGTACTCCTTGTCCCTTTGCACCAAAGCCGTAGTCATATTGAAACATGGTCACTGTAAAAACACTGCCAGCATTTTTCAAATAAACCAACAGTCAGAGCTACAGTACCCAATTCTAATGTCCCTGCTTGGGTTGTACAATGCTGTGCCCTAGAAGCTGTCCCAGTGAAGACTACTCAAATACATGAGATCACGGTGACAGAATCCAGCCACCAGTCTTTGGATTTCTGAATTCTCTTTTCAGTTCATGCCCTTTCAAAAGAAGAACTGTGGCAATGCATACATAATGATCATATCATCATAACAATGATGGCAATGAGTGAGAGGAATATTGATCTTGAAAACCAGCACTTTAATAATGTATTTTGTTATCTTTACCTTTTGAGATTAGCCCCTGGGTGACAAGCATGCTCCCAAGAGACAAAGGAAGAGCTGTGAAAATGAAAAGGAGAGTAGCTGGTATCAGCCAAAATTTGTTACTTATTTGGTAAATACTCTCTTACACATTAAATGTTTTATAGGTTTCTAGTGTTAAACGCATTACTTCTAAACATTAACCTTGCCTACTGTCTTAATGACCTATTACATCTGCTCATCCAGATTACATTCTGCTCAAAACAAGGATGTCCTCAGACAGTGCCAGCATCAGCTATGCTGTAACATCTGGAGGTAATGCAATATATGTATTTATTAAATAATAGTTTCCACAATCTGAATATCTCCTCTAACTACTGCAACACTTGTAATGACAGCAGCTCCAATGAAATGCTAAAACCCTTTCCAATCTTCTCCGTTCAGGAAATGTGTAATTTAGATACAAACTGACAGGGTGGACTTAAAAGGCACAAAAATTTTGAGTAATAATATTTTAGATGTCCTAACACATGAAGGATTTCACAAGTCAAAGACACATAACCATGTCTGCCTTCCACTCAAAGGCAAGAATAAGTATGTAACAAAGTTAAACATTCCTAAGGTGGAGTGGTTGTAATAATGGACTTCAAGAATAGAACCAACTCTACAATTGCTAAAGTTCATATTAAACAAGACCTCAATTCAACCACCTACACCTACAACAATTACGCAAATAATTCAATTAAATCTTTAAGAATACAATGCTTAACTTAATATGACAGAGTTAACCCACAACAGTGTTCCAACAAAAAAGCATTTTGCAGACAGTTTTGCATATATACATCAAGAAGTCATTTGGTGTGGTAAGTGTGGTAAGAATGACTTCAGATCACTCACCTCTGTACCAGAAACTTTCCTGTTTGCATTCTTTAACGACCCTTGCAATCTCTCTATCTTGAATTTGGGAGATGGGACAAAAGAACATTGGCTGAAAGCATAAACCTGGATTAGCTTGCTGAATTTAATCTCACAGGAAGAAAAAAAGTAAATCAATTAAAGAAGATAAATTATTTTTAAAACAAATAAAAAACCAAATAAAAACAAACAAACAAAAAACCCCAAGCAAAGCTCCTTATTCTATTGTTAGCAGTGTGATGAAATCTTGATACCCCAATACAGAAACAAAAAGAACTACATAGGTTTTAAGCTTAAACCACCCATCTTGTTGATCTTTACTTTCCTAAAATTGCTCAGCTGGTGCTTACCCCAGGAGCATATTGTTCTATATCTGTTAGTCATTTCATTCTCATGAGCTACATTATCTCTCCCAGAAAGAAAATGACAGGAAATAAAGGCAGAGTAGCAGTTTTCAAAAATTAAGTTCTTCTCTGTACAGAAGTCAACGGAAGATCAGTAAGAGCAGATTTTGCAAGAATTCAGAAGAGGGTCAATATAAACTCTGCCAGACTCCCCACCAGTAGAACTTTCTCTCTGAGCAGTTTAAATATATCCATGGCATTAACTGAATTCAACCATACTGGCTTCACCCTAATACAAATTAGGCCACCAACAGACTTCTTTCAGTTTATGGTAGCTCTTTTTTCACCCATTGTAATTGTGAGGAAAAAGTGACTGTATTCTTCTCTCTTGCATTCTACTATCCAGGGCATTGATATGTAGACATAAGAAGACTAATTTTCTTTCTTTAAGAAAAGACTCTGTGTTAGCACTTATAGCGTCATTATTGGATATCTGAAATAAATGGGTGTACTGGTTTTGATTGGACAAGAGTTTATTTTCTCCATAGTAACTGGTATGGTGCTAGGTTTTGGATTTGTGACCAAACCAGTGTTCACAATACAGGGATGCTTTAGTTATTGCTGAGTAGAGCTTACACAGTCAAGGCCTCTTCTGTTTCTCAGTCTGCCCCACCAGGAAATTGGCTGGAAGTGCACAAGGATTTGGTAGGGGACACAGATGGGACAGTTGACCCCAGCTGATCCAAGGGATATTTCAATTTTATACCATTATATTGTGCTCAGCAAGAAAAGGCAAGTGAAAGAAGGAGTTGTCATTTAGTTAAAATTGACATTTTAATATTTTTCTGGAAAAACACAACATCTTCAAACATACATATTCCTGAAAGGAAAAACAGACAACCTAGAACAAGCAATGTCTTGGGAAAAAGAGCACATTCATCTATTACAGGATTCTACCTCATTTTATGCCTGATTGATCCATGATTTTACAGCCATAATAATGAAATGCACTTATTGGCCACACCCACACATTTCACATTGTAGGTAACTTAATATCTCCACCCTTCTTCAAGCACTGCTCCCACAAAAGCTAAGGGTGGTGCTGCTTGGGTAAACAACACAGAACTGACTCCACTCCAGACCATAGAGAACCACTTCAAACTGGTTTCAGAGGAAAAATCATAGCAAATACAGTGAAATCCAAACAGGCTGACTGAAAGATAAGGAAATGAGTGTCAGAGCCCTAAGTGCACCAACAGGCTTTGCAGCCTTTATGCCTCCATACGCACCCTGCCAGGGGTTTAGCTGCCTGGGCTCAAAGTCAGCTCTAACATGGCACAGTTGTGTAACACTGAATTAGACTGCTGTGAAAACAGCAAAGCTCAGAGAAAGCTGCAAGAAGCTTTGCCCAGGGCCTCTGCTCTTCAGCTCAGGAGCTGTATATAAGCTCAGGCCCTTGCCTTAACTGTGTTGTAGGTATACCACGGAGATCCTTACCTTGCCTTGCTAACTTCATTGCCTGGAGTATCATCAGACTTGTCTTAATCCTATGGATTCCCAGCAATCACTGAACTGCCTGTAGGCTGACCCTGGTTAACATCACTGGATCTGCTCTCCTCCTTATTTTGGGTACTGCGGGACTGTACTCCCTGCCCAAAGCCCCTGTCACCCTGGTGTCACTCATGCCCCTTCCTTGCAGATCAGCCCAATATTGCTGCCCTCTGATTAGCAAAAATCATACCACATTTAAATTCCTCCTCGATTTCTCCATCAGAAGAGAATGTTCATCTTCTGTTCAGCTGGAGACCAGATTCTTGTGCCTTACTGTTCCCTTCTGCCCTTCTGAATACACAGACATGTGCATGCAGAACTTGATGGGGACAGGTTGTACTGGACTTGTACCCAGACACCCCAGCTCTACCACCTCATAACTCAGGCCATAAATCAGAGCCTTAGCCTTAAGACTCGCAACTCCTAGCCCTCTGAACATAGGGAACCAGGAAAAATAACACACTGTCCTTTCCTCTCTTCATCTATATGCTTAAATTAACAGACATCTATTTCTCTCTTCAATAAGAGCAATTGAGGCAAAAATCCAGTTACTCATCAGCAACAGCATCAAAACAAAAGGGAAAAAATCCAGCTTACCCATCCAGGTTGCTTTACTGGAGATGTTTGACTTTCCTGTTTGACTGTTTCAGAAGACATTGTCGCTTTCCTTGCACTCTGCTACTGCTCTTGTTCAGCAGAAGCTACGTGTTTTATGCTTGGCTACTTCTCTTTCTGCTAGGTACAAAAGTAAGAGGTCAAAATATCACACTGATACTGTAAGTCCAATGTTCATCTAGAAATAAAAATAGCCAGGTTGAAAGGAGCGTGTTTTTTACAGCAAATAGCATCCAGTCACCCGATATACAGTTTACAGCACAGTGTATCACTTATCAGCAAGACACAGTTGTGTATAACTTGAACAGGTAGATCAGTAACTACAATTAAATGCTAGATCATGCATGCTCAGCCATAAAGAAATGAAAATAAATATGAGCAAGTCATTGAAAATATTCCTTTTTTTTTTTTTTTTAAAATGTATTGCTGGTCCAAGAAACAGCCTCTTTAGTCTGCTGTTCAGGATTTCTGCACTGCTTCTATCCTCACTGCCATCACCTGAAGCCTGGATTCCATGGGACCCACCAGGCAAGCCTATCACAAACCACATTTGCATTTCCAAAAACACAAGTCAGTTACAAACATCCTTTAAAAAAAAATAATACAAAAGAGTAAATAGATTCCAAAGAGTTTTAAAGTTGCAGTCTTCCATGCCTGAGAACTGCGCTGCTAGGGAAAAGCAAGAAGGAAACTAATTTATTTCTAGAGTAATTCGAACGTCTAAACTGTGATTTTTACCTAGCACTTTGCTGCATGGTCTGGCACTTTATTAGCATAGAGGGCACTTCTGCTTTTCCGAAAGTACCTTCTGAGAATGGTGGCACTGAGCAAGGCTAAATTGACTGAGATGGGCAGAGCTAAACAAAACAGATATGCAACAATTTATTAACCTAAATGTTTTCTGGCATTCATAACATTACTGCATAAACCACTTCCTGTATTTATTTTGGGGTCAGTTACACGGCTATAAAGTTCAAGCAATGCCTGCTTCACATACACCATAATATTCAGACAGGAAAGCTTTTTTAAGTAATGGAACAGAAGCAACATAAACTCCTCTCCCCTTGGTAAAAAAAAACCTTAAATCACACCTATCTGCACTTTATTCTCGGACACTCGCAAAAATGACAATGATCACTGTGTCTCTGAGAAAACATAGGTTTGAAAACCCATATAATATGAGGAAAGCTCACAGCTCTACCCTGTCCTCCTCAATGTGGCTGAAAATAATTTAATTTCCATCAGTCTCTTGTCACTTAATTCAAAAAAAGGACAGAAAATATGAGAAAAATACATAAAACTTTAAAGAGGTTTGCGTCAATCAAAAATCAATCAATTTTCTTATTCTTATCTGCTTTCTTATTCTTATCTACTCACAAAACCTACTTGTGCAGACGGCACATAAAAATAATCACTGGGAAGTTTCTATCTGCTGCTTGTCTTTTTCAAAATGATGAAACAGCTGAGTCACAGAAGGAAAATAAATAAAATAAAACAAAGGAAAAAGAAGGGGTATAAATTAAGATTATAAAGATTTGCAGCTTGCCTTTGGCCTCCTACATTGTCTTAAGTACACATTTCTCCTGAATTGTAAGTTATTCAACTATGCTACTGCTTCGACATAATGAAGAACCCAAAAAAATATTTAGCCCTTTAAGCAGCCTCATGGTACATCTCCCACATGGGATGAAAGCTGAAACCTCTACTGGCAAGAATGAAATAAAGAGACAGAGATGAGATCATCAAAATATTATGTAACTGAATTATTAATATTCATACCTAACTAGTAGACATGCTGTCTCCTATCTGAGGCATGTAAAAGTGTTCCAGTATTTTTGAGGCTAGGAAAGACAACTGTCATCGCAAAAAATAACTTTATTTCCATTAGCTTACTGAAAAAATGTAACTTTCTTGTCATCTTCTGTAATACCCATTGCAGTTTTTTCAGCCTCATATGTAATTCTTAGTGTAACAACTAACTGTATATTGTGTAAGCTGCCTCGGTAAGAATTCCCCAGTTATATTATTCTGTTTAAGTGAAATACCCATATAATACAAGATTAAATCAATGTGGCTTGCAAGGATCAAATATTCAAAAAAATTTACTCTTCTACAAGAACTGTTCTGGACCATTTATTCATTTACATAAGAAAATGCTAATATTAGGCTCCTGAAAAATCTCATGGTTTCAATACCTCTAATGGGATGATAAAGAAGCAGCATACAAGAAGACAGCTAAGTTTCTCAAATATGACAACTGTCAACTTCACATACTCTGTTTTCAATTAGAAGCCTCCTTCTGAGCAGGAATGGTGACCACATAACTTCTAGAACTACTTGAGGGAAGAAAGGGGGAGCCAAAATTGCATGTGTTAACTGGTACCTGCAGTGAGCTGTGATGCACAGGACAGGCACCACTCATCACCGAGACAACTCATTAAGGGTTTCAGAAAGGCGCCTCAAGGACCATCGTGAAGAACACGGAAGATGACAGGACCCAACATGATGATTCACGCCTATCTGAACTGGCTCTTTGTTTCAAACTCAGGCTCTTATTTCAAAGGAGAGTCTACAGAGCAGCTGCACTAGGTCGTCGATGAAAAGCTCCCTACCCACACCTGGCAGCACGGGGCTGGGAAACGCCCTATGCTCGCCCAGCCCTGCAGCAGCTGCTCAGTGCCCTCACCCCGGCCAGCACAGAGTACTGCTTTCATAGAAACACAGAACAAATCAGCCTGCAAAAGACCTCTGAGATCATCGAGTCCAAGCTATTACCTAACACCACGTTGTCAATCGGACCATGGCACTCAGTGTCACCCGCTGCACCACCGCCCTGGGCAGTCCTTTCCGATGTCTAATGACCCTTTTGGTGAAGAAATTCCTCCTGACGTTCAACCCGAACCTCCTCTAGCATGGCTTGAGGCCATATCCTCTTGTCCTGTCATTAGTCGTCTGGGAGAAGAGACCAATCGCCACCTGGCTACAACCTCCTTCCGGGCAGTTGCACAAAGCGATACGGCTCCCTTGAGCATCCTTTTCTCCAGGCTAAACACACCCAGCTCCCTCAGCCACTCCTAACAGGACTTGTGCTCCAGACCCTTCACCAGCCCCGTTGCCCTTCTTCGGACACCTCAGTGTGCTCCCTGAACTGAGGGATGACAGCCCCGACGGGCTCTGGCAGCAGACTCCCGACCCAAACCGCTGCCCGCCCCGGGCCGGCTGCCGAGAGCCACGCCCCGACCCCAGCCCTCCCCGGCGGTGACGCCAGACTAATCCAGCCCCGCGGCGCTCAGCCCCTCGGCGCGGAAAGAAGGAGGAGTCTGACACTCACAGCCCCCAGCGCGGCTTACCTTCCTCGGGCCACCGGAGGAAGCGGAATGGGCCGGGCTGACCCGGCCCGCTCGGCCCCGGAAGCCCACGAGTGGGCTTGCCTGTACAGAGCCATGGCCGGGCGGGGAGAGGCCGCACCCCGTGACCGCCCGCGCCCCGCGACCGCCCGCCGGGCTGAGGCGCGCTGAGGCGGGGGCCGGCCCGCCCGTGCTGCCGGGCCCCAGCGCCACCTGCCGGCCGCCGGGCGCAGCGGCAGCCGCGGCAGCCGCCCGAGGGCCCGCCCAGCTCCCCTCACGGCCCGGCCCCCCGCTCCTGCCGGGAGACTCCGGTACACGGGCGCCTCTCGCCTCCCCGTGGGCGGCTCCGGTCGGAGAACAGCGAGCACGCCAAGAAAATTCCGTGCTCTCGTATTTCCCAAGGGAATTCAGAACGCTCTTTTAGCAAGGGTATGTGTTAATGAAGGCAACAGAATCACAGAATCCTTAGGGTTGGAAGGGCCCTCTGGAGGTCATCTGGTCCAATCCCCCGCTAAGGCAGGTGTCGTCTGGAGCAGGTGACGCAGGAATTCGTCCGGGTGGGTTTGGAATGTCTCCAGAGAGGGAGACTCCATGGCCTCCCTGGGCAGCCTGGTCCAGTGCTCTGCCGCCCCCAGTGGAAAGAAATTCCTCCCCATGTTGAGGTGGAACTTCTTGTGTTTTAGTTTATGGTCATTACTCATTGCCCTGTCACTGGGCACCAGCAGAAAGAGTCTGGCACCATCTTCTTGACACCCTCCTTTGAGATGTTTGTATGCATTGATGAGATCCCCTCTCAGTCTTCTCTTTTCTAGACTAAACAGGCCCAGCTCCCGCAGTGTCTCCGTATAAGAGAGATGCTCCAGACCCTCACCATCTTTGTGGCCTCCACTGCACCCGCTCCAATAAATTCTTGTCTTTCGTGTAGTGAGGAGCCCAGCATACAACATATAGGGTCTGTCCCATGAATTGAAAAGCTTTTTTGTGGAAATGAAATCTTGTTCTTTAAAAAAGAAATTACAAATTCAATTTTGACCATTTTGGAATGAAAAATGTTGCTTATCTACTTTGCTTTTAGTACTATGATGCTTATGTAAATAAAAAATAGATAAATTTTAGTATTAACAAGAATTAAATAAGAAAGGCACTTTCATCAAGCAAAAATAATTTTGCAAGAAAAAGTTATCCTGAAAATGTCAGTTGGGTGTGGGAGGGGATGTTCTAGCAACACTGAAAATAATGGTTTCTCTGAAATGAGAAATGCAATGCCCTTCTTTAAGAATAAGTTTTCTAAACCAAAAAAATGTAAACATGGGTTTTATTTTGCATTTTATTTTAATTTAAAAAGTCTCAGTTTCTATTTTGTTTTGCTTTGTTTTTTTTTCACAGCAAGACATAATAGTTTTCAGTAGAGTATCCTAAATGGTGATATGACACTTCAGTACCTATAATGAAATTAATTGCCTATGAGGTCACCATTAAATTTCCTCCTTTTGAATGACCTTGGCATCTCAGTTATATAAGAAATATAAATCATAGTTAACTTTCTTAAGTCCAAAAACGCTTTCAGTTTCCAGAAGTCTGGGCTACTTGAAGCCCCTTTCAGCAGATTATTCTCCCATTCTTGCCTGCCAAACCAGAGGATCAGATTTTGCTGCTGCAAAATGTGCTTGTCACATGGAGGCTGGGCAAGAGTGATGTCCTAAAACAAGTCTTAAATGTGTATCTAATACCTCTTGGGATCTAAAAGGTATTCTTGAAAACATACATGAAAACTATTTAATAGATACTGGCTACATACCATTCTGAAAAATACAATACACAAGGAAATCCCATGTGGGGTGAGTACTTAATAACCAACAACTTCTTAACTGGTCCAGCTTAAACTGAACATAAAATGAAAGAGCACTGGAGTGACAATTTTCTCATGGAGTATATGTGTGCCTGGGGATAGTAATTGCCTGGAGGTAGGACTGTTTGGATTCTTGCACCTTTCTGTGCAAAAATGCCTATTAAAATCGGTTTAAGCTTCTTTTTCATTTTGACTTTAAATGTAAAGTTGGTTATCAGGACTTAATATGTTTTTCAAACACTCTTTCTTTTCAAGATTTACCTGAAAGTTCTTCAGAATTATAAAAATGGAGAGAAGGTAATAGACAGAAACTAACAAATGATACTGATTCAGAAGAATAAATACAAAGTAAAAGAGAGATTCTTACCCCTCCCAGAACAATCCCAACTTTACATATCAAAGAAAAAAAAAGCCCCAAGTGATACCACAGATAAAACAACCAATATGGAATTGAATGCTTGGCTGAGGAATCAAGGACTGAGATTTCACAAACTCAGGGAAGGTTTACAGGCTCTGGTTACTTGACTGAAGAACCTCTTAGAAAACACTGAAGGGTTGCCAGGGTCCTGAGGTTCACCACATTAACCAAAGCAAAACCTTTCCAGTGCACATTTTAACAGAAACACTCCACGTACATATACAGTGTGTGCCAGAAGGAGGAACTATTACCACATAGGATAAATATGGCTTATTTGTTCATTACAAAATCGAGCATTGTAATTGCTTAAAAATTCCCTGAGAAACAAAGCTCCACCCCCTTGCTTTGCAGCCATAACAGAGCATGGAAAACCAAGTAAAAACTACACGGCAGGGCATTGTTCTCATGCTGATGGGAGCAGAAGTTAAGGGCGAATGAAAAGATATCACAAGTCGCACCAGGAAACAGTCAACATATTTCTGAGTAAAACATTAAGCTGTCCTCACCACTTAAAGGAAATTGGGTAAGTTTTCTGTGTCTTGGCTGATTCTTGGATATACTATCTATTTTATACTTGGTCTGGCCTATCTTTTAGTAGAAATTAATAGCTGGCAATTATGAGATGCTTAAGATACAGAATTTCCTCTTCTCAGTGTGAATAACTCAGTAAAATGCTTGCAAAGACCTGCCTGTCTTTGTGTTTCCACTGAGACTGTGGCAGGTGCCTAACTGTAAACCCTCTCCCACTTTTTTCTAGAGTCTCTATTTTAATCCCAATCTGTGCTCATACTTTCAGGCTTTTTTTCCTGCATTTCCCTGGCACTTTCTTCTGCTTCTTCATCGTGCCCATTCAGGCACATCTCTACTGGGCAATATGGAAGGACAACTTCTCCCATGCGTCTGAAAGTTCTTTTAAATTGCATATGTTTACTTGGGTTTCAAAACATGCTTGTATTGTAATTTGAACTCAAATAAAGCATTGTTTTTACAATCACTAGCTTTAGAAAGGTTTGCCCCTGTCAACCAATATAAATATGGGGCTGTAATTTATTTTCTGTTAAATTCAGATAATCTCTTATGTCTGCTTTAGGATAGGGGTGTATTAAATACTATTCTAAAATGCTACTTTTTCTGTGAGTTGAAACTCCTACAGTAGTATGTTTGCTTGACTTTGCCAGTTTGCCATCACTGTATTCCTGTAAAGATTGAACGTTTTTGCTTTATTTTTTATCAGGTACACATGTGGCACTCCAAGAATAAAAAAAAAAAAAAAAAAGTGAAAGGCATTCCTACATATATATGTATAACTAAACACCTTGTAAAGCATTGACTTTTGTATTTAAGACATTGCACCTGAAAACTCTCTCCTCTTTTGCTCTGATGCTTCTATGTGTATCAGCTCAATGGAGAGCACTGGAATGTAATTTTGTGACATGTGAAGCCAAGTTTAGTAGTTACTAAGAATCTCAGAGAGAGTACCCAGAATACAATGGCTAAATTTGTCAGGATTTGCATTATTTTCATTGCAATATGGGTTTAATGGAAGCCACACAAGTACATCAGGTCCATGATTCCAGTCATGTCTAGTTTTACTGGAACTCCTCCCCTGAACCATGAACCAAGGTAGTGTAATTACAAAAAGTGTTGCAAAATTGTTTCAAATATTTATTGGCTGAATACATGCTGTGAGCCTCATGCTCCTGCTATGCAGCTCCAAAAGCAGCCATTTTCTGGGTTTACTCTGGCCAAGGATCTCATCTTCCAAGTTCCATTTGTGTCACACCACAGCAGGATGAAATGGTGTCGTCACCTGAACCAGTGATAAGTGAACTTGGTGACTATTCTGGTACGACTTTATTTCAACAAAGAAAGATGCCTTTAATGACATGGTACTTGGAGAAAACAGAGAAAACCTCATTAAATCTATGCATCTCATTCTTCCTTCCCTAGTAAGGTCAGCTTTTCTATCAAAATACTTCAATTCTTTTGTGGACATTTAAAACATATATATGTTTTCAAATAGCAGCAAAAATTCAACAGAGTGTTTTTATAGCTAGCCAAACCCAATCATACTGATAGGTAAATTAATTGCTTGACTTTGAGACTATTGGGACAAAATTTAGTTTAGTACTGAGTTCTTCCAAATATCTGGACTAAACTTTTTGCTAATAATAGATGTCAGGTTTTTATAGTTTACTCCTATGGATTTAGAGTTTCACAAACCAGGGAAAGAAAATACATACCATAAGGTTTATTTCAAATGGGACAATAGTTTTAACACAAATGAGAAGATACTGATGTTAGTTCCACTAACTGCTGTATGAAGCATACATACTAGCTGTATGAAGATTAATAAAACTTAAAGTGATGATATATTCCAACAGCAAAAGGACTTCTTATTTCTTAGTTAATATTTACAATTTTACTTTTCATGCCAAAAATAAAATTCCAAAATTCAGATTTTGCTTATGTAATCTTTTTGCCAGAACTTGGCATGTGTGATCATGGTTGGGTCGTTTTAACTCATGATTTCTTCTAAAATTAACAAACGTGGTTACTCAGGAATCCTTAGCAAACGAAATGCTTCTTTTGGTGCATTTTGTAGACAGCATTGCTTATCAGAAGTCCTTCCTCTGCTATAAAACAACACACATTTCCAAAGGTGAGCACAGTACTAATTCGGACATCCCCGAACCGTGCGTAATCACCCATGTATTTATACAAGCTGCCAAGTGGGTTTGCTCCTCTTTTCCCCGCCCGCCAGCTTGTGCGATGACAACCTTTTGCTTTTATTTTTCTTGCTGGGGTGACTGCTGAGGGCACAAACGCCCCTTTGCTGACCCACGAGTGGAGGGGCGAGCTCTGCCGGCCGTTCAGCGCGGCGGAGCTCCGGAGAGCACGGTCCGTCCGTGAGGGCTGCCCGCCCCCGCCGCGGGGACGCGGCTCCGTGAGGCGGGACGGGCGGCGCCGCGCCCTCGCTGGCACCGGGGCTCGGCTCCCCGGGAGAGGGACGCAGCCCCCGCCGAGCCGGGCAGCGCCGGCGGAGATGTTTCCCCTGTGGAAGGCCGTTCTCTCGGAGAGTCTCCTGGGTAGGTGGCGGCGGTGCCGCCCGACAGGGCTGGGGGCGAGGGGCAGCGGGGGGCTCAGCCGGGACCGGCCGTAGCAGGGCAGCCCCGGCAGGGTGACGCGAGGCTCACCGAACGTACAGGGGTGTCGCCGATGAACAGCTCCCCTCCGGAACTCAGTAAATAGTGCTCTCATCTGAGCGTTCTTCTTTGGGTCCTTCTTTCCTCTAGTGCTGGAATGCCTTTTGTCCCTTGGGTCAGCCTAGGATTGATTGCTGCTGCCGGCCGAGTGTGTGTGCAGGTGTTGCAGGGCCGGTGCTGTGCTGCCCTGCACAAGGCGGGGTGCCGCCGGTGGTCGCCAGACGCAGCGCCCGCGGGATTGTCTGCTCGGTGCATCTCCCGCGGAGCGTGGGAACTCCTAGCGCGGTGTGCCTGGATAACCTGTCTCCAGAGGAGAGCACCGCTCCGATTTAAGAGAATAATTTCTTTAGCCACCTGTCTTTGAGGAGCCCGGAGAATGCGGGTGGACTGCTTGTTTAGCCAGCCCTCTGAACATTAATCCTTTCCGAAGTTGAGCACTTCTTCACTGAGGATCAAAGCAGGAACTGCTGTCTGAGTGGGGGAAGAGCTGTTTTGTTCTCATAGTTCTATTTCCTCGAAACGTGTGTTTGTTTAACTTGAATTAGCAAATATTTTTTCGCAGAAAGTTGCTGTTGTTGCTTGAACTACTTTCAAATACATTTTGATACATTTGATTTCAAATACATTCAAATACAGTCTATATGTGGTAGTATAAAATGGTACTTTTAAAGTAATCTCCAGGAAATCTTGCTGTTGAAAATACATGATGGGTTTTTTTGTTTTTTGTTTTTTGTTTTTTTTTTTTTTAATTAAATTTTTTTTTTTTTTTAGGCTACATTTCTTGGTCTCTTTACCATGCACTGCCACCAATGATCTACTACTTCCCCCTTCAGACACTGGCGCTAACAGGCCTAGAAGTTTTTGCTGTTGCCTTCTTTTCTCCAATATTCTTGACAATTGGCCCTTTTTGGAGGTTGGCTAACAATAAGTATGTCCTAGCCTTTCTGAGATTGACTATGGTTGGTAAGTATGCACTGCATTGAGTTAATAGATTCCGTTTTGGTTTCAATGCGTAAGAGCAAACATTTCAAATTGCCTTAAAATTCAGATGATTACAAGAAGAGGCAGGAATAAGAATTTCTCACTCTCCCCATACTCATGTTTTGCTTTTTTTCTCTCAAGCTTTTAGCTATAGTCAGAGAAATATTGTTTGCAGCCATTGTGTTGTATAATTAAAGAAAGATCTAATTGCACTTTTATCTCAAGGAGCTTTTAATTTAGTATGAGTGATGATGCCCAATAGGAAAGGTGTTTTCAGTGTCACACAAATATTAGCAGAGCAGGTGTTTTTTTGTATGGTCACAATGGGTAGGGATGAGACATTACAGAACAGCTTGGGGCTGTTATAAATGTAGTCTTCTGTGAGTGAAACGTTCTTCTTCAGTTTTTGAGGCAGTTTTTTTCTTCTAAGAATATATTTTAAAAATTAACTCTATCTACATGCCTGTAGTGTAATGATGGGTGTATAGGTTTATCCTAAATGTGAAATAACTCTTGTATTGTCAGTTGGGCAGGAGGAAAGTTTGATCTTAAACTCAGGAAAAGGATGCCCTATTACCCATCCCACAGGCTCCTCCTTAAACCAAGACTTGCTGGGTTTCCCACTTTGGTGCAAATCTTAGCTCTTGTTGATTTTTTTGAAAGTGTTTGGGGGGGAAGGTTTGGCAGTCACAGCCACGTTCAGAAGCAAGTTATTGCTAAAAAGTTGGCCACACTGGACGAAATCAGAGGAGACAAGGGTCTCCATCCTGTGTAGAGGTAAAAATGCTGCTGCTGAGTGATGTGTTTCAGAAGCAGCAGTTCCTAGCTTCCCATTTGTCAGTATGACAGTCAGATAATCACTTTCCTTATAGTTTTTCTCTTTTACTGTTAGAAGACAGATCATCTTATTTACTTCCCCTGTGTATTTGTTATATGGAATTCTTGTCCTTTATCTCTAGAAAAATACTAGAACTGAGCAGTTTGTTGGTGTCATTGATTCTGATGAAGAATAGTCTTACCATGTTCTTTTCTTTTCCCACTTTTCCCATTATATCCATCCTAAAACTTTTCTTATTTTGTAATAAACTTCTCAGTGATCAGAATCTTCCACTTCAGTTTCCTGCAGCAGTTCTCAGTGTAGTGCTTTCTGTAACATTTTCTAGTTTAGAAATTAGGAGTGTAAGCATTTAAAATTGCACATTATCTTCCTTCAGATGTGACAGTAACACAGAATTTGCTGTTTATTTAAGATTAGTCATTCAGATCACCTCACTGTGTTTACTAGTTCACTTTACCTAAAGAGATGGAAATCACTTAAAATTGTGTAATTTTTGTTCTGCTAAATAAAGAGCAGTGACAGGTCTATGATGGTCTTTTATGTTAGTCCTGTCCCATCATACTGTGATGCTGATTCTCCTGTTTCTCAATTCTTTCTGCTTTTTTCCTCCTTCATGCTGAGGCACGATTATTCATTCTCTTTTGACCTTCTTTCCTTCTCAGAAAGGCTATGGCCTTCCTTTTGGACTTGTTGAACTGTCAGGCAGAACAATCTATCCCTTGCATGCTCCACCCCATTCTACTCAGTCTTCAATTTCACAATCAAAAAACACGAAAATTCTTCATGCTTAGCTAAAAGCAATACTTACGGGGATGATTTTTTTTTGTTCTGTTCTGTTTCTTTCTGCCTTTTCAGGAAGCTTTATTTGCCCTGAAACTTCTAATTTCTGTATCCTTTCATACTACGTGATTTTGTATTGTGTTTGAAAATAAACAACAGTGAAGTATCCTGTGCTAGTATCTATTTGCATCTGTGTCTTCAGACAACATACGTTAAATTTGGGTGTTTGGATAGATGTATTTAAGTCTTGGGTGTACTTGCCCAGCAACAAAAGGTGTGTCTGCTCTAACTTGGCAAAGGCATGCTAGCTTTAATCAGGATAGAGCACATGACGAAATATTTGAAGAGGCAGGTTTATGGACTGCCAGCACAATTTAGTGACAGAAATCTGCGTGCACGGTACACTCAACCTCTGTTGAAGTCCATACAAATAAAGCTTCACTACACTTTGATCTTGTTTATAATCTTGGCTCTAAGCTTTCCATCTTTTACTCTGAGCAGAATGAACAGGTGAACAGTTGGAGGATTCCTGGCATGTGCTGCCAGAATCTGCAGTGCCATTTCTGGCATTACTTGCTTAATATCCCTTCAAGTTTGACTCATACTCACTTAGCAAATGGCTGGTAGCATAACAGTCTTGCTTCTCCTGCTGTTTGTCATTGGTCCTGGGCCAGAATTTGCTACACTGACTGAGGTTACAAGAATATATGTGGTCCATAGTCACTTGAATTGGAAACCTGTTAGAGTTTAAAACTGCTGGTGAGATGAGGTCACTGCCCTGGGAAATGTCAAAGATGTGTGCATGCTCTGTTTCAGTGACTGGGAAAGTGACAGTTTTCAGTAATAAGATGTCACAGGCTGGTAGTGACCACTCTGAGACCGGATACTGAGCCAGAGAAGGTCTCGTTCACCCCTGCTACGGTGGCTGATTACTAATCCCTGTGCAATGTATAGTGACTGCTTCTGTCTAATAAAGAGCATGGCTTTTGCCCCAGTGTACTTGCTTTCATAAGTGCACTGCAGCAAAATCCATATCCTTTTTAGAAAGGAGCAGTTGCCGTACATAAAACTTTATGGCTTTTAAGTTATCTAAGTGCAGGCTGAGGAATATCTGTATGCTTAGATATTTTATCCATATATCCTATTTATGGAATCAATCGGCCTAAGTACTTGAATTAAGGGAGTCACTTGGTTTGTTGGATAATTGCTTCATGTATTTTTTTCCTTGAAAATGATAACTGCTATAAAGTCATATATACCCAGTTTCTATGCATGCCTACATTCCTTTGCTTTGTTTTAAAATGTGTAGTTTCAGATGAATGGTATAGCCATTCAAATTACAGACAAGGTTGAACTAATGCACAGGAAATCCTTATTACCTGATCTCTATTGCCCATTAAAGCAACCTCTGTGTGTGTGTGTTTGTTTGTAGGAAGCTTAGCATCGTACCATGCACCAAATGCTTCACTTAGACTACTCATCTTGGCTGTTGGTGTTTCTTCTTCATTGCTGGTTCAAACAGTAACATGGTGGTCAGGAAACAGTTTACAAAGGTATTTTCTTATACTGATGGGATTTAACTGACATTTCTTGGTATTAATTTTTTTTTTTTTATCCCCTAGAAGTTAAGGTTTCTTTTTTTCCCCTAAATGCCTCATTGTTTATAAAACTGATTCTTACAGGTTCATCAGGATATGGGGCTTCATGCTAGGCAAGATAATACTCCTTGTTCTTCGTATCTGGTATACATCACTTAATCCAGTCTGGAGCTCACAAGTTGCCAATATTGTCATATTGACAATTGGTTTTGTAGCAGCAGTGGAGCAAATTTACTCAGGTAAGCATATCACAAAGACGGTGGTTATGAAAAGAACCTAAGGTATACCTAGTTATGTGTCACTGGGTTTTGATTCTTCGATTTTTCTTTCTCCAACACAGTCTGGTTTTAGACCTGATGCATGAGCATTGCAGGCTTTAGAAGCCATGGGGTACTTCCATCTGCCTATAACATGGCAGAACTGGAATCAGAATTCATACAAGCTATAGTAAGTTGTTGCTGGAGCTGCCTCTTTTTCCTAGTTGCAGTGTCAATAATATAACAATAACACAAACAAAGGCATAAGCTAGACCAATAAAACCAGAATGGGTTATTGCCATTCAGCATGACACATCTGTGATATTTTTGTTATTTTCCAAGTTCAGTTTGCACTTTGAGTTTCTCTGCCAGTGTGTATCTTTTGACAGAGAAGGGGAGACAGGACAAAACTGGGGAAACGCTGATAGGTCAAAATAAACAGAAAGAATTGGAAGAGTGGACAAGTTGTCCTGACTAAAATTTGCCTAAGTTCTTAGAGTGTTTGGACAGACTACACAGCAGTGGGGGTTGGCATAGGCTAAGCTCGCTTGAAAACTATGAAGGTGATATTGCTGAGGAAGGTAGCAAGGTTGGGTTGGTTAGTTAAGGCAGCTCATGTTAAATCCTCAGAATCTCCTTCCTTCTCAGTATAACCTGAATGAATTAATTGAAAGATAAAACCTTATCTATGTGTAAGTGGGTATAAATTAGCATCATGCATATTGTTTGTAAGCTTGCATTACATGATACAAATGAAGCCTGAGCTTTCATCAGGATTTAGAAAGGGAATCTGCTGCAGGAGATTAGGAAGGAAATCTGTCTTGTTTGTGGGTGACATAGTTATATGTCCATGCAATTAAAGGTGCTGCTTTCTCCTTAGATGAGAGAGGTTCTAAAGTGCATGGAAAAAAGGAGAAGGAAGGGAGTTTATTTCTGGCTTATTTGGAAGTGTCAGGTTTTGTTCTTATCAGAGTTTAGAGTTTCAGAGAACAGAATCCTCTGAACAAATTCTAATAACTTCTCTGCTGATTTTCAAAGCCAATTTAAATATTTAAATTCCAGTATTATGAAAAATAATCAGGTGGGCAGGTTGTAATTTTTGTACACTTATGGTGAGTATATTTACTGACAGACCTAGGGTTGTTAGTAGAGATTTTAATTTTTTTTTGTGTTATCAATTTCTGATAACACAATCCTAGTCAGATAAATTAGCGTTTGTGCATGTAATTTATTCTGGTAAATTTGTGATCTTGGCTATTTCTCTTTCGCAGTAACTCTTGCTAATAGGATTTGACAGTTTGCTTAGCTGTATTTCTATTCTTATTCTAGGTAGAGACAAGAGGAAACAAGAAACGAACAAAATTGGTAATGTGGTTAGAGGGACTGCTTCCCATCCTCATTGGTTTTTATCAGGGATTGCTTTTGGCAGCCTCATGTTCCTCACTCTGTGGATATTTGGAGAGGTTTCATTAGTTTCTAGATGGGCAGTAAGTGGACATCCACAAACAGGTCCAGATCCTAATCCCTATGGGTAAGTGGATTGTTGTTGTTGTTGTTGTTGTTGTTGTTATTATTACCACCACTACAAAATTGTAATCAAAATGCAGTGCTGTAGTGGGTGACAAATTAAAACCCAACTAGATGATGGTATAAGAATATAGATAGAAATAAGTGGGTACAAGGTATTTCAGACAAGATTAATTCTTCCTTTCAGATACCTCTGAGCATTTTGTCCAGACCTGGAAATCTTAAAATTTTCTTATACAGAGTTATTTTTGTTCAGCACTAAAATCTTGATTTGCCATATCGCAAAACGATTTTTAGGTTAGGACTGAGGTTCAAGGGCTTATGAATGCAATGCATCTATAATATGCAGTAAATTAGTTTAGCAATTAACTTCAGAGAGGAGATGATCAGAGATGCATGCACATAAATAAAGTAAATTGCATGAAATATGAAAATATATGCTTCTGTAGAAGTTTTTAGTAAGAATGTAGTCTTAATGCTGTGTGTGATTCATTCAGCTTCCAAAATCTAGAAAGAGACCAAATTAGTTATTGTGAGTCAACTACATGTGGTGGCAGGTGACAGAGTTTATAATTTGGAATTGGTATTCAAAAGAGCTACCCAAGACTGATAGCAGTGTTCGATACTGTAGGATCCCTTATCTGATGTGAAGAAAATACTTCTGTTTGGGTTGGACTCTTCCCTTCTATTTTCTCTGAGTTGTTTTTGTGTTTTGTACCAGGATTTCAGTAGACTGCTTTTGCTGCTGAACACAGTTCACTTAAACATTACAATCAGCTGCCATTATTTTCAACTGGGTGTTTTTTACATCTAATAAAGGGGATAAAGTGTAGCTGGGTGTGAATAAAATTTTGCTCGGTTTAAAGTAAAAGAATTATATTACCAAGCACCCTTGTCTGTATATTTAGAAGTTAATTTTTCAATGCCAACTGTTTTAAAAATCATATTGGTGTATGTTTTAATTTTCCTTATTTTTGTATTAGAGGGACAGTTCTGTTGGGTCTGGCTCATGGGCTGATGCTTTCATTTTGGAGCTGGTCTTCTATCATCAGTTTTGCCTGGTTTCTCATAGGTAGGTGCAAATCTCGAGTAGAATTTTTGTCTGTTACCTTATTCCCTTTACTCAAGCCTTCTGACCTTCCACCGCATCTCAGGAAAGTGTGACTAATCAAAGCCTGCTTTTCTCTGCCACTGGCTGTGGCACACATATGTCTGACCAGTTGATGAGTAAGGGTTACAGACCACATCTCCAGGCCATTGCAGTGCAGTGTTACTGTCTTGAGAGCCCCCTGTTAAGGTTCTGTTCCCCTGAGCAGCGTCTCAGTTCTGACCATCTGCACTGTATAACAGTTGGACTAGATGATCTTAGAGGTCTTTTTCAACCTTAGTGATTCTATAATAAGGCCACATCTAGGGGTGTGAGATGACACAAGCCTCTCAGTTCCACAGGAGGTAAAATAACTTGTAATTTGACAAGCAGTTCACCTGGAGACAAGCTTGCCTCCTGTCTCTTTATTTGCCAGGTTCTGCAGGCAGTTTAATAGTATGAACATGAAGGTTTTAGTGTTAAGAAATGTGTGTGCAGATTGTAGTGTATGAACCTTTGATTTTTGATGTACCCACACTGCTTATTTAAAACAAGCGCAAAAGGGTTCTTTAGTTGAGTCAAGCATTGTATTCTAAAATGCTCAGATCCTTGATGTATAAGAGTTAAATATTAAAAGTGGTTGCTTTCATGGTATGACATTTGCTTTAATGGTGTGACAGTAAATATTCTTATTTACAATAATGCTTTAAAATGAAGTTGTCCTGTTGTGGAGAGTTTCTGTTGTTATTAATGTTCTGCTTGGGATCAAATCCCCAAATCAAAGATAGCATGGTAAGTCAAGGATCTTGGAGTTAGTAAAAGATTAATTGTTGCTTTCTTGTCTGTCATATGGTTATCTACAGAGAGAGAAGATGAGGAAAAGATGTTTTTTCTTCATATTACCCTATTTGATTAATTCTGTATTATGATAAAAGAGGTTCCTAACTGGCAAACCTGTTAATATCTTAAAAACTGCATCATTCCTCTGTTGTGCTGGAGAACTGTGTAAGAAAAACTGTTCTGTTTTAGCTCTTGATGGTGTTTCTCTGCTGTCTTTTTGCTGTACTGTTTTCAGCTGAATAGGCAATGTTTAAAAGAATGAGATACTGGGAAAAATTAAAGACTGTCTTTGGCTACTGTGAATAACTGTTCTCCTAGTGGTGCAGTTTTCATGGCTGCAAAGCACAATTATATTTCCCAAATTCTATTTTTTCTCTAGACAGAATATGAAAATGAATATGGTGGATAATAGACCTGACTGGGACTTACTCTGTTCTTTTCTATCCCTTCACAGGTCTAGCATCTTCGGCTGGTCTCCTTTATTTACACACCTGGAGTGCTGCTGTTGCAGGCAACATTCTTGCTATCTTTACTATGTGTGTGTGGCCTCAGCTAGCTGGACGTTTTGTTAGCTGTCTGCATCCTGGGAAAGCCATGAGTGCAGCCATGTTTGCCTATGTTCTTGAATTATTCTTCTGTGTATGGTGTACAGCTTATAAGTTTGTACCTGGAGGAGTTTACATTAGAGAAAGCTCCCATCTTCTTCTAGGTACATTTGTGATTATGAACAAATACAAATATGCTTGCTTTAGCCTCAGGCAGACATGTGAAATGCATCTAGTGTATAAAGAATATTTTCAAATGCTCAGTTGCTGTTTGATTTACTATGGTAAGGGTTTCTATGCAAAAATTAATTAATGCAGAAAATAATCTACTTGTTTCTTTACTGTTAGCAATAGTCTAAAATGTGGACAGAAAATGGAATTCATTTGAGGGAAAATGATAGTGTGAAAAAATTTCTGAAAGCTAAGTACGGAATGGAGGAAGAGATCTGTTAATCAGTCACCCTAAAAATATGGCTGCAATCCAGGGTGTGAATGCACAAGGGTGCTGGCTACCTACGGTGGCAGTCTGGTGCCTCAGGTAACAGGGTAGCTGCTGGGACTGTAACATAATTCAGTGCATTATTTAGCCCTGCTCAGCACAGCAAAGTGCAGCATCCTCGCTAGTCTGCATTTGAGACCTGAACTTCTTTTCCATGTGGCTCTACCCTATGTTTTGTGGACACACCAGCATATTTGGAGGGATTTAGTTGAGCCTGCAGTGTCAGAAACATGTCAACAGAACAGGAAGAAAAGAAATTGTCAGGTATTTGCAAATAAGGAAGAACTGAGTTGAGCAAATATAAAAGCCTTAGCAAAATGATCACTTGATGAGGGTGGAGAGGTGGAAAGGAAACCAACCCTTCCTGGTTTTGTCTCCAGAAATATTTTCTGAATAGGTACTGACATGTTTCAATGGCATATTTCACTAACTTTATTTAAACAATGCCAAACATTGTCTTGGGCTAATTGTGTGGCACATTTTAAAAAATGTGATGCATTAGCCTGTATTTTATTTGGAAAGGAATAATGAATGCTGTGCTTGACTTGTTGCTCCAAAGGTTTTAGATTTCATAAATGTCTTTGCCACCACTTTGAGTCATTCCAGTTTCTTACTCTCCATGTGTGTTTCTCATGTTAAAGCAATCACATGAGGGATTTGACTTTGTCATGTTTTGAGGAGAGTATTATTCCATTATTGCATTATTTTCTTTGTTCTGAAAGCACTCTGGGGAGTCTTTAGAAACAGTTATTTTAGCTAATTTAATTTAATTATTTTAAGTTCTATGAAGAAAATATGGTAGAGGAGTGTTAAATGCTTTTTTGAGTAATGCTTTGACAAAGGAAGTACTTTTATTCAAAATCCCTCTCTGTTAACTTCCTTTGAAATACAAGCTTGTGATTAATTTACCTGGCATGATCACTGGGTAGTAACACAGAGATGGCCATAATTTTCTCTTTGTTAAAAAGAAAACTGTGAATGGAGCACAGCTGATGGCACTACATGAGTTTAAATTCCATCTGGGAATCAAGTTTCTATCTTTTTGATGCCATCCCATTGCTTATCAGAGATTATACCATGAGACTGTGTATTTGTTGCTGTGCTTTTACCTTTACAGCTTGGCTTTCTGGCAAACTGCTTGTTTTCTTCTGGTTTCTTTCAGGTGCAAGTGCTATTTCTTGCTTTCTTCTCCTGTCCAATATCCTGCCTTTCTCTTGCTGCAGTTTGGGTAGGGAACTGCACCAGGAAAAGTGACAATGAAAGTAAGACCACCATATTCAAAACTTCTGTGCTTCTGCACTCTGATGTGGTGTAATGCTGAGGGCTCAGATTCCTGGTTTTCATCAACTTTAATGGCTGTGAATCAGTCTCCCTTTGAGAAAGGTTTTGTGTGTGCCCCCTTAGTCCTGGGGGCACTGTGCCCCTTGGCACAGCACAGTCCTGTGTGTGCCCCTTGCACTAGACCCAGTGTCCTGGTTTGCAGACTTTCACTACAACTAATGTAACAAGTAAGGGCAATAAAAAATACTGAGTAATAGTTGTTTCATTGTTAGCTATAACTCTGAAGTAAAACATGGCTTCTATAATTAACTAACTATGCCACAAAGATATTAAGGGCATATATCTTCTCCAGCAGAGCTCTTACCCAATTTGTTATTCTCCTATGCTTTCTTTGAAGGTAATTGGATCCTTTATCTCATATGGGATTGGAAAAGATCTTGTACTATTAGTCTGAACTACTTATTGAAAAGATACGGTCTCCATGCATTGCAACAGTTAGTGCACTGAAGTTGCTTACTAGCTTTTAAAATGTTTCTGTAGGTGTGTTTTGGTGTCTGTCGTTAAAAAGCAGGGCCGTTTCTGTTGGCTTGGGAGTTCAAGAATACAAGTTGCTGCCATATTAAATTGGCCTTCAACCTGCTGCAGTCTGCTTACGCTGTTTTAGAACAAAGCGTTGAGTGATTGCTTTTGTAGTTCCTACATGAAAAATATGTTACTTGTATCTTGATAACAGAGCAGTTCATTTGCAAAGATAATAGATCTCTGCAATCAACAATGTACTTTTTTCATCAAGCTGTTATTTTAAGGTTCTGTAATATCTAGGTGTAACTCAATTGTTCCTGCCCAGGTTAATTTCAGTAAATTTTGAAAACAGCAGGCTGAGCTGAGAGTTGTAGCCATCAATAGGGCCTGGAAGGATTTTATCATAATTTATCTACCATGTGTTAGCCTTTTTTACACAATACCCTGCAATTATACTGGTAACCAGCCTTTACTTGAGAGTGCTGCCAAGAAATCGTAAAGTTCCTGCACTGCCACATTAGGTATGGCATTTATCTGCATTTGTGTTTTGAATCATCTTTGTTGTTGGAGCTGTTGTAACACAACAGCTGTGAATTTATAAATTATGTGTTTATGAGCAATATTTAATATGTTAAAACTCTATGAAAAAACTAATTACTTATATTTTTACAGGTTTTATAATGTTATGTATTGGGGTAGACTTTCTAACAGGACCCAAGAAAGACCTTAGCTCTGTCTTTGAAGTGAAAAGCAATCAAAAACCACTCTTCAGAAAGAGTAAAAACTATATTAAACTACGTAAGTATAATTTTAGTTCCTTTGTTCCATGACTCTAGGAATACTGGCTGAGGAAAAAATGTAACACTGAGGAGCACTTTGCTCAGATGTTTTAGAAATGTTTTTTTTTTGTACTAGTTTTAGAGACTGACTTGTAGTTGGTATTGCCCTAGTTCCAGGTTAATGATGACCTATACCACTGGAGGAGCTGACTCACTGTGATTATGGCTGACAGAGGCTGCTCCTGATGGAGTGTGTTAAAGAGAGACTGTATTTGGCATAATTTGTGGTTTCATTTTAGTGGCTGAGAAGGACGCCTCAGGAAAAAGTGTTTTCAACTATTTCTCTACAATCATTTGAGCCCCTGATTAATTTTTTTGTCAACTTACTATTTCTAAAGAAAAGGTTTGTCAATAGTGTGAAGTTTGGTAAAGGCTGAAATTGCTAGGCATTAGGGCATAGTAACCCTACAGAGATCAGGATGCTGAAGATTCCAATTCCTGCGTATTTTCTTCTTCTGTGACTTTGGATCAAATCACTTACCATTTGAGTACATTTTGTTGCATTTGGAAGGAGGAGACAGTAGTGCTTCACAGTTTTTCAGGGCTGTTTCTGGAATTTTTATGGAGGTCTTTACCCTCTATACTCAGCAGCCAGAAGAATGTGGCCTGTGAGAGTTTGTGTGTCAGAGGCAATGTGAGCACCGTTTCTAGTGGTTTGAACATTACGGCTAAGAAACATTTCACAAAAGTAAATTAATATTTCAAAATACTACCTGTCATAAAGCAGCACAGCCCTTGCTCAGCTAATCTTGTAGCATTGCAACAGTACCTCTTGTACTTCCTCATCATGTCCAGACCTGTGTTGTTTCTCAGCTTCCTCGCTAAGCACCTTTGTGTCTTGCAGAGTATGAAATTGCTTGATATGTGCTAATATAAGAAACATGCCCTTTCTTCTGACATCATCCATTATAAAATGTATTTAAATTTCACACAAAACTGTTCAGAAAACGTGCTTTAAAATAATTTCATACCTTTTTAAATATATGAAAGAATGAACTGGAGTTACTGAAATCATTGTAGATAGCATATGCCACTGTGTAAATGAAATAACTGCAGAGGGCTTTGATCATCAAATTACAATGTGCCAAAAGGTGAGAGCTCTTAAGTGTACACTGTTATTTGTAAGGCTACAGGAGCAATGGGAAAGCTCTGAATATGCTTTCTGTGAAGCCTCAGTGCCTTTCCAAGAGTGTGTCAAACAAATGACCACTTGGGAAGTCTGGCAAGAGCCACATCTTTCTGACATCTAAAGGCTTGTGAAGTAAACGAAATTTTATTCCACGCATTGTATTTATACAAAAAAAAAAAATTGTGTACTACAAATGCATACCTGCACACAGAGAGGAAAACACTGAAGGGTTTACACGATGCTCTTACTCTCTCCTATTATGAATTCTTCAGTAGGTATAATTTTTACGTAACTATTCCATGGAGTTTTGGTACATTTTATCTACTCAGTATGTTGTGCTTTGGAGAGTGTAAGTGTATTTGCACACATATACACATTCTGCACACATGGATACTACTGCGATCTGGTGTTGCCGCTGGCATATGTGGAAACTTAAATGTACAAATTTCTTATTCTATGAATTGCACACCTTAGAATAACAGTGTATCCTGTCCTGTTTAACAGCAATAATAACAATGCCATTTTTTCTTGCATTAAAAACATGTTTTCTGTGTTTTTCTCTTTCAAGTATTGTGGTTGTTTGTTGGCGTTGGTTTGCTTGGATTGGGTCTACGTTATAAAACTTACCAGAAGAAGTTGGGACAAGGGGTGAGTAGGGTGTTTGTGAGAATGGTAACTTTCAAATATACGGTAAAATAAGTGTGCAATAGCTTAGGTGGGTTAATTGTTGCTGAAGAGATCTTTGTACTGGTAGCCAAGTATTCAGCAAAACTAATGCAGAATTGAAGATGCAAAAATTTAATTAATAAATTCATGTAATCTTGAAATGTCTGAGACTTTGGAGATTTATAGTGCTGCTACGAAGGAAAAATATTTTGAAAATTTGAGAGATTCTTGCCTCATGTTCAATTTGAACATTACTTTTATAAAGTAATTTATTTGAATTGTATTCAAACTGGACAATGCTGTTAGAAGCCTCAGGGAGGGGCAGTTTGAACAGATAACTTCCTGAGGTTTCTTCCAGATGAAGGAATTCTATGGTTCTATACTGTATCATAACTGAATTGAAGCTCTCTGAAAAGTTGGTTGATTTAGATTAGACTAAGACTAGTTTTGGAAACTGGATAAAAATCAGAAGATTCCAGTTTGCTATCTGGCAAGAAAATAGGTATTGCAGTGGTAATAGCAAGATGCTTAACACTCATGAACTTCAGTGTTAGATTCACAAAAGCACACAGAGTCATACATTTGGCTCTCTTTTTACAATTAATTCAGGTATGTAGTACCTTATTTTGTGATAAAAGTGGGTAATTCCTCTTAGTAATATGAAAAAATGCATTGCCTCTTTCCTCTTCATTTCTTTACTGTTACTTGTACAAATTTGTTTAAACTATGATTATTTCTATTTCTTTGTTAATAGCAGATTTAGTCTTTTGTAATTCTGACAGCTTTATTAGGAAAATATATTGGTTAAAACATCTCTTCTTGTATGTCTTTTATGGCACCATGTGTCTGATGTTGTTTACTGCAAAGCTATAATACATAAAAGTCAAATCATATTTGACTTTTTTCCATTTATTTTTTTGAGGTTCCAAAAAGAGATTTCTCTGCTATGATCTGGCCTTTTAGATTTGGATATGATAATGAAGGATGGTCTAATTTGGAAGGATCAGCTAATTTGCTTAATCAGACAGGTAACTGGTTTTTTCCCACTTCATTTATATTTGGGAAGATTCATCTGAAGAGACAGAAGTGAAAACACCTGCTTGGTAACTGAGTCCATTTTTGCAGTAACACAAAAACCTACGTTTCGTGGCTTTCTCCTCAACTTGTGAGCTGTTCCAATACTATCACTTCTGTCAAAAATCCATTTGCAGAGGTGATAATTTGTTTAATATGTTTTAAAGAGGTTTCTGGTTGGAGGAAACACTTTGTTTCTTATTTGGATTTTTCTTTTCGTATTGCTGATGAATTACATGTCTACAGAGAAATTCTTTGCGTAAATGAAATAATATCTTTTTACAGAAAATACAATGGTATTTACAAAGATAAATATATTTTTAGATAAAATACATATCTCTGTGGGTTTTTTTATATGTGAAGTATTATATAATTCCTAAAGGGTGTAAAGGAAATTCAAATGCCCTAAACAGTGAACACAGAGGAGAAACAGCCAAGTCTGTTTTCATCACTGAACCAGAGTAATGCATACGAGAAAAGTAATGATTGTAGCTTGGTTGTCATGATTTTGCTGTAAAGAAGGGTATTAACCCATTGCTCATGGGCAGGATTTTGGTTGGAAAATTAGCTATAGGAAATGAAGAATTTGGACTCAAAAGTAGTGCTGTTGCAGAGGGCATTGAAAGGAATTGGCCAGTAGTGCTTTTAGGTGTTACTTTTTTCCTGCAATACCCATGAGATAGGATGGATGGGACTGTCAGTGTAAGATCTCAAGCAGTTCAGGAGATGAGGAAATGCCCATGCTGCCATTCCAGCATTTGTTGTTCTCCAGTCCGCCACAGGACTTTACTGAGGAGTTCAAGCTTTTCAGACCCAAGCAGTGGGAAGGCACTGACAGGCGCTCCTGTGCAAGCCTTGATTTTGTGGCAGAGATATAGAGGAGTTAGCAAAGAGTGAGGAGACAGATTTTAGCATTGTTCACTACATTGTCCCATGACCGAAAGTTCAGAGAGCTGGGCTATATTGGCTGTCTGGTCATACGAGAAAACAACCAGGACATTTAATGAATTGAAATTTACAGCATTCTTGTACATAAGTGATTCCATAGCTCATGTCTGGGTGCTTATTTAATCTTTGCATATTTATTTATGAGTTTTAATAAATGCATTTATTACTGGTACCTATAGTTTAAATCAATGAATATTAGAAAAAGTGATTCCCTGATTATGTCCATTGGCATTTCTTTGTGATAATGAAGTATTACTTCTAAAAAAACCCAATTGGTAAGTCAAAAAGGCAGCAAATTCCAAAATAAAAATTAATAAATCATAATTTCTAATAGCTGGAAACAGTATTCTGGAGTTCTATATTACATGTATATTGTTATATAAAATACTACATTAACATTTCCAGTAAATGCATTCATTAATGCATTCAGAGTTAGGCTAGAAATTCTTTTAAGAAGAGTTCCTTATTTTGAGACCCACAGAGAAAAGTGTGGCTATCTGCTTCAGGATAGTGGCTGTCTTTTAAGATGTGGTGGTGTGCATTCCTTGGGCTCATATCTGTTGGAATAGTGTAGATGCAATACTTAATGGCTTTTGTGACTGGAATTTCTGTCTGCCCTCGAGGGATTCAACATCAACCCTTCTGAATGGTGTGAGTTACTGTTTCTGTGATCAGCATGGATGCTAATGATTTAGAAGGAAAAAATGGAGAATCCACTTAAAAGAACTCTGAGCTACTATTTTTTCCTGCTGCCAATGCTTTACACCACTGCATATGACATTTCAGAAGCAAAAAATCTTCTGTGTCAGGAGTGGTGCTGGATGGAGTGATTGTAATTCCTTGTGGAAGGGCTCTGGATGAAGTGGTTACTTGATCTGTTGTCTTGAGTAGGAGAACACTCCAAGGTGGGCATAATTGAAGCAAGATGGGAGTGCTTGTTGCTGCTGCACCTGTACTGACTTTGGGCATGACCTTGTTACCAACTTTAATTTGCCATGACTGACTCCTGCAGGGCTTCTGTCCATCCCTCTATAATCAAAAGGGAATTAATGATAATATGTAGTTATTTATGAGTCCCATTTATAGGTGACAGTTATAAATGTGAAAATATTTTATTTTTCTCTCCCCATTTCAGAAGCAGATTTTATCACTATTATAGAGAGTGATGCCTCTAAGCCATTCATTGGAAACCATGATCCAACAATGTGGCTAGGAGAAAGACTAGGATTTTACACAGATTTTGGTCCAAGCACAAGAGATCACACTTGGGGGTGAGTCATATTTATATGCATAGTGACAATAAATAGATGTAAATATACTGCCCAATACTAATTGTACTAATACAAAGAATAGTTGGCATAATAATTACTATAATCACTTGTTGGAGCTTGTTTTTTAGGACCAGGCTTTGATTCATTAGCGTTATCATGCAATGTGGATGGAGTTTTCTCATTGTTAAACATGATCAGGTTTTGGTGCCTGCCCCCGTGAGATACTTTGGTTTTGGTGATGCAAGAATGGCATCCTGCACTTTAATGTACAGATTTGGAAGTTTAGCATTCTAAGTACTGTATCTGGTGTCCTTTCATATATTTTGTTGTGGGCTATGAGAATTTTATATTTCAGACTTACAAGTGTGATAGCAGTTGGAAAATGTAGCTGCAGTTTTGTTCAATGACTGTTAGTCTTCTGCTCATATTTATCTGCTTAGTTCACACCTTTGATGCTTGTGAACCACAAAATATAACTTCTTGCCTCTTCTCATGTAGGATTATGGCACTATCAAGGTATCCAATTGTAAAATCAACTCATCACCTCCTTCCATCTCCAGAGGGAGAGATTGCGCCTGCCATCTCCCTGACTGTCAACTTCACAGGGAAGCTGGTTGATTTTGTTGTCGCTCACTTTGGAAATGAAGAGTGTGTATTTTATTTATTTTTACATAAATAAATGTGCAAAGTCATGTTATGTAATTTGCGAACTTTTGGGATTTCTTTTGTACGCTTTAAAATCGGCTGCTGTAATACTGGTTCTAGCAGGGAGCATTTGAGGAATTACTGTGACAGTGTAAAATCGGTTAAAATACTGGTTTAAAATTTTGAAACATTTTTTAAGTAGGACAAATGTGTCATGCAAAACTCAGCTGAACCTACTATCTGAATTACTAGAGATTTAAAGATACAGTTCTGCAAAGACACAGCAAATGATAGGGCTACAGATGCATCTCAGTGCAGGATAGTATCCTTATGACTTTTTGTATGTGAAATAGATCTCTTGCATTCCACAATAAGTGCAGATAGGTACAGTTAGAGATAGATAGCATTAATGGAAAAACGTGATTTATTAAAAATAAAAAGTAACAAATCCGAAACCTCCAAGAAAGGACAGTGTTGAAATAGCAGCAAAAATATCCATCAGTGTACTGAGTGTATGCAAGTGGAAATATGAAGTCTGATCTCTGAATTTAGAAAAGCAAAATTATACCAATAACTTAAAGAAGTGATGGAAAAGAATAAGATATATATTTCAGTTCTTGAAAACAATGTTCTGATTACTAGTGAGTAAGGAGTATTAATAAGAGATAGTTTTGTGAATGCTCCCTGTAGCTGTAATTTCTGTTATATTTGATGGGATATCTAGTGTGTTTGTGGCTATGTAGTAAGATTTGGAATTAAAAAAATAATCTTTTATAATTCCTGGAGAAGCCAATTTATGAATAGGGTGCAGAATATTATAACATGAAGAAGCTGCTCAGAAAGCCATAGGAATTATCTGTATCCTATTTCCTTCCCCTGTGTAGAAACTGCACCCAACCTGCAAATTGTTTATAGATTTCCCATTTACTAAACAAATACAGCTGTCAGAAGTCACTCCCCATTTTTAACTCTAGAAGGGAATTTAATTCCATGCCTCACACAGATGATTAGACTTGCCTGTCTGAGAAACTGTTTGTCAAAGCAGAAGAAAATAACACCACATTCTCCCCTTGCAGAGAAATGAGATAAAGGTGAAGGAGAAAATATGAGGAGACACATGGGAAATGAGTGCAAATTAGATTGTGTTTTAGAGGGGAATGAATTTGTAACTAAATTCTGCACATAACTGCTCATTTTTAATATTTTGTTTTGCTGCTGCTTAGGTTGACATAGACTATAGAATATTGGATAGATAGGGTTGTTTTTAATACTGTTTTCAGAATGTGGGAATATAACTATGCCTGGGCCTTCAAAAGATCCCATCTTCTGGAGAGGTGTAATTCTGGAAAGAGCAAGTAGCTGGCAACTTCACATATACTTAGGTCATATACCTTCTATTTACATGTTTGGGGTTTTTTTTGTCTCCTGTCTGTGTGCTCTTTCTCCCTAATGCATTTGCTTCAGTCAGAAGTACCACTATTTAGAAAGCATAGCTGCACTTAAATTGTTGTTTTCTCCTGGGTTTACAGATTCTGAACTCAGCTCTCTCTGTCAATGTTATTTAGTCCAGACTAACAAAATCTAGAAGACACCATGATTTACACAACTGTTTAAAGTAATTAACATGAAGAATCATAGAAAGAGAACTGCTTTTGCATTGTTTTATGACAAAACCAAGGACAGGGAATGAGATCCAATGAGGTATTTGACCAGGTTCTACTTACGCTATCACTTTTGGTCATGTTGGAACTCTTGTGTAAATCTTGTTAAAGAGATGTAGAATAAATGTTAAATGTAATTAAGTAATGCTAATGGGATGATGTAACTCAAGCTGCATTTCATAAATTATGGGACCCAGACTTTAAGACTATATTTACCGTGATCTGTCCATCATAAAAGTTTTGTTAGCATGTTTTGCACCACATTCTGCTAGCACAGTTAAAATTTAAGTGCAAGCAGAGACAAAGCCTCAGATAACCAAAACAATAACATTCACATTTCCTAGTGATGAGATCAGTATTAAAAACAAAATAATAATAGAAAATGTTGTTCTTGTAATGGATAGAAAGAGAATGGAATTACATCTACCGTGACCGTGGTTTTTATCAAATGCAGGGATAATTTTGAATCAATGAGCTTTCTGTGAACTTTCATATTCTAATACTGAGCAATAAAAATGATACCAGATTGGTTTGTGGCTTACTGTGTCATAGCACAAAGATCCTGAGCTAAAATGTATATGTGTTAAAGTCATTTCCATTTTTTTCAGAGAGGATTTGGACAGAAAACTCCAAGCAATAGCTGTTTCAAACCTATTGAAGACTAGCTCTAAGCGAGTTGTATTTCTAGGATACATCACTTCAGCTCCTGGATCCAGAGACTATACTGAATTAATACAAAATGGAAATGTCCAGGTAATATAAAAATACTGTATCTTTTGAGAAAATATATCTTGGAAACATTCAGCTTAATATTTCAAATTAGTAACATATATAGACAGAGAAGAAAATTCATGCACATTTTCAAATACAATCTTTAGCTACTTCATGATATCTTGCAGAGAAGGTGGAGTTACAGAGTGAGAGAACAAGAGGCAGTGGACAGCAGTTGCCACAAGGGAAATGTCAGATAATAGAAGAAAAAGAGTCACAGGGTTATCAAGCATTGAAACAGGGGCCTGGTGAAGTTCTGAAACCTTCATCCTTGGAGGCATTCAAGCTTATGCAGCTTGGAGCTGCATAAGGCCCTGAGCCATCTGCTTGACCAGGGTTAGGAGTAGACAGCCTCTAATTCTGTGATTCTTTTGTTTTAAAACTGAGCTCCACGTTAAGAGATGTCAAAAAGTTGTCTGATTTGTCCATGTCTCACAGTGAGTTTTTTTCTTTCTACTTTATTACAACGTTTTAGGCAAAACATTTTTCTGCAGTGAGTTTACATATTGGTCCTGTTACTGATTTAAAGCCTACCCAGATGAACACTTACCTTATTTGTTTCACTTTTTTTCCCTTTCTCTTCTAGGATATTGACAGTACAGATCGTGATAGATGGTGTAGCTATATTATGTATCGTGGAGTAATAAGGTATGTTAAAGTGGATCACTTATTTGTTGGTTTAAGTATCTTTATGGTTATCAGTTTTACAATTTTTTGTAAGTGATTGTGGAAGAGTGTTACATCCCTAAACAATTATTATGGACAGATGGATACAATAATGTAAAACATTGATCTCAGGATCACAAAAACTTGTGTATTTCTGAATCTAATTTGCAAATACACTATTATAGGTTTCATCATTCTGGGTCAAAAGCCTTCCGATCTAGTAGTAGACAAAACTGGTAGTTTTATGCTACCAGTGCTTCGGTAGCATAAAACGACATTTTTCCAAAGCTCTGGCCTTTCAACTTCATTCTGAAATGTGAAGGCTAAGCCCTAGTTTGTATGAGACACAGAAGATACAAATTTTGAACTATGATCTTAGGGTTTGTTGCAGCAAAATGCTGACCTAATCCAGTCAATCTTTATGCTGGATTTAGTGCAAACTTGAACTGGGTAAACCCACATTGAGGCACGGGACCTATGCACTCCATATATTTTAATACCAAATAACTTGTAAATCATTCTCTTGGTGATGTATGTACCAGAATGGAATTCAGCTTATTCTGAATAAACTATGCAAATTTTGCAGTGCTCACAGGAGTAAAACCTGTAAATTTGATAGCTGTCTTGACAGTATTGAGTAAAACAGAAAAAAGGGCAACCAAAAAACCCAACTAAAACTCTATTTGCAATTTAAATTTTTCTCATTATTCATTCAATTGATGCTTGAGGTTTTTTTATGGAATGTTGAAATGTCTTCAATGAAAATTTTGTAAGCTTATACCAGCACTCATATTCTAAAGCTGTAATTTTAAATGAAGGTTTTTAGACATAGAACTTATTTTTACTGTCAAATGCCTATGGTTTTTCAGTTTTTATGCTTGTGATGTGTTGTTATGATCCTGTTTATGGAGCACCTCCAGTTTTTGAAGGTGAAATTCACAGAAATGGAACATTGTGTTGATAAGTTAAAGCACAACTCTTGGGAAAAAAAGATACATTCATTAAGAAAGTGGTGAAATTGCCTCGAGTTATTTTTTCGCACTAACTCTTCTCATATTTGATAGGCTGGGTTATGCTCGCATATCTCATGCTGGTTTAAGTGATTCAGAAGTCCAGATGGCCAAATTTAGAATCCCAGATCAAGTGGATAGCTATGTTGACAATGACAGAATTGTCACTGATCCCAGCCAAGTTCCTGAGGACATCCATTTCAATTCCAGGTCAGTGTGTCTCATAAGAAATTAAGGGGATGATCTACCTGACATTTTACAAAAGAGATGTCTAGGAACAAAATTATTCTAAAGAGGGAGACACTGGTCAGTACCCAACTGAGCAGAAGATCAGGAGTCAAGAACATCTGATTTCTAATTCCATTTTTTGTATTGATTTGGCATGTACCTTGGGAAAATCAATCTGCTGTGTCACAGCATAAATTGCAAGTAATGCTCGTTTCACCCAGGTGATTAATTTCTGAGATTGTTTGATAGGGATATTTGCTAAGTGGTGTTGTGACTCATTTTATAGATGAGGAAAGATCTCCCATGTCTCTCAGCACTTCGGAGATTGGGGTCTTAATATCCTGTTACTTAGAATACCAAATACAATATATACATTAAGTACTTTTCACGAAAGCATTTTAAAACATATCATATAATTGGAGCAAAAATTAAAGAGAATGCCTGAGGCAGTATGTTACATGTGTCAAGAAGGAAAAAGAAAAGGACTAGGTTGAATGTAAAAGAGTTATTTTTTTCTAAAATGCTGACATTTTTCCACTGATACCGCATAAGGAAGAGAAGTATGGAAAAAGGTATTTATTCTAATATTAATATCAGTGAAAGAGTCATGAAGTTTGTGATAGATGTTGCCACAGAGAGATAACTTCCAGTAATACCCCGTTTACTACTCCTAACATGCATAATGGAGAATATATTACTTTCTCATCTACACCTAACAGTTGAGTGTGCTCACTTTTTATGTTCCACTCAGCCACTGGCTTCCCGTCTAAGCCGTAGTTTGCCCAGACTTTTCCACATGATGAAACTTGCCTACGGTTAACATTCACATTCAGATTTTTCTCAGCTGATTTCAGCACAGAATCTTGTCCTAATTTATTTTGTCTGCCTATAATCAGAAAATGTATACCCTATCGGAATAGATTTAACTTTTTCTGATAACTCTACTTCTTTAGAAATACAGTGGCACTGCTCTTAAATGTTACTGAGCACTGATATTTTGAATAAGTACTCCATTTTACTTTTGCAAGTCTGTCTACCATAATAGTTGTCAAAAATTTCATATCCAAATATGGCATGAAAAATTACAATTTTCACCATAATTTTCAGAAATAAGATGTACAATATTAACCACAGGGTTGACTGTTTTGATGCTATGGGTGTTTAAATGATATCTCCACTGAAATCTGGACAAAAAACTTAGAGAGCTTAGAATTTAAGTAGATAAGTGTAACATTCACCGTTGTCCGCTGGAGTTCCAATTATAGACTGCTAATGGCATCAACGGAATCAATGTGATTAATTGTCTCTACTCAAAGACCTTTAGTAAGAGAGGGTACATAGAATCTGGTTGATATTTAAGTAGAGTTTTGGGGCCTGTTTCTGAAATAAACTGTCTAGAACATTCAGAAATAGAGTAGTAATTGTATGATTTAATAGCAAGAGTTAAATAATGTTGTAATAGTATTGCTTTGTTGAATGTTTTTCTTAGGTTTGGATCGTATAAAGATGGACATAATTATGTGCCTATTCATCATTTTCATATGAGCACTCCTAAATATTTTAAACGGACAAATTAGAGCAAGAAAATAAAATATTTTTGGGATCAACAAGAAAGGTTTGTTGTTTAAAACTGAGTTGGCAGCCAAAAGACGATCTTGTTTAAGGATGAATAAATCCGATGCTGCACAACTCTGTGAATGTCTGTGTAATAGTTGGTGATTCTCTTCTTTAATGAGCTGCCATCACTGTGAGGGAGGGAAGATGCATACATTTTGATAAACTGGTATCTATCTTGGCCAGACACCTGCTTTGTATGCACCAAAGCAAGGGTGGGAACTTGCTTTGGTAACAACTTCTTCAGCTTTTGTGGAAGTGTCATGTGTCATGCTGTTTCAGAGTTGAATGTATCCATGTACCTTTTCTTAGGGTCAAGATATGACCCCTTTCCTCTTCTGTGAGGTCATTGGAACAATTATGAGTAAGGAATTTCAGCAAACTCCCACACTTTTTTGATGACTGAGGGAAAGCAAAATAATGTGGTATTATAGGTAACCTGTTGATATTTGCTGCCCTTTGTAGACCTGCTGTTATTGCAATAAAAAGCTTGGCCTTAGGTTTTTCAAAACAGGAATGGAACTAGTATGCTTTTAATTGGGAGATATGCAGTAAGTATGTGTTTGAAGTGTGTGTCTTTTGACTCAAAAAGTTTTTACATCTGCTGCTATTCTACATTTTATTCTTAAATGAGTTTTATTAGAACAATTTGCAGATGTTTGATGTTCAGAATACTGGAGAAAAAGGGGTGACTTTTATGGACTTCCTTTTATTAACTGGACATTAGACACTGCAATGCTTTTATGGAGGGGAGAGTAGAGTACCTCTGAATAGTTATGGCTATGAGATACTTACATGAACACACTGCTGAAGAATTAAAAACAATCATGCTCAACATAACAAGATTTCTGAGAAGGGAGAAGAATTGGTTGTAACTTTTATTTAAAATTTACCATAATAAAGAAAAAAAAAGCTCTGTTCCTTTGCTAGCATTACACTTTATTAGGCCTAAATAGAAATGTTGCTTTTTTGACTTAGGCAGTGAATTCCCTATTATGTAATGCACATTTGACACAATGTAAAATGTTGTGTCTTCTCAGGGTCTCTTGGCAACGTCTTTTATATTTAGCTCCTGATCCTTCAGTATACGTGCAGAGCTTCCCTTAAACAATGAGGACATCTTCAGTGTTGTCCAAAGGATGTTTCCTGCTTGTGAGAAACATGTTAGATAATTTAAGACCCACTCAGTTTGGAAACCACATTTGTGATGTTGGTATTTAGTGCTGTGTGTCCTTCCAGTAATACCTAAGCATACCATAACTGAAAGGAATAGGATATGTTGCAGCAAAGAGGGTGAATTTTTTTCTCCCTCTAATTCTTCACCATATGCTTTTGAGAACAGCTTGAGCATACTCAGTTTCATTGTTTCTCTATGTAAGCAGATACAGGATGTGTTTTTACCCAGGGTTTCTTGTTCTATCGAGTCAGATAATTGCTGCTAGCATCAAACTTGTCACTTTATTCTGGTCACCTATCATTTTTCTCCTTTGTTTTTAGAACTATGTTTCTGAGAGTGAAACTGTTCATTAATCTGTGTGGACAGAGGATATCTGAAAAGCATTTAAAAGTTTCAGTGGTTATGTATTCATCATCTCAGATTTAACTGACAATTAACTAGCCATTGTTGAACTAATTTCTCACCTCTGGGTGCTGCGTTTGTCTTTACAAGCCCTCTGAACTTGTTCTCTGTGTGACTCTTCAGTAAGACAAGTTATATTTCAGAGTGATGGAAGGAACTTTATTGCACTTTTAGCAGTTTTTTTCTGCAAACACTAGTAGCCCTTGTCTGTCCTTTCTCCCAGCCTGCAAAGCAGCTGACAGTGGCACCATACATTGCACAGTGTTCTGAGTATCCTAATTTATTTTCAGCTTGCTCTCATGCTAGCTGTGACACACATCCAGCCACAGGTTTGCCTTTGCACAATCTGTAGAAAACATAACTTTATCTTACCACATTACTTAACATTCTCCACAGGGTGACTCTGCAAATCCCTTGTAATGTGAGCAGTTTATTAATGTGAAATGCAAGAAATTATATACAAAGTACAAAAAGCTTAAAAACTCCTTATTTTTTAGCAATTAAAAGATAGGATGAGGATATTTTTCAAGAAGTCAGACAGCATAGCATGACTTGCATAAGAGATCAGATTATAAATCATATCTGTGTGTGCTCTTCAAAGTCTGTGAGCATACTTTGATGGATTTTTACAGGATTTAGACACATTCACCCCATTAGACAGGGTTCAAGCGGACAGTGATAAAATCTAAAATTTGAGTATTCTCTTCTTCTAAGTAGCTTGTGTAGTTTAACGTTGGTGTATCCGTTTCTCATGATAGCAAATATCAGGAAACGCTATATGCAAATGTAATTAGTAGCAAGCATTTGTTGACATTTCTATTGTTTTATCAGAATGATTAAGAAAAAACATGACCACAAACTGTTTGAATATACTTTCTACTACTGTGGTTAAAATTGGGAAGCTAAAACTAAACTTTATTTGTGCTTACATATAAACACTGATCTAATCCCTTGTACCTCACTGGTTTAGAAAAATGTGCATTATATATCTAAGTCACAATCACTGTTTCAAAGTATGACAGAAATGTGCTAGAACAGGTCCTGCTGCAGGGGTGTGTGACTAATCTTTTAGTTTTCTAATCATACTCTCTTCATCTCAGCTTTCATAAGAAAGTATGTTACGAAAGAAAAGATTTGTGGATACCTTTATGTATTCAGAAATGACATGCAAAGACAAAATGTATAAAACAAGCATTATTTACTAAAGGTTTGAACTTTTGCTGGTGCTAAAAGGTCTAGATTACAAATACCTGGCTTCTAAATAATATGCATTCTGATGTACTCCAAAGTCCATCCTCTAACATTCTGTGCAGGTCAGCTGAAGTTTAGAGGAAGGTACGGGAAGAAACAGCAGTACATCAGGAGCCTACCAGTGTGTATCTTGGAATAAAAAAGAACTCTAGGTAATGCATATGAGAACAACTTCTAAGAGTAATTGTACTGGATTCTTCAGCAGGGTGGAGACTCAAGTCTCCTCTTACACATATATTCCTGCCTTGACTCAGGCATTTCTATGTGTCTTGTAAACTTAGCTTCAGGAGCAGTGTCTCCAGTGCTGTCACAGAGCACTCCAAAACTTGGGAGCTGCAGTTCAAACCTCTTGGGCTAAGAAAGACCTGGAAGTGTTACTTCCCATTTCCAAAAACAGCATTGCAGCTACAAGCTGAGCAAAACTTGGACACACCCCTTGGTTTTGAACCAGAGTTGATGTTACTAAAACAAGTTATTGCAGCCTAAGTGTGCAGGTAACCAGTTCCCACCTGTCTCACTGAAACAGAACACTGAGAATGTTTAGAGTCGTCTGCTGACAGTGAGGGAGCTTTGTGCCCCAGAGAGAGGTGCTGGCTGTTTTGATGCACCTCCAGGGTTTAGGAAGAAATTCTGAGCTGCTCTCAAGCTTGGCTGCTTAAAGCTGCCTCATGATGAATGAAGAAAATTTAAAATTTTAAACGGAAGCTGAAAAAACCCCTATAATTGAATGTAAGAATTTAAGTATCATCTATCAACAGCCCTGAAACATGTTTTCTCTCATGTACGTAAAATGACATTTGTTTGCAGAGTGTTACAAAAGGACCTTTGGGGCCAAAGTAATATGCCCGTGGAGCAAGTGTTAGAGAACAGACCTTTTCACTTCAATGGGGAACATAGTATGAGTCCGTGGGACAGGGAGATTAAAATGAGCTGAACTGTTTAATGAGTGCTTTGAAGCCGTTCGCATAATCTGCAGTTCTACTTTCTGCCACTTGAGGTCCTCTTTTATCCCTGATTAGTACAGTTTGCTGATGCCAAACAGGAATAACTCACAGGTGTTAGGTGTTTCACTGTAACTGAGGCTGAAAAATATTTTCAGAAGCATTACACAAAGCTGTGTTGACTTGGGTATCAGTTACTTCTTCATATCTGCAAATGATTTAGAACTATGATTGCTGGGCTTCTTCTAGGCAGTTTGTTTATTTTCTTACAATACCCCGTACTGTGCTTTGTTGCTGCTTTATCTGCTTTCTTGATGTTCAGCAATCTTCTTTGGTAACGTTTTTATTTTCAATACAATTCTCTTCCTCATCTGACTTGTAAAACACATTATGGCTTGTGATTCTGGTGCCTAAAATTAACTTTCAAGCTTGTTTCTACGCAAAGCAACACGAATAAAGGTATTCAAGTGACACAGTGGCTTTAGCAATTTGGAGTCTGATATCCTTTGGAAATAGAGGGAAAGAGTTTCTTTTGGAAATTCTTTCTCAAAGATGCATCTACACTATGTTTCTCATAGTGAAGAAAATAAAATGAAGTAAATGGCTCCTCTTTCTCATCCAGCATTTTTCACAGTCTACAACTGAGTTTTTTTATGTGGTTGCCATTGTAGCTATCAATTAGAAAAAGCAATGCAATAAAAAAAAGCAAACAATGGCAATCTTTCTTCAGAAAAAAGAAAAGTCTGCAGTTTCAGGTTTGATCTAACAGTGTATAAACTGGCTGATGCATTTATTGCCACTCTCCACTTCATGGTTTGTTATTCCTCTCCTCTGCATTGATGGGAGCACTTGCACATATGTGTAGTATGCTAGATCATGATATTCAGCTATCTGGGAAAACAAACAAATAAGGAAAACCAAAAGAAGTACTAAAGGGTTCTGGTTTGGTTTGGGATTTTTTGCTTTTTCGGAGCATTGGGGACAGTTTTGCTCTTTGGCCTACCTTGCTATTTAGCTGTCCAAGTGGTTGCACTGGCACAAAAGAAAGGATGCCAGGAGGGCTAATATTAAAACACTAATGGTGGAGCTGCTTAAGCTGTCTCTGTCCATGTGGTGGTTCCACCCTGGCTGCATGCAGGTGCCCACCAAAGCTGCTCTGTCACTCCCCTGTGCAGCTGGGCAGGAGAGAGGAAATATAGTGAGAAGCCTTTGGGCTCAGCTCAGAACAGGGAGAGATCACTCACCAGTTACTGTCATGGGCAAAACAGACTTGGGGAAATTATTGAATGTATTGCCAATCAAAATCAGAGCAGGACGACGAGAAGTAAAACAAATCTTAGGAGCACATTTCCCCCACCCCTCCCTCCTTTCTGGGCTTAACTTTATTCTGAATTTTCTACCTCCTCCCACCCAGCAGCTCAGGGAGATGGGGAATGGAGGTTATAGTCAGTTAATCACGAGTTGTTTCTGCTGCTGCTTCCTCCTCAGGGAGAGTTCTTCAGCTGCTCCTGCGTGGGGTCCCTCCCACAGGAGACAGTCCTACACAAACTTCTCCAGCCTGAGTCCATCCCATGAGTTACAGGTCTTCACAAACAGTTCCAGTGTGAGCTGGTCTTCCACAGGGGTGCAGTCCTTCACAAACAGGCTGCTCTTTTGGATGGATCTCCCACAGGGTCGCAAGTCCTGTCAAGAGCCTGTTCCAGGGCAGGCTTCCCCCAGGGCCATTGCTTTCTTTTGGGCATCCACCTGCTGCAATGTGGGGTCCTCCACAGGCTGTGTAGGTGGATCACTGCAACCCCGTGGAGCTCCGTGGGCTTCACCACAGACTGCAGGGTAATCTCAGCTCTGCCACCTGGAGCACCTCCTCCCCTTCCTTCACTGACTTTGGTGTCCACAGAGCAGTTTCTCTCATATATTCTCACTCCTCTCTTCTCTGACCGTGATTCCATCTGCGCATTAACTTTTTTTCCTTGTCAAATATGTTACCACAGAGGTGTTACCTCCATCACTGATTTGTCTGTCTTGGAGCTGTCTGGCCTTGGCTCTGTCAGACATAGGGGAAGTTTCTAGCAGCTTCCCACAGAAGCCACTCCTGTAGTCCTTTTATCAGAACCTTGCCGAGTGACCCAATACAATGATTGATCAGCCATGATCTGATTTTGCGCAGTTGGTAAACTCAAAAAGGCTTTAGAAAGGAAATACAGGCCTGATTTTGTAATGTCTGTTGGCTTGGAGACCTACATAATGATTTACAGCTAGTGGTAAAAAAGGGGATTATTTATACCTTCCTGAGTTTGGAATGAAGGTGCATGTTTTAATGGGCCTTGTTCTCATGGGGCAGGCCTTCTCTGGCTGATGCATGAATTCTCTGTTTAGCAGGCAGAAGCAGAAAACAAAGTCTCTTTTATGTTTCCCTATGGATTTCTTTGCAGATCTAGTTTTTAAGGGTCAGGGATTATACTTGTGCATTCAGAAATATATTGAAGTTTTGCTTGTCAAGCCTATTTGCTTTGCAGTGTAGAATGGAAGTAGTTACAGGAGCTATAGTCTAAGTAAATATTTCTAAGGCCAAGTATTATCTTTCATTTTAGACCAATATAAATGGGGGAAAAGTACAAACCTTTCTGTCTTCAGATACAACCAAATAGGGTATTTCTGTGTCACCTTCCTTTACATCTGTATCAATTTACAACTTTGTAAGGCATGGAAGAAGTTTTCTTTCTGAATACATTTTTATTCTGAACTAGCAGCCTGAGTGCTTTTTATGGTCAAGTGAACAAACAGACATCCCTAAAGGGATTGTTCCTCTTAAACCAGAATTAGATCAGATGTACTGCAACTCAGTGGTGTCCCTATTGGGTATAAGAACTTGGGATGACACATACTGATGTGAATGTTTGGCATGTGGGACGTTATAGAACTACCCAAGAAGTGAAACCTAGCTTGCATTGCTTTTTAATTTTTGCAGAGGTTTCACAGAATCACAGAATATTTTGAATTGGAAGGGACTCACAAGGATCCAGCTCTTAAGTAAATGGCCCATATGGGGGCTGAACTCCCACCTTGGTGTTATTCACACCATGCTCTGACTAATTGAGCTAAAGAAAAGATGGTGCAAATAGGAAAATAGATAGAGGCAGGAAGTTCTATATAAATAATTTCAAGTGAGTAAGTTAGAATTTCAAATAAGAGGATCTTTCATTGCTCTGACATGGGTTTTAGTACATGACTTTTGAAAAGCAGATTCATTTTCTTGTGGACTCCTGTAAAACAGGTAGATGAAAACATAAGGTGTAGCTCAGCAAAGTAAGTCATGTGCACTTGCACATTCTGACTGACTTGCCCATTCACTAAGGCAGAGCTTACAAAAAACGCCAAAGAAACCCAAACAGGCCTGTGATCATTCAGGACTGTATGTTAATGCATTACTCCAAAGGGACAATTATCTTAAATCTGGCACTACTTCAGTTTCAAAGTCCTTGACTTTCTTTTAACTTAACCTCTTAGCGGAAGATTTTCTTTCATGACTCAGTTCTGTCTTTATAATCCTCCACTGTGCACAGATGCTGCTCTAGCCGTCTCTTCTCATCTGTGTTCCAGCACCGAGTGGTGCCAGGGACGGCATTTATCCCTGGAAGGACACGGGATGCCGAGCTCGCATGCTAAGCAGCGATGACCTGCAAGGTGTCTTCCTCCTCCGGCTCAGGGATGGCGAGCTTTTTGTGCAAGGCGGGGAAAGGGGGGTGGCTCCACGCGCTACATTTCAAGCATCGGGAACAACACTTAGGGGCATAACCCGGAGTCATCGTCCCCCCAGGACCAGCTCTTGGCCCCAGGTCCCCAGCTCTTGGCCCCCACCTCCCATCCTGCCGCTGCTGTAACATTGACCTGACACTTGTGTGCGTTCAGTTGGCGTTGCCAGCCTGCCATTTGTTCTCTTTTGGAAGAGGGAGATGGGAGAAATAAGGAGATCTTTCTAGACTGGCCGCTGATTTGGCCACACGGCGTGGGGCTCACGGAGCAACAGAACACTGCCGCAGTCCGACCCCCGCCCCGGGGCACTCCCCGCCCGCCCGCGGCCCCTCAGGGGCGGGGCAGCCCCGGCGGCCACGCCCCCTGCTCCTCGCACCCAATCGCATCAGCGCATGGGCGCGGCCTTTGGCCCCCGTAGCCAATCAGCACCGCGGGTGACACAAAGTGGTGCTCCTTGCACGCGCTTTAAAGGCCGGGAAAAACTGGCAGCGCCAGAGACCAATCAGAGCGGAGAGAGGCGTGGCCGACTCATCCTTTTGCCCAATGAGAGATCGGGGAGGTGGTGCGGAGCAGGCGGTGGGAGAGTGGCAGGAGCCTCACCCAGTAAGAGGGCGGGACTCACTGCCTCTCCCGGCGGCCCGGACCAATGGGCGCGGGCGGTGGGCGGGGCGGAGGTGTCCGTGCCCGGGCTCTGGATTGGGAGCGGGGCAGGAGCCGGGCCGCGCCGGCAGCGTGTGCAGCGCCGCACGAAAATGCACTCGGATGCCGCCGCTGTCAGTGAGTAGCGCCGGGGCCGGGCCTGCCGCTCGCACCGCCGCCCGGCCGAAAGAACCACCCGGCTGGGGGCGGCTTTTCTTGCCCCTAACCCGTGAGGCTTGGCCGAACGCGCCACCGGGACTCCCGATGCTGGGGAAGGGCTCAGGCCCGCGGGTGCGGGATCGGCGCGGAGCGGGGTGGTGTGTGCGTGCCTGGCGGCGGGGCCCCGCGGGGACAGCGCCAGCCTCGCGGCCCTGGGCGCGCTCCTCCGGGGGCGGGGGCGGCCCGTGCGGGGGCGGGAGCGGGCGGGGGCAGCCGCACCGGAGAGGGCCGGGGGCGCTCGGAGGGTGTGACGCAGTTTGCCCGACCCGGCTGGCGAGCGGGTGAGGCTGCGGCCGGCCCTCGTGGCCGGCTGCGAGGGAGCAGGGACTGCTGAGGGGAGGGTGGGCACGGGCTGCGGAGCTGCGTGTGCGGGGGAAGACGGGCGAGGGTGAATTCAGCGGGTTCCTCCGGGCCGGTGCGGGAGAACCGGGCTGCGTGTGCGGGGGACCGGAGCCGCGGCGCATGGTGGGAGGTGGAGTCCCTGCGGCGGCGGCCCCACGCGGCGGGGCGGCGGGAGGCGGTGCGGCGGACTACAACTCCCAGCGGGCCCTGCGGCGGCGCGGCGCGCTGCCCCCGCCCCGTGGACCCCCGGCCGGACCCGCTGTCCCCGCCCGCCCCGCGCAGCACGGGGGGTCGCGTCGCCTGTTTTGGAGAAGCGTAGCGAGGGCTTTGTCTCCGCAATGGAGTTTTTGCCTGTGCGTTCAGAGCAGCAGGGACTGCGTGCTGTAGGCGGGTTCCATGGCGCAGGGGGGTTACGCACCTCCGTGGCCGTGCGGTTCAGGGATAGGTACCGTCCGCTGGAGAGACCAGGCTGTCATCCCGAGCACAAAGCTGTCCTGGCACAACGACGTCCATGTGAAATATCCCAGGAACGTGTTCTCACTGTGCAACGAGTTGCAGCTCTGAGATGCTTTATTACTGTAGAACTTGCTTGCAGGAAAGATAATGAAAATTGAAGCTTTGATCATGCGTTAATGAATGATGGTCTTGGTCTTGAATGAGTGACTCTTGGACAATGTCCTGAGAGCAATTGTGGAAAGAAATGCTGCATAATACCTGGATTTTCTTGAATCCTTCTGTGTCTCTCAAAATAAGATGTTGGACAGGGGCAGCCTGGTAAAGGCTCTAACTCATAAGGTTATATAATTTCTTTAGTGGTTCTGGTTTATTTTACCTTTATATTTAGGGATCATTAAGTGTTGGTGGTGAAGGCTGCCATTAAAGCACAAATAACTGCCTCATACTGGAAATGGAAGGGTAATTATTCTAGAAAATGCCTTCTGTTCAGTGTCTTTTGTCATGTGCCCTGTCCAAAAAAAGATGCAGGTCCTCATTATATACATGTAAGTTATACTTGCAAATATTCCAGGACTCCCTCATATAGGATGTTAAGACTACATAATAAATTTAATTTTTTTTTTAAATTTTAACTTGTCTGCAGAAAATGGGAAGAGTACTGTTCCTCAGCCTTCAGCTGTTACTGGCTTTTCATTAGAAATGTGTTTTGGAGTGATCGAATCTTACGCCTCAATTTTTTTTTTTTTTTCTTTTTTTTTTTTTTCTTGTGTATGGGCTTGTATATGTGTTTTTTTAAATAGAAATGTTTTCCTAAATTAGCTAACTTCATTATCTGTAGCTTCATAGAGGTTAGGGTTTTTTCATTGATCTAAGTGCTTGAAGCAAGAAGTGTTCATAGCATAGCCTTGCAAATACAGAAACTGACTTATGGTGGTCTCTTGACTGAACGTTTATTTTGAGCCACCTTTTTGATCCTTCTTATATTCTTATCTGTTCTTATGATATAAACTCCAGTAATATATTTTTGCTCAGTCACAGTTGTGCCTTCTGAATGTACACCTTTCACATCATATAAGGAAATCAACTTTCCTTTTTTCTATTGAAGATGTTTGCTTAAAAATTTCTTGCAGCTCCTGTAGCTAAAATTGGAAATGCCTTCTCAGAACCAGAGCATGCTCTAAGTTGAGTTAGGCAGGTAAACAGTTTCTTTTACTGCGTCTGTTCGTTCTGTTGTATCAGGGTGAGCTCTTATTTGTGTAATTGCAGCACTTCATTTAAATTTATTTTTGTCTGAGTACTTTTTGTGCTAACTCTAAGTGAATTATTAATCCTGTGTTTTCCTTAATTCCTTTCCTCCCCCACTTGCTTTGCAGGTATTGAAAGCAAAGACTTTGGGTTTTTTCAAAGCATTATTTCCCGGTTTTGTTTGTGTCTTCAAGCAGAAGCAGATAACTTGCTTAATTTGTCTGTCTTGTGCTTGCCAAAAAGCATAGCACTGGGAAGTACAGTACATCCTGTGAAAGTGTTCAACTCTTGTATCCAATTTAAATATTAGAGCATTTAATAGTGTGGTTATTTCTTCTATGATGAGTAAGACAATTAGTAAATAGGGGCTTGAAGCAAAACCCTTAATTTAAATCTGCCAGCATTTTTGTCTTACTGTCCAATTAAGTTCTTTTATTTAAAATCAGGGTCTGAGGTTAAACAGAATTTTTGCTTTTGGCTCATAAAGAGATAGAAACAACTACCAGTTCATTCAGTGGTGTGTGTATATACGTATATATAAAAAATTATGTATATACAGATAGTTGTGTGTGTGTGTACATAAATATATGTATGTATAGCTGTAAGGCTTTAGCTTGTCCTGGGGTACTGGTGTGACACACTTGATGCAGATGTGCGGCTGCACAGACCATGGGACTCGGTCTGCTGCAGCTGCCCATTACTGCCCATTAGCTGTAGATTACTGCTTCCCTTGCTCTGGTGGTAAAGTGGTTTGTAGGAGCACTCTCTAATCCACTCAGTCAAATATACCTGGGTTAGCTCTTGCCACTTACTTAAGTTGTCTAAACTGACAGGGTTGATTTTTTGCCTGAAGTGGGTTAGGGAATGTGGCCATGGCCTATGCTGCTGGCAGAGCTGTGGGGTCAGTAAATTTTGGCAGGGAGGAAGAAGCAAGCAGCTGGGGCAGTAATGCTTTTGACTGGCATAGCTTTTCCTAGGCTGTTGCAGCTCCATCGTAGTGCATACCAGGTCTGCGTGGTGCTGGATACCCTGGTTGAAATGCTTGACAGGGCTGCATTTCTGCTGAATCAGCTAGAGCGCAAGATACAAAGTTTGTATGAGCTTTATGCCCTTTGTAGGATGCCAAATGACACCTGGCATAAAGTTAAGAGTTAGGCTTGCAAATAGGTCTCAGGTCATGGCAGCCAGTGATGCAGAACTAGCTCTTGTTTGAATTAATCTGATGGTGGAATAACTGTAGACTGGATGAACACATTTCATCAACAGAAGCAAACGTTTTGCGCCAGAAACCTGCTAAGTGTTAGGTCTTCACTATATAGCACAAAATACCCAACCAAAACCACCCCCTCCAAAGCACACCCTAATCCCACCATAAGCCAGTTGTGCAGAGTATTTTATCCTATATGTTAGGATAGGAGAATTAGCCTAGCTCTTACTTGTTCAGTCAATTTTAGGTAAAGGAAATGTATTCAAACTAAAGTAGCAGTTACACAAATTTTGCACTGCTTAAATTGCTCTAAAATTCTCAATGAACTTTAAACTGCAATAGCTCTTTTTGTAAACAAGCCTTCAGAGTAGGGTACTCTAAAAATCCCATGGTAGAATAAAGAGTTGTTCCTGGGGGGGGGAAAAAAGAATATTGCTTTTTCCTAGCTATGTAGCATGCAGTGATCTTAAAATATTTTGGTGCAATAAGTCATTCTGAGTGGTAATACCAAATGTTAAGAGTTGAATGTGAATGTTTGCCTTTAAATGACACGTGTTTTTTAGTGAGCGTAGCAATTCCTACCACATTTTGTTGCTTGGGTTTGGGTTTTCTGTAGGATTTTTTATTTATTAGCATAAGTCAGTCTGTGTTTTGTTTTGTAACATTTTAGGCTGTTGTGTTTGGAAAATGTACACAAGTTTGCAACTGTGGTTTTTGGGTGCCGCTGGTGTCAGCAGTGGCGCTGAGCTTGGTGCAGCTCTGGGTGCACACAGGCAGGAGAAACATTCTGCAGCATCATGGCTTTAGCTTTAGTGGCTAGGTCCTGTTGCTCCTCAAGATCGGTGAGATCATCCCATTTAATTGCACGTCCTTACTTTCCAAGCTGGAATTCACTTCTGTTTTCCTTAGTTAACTGAATCATGCCCTTTATTTGGCCACACCAAATCAAGGGAGATTCTACTTTTCAAGCCTAGTCTCTGATTTCCTTGACCCAAGGCTTGTTCTCGCATCACAGACTGGGAGAAAGGGCTGTTCTGCAGGCTGGCCCTGGTATAGGATGTCACTGCCGGCGGGGATGCAGCTACAGACATATTGGAAATAGATTCTTAATCCTGTTTTTGACAGGAATGCCGAGTCAGCTTCTAGCTTCTGTGTACTGCAGTTTGGGTTTCTCAGTCGTCAGGTGTGTTGTGATGTTTTTGTTTAAATAAGACGGATGTACATTTTTCTTTTGCCTTCGGTATTTAGTAATGATTATAGAAATTCTGCTTCCTGAATGTAAGTGTTGAGGGCTTTCACCAAATGCAGGTTTCAGATCTGAACTTGTAAGTTCGTTAATCAATTTATCATACATCAGTATAAATTGTATTGCTGTTAAAATAATTCTGTAAGTAGACTACAGAATATAAAATGGTGTATTTCATAGAAGATTAAATGTTTCTTTTTTGAATAAGTAAAGTTTATTTAAAGCAAACTAAGGCAACAGAACTTTGAACTATTACTGCCAGTACTACTGCAAGTTTTTTCTAGTTCAATTATTTGAAACCAAGAAAAACAGTTAAATGAAAGTAAAAGCCTAAGCATTCTATTTTCATTTTTAGGAATGAGTTTGCCTGGTGTGTGTTTTCTGTCTAATTTTTTTCTGTGAAGTTTACAGGTTTATCTTAGCAGTAATAAGAATTACTACTATGCTATTACTACAGCTATTTCTATATTTAAATTTTAATATTGTATTTATAGGATTTATATGGCATATCTATCAAGGATAACTATTTTTAGACCTACTGTTCAAGTGAGACTTCATATAGATTTTCTATTTACCTAAAGAAATTAGAAGATTTTAAAGGAAACTTGAAGGCAGCTGCTGATCTTGCTTACTACGATTGTTAATTCTTTACTAGGCTTTTAATAGATTGTGCTGCACCCTGTAACTGTGTTCTGTCCAAACTGTAAAGTGATGATTTTGACAGCAGGAACTAAGTTAAAAGTTTTGTTTAGGCAGGTACGGGTTTTTTTGTTTTTTGGGTTTTTTTTGGTATTCGTTTGTGTTTTCATTTAAATAGTTCGGCAACACATTGCTCCTTCTGATAAAAAACTGGGACTTGATCTTCAAAGTTTTTTTATTTCAGATAGGAAAGTAGAGTATTTGAGTTCAGCGTACCTGTATACTTTGCTTATATTTAAGATACATTGAGGTTTTTTGTTTTCTTTATTGTGTTTCATGTGTGTGTTGATGAGAGAGGGTGTAGAATGTTTTTTCTCTAGTTTGTTATGGAAGCAAGCCCAACTAGCTCTTGTTTCTTTTACCTCTCTCTAACTTTCAGGACCATAGTTTATAATATTCTAAAAGTTATTTTTAAACTGTTTTCTTTTAAACTATATATGATTGCGGCTAATTGAATAACCAAGGCTTTAACACTTAATGCTAAGTGTTAATGATGAAGTGCAGACAAAGTTTAAATTCCGTGAAACTAGGCTGGTTCTGGCATTTCTTTCCTTTCTGGGTTCTGGATTTGCAATTATTTTATTTATTTTTTTTATTTATTTATTTTTTCTATTGCATTTGGAATTACTACAAAGTATTTAAATACCATTTGGAATTTTCATTGCTTCAGTCCTCACTGAAGATCAGCTAATTCCTGCATGAAAAGCAATTTAATCAACAAAATACGTATGCTGGTTTGACATATACCTCTTAAAGTCACAGCAACCATTGCAGCACATCATCTTTCAGTATTTACAAAGCAAGCAGGTTTCCTGCTTCTCTATGCGTGGTACATCAGCATCTTGGAATGGCTTGAATTGAAAGGGGACCTGTGGTGTAATCTAGTTCCAATCCTCCTGCCATGGGCACAGGCACCTTCCACCAAGACCAGGTTGCCCAGAGCCCCATCCAGCCTCACACATCAGGCTTGGGGCATTCACAGCTTCTTTGGGCGACCTGTGCCAAGGTCTCACCACCCTCACAGTAAAGGGTGAGGGTGCTGAAAATCTAATCTAAACCTAAGGTGGTGAAAAATCGAATGTAGGGGTGGTAAAATCTAATCTAAACCTACTCTCAGTTTGAAGCCATTCCCCCTTGTCCTGTCACTATGCGCTCTTCTGGAAAGTCCTCTCCAGCTTTGTTGTAAGCCCCCTTAAAATACTGTGAGTGCATTAAAAGTGCTGTAAGATCTCTGTGGAGTCTTCTGTTCTCCACACTGAACAACGCTAGCTCTCAGTCTTTCTTCATAGAAGAGGTGTTCCATTTCCTCAGTCGTCTTTGTGGCATTGCTCCAACAGGTTCATGTCTTTTCTATGCTGAGGACCTCAGAGTTGGGTGCAGTTCCTATAGAAAAAAAAAATTCAGACTAATTCACATGCTTTGAAACTCTTGTATTCAGGTGAAAAATGGCTTCACACATGATGGCATTTTTCATGTAAAGCTCATACAACCAGCTGTTGAGTGTGTAGCTTCCTGTGATGTGTTGCTCCTCTCGTGGTGGGGCTTGGATGGACACATCGCTACTGCCACAGGAGACTGTTCTGCTCCCACTTGAGAAGACCTTTCCTGTTTCTTGCTGTAACCTAGCTGGTGTTGCAGCTCCTTGGTGATCTGATTCAGAGTACTGGGCTGGCAGAGTTTGTGTATTTATTTTGTGGATGAGATTCCTAGTGTAGTGGGCTGACCAAGGGGTCAGGCAGGCACAACTTGCAGGCTCCATAAGCATGTGTGGAAGTTTGGGAGGTGGAGGGGAGAGAGTGTGTTCCTGAAGAATACAGTTGCAGCCCTCTGTGCAATTGCTTGCCATGTTGACCATTGTTGATCATTGTCTCTTGCTAGTTTCCCAGATAGTGTTATTTGAGCATGGGAGGTGTTATTTTTTGGATTTTGTTTCTTAAAAAATATTTTTTTTTCAAAACAGGCTTTTCACAGTAGCCTAGGATACTTTGTGTATCTTTCTTGAAATATAGATAAAGCAAACATTGACTAGTTCAGAGGATAGTCTGAGTTGTAATTATACTTCTCTAATTTAATGGGTGCTGCTTGCATTTGCTTTTATAACTGTAAAAGAAACCTGTTTTCAGTTTTAGGTAATATCCCTACACTTCACTATCTTCCCCTGTGAAAGAAAGAAAACTTTGGATTCCGGTCCTCCGTATTCATATGGTGTATGGTGTGATATTTCTTGTATAAGAGCTGGAAAATATATTTGTATAACCCTGCTAAGTCCATCATAATTATGTCACCTATTTCTGAAGCAGCCACTTAAAATTGTACAGGTATTTCTAGTGGACATGTAAAACATACTGGTGTGAACTGTGTGTTTTGAAATGCCTAGGAATGTTTCAAAGGTGGCACCTGATATATATAACCCTAATTTTAGAATATTTTTGCAACCATTTTTAAGAGTGCTGTCTAAAATTAATATTAGATTAGAATAAATAAAATATTTGCTTAGTGTTCTCAGCTTGTTACCTCCAGATATAACTGGTTTCTCTAACGACTCATGTTCTTTGTAGATTTTAGGCTAAGCAGCAAGGGAAACTGTAAAATTCATATTCCAGAAAGCTTAGTCTGATCTACCAGTTAACAAATAAAATCTTGCCCTTCTCAGAATGGCTTCTGTGTTCTCTGTTGTCCTCATCCCTGTTTGTCCCCCTCTCCTTTTGTATTTTCTCATTGATTTATATTGAATTGTGGGTCAACAAAGAAACTCAGAGGTATTTTCTTTTTGCAAAATGGTTCTGCTTAGTGTTGTTTGACTAGCAAAAATGGAACTTTTTGAGCACTTAATGCAGGAAAAATTCTAGCACCCTTTTCAAGGTTCAAGACCTTCCTGTTGTAGCTTGGTAAGAAGATCTGGATTGTCTTTGTCTTCATATAGATTAGGTTAGCTAAAGCTGGAAATTTCATCTCTGGTTCTTCTGACTTAGAGCAATTGTATTGCTGTGGTGGTGGACTAGGGACGACACATTAAGAAATAGGTAGCAATTAATTAAATGATACTCTAGCTAACATAATGAATGAAATGTGTGATTCCTAAAAGTATCTTTTGATTTTTGGTTCTTTTTTAAATTCACTGTGGCAAGACAATTCCATAGTGATGTGTGTAACAAATACACTTAGAGCAGGCAGTTTCTTCAGTTCCACTTGTTAACTTCATAGCAGTGTGGTTCACTGACTTGGCAGTTGGATATTTAATAATGGCTCTTGTTTATCTGGGTCATCTTAAATTTATCTTGAGAGCATTCCTTTGAAATGCTCTGGATTGAAATAAGGGAATTATGTTTTTGACCTTACTTTAATCTTGCATCAGCTGCTGGGAAAAGCCAAATTAAATGTCTCAAATTAAAAATGCTTTAGTGCATTGGCTGGGTGGTGACACTAGGCACATACAGAAGCTTTCCCATACAGAAGTTGTTTGCTTGAAATACTTTGCCTGTCATACAGTACATTGCTCTAGAGTGTTTTGGCACATGAGTTCTAGTGGGGTAGCTAATTTATTTTTAGTTTAAATGGAAATACTCTATAATAGTTGGCTGTCTTTAATCCCCTTTGGCTGGTTTGTGTTCAGCTTCTGAGATTCTTCTTGTTTGCCTGCTGTCTGGCTGGATCTCAGCTGATCTTTTGTAAATTACTTATTTTCCAGTTTTGTCCTTGACACGTTCCTAGCAAAAATGGGAATTCAAAAGAATAGACAAAAATTAGTTTGTCACTCTTTAGCAACTGAAGCAAACTCAAGTGTTTTATATTTGGAGCATGGAAGCAAAGTTACCATCTATGCTATGGCTTTTTCCAAGAAGTGTCAGAATATTTTATTATCAGTTTTATTTGCTCTCATCTTAACATCTGCTGCATTTGTAACCTTTGCTTTGGTGTTAAAAAGCAGTGTTTCAGCTGTGTAAGTGTATTCTAGTCATTTAGTTTTGCAGGGGAATTAGTACAAAGGCAAGCATATGTGTATTAATAAAATTAGCTTTTTTAAAAACGAGGATTTTAAGTAATGATTTTAGAATGTTGCATGGTAATTAACTTGGTTTTGGAATAGATGGAACAGGAGGACTGGGTAACATGGAAGTTATAATTATTCCTGATGTAAAGGAAGAAAAATTGTAAATATTGTTTTGGGGTTTTTTTGTATTCAGCTATAGCTAGGTCTAGTTATGTTCTACTGAGAGTCATCCGTGCCTTAAGAAAAATAAATATGTAGGATATCTTTCTGTGGATTTCAATTATTTTACTCAGTGTTAAAAATATCAATGCTGAAAAAGTGTTGAGATTACTTTTATTTTATAGTTCTGTGATGATTTTATTAAATAGCCAGAATATAAGATGATCTTGAATGCTACATCTGGAAACCAGAAGTTTAAACCGTTTTTTTTTCCCCCTCTAGATTTTCAACTGAATTCTCATCTATCAACGCTGGCAAATATTCACAAGATTTACCACACCCTCAATAGGCTGGTAATGACTTGCCATTTTCTCTTAGCAGAATAGCCAGGGCTCTGGTCCAGAATATTTCATGATTGAAATCATTAAGTAATTACACTTCTAAAAATTATAACTGCCTTGTTGTATGAAATGCTTTTGGGTTTGAATGGTGAAGAGATAAGCAGTATTAGTAAAAGGTGAAAGGTTATACTCCACAGATCAGAGTGGATCTTGAGCTTTGTTTGAACATTGGATTTAGATGTTGTCTCCGTACGGGAAGCTTTCTTAGATACATCAAATGATGACAATCATCATAGTTATCCAGTTTTGTACAGTTCTTGTGGAAAACATATTGAATGAGCAAACTGTCCTCTTACACTCATGCAAAAAGTGAAACAGAGGTTTTTTTGAAGACTCTTCTTGCTTATTTGCTGTGTATTTACATTTGTTTTATTGCAACTGTAGCTGGAAGTGGTGATATGGCTTCTGTGTGTACACTGCAAATTTAGTGGAAGAGACCCTGCCTGCAGAAGGGGTTAACTTGTTTCCAAGATTTCAGTTAGTTTTAATCAGTTTTCTTTAGAACACAAATGTGTTCCTTATCCTTAAGCAAGGCCGTTTCTGTGCTAAATGGTAAATTCAGTCTTTCTAATGCAGCATTTATGGGTGGAATTGTTCAATACAGTGATGCCAGTTCCCCATCTAATGGGTAATTATTTCGACTCTTGGAATAAATTGATAAGTTTTTGATTGAAAAAAGTTCAAAAATATTTTTCATATTCAATTTACATGAACTTTTTAGATAAATTTGCAAGGTTAACTTTTTAGGTAAATACGAGCTGAAAACACAAAAACTGCAATCTTAGGTAGATGATCCTTAAGTAATTAAGATGAATATTAATATCAAGTAAAAGTTAAAAAGAGTAGGAAGAACGAAGATCACCATCTTGTTTAACTGTATCATTCCTGTTCTCTTGCAGAATCTGACAGAGGACGTTGGTCAAGACGATCACCAGACAGGTATTTAATAGGGATGGAGTAAAAATAGATTGATATAATTCATACACACTTTATTAAAAAAGTCTCTCTAACATAACTGAAAATGACATTTTAGAAGGCTAAAGGAGTTTTAGGAAGCAAGTGCCAGGGTTTCTCATTTTTTTACTATTTCTTAGTGTAGAAGACGTAATGAAAAATTTCTCTCACTCCTGGGACTCAACCCATTGGACCACAGAATATCCATGTTCTTACAGTGTTTTGACTCTTGAAAGAGTATTAGTGAGAACACAGCAGATGCAGCTCCTCTTCTGGCTGTTGTGGTGCCTGTGACCGAGTTTAAATGCTGTACTCCAAACAGCCAGCTGTTTCCTAGAGTGGTTTTGATGCAGGTTATTCCTGTTTCTTGTGCAGATTTTCAGTCAGTGTCTGAGGACTATCTATTTATTAGCTCATGTCTGTGTTTTGTTCAATGAAATGTCATCATTTTTCAAGGCCTTCATCGCAGGTGCCTGGTACCAGCTTCCTGTCACTCTTGTCAGCATTTGAGCTTTGTGACTTGATGTTTTGCAAGAGTTGTTACCTCCTTTTGTGCGTTTTACTTGTGAGCTGGCACTTCCCTCGATTTATTTCTCTTCCTTCCTTTCTGTGTTTCAGGCATGATACCTGAGGAGGGAGGGAAATAACTTACTGGCTTCAAGCCCTGATCACTCAGCAGAACTATTCTTTAAAACTGACCATATCTGTCCAACCATCTGACTCAAAACTTTTTCACTATCCTGAGGTGATGGCTATATTTGCTGATGTTACCTTGAGCATTTAAGAAAGTGGAGAGAGCTGTCAGCTCCTCCTGGAGTTTTGTGGCACAGGCTTAGCAATCTAGCACACTCTTAGCCTAGAGCAATGAGAAGAGACACAGAGGACTGCATTGCTTGGGATCCGACAGAGCTCATTTAGGTATTATGTACCTTCCTCTGTACAGGGGCAGGCGACTTTGTTTCATACTTGAACTCTTACCCTAGCCACAGAAGGCTTCTCTGCAGTATTTTCCTTCAGTGTGGTTAGTGATTTGATTGTTGAAATTCAGCTGATCATGTAAATGAAAAGCCTCTGCAAAACAGGTTGTGACAGGGTAGTTCAAGACAGTTAGAGATTTTAATGTTCATATTTTAGAGCTGATGTCCTCTCCCATCTCATGATGGAGGCTTGGAATTTTCTCCTGTGTGATCCAGGTACTCTAAACTAAATAGCTACATACTGATTTCATGTATGAAAATGTGTTCTGTAGATTTTGTTTACAATTGATCAGCAAGACCTCTTGTGAAGCATTGAGGTAATCCCCTTCTGTCACTAATCAATAAGTGTTGATGTACTTGAGGTATTCGGAAAGTATAAGAGATTAGCCTTGGCGCTCTCATTACCTCTATTGGAAGGTGCTTGAGCATGTTACTGGCTTTGATGAACAGTTTTATACTGACACTGATGGTATCCTATTGCCTGCATAGTGTTGTTTGAATTAAGCCCTTTCAAAAGTTTAAACATGCCTGTTAAATGAGTTGGGGCGCAAAATTCCACTGAAGAGTGTAATTTTTTGAAATAGTTGTAAAAGAACCTTCCAAATCAGAAAGAAATATGAAATGAGAACCAAAAGTAGAGGTTGATAATGCCAGGTTCCCTCCTCATCTTCAGATTTTATTTCCACTATATTTTATGCTTCTGTCCTATTTTATGTCTGCTTGTAGAAAGAGCCCAAATGTTTGCATAGGTTCCAGGCATGTTCAGTTGAAATGTGTGCTTGATTTGACTTCTGTGAGGACAAATACACATGCAAGGAGCTTTTTGGCCATTGTGAATGTAGTACAGTGAGGTCTCCTGTTTCTGTTTTGTACAGGGCTTGACACTTCCAAAACATTTTACTTGGAGAGACTTACGTAAATCTATATAGAATTACTTTTGCAAATCGTTTGATTTCAATGTGCCTAAACTTTTGGGACTTCCGTTTCCCACTAAGAAGTTGTCAAGACCTATTAATTTTGTTACGCAATTTATAGAACTGCATAGGTGCTGTGAATTTGAGATTCTGTGGCTAGAACGCATTTAAAACCAGATTAAGAACTGTTGCAAAAGGTTTAGTGTTGCCAAACCCATAAAAAGGTTTTTTAATAGTTCTGAGATTATTTTAACACTAAGTCTTCTGGCCCAGGCCTTATTCTTAGAGATTGCTGTTCATTTTCTGACTTAATTATCGTGCTTATTGTTATTACATTGTGGACCTTGCTTTTGGGATGACTTAGTAAATACGTATCTAAATTTGGTTGAGATTTCTAAAAGCGATTTTAAAAGATCTTAGGTTAATGTTTATTAATAATAATACTAACTTTTCAGTGCATGTTACACTTACTTCAAAACAGTTGTTTCTAAGGTAACAATAAATGTATTGGAGATGTAAATTACTTGAAGCAAATTGTATCTTTAATAAGTATTAGCCAGATTTCCTTTCTGGAACCAGGCCTTAAAACATCAAACAACTACAGGAAAGTGGCAGTTTAAAATTCCTTCAGTGATTTGAGGGCTAAGATGGATCTTGTTTCAAAATTCCAGTCAGCTTCTATGATTGCAGTCTCATGTGCTATCATTTGGTATGCATATCTATCTGAAAAATAAGGTAGGCTTCAAATTTGTCATGGGCCTTTGCCCCTTCACCTGTATGCAGGTGTAAGAACAGCAGGCATTCAGATTCTGTAAATAATTTTTTTTTCTTCTAGTATGTATATTTATTAACTTTGAAAACTCATATTTGAAGTAATAGTTCTTTTTATGTCATAACTGTGAATCTAGCAGCTTGTTAATAGCTTAAAGTCATGATTTGGTAATTAAATTGTGACTTATTTATCCAGACTAAAAAGTCTTTAAAAGTATGTTTCCTGTTGTCACCTGGCTTGTTTAAAACAGTGAGGTAGTATCTTCAACAAAAACAAGGCTTCATTGCTGTTCTTGAAGCTTTGGAGGGAGAGAAATTGCTTTTGCCTCTGCTGGTTTTTTCTTTTGTTATATTAGAGAAGAAACCCCTCTTGAGTCTCAAGCCATTCTATAGTGTGGAATTCAAGACAGAGATGATGATTTTTCCTTTTACAACAGGATGGCAAGTTGTTTAATGTTTTGATGAGTATCTTAGTTTTCTCATCTTGTGTCTGAATATTGATGATTGTTAACTGTGCTTGTGGTGGTCTTATTGCATTATTGAGTGAGCAGCTGTATCTTCCCAATTGCTTCAGCATTCACAGTTTCTAATTATTTTTCCTTTGAAGCATCCTTCTACTGAAGCTTCAGAAGAGCAGGATTACTCACAGGCTTTATCTAGAGAGAAGGCGAAAATTACATGTCTGTAAATAATTTCTGTAGGGACACAGCTTGTAGAGTTCTTCTTTATTGACTTTTTGTTTGTTTGTTTATTCTGGTTTTGTTGCTATTCTAGGACTATCCCTCCCTTGTGGGTTTTATTTTTTATATTGTTTTAAATTTCCTAGGGTGAATTTTAGCTCTTGAGTTGATACTTCTCTTCAGAAGCTTTGTGTCCTGCAAATTTGGAAATACTGAGTAGGATGTTTGGCAAACATTTAAACTCGGCAGGCTTTTGGCTGGTGGTGGCCTATTCAGCAGTCATTTGGAGGCTCTACCTTGCAAATGCTAACTTCAAGTTTTAAAAAAACTAGTGAGAACTGGGAGGGTTCTGCCAGTCTTGAGTTGAGACCCAGGAGTGAGAAACTTTGAAGATAGTTACATCAGCGAAGCTGCACTTGGTAAGTAAAATTCTGTCAAACTTTGCATGTAGTCAGAAGTAGCTTCATGTTTGTTTGCAGATGGTCAGACCTTTGGGAAGTAAAATTAGTTGTGCAGTGCTAGGCCTAGAAATGACATTTAGAATTAGAAAACTGTGTAGGAAAGGTTAATGTTGCTACTACTTAGTGACCCATTCTGTAAATTAAGAAATTGCAAGAGTTCAAAATAAAAAAATCCAAACTGATATTTTTTAGCTTTATATGAAAATGAAAGATAGAAATGTTCTGCTGGTTTAACTGAGTTTATTACAGAGAAATTATAGCTGCCCCTCAAATTTAATGCACCATTTTTAGTAACAAAGGAAATACTTTGAAAGTAAAATTCTCACACTGTGTTTTTTAGCAGTTTAGAGATTATTCAACAGCTAAAGCCTAGTGAAGGTGTGGTCCAAACCTCAGTTATTAAGATGTTAGATCTCTGAAAGCATGTACAGTATGTTTGTCCACCTGGTGTCTGTGTGCCATCAGTGCGTGAGGGCAGTGTATGTGTGCATTTAATAGCCACCTACCAATTTCTGAGCTGTCTCTTTTTTTCCCTTTTCTGTCAGTTTGAGAGCTGCAACTAGATACATTCAAACCAAGAAAGGGCACAAGTTTTTCGTAGGAGTCATTGGAGAAATTGGGTTGTAGTGAATTCTGTTATCAGTTTAAGCCTTTAAAACAAGTTCACCAACCTTCTTAAAAATATCTTAGAGCTGAAGGAGGCAAAGAGTCCAAGCAGGAATTCTTCAGTTAAATTCTCTGGTTTGTATGGAGTTGCAGGTCTGACAAAATGATTTCTCTGTTCTATAACTGTTTTATTTTACTTCATTTTATTTTTATCTTTTGCTATGCTTCTCTTTTCACAGAGGCCTTGCATATTTCTTTGCACGATCAGTGACCAGTAAACTGCACAAACTTGGGGGGTGGTGGTGTTTTTCCTTGCATTTTACCAGCATCCAGTGCCTGTGGCCATCACAAATGGATTTTTATTTTTTTAAAAGAAAGGGACTTAAAAACAATCCATTTGCTCTCAAAGGAATGAGATAGCTACAGGTTGTACTCTAATACATATATGTTCTCCAAAATAAGGTGTTCACTATCATGTATTTTCATTTATTAAGTTCAGTGTGTGTCTTAAGTCTGTTGGCTCTTTCTAGCCATCTGTTAAGTTCTGCTGTCATCTTAAGTGTTTTTAATCTGTGTAGGCTTTCAAAAAATACTTACGGGCTGAGTCTTTAGAAATTTGATTTAAAAAGTGATAGAGTATCACAGGTTCAGTAACTTACGAGAATACAGTTTTTCAGTATCATTAATATGCAGGCATAATCAGATGGAACAAATGACATTCAGCAGGTCAGGTTTGTTAGTTTAATTTGTAGTAAAATGCATTGGATGTACTGTGAGTTTTTTATGGTCTCTGGCTTTTCTGTTTCAAATATATCTGATATTGGTGAGAAGAAAATAAATATTGTTGTTAATTTCCTTTTATAATGCATTCTAGACAGTGCTTCTAGAAGTATGTTCTTTTAGCCATTATGATTTCTCATGTGGTAATAGTTTATGGAGTATAATATTTGCAAGTTTTTTTATGACTAGTTAAATTGAAATTTGAATTTACAATGCTCTTTATTCTCTTTCAAAAAGATAGTATATGGCCACATTTTCCTGGGAGAATGCTGGGGAGGGAGCTTTAGGGTTAAAAAAAAAAAGGAATATATAGAAAGAATTTTTGCATTGGAGAGTATTTCTTGAATTGGAGAGATTAATTTTCTTCTCAACAGAAATGAATATAAAGATAAGACCAAAGAAGGCATAGTGCAAAAACTTTATTAGTTGAAACCAGATTAATTCATCTTGATGTAAAAATTGGTTTGAACATCTCACGTAATACTAGAAAAATCTGTACTTTCTTATGTGTAAGAGTTTCCGTGCATGCTTGAAATTACGTACGTGTAGCAAAGCCTGTGAGGCTGTAAGGTTCCTTACATGTGTTTCTCCTATAACAGGAGAGAGCCTTTCAAAGATTCGAAGAATAGGTAAGCAAAAGATTGCTGTTAGTATTTGTTGGGAATTGGGCCTCTGATTTCAGTCGGTTCCCTTGGTGTCAAAAAGTAGTCAAAATTTTATTGCTTGCTTCTGTGCTGTGATGTAAGATAAAAGATTTTGTGGGCATCTTAATTGGACATAGCTAAACTTGGATGCTGTTGTAGCAAAGAGAAGGTAGCTTAGGAATGCTGGAGTTCTTAATATTTTCTTGCAAATTTCTTTGCCATCGCTTTGTGTCTGGAATTTATACCTCACTTCTCTCTTCCTTTTCTTTTAAAATTCTCTGTGTAACACTTAGAGCTTTGATAGCTCTTTGAGCTGCTCTTACACACACCTTTCTCAGGTGTTACTGTGGTCTTCAACATACGAAAGTAGGACAAAATTTTGCCTGGAGTGTTAGCCAACTGTTTTCATGAGACAGCAAAAGCAACTTAATGACTTGCTGTGGTCAAAAGGGCTGGTCCTGTGCTCTTTCTTGTGCTAATGTACAGAAAGTTGTTATTATTTTTTTCTTTGGTTAATTATCTACAGGTTTGGTGAGCTGGATTGGCGCACTGAAGAGTTACCAGAGACATAGGAGTATGTAGCTGAGAGAAGGGGATGGAAAGACTGCCACTTGATTGGCATCAGTGTCTTGAATTGGCACTTTCCTACTTTGGGACCCTCATTCTTTGAGAACTGTTCAGTGCAAATAATATAGCCAGCCACTTATTTTTTTCTCTGGTGGTTGCTGAATGTCTCTTCCTGTCCCTGCAAAACAAACCCAAACTCCCAAAAAACCTGAAAAAAACCCTCTCACCAAAGAACAAGCAAAACCTTTCCTACCTCTTGCTCTCTGTATCACAAAAAGCTTGGGGCTTGAAAAGAAAGGGTTCTGTTTTCTAGAGGTAGGTGCTCTACTTTTTGAGTCACATCTGTATTTCAAAAAGCAACGATCAACGCTTAGAAGTTCTGATTTGAATAAATGACTAAAAATAACAATGACTTTTTGAGGACTTAAGTACTCCTTCAGGATAGTTTCAGTTCTTGACTGCTGTTAGACTGAAGTAATACTAGTGCTACTGTACATTTTCATATAGTACTTCCGACCTTAATGGAAATCTGATCATAGAATACCATGTAAAAGTGAGATGGATTTTTGCTATTGCAAGGAGACCATTTCTTTTGTAATTTTTAAATCCACTAATTTCTTTCCCTTCCCTTCCCCTTGTAATATGCCTATTAGTGGACACAGTTTAACTGGTCTGCAACAGTTTCATTTCTTTGTACTGGTGTTTTTAATTCCCTCTGTAGGAAGCCTTCGGTCTTGCAGTTCATCAGACTGCTTTAGTAAAGTGATGCCTCCAAGGAAAAAGAGGAGACCTGCAGCAGGAGATGATTTATCTGCTAAGAAAAGTAGACATGATGGGTATGTCATCTTACCATGAGCTAAGACTGATGGAATATCTAAAGTTGAATAGCTGATGTATCATGTGTTTAAATACTAATGGAAATTATATTGATATTTGCTTGGTTTCTCAATATGGAACCGTAGCTGGTAATTGAACTGTGGAATATTGATAAGGGTATGTAGGTTCAGTTTGCATCTCACCTTTCTCTAGTTGTACAAGAAGCACATAGGGAACTTCTCCTTGCTCTAGTTTTCAGCTGTCAAAATACATACTTGTTTGTTCAAAAACTCCTGAGAGATACAGTAATATCTTCCCATATACATGCATAAGATCTGGATTGGGCATTATCAGTCTCAAGCCTGTCAGAGAAGAAAATGTAGTTACAGTCCACTCAGCTCTTACTTGAAATCCTGCTAGTCTCTCCCTGTTATGTTGTGATTTGATACTGATCATGTAAGGGGAAATTGCCCAGGTAAGGTGATAGCCAGTGGGTCAGTGGTTATTGGGATGGTGCTGCACAGCTTCTCACTGCACAACAGAACCCAGTAGGCTATGGCTGTGTGCGTGAGCAGGGTATTCTTTTGGCATAAGCGTTGGATAGCTGAGACCTCTGCAAGTGTTGGATTTCCAGTATGTGTAGTATGTTCAGTGAGTCGTTCAGAAACCATTGAATGTGCTCCTTGTGTGCAAGAATCACTATTTAAGTGGACTAAATTCAGAACTTGTGGGAGTACAGAACTGTAGACTCCTGCATGATAGGTGCAGGACTGTTCTGATGTTGAAAAGTGGCTTACACAGTGAGAAAGTTTGCTTGCCACTGCATCACTCAGTGGAATTTGAGCTCTATTACTTTCGTGTATTACTGGTGTCTCAGAAAACACATGCTTCCATAGCAAGTACCTTCAGAGAGGTTAAAAGATGCATTTTCCTCCCAACTGCCAGCCTAAAATCAGGCTGGGTATTCTCCTTTTTATACTTTAGCATGAGTTAGAAAAATGCTGGTAGCCAAATTAAGCTTTTGGTTATGCCCCTATAACTCCATTGTGTTTTAATAGGGTTCCACAACTGTAACTGCACTGGAATTTATTAAATGATCTGTTGATGCAGAAGAAAGATTTCAACTCCGCCTTTCATTGCTTTGTAACACTAACTAGAACAAAAAAGCAGTTCATGTTCTTAATATTTTTTGTTGCTTTTCAGAAATAATGAAATACAGAAGCTAAATAGTTGATAGAGGATATTACGGTTTATTCAAAGATAAGTGTACAATATGGAAGCAATACGAGGACAGAACATTTCTAGAAGATAGAGAGGTTCACAAAACTGAACTCTATCTACCTTAGCCAAGACACTGATGATAGAAAAAAGCAACCTCCTAAATTTGTGTAATTACGTAAGAAAATTGCAAAAACCAAATTTTTTGCTCTATGAGTATTGTATATTTAATAGTTTTTGAGAGCTTGTTGAAAATGTAATTTGAAGGATTTTTTTTTATATCTGCCTCTCAGTTTATAACTAATAGATCTAGTCTTCATTCTACTGCCATGTAAGTCTTTACTAAAAGGAAGACCTCAGCCTGCTTTTAGAATTGAAGGAGAAACCAGATCTTCTAGTCATGAACCATGGGGTAGATATCCTCTGGTGTGGTTCTAATTTTATCTGACTTCGTTCCTCTAAAGGTTTTTGGGCTTTCTCTGCTTCCCAGATTGATTCTTTTGTTTTGGCCTTCAAGAAAACAGTTTTTTATTTCAGCATGACTGGCAATATGAAATGACTTGCTGGACATTCAGCCTGGTCTTGAAGCTCTATTTTCTTTCAAGGAAGACCTTTTGCCCCTGTAGCCTTGTGTAAACAGGTTAGACAAAAAGCAAACTGTCTCCTACTTCCATGCTTGTTTTGTCAGGTGGAGTTCATACCTGTCAAGTTTGGTTTTTGGATTAGACATCTCAGTCAAGCAGAAATCTTGTCTGAAATCAGGAATCTCCACAGCAGTGTCTTGTAGCAGACCTAGTTATTTGCAAAGCCAGTGCTGCTTACATTGTGTGCAGAGAGTGCTGTATACAGTAAAAACAGCATGGATAGTGGAATGCTAGTTTATGGAATAAGGGGCTACTAGGTCCAGTCCTTTACCCATTGCTTCTGTTTTAGAGACAGACTTCCCAGAAGTTGCATTCTAGTAACTCAGGATAAGCCTTCAAGGGACATGAGTTCGTGTGGATCCTGCATCAAGTGAAGAAAGGCATTCAGTGTCTGAAAAACTGCACTTTGTCCTCACCAGAAGAGACTCTGTTTCCTAGCAGAGGGGATTTGTCATCTTTATCACCTCAAATACTTAGTGGAATGATATAAATTTTTGTATGTTTCTCAGTTCCAGTGGCCTACTTACAGGGTCAACATTAACAAATTCAGTAATTGCAAGTCTCTTGTTTGTTCTCAGTGTGAAAATATTAGGTAGTAGTCTGAAGATTTTCAAAGGATGTCATCATTATTGTTGTTGCCACAGCTGAGACTGAATGTTGGTGATCTCTCCTGATTTGTCCATTAAAAAAAACTGTATTTCTTTTTTTCAGTCTTTACATGGAGTGTTTTGTTGGGTGATATTTTCAATCTCACTGTTTTGGATTCATTCCTATAATCTCTTCAAATCTGATAGTAATATTTTTAGATATGCATTGTTTCCAGAAAGTTTCTTTCAGCAGATCTCAATGCTGAAAGAGAAGATAGTTTCTAAAGACTCTTAAAGTCACAGACTTAAACATATCTTACACCCTTGCATCCAGGCTGTTAGGCATACAGCCTCATCTTGGAGGCATTCGTGAAATGGTAACACAGGCAATTGAAGAAAAACATTTATAGGAACAAATTTTGCTGTTGTAAAACTATTCGGAAATGCTGATCTAGTGTATGGACTGATTATGGAAGATTCCAAACACATTCTTTAGTATTCCACACTTATTATATAAGAACTTAAATTCTCTTAATTAATGTTCATAGCATTACCTTGAACCATGTGTGAATGCAGTGTTTCAGTGGGAGGGAATTTTTATACCACGTGTATAATAAAAAGAACTCAGTGTTTTAATTTATAGATCACATTAAGATTTATCTTGCCTTAAAGAATGGCTGTTGGAAGTAAACAGCTTAGCATGTGCTAACCTGAGCATAATGACTTGAGGACTTGGTTTGTGTTTTCATCTCAATATCACAGTCTTAACTTTATTGTACTTAAAACTATCACAGCATAGAGTATTCTCAAATTGGAGTTAATATTGCATTTTCTGTACATTGCTCTTCCATCACTGTGTTAAGCATCTTCAGAAAGGTAAAGCAAGATTTATGTAGATACTTCCTAGGTAAAAGTATAGTCCTCACTGTGTAATTGCCTAATGCTGTGTATCTGTTACACATTGTCTGGTCAAATATTACTGTTTTTCCTTAGGGAAGAATGAGCTATATAATATAATGTCTTCTTTTTTTGACAGTCTCATTCAAAAAATAATTCTACTCCTTATTCTGGAATCACACTGAGGGAAAAAATCTTGCAGTAATGGATATTGTCATGTTAGGAGGATGAAAACTAGGAATATTTATCTACCTCCCTGCAATTTCTTTTCAAACAATTAGATAAATGTTTTCAATCAATTTACCCTTATGTCTATAGGAACCACATAAGGGCCTACTAACATGAAAAATAGTTTTTCTTTATTGAATAGTAAGCTCCATACTCTGTAGTGGAAAAATGTAATTTTTGAAAACACTGTGTCATTAACATGGGGTGTGCTAACCTTCAAAGTTTTCAGAACCTTCAGTGTTGAGTGTTAGTTTGGGTTTTGTTCTGTTTTTGTTTACTGACTGATTTGGTCCTGCCCCATGCAGACCGCCTGTCTTCCCAGCTGCCATAAATGTTTTTTTCCTTGAAGTAGGGATTTTCAAATACACGCAAGTATAATTCATCCGTTTTCTATAGCTTTTCAGTGCACTTCACTTAAACTGGACACGTGACTAACAGCATGCATGTTGTTATGCATGGTGCTCATTAAGTAAGCCTGATGAAGTTCTAGACATGTAACAGTTTAGATATGATTGTAAGTCTTTAAATAGGGAGAGATAGGGCATATTCAGTCATAAAACTTAACAGTCAAGTAAGTTGGTCCTGAGGGTTGCTTTAAATGGTTTTTGTCACATCTCGCAAATTGCAAAACATCTCTTCTCCCACTGTTCTGTTTCTACTACAGTTTTTATGAAACTATTGCTAGAATCATAATTGTGAGTGAATAGATAAGGCTTCATTAAAGTACTTTCATTGTACTGCATTGATGAAAATTCACAGCCAAAATTTTAAATTAATTAGAATTAATGGAAGTAGTTTGGGGCATTTTCTTCAATCAAAAGTTTGCCTATTTCAAAATTTAAACAATCGGAAAGCAATTATTACTCAGTTTGAAACTCAACCAAAATTCAGTAAGAGTTTTGAGTAAGTTCTGGTTGGCTAGAAGCAAAGTTTTATTGGTCAATTTCTTGATGTCTTCATTCAGTAAGCACTGACCATCTGAAATAAGCAGGCTGTAGATCTTTATGAGAGGTTGACTTTTGACTTACCATAATAAAATGTATCTTTTTTTCCCTTCCTTTTTTCTTTTCTTTTTCTTCCTCAATGAGTTATTACCATGAGCATTCACCATGAAGAGAATATTTTGTGTGACCTAAGCTCCATGTTTTCACTGATCTTGGTTTGAGTATTCTGGAACTACACAGCGCAGCGTTGTTATGGTGGGGGGGACTGTGGGTGGAGCTTTAACCCATTCCAGTAGGGGTGAAACATGCTTAGAGCAGTAGATAACCCAGCTTTGAAGACTGCAGTGGGTTGAAGAGAATTGCCCTTGTTCTTTTTCTGGCAGCAACCATCAGCTCTTAAAATGACTTGCCTTAACCATCAACTCTTATAATAACTTGCTTTGTCACCCCATAACAGCAGGATGAATTTTCATGCTTTTACTTTCTCACCAAATCAGTTACAAAGGGAAGAAAATAATCTAGAAAAGATCTGAATGACCATGCATTCAAAGAAGCATGAAATGCCTAAATACTCTGTTTTAATTTTTTTTTTTAAATTAAAGTTGGCCTGTAGCACTTCTACTTACTAGCTACATTGTCTTACCTTTATTGCCAGTATATTACAATTCCCTAGCTCACATGAATATTTCAAATATAAGTTTAAACATGGATGTTTTGAGTCAGCTACTAGGTCATGATGGAGGTGCAAGCATCTCTGAGAAAATTATTTCATTTAGATGGGGTTAAGTAACTGACACCTCTTTAACAAAATTTAGACAGGTTACCTCACGTTGCTTTTGCCCTACCCTGTCCCACATTGTTTCCTCTCTCTAGCTGACAAAATGGCTATTAGAAAGAGATAATAAAAAAGAAAAGCCTAAATACTCCTTATCGGGATATTTGTTATAAGTAACTTGTGTATTACTGTCACTGTCCTGACACAGTGTCATGCTAAACTAATAAAAAATACTATTTTTCAAGTGAAGACTTTTCTGAGTTATTGTACCTACATGTGTGTTTCATCTGAGAGGCAAATATATACTTCTTGCCTATACTTAATATTCTTTTTTTCTTGCTGTTCCTGATGGGTATCATGTCATGGTCCAGAAATGGCAAGGTAACTATAACAGCAAAGTTTCTGAGTTTTGTTATTGTCTGGTAGTGACAGGTGTAACAAACACTCTGGGAAAAAATTGTGTATGCACCTTTCTGACTGATGGTGGGGAAAATGCCCTCTAGCAATCCTGTTTCAGCGTCAGCATTCTTTGACAGTGGTACAAATTCTGGTACCAAAAGTACCAGGTATATTCATTTGTCCTTCCTTTATGGAAGGTGTCTTTTTGAGTTTTTTACTTTTTCCCTGTGCCTTCCCCCCATTTTTTTTTTTTTTCTGGAGCAGTGTGTTCTTTCACGTGTGGTGTGTGACTGACACTGCAGTTTTCCTCTTAGAGACCATCAGTACAGAAGGAAATTACCAAGCAGAACTTAGTTGGCATAATGGTTGTGCATCTCTTGGAAGGTACTGGTGCTGGTGATTTTGAGGAAGCTGTGAGCCATTGAGGACTTGCTGTTTGAAACCCAGGTCTGTTTAGTAGATGTTTGGTACTCCCAAACTATTAAGATATCTGTGCACTCTGGTAGTTTGTATTTTTCTGCATAGCAAGAGATCTGTCATTAGAACAAAGACAAGTCACATAATCTTGCAGTTTGTACTGACAAATTCCAAAGAGATGAGGAATATTGCAAGATACAAAATGGATGCCAGATGTGTCTGGCAGTTTGCATTTTTCTCCTCTGCAAATATGGTTCCTGAGATAATAAAGTCCCTATTAATGATATCAGTGGACGTAGTCCTTGAAAACACCTTTACTCTGTGTTGCCAGATAGAACCAAGTTGTCCTAGGCTGAGTAATCTCAGATACTTGTCTTCTTGTTTGCATCTCGCTGCTCATCTTGCGTCAGTAGGCACTTCAGAGATTAGGAGTCTCTTGCTAGTAGAAGTAGCTGGCTTGGCTAGACTCGGGTGAGAAACTCATTTAGTGTTTGGAGTGAGCAGGGACAGAAGAACTCATCTTTATATGTGAGAGATCACTAATTCTGGGTTGGTATTAGTGTTACTCATTTTTGTCATGCTTTTTTCAAGTGATCCTTGTCTTGCAGAATATGTAATCTACTTTTTGTTCCTTTAGCTTGAGGCATCCAAGACATCTGAGATTCATCAGTTCTTTTTTGTGCATGGTTTTATAATTCTGGCCATGCATAGTCTGTTTTCATTGTAAATGTGATACACTTTCACCTGCAGTGTTAACGAACGTCTGACTAATTAGCTTGTAGCAGAGAGTGGGATAGCTCAAGATTATAACCCTTCTGACCTTATTTTCTGAATTTGTAGACTGGCACAAGATGGAATATCTGTAATCAGCTATGATTTCTCAAATATCGAACTCCATTGGTCAGATATTGAGCTTTTTGGACAATCATAAGTTTGAGGCCTAGAGCATTTTCGTTGGAGTTACTTGGTCGTATGTTGGGCACATGGACTTAATAATTAGTGTTGTTATTTCCTGCAGTTCCTAAGCTGTGACCTTAGCCTTAAACACAAGTGACTTTCAATTTCATATTAGTTGTCTGAAAACCTGCTATGTGCACATGCAGAGAATGTATAAAAGGGGCTGTTTTTTTCTGTTCTTGCTCACCATTCCTATTACGCATACTGCTGTCACCAGTGTCATTTTTCAGGCTGCAGTATTTAGCTCTGCCTTTTGTAGATACAGGAAACCTTTTTTTTTCTGAAATAACATGGATGACTTACAGCTCTGTCAATAAATCTGTTTCTTGATGGTTTCTTCTTGAATCCACTGTTGGCACACTGACAGCTTAATGTGTTGATGAGTTACATGAACAAGCAGGGCAAGGCAATTGGTTATCATCCCTTTGTAAGAAAAAGCATTGAGTCTTGTGATAAATATCTGTCTTGTGAACTACATTAGCTTTGCTATGTCTTCTATCCCAGCAGTACTCTTAGAGACTTCTTGAATAAAGAGAATAAAGATGTTGACTAGCTCCTGCAACAGTTTCCAACTTGGTATTCTACTTGGTATTTGTCACGTTTGTTTGCAACAAAAAAGGGAATACTGAATAATTACGACTTTTGCCAAAGTGGCAGAATGCCTCCTTTCTTTTTCTTGATTGCTCTGAATTCAGAATAGCCTAAAAGCTATTGGATAGGTCTTTCATAATCACAGTTTATTCTGCAAGTATGAAAATGTTATCAGACCTATTAAAAAAAAATTGTTCAAACTCTGACTTATACCTTCTGGATTAGCTCTTTGGTTACTGAGCAGTGCTGTCAGCCATTTCCTTTGCAACTGCAGTGAAGGTTATGCAGAACAGGTAATTCAAATAGGAAAAAAGTATTTTCAAAATGAAAAAAACTCCCAAACCTAAAATTGTGGGTATATGAATATGTGTTTGGAACACATATGGCTGACGTTTCTATGCAGTGTTCCAGTTTGTTGCAGATCACTGTGTTTCAGTATACTATTAATTTTTCTTGAGAAATTTAAGACCCTCATTTGTATTTGTCTTCCAATTAGCAGTTTATCATTTTTTTCTGACTACTATTACTTTTCTAAAGGTTAGCTACTTTAAAGGAACTGTGACAGTAAACATGAGATATTTCTTTGAATTTCTGTCAGAATGATCTGTGTGCCATTAACTTCTAGCTACAGTTCCTCAGAGCTGATAGCTAAGTGGAGGATAGTGTGATCAGTATACTCTAATCTCATAAATCTAGCTGTCTTTTACATGTCTTTCCAGAAGGACAGAACAGTGATGAAATCAACTCCAAATTAATTTCATTATTCAAATTGTTTCAAAATTCTCCTTGAAGCATTTAGCTGCTTCATTGTCCTCCCTCAGCAGGATTCGACATTGAAGAGGAAGCTCTGCATGCTTGGAACACTTAACAGAACTGTACTTGGCTACTTCTTCTAGAATAAACAATTTACTTGTTACTGTTTTCAGCCTTTATAAGCCCAAGTGAGTGCAGAGTGGTGGTAGTGGATCAGAGAATGCATATGCAGCAGTGTACAGCTAGTTGGTCTGCTGAGTCTCTTGCCTCTAGCAGCACAAATGATATTGTCCCTGTTTCAGAAGGTCTAACTCGGGTGGAGTAACCCTTCAGCTTCTGCCATGTCTTCTGTGCTTTAGATGTTTGAGATACTAAACTTGTTTCCTTAGTGTAGTTAAAATTCCTTATGCTTCTTGTTGAAGGAGAAGAGCATTACCCTGCTGGTAATCTCAGGGGGAACAGGCCAGCTTTTCAGATGATTCTTTACTCCGTGATGAATGATGTTCCTAGAGTTACTGTTGATGAGTTCTTTTAACCTTTACTCTGTGGTTCCTTCATGTTACCAACTTCCTGGCTTTAGAATAATATAAATGTAGGTCGTGTCTATTTTGGCCGTTATACCTTTTGTAGGATTTTTGAGGTGGCAGAAAGAGTATTTGCAGTTCTCTTTAGTTAATAATTCAAAGTGCACAAAGTCTGTGTGCATGTAGGGGTAGGACCTGTGTTGACTGTGACATGGAATTAGTCTGGCCTTAGACTCCCAGCCAGATTGCAGCCCATTGGTTGGTTGTGGTAACTGGTGGTGTAAGGCACAGGCCTTACAGTGAACATACAGAGAACAGTTTGGGGTTGAATTTGAACTAACCTGTATTCATTTTAGGGGAAGGTCATTTACATGGGTAATGATTATGAAGCAGTGGAAGTATGACAGTGTGAGCAAACAAAGTATTTAACTTCAGTGACTCTTAAACAGTGTTCCAAATGACTGGATATGAGAACAGAATGTTGGGTAAACTGAAAGGAGCAATGTTTCTGCTAAGAGACACTGTTGACTAAAAGTTTGCTTTCAAAAAATATGGATGGATTAATTACTTGTTACTATTTTTTTTTTTTCTAAGTATGTATAGAAAATACGATTCAACTAGAATAAAAGCAGAGGAAGAAGTCTTTTCAAGTAAGAGATGCTTAGAATGGTTCTATGAATATGCAGGTAAGTGTGAAACACAAATTTCCTACCAGTAACAACTGTATTTATGTTGGAGTATAAAAATCGCGTCAACTGAGCTTTTGAAAGATCAAATGTAGAGGATATTTTTGTAAAAGTCTTAGAGAAACTTTCCTTATATTCTGTGAAGTTGAAGTGTTCAGGATTCAATTTTGTCTTTATCTATACGCTGTAAAAAAATGCAGAAGATGTGTAACTTGAAACATTTTGGAACGTGTATACTTTACTGTTCAAATCTACAGTTAAAGCTGTATTTCTGTTGAAAATGTTGTTAACCTCTCTGTCATCTGCCATGTTAGTGCTAAATAGTACAGAATTAGCCTCAGGAGAAGTGGTGTGTCTTCAATTAAAAAAAAAAAAAGGTAAGGGAGGTAGTAACATTAGTTTTGTTCCTGCTGAGTCTGGTGCTTATGGTTTCAAGCAAGGAAGTGAATGAATTCAAATATCCCATACTAGTTTTATCATACAGTTATCCATCACAAGGTATAGGGAAGGTAGCCTATATTATTTATTCTTGCCCTTGTGTATGAGAACTTTCTTCAGGCATTACTTCTAGGATTGTTAATTAGGATCTCAGGTCACAACAGATGATCCTTTAATAGTGAAGTTGGTTGTTGTATTTGTTTTCCTGCATATGTGTTTCTGAAAGGAAGAACTTGATGGATGGGGAAAAATTATCTCATGATTGTAAAGACCAAAAAGAAATGAAATAGATGTTTAATATAATTTTGCAGTTTGCTGGTGTTGTCTTGGATAACGTTTCACAGCTTGTTCTGTTTTGTCTCCTTCTTAAACATAATGAAGAGTGGCTTAATTTGATGTAATAAACCATTTTTTCCCCTAATAAAGTTATGTAAATGAAATTAAATGCTTTGATATCTCACTTGTCTGTGGCAGTCTGTGAGAGGAGATTCAGACAAATTCAAGCCAAATCTAACCTGTTAGATTCTCTGCCTTTCTGACCAGCTTGATTTATTTTTTTACTCTAGCAACAGGCATGACTCATTTTTGTCAAGACTTTCATGGAAAGAAAGGATGAAAGGAAGGCTGTATGTGAAAGAACTTTGGTGTTTCCACTGGATGCACACACCAAGATAAAACACAGAAAAGTGGAGAGTACGATTCTGTTTACAGTATCGAGTAACATTCTAAAAATTGAATTTTCAAGGAATAATCTCTTGTGTTTTTGCTTCACAAGTCTTCTTTATGTAAGCAGACAGTTGACACTGCATTTGGGGGTTTTTTCCCTCCCTTGGTGTGTTCTTACATTACAGTATGAATCTTTTTAAAGGCTGTTGTGTACATTCAGAGATCTGAGAGGCTGTCATGAGAAGATAGGAAAAGAAAAAATTAAACCTTATTATTTCTAGAATAGATCACCTAATAATAAAATGCAGATTGATCTTCCCTTTATAAACCCCGATTTTCTCGCACATGTGATCTTTATATTGGAGGAAAGTAGGCATTTCAGCCTGTGGTTTTTTCACATGAACCCTTTTAAACATGAGTAAAATAATTCTAACAAAATTGTTCAAATGCTTAAAGTGTATTTAAAAATAGAATTACACAGTACAATTCTTAATGCCTGTATAATTTTTTCAGGAGTATTAGAGAAGTTACAAATATCTTAATTTAGGACCATGTTTTACTAGTAGTGCATTTGAATAGCATTTATGTTTTGAATCCTTTTTTCCTTTTAAGTAGGCAAAGAAACGACTGTAATTAATTATTTTCTTCCCATTGCAATTACTGTTATTCAGATGATGCGTGGCCATGGCATACCAATATGAATAAGCAGGATAACATTATATAAAGATAGTAAAAGAACATTATATAAAGATAGTATATGAGACAATAATGAGGAATGAGATTCTGAGAATTATAATGACTTGTATCCTGTATAGCTAGACATCATGTGTTTATATTATTTGATCTTATCAAATGAATCTCTCACACTAGAGATTCAAACCAAGAAATGAGTTTAGCTATTGTCCACTCATTTAAGTGCTAATATTGTATGGGTGTTATGTTAGTCTTAAGTGCATTCTTAAAAATCTTACTAATTTAGACTTCCAAGATTATCTTAGTAAATGCGTAGAAAAATTGGCAGGGGTGAAAAGTTGTTTTACAGTTTCTCTGTTTTCAAAGGTGAGATAAAGATTTAAGTGTATCCAAGTCTGATAGTAAGTGTGGAAATTCTTATTACATGTCAAAATAAACAATATGAAAGGTTATACTGTATGATTGCACTTATTTTGTGCTGTAAAGGCTATTTTAATTTTTAGAGATCAGTAAAATGCATTTTGTTTGCAGGCACAGATGACATTGTAGGGCCAGAAGGTATGGAGAAGTTTTGTGAAGACATTGGAGTTGAACCAGAAAATGTAAGTTCAGAATCCATTTTAAAAATGCCTAATCTACTACAGTGTACATGAGCCAGTTGTACAACTCTTATTTTTCCACCAAGAATTAAAAAATTCTTGAGAGTTTAAAAAAAATCAGGAAATACAAAAACCAGTGAGGTTTTGAAACACATTTGGGAACAACTTGCTGTTATTTTAAACCCCAGACTGTCAACCTGTAAAAACTCAATTTATTTTTGCTGCTGCCCATTCTCTTTCACTTTAACACCACCAACCTTCAGTCTCCCCAGAAAAAGAGAGATCTGAAAAAAACCCAACAAATAAAACTGATGATTGTCCTTTCTGAAACAATAAGACAACACTCAAGATTTAATATAGCAACTAATAAACAAGTAGTGTTTCCTCTGGGTTTTCTAGGAGAGAAAGGGATTTCAAATATTGTGGACAGTAGTGGCACTACCATTATACCATTTCAAAAAACAAATAAGGAACAAAAATACATTTATAGATGCATATTATATATGTGCGTGTGTGCATATACATATACACATACAAATATGTGTATATATATCTGTGTATATATGTGCGTATGTATGTGTGTATATATATATATATATATATATATAAAAAAAAAGAGGTTTAAAAAATAATTGTACCTTTTACAGGCTTTTTCCAAGTGCCTAATTTTTGTTCTTTAAATGCATTTGCAAGCCCTGTCTTTTGCAGAATTCATGGAGCATCATCTAAGTAAATGAGAATTGTGGCTTTGAAAGATGTACTGGAAAAATGAGATGTAATTTGCTAATCTCAGGGTTTATGAGAATAATAAGGGTTGTGATTTATGCAGACATTTGGATATATAAGCAGGTACTCTGATTTCACATTAAAAACTGTACAGAGCTGCACTAACATTAGCTGGTTAATGACTGACTTGCAAATTAAAATGACTTGTTTATTTTTTTCTCCTTGTTGGCAGGACCAGTTATCCTGCAAGTTTTTCTTTCATATATTAGTCAATAGTGGTTTCTTAAGTTCATGAATAAGATAATAATAAACTTACGGTATTGCTTTATCTCAATTCTTTATTGTTTTGGTCCTCTGTGTGAGATGTGAAAAAGACAGTTTCCTTTTGGGCAAAATGGAAGTATTTATGTATCAGCCTCTGTTTTGGTGTGTGTTAATGTTAGTTCATCTAGCTTTACTTAACATCTGCTTGAATTGTGGGATCATTATTAGCATTCAGATAATTGAATTTCATTGATTGCAGCTGATGTTCATTGAGTTGAGGGTTTAACAAATGTCAGATATAACTTGTCAAGCTGGTACTGAAATTTTGTAGTTACTTTGGGAGGCAGCCCTTTTTGTAGCTTTTGCACCATCTCATCTTCCTCGTATTGCTCATGAGATGACTCTGCAAACTCCCTTGAAGTCCTTACCAATAACTCAGATGGATGTTCAGTGTATTTGCATTGTTACCTTCTCTTCATTTGAGCTGTGTACAGGTTTGTCGCTTACAGGGACTAAGAGTGTGGCAAAGTTCTGAACTTCTCACTTACACAAGTAAAAGCATTTGTAGCCCTCTAAACTGGTTATTTGAAAAACATATGGATCTTTTTGTTAGTTCTTCAGTCTCCGTGTTTTTTCTTTAAAACAGGTAGTTATGCTTGTGCTAGCATGGAAGTTGGATGCACAAAACATGGGCTATTTCACATTACAAGAATGGTTAAAAGGAATGACATCACTACAGTAAGTGCCTTGAAAATTCTCTTAAGTTTGTCATAATAAACATAGCTTTTCAAAAAAACCACACTTTAGTATTTTGACTTGTAACACCTAAAGCAGCGAACTCTACTGCGGAGTAGAAGTCAGAAGTATTTGGTCTCATTTATGATGATATGATCACTTAGGGACAACTTGAAACCTGACAGTTACACATTTATATACAGTTGGATTAAAATATTTGCAGTCTCAATGGAAGAGAAAAATGTCAGGAGGTTTGATGGACTCTCTGTCCCCAAGGACATCCATCTTTGTTGCTGGATTGCACGTAGGCAATTTTAAATACCGGTATGTTGTTAGAGTGGTTTAAAATGCTAAATAATACAAATCCTTTCTGTAACTCTCCATTGTTTTAAGAGTTGCTTCCTCCAGTTAAGAGCTTATTTTTATGGCAGAATTAACATAAATATAGTTGAGTAATCACGTTTCATAGAGAGTTAGAGAAAGAAAAGAAGAGCTGTGTTTTGACTTACCTTCCAGAAGAGAATTACTAAAACTCTGTAGGAAGTTCCAGAAGAGTTCAGAAGTATTTTTCCCTGCTTTGGTTTGCTGGTTGTTTGCCATGCATGGACAAGCTCTTAGTTTAATCTGTTGGAGAGTGCATTTTTCACAAAGCCAGTCAGTCCCAGTGTAAGACTTTGCTACGTTATCTAAGTTTGTTTCACACTATGGGTTTAATAAGGTGTTTTATGCAGACAGACTCATAAACATGCCTCTCTACAGAGTGATGTGTTTTGAACAGGTTAATGGGGATAAATGTTAGAGGGTCTTTCCTAGAACATCAGACATATCTCTATAGGAATACAGACTCTAAACTCACGTTGTGCTTGTTTTGTAGGTGTGATACTACAGAAAAATTGAGAAATTCTCTGGATTACTTGAGATCTTTATTAAATGAGCCTACCAATTTTAAACTAATTTATAGATATGCCTTTGACTTTGCACGGGTAAGTACTATGCATTTGAAATTGAAAACTTTACTGTCATAAATAATAATTGGAAGACTGTATGCTTCTAAGCTTGTTTCTCTTAAGGTACCACTCAACGTTGCTTTTAACAAATGGAACTGTTCCTGTGTTCTAAAACAGTATATGCAAGATGTCAAAACTGGAAAAGCATATAGGATGTGTAATGTTTAGTGGTTTAGTGACATGCTTTGTTATGTCTCTGCCTCAAGCTATTTTGTGGCTTCAGGGAAATCATTTAGGCACCATTCTGTTGTATATTGGACCTGTACCACTGAGTTCCCCTGACTTTGTAATTATTGTGGTTTTTCTTACTTTGAATTTTGTGAGCATAAACATAATTAAAACAGGAAGACACGTCACACGTTTCAGTAGCTGATAAAAATGGGTAACATGATAAAAGCTGCTTATGGTAATGAATACTATTCAGATAATTGTTGGAATGGCTTTAATGATGTTTTCAGTATTTATTAAACAATATCCTGATACTGGTCTTCCTGCTATAAAACATGCTTTGATAAAATTTTACTTCTTATGTAAACCATAATATACATAGGACCATTCCTACTTGGAGGGAGTAATAAGAGAATTTTATTTTCTGAAATAACAATTTGAAATAGAATTTGGACATCCATTTTGCTAATGTGATGGAATGTACAGAAGGTTTAACATAAAAAAGTAAAACTGAACCTCAGATTTCAGTGCAGGAGAGCTAAAAATACTATAAAATTTGCAGCAAAAAAAGGTAGCATGAGGAAATGAGAAAAATAAGAAGAAATCAGGCTGATAGCACTTCTGATTAAGTCTCTCATTGACTCAGATTTTTGGTACCTCAGTGCTTTCTGCATCTCAGGATGCAGAGCTTTATGGTAGCTCACATTTAGACAGGGAAAATTGCAACTGAATATAAAAATTGCATGGGATTAGGTAGTATGAGAGCAAAAAAGAGCTGTATCAATGTCTTAATTCCTCCTTTGCTGCATGAAGATTTATTCTGCTGGTTTTGCTTAATGTAAAATGCAAAGGCATTGCCTAAGAAGTTCAAGATACTGATGAAATATTTGGAATAGAGAGCAAACCTATGTCAGCTGATGGCCTGTCAAAAGTAAGTGCAGAAACTTAGAAGGTGGATAGTGTGTGGGTTCTTTCCAAGAGGTACCAAACTGATGAGACAAATGGTGGTCTTGAAAAAGAATTTAAACATTGAGACATGGATGCTGTGACTTCATTTGTGACTAAAAAACCCTGCAGGTGATAGAACTTCAAGTCAAAGGCATATAAGTTGGGGAATTACCAAAGGAATATTAGGCTAATATGATTATTGAACTTTTGATGGGGAAGGTCTGTAGGATAATGGTATCCAGTAAGAATAGAAAAGAACGCTGACAAGGGCGAATATATTTGTAAATGCCAGATTAATCTGGGTGTAGTTTTTTTCAGGATCATTGAAGTGATTGATAGAAAAAAAGCTGATGGTTTCAGATCCAGGAGATTATATAATTTCTGTCCTTAGGATAATTCTTTCAGGGAAGTGCTCCATGGGAAAAAATCTTGTATAAACTTCTGAAGTTTTAAGAGAAATTTTTTTGAAGGAATCTGTTGATTTGGCATTTAAAGTCAGTTTGTGAATAAAAGTGTATCATCGAGGTTTCATGTGGCATGCACGATTTAAGTCAGCAGATTTGAGGAAATAATTTAAAACACCATATGTTGATATTGAGCACAAATACATTCCTCAGTCCATGTTTGCCCTTGTCATTGCCAGCTTTGAGAACATACAGATGCATGTATTACATGGCTTAAATAGATCTTTAATGTAAAGTATTAGGGGGAAGAATCTCAGAAAACTGTCTATCATCAGTGTAAAGCAAATATTCAGATTTAACAGAGTTTGTTAATATATTCGTTCAGTTGTATCCAAGAAAGAGAATATAAATGTCTGGAATGTATGCTAAGAATGAAATTGGAGCATCTGTCATGGCAGATGTGCCATTAGGCAGTTGGAGGTGGGTAGAAAGGGCTTATCTGAACAATTTGTTCTCATCAGTAGTCAGAGAGAGAATGTAGAAATGTAATAAGGCATGGCAAACCAGTGTGGCCAAAGTAAAGGCAGTAGAGCCTGATTTCATTAATACTTGAGTGTGTGGGAAGAATGCAGAGTATAAACAGTATGTAAAATAAAATGTACTCTGACAGCAGTATGATTTCTGCTTAAAGGTATTTGTGACAGAAGTGTAGATGGGCTTTGGAAAGAGAATTAATTTTTAGAACTTCTTGATACTGGAAATAAGTGAAAGATTTATATCATGCTAGTACGAAAATACCTTTGCAGGTTTCTTTTTAATCTTTATTACTAATTGAAAAGCTTTGTTCATCATGGAATTTATCTTTTTTTCTCTAAATCCCTCTTGCATTTACTGCCCAGAATGCAAAACAGCTTCTCACGTTTTCAGAGTTGCTGGTCTCCCCACTTTACTTTCAAAACAAATCTGCATTAAATTCTGTCTACGCAACTGTAGAATTGAGGAGTGTTTTGTATGAAATGAGCATAACCTTGTGGCTGAGGCATTCAGTTGTTGACTGAGAACTGGGATCTTGCTCTGTCACATCCTTCCTATGTGATAGAAGACAATTCAGTTATGAGTTGAGCTTGTTTTTTTGTAATAAAGATGTGTATTCTGCAATACGTAGAACTGCACTGTACAGGTGAGACATAGGACTCAATTCCCTTTGTCGTGGGATATGTCCTGTTGGAGAACAAGCTGTCCATGAGTCAGCAGTGTGCCCTTGTGGCCAAGAAGGTCATTGGTGTCCTGGGGTGCATCAGGGAGGGCATTGCCAGCTGGTCACAGGAGGTGATCCTGTCCCTCTGCTCAGCCCTGGTGAGGCTGAGTGCTGTGTCTCAGTACAAGGGGGGCATGGAGCTTCTGGAGGAGGTCCAGTGGAGGGCAGTGAGGGTGATTAGAGGATAGAAGCTTACCAATGTCTATCAGTATCTGCAGGGAGGGTGTCAGAGAATGGATCCAGGCTCTTCTCAGTGGTACCAAGCAATAGGACAAGAGGCAATGGGCAGAAACTGATGTGCAGGAGGTTTCACCTGAATATGAGGGAGGACTTCTTTACTGTGGAGGTGCCTGAGCACTGGAACAGATTGCTCAGAGAGGCTGTGGAGTCTCCTTCTCTGAGGATACTCAAGAACCACTTGGATGCAATCCTGTGCCTTGTGCTCTAGGATGACCCTGCTTGAGCAGGGCTGTTGGACCCGATGACCTGCAGTGGTCCATTCCCCTTACCCATTCCATGATTCTGTGATACCCTGTATTTTCTTAATTCAGATTTTGCAGTCTGCAGTCATGAATAGATACAGAGAACAAGGTCCATTAGCTAATATGGACATTTCTTTCTTGTGATTTCATTAACTTGTGAATTTGTAGCTCAGTGCTATAACCAAAGCATAAAAGTGTGGGTGTTAATGTCTCATCTCTCAGCAAAATTGGTTTAATTTCATGACAGTAAATGTAGATGGATAAGCTACTTAACAAAATGAAATCATACAAATACACGTTACTCTGAGATGTGCAGAAGTTATGTCACTAAATAGATTAACTTTGTCACTGATTAACAAACCTGCTGGGTACAGATGCTGCTGCTTTTACTTAGCAGAAACAAAAAAAACCCAACCCTTAAACCTTAATATACTGCTGTTAAAAGTCCAGAGAGGAGTCTTGATGTGCTAGTGTATTATGTTCTTTCTCGTCATTTGATTATTTAATCTGAATTTCACGTAATCAAAACAAGAGAAGAAAGATCCTCCTTGGCTCACTCTCGCACAGTTAAGGAGCTCTCAAGTAGCACTGACTGTTGGCAGTCCACATGGTTGCAATGGTACAGCAGGGGATGGGTACAGCACTTCTGTTCTAAGAGAGCTGTGGCTGTGCAGAGGAGTATGTGCAGACATGGCTGTGGGTCTGATGAGCATTGCTTATTAGGGCAGGCTGAAGACACAAACAGCCTTGTGCCTTTTCTGCCTTAATGGTGATGGTTTTTGGGGAACATCTATAGAAAGCAACATCTCTGTAGAGCAAGTCATTACCTATAAGGAAGGAAATTTTACTGGGAAGTTGTTAGACAGTAGTTAAAAAACACTGTTAGATACTGCTATATATTTATTTGTTAATTTATTTTGTGCATGGGTGAGCTGTGAGGCAAGTGAAAAATCATGAAATTGTGCTCTTTTTTCCTTTTTGACCTTTTCATGCAGGAAAAGGACCAGCGCAGCCTAGATATCAATACTGCCAAGTGTATGTTGGGCCTTCTTTTAGGAAAAGCATGGTCCCTTTTTCCAGTATTTCATCAGTTTCTAGAGGTATGGAATTGGAAACAGAATAACAGGGGTTTTTTTTAAATTTGTCTTCTCTGATACTTTTAACTAAGGTAGAATGAACAGCTAAGAATGCTGTGTTCTGATTTAGGATATAGTAACCACCAAAGTGGCACATGCAATTGGTTATCTTTTTTCCTTCCTTTTTCCCAAATTTCAATGCTGTTAATGTTTGTGTAATGCAGAACAAAGTATAGAATGCTATTTATTTGCTTTTGGCCTTTATTTTATTGTTGTATGTTTGCCCTTTAAAAGATGTCTTAATCAGAAACACAATTCAATACTAGTTTGAATACTTGCTAGTTTAATCCTTTTTAGTTTTAGACGGCATACAGATTAAAATAATAATACATCACAAAGTTCAAATTTTCTGTAAGAAAATCTGAGTTTGAGACCATTGAAAATATGTTTTAGTAATTTCTGTTTCTTGCCCCAAGCAGCAATCAAAATACAAAGTTATCAATAAGGACCAGTGGTGTAATGTTCTTGAATTCAGCAGAACAATTAACCTTGACCTCAGTAACTATGATGAAGATGGAGCCTGTAAGTACTACCATATGTTGATGTTCTAAAATAATTTGTTTTTCTGAGCTTAATCATTCAGTGTCCTTTTACAAAATTTTGTAAAATACAGTTATTTGATCTCTCTACAGGGCCAGTGTTGTTGGATGAGTTTGTGGAATGGTATAAAGGAAAACAGATGACATAGGAGTTTAACTATGCACAGCCACTCAAGAGTCACTGTTACCACAGTTATGTCAACCATTAGCCATAAACTGCTATTTGTATCAAAGTGCATGCTGCTTTTCTTGCACTGCATCCCTTTGGCAGGGGACTTTCGATGTTTGCTATTTAACAAGCTAGCTATGCTTGCTGTTTAGCATTGTTCTCTTTGAAGGCTGCTTTGCATTTTGTATTTACACTACAAATTGGTGAACTTGCCAGAGTCTTCACTGTGATTATGTGTATATTGCTGTCTAAATTTTGTACATGTGTATAAAAAAAGCTTCACCTAGGGATTATTTCTGCAGAAATGTATTGTAAAAATAATTTTGTGGCATATTTCTAATCATCACTTACATGTCTGTTGACACTTCAGTTATTTTGATTTTCTTTTGGTCTCAAATGTAGCATTTCAGACTTTCTGGACATAGTTATGTGAAGAACTATTGTCAGTTTCAATGTTACTATTTGAGATGCCAATTTCTGAGAAGACATGCTGTGACTTCCTTCACCAGAATTTGCCAAACCTGACCTAATGCTTTATAGGAATGAAACATTGGTGTCTTAAATATATATATATACACATATATATATATACATATAAATAATAAAACACTGTAATAGTTGTACATGCCACACATAATTTCCATTTGAAGAAAAAAGTGCTGACTTTTTAATGTTAAAACTGCAGTAGTCATTGCAGGTACAAATGAACAAATTAAAGTACCTTTTAAAAATGGGTTTTAGACTTTTGTAAATTGCCTTTGGCATACTCGTTTTAATTTTTGGTGTACCAAGAGTGTTTGGTCTATGTCGTGATCTAGTGACCTGATGACATTGAAAGTTCTAGCTGAAATTAGTGGTTTGGGGAATGAAGTATGCTCACCCCTAGCATATACATAATAAAGATTTTGGGGATTTTTTTTGTTTGTAGTACAGTCTTTCCAAGGGCCTCCAGCTTTGTGTTTCTTACTACTTAAAAATATATCGGAAAAAATACGGTCTTGAATAGTCAAAACATTACTTTTTCTTTCCTGTTGGGGATTAAAGTTTCCTGGCAGAACGTCCGTTGCAGGCAATGGGCATGTAAAACACCAGCATTAAATGACAGTACTTTTTAGTAGGGACCACTGCTTGTTTCACTCATTTCTTTATCTGTATAGGATGGTTCTAGTGATTATTTTGGGGAAAAATGAGTGAATGGAATAATGTTTAAGTTCTGTAATTTTGTCATGTTGTCTTTGCCTTACCCTTCTTTATTAAGTAATGTTAGTGTTGATATTTATAAATAGGTCCTTGAAGTATCCGGTGCTATTAAACTTTGATCCCTAAGGATTTATTAAAATGTCATCAATTTATGGAGCATTTAACAACAAAGGGTCAGTGGATGTTTTGGAACGACGAATACTTTTCTATAGAAATATTCTACAAGGTATTGGCAGTTTTGTTATTTCCCTAGAATGCAATCCAGGAGAACAGGAGGAAAGCTTTTTATGTTGAAAGTGAAATTTTAATTTGTGTTGAAGGTTCTATCCTTGCTGTCAAGTCAGAAGCAACTTGACTCCTTTCAGGATTAAGGCTAGTTCAGCAAAAGCACATTAGTTTGCTGCCCTAGACCAGGAGGTTGTAATTGTGATGCTGCAGTGGTTGGTTGTGTTCAGATCTGTTTGTTGTTGTCGTTGGTTTTTGTTTTTCAAGCTCAGCTGCCAAAGACAAAAATTATTTGTGTCTGTGTATATTTGTATATACAGAAATATACAATATATATGCATATACAAGCCCTAGAATTTCATGATGCTAAGAAGAAAATACTACCTTGCCCGTGAAATAGCTACATTTGGATCTCCAAGACACAAAACAGCAATTTTGAAAGTTACTAGTGGTAAAACATACACAGTCAGTGCTTTCTCATGTACTAATACACATAACCTTAATTCCATGTTTGATGCCAGTTTGCACAAGAAATTAATTGAGTGGAGTGTGGTATTTAATGTTTACAATAAGTCTCTTAAGAAAACACATTTTATTAAGACTTCTGATGTAAATGTGTATATTACAATAGTATTACTGTAATGAAATACCAGTGGAACTGCTGGTTTAGTTCTTAAAAGAATGAACTGAGAAGCAATATAACTTCTAACATTAGGCCAAATTGTGATTGCCAAGATTTTAAGTGAAATAGGTGTAATTGTTCTTAAAACATTAGGCTAGCTGTTGACTCAAGGAAAATGTTCATCACAAATTGGCGTGAATCCTGCAACAAATATAAGTTTGCATAAAAGGTTTTGTATGTCACGAATAGTTGAGCTTCCAATAAGGGAAGCAAGAGCCAAAGACACTTTTGATCTATTACTGTTACATGTATAGCTTTCATATAACAGGGTTGACAGAAATCTGTTCAGTTCAGCCAGGTACTGGCAGTTTTGCTGTTCATCAGAACACAAAATTTAATTAAAAGCAAAGAAAACAGGGGAAAAGAAACCTCAGAAAATACTTGTGCTGTGTAAGTGAACAAATTTGTTTTTTTTTTTTTTAATTTGGGTAAAAGTAATTGGGAGTGACGGAAAGGAAGAATGTGTTTGGAAATTAATCAGATGCTGCAAATTTTTTCTTCCATTTGAAACAGGATGAATCTGTAGCCATCAGCAAGTTTATAAACATGTATCTTCATAAAGTAAACCACAGATTCAATTGCAGCTAGTAGAGACAGCTTTACTGACATTTATAGTGAGTAAATGGACTAAAATGGACCTGTGTGACTTGATGAGCTTCCCTGTGCTATCCATCCTGCTGGTTTTGCTATATATGCTGATAAGCAGAAAATCCTAACACTGCCTGCTCCTTTATATTGGAGAAATTTTTAATAGTTATGGAAACTTAACTCAGTTAATCTTGTATTTTGTACAAGTGTGGCATTTGCTTTTTTGTTTGTTATGCCATCAAATAGCTAATGTAGTTTGGTTTTTGTTTGATTGTGGGCTTGCTTCCCCCCCACCCCCTCTTTTGAAAAGTAATGTTCAGAATACGGTGATTTCTGGGACAAGACACTGAGAGGTCATTTCTGAAAAGGCGGCATGGGTCTTGTGCTAATCTTTCTGGTGTACCATTCTTGAACTATTAGCAGAAACTTGATGATCAATGTACAGTTCATTTTTGGTATTTGGGAGATGTAAATTGGAAAGACAGTTAGTGAAAGGAAAACAGTGTCCGGAGACTGTAGCAATTGACATTCTTTGGTAGAAGACAAACATTTGGAGCTCTTTGGACTCAATAATCTTTAGGGTCTTTTTCAACCTAAATAATTCTATTAATATTAGTAACTAAAACATTCCATGAATTAAATTTCCTTCTAAAGCAAAGTGATAGTAAGTATTTAAAATATTAATATAATTATGTATTACTATTGTTCTCTCACTTTTTATCTTTTCCAAGGAAAGCAAGCTGAAGAACATGGAATTTATTGGAATTATTTATGTATTTGAGTTTTCAGTTAAAACCTCTTTAAGGTTGTCTTTAAGCTACAATATATACTTATCTTTGTGTAGCCATTTCTAATATTGTGGAGGCTTCTCCCATTTTACGACAAACACATGCATTTTATTTCATCACAAATATGCTCACACAATAAAAATTAATTACTTATTGCTTAATTACAATTAGCTTATTGCTACTTGGTTAATGATCCCAGGTTACTATTTTGAAGGACAAGAAATGGACTTCAGTGGTGCTAAGGCTGTCCCAGATTTCTGTTGACCCTTGGTCACAAGTCTAACAAATTGATACTTTTGGAACTCATATAGACAGCTTTAAAGGTTAGCTTGTGCCCTGGTTTTAATTATAGCTGCTAACATACCTCTTTCTAGGCCTTATATTTTGTCTTTTCATATTGTTGTAAAAGTGTATAGAATCCATCCACAAACTAAATAGTTTGTTTTCTGTAATTGAGACCAAAATTCAGCTTTTTTGTTTGCTTTTATTTTTTAAATCCTCGCCCGCTCCCTCACTGTGTGTGTGTGCATGTGTATGTGTGTCAAAATAGCACCTACTGACACTGCTGTTGCAGGAACAGCAGTTAACCTGTAACTGTGAATGCTTTACGTCTTAGTTATTTGGATATTACATAAGGTGTGCTAAACTCCTGTGACTCACAATATGATGAAAATACTATTATGCCACCTAACATGAATTAATATGGTTGATTTCTAGGTCTTTTCATGGTGTTGATGTAAAATGGCTTCCCACAAATAAACAATATTTGTGTTGGTTTCAGCAACTGACTTCAGATTTTTCTGTGATTCATACTTCAGAAATTCTCATATCTGAACATACATCAGCAGACAACCTTTATCAAGTATTAGCAGAGAACTTGTCTGGAGGATCTTGTCACCCTTGTTTCTAATAGTAGAGCAAATCAGTATTTAAAATTGCTGGGAAAAGGTATATGTTTCAAAAGGTTATGTTTCCAGTGGATTGTGTAAGTGTAAAACAGTACTGAAACACAAAAGTTTTCAACAATAAGTCAATTTGAGCAAAAATGTCACAAGACAAAATTTTACAGAAGCATGATCATTACCCACTCATCTTGGTCCAGCCTTCTGACCCACGAGATCCTCATAGAAAAGCTTTTGGTGTATGGACTGGCTGAGCAGATAGGTGGACTGAAAAGTGAAAATTGTAGGACCCAGAGAATGGTGGTCTGCAGAGCAAAGTCTAGTTGGAGACCAGTAGCTGTAGAACCCAGCGTCAGAGCTGGGTCCAGTCCTGTTCAACAGCTTCATTACTGACCTGGATGGTGGGGCAGAGCGTATCCTCAGCAAGTTTGCTGATGATACAGAGCTGGAAGAAAAGGATGATAAGCCAGAGGATCATGCTGCCGTCCAGAGGGACCTCAACATGCTTGAGAAATGGGCTGACATGACCCTCATGAGCTTCATCCAGGAGAAGTGCCAAGCCCTGCAGCTGGGAAGGAACAACCCCTGCAGCACACACTGAGGGCCACCCAGCTGGAAAGCAGCTTGGCACAAAAGGCACTGGGGGTCCTGGTGGACACCGTGTGGGAGATGAGGCAGCAACAAGTTCCTGCTGTGAAGAAGGTGAGTGGTATCCCAGCCTGTTTCAGACAAAGCATTGCCAGCAGACTGAGTGATAATTATTCCCTCCTACTCAGCACTGGTGAAGCCACACCCAAGTACTGTGTCCACTTCTGGGCTTCCCAGTACCAGAGACACTGTGACATACTGGAGAGGGTCCAGTAATAAAGGGCCATGAAGATAATGAAGGGATGGGAACTTCTCTCCTATGAGGAAAGGCTTACAGCTGTTCAGCCTGGAGAAGGGAAGGTGCAGTGGGAAGTCTTACTATAGAATTTAAATATCTGAAGCGAGAGTGTAAAGAAGACAAAGACAGACTCTTCAGCCAGTGCCCAGTGACAGGACCACAGGCAGTGGTCACAAACTGAAACATAGGAGGCTCCATCTGCAAGTTCAACTCCTATTTTAGTACCAGTAGCCAAAAGACAGTGAATGTAAGGTAAAATTACCTCTGGATATAGCCCAAGGCCCTTTCCAACAGACTCAGTACCACTGATGCAGTCCTTGGAGGGAAATGTAATCATGAAGGAGAGCAGACCCAGTTCAGGTGAAATGCAGGAAGCTGGCTACAACTCGGGGAAACCCTTCCATGAAGGCACAATTAGCTCCTAAAAACTCCAAACAGAAGGAACACATTTCAATTCCATCACATGATGAGTAAGTCCGATGGCACACTACATCACTGAAACTACCTTTCAAGAAAAAGCTAAGAACAAAGAGCCACTGCCAGCTTTCAGTAAAGCTCATTATCTACGCAAGTTCTTTATGGCCAAAAATCTTTAAAAATGCAATGGCTGAAAAAAGCACTTACTTGCTTTTTTTTGTATCTGTGAGTTTTCAAACACTGTTGACACCTCTTCAAGGCCTGTCACCTTTTGGCTGTAGCAGATGCTAACATGTTAAGAAATCTACCTATACAAGCAAGGCAATTTTGTGAATCATGGGAAGAAAAAAACCCATTCAAGCGCTCCGTTGATTTCTCGTACACTGAAATAGTCCAATAGGATTTCAGAATATATACTGGAAAATAATTTTCTCATCTTTTTTTCTGACTCTGAGAATGCTGCATTGGCGATGCAGTCAGTTTTGAACTGCTCTTGATTTTCCCCTCTTAAGTAAAATTCCTATCCTCTGGGTATAGGATCCTTTGTTGTCTTTTAAGTTACCCTGCCCATGCCATCACATCTGCAAATGACAGTAGTCATAGCTACATTTCTATAACGTTTCTGCAAGAATTTAATTCTATTCTGTTTCTTTGAGAAAGGTGCTTTCCTCTCTCTCTACTCAAGTTAAAAAGTAATTTTTGAAATTTAATTGAAGACTGCTTCGACTTTATTTATCTTTGCAAAACTGTGGGAATTCAGAGGCAATCCATAGATCTGGCTCAAAAAGCAGAAGACATGTACTACTTCACTGTATAGGGTGAGTCCCATAAGAAAATGCAATAAGAATAATCATGTAAATTTTAGTGTTACATTTGTTTTAGACAAGGAGACACAAACCAGTGCATATCTAAAGTAAATTCCAAGGGAAATAATATATTGGTATCAACTACCAATAATGAGAAAGTAAATATATATTATAACTCAGCAAAAGCTTTATTAATACTCTGGAGTAGTATTTTATGAAGTTTGTTACTGTTTTTTTTACAAGTACCCTTCTAAACAAAAATCATTTCCCTCTGAAACAAAATCATTTTTGCACCTGCTGTAATGACATAAACGCTATGGAAGTTTAGTATTACAATTTTGTGTTTTAACTATCGAAGTTTGTTCTCCTGCTTTGCAAAATATTAGCAAATCCATCAAATGCTCTTTTCTTCTTAACAAAAAACTGGTCCTGTCCTAAATTTGTCTGACTTTTTTGATTGAGATTTTCACTGGAATTTTGTAGGTGTTCTACAGCTGTTGTAGAATGGTTCTCCGGTTCTGTCAAAGTAGTGTGATGATCCGTCTTGCTGGAATAAATGCTTTCAGAGACTGTATTTCCTGTAGGCCTTTGTGGGAAGGAACATGAACTGTATTGTGTGCTTTCATTGAAGAAACCTTGTGGGAGTGAGAAGGAATATGCATCCTCATTGCTCTGATCCGATTGGAAGGGATCAGCTGTTGTGAAGTCTGACTGTGTTTTCCCAGAACTACGAAAATGCAGCAGATCTGCTGTAAGATTACAAGAGTGTGTTTCTTCAGGTGAGCTGCAGTTGCTGGTATCCTGTAAGTCTGTGTATCCATCAGAATTTTTCTCATCAGAACCTCCTTGCATTTCATCTGCACGAGCCTGCTTCCCCTGTGGTAGCAAGTCATCTTGCTGTGTAATAAACATGAAATGTTTTTCAGCTGTGTGTTCAGGCAGCAATTGAAGAGATGATTCTTTGCTGGAATGCTGCAGTGATGTTTTTTTCACAACTTCATTCAAACCAGGATCAATGGGAGCAGAAATAAAGCCACTGTCCTCAGATGTACTTGTATTTCTTCTTAATGTAATATCTGCTTCACCATGATTCTTATCAGGGTTGTTCCTGGCTGTGTGCTCATCTGTACTTCCCTCTGGTGCATTTTCTCTTTGTTCAGTGTGACTGAAGCTGAGGGAATACTGTGGTTCACTGGGAAGCAGAGAAAGCTGCAGTTCAGCCTCTTCACAAATGTTCTCTGTGTCATATGTGGGAGAGTGTTTTAACTTAAGTACTGTGTTACTCAAATCTGTACTTTGACCGTGGAGAGAATCAAAAATAGAGTTTTGTACTGTTGACTCTGCATTAGTAAAATAATCAAATGCATCTGGAACTTGTTGACTTGAAGAACTAACTGTGTCTGGATCTGACGTACTTACATGGCCACTACATTTATCAGTGTACAGGGATGTTGTTTCAGGCATGGTGGTATCTGATCCATAATTAATAGTGGTTTCAAAATAGGCACTGTTCTCCTCTTCTTTTTTCCCAATCTGCTGAAGTTCAGCCATAATGTTTGGAGACTCTGGCAGTGTTGAGAGCTCCTCAGTTCCACTGTTTGTTTTGGCTTCCTCTAGTGATGACTGACAGATGGGCAGGTTGTTACTACCATCAGGTTCTTCCAGTTCGAAGTCTGCTAAAGAACTAGAGTCACTCATTGTGAATGGAGTCCCTTCAGCTGAAGAATTGTCACCAAATATATCAGCTGAAGCATCTTTTTCAGCTGAAGGCATCCTTTTGCAGTCATGCTCTGTAAGGGGACAGTTTTTAATTGTTTCATAGATACTTAAATTCTCAGTATCTGCATCTCTTCTGGAGCTACTGGGTGAAATAAAATCTCCAGCATCACTAGGTATATTTTTGTTGCTGTTTAGACCAAGTTGTTCTTCACACCTTTGCCTTCCCTGCATAAATTTTGTCATGGGTTCATTATGTGAAACAATACCTTTTCTTTCTGGAGAATCTGGTGTAGCTTTTGTGATCTCAGACTGCAGCAGATCAGAGTTGTTGCTTACTTTGCTATTTGGTGTTACTTCATTGCTTTTCTGGTAATGGACAGAAAATAGTCTATTATCATAAACATTTACACTTTCATTGTCAATATTAGTTTGGACTTTTGAAAGTACTGGTATTTTCTTCATGTTAGTTTCAGTATTGCTTTGTTTCTGATACTCTGCTTTGGGATTTGGTGGATGTACACCACTACCAGTGACATTTTCGTACAAAGTAGAGGTTTCTGTAGGAGAAATGTGTGTGTTTCTTGAAGAATTCTTACCATGAAGTAACACATTACACTGCGTATTTGTTGGCTTGCTTGCACAAGACTCTCTGCTCAAGGTTTCATCTGAAAAAGCTTGATTAGAATATGTATGTTCTGAACCTGCATTTTTATTCCTGCGCATAAGTCTCCACAGGCTCACCAGGTAGGGTCTAGCAAAAGCACCCAGACAAAAAGCACAAACAAACGTAATGAGCACAGAGAGGGAGACAGCCAGTGCAAAGTTTGGCTCTGTTTCTTTCTCTCTAGAAACAGTGTTAATGTCCCGGGCTTTTCTAACCAAAAATGCTGAAACTCTTTCTTTCACCTGTATATTGTAAATGAGATATTTCTCCTTTGTTGTATTAAAAAGGCACAAATATAATCCTTCAGCAGTTTTCTCAGCATTGTGTATCACTAAATTATTCATTTTATCCAGTGTCATATGAGGAAGACTGTGATTTTTTGAAATTCTGCCTTTAGGTGTCCACCAAGAGACTCCATTACCTGAAATGAAAGAAAATATAAACTCAGTCTTTGTTAAGAGCATACTGTACTTGGTTTGCAGGTCCAATTATGTCTCTAAGAACATACTCTGGACTATCTGATAATTTTAACAGTTTATTATAAACCTAATTTTCTTTTTATCTATCCCAAGTCATTGTACATGGTATGAAGTCTGTAAAACCATATTACACACCCCTCTGTATCCCTCCTCTCCCCCCATTTGAAAATGGTACATGTGGGGTCTTAATAGCAGACATTACAAGAAAAATGGTATTGGGAGGGAGGAGGTCACTGACATCACCTAAGCATGTTCAGGGCTGTGTTAGAAACACCTGCTGATCTTCCTTATGGAAGAGATGTGTCTGTAGCCAGCTGCTCTCCAGCCTGGCCATGGTCACTGCGTGCAGCTCTGGGATAAAACATCACCTCTTAACTGTGATTGTCCTGTAGTTACTGATCTGACTGCAGCAAAAAGGTCAGGGTCTTTGTAATGATTGAGCAATTATTCCAAACTGAGCTAGTGTGGGCCATGGTGGGTTGTTGGCTTTTAGCAGTTTGTTTCAAGGTCGAATTTTCAGCTTTGTCTTTGGATCAGCTTTATTTCCCAGCTGAGTTTTGGTGCAACCCAGTGTGTTGATTTAAATCCAGGTTTCTGTGACTTTTCTTGTAAGTAGACAAAGCAGGTGACATTTTCTGATAGGCCCAGCATATTTTCATTTGGGGATGAAACATTCTTACAGGAAAGCTTTACGACCTCCAGGTGCTATTACTCCATTAGAGTTAAACCATTTTGCCTTATGGCACATGACAAATACACCTTTTCTCTAAGTTTGGTCTTAATTTTCCATCTGCATGGTAAGTCTTGGCTCTGTAGGTTTTGTGGCTTATACCTTCAGTGTTCTCTATTAATTGTAAATGTAAATGAAGTGTGTGCTACAGTAGCTGTACCTTTTCAGAAGAAATAGAAATCTTTCCCCTGCAAATAAACCTTCATTTCATTTTGCTGTTACTGAATACTGAAAACTATTGTATCCTCAGTTTTCTGCATGCCCGAGAAGTGCCAGCTCCCACTGTTTGGTCTTTTGTTTCGGTCCAAAATGAACCGATAATTACTTACTGAAACATATTTGTGTATAATACGGCATCCATTATTTGTTTAATGTAAGGAGGAGATGAAGACATCTTTGGGAAGCATAACTTTCAAATATTCTAAGCGGAACAATACTTTCTAATGTAATATTTTTGCATGTTAAATTGTTACTCAGTTATTTTTAAACAGTGTCTTTAGAAATCCACTTTTAAGACCAGATATATTTGATCATTCTGCATTCATTTGGATTTTAGCAGCATTTGGATTGAGTGCCTGATGTACATACCCCTTATATTGTCCAAGTTACAGCTCAGCACTGATGTGTTCCCTGTTGGGACTGTAGCCCTTCTCAGCAAAACACTGTCCCTGCAGTTTAAATGGAAACTTGAAAGATACAGCAGAGGTTTCTGGGAGTTGTTGGCAGACTTATTGTATGAAAGGCTCCATTTTTTCTCCGTGGAGTCAAAAAGAAAATTAAATAAATGTTTAAAAGCATTTAGTCTGCAGTTGAATATCCAGGCATTCTTTGACAAATATACTTCAAGTTGAAAAAAGTTCAAACTGATTAATATTTGTGGTAGAGGGATTGTCAGAGCATTTTCACGGAGATCCACAACCTATTTGGAAATAATACAGAATTAATTCGATAAGGCTTGCAATGGAATCCTTATTGTAACATCTTACAACAGTGTTTCAGTATACAAGCACTTCGTAGTTATGCGAACAATTAATCTGTTTAGGATTTCAATAATGTTCTAAGTTTTTTAATGTACATGAGAAGTTTGAGTTGTGGTATGTTTAGAATTCTGCCATTGTAGACTTAACTCTTGTGTGAACAGGGAGCTGCAGGGCTCTTGCCATGGAAGGGATGGGGGTAGAAAGGGACATGGGTGTGTTTAAGGCAGTTATGGATTGGTTTGTGGCAGAGAGAAATTGTGAATTTATGGTTATATTTTGTACATTTCAGCATGCATGTTTTCCTACATATAAAAAGCAAATATATAAAAATACTATTTTCACCATTTGCTCTAGTTTTTATACTTGTACACTAATAATCAAAGCAATATAATCATGCTGAATTTAATATCTTTAATGATGATTAACATAAAATATTGAAACACTTTTAATATTGCTTTACAACCTGTAATTTGCTGAGATCTCTGAAGGCATCTGGATGAATTTTAGTTATCTTGTTGTTTCGCAGGTCAATGTCCTTCAGCTGTGAACAGTTTTGAAAATCCTTTGGGTCGATCTGTTGTATGGCATTGGATGACATATGGACAGTTTGTAAAGATTGCAGGAGGCCTAGTCCTAGGAAGAAAAAAACCTATTTTACATTTCATATTCTTGTTTTCCCAATTGTATCAAGTGTCTTTATAAAAATCTTTGCAGCAAAATTCCTTCCATTCCTCTCTATTGCAATGAGTGGCTGCAGCCTTTGTGGTGGTATGCCTTTCCTAGTCAGGGGTTGTCCCATTCTGAAAGTTGCATAGCATCTACGGCTGGCACATTAAAACATTGACAGTCAATGAATGTCTTAAAAATTTGCACTTTCATAAAAGCACTAACATTTCTTTGTGCTATCAGAATTATTCTGACTGTGATCTCTGTACTCTGAGCAGGCTTCTCTGAAGAACTGGAGGTAGGAAATGAGTGTGAAAAGGGTGGAATAAATTGAGTTTACAAAATCCAAATATGTTAATTGTAAGTAAAAGATGAAGATGCAAAAGGTGTTATAGTATTTCCTATCCACTGCCATGCAGTTTCATGGGAGTTTTTCATATGAGTTTTTTAACTTGAACTGTATGCATAGGATGTAAAACTGAATGAAAACAAAAATATGTTGTTGTTTATGCCTGTCTGCCTGTGAATTGTGAAGCATGACCATATATTCTTCAGTGCATTCTAATTACAATAACATCCACCTTGCATAAGGAACACTTTTGATTGCTGGAGACATTTTTCTGAGGTGCTGTGTAGGTAGCCCCTGAAGCTCCAGCATGCAAGTTCCAGTGGGAAGGCAGGCACTTGATCACTCAGCATCCCCACTCATGCTGAGCAATGAACACCACAATGTCACTCTACAGTGATTTTTGGTCATATAGCATTGTTGAGAAACTATTAGTTCTTAAAAATTTTGCCCTTGGTGTCACCTTGTTTACCAGAAACCTTTTTTCTCAGCTAGCAGTTCTGTTTGCTGAGTAATTGATCTTTGGGTTTATTGTGAAATGCAGAGGAAATGATTCATTCCTGCTGTAAAACCAGAGGCAGGTGATAGGAAAGGCATTCAGAAATTCTGGCAGTTCATAAATTCATCAGAGCACCTGCCTGAAGAATTGTACTGTGGATACTTCCCCAAATCTAAGCTTGTGCCAAAAATATACACTGTTATGGCAGTAGTGGGCAGCAGCCTGACTCCTTGGGGGCACCTGGAAGAAGGGTTTCTCTGTGGGAATCCCCTGCTTTAGAACTGCAGTTTGTGTTTTCTTACCAGAGCTTAAACCCCAGAATTTTAGTGAAGTATTTTGGACAAGGAAAAGAAGGTTACCAGCATGTATTCAAATGAATATAGGATTTAAGTATAACTTGAAGTATGGTGGTTCTGTACACAGCAATTTGAACTTTAACATCTAAAAACTGAGTTTCTTACAGAAGGGGATTGATCTGCCTGACCCTCTGAGGCATCCTATAATGGGTAGTCATATTTATCTATCAAAACCAATCAAATCTTCATTGAAGTATTTTATAATGTAAGATTTTCTATACTGTCTGTACAGATACCTTATAGACACTACAAAAGCATTACATGAAATGGGTTTCCTGCCTGCCACAGAATTTTTTAAATAAAAGGAGAAAAATAGAACTTTCACAACCCTGTGTAGAGGCAAACAGACCATCTTTGTCTGACTTTGAAAATATGGGAGGATAAACTAATGGATCTGATGGTGTTATCAGAGATCAATAAATTCAACTCACTGTATAGGATAGGGTTACTCATCTGGCAGTTTCTGCTTCATTTAAACAGTTTGGCCACTGTGAATCATCCCTGGATAAAAGCTAAGGTGCCCAGCACAGTTCAGTGACCAGTAGAACATTTCTCAAAATCTCTTGAAACCATGTAGCTCTCTCCTGTTACACCAAGGTGTCCCTGTGCTTTGCTATTAAATGGCACTGAGCAAAATTGTTTGGACTGAACAAAGTATATTTTCCTGTCTTTGTGAAATACTGAAATTGCAGCAAGTTTTATTTAAGAGTGTTGACTTTCTTCTGAAAAGTAGTATAAAATTAACGATCTGTAATTTTCTTGACCTTAAGGTTCACAACTGGCAGGTGGAGGCTGGTGTTTTTCCAAAGATCCTTACTTCCCCTTTCTATACAAGCAAAAATACTGCTTGGGCTTTTAGAGGATAAATTAGGTTATATTTGACTGATATTAAGGCAGCACAGTTGCTAAGACTGTATTAAAAAAAAAACCCTAACAACATAAACTGAAACAACCAATTTACTTCCGCCTCTGCATTTTCAGGTGGAACTTTCCCTCACCTTAAGTATAATAAAATGAGAAAGTCACATTCTGGATTCAGTAAGATGTATGACTTATATCCAAAACTGACTTACCCCTTGGGAGTCCAGTCCAGATTTTTGAAATGCTTACCTCTTGGAACTGTATTAAGATTATTTCTTTCAACTGACAATACTTTCAAAGCAGGCAGGAGACGATCAACAGTTCTGTACTTTTTAGACCCGTTTGCAGGTGTAGGCATGTCCAGTGTGAGGGTGTGGATGGCATTACCATTGAGGTTTAGAGTTTCTAAAATGGGTAAATTTGTACAAGTAGTTAACGTGAGTTCAGAAATCAGGTTGTTACTGAGGTTCAGGTGTTTCATCATCCATTCTTCATTTCTTCCATCAGAGCACAGAAAAGTTTCAATATTATTGTAACTAAAATCAGCTGTTATTGCTATTTGTGATATATCTTCTGGAATAGTTGATATTCCAGTAAAAGAGCAATTCAGTACGAACTGCCCATCCCACCAGCATTCGGAATGGTGATGTGTAGCAGGAAGAATCTGCCGTGACTTGGTTCCCACTGATCCAGGAAGATTAAAGTAAAGGATCACAGCTATGACACGCAAGTGAAGGTTTTCCATTGTATCTATGTGTAAAATGTAGAATTTTGGTTAAGTTCAGCATAACAAGAATTAAATAGAAAGTGAAAATAGTTTGGCATTAAAAAAACACTAAATAACCACAGCATTACCAACATTCTGCCTTAAACATTCAATTTTGAAGTCTTTCAAAAAGAACATTCATAAGCTGGTAACCTCCCCCCTCCCTCCATCTATCCGAAGAAACAATTAGAACCTTCTCTTTCTTTTCCAGCCCTTTGGTGGAGAAACACGACTTCTCGGGAGCTTGAGATCTAGCAACAGTGGAGACTTTTGAACTCTGCTTCAGGTATCGCACACAATTACACTGAGCAAAGTCCACCACAGACAATCCACCAAAGAGGTGTGGAACGATTTTCATACTTGGAGTTAATAAAATCGCCGTTTCCTTATCAGTAACACAATGTCTTTTTAATGAAAAACTATATTCTAACAAATAACACTTCTGAACTGCAGCTGCATCTTAGAATTTATTGTTTCACTTCAAAACAAACATTTGAATTTCAATTGTCTTTCACCCATTGGAGCAACCACCACATTTAGAGCTGGTGAGAACTCCTCACATGCAAGTTATTTCAGTGTACCTGGTACGGCATTTTACAGAGCCATGTAAAATGTTCTTCATACACAGTGAATCTTAAGTGCATCTGCAGGACTGAAATAAATAGTGTTCCACTCCATATTTTAAATACATATAGAAAAATGTACCTTAGGCAGAAGATAAACAAGTAGTAAATGCTCAACAGAAGGCATGTGTGGTGCCAATGTTTCTCAAACTGTGTAATATAAATATAAAATATATAAACAATATATAGTGGCTAGCAAATTTGATAATTTATTTCATTTGGTATTTTTATGATTGGTTTTGCTACATTTTGACAAAAAAATCCACACTTCAAAAACAATTCTGCAGATCATGATTTAAGAGTACCTTTGTGACAAGTCTTTCAGCTGTATGTTGCACACGGTATTTTAAAAAGAACTCTTGATAATTACAAGAATCCAGTACTAGCATGTAGGCATGTCAGTATCAGAGAAGAGCTTTAATACGTGCGTAACCTACTTGACCAAGGCAGTATCTATAATTTTCAAGACGTATTTCAGCTTTGAGGATACTGCTCTTTATATTTTTAATGTGTGTGCATTTGCATACATAAAGTGACAAACTTCCAGTAGCATGAGAGAAAATTCTAAAAATGTTAGTTTATTTCCTCCTCTTAACTGTAACAGCTAATAAGTGAGGCATGGCTTAGCAGCAAAGATGGGTATGTTTTCAGTAAAATGTGTGTTAAAGTGTTTAGTAACTATTACTGTGAGGTTCATGACAGCAAAATGTTAGTACTTCCCCATAATCTTTAATGTGAGAACTCAGTGGTTTTTGCTACATTATATTCTGTCTATTCTGATTTTGTCAGAACAGCTCCACTGCTGTCCAGCCCCAAAACCCCAACAACTACATCAAAATCTGGCTTTGCCTTTGAGCAGTGAGGGAAATATGACTCTTCTGACCTCCCCTGTGTGCTGTAATGCCTGACGTAGGAATACCCCTCCAGAAATCACTTCCACCCTTACACATTGTGCATGAGGGCTTACTGCCTTCCAGAAATCGGGACCTTAGATGTGAATTTGTTACAGACAGAGCTGATTTGTATTTTATGGAATCCTATCTACTCTGAGTACCTGTAAAACAAAGGTAGATAGTTTATCTTCCTGTAACAAATTACCAATTCTGAAGTCAATGTGTAAAATTTGCACAACTTTTAGGAAAATAAGTGTGTGCTTATCAAAGAAACTTGTCAAAAAGCTGTTGCAAAGTCACTTTGAGGTCTCCAATATTAAGGTTACTTGATGCTACTGCAAAACAAAGCTATTTTAAACTGAAGAAATACATGGGGTGGGGAAAGAAGGAATCTTAAAAATAGCTCGTCTATTTTTATCACAAAATACCTCACTGCTGTACAAGCAGTTGCAAGGTTGTAATAGGCCCCAGTCCACCACAGTTTCACTGTAGACAAATTCTGATACACATGTATTTACTCTGATGTCCTACCATCACATTTAAAATTACAGACCTGCAGTTTAACTTTAGAATTTAATTCTGAGGTTCTCAGTAATGTACCAGTATGGACATTTATGGGGAAAGAGAGACCTGACCTCAGACACTGCTGCAACAGTTACACTTTAGATTATTACCTATAGAGTAATGGACTTGGACACTGTTCACATTAGAGCACCCAGAAAAACACTATTTTTGGGTAGTGAGCAAGTTATAAGTACATCTTTAAAAATGTACTTCTAATATAAACACATTTTATAAGTACTTCACATAAATTAGGCAATTACAGAATGCATTAATAGCACAGATAGAATGGAAGCTCAAGCAACACTTCAATAACTGCAAGACTACTTCAAAATCCAAGTTACATTTCCATACTCAATATTACTTTGCAAATATTATTTATGATAGCAAAATTTTTAAACAACAGAATATAGGGCAGAAATAATGTGATATTTTAAAGTGAATCTGCCATTACCCCTCTCAGTACGCATCTGGTAAACCACCTAAGTTTGGGGGAAATCAGTGTATCAACAAGAAAGAAGACAAAAGTCTGCCACTTCAGCCATCCTAGGAAAATCTATTTCCAACAAAAAATTGACATTCCTCTTGAAGTACTTCAGATCACAGTTGTCTTCTCAGCAGGCCTCCAGGTCTTGGGATGTAGGACAAAAGCCTCCTCTAGAGACAACTGAAGGCAGTCCGAGTTGTTGCCAAGATCATTTTCTTTACGTGTATTCTACTGATCCCAATTCAAGAAGGTACTTCAGTATGCATGTACACTAAAAGCTTACTGATTCAGTGCCACTATTGGAGCTAACAGGATGATGACATAATACTGCTGGCCATAACAGCCTTTCCTTAAAAATACTATGTAAGAAATGTTAGTATAAACTGCTGTAAAAAAAGAAATCCTTGAAGGCATGCAATTACTTCATACAAATATGTGTAAACACAAATGAGACCTTTCCCAGCAGTGGTTTGTTTTAGTGCGTAGCTCCGCAGGGGTTGACAGAAGTCTGACACCCCATGTTGTGCCCTGTCACCTGAACCTTGAACAGTGTCCCATCCGCACACATGCAGAGCTTGAAGCGCAGCCAGTTGCCATTATTGAACTGCTCCCCGTAAGAAGAACTTGGCAGTCGTGAAGGGCTGACCATCACAGTTCCGTTCAGGATAATGCTGTTTTCCTATTAAGGAGAAAAAAAAAAAGTACAACTTCTAATGTAAATAAGGCAGATTGTTTTTGAGGAGAACAAGCTGGTTTAATGAATTAACATCTTTAGGATGGCTGCAGAATCAACATAATAAAAAAGGCACGTATAAAAACATTTTAATTTTTTAATGAAACTTATAACAATGCCTATGGATTTCTTGACTTCCAACAGCAATGTACTTTGCTATTCCAGTGGTGGATCAATATTGAGAAGGACAGTAGTAGGATGACTTCTCATTTAGAGACCTACTAGCAAATGCAGTAAATGTAAAAATATGGGCATGAAATGGGAAACAAGTGTTTGAGTTCATACATGAAATTCATTCACACTTGAAAGTGCATATACATTTATTTTTATCCTTCTTTTAACCTGTTCCATCATTCCATATATACTGCAATCTTAATCTCCCAAAATCCTAAAGGAATGCCAGTGAGTCTTACAGAAAGCAGTGCTCCTAACTAAATGCTCTGCTCTTCTGGCAAAGGTTGCTGACCCTGATAAAACTTTCAGAGGAGAAGATTAATTCCCTTTGGTATTCATTTCAGTACAGAAGCCAATAGCTGAGCTTTAACTGCATTGTAGGTTTTTGGTACCTTAACAGTAGTAAATCAGTGTAAAATCAGAAAACTACTGAGCCACTAATTAACAACAAAGAAATAAAGCACCTATTTGAATCCTACTAAATATACTGACTAAACTTAAAGCGTGACTAATTTATATAAAATTTGAAACTCTATAAAGCGACATGAGTTTTCAATCAGCCTGAATTTGAAACTGAGCTGTTCAAAAAATGCTTTGATTTTAAATACTTACTGCTTTAAGTTCCATGTTACCACCCATTCGAAACTCAATAGTTTTGCCTGTGATGAAAACACCTTCATTTCCACGGACAATGGCACGGCCATCCACCTTTATGTTTAGATCACTGGTTGCATTGCTGGTAATCTAAGAACATAACCAAAAAAAGTGTACTACAGATCAATGAAAATATACCATTTGTGATTGTCTGAGTAACTTTAATTACCTTAAACATAGTGCTATGCAATTGAATAAAAAACTTTAACATACTTCTTGCCCTTCTGCCGTTATGCTTATGAAGCTTCTGCCTATTTGTTATTTTCCACATTTGCATTTCAAAACAGGTTTACTGAATTTTGGAAGGAATGTAGAATTAATTTTGGAATAAAAATAACAATTTATATGACAATTTTATGGGATACACAGCTAACACTTGCAGCAAATACACGTTCCCTGTTAGGACAGATTATGTAAACGCATCCCTCTTTTTTCACTTAATCTCTTCTTCCTACGTATTTATAGTTTTGGGTGTTTCTTCTGCAACAGGATTGCTCAGTGCTTCCTGAGGCACACTCAACTGTCTACAAAACAACAAACCCTACTCTACTGTGACACAAACAAACATTGGGCTGTATTCTCATTACATACAAAAAATAAGAGACGTACCCTCTCTGTAGAAGCCTTTTGTACATTCAAGATTTTAACTCCATTTGGCAGATGAAACTCATGAGTTTCATAGTCAGTGCTGAACAAAGTATTCTGTGTTCGTGGGTCAACAAATTCCATGCCAATATCGCTAGTAATAGAAGTTTTGTCTTTTTCCACGCTAAGCTTGGTTGTTCCTTGCTGAAATACAATCTTCAGAAACAAAGTCATAAACTTAGTGATGCTTCAAATGTAACATTTATTAGCAATATGAGTGTAATTCTCTAGTGTTGCTCACAAACTTTCGATTCACGGTATAACTTACAGGTTGATTATTCCCAGTGATCACCAAGTCTTCATTCCGTCTCCCTCCTACAGTGCTTTTATATAAGGGATGTATAACACCCATGTCAGACACTTGCTTAAACCGCAGCAAGCCACTCTCATGGAATTCCATACTGTCACAACCATTGGGACCAATTCTTATCACTGCCCAGATAACCAAGGTAATCTGAAAGAGAAACATATTTTCAAAGATTATATTGATTGTTTGGATCTTCCTACCACAAGTATTGTATGAATTAGATGTTTTATTTGAACAATTATTAATGCTGGTGTTTAAGTGAGCTTTAGGCGTGAGTTTACTTTAGTCTGTTCCTACTGAAAACATCATAACACATTTAATTAGGAAAACCATTTAAAATTATTTTTAGACTTATTTGAAACAGTAACTAAAATGATTTATATATACATAAAATATTAAATCACATCCATAATTAAATCCTTTTTCTGTTTAAGGGTAATCATTGACAAAACAAATTACCTGAACAGTTCTGCTTAGTATATACTTAATGCTGAACTACAAGAACGCACCCTCACAGATGGATGTGCAATTTGTGCAATTATGAAAAACAATTTATTACTTCTCATTGACCAAGCAATAAAAATATGGTAATTAGAAAATGAATCTTTAAAGTGCAGCGGCTGGTTAATTCTGAATGTTTATATACAGCTCTGTTATGTAAAATATTCCTGCCATATATCTTGAATGCATTTGTACTAATAACACTTCCCATGGGGTGACACTTTGAAGGTTCCTAATTGTTTCTCGCATGAGCACTAGGTTCCTTGTTGGGACCATGATAACAGAAATAACCATGCCTGAACTTACACGACTCTTCCATCTAATCTTGCTCAGACTACAAAAGAACTAAAAAGAAAGGAGAAAAATGAGACTCTCCCTCAGTACTTTTTAAGTCCTCAGCCATACTAGAAGTTTTATTTTTTTTTACTGTTGAAATATGACCTAATGTTGCTTCCACTATAGCTATTATACTCACAATCAGATTGATGACAGCCAAAATAAAAAGAACAACAATCACACATATGGCCAAGTTGCCTTTCCTGCCACGTAACCCTGTCTTATGGAGACGATCTTCATCAATTGGAATGTATCCTGCTTTGAAGTTACTGTTGTGCTCCTTATTAACATTCCTGCGTTCCACCGCCTTCTCTCGCATAGACTTCTTCACTGGGCCATTAGAACTTTGCTGTAAAACAAAGCATTGGTTAGCTTTAACTGGCATGTAAATCAACCACAATGACACATGCATATGTATGCAAAAAATACAAATTTGAATTGACTAGTGGAAGATATTGGATATTATGTTCAATATTAGATTTCAGCCTGCCACCCTGTAGTCAGAATATACACTTAGAACCACAGCAGCCTCTGCTAACACAATGACTAAATTTAAAATCCAGATATTTTCAGACAGTATATAGCTTTATATCTCATTTTTATAACAACAGATAGGAATTATTAATTACAATGCTGCAGTCAAAAAACGAAAACAAATCAGCTGCAAAGAACTTAATCAAGTTTTTACTTGCAGGGATGATACAGGACATAATCCTGCAGGTCATTGCCAATACACAGGATTTTAGTTCCCTCCATGCTCATGTGTAATAGATTCTCAGTGACTATTCAAAAGGAGTGTAGTGGACAGAGTTCTTAAATTAGTTTGATCGCACAGGGTTTGCATTCAACTCCTATTTTTTGCATGTAGCACTGAGAAAAATAGCGAGGCTTCAAACCTGGAATGGGGAACTTGGCCAACATAGCTTTAAAGTAATCTCAGTTTATGAGATTGCAAGGGAGATCCTGTCTACCTAACAAAATAATAGAGGAAACTCTTGCAGAGTGAAAATAAACCTTTGATGTATTTTCGTAGTTGTCCAAAATTTTGTTCCACCTCCCTTAAGTGGAACGGTTTACTATTTAGGGACTCACTCTTCAAAGAAGGAGCTTGATATTTTGGATGGCATTAAGTTTGTTCACCTGAAATGACTCCTAAAGCTACAATTTAAGCAACTGCACTTGCACATGTGTACACCGATGTAACGAGGAACAACACCGCGTTTCCTATTGCTGCTGAAGACCTAAGAGATGGCGTTGAGAAAGGTGCTTGAGCTGGACAGGTTTAAGGAGGATTGGCTCCCTCGGAGATGTTCAGGAGCACCGTGACCCTGCAGAACCCACAGGAGCCGCGCGGCCCCGCACGCCCGCACCGCGTCCCGGCCCCGGGCAGTGCCAAGCGCCTCGCAGGCATTGCATGCCTGCAATGCTCAAATGCCAGCGCCTCATTCCCAAGGCAGAAAGTATCTTTGTTTGTCACACACCCACGCTTGCGGGCAGGACGGCGCCGCTCCGGGCCGCCCCGCCCGGACAATGGGCTCGGGCCGCCTCTCCCCGGCACGGCCAAGCCCGTCCTGCCCGGACCCCGCCGGGCACGGGGCGGGAAGCGCCGCCCGAGCGCCCGAGCGTTCTTTCTCTCCCCGGCCGGGGTCTCCGGCACCGCGCCAGCCTCGCCCACCGCCCCCGCCCGAGCGCCCCCACCGCGAGCGGCAACCCCCGGCCGGACCGGCTGCTCCCGCGGCCCCGCTCCCCCCTGGCCCCGGCGGGGACGGTGCCGCCGCCTCCCCGTGCCCGTGTCCCGGCGCGGACGGACCTGCTCGGGGGCGGCCGCCGCCATCTTCCCCCGTCGCCGCCGCCGCTGCGGAGGGGCCGCGGGCGCCCCCTGGCGCCGCTCCCGCTGGCGTTACCCGGCAGCGCCGCCTGGCGGCCGCGGGCCGTGCCCGCTCCGCTACCCGCCCCCCCCGCTCCGTTACCGTGGCACCGCCGCCGCCGCGCCTGCCCTCGCGTCACCCTCGCGGCTGTAAAGGCCCTCGGACAAGGCCCAGCCCAGGGCAGGGGGGCCGGGCTGGCTGTACCATCTCCGTTACATCTGCTCCGCCCGAGGAGCGCTCCCGGAGGGACAGGGGAGTCAGCGCAGCGCCCCCGGGAGCGAGCTGACATCTCGCCATGGCTAAGGACTTAAGGTGTCTGGTGGGCCAGGGGAGCGTCCGCGAGCTGCAGGAGAAGCTGGAGAACTGGCACAAGGACTACGAGGTGGGCCAGGGGCGGAGCGGCAGCGGCCCCCGCTCGGGGTTCCACAGGCCGGTTTGAGCGCTGCCCCGCACGCGCGCCCAGTTACCGCAGTTTTAACACCTTTTAAGCACTCACAGCTTCAGCTGTTTGGCTTTTTGTCCGTGACAAGGTTCCCTGAAAATAAGGGTTGGAGGTTAAAAGTGAGGTTTGAGCGGTACAGGTTGTGCTCAGAAAAGAGGAGAGCGTCGTAGTAAAAGACTGGCAGGTGTAAGGACCACGGGTGGGGTTGTGCTCAGGAGGAATCGGCTGTGGCCCAGGAGCAGTCAGCAGAACGCGAGGAAAAGTGCTGGAAGCGCGTACGGGTTATCCAGCATCCCAGCTCTTCTGGGTGGGGAAACCTGGTGGAGCTAAGAGGCTGCTGCAAAGGCACCACGGCCGCCGAAGGGCTGCAGAACGGGGGAAGTGGCTGTGAGCGAGGAGTTTCGGGTGTGAGGAGAAGGCTGCAGGTGGGTGTAGTGGTATCCATGCAGGAGTAACAGGGAACTGAGGAGGTGCAGCAGTGTAAGCAGTAGAGAAGGTGTAAAATTAGGGAAAGATGGGGTGAACATGAGCCTTGACAGCTGTGACTTTGCTCAGTGAAAAATCTTAAGTTTTTACTCCTGTGTGCCCAGGTTTCTATGGCTTCAGGACGCGGATAGCTGGTTACGAGCTTGTAACCACCTACTGTGTGCTATGCGTGGTGGGAAAGGGTGCTGAGCAGAGATTAAGCATTTTCAGGGGAAGTCAGGTTTTTTTTTTTTACTTCATAGTGGATAGGAATTACAGTTATATAGCCATGTAACTCTGTGCAGGATTCATGGCAAAGGACAGTTTCAAGAAGGAGTTTGAGAGTAGCTGGTAAAGCTACTACAGAGGATGCCAGAGGAGGAACGGTGCCATGTATTTTAAAATCTTGCAAATGGATGGTGGAGGCAGACCTCGGGAGGGCCTAGCAGTAGTGGGGACTGAGCTCTCCATAGTGAGTTGGAAATAGTCTTTCAGGTCTTGGGAAATGAAGATGAACAGTTTCAAGCTGCTGTTGCAGAAAAAGAGGAGCTGGCAGATGGAAGCACTGTAGGTGTTATGTCGCTGTAATGAGCTGGAAAAATGCACTTTGCAGCCGTGTTCTTATGGAGTTGAGCAGGTTGATTGTGCTCCCCAAGGCCTGTAGAAAGCATGTTGCAGCAATCAAAACACAAGCTGATGGGGGCATGGGTGGGAATTTCAGCTGTTTTGGAAGCTTGTAAAAACCATATGGAGTCATTAAAACCTGAAAACCTAGAGGGTGATCTATGTGGAAGGTGATACACAGGTTACAGATAAAGATTAAAGAAGCAGGTACAAAGTGTGTATTCTCCTGGCAGATGCAGTAGTATCCTGGACAGATTAACCCCATCAACTCCTTTTCAAAATTGCATTTGCTGAAAGTGATGTCATTTTGCTGTTTCCTAGGCATAATCCTGGGTTTTGCTTGTTCTTCGTTAGTATTTGTTTCAGTTTGTAACTCCTAAAAATCAGGTGAAATTCCATGTGGCTGCTGACAAAGCAAGCTAAGCAGCCTCTTTATGATGGAAAAGGAGTATGCTTTCTCAAATAGTGAATTAACTGGGTCATAGAAGTCCTGATGTCATGTTCATTTGCCAATTAAAAATGTGAACCTTAAAAATTGAGTATTCCACTGGATCCAGTAAGAAAAATTGGGAAGATGTAATTACAGGGGGGAAAAATGTCATTATTATAACAGGAATAACTTTAAGTAAGAAAGCCCCCACAGATGTAGTAATGCGCATTAATTTACAGAATAATACCTGTGGTGAAAATCTGAGCCGATGCTGTGAAATATTAGAATTGAACACCGCGATTCAAAAACATCTCTACTCAATTCTCAATGAAACATCTCAAAAAGGTAAATCAGTGCATTGTCTAATTATTAACATGTTTCACATATGATATTTTTTCCAACTCTGGCTCTTTCTGTAAGAGTTCTCACAATTTCTTTATGTATTTTCTTAGATGTGCAGAAAGACAGTGCAGAAGCAATAAAAAAACTGGGTGGTTCTTCTGGTGGTGCTTCAGGAGGTGAAAACACTCAGGTGTGTAAGAAACTTATTTTAAGGGAATAGAGACATGTGAATTTAATACCTGCAGAAGAGCTTTAATAACTTCCTGTTAGTATTAGCCTCCCTCTCAGATTTTTCTTATTGAAATATGTCCTTAATTGCTCATGGAGACACTTATGGAGACAACCATGCTATAGTGGAGGAATTTGCATGTTATTATACTGCTTTCCTTTTCTAGGTAAAGATTTACTATGTTTACATTTTCAGAGACGTCAAAGAAATATTTATGCCATATCTCTTTTAGAAAAAACTAACATTATGTGAAAATACTTGTGTAAGCTGAAGGTGTGTATAAACTCCATGCATTAATCTATGAGCCTCTCTTATTGTTTTTGAAGGAAAAACTCTAAGAGTATCTTAACATTGTATTATTTCCTAAAGTGTTAAAAAAAAGAAGTGCTCATGTGTGTCATGATACCACCATGCTCCTGCCCTGGTATTTGGAGTTAGTATGTGTTTGATACTTACTGAAGGGATTGTAATACTAACAGTTTGACAGAAAAGACAGATCTGTTGTGGCTTTCTGCTTTGAAAGAAAATAAGAGCATTGGCTAATTCAGAGTAGGGGAAGATCTTTAAGATCCTGAGATTTGACAGTGATGTCTCCACGTTCTTTGGTTTCTCATTTTTACACCCTCTCTGTCAAAATCTTCCACAATTAAAATAGGACAAATAAAAAGTGATATCCCTTAAGAGTCAGATTCTAGCATAATGCAGGAGTGGGGTTCTGCCAAACCCCCCCCCAAAATATAAAATAACGATGTTATTAAATGGCAGTACACCAGGCATACCAGTTACAGATTTGTCATTGCATGTGATATTCAAAATTTAAAGAAAAGCCTGTTGCACAGTTACTTATTTAATTCCAGTACTACCAGTACAACCCGCTAATTCTGTGGGTTGTTAAAGACAGCTGCATGTGTAGTGAGGTGCATTCTGGACTGACAATACTTGCCTCCTCTCTTCTCATATCTTTTTCTGTTGTTTTGTGTACATGAATTCTCAAAAAGTTTACTTCAGTTGGTGACGTAGTCAATCCGAAGTTGACTAACTGGAAAAAAGACGACTGTGCAATACATCTGCAAAATGCTTTTTTCTGATGACTCAGGCAGTAAATCTGCATATGCAGACCTTCCCTAATTTCTACCATGAGATATAAAATAATTGAATATTTTTCTTGATATAACTGAGTCTTTGTTTGGTGTGTCCAAAAGGTATTGCTTATGTCTCTAGAGGGAATGCAATTGGTTTTGTTCTCAGTTTCTTTAGAAATGGTTGTTACCGAAATATTTAGAAATACATCTGCCAATAATGCTATAGTACATTGCTGAGGGAATCTGTGAGGTAGAATATTCAAGCATTGTGACTTTGTTTCCTGGTAGGATTCAAAGGGGGGAGAGACAGACGAATCGTCCAGCACTGCGCCTTGTCAACTACAAGAGCTGGAGAACACATTAGCTTCAACTCGTCAGCAGATCAGCCAGATAGAAAAAGAGTAGGGAAATTAACTGCAATTCTTTTCGTTTGCTTTTTTTTTTGCAGCAAGCCACATTTTTCCCTTGACATCTAGGATGGAGATTTGTACAATGTTTCATTTCTGGCCTAAACCCAGAGTTTCAAAATGCATCTGGGCTCTGTATGGTGTGTATGTATCCAAAGTGGGGTACAAATGATACAGCCACACCCACATTCATAGATTGACTTGGTAGATTTTGCTTCTGGAAGAGGTGTTGGAAGACTTGCCAGTATTCCACATGAAAAGGTTTTGTATAGTCCATGACAATCCCATGTGGAGTTATAGTCTATGAAATGTTGCATGCTGAGCAAATCCTAAATAAAAAATCACTTGAGTAGCTATAGTGTAGCATTTATTGAAGGACCTACAACATGTCACAGTTAATTATGCTGTGTAATTTATATATAAATATCCAAGAAGATAAAAGTCACTGTTGTAAGATGTAGGAAGAGAGTTGGATTTCCAGATAAGTGGCTAGGCCTGAAGAGTTTTCGCCTAGTTGCATAAAACATACTTTATGATAAAGTGCTATAATATAAAAATTACTAAATTGCTTCAGATACAAATTTTTGCAGTTATTGCCAGTTCCAGAGCCATTTAAGAGGTAGCTCCAAAATGGCAGACACATTCTCATGCATCCTGTTAGCATGAGAACAATGAGTGTTCACAAGTCTCAGGCCCGTACAGTAAGTGATATAATTCCATGCCCTTATTAACTGATTCCAAGAATATCAGTTTGGATTTTCCCCATACCTATTTCTAGAACTCATCTTCCGAAATCTACTTTTCTTTCCCAGTCATCCCTCATAGTAGAATTCTTTAGCCCTCTTTTACTACTATTCTGCTAGAAGTCCTTCCTGAAGGAGCTGACTAAGGATAACCATGGAAGTGGGCAGTCTTTCCTCTTAGCAGATGTTGCTGGCCTTATTACCTGTGATTATCTCAGTCAGCCTGCTCCTTAAAAACTTGTAACAAGGATCTTGTCAATTGATAAGTGTTAGAGCTTTCATTGGTTCAGATCCTCAAAAATCTCACCAGGGTCCTCCAGTAAAAAAAGGGAAGAACAGACTGAATACTTCCAAAATAAATATAACATATCTTTTTTTGTTTTTTCCTTCCACTTTTGGTAAGAGGAAAGCAACAGTAATACTGGTGTTTGGAGGGAAAGCAGAGATGTTGGGATAGTTTTTTATGTTAAGTAAGAGTAAAGGACAGAAGATAAACTTACTTCACTGATTGCCTGCCAATCTTTAAGAAACACTGCTTCTCTTGGGGACAGCAGGAGAGGAATTGTCAGCTTTTGGTATTGCTTGAATAACAACCTTAATATCCTTTGACTGACTAATACATCCCAGCAAAGAAAAGAGCCCAAGAACCTGACAGAAGAAAATACCTAGCTTCTTAATCTATAGGAAAGAAAACTGAGCTGGTTTAGTTAACATCTCTAATATGAGAAAGAAATCAGTTTCTTTTAGACCTCATCATCTGAGCTAGTGCGAGGACACCAAATGTTAACCAGTGATTTTTCCTGTAGCACAGAGTGTAGTGTATCCACTCTCCTGTCACAATACATTCATTCTTTTTAAAGAGAGATTAACAGTCTGCTTTGTTTTATGGTGTTTAAAATGCTTGATTTTTCCTGTATTTCAGCATAAGGAGCTTGCTCAATAATTTTGCTCTTTTTTCTGCTCCTGTTGTTTGATGATGAGGATTAATTAATAGTTTACATTGATAAAAGGACATCTTGTGACTGACTATTCTGTGTGATTAAGTCTGGCGGCTTCCCGTGAGGAAGAGTGCAAAGCCTTGAGGAAGATTCAGGAACTGAGGGACTATGAGCAGCAGATTCAAACACTGCGGAATGAGATTTCTATCCTGGATGCCCACAAGTCTATTCTCAAGAGCAGGTAGAGCCCTTATTCAGAGAATTCACTGAATCATAGAAATTGGTTATGTTAAGTAGCATGAATTTCCTCCTCATTTGAAATTGAAGTGTAAACAGATGCAAAGTTATGAAGGAACATGAACTCTTTAGATGATTTTTCCTAGTGCCCAAATACTTTATTTTAAAGTAGCTATGTTAAGTTTCAGACAAACCAGCAAATAACACAGCTTTACAAAAATACATTGAGAGCAACGGTACAGAACCAAAAGAGATAGTTTTTTTTGTTGATGACTCCTCTTATAACAAATTCTGCCCTGTAATTGTACAGTGTTCAATTTTCACTTGTTTGACGTCAGCGATACTCTTCAGCAGTACTGAAAGAGGAGAAAATCTCCAAAATATTACTAGTTAAAAGTGTGTTTCCTAGGACCAAAGCACTTGGCTACTCATGCTTTAGGAATTACTTTACTCTTACCATTTAATGTAATGATGCAAATGCCTTCATATTACACTAACTAGCTGCAGCTTCTTTAATTACATTGGCTCAAAATCTCACCTTACCTTGTAAAAATTAAACTGACAAAAAAGTCTGTCCTAGGGAAAAACATCTGAGGATGGTAAAGTGATACTGAGCCTCTTTACATGTCTGTGGTAGGATTGCACGGTGCTCCTCTGCTCACACGTGCAAGCCCCCGTGCCCCCTTTCCCCGAGGACCTGGTCACCTGCCCGAGCCAAGCGGGTCAATTGTTCACGTCGCGCCTGCCTCGTCGCTCGCTTTGGCTGCATCTTTGCTCAAGAACGCTTGGATGCAGAGTGCGCTTTGAGATCATTCATCTGTAACATGGAGATGGTGCAGAGGATAATATACATTGCAGTTGTGGTAAGAAAGAAATAGTATTTCTTATTTTACAGGCCAGAAGTGTTTTGTAAAATACTATGTCTGCATTGGATTAAATAGTGGCTAAATTAGGATTTCTGTCAAGTCCAGAGAAGAAAAGTTTTCTTCCTTCATTTATTTTAATTTTTCTTTCTTCCCCTCACACTTCTACATTGAACTCTCAATTTAGTGTCCTGACTGACCTGTCCCAAGATTGGAACAGGGTCAATGATTTATAGTACAGGTGCTAAAAGAAGATTGATTTGGTCTGAAAAGTGGATGATGCCTGCAGTGATCAACACTGCCTTATTCAGAAAAATTCTTTTGGGAATGCTACATTAAATACTACAGCACTACAAAGCTAAAAATCTTTCCATATAATGCTTTCCGTTTGCCTGTAGCTGTGTGCTTTTTTAGTTTAATTGGGCCCCTTGAAACCATCTTGATACCTCATATTTACCATTAGCTCAGTTTGAAGAAAGTTGTTTTCACTTTTCTGTATTGAATCTTCTTTTCTATAAAAATGATGTATCACATACCTGTGTCAGAGAGGCAGCATCTGTTAATGTGTGTGATCTGAAGCACATTTAACTTACTGAAGGTTGTTTCTTTCAACTGTCATTCATGTCTCCAATTCAACCTCTTTTCCCAACAAACAAGAGGTATTCGTATCTTATGTGTTAGGCTGTGGCACATAAAATGCTATTACTCATGATATCTTTGAATATGATTGCATTGATCATGGGGAATCATATGCAAATATAGAAGGTTAGGTGGGAAGCTTTTCAATCTTATTTTCTGCAAATAAATTACACTCAATCAAAGAATTCCTCCGGATGAGTTAACTTTCTCCTTTACAGTGGTGTATTATATTCCTCCTTATTCTGATGATAGTGGGTTAAATTAATTTTCTCACATAACTGATAAAAAATTAATTTCGGTCTCCTGTGTTTAACTAGATGTTCCTTATATTTACAGGAATCGTTTCGTGCGGCAAAGATGGCCTTCTGGAAGATCAAAATAAATGTAAAAGAGGCTTTGGCTATAAATCACTTGGGTCCTGGGTCACTTGAAACTGCTGCCCTGGATTATATAGTTTGCCACAAGGATCTGTATGACGTTTTTAACAGTGTCCATGTAAGTCAAGGGCAGTGGGGAAGTGATGTGGGGATCTCTTTCAGGAGCTAGTAAATTCAGAATATGTAAACTAGAAATGCACTGTAACTTGAAGGAGAAAAATGTTAGTGTACGGACTTTGTCTTGTAGCAGTTTACTTTCCAAAATAATATTGCTAGGACTAGTATATGTATGACTTAGTAATAGCTTGTTTTATTTGTTTGTAGCAGCACATTTTTTCTGAAGCTATTTTCTTCTGGAATAGCCTAGGGCAACATTACTATGAGCTTTTTGTACTGATTTTTAAATGTAGAAAGCTGAGAGGCATATTTAGGGGGAATTTCTATACTTGCTTGTGAATAAAATTGTTAGTGACTGCAAATTAATAACGTATGTTTATTTTCAGGAAGTAATTTGCTCCATGAACACAAACACAATGATTTCATGTCCAGCAGTAGTTGATTACATTGTGATCAGCACTTTGATTCGAGAGTTGTGCTCTGTGGCTTTTTCAATGCAGACACTTGTTCCTCCTCTTGATATTGCCTGTGGCGTTGATGGAGAACTTTTCAATAGCACCATGTAAGAAATCTTAATATTCAGTCAGACTCTTACCATTAAAGAGATTCATCAGATTGTGTAGTCTACTTGTTTCCTAATTAATATAAAAGTTTAAGATTACTAAACATTAATTTGGGGCAAAAAACCCTTGCCTGTAGTGAATTTGGTATGTCTTTAAGATTTATGTTAGTGTATAAATACCAGCACATAGACAAGCGTTGACCTTTTTTTTTTAATGAACAGCAGAGCAATTTTCTGGATAAACTTCAGTCTTGAGAGCATATTTAATTTATCATTTAAGAGGAAAATGATCATCAGCTTTCCCTGTTAATCTCTATCTGCCTTTTAAAAGATGTTTGCATCTTTGTTCCTCCTTACTGGCCTGTTCTGTAAAAGCCATGTTCACTGAGATCTGGCAATCAGTGTCTGTTACCAGGATCATCAGCATGTTTGCTGCAACCTCCAGGCTCAGGCTGCTGCACAACATATCAGTATCAACACGCTACCATCGCTTCTGGTTTAGAGCTAAACAAAACCAAAACTGCCTCTTAAAAATGGGAGTTTTGTTTAAAAAAAACTCACACCAGGACATAATTTTTCTTTTTGCTGTAGGGTCAGGCTGCTTTTTTAGCAGGCAGAGTCAAGTGCTTTCATGTCTTCTAGAAAATGAATGGGATTGATAGTTCATAAAAAATTGCTCACAAAAGCAAAAAAACCTTACATCACTAAGGAGGTTTCTAGTAATAATTTAAAATAGAATGGAATCCAGGTGGTGAAGAGCTTGAGAAGTCAAGGAGAGAAATACAGAAGATAAAAACAGACTCTGAAAAATAGAGTGCAAAGTCATACAGGACTACCCAATCATCCTGTCCAAATACTCGACAGTTAGCTTTTGACACTCAAAACTGTTGGCTAAATTAAGAAGCAGCAACGCTGTGGTATAGTCTTGGGATGCTTTCTCCACGTACTTAGTGTGTATGACCTTAAAAACCCACATGTAATATGTTTTTGCATGCTGCTGTGGGAGACACATACTCACATCTATCTGTCTATTTATCTATCTAGATAAATGTGGCATATGTATATGTTTACATGTATAGCATGTCTACATGGTGCACAGAGATAAAGCCAAACTCACAGAAATTAAAATATCTCTGTTTGTTATGTGTGATATCATTCTATAAAGGGCTAGCCAAATATCACTGTGCCCTATGTCTTGGTTGTGACTTTTTTTTTTTTTTTTGCTATTTTAATACATAACTAAAATACAGATGCATTGCTTTTTAAAAATTTCTGTTATTTGGTATTTGTTCTGAGTTTGAATCCATAAAGTCAGACATGTTATTTAGCCAATATTCCAGACTTAGGTAATGTACATATCTTTGAATTAATTTTTCATAGCTAAAATGTCAGTGTTTCATTATCAATAGATGAAGATCTTGCTAATCAAATTGCCTCATGTCTCATAAGATACTAGGATGTAACTTTATAGTTGAGTATTTCTGTAATATCCTTTATTACTTGTTTTAGCAGGATATTTCAGGAAGAGGGGATGACTGTGCCTGCCAATTTGCTGTTCAGAGGGTTTAATCTGGCAGTGGACACAGGGGCCCTGGCTTGTGTGGGGTTTATGCAAAAATTAAGGTCTAGTGGCCTTCTGAAGTGTGAGATTGCTTTATTGGAACGTCTGTCAGTATAAGTATGTTCTGCTAAGTCTGTCTTCCAAGTGCATTTCTTTTACAGGGTCACCTAAAGAATACTTAGTTTTGTGATGTGGAAAAATTGTCAAGAAATATATTAGAGCAATAGCTAGTATCCTGCTTTTCATCAGCATTGATGATTTGAAACATATTTATCTTTTGGCACTTACATGCAGACATTTCTTGTTCTGTGTGTTTCAACAGGTATTATCGTAGTTTTGACTCAGATTTCACAGCTCCCTTTGTGGCCTATCACATCTGGCCTGCTCTGATGGAAAACGGTTCTGTACTTGTGAAGGGTGAGGTAGTCACTAAAAAAAAGGTAGGTATTTTGTTAAGGAATATGTTAAGAGAAGTCAGTGAATTTCAACACTGTTTTTAAAATCTAAAAAGATAAGTTTTTAACTGTTCCCTTTATGGGTGGGGTAGCATATAAAATATCAGTTAGGTTTTAGTGCCTCATCCTGTATTTAGGATGAACAGTTCAATTTGCCTTAATGTATTAATTATGCAGATCTATGGTTGTTGGCAGAGCCTGTTCTAAGGAGAAAGCTTACTGTGTTTCCTCTCTGTCCTCAAACCTTGTCTTCAGCATAGCAAGTTTGCTTGCAGAGTCTGTCTTTATTAAACCCTCTCTCTCAGAAGAGGATTGTCAAACTCTTCTCTTGTAGTGTTCTCGCCGAAGTAGAATTAGAAGCAGAAGCTGCAGCTGTGGCCGTCGTCTCGCGCCTGGTCAGGTAAGCCTCAGCTGAATGTTTGTAGTGTTAACAGCATCAAGTATTTTAACTAGGAATGTAGGCAACCTATTAAAAATGCTGATGTGCCACACGTACATTTTAACACTGGGAGTAAATGCCATTGCTTGAAGGTCTCAAATGACATGAAGCTGAACTGACAGATAGTTATTGCCTGGTATAATGATCAGTAGAGATACTGTATGAGAAGTAGATCATAGTTAAATTCTCAGAGGTATCAACTCTGTATCTTGAAATGCTTGCCCCCCACTCCTCTTGCTTCAGTGCCCTTCTGAATAAATAATTGCATCATCTGGAAGTGTTTTAGTCATCTTGCAGTATATTTACAACACATAGGTCCTGGCTCCTGGAATTAGTAAACTGGATTTACTCTTAATTTACTAAATGCATCAAAGGAGCAGAAAATAAGTGTAGGGTGAGCAGGAATGGAAGAACTGAGGTGTTGCAAATAATATACGTGAAACTTTAGTGGAGTTCTGCATATGGTATAGTTACACAACATTTTAAATTACTTCTGTAAAAAATGTGTATCTTTTTCTAATTGTTACCCCATCTTATTAAATGGACATAGGTGCCCTCAGTTTAAAATGTGAATATTGAAAATGTGAGAGGCTTTGGGTAAGGCTCACTGCTTTGTGTGTGTGCAGGCTGTGAAAAAAACTAGAAAGTTGTTGAACTTGACTTTGTAGCAGTAGAACTACACTGATAGATGTGTAAGTTTTCTGAAAGTTTATAGGTTCCCAGGTGGCTTTCTTGAGTCCAGTTCTTTAGCACACCTAATTTTCCTTTTCTGTTTGTCTTGCAGGTGGCTCGAAGCCGCAGTCTTTCAACAGTGAGGTATAAAACATCAGGTGAGTGGGCATATTGGTTCCTAATGAACGCATGGTTTCACATTAAGCCCTTGAATGGTTGAACAAAAAACCAAAATAACATGCTGAACATCTGCTTGCCCAAGTCTTATTTTTAAAATGGGTAGCTCTTTTTTTATGTGTGGAAAAAGGCTGGGTTTTCTGACTTGGAAGAGCACTTGTTTTTTCACTGTACTTGGACCACTGTCATGGTTTCTCTCTGCTGGTTGCCTTCACTGTGGCCAGTGCTGTAGTAAGGAAAATTTGCCCCCTTCCCTGCACAAGAGACAGTTTGCTGCTGCACACCTGCTGGCTCTATGCCTTTCAAATTCCAAAGAGGGTAGCTAAGTGGTGACAGTGAAGTGCGGGATTTCAGGCAGTATGAATGTGTGCTTATCTTGAAGCTAATCCAATTTAGAGATTTAGAAAATATAGTTGTACTGAAATGTACCTTTTTCTTCCATAGGCTGCCACTAACTGAACATGTTCCTGTGGTGCAGTGTGTCTGGATCCAACAACTTTGCTCGTGCCTTTCCTCTTCAGAAATACCTCAAATCTCTCAATAATGTGAATGGCACTTGTCACTTCAAATGGAGTTTGTGTTCAGTGTGTTTTTCAGAATTATAGAAGGCTTATTTATAATTTTAGAAACTAAACTATTTTGATTAAGAAAAAAAAGTGCACTCAATACAGGATCATTTGGCAAAATTTGCAAAGCTCTCAGGAACCCATGATGTAATCTTGCAGGAGGAGATAGAATTATTGCACCTAGAATGTTTGCTTTCCACAGATTCTAAATGATGCAGTTTATCTTAATAGGATGTTTAATATAACCTAAATTGTGAATGATGCAGAATATTGAGGTTAGTTGTTACTTGAAAATAATGTAATTAATTGGTGCTTATTTACAATTTTAGAAAATAGAGATAATCTTAGGATGTGCCAGTCTCACACAGCAGCCTTTTAAATATATCCTTGTGATAAACTGAATTTTCTAACTATAATGCAGAAGTTGCACAGAACAGTCATAAACTGCCAATACTCGTGCAATCCACAGGGCTTTATTGGCATCTATGTATGAATGCATGCATCCATACTTTAGCAAGGAAGCAATAATCTTAGTTTAAATACATTGTTACTTAGAGATTAATACAATAAAAATTTGTAATTGGACACTAGAAGTATTTTGAAAGTGTGGCACTGAGTATTTGTAGGCTTGAAATATTTGGTTGAGGCCTCTTCAGTGTCACATGTAATGGGCTTTCATACCGGATTGATAGATTGATGAACTGTTGTGAATACAGTGAAAAAATACTGTCCAGTTATCTCTCATTGTGGGCATTTATTGCACTGTAAGTATAAAAATTAGAGACCTGAAGAGATTTAACAGTGATAAGATGTGTGATGCCGTGCCATCCCACTCATACCAATTAGATGTCTGAGCCAGAAAGATATGGCCGGAGCCTGGAGAGGGTGTGTGGGTCAGTGGAGGATCCCTGAAGGAAGGAGCAGCACCAAGGCATTCCAGCCACTCCAGGCAGAAAGTCAGCTTCACCAGGGGCCCAGCTTAAATGCCTCTATACTGAAAAAACCAGGCAGCATGAGGAGTAAACAGGAGAAACTAGAGAATGTGCGCATTCCTGCAGGGCTATGACCTTATCGGCATCACTGAGAAGCGGTAGGATGGCTCCTGTGTCTGGAGCTTATGTGTAAGGATTAAAGGGAGGGCAGGGACAGGTGACATCATTAGTGGGGAACTGCTATAGGCCACCTGACTAGAAAGACCGAGCGGATGAGGCCTGCTAGAGGTAGGTAGGAGCAGCCTCATGTTCGCAAGCTCTGGTCCTCATGAGGGACTTCAACCACCCTAATACCTGTTGGAGGGACAACACAGCAGGGTATAGGCAGTTCAGGAGGTTTCTGAGATGCATCGATAATAACTTCCTTCTCTAAGTGACGGGAACCAGTGAGGGGAAGTGTATGCTGGACCTCATTCTCACCAACAAGGAGCAGCTGGTGGGGAATATGAAGTTCAAGGGCAGCCTGGGCTGCAGTGACCATGAAGTGGTGTAGTTTGAGATCCTTGACGCAACGAGAAAGGTGAGATGCAAGGTCACTACACTGTGCTTCAAGAAAGCAGACTTTGGTCTCTTCAAGGATCTCCTTGATAGAGTGTTGTAGGATAGAGCCCTAGAGAGCAGGCAGGCCCAAGAGAGCTGGATGATATTCAAGGGTTGTCTCCTCCAGGTTCAAAAGCAATGTATTCCTACAAAGATGAAATCAGGGAAGAATGCCAGGAGTTCTGCATGGATGAAGAAGGAGCTCCTGGACAAACTTAAACAGGTAGCTTACAGAGGGTGGAAGCAGGAAATGGTAGCTTGGGGTGAATACAGAGAAATTGTTCCAACAGCCAGGGATCTGGTTAGGAAAGCTAAAGCACTGGCAGAAGTAAATCTGGCCAAGGGCAACATAGGTAACAAAAAAAGCTTTAGGTGCATCAGCTATAAAAGAAAAACGGGAAAAACTTGGATCCTGTCAGGAAGGATATGGGAGACCTAGTTACCCAGGACATGGAGAAGACTGGAACTAGACATTCAATGACTTTTTTGCCTCAGTCTTCACCAGCAAGTGTTCCAGCCATATTGCCAAAGTTGTAGAAGGTGAAATCAAGGACTTGGAGAATAAAGAAGTGTCTGCTGTAGGAGGAGAATGAGTTTGAGAACATCTAAGGAGGCTGAAGGTGCACAAGTCCATGACATCCAATGAGTAACATCCACAGAACTGGCCAAGGAAGTGGTTAAGCCACTCTCAATCATATTTGATAGGTCATGGCAGTCCCGTGAAGTTCCCATTGACTGGAAAAGGGGAAACATGACCCTCATTATTAAAAACAGAAGAGCCAGGCAGCTACAGGCTGGTCAGTCTCACCTCAGTTCCTGGCAAGGTCATGGAGCAGATTCTATTGGAAACTATACTAAAGCCTGTGGAAAATGATGAGGTGATTAATGACAGCCAACATGACTTCATTAAAGGCAAATGATACCTGAGAGAACTGGCAGCTTTCTACAGTGGGGCTACAGCAGTGGTGGATGAGGGAAGGGCGACACATGTCATCTATGCAGATTTGTGCAAAGCATTTGACACTGTGCTGCATGACATCTTTGTCTCTAAACTGGAGAGACATGGATGTGGTGGATGGATTGATGGTAGGCAGAAAAACTGCCTGGATGGTTATACTCAGAGTTGCTTTCAATGGTTCAGTGTCTATGTGGGAGATCAGTGGCGAGTGGTGTTCTTCAGGCGCTGGTATTGGAACTGGCCCTTTTTAGTAACTCTGTTGGTGACATGGACAGTGGAGCTGTGCATCTTCAGCAAGTTTACTGGTGACACCAAACTGTGCAGTGTGGTCAATATGCTGGATGGAAGGGATGCTATTCATAGGGACCTGGACAGGTTTGAAAAGGGGGCCTGTGTGAACCTCTTGAAGTTCTACAAGGCCAAGTACAAAGTCTTTCCACTGAACTGGAGCAATCCCAAGCACAAATATAGGCTGGGTGGGGAGTGGATCAAGAATAACCCTGGGGATAAGGACTTGGAGGTGTTTGTGGACAAAAAGCTTAGGGGCAGCAATGACTCAGAAATGCACTTTCCAGCAACATCCTGGGCTGCATCAAAAGAAGTGTGACCATGAACTTGAGGGAGGTGATTTGATCCCTCTGCTCTTGAGATCCTGCCTGGATTACTGCAGGGGCCCCAACACAGGAAAGGTGTTGAGCTGCTGGAGTGAGCCTAGAGGAGGGCCATCAAGATAATCAGAGGGCTTTAGCACCTCTCCTATGAAGACAGTCTCAGAAAATTGGGGTTGTTCAGCCTGGAGAAGAGAAGGCCCTGGGGAGTCTTTACAGCACCTTCCAGTACCTAAGGGAGACCTACAAGAGAGCTGGAGAGGGACTTTGTAAAAAGGCATGTGATATGACAAGGTAGAATGGCCTTAAGATGAAAGAGGATAGGTTTAGATTAGATTTTAGGAAGAAATACTTGCCTATGAGGGTGGTGAGGCACTAAAACAAGTTGTTCACAGAAGCTGTTGACACCCCTCCCTGGATGTGTTCAAGGGTGTGTTGGTCGGGGCTTTGAGCAACCTGGTCTAGTGAAAGGTGTCCTTGACCATGGCAGGGGGGTTGGAACTAGACAATCTTTAAGGTCCCTTCCAACACAAATCATTCTGTGATTCTATGATTTTATTCTGGCACTTTAAATAGTTTGTTCCCATTGTAGATGTTTATTTTAATATCAGCATTTTTGTTTTTTAGAGAGCTGGTAATGTCCCTCAGAACAAGATCTGTAGCACCAGCCTTTAGTACAAGCCACACAAGTGACTGCTTGGGTCTTTGTGCTTTTACACAGAAAATGTCATAATAGAGCTGATGTGTAATTCACCAACTCCACTGTCTCATTCCAGTCAGTACCTGATGCTTCAAAGCTATGTGGAGCTTTCCCCAAATTAGCCTCCACAATTTTGGAATATAAGGAGGGAAAATTCTTTTCTGTGTCCTCTTATTTACCCTATGCCCTGGAACAGGACGACTCATTAGTACTGCTGTAATAACATGAACAAATATATTTTTATTAGTTCTGAAACTATTTAGTCCTTGAAATTAAGTTACAGGAACAGATTTTGTGATCCCTTTCCAAGGATCTTATGCAGATTTACACGTCCATGCACTTTCTCTCTACTTGTGTGGCTTAAGACTTTGGCAGAAGGCTCTTTGGCACAGGATCAGATTTCTGGCAGACTTTAGCATTGGTTCCCATGAGCTGACTCTAGTCTACAGATGTATTTTCATTGGAATTAGGCCCATTAGTAACCAACAAAAGCAAAATGCAGTCCTGTACATAGGGAGTCATTCGCAGACCCACTCTGAATGAACTTGGGGCACAATGGCACACAAACATATGTGGTGTACTTTTTTGTTGTCTAAAAAAGGCACAGGAGAAAATAAAAAGCAATATATTTCTCTTTTAAGACCCTGATTATTGGTCACAACCGTGGATCTTGGAGTAAACCTGCATGTGTCAGCAATGATCTCATGACTCAAATCACCACCATTCTGGAAAAACTGAGCAACTGGAACCTATGTGGCAAGAGAAGACAATCAGATATCCTGAGTATGGTTTTGAGAAAAAAAAATCTCAAGACCTTGTAATTATCAGGAGCTAAAGAGATGTAGTTTTTAAAAAATTAGTTGTATGTTTGTCTTCTGCATATAATTACCAAGACATGTCTGTGTTATGGAAAGTAGTTTCCATACCAGCTGTGAGAAAGCTAAGGCTATATGGAAGAACAAATGTTTTTCTTGACAAGCATGAAAAGCAGGGTAGTTCCAGACTTGCACACACATGTGATGCCACTAGGAACTAGTATTCCTAAAGATCTAAAATTGCCACAAATTCACAGTGATCAGTGGATGATTTCATCTTACTCCCCCAGCAAGTACCTGAGAACTATTTAGTCTCAAAGTAGACAAGAAAACCAATGAAATGGCAGCCAATGACTTGTTCGGTAGTGAGAAAACAACTCTAGGATGATTTTTTTTTTCATAATGTTTCAGAGCTGAGCAAACCATTTTCAGAAAAATAGAAGGTCAGTCCACAGCATGGTAACAGCTAAACAAACTGTATTTAACACAGTTGTACTTTGCAGCCTGTCATCTTCTTTTCTGCAATATACTATTTTGTACTGGTTGCCTGCACTGCTTATTTATAGCCAATTAAATCTATTTATCAGGTAGAAGATTCCTTTTGTTGTAAAGTTAGACACTAACAACTCCTGTGCTGCTTTTTGTCCACAGGACAGCAGTGCAGAGGATGCATAACCAATAAAGATTACATGGCATGAACCAAAAAATGCAAAATCACATATAAAAAGGGTGTCTGTGATTGCTTGTAAGACAAGAATGGATTGTGATTATGAAATTGATGATCTGCTATTTTAATAAGAGTTTTTAAAATATTAAGTAAGATTTTTTTTCCTCTCCTCTAAATCACAAACCTGGAAAATGCCACACTTGTAAATACAGCAAAGTAGAAACAATGAGGGTGAATTCTAATGGGGAACAAAAAGCCACTCAGACTTCTACTACTACTTTTAGAACAGTATGATCATGTTCAGAGTGTTAATATCAGGAAAGAGAAGGCTAGATTTTGAGCCGATTTAAACTCTTTGCAGATTGGACTGACAGGAATGAGATGGCACAGAATGTAAGGAAGTACCACCTTTAGGCCAAGGTGTTAATGTAGAACATGTTCATGAGGGATTTTGAGATTGCTGGAGACTTTCTCTTGCCCTTTGAATGTTGATGTTGTCTGTCTCAACTTAAAGGCTCTCTCAGAGACAGTCTAAATATGTGGATATTTTATCACCTGTTTCAGAGAAAATACAATGTCATCACAATACCTGCAGTCTTTGTTCTTCAGTGTGTACAGTTCAAAATGATAAAGGTTTGTGCAGAGCTAGCAGATGTTGAGGATAAATGGTTCAGCTAAATTTGCTACTGCACAATGAATATTTAAATAAAAAAATATTTTAGCTAGATTTTCCCAGCATAGGAGACAAAGTTGAGAGCAGCAGGTTGGTGGAGTCCTCCCACCTAGTCTCAGCTGGCAGTGAGCTGGGCTGCTGGTTGTCTTGTAGGAAGACACTTGGAGATGAGTGGTAAGGTAAAAATACTCCACAGCCTGAGGGAAGTAAATGTGAAGGCCAAAAATTATCAAAATGGTCCCTGGAAGAAATATGCCTGTACTTCCCTCAGGACTTTATCCTTTTAACCTCTCTCTTATATGCATTTATGTACTGCAAAAGTTTATCATCCCATGAAAGTACCATCAGAATTAAATACTCTTTCAACTTTATCAGCCATTTTTGATTGGTGTTAACTACACAATGATTTTCTTACTGTTGTATTAAATAGTCTAACTTTGTATTAAAGAAATGAAAACCTCTTTGTTAGGGCTTGCAGATAGACTTCCTCTTCGCAAACCTTTATGTGTGATTTTCCGTCTCGATCATAAATTGAATGTTTTGTTTTTTGAAAGTCCTTAACATGCCACAAGTAAGTAATTGTTTACTCTTCAGACTGAGGTGAGTTGCTCACATGAGGGCACGTGAAGTATTAGCTGGTTCAGTGTGAATTGCTCCCCAAGGCATTCTGTTAGACCTTCAGCTTTAACGTGAACGTCACACCTGTGCTCAGGAAAGGAAACTTGATTATTTCTTCAGGCTGCTGTAATTTGGGCAGGAATGTACCCAACTAAAACCAGACACACTTAGAACTGTGCCAGTCCTTTAATATAGAAGTACAAATAACATTTTCATTTCCAGTCACTGTATGGTGTACTGCTCAACCTGAAGAACTTGTGGCTTGAAAGTAGTACTGTCTTAAAATAATTCAGCTATTAAATGAGTGAAATGTGTATGAAATTTTGAATGTAACTATTTTCAGTTGATTAATACCAGTTCATAACATATGTTTTTTTTACCCAGATGAAAATTCCAAGGATGACTAACTGCAATCTGAATAACATTTTGGTTAGTCTGATTAAGCAATGTGTTTTAAACTAGTACCTCAAAACTCCATTGTAAATTGCTTTGGGGGTGTTTTTGAGAATTAATAAAATACTAAACCTTAGCTCTTTGTATCTTACAGTAACAGCACCTGACCCGCTCTGAATTTAGCTTTGATGACAAACTTCAGCGTGTCATCTATTGTCTGTAAACTTTTCCTTTTTTGTTGGTATTGTTGTTTTCCTAATGCTCCTGTAACTGCACTGGCACAATTTATTGAGAGTTGTGATAAATTGTTCACCACAAGAATTTTAGGTTTGGGAGTACATGTTTGTCTTACACTACACATGTAATAGTTCAGGGAAGCAGGCTAGAGCCTCATACAGGAAAACAGAAATAGATAGGTGTGACAGTTTCATCTTATAATACTGGTATTATAAAATAGAAATGGAAATCTTGTGTGCTCTTGCCAGTATTATAAGTGAAGGTAACAATTTATGGCTTTTTGTGGCTTGATTTCATTGGTAATGAAGCAAAGGGCATGATGGAAATACCTGCCTGGAATTCATTCTTGAGCATGTCTTGAACCAGTGAGTCCAGTCTGCAAAAGCAAACTTGCTGTGAAGACAGGATCCTATTTAATTCCTATTTCAGGTTAATATCAATCTTATGGCTCCATAACTTACTGTCTTAATCAGGGAACTTGTAGAAAGCGGTGTGCTGAGATTGACCTTGATTTGTTTACAAAGAAGAAGGTTGACCAGTGCCCAGATGGGGTTACAGCCTTTGATTTTGGTGGGAGAGCCCTTAAAGCCTTTGAGGAGTCAAAGAACACCAGCACAGTGATAGGAGAAGCCTTGCAGAAAATGCTGGAGTCTGAAGCAGGCATGCTGTTTCTGTTTAAACCTGCTTTGTGTAAAAGGAACCTGATTTGGGTCCACCAGTTTTCATCTTCACCGAGAAGCCATGAACATGGAGCTCTAGATGAAAGGGCCTTGTTTTTGGCACACTTCTTCCACTGCTTGTGGAAAAACGGATGCATCCTCATTGTTTTCCCTCTGCACAACAGACAGAATTTTAAACATAAAAAGGTGTCTGGTGCTCTCTGGCATGTGAAATGCTGTTTGTGTTTTGGCTCTGCAGAAACTGAGGGGAAAAGCCATTAAAAAGGGAAGAGGCACAAAATCTCATAAAATGGTCTGAAAATGTTGACAGGAGAAGCAGGGTTAAGATATTGCTCTGTGGAGCAGAGCAAAAACCTTATGAAACTTTACCATAGTGACTAGAAAGAGCTAGTGGGCATTTCAGATGAAAGTTAATCTGTAAATGTGAGGTAGCCAACTTAGGAAGAAAAAAGTCCCAAACAACATCTAATTTTCTTGAGGAATTGTTTGTCTAAGAATGGCTCCCGGCTCCTTTGCCCAACAGAGGACACAAAGCTGAATATTTCCCACGAGATGGCACTATTGCCTTAGGAAGAGAAAAATCAGGTTTTCAACTGCAGTTTTAAAAGCTGGTTGCTAAAATGAGGTTTTCAAATAATTGTATAAAAGTCACAGATTTGAGCAGTATCAACAGATGTCAAGTGGAGAATTAGCTTGCTGATCCAACTATTGAAGTTTTCTGCCTGATAAGGATTGGGAAATTCAGACATATGGATTGTAAGACGAACATCACTATCAATCTGTTATTGGAGAATCTGTTTGAATTTAAGTTTTTTGGGGGGTCAATTTTTCAAAATTAATGAGTCTTTCCAAAGTGAATGGTATTTATCTGGTTATATCCCAACCAATCTTCTCGGAGAACTTTAGAAAATGAACAGAAGGTGCAGCTAAAAGCAGGGAGTATGATTCAGAGACTTTGCAGAATTCATTAGAAAAACATCTATTTCAGTCATAGACAAGGTAAATAGTGGAGCAACTTGCCAGTCAGCCATTGCAACTGACCAATCACACAGAACAGAACAATTTTGCAAGCTGCCATTTTCTTGGACTAGGTAAGAACTAGAAGTAATTTTAAAAGGACAAATGTTAAGAGTAGTTAATTTTCAATATCAGTTTCAGTTTGGGATTTGTTTTTATAAATCAAAGACAGAGTCAATTGCACCTGCTGAACCACCAGGATACAGCTGGATGGAACCATGCTGTCACAACAACTGGTTTGGATAGTCATGTTCTTAATCGTATTAATTACTGTTTTAAAAGAAAATTTGTTTTGCACTGTGCTCTATCAGTGTTGTTGCAGAATGTCACATTTCTAATGCTTGGAAGTTTTCTTCTGAATTCCAGCCCAAATGTATTCATTTCCAGACTATATCTCTTTGTTCTTCTGCCAGTATGATTATCTTCAGAAGTTCTTGTTCCTGCCTGTGGTATTTGCCCTACTGATAAGAGCAATCATCTTTTCTCCTAGTTTTTGTTTCTCCAGACTAAAACCACCAAATCTTTCCATCTCCTCTAAAGAGAGGTTTTTCATTCCCTTGATTATCGTGTTTGGGTAGCTCTAGGTGTATTTCTGTTTCAGTCCATCATACTTCAGCTCAGATGACTAGAAATGGTGCACAGTATTTAGGATAAGGCCTGACAAGAGCTTTGTATCATAATATTTCAGTTTCATTTTGCCATTGTAGTGTCTCTGTGGGAAGTGGCTCGATATCTGTGATCAATTAATAAGCTTTATTATCCTAAGTTGTTTCAAAGTGATGAGTCTTCTTCCCCCTAGAACTTAGTACTTTTTTTGGTGGGCTCTTGATTTACCATGTCTAAATGCTTTTTATGTGAATGGCATAGTGGTTTTAGAAATTCTGAACTTTGGACATCCATTTGCACACATACCATGACAATGATGTCTGTGAATGCTATAATGCATCATGGTGTGTTCCTCTATTGCTAAAAATTACTGCAGGGTGATGCTTTGCGTTAAACTGCCTGCACAGAGTTTAGTAACCAGCCTTACAAAGTTTCAAGGGAGCTGCCTGGAGCTTGATGATGCAGTGGAAAATATCTTACTTAGCTCTATTTATGTCCAATTTGCCCAGAGAAGAAATAAATGTGAAGAGTATCACTATAAACTTGTTGAAATATAGGAGACCATTCAATGGACAAGTTCTGTCAGTATTAACAGGATGAAATGCTAGAAGTTCCTCATGAAAAGAATGGAACTTATACACCTGATGGTTTGCAGCAAGAGCTTTAAATACCATTGAAATATTTTATAAGTCATCTAACCTTGCCTTTTGATTTGTTGATGACATGGCTCTCATTTCTTGAGACATGCTTTTTTTCTCAGTCATATTTGCCCACCTCTTGAATTTTCCAAGGGCCTTCATAGGCATCTCCACAATATCTGTATGGCACTTATCACAGATAAAATACCCTTCTAAATATATTTTCTGCCATGCTTCTGGGTTTGTGCTGTTTACCTGTAAATCTTGGATCATCCAGAGCTTTGAAGTCTGTTCCCTTGGTTGGATGGAACTTGCCCAAGGCTAGGGATGATCATGCAACCAATATGAATCATGTCTGAATGATGTTTGAATCATGGAACCAGTAACAGCCAAGCAGTCAACATAGGCAAGGCAGCCTCTGTCACTGAAATACCCTGTTAATGGATCTAAATCTCTGTGCACCCATAGGATGTGGTTATTGTTCTCATGGTTCTTCCTCCACGGTTCATCTACTGTGCAGCTTCCAGACTAGAATATTTGGGTCAGGGACATTTTCTTAGCTCTCGTGCAGCAGGGCTGGATTACACAGGTGATGTGTCTGCAAAGCAGATGCAGCCTTACCGTTACCACTGCTTGGAGCTACGTGCTCCCCATGTCCCATGAGCTGGCTGTGGACCCATCCACCCTCCTGCTGCACAGCATCAGTCACTCTCTGTGCCCGAGTATTGTGCACTTGGAACAGCTCTGTCATCTAGGATAAATAAAAACAACCCAGGCATCTGGATGAGTGTTTGCATGCACAAATTCCTGTGAGTAATAAAGGCGGGAAGGGAGGATTAGAGGGAATATGATCAAAAGGCAGATTGCCTCTTACACTAAGAGCCTGCCTAAGTCACCCCTGAAATATGTGGGCCTTTAAATGTTCTTGAAGGTAATTGTACACATTTCCCTTATTTTTGAACAGTCTTAAAAGTAGCTTCCTCCTTATCTCCCTGAAGCATAGAGTGCACACAGGGAACAAAGCTGCTTGGGAGATTCGGCTGGGCCAGTGACTGGAGATTTTTCACAAGGCGAGCTCTTCCCCTCTAGCTGCTGTCTGGGAGGCTTCTCAGAATTTGAATAGATGGGCTGTTCTTATAGGGTGGTTTTTATTGTTGTTGTTTGGGGTTTTGGTTTTTTGTGGGTTTGTTTTATTTTGTTTTGCTTTGTTGGGTTTTTTTAACCCGGCCTTGGAATAATATCGCATAAATGAATACTTCAACAAATGGTGAAAGTTGCCGGAGAGAAATTGCTTTTGGCAACTGTTCCTCCTAATTAAAATGAAAGTCTGAAAAGCCTCAGTCTTTTGGAACAATTCATCAAATGCCAGCACTAGATAAGACACAAATAATGTTTTGTGCCTATTAACTGCTTTCTACAATTAGCATGTGTGTGTTCAGCCAAATGCAGGCTGACCCTGATATGGTAGGAAGTAGAAGTTTGGATTTGGAGGGCAGTTCCTGCCACTTGCCCTGCTGAGCGAGCCAGTGCCTTCCCATCTTCCTGCTAAGAACAGTAAGAGCAATTAATAGCAAGTTTCAATTCTGGGAGACTCCCAAACTGTCCCCAGGACCCTGCAGTGGGCAGCAAGGGACTTTGTTCTGGTAGCTTAGATGCAGCAGCTACAACATCTCTGTAAGCATTTCAGTGGATGGCCAGACAGTAAAAAGAGAAAGGAAGGAGAAATTTTCTTGTGTCCAAGGTACTAATTTCCTTGCTGGGGGGTTTAAATGCCGATCCAGTGATCAAAGACACAGGTGTGCAGGACCTCCAAGTTGTGTGCAGATCTACTTATTTCTCCGACTGTTAAATAATTAGCAGTCATCAAAATCCTGGGGAATTCTGTCCTCTCTGCCCCCTGGAGCGGCAGCCTCGAGGCTGGGACACTCGTACAGGGATGGGGCTCATTTAACTTGTGAAGAGGTCCGGACTAGCAGCTGGTGGAGGTCCTGGGGAGGCTCTGCACCCTCAGGGACCTCAGAGGTTGCTCCTGTCCCCTGTCCCACCTCAGGAGGCCAAACACATGATGAGAAAGTGCTGAGCAAGAGCAGCAGGCAAAATCCGTGTGTGCACATGCTTGCAGTGGTCAGGTGAATCCCCCAGGAAAAAACATGCATCCAGAGGCTTTGTGAGGCAACTCTGGATTTATGGCAACCCAGTAGTAGGAGATATGACCCCAAAACCTGAGAGACAATTCTGGGAGGGAAAATGTGCTGGCAGGCGCCTGCAGGAAGGCTCTGGAGGACAGCCATGGATCTGCACATGGGGAAGGGACACGCTGGAGCCTGTGGGACCCAGATGAGACAGAGCAAAGAAATGAAGTTTTGAGCCTATTATCTTCATATGGAGAATGTGTGAGTCAGGGGTGTGGGAGGGCTGAGGATCCACATGTGCATGCATGAAAGGGAGAGGGGCAGGGAGCAGCCAGCCTGCCTGGCTCAGGAACAGCGGAGACAGGGGCTCAGGCGGGGCCTCCAAAGTAAACCCAACTGTAAGGAGAGTTTCAGACAGCACACAGTGAGAGCTGAAGATGACAGAGCAATGCCATAATCCTGGATGGGGCTGCAGACCTTATCCCTGGCACCTAAAGCAAGGTATATAGAAACCAGCAAGCACTTTAGAAAGTAAAAGTACAGTAAAAGATAAAGGGGTTGGTTGACATATCCATTCCAAGCAGGGCAAAATGTTACTGTGTGTAGGGGCATCTAAGTGTAGGACAGAGACCTCATTCTGGGATGGCAGCCCCACGGGAAGACCTGAGCTAGACATGGAGGAGCTCAGGTGCCATGGGAAATCTTGCCTTGCCATCTGGTTGTGGCCCAGGAAGATTTCCTAAACCGAGGCTCAGAGGTGTGTAGAAAAACTGCGATTAAACAAGCCACATATGGGAAAGTATTCTCAGAGCTTGCTTTAGCCACTGCCACAACCTAATGGTTTCAGAAATGGCTGCAAAGTAGCGGTGCTGCTCCTCTACTGCTGGGCTTTGGTTCATGGGAGGGATTTATACTACAGCTCAGGGTGCCTTCATAAGCCTGTTTTGCCTTTGCTTTGTGTGCAGGAATGAGGCTCTGGGCCCATGGCTGCACTCTGACTAGGCTTATTCCCAGAATAACTCCTCTCCCAGCCTTCTCTGCCCCACAAGAAAAAAAAAATCTTAAACAAATGTATAAACACTGGCAGCCTTCAGGTTTGTGTTTCTTTCTGAGCCTAATTTAAATGAACAGCAGACATTTTATGGGCTTTTCCAAGAGAACCTACAGGGGCTTATTTGCTCGAGTCTGACTTTCTGACAGCTCTCTACAAGCCTAATCAAAACCAGACTTAGTCTCATGTGAAGCAGAATAATATATATTAACACAGCTACAAAGAACCAGGCTAAATGTAGTAAGTCATAAACCACTACTATGGCAGCAAGCATTCAATCACGTGCATGTACCAGGCTCGGATTTTGGAACAAGGGGTGCATTTGTTTTGTTCCCATTGTACAAGGAAAGTTGTAGTGGTGAGGAGCTGAGAAAACACGCCTTGCATCTAGAGAATGCCCCACTTGTGCACCCTGGAGTTTGTAGCTCCAACACAAAGGGTGCCTTTTCCCTTCTGTCCCCACAGGTGGGAATGCTGAGATGGTATCACATGGTGAGGTGCGCACAGTTCCCTTAAGGGAAGCTGTGGGTGTGGAAGGCGCTCCCTTGGAGCTGAACAGGACAAATTCTAGGACCAAACTGGATTTAAGGGAGATTTGTCTTTATCATCTTTTCAGTTTTTCTTTCTTCCATACATAGACCATATTTCTGAAATATTCTCAAGTCTTTATTTAGATGAATTCTGGATGGCATAATTAGAGTGGGGAATTCTGTGGACACATGAAATACTTACAATGTCTTGACAGAGAGTGAAACACTGACCTCTAAAAGAAGATTTTTTTCTATTTCTAATTGTCCCACAGTGCTCTCATCACATAATATCACCTCTCTCTGTGCAAGGATATATTCATGTGCAGTTCCTGACATCTGGAAGAAATTTCTCCTTATCTGGCATGTGCAATTTCAAGTGAAATGTGAAAAGAGGTGTTGAACTGATAAAGCAGGGATGTACCTTTGGACTGGACCAGATGGTGAGGTGCTGCAAACAGAAGGCATTCTGCCCAAAAAGAGGAGGAAGGGGAAGGAAATCTCTAGGACTGGGCCAAGTTGGAGGAATGGTAAAATCCTGTGCTCATCCAGGAGGTGTCAGTCTGTTTAACCTTCCCCTTCTAACAGAGACATTAAGTTTGTCTGAAGCTGGAGAGACATCAGGCGTCTTTAGATTGTGAGTTTTCCTGCCCAATTTAGATTTCAGTGTTTCCAGTTTCTCTGTTGAGCTATTGCATGACTGAAAATCTTATCTGTTAGTAGACAGCCAGCACTGGCTACAGTGTGTGTAGTATGGTCCACCTGGTTTTCTAAAACTTTTGTTTTTCAATAAAGATCAGCTATTCCGTGCTGAAGCCACAATTTAGCTCTTTCTGTATTGCCTTAGTGATTTTAGAGTGATGACAATTGCTTTTACCTAAAAGTCCCACATTATCTGCAACTACCTTTTGCAATTTGTTTAGAGGAGAGATTTCAGCCCATGGGCTGAGATTCTTTCAAACATAGTTCTTGTCCAAAGGGATTATTGACATGGGGTTTTTGGCGTCCCCTCTTTGCTGTCACCCAGCGATTTGGAAGGAAATTATTCTTTCAAAACAAGCCTGGGCTCCCGCAGACCAATAGTTTTTTATTTCTAGTTAAATAAGCATTCTCCTGTGCATTACTATTGTGCAGAACACATCAAATTGAGCTGTTGGGATTCAGTGGTATCTGGCACATGATGCAGGAAAACATCTCCCACAGAAAACTCTAACAAGACCAAGACACAGAGTTGCACCAAATCCTATGTGATGATGTTTACTAGCCATAGAGTAATTTGTGTGAATGTAAAATTGATATAAAATTCGTTTTGATTTGTTGTTTTTTCTAGTGACTTTGACTGAGTGAACAGTGGAATTTTACTTCATTTGCCTTGATTAGATGATTTAGGTTTTTTCATGGACACTCAGAGAGTTCAGATCTACATTTTTGATTCAGGGTCTGTTTAGTTGAGATTTTTTGTGGTTTTCTTCTTCTTATTTGTTTTATTCCTTTTTATTTGTGCTCTTTTCTTTGTACAAGGCCAGTGCACAGAAAAATGTATTAAATGCACAGGCCATGTGTTTGGTTTGATGTCATTATTTTTCACTGCTCTCTGCAGAGCATTATCACTGATTAGTTTTTAAAATATGTTGTAGCCATTTGATAGTTTTTCCAGGTTTAATCTCTCTCAGCACAATGCATTACAGAATAACTTGTTTTTGGAAGAGTGGATGACTATAGATAAAATATTATCTTGCTTTAAAAGTATGGAAGATCTTTTTATTCTTGTTTTTATGAGTACTATCCAGCTTTGGCATGAGAACAGCCATGCAATATAAATCAAATTCTTTTAGATACCTACCTTTTCATCATTTTCTAAAAATGTGGATGTGTTAACATTTTATGAAACCACCTTTAAAGTATTTTTGGATAGATGATTTATACGGCATCTTTTTTTAGGCCTTTGTTTTAATCTTTCAGCCTGTCCAGTTTTATAGGTGTCATGATGACTCTCGGAAACAGTAATTTCTTTATGTCAGTGTTATAAACAGACAAAGTGATACTAATAGTTGGCTGAAAAACATCAGAATTTGGTAGAGGGTTTTCAACCTCTTTGTGTAGAAGATGAAGCAACTGGAACCCTCTGGGTGGCTTTTTAGCAAGACTACTTTTGACTGTGGACAGAAAAAATGACTCAGAAACAATAATGTTACTGTATTATTGCACAGACTTTTAAGGGGTTTAATGATGCCTGTTGCACTGGATTGGAATAAAATGCAAACACTCTTCTAGGAAATTATTATTAAAATTGTAATCCTTGGTTATGCATGACTTTGGTCAACATTTGAAGAGTGTCACCAGGGACTGATTTGCAGCCTGGCTTCTGGTGCCTTCCTGTTGCTCAAGAGGCCAGGGCAGTTCAGGCAGCAGAAGACCTTTGTACATCTGAACACCAAATTTTGTATCATGCAGGCTCATGGAGAGCAAAAAGCCTAGAGAGCAACAGCCTTTATGAGGAGAAAAGCCATTCTTGATGTTAAAAAAGTGACACCAGGAGGATATCCATAAAAGTGGGTGCAAAGGAGAATATTCCACATGTGTGTGCACCTGGCTTCACAGAGGGCCCCGCTGACTTGAGCGCTTTTGTTCTGTGAGGGGACACAAAAAGGCACATTCTAGGTACTTTCATACAGAAAATAATTGAGTCGATCTTTAAATTGCCTTTCAATGATAAATAAACCATTTTGCCTTGCACTTGCATTAATGGTGAGTATTCAAGTTCTGTGTACAACTGAGGGAGTGGCTTTTAAAAAAAAAATGAATGCCTTGTCTTACGGCAACACAGTGGAAACCACAGTGATAATATTAAACCAGGTTGCATTGAGAAAAGCAAATGCATGTCATTTGGAGAGAGCAGGTTCATTAATGGAGAGAGGCATAATAATTCACAAGATCAAATTGGTAAAACCAGAACCTCCTGAGCTGTATTTAGCTGTTCCCTTACTCAGTTATTTCTCACGGGAAACCCAGATCCTGCAGAAGAGAGTGCAGCCACATGAATGAAGTGTGAGTCAGTTTGCCCCTTGCCAGCAACAGCAATCATTTCTTTGTCTCATTTGTAGGTGATTTTGAGATCCTGTCTGCGTAGTTTTTTCCTGCTTGTGTAAATAGTCATCTACAGTCCCATTGTACCAAATCTGAGTCACACTATGAAACTCCAAACTCAGTTTTCTTGCACATGGTGCTGGCAGTCTTTTCCATGGCCACTGATTACTTGGGGTGATGGAAATACCACTTGGGTGCTAGATGTCACCCACAAATCACAGCATGCTGAGGACCTCCTGAGTGAACCCTCTAACTGTGCCTTTCATAAAAGGTTGGTCAATGAACAGTAACAGTAAAGGTTTTCTTCAGGACACAGAGCATAAAGGTATGTGTATTTTGGACCCTTTATGTAGAAATACTCCAGATGTGTTCCTTGCTGCTTGGTAATCACTGCATTCCTCAGATAACTCTGTGATAATGATAATATTAGCAAAATTCTACTAATAGATGTGCACAGAAGCTTTCACGTATATAAGAATTTCCTGCCTGAAAATAAGGAGGTTCAGGTATATTTTTTCTTTATTATCTTACTAGGAGGATTATATTACATGTCTTTAAAAGGAAGGAAACAGAAGGTGATACATACACAGAATGTATTTTTGCTACCTCTCTCTGATTGCCAGCAGGTAAGAGAAAAATGGTTCCACTACTGCTACACTATTATTTTTACACCTGGATATTATGCCGAAGTTTTCCTTCTTTTTTTTTTTCTTTTTTTTTTTTTTATTTTAAAAATTTTTTTAAAGGTAGTGGAAAATTGAAGTTTACTGCCGAGTTATTGCTTGCCAAGCTTTTTCAGCTGCAGGATATAATAGAAGCCAAACCCTTTGGAACTTATTAGGGCTGTCAGTATAATCAAGGGGAATTGCATGGTGATAAAGTTATGAATCTATGCCATAGTGCTCATGTGTAATGGATGGCCGTAGACATATATATGTTTATTATGCCAGGGTGCTGTGGCATAGCTCCATATTTTTCTTAAAGTGCAGTTTCTTGGGATTGTTGTATATGGGTGTACATACACACACATAGGAGAGAGAGAAAAAGAAGTATCTCCTCCCCCTGTGCTGTCTGAGTCTTTGAAGATGGCATCTGCTCATAATGATACAGCCATTGACAAGCAGATGTTCCAAAGCTGGCTTTAAGTGTAGCATAAATCGAGATTTCAACAATTCCTTTAAATTTTGATATGGCACTTTCAAAACATTGTGTATTTTGAATTTGTGAAAGACAGAAATATAAATGCTTTCATTTTGTCTCATACCTAAACCCCAGTACAGTTTTGGGATTTTTTTCAAATGGCAAATTCCTTTCTCAGGAGCTGTGTTCTACAGCACACCCACAGTTCCTAGTGGAAAACTTGAAAGAAGTAATTTGTTCAGAGCTGGGCTTGTGCAGGCTCTCTCCACCTTGGCTGGTATGTGCAATGCACCAGCTTCCTTAGAGTAGTTCCCATCGAGATATTTAAGAAGGTTTTTGTTTACCAAAGGAAGACATGGCTTTGACTCAAATATAACATATAATGACTCTCACAGTCACGGCAGCTTTTATGAAAATAGTTTTAAAGACCCCGCTTACAAAAAACCACGTCAAGAAATGTGTGTTTGAGTCAGAAAACCCAACCTGTGTTGTTATGCCTGTCGGCACAGGAGGGGAGAGATGGGGCCAAGGTGAAATGTGAAGGGGTTGCAGGAGGATATTGCCAGTGTTATACCCTCCTCCCTTTCCCAGTGGGAATCTTCCTGTGAGGATGAAAACAGCAGGTTTCAGGCTGTGAAAAGTCACAGATCCTGAGCCATTGCTGTTTGTCAGTGAGTCTTGCCCTGCATCAGCCAGCAAAGTCCTGGTTCCCTGTCTTCCTTGGCTTGCCTGTCGTGTGCTTTGGGGGGAAACTCCTGTCCACAGCACACCTGGGGCTGAGGTGACAAATGGGACAGACACACAGACAGGCAGAAAACATCTAAGGGACTAACCATGTCCAGCGCTCCCAGGAGCCTGTGCTTTAGCCCAGAAGCTCTCTGGACAGCTTCACAAAGCTGAGATTGACTCAGAAGGACATTATCCTGTGCAGTTTCCAGTGGGTTTTGACAGGATTCAGATGGTCAGCAGCTCCTTCTGCACGACCATCTACTGGCCAAGGACATGCTCTGGCCCAAGGAGACCCTGCATTGCATGGGGTCACAGACTCTACTCTAAAGTGAAGAAAGGTCAAAAGACTCCCCTCATAAAGCTGACATTAGGGGCACTCTTGGGTTTTGAGGTTTGACTCAGAAAGTAACCCCTAACAAGGCAGGAGATTGAATTGCAAGCTCGCTGGAGTTTTCCAGAGTTACAAAGCTAAATAAGATGCAGCGGTTCTGTGTTCTATAGCAACGCAGAACACATGGCAGGATTCATCTGGGTGAGCTCCAAAACAACAGTTTGATAAGTATTTGTCATAGACAGATGAAGGAAACATCCCCCTCAACAAACCCTGGTTAGCTTTTCAAGCTGGGAGATAATTTGTCCATAGTTAAACAGAAGATATTTATAGAGACATTAGCTGGTTGTACAAAATACTTCAGAAGTTTGTTTAGAAGTGATTGAAATCAGCTGTTGCTGAACTGAAAAACCAGCCACACAAGCTAAGTCTACAGCTCTTTGTCTGTCTGTTGTCTGTTAGTGTAGCACTTTCTTCTTCCAGCAACATTACTAATTCAGGGAAATAACATCAATCTCCTACTTTTCATTGGTGAGTATTAATAATTCAAGGATTAAATTCATCATTGAAGAGGGCAATTTAAGTGGGTTTTAATGAGAAACTGCTCCAGTTCTTATATTAAAACATATTTAAAATATTTCCATGTTTGAGACGTCAAGCGCTGAAGCATCAGGGCAGCCCCCAGCCAAAGCCCCCTTTGTCAGCAGCTGCAAACCTAGTCACAAGTGAGTGATGTGCAAGAAAACACAGGGCCCTTCTCTTTCATAGTGTTTCACATCAAAATCCATTGCTGCAGTCACCTATAACTAAGAAAATGCTGGTGTTGGTGTGGACCAGGCTGCTCCGTGCTCATCCAGCCCTGCTGGCTGCCCTGTACAAGTGCTCATCCCTTTGCTCTGACAGCCCTTCTTCTACCTCCAGCAAGCTGCGGGCCCAAGTACAGTGGCGTGTTTTGTACAAGCTGAGTAAGTACAACGAAAAATGTTATTAGGGCAATGAACTGAACCTGTCTCGTGAAAAGGAGCTTTCCAGATGATGAGCTTCTCAAAGAAGGCAGCTATGCTCCATTGGTGCCCTTCCTCTAGGCCATTTCTGTAGTATATTGCTAAATAAAAGCGTTGCTTTGACTCCTATAAGATACTCAGGCAGATCACTGATTTCAGGAATTAATCACTATGTTGATAAGTAGCAAGTTGTTGATATTTTAATTTTTTTGTCTATTTGCTTTTCTTCCTACATAAAAGCAAATACCATTAGTTAAATAGCATGCTTAACTCCATAATATTTAAATACCCTAGGATGACCCCTCTTATAACATCCTCGTTTATGTGACAGCAGTGACACCTCCACAGCTCAACCAAACCTTGGCATTCCTGTCTAACACCTGTGCAGCTCAGAGCTGTGCTCTTCCTTGGCATATTCCCTGGTGGGGAATATGTCACAGCCTTGACACTGGGGCTGTCCTATGACTTGATGTCTCCCAGTGGTGGATGGTTTTCTGGGGACATATTTCCTGGATGAATCCAATGAAAAATGCTTTCATAACAAAAAATGCCAGAGATGCCTTCAAAATATTTCAGTGCAAGGGGCCTGGATGTGAGGCAGAAGGAGAAATCTCCATGTTTAATCTCTAAGTTAGAAGTTTACTGCTGGTGTTTACACAGATGCCGTAGAGCTGGAGCCACTGCACATCTGGGGAGTAGGTGGCTAAATCTCCCTTTCAGTTTTTTACTGAAAACACAGCCAGAGGAGGCCAGCTGACAGCATGAATAAATCAAAATGATGTCCACAGGAAATAAGGAGATAGCTGGAATGAAGCATAAATAATGTAATACTAACATGGAGAGATTATTTCATACATCTTTTTCAGAGGTCTGTAGTGAATGTCTTGCTGAAAATTTCTGAGAGCTGCTCTGAGTTCACAGTTATGAATGATTTCTTCACCTGCATGCAAAAGGCTGGATTAGCAGGATTTCACATGGCCACAGACAGAGAGGCAGGGAAAGATGTAGGAGAGAGAAGACAACATGGAAAGAACTTCTGACATATTCTATTCTATCTTTGATAGGAGCATAAAAGAACAAAGACCTTTTGGTTTCAGTAACTTGAAAAAAAGTTTCTGTCTTTTCCATAAAACTTTCCAGATTAAAAGAACGAAGAGGTATGCAGTTTTTTAGTCATCTGCTTTTCCACATAAAAAAGTTCCCATGTCTTATCTTTGACAAGAATAGGGTGGTTTGCTTAGTAAGAAAATTTCACCACCTATTCCTTCCCAGTATTTTTCTTCTCTGAGCAAAAGCTCTGTCCTGCCTCTGCCTGCTTGCACTTGGGCATCGAAGGAGAGGTACCAGCCCAAGGGCAGTGTTTGCAAGAAATCTGTGCTGGCACTGAAAAACTTGGCTGATGCCAGCAGCACAGCTGGTGTGGTGCAGCCAGAAGTGCTGCTGAGGGGGTGTCTCAGCAGTCCTGTCAGTCATGGCTGGGTGCAGTTTTGCCTTGTGCTCACACGGGTATCTACTTCATGGTGGGCATACGCTGCTCGCAGCATTGAAGTCTGCGGAACTTGTGGAAGCACTCACTTGCCAGGTGCTTTAGGAAGACTCATAGAAGCCCAGGAGGATGGTGACTGAAGAGAACAGACTCCTAAGAAGCTCACTGTTTCCCAGCAACCTCTGTCAGGTTCCAGGAAATAAAACCGTTCAAGTGATCAGATCTTGGTCCTTGCTGAGCCAGAAGAGGTCCTGGGGTTATCACTTTGCAAATCCATGGCAAGCCAGCTGCACAGGGATGTTGGCTGGAGAGCTAAATCCCTGAGAAATACTGTTGCAGGAAGTTAAAACTCCAATTTGAATTCCAATAACTTCCCATTGGATTATGGACACATTATTAGGTTTCCGAGGCAAAATGATTAGAGGAAAAAGAAATGGTGAGATTTTCTGAGTCACTATGGTCCTATTTAATGCAAAGCATATGCACAGTGCGAGGAAGAATGGATGGAGGACCCTGGGATAGGCACAGCATCTATTAACAAGAATTTCAGCTGCTGACAGGGTCTCTATTTCCCAATCTGTGTGTTTGAGGCTTCGTTTCTGAAGTAGCTGTGATTGCTAGAAAACACCAGTGCTGTGCCAAGGCTAATTTATATTCAGATGCTTCTTATGGATGACATAACTGTTTATCTGTGAGGTCTTAAGTTTCATTGTACCAGACCAGCATTCTTCCATTGGGTATTTTTTGTGTACTTGTGTCATAATACTGTCCCCAAACCACATGCGATAACATCTATGTCCAGTGTTAGGAATTTTGAGGTACAAGAAAACAAAGACAAGAGGGTTCATTGGGGATTCTTAAAATTCCGGAAAAGTTTCATTGCATTCAGGTGACCAGAGAAATGTTCTCTCGTTTCCACTAAGTGTGCAGAGTTTTTCCAGGATCTTGTAGAAGCCCCAAATGAAGTTTGACATGGCAGAGCACTACAGAACTCTGCACATCTGTAAAGCTGGAAATTTGGCTGGTTTTGCAGTGTTATTTTGCTTTTGTTGGAAATTCCATCCTTGCTGATTATGCTTCTCTGTTTTTTTCGTTGTGGTTTTTTTTGGCTTTTTTTAAGCATGCAACACGTTGGAATTTAGACACAGCGAAGATGGTTAGAGAGGTCTGCCAGCTATTCCAAGATCATCTGTGTTCTACAAGCTGTTGCAACCGCAGTCTTTTCTATTGACTCAGACTCTGTGCTATAAGCTTTCCCCCATCTTCTGGGTCCATTTGTCATTGCTTACTTTTAAAATCCAGCACAGAAAAACAAGTGGGTGCTCTCCTGTATCCAAGGGCAGCATCTGTGTGTGTTGGAGAACACGATTCCTTCACAGTGACTTTGCCAACTTCTCTGTGGCCAGCTCTAGATGGTTTCTGATTTTTCAGTCTTTTCTGGACTGATGCTCTATGATCAAAAATATCTGAGATAAGGACGGTTCCTAAACAAAATGTGTCTTTAAGCTGTGTTGAAGGCATTAATTTAAGATCCACCCCATGCTATACTGAGCCAAAGTGAATCCAAATGCAGGGAGCATCTAGCCTAGAATATTCTTTATTGTTTTATGTCTTTCAGAGTTGGCATCTACAAGATACAGACACCTTTTTGTTCATCCTCCCAACAATTTATGTGGCTGGATAACTAACTGAGAGAAATAGGCTTCTTAGCAAATGGTCCTCCTAAACTAGCAAATGTTTTCCTTAGTTAAACTGAAACAATCTGAACTCTACTTCCTGAATCCCTATTGGCTACAAAAAAGGTTGTGTAATTCCTGTTGTAGCAAGGTTCTCTGGTGGATCCAATTCACAACCCAAGTAGTGACTTTTGACTGAAGTCTTTAACACTGGGTTTTTTGTGGCTCCAATGTCTCTTACCTCCATCATTTTATTGGCAGCTCTTGGCTGTCATGTGTGCAGAGAAGCGCAGCAGACAGGCAGTCTGGGGTTAAATTTGTGGTGAAGACAGAGGCAGGCAGACCAGCAGAGACACGAGCTCAGGGCAGTGCAGGGAGGTGGTGCCCACTGAGCCTGAAGAGCAGGGGGTTAGACCTTGCCGTGAAGGCTAACCAAAGCCTCAGCTGGAGTCAGGAAATTCTGATGTGCAAAGGCATTTGGGCTGAAGCACAAAGGTGGAAGATCAGAGAAAGGAGACAGTGTCTGGGCAGACAGAGAGATTACAAGAGCATTCATTTGGCCATTGCTGTCTGTGAGCTGTTATTTTGTGGAGGGTTCTACCTTACATTGAAAGGAGAGAAATGTCTTCCTGAGGTATCAGTCACTCCAGCAAGACTCATGTTAGCAACTTCCATATCAGTTTAAAAGCTCCTGGCCTCTCTTGTTTCTTGAAAATCCTGTTCCTCAAAACTTAGGTCATGCCAGTGATTTGAACTACTCCTCAAATGTGGAAAGCTACAATGCCTACTTGCCTTACTGCTTTCTGTGGTGAAATCCTTTTATTTAAAAAGGGCCAAAGAGGCTTATTGGCTTTAATATGAAAGTAGTCCAAAACCAGATGACTGTTTATTTTCTTAGAGTCACAAGGTCCATTTTCTAATATCTATCCCAGAAAACTCTGCTCTCCCAGGGGAGACAAGGCTTTGGGGAATCAGACCCTTCAGGCCCAAGAGAGATAAAATTCACCGACTCTCCTACCAGCCCTGGTATTTCCATATTACCAATTTCTCAACCATGGGAAATAGCCAATGTCCTACAGGCTGTTTGGTCGCCCTGAATTCATGTCATTACTGGGTTAAAGTCACGCTCTTACTTGTGTTCTGGGCTGTGGTTTGGTATGGTTTATATGAGTTAGTGACCATAATCCTGATGATGAATGGTTTTCTGGTGGTTTCTATGCTTGTGTTGACAGTACTGCTCTTGCCCAAGAAACGAACAATAACTATACTTTATGTTAATTTGCTTTGAGGTATTAGCCACAGCTAATAATTCTGCCCTCTCTAGGCTTTTGTTTTCTTTAGGACACAGTTTAAAGATTGCTTGGTGCTCTTGTTCTGTTTCTGGCCAGACTCCAGCAAAACAGTCTAGAAGTTATACTCTAATTAAAACAGTCCTTACTGAGAGCTATCAAGTCATGAAGCGTATCTTATTTTCAACTCTGAACTTCCTTCCTGAGGACATTATATGTTTTAATGAAAATGAACATCATTTCTTCAGCATTTTTTTCCTCTTCATGAACCACAGAGATAAGGTCTGTCACATATGTTGTATATCAGAGAAGCATTCAAATGGTTAAGAGAAAACCAAAATATTTCAGTCAGCCTGCTTCGTTGTGACGATTTTTTTTTATTTCTTTAGCAAAGGGGGAAAAAACTGACATTAGCTGCAGGCCCTGCCAAAATAGACATTTGTTTTCCATTAGCTGCACATAGCCTTTCCTAAGGGCTTCCTACGAATTGAGACACAGCTCTGGGCATAGATCTGGTTTATGTAAAGCATTTTTTACAAAGATAAGTAAACTTCAGGCTCAGAAGTTTCCTGTCTCTTCTTTCTAATTCTACATTGATTATCTCTCTACATAACACCCAAAGGCTGTGAGACTGTCTCACCTGGAAAGAGGAGTCCCAGAATAGGAGGGAGTGATGTAGTTACATAGTCTTCAAAGGTGTCCTACAACAAATTAAAGAATAATATGCTATTTAAAGCTTTGGTGCCATTCTCAAGGCTTAAAATATTTAATATACCTGGGCTCAGGTAAGTCTTGTAGAGAAAGGCATAATTCTTCAGCACATCTACTTAGCAATCTACAGCAAGTGGAAGAAAAATTTCTTTCAGACATTTTTTATTTTTGGCTGAAGTGTGGACTGGAAGAAATCCATTGGCCAGTCTGTTACCAGCAACCTGGTCCATGCATGAGTAGTAACTTCTTTTGAAATCAGATTTTCACATGTTCCAGGTGCAGGAAGCAGTTCATGGATGGCCACATGGATGCCAGAGAACTTCAGAAGTAGTTATTACTTATACTTTTAGACTGAAAAAGGTTTGAAAGTAAAATTCACCACAGACTTCAGTGGCTACATTTTCTATGGTGATAGGCAGCACAAGTGCCATGAGAGGTCACTGCCTCTCAAGAATCAGATCATCGATTCTTTGGATAGCACAAAACCCCATATAAATATCAAGAACAGAAAGTAAAATACAGTGTTCTTCACAACCACACCCCCTGCATGAAAGTGAGCTGCTGGAAAACTGAAACCCAGAAATACCTTGTCAGCTCCCAGGCTCCCAGGCTGTGCTCTGTTCTCCATCAGGAAGAGCTGGAGGAAACAATGAGGGAGCCTTGTGTAGCTGAGAGATCTGAGTGAGCTGTGCCTTGCCGGCAGATCCCTCCTGAGAAAGCCCACGGGAGGCTCCTGCTGCTGTCTGGAGAGTGGACAGGAAGGGGGTTAGTGCAGTTCAGGGTAGACAACACGCTTGGCAGGGCGTCTGGCTTTAGTCACACCCCCAGCTGGGGGTTAGTGGCCACGTTTGGGTCTACCAGCTGTGCCTGGCACAGTAAGTGGAGGAACTTCTTCTGTTTTGGTCTTTCTCTATAGGGCCTATTATAGTAATCAGAAATGATTCAGGCTGTGAGATAAACCAAGAGTCATATGTGACTGAAATACAAAAATTAAAGTCGGACAATGTTTTTTCTTCTGTGGAATATCTGAGATTGAGAGGAAGAGATACTACTGTTTATATTTGGTTTTGGTTAAATCACTTTGGAAAACACAGGATATTGGTCCCATCTCATGAGTGGTCTTAACCATCTAAACAGGCCTCACTTAGAGTCTGATGTCCATCAAGGGTTTTTCTGCTCTGACCTGTGTTATTTCTCTGATTTGGCTGTTCTGGCAATGGACTTGATCTCCTGTTCCCAAGGACTGGAGCCTCCAATGCTTTTCTCTGCATGTGCTGGGGCAATCTCCGTGTCTCAGTGCAGAGAATAGATTCTGGGAGCTCACAACCAAACTAACCTCTGCAGGTAAGCTGGTTCCATGAGAAAGTCTGGAGGACATGTAGAGCAAATTGCAGTTCTCATGACAAGACTTATGGAGTGGGGAGACATTTCAGAGGCAAACTTGGTGAAGTATAACTTGACAGGCTCCCTTGTTGTGGGAAGTGGCCATGACAAGAAGCCTGGCAGAAGCCAAGATGTGTTTGGACAATGCTCTCAGACACACGGTGTGACTCTTGGGGATGTCCTGTGCAGGGTCAGGAGTAGGACTCAATGACTCCTGAAGGACCCTTGGAACCAAGCTTATCCTGTGATTCTGATTCTGTGAGAAATGCCTTGGATATGCCTAGCTGTTCGAAAGCAGCTGAAAAGATGTTGCTAAACAATGGCAAATCCTTATTTGGGGATCCAAGTAGGAATAAATCCCTTTTTTTATGAAAGGGAGTATTATAAAGACATACTCTGTTTTCTTCGGTGTCTGTTTAAAAGCTTTAGTCAGCTATATAATTATTGCCAAAATAAGTAGTGGATACAAACTCTCTAACATCTGAGTTCTTTTAGCTTAAGGAATTTTATTTCATCTTTCAATAGGATTTTTTGGCAAATTATGTTTTCCACCTATATTCAGTAGCAAAGACATCCTGGTTTCCAGGGCAGTAACTCACATAAGATGATCCAAATGAGATCATGAAGTTTTTATCTAAGCTTTTTTTTTTTTTTTTTTCTAGGCACATATGTTCCCTTTCCTAAAACATGTTCCTTCCGAGTAACTTACGCCAACTCATCTTCTGGTCAAAATGAATGTAGTAAAAATTATTTCAAGGCTTTCACTTTATTTTCTTTAAATTTAAACCTTGCTTTTAGCCTGCAGAAAAAGGTATATTGTATAATTTAAATGCATGTGGAGATTTCATTTATACAAACTTGGGCTTAAATCAAGTGTTATTTTAAGTCAGCCCTTGGTGGTGCCAGTTCGTCCATGAGGTGCAGTTTCACCAATGTCCCAGCACTGGTGAGAGCAGTGGGGCAGGAGCCTTAGAGGCCATGTGTGGTGTTTGCTCTTTGGGTCACCTTCCTGAGGTCTCAGGCTGCATACAGAAACTACCTGTGCCTTCCTGTGAGCCCACCTGGGTGCTGTCAGGTCAGAGTGGGTGGTCTCTGTTGGGCAACAAAGGTGCCACTCTTCGGTGCTTCCCCGTGGAGGAGGGCAGTGAGCAATTCCCTCCTGCCTGTGCCTGGGGAGTGGGGCAGAGGAGCAGATGGCAATCTGCAACGCCCAGGAGCTCCTCCTGCGGCAGAAGGGAGTCAAGACGACTGCTGCCTGGACGGAAAATGGGAATGGGGACCCTCAGGGGTGTCTGCAGAGCAGTGTGCCTGTCACGGGGTCAGCACACTCAGCAGTTCGTGGGTGCAGTGGGATTGCCAGCTACCGAGCTGACAATCCCATCTTTGCCAAGCAACCATCTGGGCATGTTGGGCATCTTGCTGCCTGATTTCACTGGCTCCTGAGGTGCTCCAACAGATGGATTTACCTTTAGCAGATGGATGAGGAAACATCTGCGATGTTCTCTGCCTTTCTGGAGGGCTATCTCCAAAGGCAATCCCTTGGCAATAGGGGATCTGGATAATGAGGAAGCTGCTGGATGTGCAGGCTGAGAGGGGATCCTGGCAGTGGTTTATTTTTTCTTTGCTTTTGCCTTTGTGGGGTGGGCTGTCACAGCCACAATTGTACATGTGATGACAGAGACTTGAGGAATGGTGTGGTGAGCCCCAGGGCACTGGTGCTAATTTCATGATGCTGTAAATTCTGCAGAGCATCTCGGGGCTGGGACACTGCACTGTCACCTTTTGGTCCTCAGTGCTTTAAAGGCCAGATCACCACGTAGGCTGTCCTTCTCCAGGTTATCTGCCCTGGACTCATCTCATATGGGTATTCGTGAAGGCTGACAGACTCAGAGGGGTTCCAGGTGGCCCCACCAGTGTGGGAGAGGTCTGTCTAAAGGGATGTATCCCTGGGACATCATTTCTTTTGGCCAGTAGAGATAAGTTCATCTTGCTCTGATCTAAAGGATGGAAATAGCGTGTGAATAATTTGAAACTGCTGAGTAGTTAAGGCTAGTACTGGAGAGTAGGCCTTCACAGGACTGAAGGACTTTTGGGTTTTGGAGGTTCCCCAGAAAGGCCAGATAAAATACTTCTATGCACAATAAAAGCATTTATTTGCGAAGGAGCAGTTGGCTAGGTGGGAAGTGCACTTGTGACACCTCTGGCCTGCCAAGATGAGCTGATGAAGTGATCAGCATCCTGACTGCCATGGACAGGAAGCATTTTTAGCAAAAATATGATCAAGTTAGCTCTGGCCAATTTGGAACTTATCAGCCAATGCGAACAAAGAGTACAAGAGCCAAAATGTCAGCTCTACACTGAAAGAGTCAAAGACTAAAGAAGAAACATGCTCTGTGGACATGGAATTTAGCCAGCTAAACTACTTGGGTAAGACATGAAACTTTTATATATTTCCTATTCTATTTATAACCTTGCGTGCTGCAGAGAGAAGAATTCATAAGGTTGCAGCTCATAACTCCTTAACAGGTTTTCTTAACTCCAGTGCTAGAGCTAAAATAAATGTGTAGGAGGATGTTGATTTTTTGGGCAATGAATGTGACTTGTAGAAGGAGCCTGCAGGAGAGAATGGCTCTGCAGAGGTGACCTCAGCTCTCCAAAGAGAGTCAGAAATTTCCAGAACAAAAATGGGTTTTTGAGCTCACCACTCCAGGAGAGGCTCCCAAGGTGCAGAGAAAAGTCTCAAGGCTCAAGGTGAATCCTAGATCAGTATGATTTCAAAAAGATCAGCAAGAACTTTTTTGTTCTTTCTGAAAAAACACCTCCTTTATGAAGGAAATTAACAAATTTGATGTTTTCATTCCAGTGAGGGAGGAAAACTTAAAAGATATTTTGAATTTCCAACAAACTGTAAATCTCATTCCTTATGCTGCAAGACTTCTCATGAAGTACAAACCAAGCTCTTGTTTTGCCTTTTAAAGGTAATGACCACCACAGAACTGGGATTTTTCCTATTTGGTGTTCCAGATGTGGATGGTTTTCCTTGGTGTGCCATAGTTACTATGGCAGCGTTTTACCTTCAGCAATGAGTATCATAGCTGTCCCTCATTGCGCTGTCACTGCTGAGGTAACTTGTGAACTCCTGTTCCTCCACAAGCATAATCACACTTGCATTGATAATTTTTGAAAACGTATTTTTCTGAAATTATGGAAAAGAAATATAACCATGAGAGACTGCTGTGGTAATTCTGGGACATAGTCCCTTCCTAGTTTTCAACATGAGGGAACTTATGAATGAAGTGGATGTCCCACATCCAAATGCTGTCTGCTATCAACTAGCCCCTTTCACTTGGCTTTTTCAACAGTCAGCAGTATTGCAAGGATGTGGATTCTGATTCAGCAAGCAACTGAGCATCTTGGGGACTCCCTTAGTCCACCACAGTCATGCACCAGAACGGCACAATTAACAGATCAATCGGGCTATAGAAGGCAGCTGCTAGGAAGGGTACAAGGGAAAGGGTAATTTGCAGGACAAGGCTGTTATGGGTGTTTGTCTGGGGCTTCCACCTCCTGGAAGAAAAGAGTGTTCTGGATTGAGAAACTGTGGGATTAGGTATGTGAGGGAGCATGGATACCATGAGAAGAGGGTTGCCTTACGAGTAAGTATTGTGCTTAAACCCATTTCTAAGAGAAAAAAGGAGTGATTAGCCTGAGGTGGAGAGTAGTTCAGTGTCCAAAAAGGTGAGGGTTTGGTGTCTTCTTGCTGTGGGACAGAAGGGCACTCCCAGATTTTGTCATGGATGCAAGTATCCGTGGAGCTATGAGAATTCAGGTATTATTGTCCTGTGCTGTAGGAAGTGCTTGGAGAAAAGCTAAAGAGATGAATTCCTAAGGGTGCTGCTGGTGAGTAGAGTATTAAGAAGAGCTAGGGATGGCATGCTGTGAAGCTCTGACCTGTTCACCTCTGCAGTGCTTATAGAGGTGGTAGAATCAAAGGCAAAGAGGTGTGGTCATCCTGCCCTGTTCAGATCAGTGAAATGAAAGAATTGGTGCTGGCTTTCTCCATTGTGCTGTGACTGAAATAGCACTTTGGAAGGAAAAATTTGAATGCTCACTGCAATTGTTAATTATGAAAGTTGGAAGGAACCTTAAACCCATCATCCAAGCCCCCTTCCAAGGGCAGGGGCACCTTCCACTAGACCAGGTTACTCAGAGCCCATTTCAACCCAGCCATAAACATCTCCAGGAATGGGGCATCCACAGCTTCTCTGGGAAGCCTGTGCCCATGCCTCACCACTCTCATGGTAAAAAAATTCTTCCTAATATCCCTTCTAGGCATACCGACTTTTGATTTGGAGCCATTCTCCATTGTCCTATCAGTACAACTTGGGAAGCATCCCTCTCTGGCTTCCTATAGGGCCCCTTTAGGTACCTAGAAGGTGTATAGGGTCTCCTTGTGGTCTGTTCTCCAGGATAAACAACCCCAGCTCTTTCAGCCTGTGTTCATAGGAGAGGTGCTCCAGCCCACTGGATAATTTTGTGATCCTCCTCTGGACACCCTCCAGCACGTTTATGTCCTTCTTCTGTTGGGGCCCCCAAAGATGGGTGCACTTTTCCAGATGGGGTCTCACCATAGCAGAGCAGAGGGGAAGAACCTCTCTAGACCTGCTGGCCCTGCTGCTTTGGATGTAGCCCAAGTTGGCTTTCTGGGCTGTGAGTGCACATTACTGGGTTGTGACAAGCTTCTTGTCCATGAACATCCACAGGTCTTTCTCCTCTGGAGTGGTCTCAGTCCATTCTACACACGGTCTCTATTTGTGTTTGCCCTGACCTGGGTGTAGGACTTTGTCCTTGCTGCTGTTCATGAGGTTTGCAGCCGCTCACCTCTAAAGCCTGTCAGGGTTCCTCTGGGTGGCATCTGTTTCCTCCAGCATGACGGCCACGCCACGCAGCTTGGTGTCATCAGCAAACCTGCTGAGGGAGCACTCAGTCCCATGGCCCATGTCTCTGACAAAGCAGACACTTCTCTGCCTCTCTGTGTTCTCAGACAAGGCAAAGTGGCCTCACAGTGCCTTGTTTGCTTAGGATTTAAGCCCTTAGACTATGAACTGGATGGTCTGACTTGCTCAGGGGTCCTGGGAGTACTTCTGCACTATATACAGGGTCTGTTACAAGTAAAAATGGAAATACGGAGCCAGCTGACAGAATCTGACACAGGTTCTTTGATCCTCAAGATGGTGTCCTGGAAGCTTATGTATGGTGTGTAGCTGTCTGGCTCAGCCCTTGCCAAACCTTAGCTCTTGAAGAAATTTTGAATCAGTGAAAAGTAACTAGTTATTATTACAGAACTGAGTGTGTATACCTAATTTTTTAAAAATCACCAAAGAGTAGAAATTTCCAGGATCCTATTGAAGCTCCTGTTAGAATAATAATAATTATTCTTTTATTTTCCTTTCCTACTTTTGGCACAGATCATTTGGATTTCCATAGCATCTGGCATGCAGTTTTCAGTGAAATAAGAACTATAAAGGGCCTTATTTCCCTTAGGAACTCACATACAAATTAAACCTGTACTAAGAGAGCTGATCCGAGCCAGATGAAATCAAAGCTTTGAGTCCATACACCTTAACTTTGAATGGCTTTAATTCTCAGGGAGTGGATCAATTCGAAGGCTTCAGAAGCCAGCTGTGTCTCCTTGAAAGTTATAAAAGGTGAAGAAAAAAAATGATTTATGCCTGCTGAACAAACCACAAACCGACTTGGAGTTTGCCAGCTGTCATCCATTTTTGAAGCTGTTTTCAAAGCACTGGTACATCTACCACTCTCCTTGCTTGTTTTTAAGAGCTGTGTGTTTATCCTTACTATTGTCAATAACAATACTATGTTGTGATCATCATGATCTTTTGGATGTATTGCTTCTTTAAGTTCTCATTCTTCTTAGCATTGCAAACAACTGGCAGCAGAAATATTTCTAGATGCTGCTAGGCAAGAAGCTATGATTTCTCTAGTAGCACTTAGCATCCTTCTTTAAGTAGGGTTCATAACTTCTCAAAAACCAGAGGTTTTGAATATTGAACTGTAACTAGTGGATAAAGTCTGCATAACTCTTTGGAGAAATAAACCTCTGTCAATTGATTTTGATTAGCAACTGTTCCACAGTCACCTCTAACCACACCTGGACACCATTCAATCCTGGATAGCAGATGTGCCCATTATATCATGCCACGGATATAATACAGAACTGATGCAGGGTGGCCAGCTGAACTGAGATCCAGATTCATCTCATCAGAGAGACAAAAATCAAATACTTTGGATGAGTTGCTTAGGGAAGGGTTGACCAAGCAAACTGCACGTTTTGTTGAGATGACAAAACCTGAACATAAAGTCTTGTTGCTGCTCTTCCAGTTATGCAGGTAAGAAATATTCACATGATGTTTTGCAGGTAACTTTGGAAACCTTTAAGAGGAGTGATGTTTGGAACACATTCACAGTGCATTTTCTGAATATCATCCCCTTTGAAAGGACAAGATAGGTGGAAATGTTGTCATAGGATGGAACAGTTAATAATGGAGCTGTGTTTTAATTTGATGTTAGAAGTTAACAGGAAGAAAAATTAAAGAGAGGGCTTAAGAGGGCTTTACTCTGTGTAGCAAAGCCATTGAAATGTAGTCCTGTTTAGGGACAGCTGCAAAAGTCTGACTTTAGCACATGCTGCGCATAAACCATGCTGGAAATAGACCCTCAGTCATGTCAACCATTTTCTGCATGAAAGTGCATCACAGCACTGTGGTTTTGAATTGTTCTAAAGAAATGATTAGAGGAGAGGTTTGAAAACTGAATCCTCCATCCTCTGTCCTGCTCCTTATTTGCATGAAGCTGAAAGTTCTTTCACTTTGGTAGGTTATTTTCCTATTTGTAAAATTGTAATAATGAATGCCTCCCCCTTCCACATTGTGCATATGTTTTTGTGTACAGAAAATCATGGCAATTCCTGAGGCCTGAACTAATGATACCACATGTCCCTACTATTCGATATTTCATCCATGGATCAAGCCAGTACAAATGATCTACTGAAAGCCATTTAAAGTGCTCATGTGCATCATTAAATCCCATTTTGGTTTTTAGATTTAGCTTAAATCTTGAAATGAAGAATGTAATAGTGTAGAATATTTAATGGCTCTAATTAAATAAGTAGCTAAAGGAAATTCTGGCTCTTTGTATAAATATCCAGCTGCTTGAATCTTGCTATTGCTTGGCCACAAATTCTGAAGCTGCATTATACAACATATGAACCAGGCTTGTTTGTTTCTTTAAAAATTTCCATCATTTAACTTGACTGAAATGCCATCATGTTCTTTTATTCACACACATTCTTCAGCAACCCTCAGATAAGTAACCTAAAACTTTACAAGAACACTTTCGATGCTATATCCCAAGCAATATGTTGCACTCCACATTGCAAACCTGCAGAGATATTATGCTTAGAGTTGTTCTTTTTTTTGGGGCACAGGGGAGAGAGGATATGATAAAAATGCAGGAAAGAAGAGAGGAGGGTCTGAAGCATACCTAGTGTGAAGGATTGTTTTGGAGATATCCAGCTGGACTACATACTGGACCTGCTTTAATGTTTGTCTGTAACTACTGTGCTGCTTCTGCTCCCTAAGGGTCAAACTTCGAGATGACAGGAAATGTCTCTTGGGGCTGTGCTGGCAAGTGAAATGTAATCTCGTGTTTTGTCTCTTTAATGTTAGCAGACACTGGCAGAAAGAAGGGGTGGTCATAATCTGTCAGGGTCTTGCAAGTCTGGCTCCGTCTGTACAGCCAATGACATTCAGATGGGCTGTCAAACTGCATGCAGATCCAAGGGAGATTTTGTGACTAATGAAGTTAATAAGCATGACATGCAAATTTAATCTGAAACAGCCTTCTCAACTACTTGTTACTGCTTGATAATACTGAAGTGATTATATTCTATGAAATAGTTGATCTTCTGACAGCGTGGCTTTTGTTACATCTTCCTTTGTTAGATTCTGGGATTATTCTTGGCTTTGCAAAAGACAAGGTAATATTTCTTAAGCTGCAAGCATCTGTAAGTGAGCTCTGCTTCCCTGGGGACTGGCTCTCTTCAAGCTGTCTGCCTGGGTTTCCCTCCCTTGCAAAAGGGAGATGTCTGCTTAGTCCCTTTCCATTCCTGCCTGCCCTGTGGCTTCTGGCTGCAGCATGGCTCTGGTATCTGTGAAGAGCTGCTGTTTCTCATCAAAGGATGCGGCTTCTGTAAACAAATGAGGGGCACTTTCATTTTGAGTATTTGGAATGATAAACTGAAACATGACTAACTTAATAGAAAAGTTAATTCTGATGCAGAGTCCTCTAGGAGACTCCTGCAAACATCTTGTACAAATCTCATCAAAAGCTGGAATTACAGGTCTCGGTTACTTTCCTGCGGCAAAGCAAAATCATAATATTAATTTGCTTAGTCACAGGAGTCAAAACAAAGTACTCAAAATGGAGTATGGTAAGAAGAAAACAAAGTTATTAACTTGTCAATGTCTTGGTTGATCAATTGCTGCAAAGAGGAGAAACAAAACTGTGGAGCCACGCAGAAAAACTATGCAATGTTATGAAACAGATGTTGAAGAACAGATTAAATGCACATATCCTTTGTACTTGAAAATTATTTCTGGAAGTTTCCAACCCTAGTCATAGCATATGGCAGCTTAAGCATCATACATCTGAAATCTAAATATAGTGAGCCAGAATCTCATGCTGCTGGATCGGTGTCTAGAGATCAAAAATGACAAAGGACCTGCTGTGCATTAGGATACACCTTTCTACCTGCTCCTTCTATTCAGTGCCTTGTGAATTACTTATTTAATGACATTTAATCATTGATTAAGGTTATTTGAAAGTCTGTTTAATTGTTGATTACAGCTGCCTTCATATCTAGCCAGCCTGCAAACCTATCTGGGTTTCAGATGTAGCTTGTTAAGTTTTAACACGCGGTTGCCCTGCGTGAGGAATCACTGACACTCTTGTCTGTGAAATGGCACCGCAGGTCAAGGACCATGCACTTTTATTCTGTAGGAGGAAGAGTCCCCTGGAGTGAGCTGACTGTTTTCCAACACACTCCCCACTGCCACCATGATGCAGGGACATGGCTCCTGCTGGAAACTCCACTGGTCCAGGTGTACTTTCGTGACAGATTCCAGCATCATAATATGAGGCACTCCAGGAGCAGCAGCTTGTCAGACTACAAAATTATTTCAGCTGTCTAGGGTCTTCTACAACTTACCTGTCACCCCTAAGTAAGGGTAGGGTGGGGAGAAGCCATTCAGCTGTGAGTTCTATGGCCTTGCCATAACAGCACTGAGGGGTCATGCCTCAATCAGGTCATAGACTTCTTCCCACTAGAAAGGTGACAAATAGTGGACCTTAATACCCCTGTTTAATACGAAGTATAGAGAAGGAATTTGAAGCAAGATTTGTCTCTGGACTGACATATTGGTGGCTGTACAAAAAGCAAGGTTTTCTGCATGATATCTCAATGTGTAAGGGATGGATCACCAAGGCTCCCCCTCAGCTTAGGGTTGTGGACAAACTACCCACACAGCTGAAATGCTACAGACCAGCTGCTAGTTCTCTTAGACAAGATGTTGAGAGTGACTTATGACTGCATACAAAATGGTACAGTTAATGCAGAATAAAGACAAAATAAAAAGTCCTATGCCACTCTGGATGTGTGCTTCTTGGGGTATGAAATCAAGGAGCTACTGTGCTCTCTCTTATCTGTTCTCAAGACAATGAATATTGGACCAGCTTTGATTCCTACACAGCTGCCAGGGCTCTGTCAGTTCCTTGCCTTTCACATTGTCTTTTGGGCTGTCATCAGATGTACAGTGGACGCTTTCCCAAGTTTTATAAACTTTTTTTTTCTGGATTGTACTAATATCAGTACTATGGACATCTTATTCTCATTCACTACATCTCCTTGCCAGAGGCAAGACAACGTTGCTTACAGAACAATCTCCTGTGTCTCACATACGATGTCTCCTTCATAGATTTTCTTCTGTTTATCCCAAGTTGGTCTTTGTAAATTGTTTTTCCTTCATTTGAAGAGTTTGTTTAGAAAGAAAACAAAGTGCACACACACACACACACGCTCCCAAATTCCAGACAGTTTATTTACCTATTTCAAATGCTTTCCTTAAGTTACCTGATACCTTATCTGTGTTTGGGATATGTCTGTGAACAAACTCAACAGTTTTAACAGCCCATTGCTCAAGTTCTAGGCAGGGTAGGTCCTCCTAATTATTATTCAATCCCCTGCTTATTCTCTATCAAATGCTGCTCTGCCATTAACTAGTTTATCTTCAGAAATAGCAATTGCATGTGTAGTGACCTTACACACTTTGGACAAGTAACAGGATCTGACAACATGTCCTTGTTGACAGATCCTGATGCTGTCAGTGGGCTGAGGTCACTGTTGGAACATTCCCGAGTGTTTCCAGTGCTATGCTTTCAGATGGCTGCTGTGGTCACCATTGCCCATGGCAGTGTTCTTTTCACCTGATGTTGTGACTTAGTAATTGTCTCATCACCATGGGAAAGACATATAGATGTTGAAGACTCTTTTCCCCTTCTCCATATGTCTGGGGAGAGGAATCTGATTTTTCTAGTCCTCTTTCTGCATATTTGAATTATTTCTTCTCCATTATCCTGGCTTTCTAACTTCACTTACTTACAGGAAGCTGTTCTCCTCTGCCATCCTGCTCAAGTTTCAAGGGTTAAAAGTAAGACAACATGAGGCATTCAGGTTATGTTCCTTCCTCTCTATCTGCTTTCTCAAGGCCTTAATTCAAATGCTCTCATGTAGTCCTGGATCTCTAGCTGGTCAGACATTTAGAAAAGTGTCAGACCAATAAATAGAGATGAGTAATATGGGAACATTGAAGGAAAGGACCAGTTTGTTATACCTATGGACTTTGTTTCTCCCTTCTGTCTGCTCTTCCTGCTCACTGCTTGCAGACTGCTCAGTGCCAGTGAGGCTGAAATAACAATAAAAAGGATACTGTTTATTCCAAACCTTGCTTAGAGAAGTAAATGAGGAAATGGAAGGAATTTGATCTGCCTGGCTTCAGCCCTTAACATTTGCACTACTTCATTAGCTTTAGCTTGTAGGGCTGGAAAGGGGACAGACACCAGAGAGCCCCCTCCTCTTAGATGGTGGGGAAGCCATCACACAGACGCGTCACATCTCCCTGCATGGATCTGCAGAGATGCCTGCCTTCTGCTCCCCTGGCAATGCTTGGATTTGGGGCACCTCCCAGAGATGCCCTGGCTCTTCTGAGGAGGAGATCTAGCTCTCAGTTTACAATGTAGGGAACGGTAAATTATGGCACATGTCTGTCGTGATGGGAGCCCATCCTGGTGGTGGTGAAGCTATTGTTTGTCTCTAGTTTATTTTTCCACTGGTCACAGCACAGGTTTCTCCCTTTGCCTGACCCCCAAGTGAATTAAATCCATCTGTTTCCCATCCTAGCTGCCCTGATCACCAGGACACTGAGAAGCACTGAAGTCCACTGCCTTGGACTGGTTTGCAGGGGGTTTCAGGCAAGAGGCCAATGTCTCCAAGTAAGACAGCTAACAGATATAGTCACCTCGAGAGTTGTGCAGTGATTTTTAGAGATCTGACTGTCATTTAGGATGTTGACACAAGTATCTAAAACCTATCCTGTCATAACTTATTTAGATGTCCTGAATCCTTCCCCATAAGCTAAAGTTGGTGGGTACTACTGTTATGTTCAACAGCAATTCACCTAGCATTTGATTTTGTCAGCTGTATTTGAGTTTGATGTAATGGTTCAGTTGCTACTGCCTCTTTTAGATTGATGAATTTAATTTACAGGCAGCCTCAACAGCTTCACTGCAAAGACAAGGAATTCATCCTGTGCTTAAACAAAGAGGAAATAGGAAATATTAGCCAACTGTTTTCAGTCTTGAAGACCTGATCAAATGTCACATATAAGAACCGAGCTGTAGCCTGTATAATTAACTTTAATTTGAAACGTTACCAGTTTCATCATTAGCAGAGAAAGTTAAATACAAATTCTTAAAGCTATTCTTGGCAGTGAAAAATGAGGTCATCCTGCCAGACAGCTACATCAAATGATAAACTGCATAACTCTCCCTCCTCCCATCTCCCTGCGGTGGCTAGGCCATTAGTGATAACTGCCTAATTCTACCAAAGGGGATTTAGTTGTCGGCAAACAATCCTGGCCAAGGCCAAAAATTTAAAAAAAAAAAAAAAAAAAAAAAAAGAAGTAAATCTAATTTATCTAGTTTTCTTTCTGTCTGTCCCACAGACCTCTAACTCTAGGCAGCAAAAGTTTGGCTGAATAGAAAGTAAGCAACAACCCAGACTTTTGTCCTACCACAGTAAAAATCTAGAGATTAATACTTCGATGCTTCTTCTTCCAGTCCATCATGATTGTTTTTTCTTGTCTGTCTGTCGTGGCAAGCAAAAAATACAAATGTTTAGAACTGAAGCCTGTTATCATAAATCTGCGGGTAATAGTGTATTTAAGTCTTCAAATGGTTTTACATTACAGAATTAGTTGGTTTGGAGTTACCCCTCTTTATGGTCCACTTCCATCTCCCTGCTCAGCACAACTGAGAGTCTGTCCCTGTTTATTCTACTTCTCCCTGTTTCCATGCTGTTCTGAGTATGCAAAGGAGCTCTTCAATACTTTTTTTTTGCATTTTTTCCCTATTTAGAGTTGAATTTACCTGCATTTGTATTGCGTCAGAGCTGCCAGCATGCTTTGGTCTTGTGATGCATTCAGAGCATTTTCATCACCCTGGATGTTCCAGTGGCAGCCATTGACTCTTGCCCTGTCTTACTAGCTGTTATCAGCTGCTGAGTTCCTTCAGTAAACACAATAAAAGGTCTCAGTCAGTCCCTCAGCCTGCTAGGGTTGCTTCAGCGGTGGCCTGGACGGAACTAAACTATTTGTTTCCGAAGTGGCCTGCTGGTTGGTCCCTGGCTGGTGTGCACCAGGGTCAGTGACAGCCTGAGAGAGGGATTTAAGAGAAGCTGAGCCTTTTCTGGGTCTGAACCCAGTAAGGATCAGGAGCTCCTGGTAGCAAGCTGTTGCTGATGAGGCCATATATGTAAGAATCCATGGACATTTCTGCCCTCATTACAGACATAAACCAGATTTTTTCAGGCTCACACATAGTTATGTCAGACTGTGGTGTGGGTCATTGTGGAACCCTAACGTTTCTGTGGACAGGTATTCAGGTATAAGTTTGGTCACAAACTTCTCTGCTGAGATCTTAACTGAGACTTACTGATTTTCTTCTGACAAAGAATTCTCTGAAATTAAAGAATTATCTGAAATTAGAAACCAGAAATATTTCCAACAATAGTGTTAAAAAATCTGAATGTCTGAGCTGCTTTTTCATTATTAAAAACATTTATATGAGCACTCCCTATAAAAATTACTTTTTGCATTGCTGAAAGAATGCCTGCTCTGCAGTTTGTTAAGTAAGATAGAACCTTCATGTGAATTTTTCATTTTTTTAGATTTCTAATCACTTCCATATCTTCCTCTGAATTTTCTGTGCAAATTTGCTCTGTGCCCAGTAGGAGCTCTTGTCTGAATTGCTGCAGGAGCCTGTGACAATCTGCAGAACCCAAATATTAAGGAATTGTTTCCAATATAAGTTGTAAATTGTGATAACTTATTTCTGGATTAACTAGGATGATATGTGGTACCAATCTTCCTTTTTATTGGTGTGAACAATCCAGACCTTGGGCTGAGTTCTAGGTAATTTGAAGTAAATTGATTATTAAAATGAACTTCTTCAGATGAAAGAAGGCTCTGCAACCAAAACAAGCTCAGTCTGTACTCTCCTCAAACTGCCACCAGATGACAGTGTTCCATCAGATTTTGAATCTATGGCTTTAGTCTTCGTTACCACTGAGAGGCTGTTCTGCTGTATTGTATTTCTTGGCATTTTGTCAGTCATTTTGTAACAGACATCTTAGTTAAGGTTCCGTTAAAATTTCCACTGCAGTCCTGTTCTATCACACCTCAGTTTATTTTAAAGAATTATCAACCTAAGAATATGTTAAGAGTAAGCTTGAACAAAACTGATACACTTTAAGCTCTGCAGATCTGAAAAAAAACCCCTGACTTTTTCTGCCCTATAAAAACTCACTCAGGTTCTAAAGGCTAGGACTCCATGGTAATCTGAATGTGTCCCATGTAAAATGTTTCTCAAGTTTAGAGTCTTACTGCTGCATTTCTAAGCCTGAGATCTAGAACCTAGATCTTTTCATTAAATATGCATTATCTTGTGTTGCTCTTTTATCCAGAGATTCAATGTAATAACTGTTTAAATGCTTACAGCTCCACCAATGCTATTTGTATCAGTCTTAAAAACAGGCTGTCTTAAAGATGACTGTCACAGGGACAAGGAATGGTGCCTCTGAGTGCTGCTGGAAGTTATTGAGAAATCTAGCAGGAGACACCCAAGTAAGTTGTGGACACAAGTGCTTCTCTTGCCCTATAGAGAGAGAGATTTCAGCCTCCTGAATGGTGTTAGCACCAGCATTTATATACACATTAGTGTTACTTGAAATCATTAATTTACAAGCAGGGTATTTGTACCAAGTTGGGAAAGAGTGTAGATGTTGTTGGTTTTGTCTTGGTGCAGTGCAGGAGCATGGATTAGACCAGAATTATTGTCTGTCATTCACGGGTTTGTGGTCAGTGAAGTATCAAAGGTGGTAAATGAAAGCATTGCCATGAACTGAATGCTTCAGTCGTAATCAGCCATTACAGAGATGCAGATTTGAGAGCACTGTTAAAATATTTGTATTAATTGCATTTGTAACCTTATTTATAGGAATGAAAACATGACTGTAAAATAGCCCATTAGTCTTAACAATGCAATTATCTTTCCTGACAAGTGTTAAATAATAATGTATGTCAATCAATTTGATTAAATCAGTCAATCATTTGATTGATCATGTTCTCCCCAATCCAAAATGTCAGTCAATTCCCTTAAAAATAGATCAATGTCTTAGGTGACTTCTAGAATCTTCTTTCATCTTTATTTTATTTGCCACTGTGATAATTTATTCATTAGCAAGCATGAACTAAAACACTAACAGCAAGAATTAGTAGAAAGCCAAGATGCTAGAAATTGAAGTTAACCATACACGTATGAATATTTGTACTAACCTGATAATGAAACATCATTGCTACTATTTTTGCTCTCAATAGAGCATGCATGCTCTTTCTGACCACCAGTCTAAAACAACACACTGAAAACCTTCAGTAAGCCCCTTATGAAATGGGTAAAAATCCTGGATCATAAATTGGAGCACAATCTTTAGCACTGTTAAGTGCTGCTTACCTTTCTAAATGGGTAGATTACTGGCTTTAATTTTTTTGTGTCCCTTCCATACTAGACTATCAGCTAATGTCTGCTGTAATTTACTGAGACAGGCTTGATATGCCTGGCTAACTATAGAATGACATACTCAATTCCCTTGGTATCTTCCTTCCTTCTTAGAGACCTGATTTGCAGAAGGTTCCTGTTTCAGCTGAAAAGGCAGTGGATATTTTTGAATGTTTTCCAGAGATTCACATAGCTTAAAGTCAATCATAACAGAGCCTAAAAAGGATAACATAAAGGCTGTGTATAAAGCATATTTTTATTAACAGAGCCCTCCACCCCTTAGAGTACAAACCATGTAATGATGCCTGCAATATCAATTCACAGTGTCAAGGAAAAGTGGTTGGAATAGCACTCAGGCATACATTTATTTATAATCCTATCTTTAACAACCACCCAAACTAAAAATAATACAGTCCAGTAAATGACTCATGAGCATTAGAGGAAATGGATGACTTTTCCAGTGAAAGTAAGCTGTCCAGTGAGGGCATTTCTACTTTTCTTCAAGCATTTTCCTCCCTTATTTTACCTACAGCAAATTCTCCAATGACAAACTTACTTACAGATGGCTGAAACTCTCCAGGGATAAACCAGCCTGAAGCACTAAAGACAAGCTCTCTGAGAATAGATGGCTAAAAAATATCAGAAGGTCTACGAGGAACATTTTGTCTCAAGCTGACCAGAGCTGTCTAGCTACAGTTCAGCTTTCTGGGCACATGGAAACAATGGACACCATCTCGTGTTACCCTTTCCTTTGGTTTTAAACCACTGCCAGAAAGACTTAGCAGGCATATCAGCAGCCATCTGCAGCCTTCCCTCCCAGCCTTTCTCCCTAACAGGCTTTCATATGCTGTAAGAAGTTGTCACTGTGCAATGGTTACAGTTAATTGTTTGACTGTTTTATGTCCCTACACCTGTCCTGGCTGCTGCTTGTGGGTACTACATTTTTCTCTAACCAGATCCTGGAGTCTTTTTTACCCTCTTTAACCCGTTTTTTCACCCCCAAAAACTTGACATCAAATTGGTCCCTGTCGTTACAAACAACTTTAATTTGGTACAAGGAAAGACCAATCCACAGCATCTGTATCCATCTCCAGAAACTTCACTAACAAAAGTTGAAGAACAGTTTTGGATCTAAACCATTTAATTTTGAATGATAAAAGTGAAAAAATCCTTATTCTTGTGTGAGAAAGACAAAAGAAACACAGATTTCTGTTGTCATAACAAATCTCCTGGCCTCCTGCCTTTCTCTGCTTTGAGCCACCCCCAGCATTTGCTGAGATAGAAGGGGTGGGCAGCTTTGTCCCACTCTCTCAGAGACTTACCAGCTTGATGAGAGCTGACCTCCAGCAGCAGGAGAGCTTACAGTTAAAGGGCTGCAATATTTTATATTGGAATTGCCAAAGTGAACTTTCCAGGCAGACAAAAGACAATTAACAGCACTAATGCATGTCTGAGTGTGAATAATTAAAACATCTTCCTTGCTTTCCCGTCTGTTTTTCTTCATGGCCAGCGTTTATGCCTTGCCTTAGATGATGGATCTTAAATATCTTTTGCCATGCTTGGAATAATTTTGGTAGGTGTGTGTCCCTCTAGGCATAAAAAACCTCTTGAGTTTCCTGTTTATCTATAGTTCTCACCATTTAGAAATCAGGATTGAAATTAAACCTTTATAGGACGACCAGTGACTGCTATCCTGCTGCTGCATGAAGTCAGTCCCCTGGAACAGAGCCAGCCAAAATTTTTGGCAGTATTCCTGAAACAGCAAGAGGACTTGCTGACCCTGACATCTGGTGCACCTTATGAAATCCAAGTAATTAATCGTGATCCAAGGTAGAATCTCTGTAGACTGGCTAAGAACGTCTGTTTAGCAGAAACCTTGTGGTATTCATTAAGACCCTTCCAGATAATTTCCAACAGGTAATTCTCCTAGTCTTGAACAGCATTAGGTAATATGTTATCCAGAGCACTGTAACACACTGAAAACCTTCTCTGGGTTTTTGGAAGGTAAATCTTGGAAGGGATTATTTACCAGGGGATATGACTGACTGAAAACAAGACTGAGAATAGAAAACAATCTTTGTGCTGTTGTCTGAGATGCCTTCAAGATTAAAAGTGTTGAGCACCAATGTGGATCTTAGTAGCATTTTTCTGCTGGAAAATGGGTCTTGCTTCTTATTGTTAGCTACTCACACTGGGTATGTGGTCACTGTAACACTGGCACGGTTTGCTGAGGAAGGACCATAGACATCTTTCAGCATAGCTATTTCTTAAACTTTGGTGGTAGCAGGTTTTGTTCGTGCTGCAGATGAGCAAAAAAGAGCAAATGCAAATTCTGTGTGCTTGAGTGTGGATCTACTTTCCTACTCTAATGGAGGAAGGGGAACAAGCTGCTCAGGTAGATCTATAATGCTCCAACAAACACTTATTTTAAATGGACACGGCGTGTACATACATTGCCTAGAAATAAACAGGAGGCCAGAGGGGAAATCTAGCCCCAGTGTAAGCAGATAACAACGCAGGTGATATTATAACAGTTTATCTTATTTACACTATGGTTGGATATACTGTCCCAGACGCACTGCAAATGGTTGCAAGATGTCAAAAAGTATAAATTTATAATATTATATTAATTAACTTACATTGGGACTGAGATTGATTGGTGTTGTTTCTTGACCAGTGTTTACAGGAATATTTTAAAAGGCATAACTGTTTGAGTTTATACCTGTCCATGTACGACTTTTCACTCCAAACTCCCAGATGGAATTTACACCTTTCAGAGATGGTGTAAATGTGAACTTTTAAATAATACCTGTATCCTTAAAAGTAGGATCAGGACTAAGTGGAGTTGATTATTGAACAGTTCCTGTTCAACTAACTGGCAATACCCAACAAATAAACAAAACTTGCTCTGGTCAGGTTTGGAAATCTTGCAGTGCAGGTGCTTGCTTAACGCAATTGCTATGCTGGGAATCATGAAATCTCAGTTAATGTGTGCAAAACCAACTCATCATGCAATGAAAATTCCCAGTTTGCAATAAAGCATGGATTTTCCAGCATCTGAGGTGAAATTGTTCTCCAAAGGATACTAAAGAAAAAAAAAGTTCTTGGAAAAAGTGTTTAAATTTCCTGTCCATTTCAAATAGGTGTCATTTCACAGTCCCAAAATTAATGGAAGGCATATTTCTTGGCACCGTGGTTTTAGCAGTCAGGTGGGCTTTAAACTTTCTTTCTCTTGCAGAGAGTGAGTGGATACCTTAGGGAAGGGCCATGCATAAAACCTGAACACATTTAGATCCCATTCAGCCAAATGGGCTAAGGGTACCCAGCACTCGAAAGAATATTGCCCTGTGCCCTCAGATACACAGTTTAGAGCAAAACAGTGTCCTTTTTAATCCACGTTCTCTTTGTATGGATGAAAATGCTTTATGTTTCTCTCCTATTACCACTTCAACACTGTGTTGTTCATTTCTTAATCCGTGTACAAGTGGCTTGGCTGGATATAATACTAGTACAGCCATAGAAGACTACAGCAATAGTCAATACTCTTTCCAAAATGGGGAGAAGGTGGCTCCGATTTTCTGGATTGAATATAAGGTACTTCAGTCACAGCTTGGTGCATAAATTAATTACTTGTTGCTAAGAACACAACAGCCACACTGACTGGAGAAGGGTCCATGAAAACATTCAAGCCCAGGTGGTAACTGCTATTCTCACCGAAAGAAAGTTGAACTGGAGGGGCTGCAGGTTTGGCAGTTAACACTTTTTTATTTTGAAGAAAAGTATTGCAGCTCTGATTTTGAAAATGTCACTTTAACACCAAGGACTTCAGGTGAATGACTCCTGCCTTGTGCTGTTAAAAGGCACAGCAGAATCAGGCCTTGTATGAAAAATAAAACAGGATGTTCTCTTCAGTACAACTGCAGGATTCATTACAGGTTCTGTATTTAAGCAGTGTTGCAGACGTTCATGCAATACAGACAATATATCTTTGTCAAGGTGACAGGTCTCTTTTGGAAGGGAGATTTCTTCTCCTTCACACTATGAAATACTCTATGTTCTGTGTTTAATGTGCACAACACTGTCTGAATTCTTAAGCTTTGTAATTCCCTATGCACCATCTGTACATCTTGTTGGAGGAGGGGATGTGGATGAAAACTCTCCTGTGCTTTGCATCTGCCGAAATGGTACCTTTAAATCATCACCTCTTTAGAAAGAAGGTGATTCTTCGTGCCCTGTCCTGTTGCAAGCCTCACATCAGCTTTGCTCCTCTGAAAAATCTTTCTAATACTGTAGTGGATCTGGCAGATTTTTCCAGATGATAAAGGAATTATGATGCAAATGGAATATTTTTTGGGGGGAACAAGACCCCTAACATTTGGGGTTAAATGTTAAAAAACTTTTGTCATGTATTTGTGTGTTGAGACAAATCAAAAATTAAGCAATGTTGATTATGTGTAAAACTAGGACCCAATATCAGAAATGGAAGAAATTAAGGAGATTATTTAAGAGCTAAGACTTTATTTCTACATATACATCTTGTAAATATTTTCAATTAGCAATTCTGTTGACTACAGGGGGACTGCTTAAGAGACCCAGAATCTATTTTGAATTCTGCCTAAAAATACATAGTTTTGAATAGTAACTGCTGAGTAGTAGAGGAGCAGATTACTTCTTTGTTTTGTTTTGTTTTGTTTTGTTTTGTTTTGTTTTGTTTTGTTTTGTTTTGTTTTGTTTTGTTTTGTTTTGTTTTGTTTTGTTTTGTAAGTGAAGCTCAGTGATGTGAAGCTGGTAGAAAAGGGCAGGGAGAGAGGAATGGGAATTAGAAAGGCAGAGGTTTGTGCCTGCCAAGGTCACTGAGGAGTATAGGACAGAGGCACAGCGAGACACAAGTGTATGTAAAGCTTGTGTATATAGTTTTGCTCAGGGAATTCAAAGCCATCATTTATCTTCCTACTCGGCAGTCATGTACATAATCAGGGCCATCTTTCTGGAAATGTTCAGTCTCACGGTCACTTTTGCCTTTCAGTCTATCCACAGTGGGGTTTTTTTTCCTGACGGAAGGAATAACTTTTTCTGTTGTTTGTATTGAAGAGCTATGGCTTCAGTCTAATTTTTTTTTAATCCATAGAATTTAAGGCATTTTAGAGAGCAGGTCGATAGTGAGGCAGAGGCACAAACAGCTGCTAATGCTGTGTGTGACCAGAGACAGGCAATGCACAGGAGGAACACAGGTGGCTCACCCTCCTGGCATGTTACAAGCAGATGAGTGATGCTCAGGGAAGAAAAGTGCTCATGCATGGAGAAGCTAGAGTAAAATACATCTACATTACCATTTGAGCCTCGGAGTATGCAAACTGCATCCCTTTGGGGAGAAAGAGTGGAGAAGTGTGCATGAGGGGAGCACTTCTTGTGCTGCAGCAGCTGGCGGCTGTCCTGTCCGTGCAGCTGCACTGCTAAGCCTTCTCTGAGGTGGTCCCCCATGAGCTGGGGATTGTATGGATGTCATATCCTTGGGACCAGCTATTTTGCTTTACAGGCTTGTTTCTGTGGTGCAGCTTTAATTACTCATGTATGCAAAGTCCCGGTGAAGTCAGTGGGTTCAAACCATGAGAAATGTGTGGAAGACAGAATGTTAAATCTTGAAGATGAAGAACTTCTTTGTGGTCATTTTCACATTCCCCATGCAACTTTTGTTGATATAGTGAATTAATCCAAGGACTGCTAGTGGGCTGCATTTCAGTAGTTCATTTTTTAAAATGTTTGGGTGTTTACTGAGCTTTAGGAACCCAAGGAATAGTTACTATACTACTTTAAGGTGATCGAATACTGCCTTAAGATGTGCTTCCAGGAGAAACAGAAAATCCACTCAGGTTCTTTATAACCATTGCACATTATTTGAAAGACCTGGAACTCACATGCATCCAGTTCCACAGAAGATTTATATCTTTCTCTAACCATCCAGCAACAGCTGAGGAAAAGTTCTCCAGAGCAATACCACAGCTTTTTAAGTGAGGTGCTTGCAGAGACTTGCTGCAGCATCTCTTAAAGACGGGGGCAGAAGCCCACAAGCCATGTCAGAGTTTGCATCTGGAAAGAAAGCACTCATAAGGCCTGTAGAATGAGCCCTTGCATCTTCTGGATTCGATGCTTTACCTCGTAGGTCTTCAGCACACCTTGTAGCAAATGCGTTCTTCAGGGGAGGACAAGGCAGCTGGCTAGGGTTTTCCTGTACCATTTGCATTTTTGCTTCATCCTGCCAAAAATTCTGACGAGGAAGTAAATTCATTCTAAACTTTCCATTAAGAAGACAAAACTTCACAGTTACTTGCCACTAGATGTCACAAAAACTACATGGTTCAGCTGTAGTAGACCTAACTGAGGGGTTTTGTTGGCTATTTAAGCACTTGCATAACACTTTGGATGGGGCTCAATGAAAACAATTAGACATTTGAGTTTATTTTTGTTTGGATGAAATAGTAAATATGCTGTTGGGTCAGACTCTCCTCTCATTTCCCCCAGAGAAAACTGGAAATAAACTTTTTGTCAAGAGTTATACCACCCTGGAAAATAGAACTGCTTTTAGTCTCATCAGCAAAACCTTGTCATCTAGAGTGCTGTGGTTTTCTATTCTTTGTATAAAGCTGGTGTCTGAGTTTTAGGCAACTCTAGCAGAAATGTGGTGGAAGGTGAGTGGGTTGGTCCTGATTCAGCAGAAATAAAACTGTTGTGGTTGGGATGCTTGTGCAAGTGGAATAAACAACAAATGTGGTGTTTCTCCATATAGGAATATACTTAATTCTTAGTTTGCTAGGATAAAATTGATGCAAATTGAAAGTATTTAATGCCTGAAGCCTCCTACAAATTTGTTATAAAGTATATGCAGGTTCACCTAAAACTCTGTCCCTATCTCCACAATGCAGCTCAGCCTCAAGAGGACAGTTTGCCCTTTATGGCTACTGTTCTGCTCCGCAGCTGCAAAGTTTAGTTTGTACATTTGGCTGCAATTCAATATGTGAGTGGTCAAAATTATATTTGTGGCTTTTCTATAATATGAATAGACAGGCCATTTTTTTGCACGTAAATGCATATGTATCTGAATGCTTTACAGGCTAAAATCCTCTTTGGAAACAGCACAGAAGTACACACTCAGTGCATTGATTTTATATTCCAATGTGTGCATTTTCCTCTGGGAGAAAAGCATGTTCCAAATGAGAAAAGAATATGGCTTGTCAAACATGAAGATTTGTGAAACAGTTCCATATTTCTAAGTTTTTGATGTTTACTAGACATGCATGGTATTCAGTAGTTAAGAATCAGACTGTAACCTTTAAGAGAAACATTTCCAAGAAAACTAGAGGGATATTAGGCCAAAAAGAAAGAGCCTGAGACATCCAGTTTACTCAGTGTTTATTTTCTGTCTAAATGAAAAAATAGAGTAGCCAGTGCTGGGGAGAAGTGTGAAGGCAGAGGATGCTGTCTTGCACCTTCCCCGCTGCAGCTGCCAACCAGCAGGAGGGATGTGCAGCACAGACGCCTCTGCAGGGACTCTTCCCCAGGAGCCTGAAAACAACACTTGACTGGATGTAATTTAGCACAGGAGAATAAATAGCACCTCAAAAGCATTGCCTGGCACCGAGGATTCTCACTGGGTCTGAAATTCAGGTAGCCGCAGTCTAAATCTGAACTGCATTGAAACCTACTTGGAGTTAATTTCCCAGGAGGCTTCTCCTTGGGCTTTCTTTTCATCAGTGCAGAGCTGAGGTCAAGGCTCAGCCAACCTTAGGATAGTCGCACATTTGTTTCCTCCCTGAAAACTCTGTGTGTGAGGAATGCTGGGGTATTTACGCTCCCATATTGAGTCATACACTGACATTTGTAGTTGTATTTTAGGGCAGAATTGTCTTTAGTCTTCTGCCCCTCATTTTGAGGGTTTTTTTCTCATGTGCTCTGCTACCCTCTGTCTCTTGCACAGAAAGAGCAGGGAAACACATTTTCCTATTGCACATGTACTTGCAGAGCACAGCTTTTGTGTAGCTAGAAGCAGCAGCCAGATAATGACCTCTTCTACTGCAGAGTGGGGAAAGACATTATCAACTTGTGCATAACACCCAAGTGAAACTGGAGTCACCTGGTGTCCGTGTCACTGTTGGTTCACGAAAAGGAATTTATTGAGGTGTAGATGGATACATTGCTAAGCCTAGTGCTGTTACAGAAAGCTCTCACGTTCTAAGCAAATTTCAGGTGGAGTGAGTTTTTCAGTCCAGAATATATAGAATGATTAGCAATTGTATGTGATAATATAATACAGAAACTGCAGTCCTCTGACACTTGTGATCTCCAGACAGGCTCAGTCATTTCTGCCTGATGTTATATGGAAAAAACCTTACTGATGATTTACAGTGGCTGCTTGATTCATCAATTTCTTTTTTGTTATGTCTTGCCTACATTAGTATTTTCTTAATATAATTTTAATAAAACTGTCATTGTGGCTCCTCTGTTACAACGTTTTGCTAGAAGGCTTTTTCCCACTGTTGCATGGATTTCGTTAATGAGAAACCTGCACTGGCTTTGCAGCAATATATTTAGAAATGCAGTTTTACACAGAAGCATTTGGGGACAGAATCTACAATCAAATTTTAAGTATCTGATTGGAGTGCTCAGAAATTCCTCTCACTTTCCATTTGCAAATTCACACCATCTACATTTTGAGTTTTGCCTAAAACCTGCAACATGAAAGCCTTCCTTTGAGAACCACAAATGTAGTATATGGTGAATACACAGAGAGATGTTCTATGTGGTTTAAATGAGAAAGCTTCAAAACTTGTGTAGCTGTAGCTTCCGTGACAGGCTGGAATTGCTTCTATTCCTAAGAGCTCTGATTTTCATCTGAAGATTTTCACTATTCCATGACGGTGTGGAAAACAATGATTTTGTTCTTTTGTGCCACTATACCCATTAAATCCTAACCAGCAGCAGTGTTCTGGGTAGGATATAAACTGCTGCATTTGGATTTCCTTTGCACTAAAACAGATGTTTCTTCTTGGGAGTTTTTAACTTGTAAGGACAGTGCTCTGAACGTATTATTAGGATCTAGATCCAGTTAGCGGATGATTATGTGAGGTCTCATTGTGAAAACCATTTTGTAGAAGTTAAATGTCACATTTCTCGAGTGTGAGTGCACGCATACTTGTATATAGGCACACACATGCACATGCTTTTTTTTTATTTGTACAAAAACCCTCTTGTTTCTCCTAGCTAGCTCTTAATTGTGCAAAAGTGACCTGACTAAACCAGAAATGAACTGGAAAAAAGTTAGAGGAAAGTTAGAGGAAGCTTTTTTGTGATACTTTTATTCATTAAGAAGGTCTGTTGAGGATATCTAGGAGGAACATAATCCAGCTCTTGAGTTGCAAATTGGATTCTTGTCATGATTTGTTGTCTAAGGACAGAACAGATGAAGAAGAGTAAAAGTGTAATTTGAGTCCTTAAATTACCAGAATAGAATTTGAGTGTATTGAGTAAGCACTTCTTGTTACAAGATGTCAGTAAAAAGGTGATCCCTTTCAAGATGAGAGGCACTTAACATATTGTGCATCTTTTTCCAAACCAACTCAAATAGGCCAAAGTCACATAGATGGAAGATAATCACAACAATCTGTAACAATTTTCAGGAAGAGGTTTTGGGAATAACAAGCATCTCAATCTAAAGCCAGAAGCAGTTGTTGATCTCCTCCTTATGTATAGTAAGAGCCTAAGGTTTGGTAGTTGCAAGACTACCCATGAATCCTTTTATGGGAGCTGGCTTCTAGAGGATTCTCCCCTAAAATTTTCCTCTACTGGAATAAATAAATTCTTAGCTCTACTCATAATAAATGCCATACAACAGGACGTGCTGCCCAGAGATCATGCACATGCCTTGTTTAGCACTAAACTTTCTCTCTACTGTATCTTCTGATGATGTAGATGCACAATAGCCAGTGATTAAATACAGATTCCTTAGTGCTGTTAATCTTGCTAAGAGTAATTATGAGAAATTGAAAAATAGTGCAAAATGGTGAGATTCATGCCCCAACTTCCTCTGAAGATGCTAATTAAAGGAGTGTGAGAATTATAAAAGCATACAAAATCAGGCCAGGAAAATAAAGCTGCCAGTAGCTGTTCCTGTGTTAGAGTTCTAGACAGTCCCTGGAGATCGTAGAGAAAAAAAGTCTGCTATGATTGCAAAAATAACAATAACTGAATAAAACTGAGTGAATACCACTTTCTTTCTTTCTTCAGCTTATTTGTACCCAAGTCAAAATTCTAAATTTCACCTTTATGTTTCTGGGTATAGAAGAGCATCTCACATAAACCTGTTTTGGCAGATATATGAAATTTATTCACAAGCTTTGTTCAACATATAAAATTTAATTAGATCTTGTAATATTTGTACTTGTTATAAATTCCATTATGCAGAACATTCACTGAACCATGTACCTATAGAATTTAATTATGTCAGCTATTATTAAATTGTGGAATGGAAAAGGCATGCATAAAGATTTCCTGCATGCTGTCAAGAAGATCAGTGGTGACAAAGTCACAAATTTTACCCCTGCAATGTCTGTGTATTATGTTGGCATGTAATGGAGTCAATAATTCCCGACAATGTTCAAAATACTATTTCCTCAGACTAACAATGCTATAGCTGCAGGATTCTTGTGAATGAAGGAAACCTAAGAGAAGTGAAGACATCTAATGCACTCACACATCCTGCATGTGCTAAGAGACTTGGTGTAACTATCCCAGTTAGACAGCAACTCCTTTGAAGAAAAAAATTAAAAAAAAAAAAAAACCATTGTGACTGAAGATGAAAGAGAAAAGACAAACGTAGGCTGGGGAATAAGAACTAATCAAAGAAGTGACCATGTCTAACAGGTTCCCTGAAGGGGCTGCACTACACATTTTCTTGGATACCTCTACGTGACTGTGACTTCATGTGTGCTCTCAGACAAGATGGCAGGAAGCAGCTCTTCTAGCCTGCCAGGAGAATGAATGAAAAGTTTCCTTTCCTTCTACTTTTATAGATGTTGTGCATGGCTTTTGTCAGCCTTGACATATGTTTCTCCTTGCATGGCTTTTTGTCAGCCTTGGCATATGTTTCTCCTTGCAGCTGCCTCCATTGGTTGCCAGGCTTGGTTCGTGTGGCTGGTCCATGCATTGAGATTGGAATGAAACTATTTTCATTGCATAAGAATGAAACTACCTGTGTGGACAGAAACGTAAATGCAACTCCTCCAGAAGGTTCAGAAGACATCCTTTGCTAACAGGCTAGAATACTTTATCAGCAGTTGCTGGTGTGTTCAACAACATTCATTTGCTACTACCAACATGAAAAAACAAGTGCAGGAGATCTACTTGAAAAGGAAGGAAAAAATAAGGGAAAACCAGAAGTTATGTGTAAAGAACGTACCCGAACCCAGGAAAGTAACACCAATGGAAAGGACGGTACAAAGGAAGGTGGTTGCAAGCTGGAATTCAGCAAATTGTTAACAAGTAAAATATATGATAATTATCTGCAATGCAAAGCAAAATATTATAATGAAGAACAAATTACTATAAATAATTTGTTTCTTCCCGTCTTTGCCAGGATAAGTAAACATGAACTAATATGCCAACTTGTTCCTGCCATATGTTTTCACAAGTGCATTTCTGTTTGGTATGGAAGAGAGCCTTTTCCATAGTGTGATCTGATTTTTATGCTGCTGTATGTGACTTTAACCTAAGATCTGATTACTTCCTGGAAAAGGAAAATTAAGTACTGAGCTGTGTTCTTTGTGGAAACAGAGAGTACACTGTTGCTGGGTTCTTCTATTGCTCCTGTAAAGGGTTTTGCTAACCCTTTGAGATCCACACCTTCCCTCTGCCACCCCTTGGAACTGTCCTGATCTTTGTTCATCCTTTTAAGTGGTGGAAGTGGTCTTTTGGCTCACATGAAAGATTGCTCTATGTAGATCAAATGTTTCTGCTAGGCCTGTTTAGCTCATTGTAATAATAAACCACAAACGGGGTCCAACAAAAAATGCCTTGCATTTCAATTTGTTTTCTTTTATCATAACTCGAGAGATCAGAATGTAAGATGAAACACAAATCTGCTTTTGTTGGCCTGTATCCTGGGTGTATTATGACAAGTGAATTATTGCAGGCTTTGTGGGAATACATTATGAGGTGTACTGCTGCCCTGAGAGTCTGCAGAGGTCTGGGGGAAGAAAGAGATGTAGCTATTTATTCTCTGAGTCGTGTCGGGACGCGCTGCTTGTGGCGTACAGTGTGTTCTGAGGGGAAGTGCAGGAACCTCAGCGACATACGAGCTCCTTCCTGGCCTCACGCTGCTGACTTGAAATATTGGATTGCTGGAAATGAAGGCTGTCGGACAAGTCGCAGTGTCCCCGGCATCTGCTGCTCTGCAGCGGGTGACAGTCGCCTCCCAAAGCGATGTCTGCTGAATGCATCCACCCCAGCTCTCATGTGCAGGGGAGCCTGTGGGTTTGGGCACAAGTATGGCAGGAGCCTGGGGCAGGGAGAGGGACAGCCACCCTGCCACCAGACATTTCATTGTGATTTTAGGTGGGATGGCAGCCCTGTTACCCAAGCTGCGTATTATTTCCCACAATAAAACTCTGACTCTTGTGTTCCACAGCATGTAGGAGATTTTTCCATGCCTTGGGTAGGTTTTTGTTTCTGGAAACATCAGTCAAAGTAGTTCTGCTGTTTATGAGAAAAAGGCAAAGGGTAAACAATGCACTGGTTTCCAAAGCTAAAAAAGGTTGGGTAACCTTTTCCTTAGGAAGTTCATGTGCCTTGGAGCTTTGCAGTAGAGGCTCTTGGTTTGGCACTGGAGCTGCCTTTCTGTCAGGGATGTGTTTTTTGATCCTTTAGGGAAAACCCACTCATGCTTTGCCAAGTCATAAACAGTTGACAAATTGCAATTTATTCATACCCAGAAGGATTTAGCAATGAAAATCTTTGTGATGTGTTGGAACGTCTACAGCTGCCTGTGCTGGAGAGACCTGGCATTGCGCTTCAGGCTCAGGCTTCAGGGATGCTACCAGAAGGACCTGGTGATGCCCATTTCTCACTGCTTGGTCTGGTCGTGGTCAAGAGGGATTGCACACCTGTCTTTCTTGTGAGTCCTCTGCCCTTTGCACCCAGGCAGGCTGGAACAAGAACAATGCTAGAGACTGAAACCAGGTGGAAAGGCTGACTTGCCAGGTTGCAGGGCGAGAAAGGGACTAGATGGACAAGGTGGAGCTGAAATGCTGGAGAAGGGAGGATACTGAGGAGGTACTAGATGTTGAAGTCAGGTGCAATGGTGAGTGTCTGTGGGAGATGTCTATTTGTACTACCATGCAGATACATTTTTTCCGCAGAGCAATTCATACTGATTGATACTCCTTCCAGAAGCACCTTCATGTTCCTATTTGATGTCAGCTTGAAAAGCAATATCTAGCTGATACTGTGAATATTAGTTCTTTTATTGTTGTTATTTATTATTTTTATTCTCCTACTATTGGTATTCCATCAGTGAATACTTATGGAATATTCACTTGACGGTACACTAGCCAAGTTTTTTATTATTGTTTCTATCATTGACACATATGTGACTTACATGACAGACCTAGTATCCTCTTTCTTGTTTCAGTCCCTTTTGCAAATGTGAGATTACATTCGTACATTACTTCCTTGGCTTACAATTAACCACTGATAATAACCATATTCACTGCTGCAAGAGCGTCACCAAAGAGCAAGGTTAATAAGTAGAGTGTATGGGATCTGTATGTACATTGTTTACACAGGCACACAGTGCAGGAGAACGGACAAAACACTGCACATGCTTTGCAAATTCTTTTGTGAATTTATAGCAATGTGGATTCTCCTCCCACCCCCACATTTACTCAAGACACCTGCACACTGCTGTGTTTATTTTGTGTAGGCGCTAAAAGCTCCAACTCCTTGCTCAGTGCTGTGTTTCACAGGGCTGTTCTAACAATCCCTGGACCTCGATTTTTGGAAAGACGCCTCCAGTCTTTTCTGTTCCGCTTTGCCATCCTGCACATCTTATAGGATGTCTGCTTGTCATGTCTGATTGTCAGCCTTCTCCTGGCTACCAGAAACCCACACTCGCAGCTCTGGGCACTGCTCTGCTGGTTTGGCAAGGCTTTCCTGGGGCTGGTGGGGCCCCGTGGGAGAAGCCCTGGCTGGCTGCAGGCGGGAAGCGCTGACATCAGCGGCACCGAGGGAAGCTGTCTGTGGGCAAACTGAGCTGGCACGCTGCTTACAAGTCTGTGGGACCTCGTTCAGTCAAAACAGAGCCACTGCCAAACTGCTAATTGTAGCTCTGTTTTCTTGCCTCCTGCCTTCACAGGTTAGGAATGGAAATTCTTCCCTTTGCAGAGCGCCCTGCCTTCCTGTAGCTCTGGGGGGGCTCTAATCTGCTACCACTTCCTGTGGTGCAGGGCTAGCTGTCTGACAGTTTTCAGCATCACTTTTAAAGACATTCTTCTTTTTTTCAAATGCTTCCCTTACCTTGGCCTGACATATGTTTTTGCTTTAAGAGTAAAATCGTTTTCCATAGGCAGCTGGTGAGGTCCCTGAACACATGTTCCTCCAAAACACAAAACCCTAGAAGACATCAATTCCCAGTAGAAAGGTTACTTACATACAGCTGCAGAGCACTGCTCAAAAGTTTTTGGAAAATAATATTGTAGTCAGTTGACATCATTTAGTCACTTTGATTAGTTTCTTGTGCCTGATTATGGAATGACCTGAATAAAGACAAATGAAGCTCCTTCGAAGATCACATCTATATGCACTTAAGTAACAACCAGAAAATAAATCATCATTTGTTTCAGAGCTATAACCAGGGAAAATGGCCCCAAGACATAACCAGATTAGCTGGGCAGTATTTAAAACAAATGTAGTTACAAAATACATGTACTGTAGCCAAAAGTATTGTTTGAAATGAGGATTCTTCTATGCTTTCCAGTCTTAAGTAACGTAGGGAAAATTTTCTTTCTGAAAAGGAAATAAGGGAATTAAAGAGACAAAGGCCAGATTAGGAGACAAAACCACATCCATTTGCCCACAAGTTTTCTCTTTTTTGAGTGCGTGTGGAAGAACGGGCAGGTTGTAAAATCAGAAGAGAAGAAAGTGTTTCTTCCTTAGAACAGGCACTGGATTTGGGTAGACTGATCCAGTTTCTGGGTCTATAGACAGAAACTTGCTCTCGTCTTTAGGAGCACTGTGGCTTCCTCTTGCACCCTGCCCTGCTGCAGAGTCCATCAGCCCCACAGCACACTCTGTGCCTTGCCAGACACGGTGCTGAGCTTCAGCAGCAGAGGGTGGAGGGGCAGCACCAGCCCTGCTCGGGCACTCGGCATGGGACAGCTTGGGAGCACGCTGTAGGATCCTTTCTGTAAGAGAATGTCTGACCACAGTATTTGAAATAACTCTATTTTTGGTTCTTCCCCTGCATTAAATAGAGCCGTTCATGACAGTCTACTCACATGCTGTGTCTTTCCTGTCCCAATTGTATTTTTAAGTGATTGCTTGGGCCAGCCGGCATTGCTCCTTTTTATGTATAGGACTTTCGGTTTTCCTGTTAGTTTCTTGTGGTCTTTAATGTTTGCACTCACAGTATAGAGTGGTGCCTAACTAGAGTCATAAAAAAAAGGAAAGAAAAGAAGAGAAGTGTTCCCTGCATTGCAGTCCTATCTGAGGGAACACCCCAAACGACAGGAGGTCACTCTAGGGCTGTGTACTCTTCCTGCCTGCAGGTTGGATGAAACTTGTAATAACCTAAATTTCCACATTGGCAAAGCCAGTCAGACCAAAAAATTACAGCCACAGTGTTTGTCAGAAGGCTCCATGACAGCATGATTTGCTCCTTTCTTTTCTCCTGCACTCTCTGGTGCTGGAGAATGAGGGAGGTACGCGGCTGTGCTGTCACAGTGGGTCACAGCCAGTACTGCAGCAGCTGCTTTTTCTGGGCCATCAGGAAATGAAGGACACCCAGGCATGGCTTCCTCACTTCTCACTTTTCCTCTTTTCTGTGCTACTCTGAATGCAATCAGAAGTCATTCATAAGTTAGTGTGTTTGAATTTCTGTCCTGCTCTCTCCAGGGTCTTCTCAGCTTGACAAGCAACAGCAAAGCTGAGCCTACTTTTTTTTAATCATGGGCTTTTCCATCTACTTTTTTTGTTTCAGGTTTCTGCTAGTGGGAAGACTGAAAACAGCCTCAGATCAGAACTGCACTGGGAGGATATTTTCAGTCTGTGACTGAAACTATAACCTAGAGGTTTACACACTCAACCGTGAGAGCTCATAAATGCTGGGTCATACCATTGGGATAGTTTGAAGTTAGAGGCTTCATTGATGTTTGAAGTTAGAGGGTTTGCTCAAGAGGCTGTGCCCATTGATAGAAACAAGTGGTTAGGAGTGCCTATAAAGGTGTCATTACAAATTTTTTTAGTATGTCAAGGCTCATTTGAATATTAAAAAGAAGCTATGAGAAAGTAGGGTAGTATTTTTCTTAGCCTTCCACTACTGAGCTTCATTTTCCTTAGAGCATTCCTTTGAAATAAACAGAATGTGGTTTGGTTTTATCTGAATATAATTTAGGAGTACTGTAAAGATTTGCTTGGTATTTTGATATTAGCAATTTGGTATTAAATTGCATGAGGTAATTTTAATGCCGAAGGTTCATGTATTTGTCTTTATCATGTCTACAAGATGGATAGTAATTTTTGCCATGGGCACAGGCAACATGTCAATGGCCTGATGATCCATTTCAGAAAAACAGATTTCCTGCCCTTATTTTAATAAGAATATGGACCTGCTCAGCTCCTTCTATTAAAAAGAAGCCAAAGTTGTGGAGGAAATAGCTAGCAGTTTAGTATTTTAAAATGTTAAATTATGCTAATCCAATGTCAGTTTATCTTAAAATAGGAATAAATCACAACATATCTTGTTGGCAAAATGGCAGATCCTGATTAATTCTAGAGTAATGTTTCTCCTTAGTGGCATTAAAACTGGGTTCCTTAAGTCTCTGTTGAAAGCACTGAGGTATGTAAAGAAAAATAACAAGCAAAATGCACCTCAATTTTGCAAAATTAAAATCTCCAAAGAATGGCTCAATGGCTTTTCAAACCTCTGTAAGGAAAAACTGCCAGCCACTCTGGACTGATTACTTGTGTTTTAGACTTATAAATGAAATTGCAAGGTGGTAAAATCTGCAGGATGATTTTTAGACTGGAAGCTGAAATTCTTGCATCTGAAGTGCTAAAATGTGACAACCATTGCCTGTATTTTTAAAACAGGTGTGAAAAATCACAGCTATCTGCTTTCAATAAAGAAAGAGCAGGAAATCCACAATAAAGCAATAAAACCATAAAACTTAAAATATGCACATGCAGCAGGTGCTGATATGTACAACAATATCTGAATGCAATAAAATGTTTCACTATTGTCCAAAAAGGATTGCAGCCAAGATACAGGATTTGGCTACATTTTGCCCTTGACTAGAATTAGTTCAGTTACGCAAAGCTGGCATGTGTTAGATAAAGAGAGGAAACTTCTTTAGGAAAGACAATGGGAAGTGTGTTCTGGTTCAAGTCATTTGCTTTTCTGTATTGAGAGGTCTCTCATGTTTTGGGAGTTTTTAGCTCTTTTTTTCCTAATGGATGATTCATCTGAAATGGAAATTTTTCTCCCTTTCATTCCCAAAATTTCTGTGCCTGTGACTAGCTCCCAGAGATGCTAATGAGGTGAGGACTGTATGCATCTCACTCAACATTCAAAGCAATGGAAGCAAACAGGCTTTGGTTTCCTTGTCTGTGTGAGCTCTGTCCTTCTGCCCTGCTCCTCTCGAACCTGGTCTGCTTTCCTGGCATCAGCAGCAATTGGGAGCAGAGCTTGGCGCATCCTTTGCCTCCTGCTTTTGGGACAGAGAATGAGTGGTGTGAGAGCACAGAGGAGATCCACCCAGCGAGCATCCAGGTCAGTGACCATCCAGCTGCTGAGAGCTAGACTTGGATGGATGAAGATCTGAACCCTCCTTGTACATCTGAATTTGGATTAGTATGTAACTGAAGAGAATATATTCGATCTGGACACTGAGTAACACCCAGAGGGAATGTATTAGATATGGACACTGAGTAGCACCCAAATTAAGACTGGGAAAGGAGTTTCTTGCTATCCAGGCTGATTAATCCCCAAATAAACACTTTTAAAAGCATGACTGCAATCTTCAAAATGTCCTTGGTACTTCATCTTCATGGTACTGCTCACTGAAAAACAAATTCTCTGCCCACACCCTAATTTTCTGATTTGATTGTGAAAAACTGTGAAAATGTTTTTGGTTTTAGAAGAAATGCTGGTGTCAACTAGATGTTTTGTAGCAGATCTCTGACCTAGACTGCTCAGTTTCTCAAATTTATCAGCTGGTGCAATGTTCAGGTGAATTGCAGCCTAGGATCAGATCAAATGCTGGTGCAATATGCAGCTCTGCACATGGAGTGGGAGCAGCTGCAAAGGTTTTGTTTGAAGATTTATACAGATTTACTGTATATTTACTTTTAGAAAACCTCAGTTATGTTTCAGGCTGTGGAATCACCTAGACTTAGCTATGTGTCCAAGCCCTTTCTCTGTAACTCATTCCACATTCCTAAGTTTGCCTTCTGGGCTGTAGCCTGGGGGGGATACCCTCACCTCAAGTCTAACCAGACACCATATAACAATCAGACTTTTACAGCTGCTTGGTCTTGGGTGAAGCAACAACCCACTTGTGATCACCTGCCTTATTTCCAGGTGGAGGCGGTGCCAAAACATTCACATGAGTACTTCACTTTTTGTCCCACCTGCACGTGAGACTCCTCCACCCCATTTGTCTTCTTGTGCCTGCATCCTTCATTTCCCTTAGCCCTGAGTGAAACAAGGCTTTCAGAACCTTTTACACTGAATTGTTTCAGTGGCATGTGGATAAAGCAGTTTATACAGAGGCAGCTATGATAGCTCTTATGCCTTCTCACAGTTTTTGGTTGGATGCCATGCTCGTCTGAGCACTAGTACTACTATAAAACAGCATCTACACTGGAAATTTGTGCCAGCATAATTATGCAAGGCAACAGGACCTCTCTGGTGCATGCTATAAATAAGACCCATATTATAAACAGATTGAGAACCACCACAGGCTTTTCCCCTCCCATGGATTGATTCATTGTTTCTCTGTTACAATTGCCAAACCACTGACTGTAAAACTTCCTTCAGTCCCTGCTTTATTTTCATGGTGGGTCCCACAGCCTTATCAACATGTGTGATATGCACAATGGCATTCACTACAGCTTTTTTTGCCATTCCCTACTTTTCTGCTACTGAAATCCAACAGCGTTCCCTTCTGAACAGGAGCAGATCAGTGGGGTTTTTTTCCAATCAGCAAAAAGCAAGGATTTTTAATGAGAAAAATCTGTGTGAGAAGGGAAGGGATGTGACACCTTATTAAGAAAAGAGCTTGAGCTGAGGACAAAAGTCTCAGATTTCCATTATTCCTTAAATACATCCCAAACTGTCGGCACTAGCTTCGTTGGCAGTGAAACATCACTCATTACATTGGACTCCTCTCCAAAAGCTGCAACGAATTTGTTTTCTTTTTCCTTTAAAATGTTAATGTAACTGATGCTTTACTTTACAAGAGTTAGAGTGGCATTGCTCTTTCGGAGCCACAAGCTGGGGAGTGCAATGAAGTGAAGCAACAGTCAATGCCTCTGCTGTGGGGCAGGGTTTGGATGGGGGTGTGATGCACATCTGGTCTGCAGCTCCTCTCTGGGAACAGTTCTAGTCACACTTTTTGCACTTGGCCTGCGTTGACTTAGAAGCTCATTTGACACGCACATTTGAAAAGCAACACTGATGAAAAGGGCAGGATACACTTAAAAAAATAAAGCAAAAAACAGAAGGGAGTCTTTTTGCTTTTTTTTTTCAGTATATTGTGAAACAACATGTATGTTGGCTGACCAGTTTCAAATACAAGCATTAGGAAAGCTGATGCAGTACAAATCAGCAAAGGCAATAGCAGAAGATCATATCCATGACTTTCCAAAATCAGCAAGGATAGGTAAAACATTGTCAGAAAACAGCTCTATGATGTTCACATCTCATTTTCCATATTTTCTTCCTTTGTTTTCTATTCCTGGAGTTCTAGTTTTGACATCTCTTTAATTTCTTTCCACAAACATCTGCTGTTTTCAGTGCTATTTTAGTAGCAAATTTCCTACGTGTATAGCTCTCATAAAATGAAGGTGTACTCTTTGGCATAGAGGACCTGGCTTCCCTCAGTTACAAACTGGAATGTCCTCACTTCAATGGATACTGAGAAAGTGTTTAAAGTTCCTGGTCTGTAATGTTAGAGACTGGCAAACCTCAGTTCATCTAAGTAACACCAGTGAAGGTGCAAGGCTCTAGTTTTATATATAAGCTTTGTTTTATTCACTATATTCTATTTTTTTTTTTTTAGCCGGGGAAGAGAGATTTTTTTAAAAAAAGGAGTTGTAGATTGGATGAGTAAGTTTGGGGAAAATGAATTGCAAAAAGTTCTGCTCTACTCCTCTCTTAAAGAGGAGGGAAACCTATTCCTTTCTCTCAAAGAAGAGGGATGCAGACAAAATTTTAGATATTACAGTATGCATGGTTATTGAGAAGCTGAATTTAAAAGAAAATACTGGGTTTTCACTATCAGCTTCACTGTCAGCCTTTGTTCACTGCAGCAAGTACTAAGTCCTATTCACCAAATAATCTTAGTGGCCTTGCTGACTGCTCATTCTGGGCAGAGGCTATTTGCTATAGAGCAACTGAATTAATAGCATTTGTTTTGCAAAGCATATAAAAAGTGCTGAGTTCACACATGGTATTATTTTAGAGGACACCACCTTTTCATGTGGTGAATTTTGCCCATGCATGTGGTGGGGCATTGCAACAATGACTGCATAATGGAACCCTGAGGATGGTTTCTGGCTTCTGACACTTTAAAGCTTCTTAGTTTTCCCCAAGAAAGAATTCAGCATGATGGCCTGTGTTAGGTAAAAAGGAGGAAAGGATCTGCTATACAAGTGCAGCTTTTTTTATTCCCTATACTATTCTTAGTATTTCCAGTGGTCTCTTTGGCATCTTTCCCCATGAATACTTGTGCTGAATACTGAGAGGATGAAAACAAGCTCAGAGTTTTGTCTGCTGGTTTAATTTTTATCTAAATTCCTCTCTCCATCCCATTTGCCTTGTTCAGCTTCCCCCGCCAAGTCCAGTTTTTTCTCCTCTCCTACACATGGGAGCTATTGCTGCAGCTTGCTTGTTTTTCATCTGGAGTGTGTGTGTCTATGTGGTGTGTTTCTTTTCAAGCCCACTTTCACTCTTTAAAAGATAGATATTTTGTCTCCTCCCTCTTATCAGCAGCCATCCTTCCAAAATGTCATTCTTCCCATCCTAGCACAGGAATGCTGAACCAGGCCTTACAGACAGATAGCCATTTGCATCCCACTTCACATGCCTGATTTGTAAGAATGATTCTCTAACATTTTATAAAGTGTCAACTCTTACTGAAGATGTTAGAGGTTAGACTGGTTGTAATAATTTTCTGGTCTTGGGGTGCTCTGGGTTATGTTGGGGGGTCATTCTTACAGCATTCATTTTTCCCTCTGTGAGAGGTCAGAGAGGGATTTCCTCCTATGGTTGGCTCCCACCTCCCAACAACTACCAACAATATCATTCTTGTATTGGCTAACAAGGTCAAATCTATTGGTATGTGATGAGGTGAAAGGGTGACCTCATAGAAACAGTCAGACAAGTAAACAGAACAGGATTCTTTAGGAAACTAGGCTGAAAAAATAAGAATTACCTAGAATGACAATAAAGGGATCTATCTTCAGCACTTCAGTTTGTGTACAATTTTTTTTTTGCTGCTTTCGTAGTACAAACTTCTTGGAACAGAAATGTCCACTTATAATTCCACAGTGCATAGCAGAAACTTTGTGTTCATTAAACAAATAGAAATACAGCAAAGTTAAATACTGGTCATTATCAAGTATGAGGATTTCTAGTTTAAATGAGGGACCTTAAAATTTAAGGTCAAAGCCAATATAAAACCCCTTTTTTCTTTATGACTTGAAACTTCCTAAAACAATTTTGATGGTTTAGAATTACAGTTGTGTTGGATGTGAGTTTTTGATTCTGTGCTCCAGATCTTGGACTTTGAAAAACTCACTTTGATTAATCACCAAAGTTATTTTGAAACATATTTTCTCCACTTTCTTCTCTGTCAGTTATCAAGTCTTTACATCTCATAAATGCTGGGCTTGATATCTTCAAATCAAAAACATTTTAAGTGCCTGGTATAGTAGAAAAAGCACACAACAATTCACCAGGTATGGTGAATATTGAACATTCAATATTCAAAAAGTGTAACTTTCAAACTTTAATAACCTAAAAATATCTGCTTGGTTGAAATGATTGATGGTCCTTCTCTGAGGAAGTGTATCATGTCTCACACCCACTGAGTTCAAAATATTACAGCCAGCTACCTCCCAGCTGGAGAAGGCCTTGAACAATAGTGAAATAAATCATGGGAAAAGTCCAGCTTTTCTTGAGGATTTTTTTTTTTAGGTATCTTTTTCCTTGTGCGGAATTAAGAAGCAGGTTGGGGGGCCAGGACGTACTTGAGGGGGTGGCAGGATTGCATCCTGCAGGCCAGTTGGATTTTCCTTTGGAAAGGGCCATTCTCCTTGCTCGAGCTTGCTTCTCTATGGGTTTCTGATGCACAATGTAGCTGGTGGCAGAGGTTCCCTTTGTAAAATATTTCTTTCTAAGGAACATTGGGAAAGAGGGGAAAGAGTTTCCTAAGAACTGTGTTAAGTCAAAGAAAACCTGTGAAGAGCATGGGTCCTGACGGAATGAAATCACAATGTAGTCATGAAAACTAATGGTCACTTTAGGAATCTACTGAAAAGAAAAGCCTTAAAAAATTATGTCATAATGGTCATAATGTATACTAACATTTCAGACACTATTTTATACGATGGACAGAAACCAGGCCAAATTTTCTTTCTTTGCAAAGAGTTTATACCACTGGGATATAAACTAAGAGAAGTATAGGGGAAGACTGCCTGGCACCATAATTCATGTCTTTAAATTGTATTTGGGGGACTCTGCTTTTGACATAAAGGAACAAAATTTTTATTTTCACTTAAGAGGAGTTCTTTACATAAATTACAAAGATACAGAATTGCAGTATGTTTCTGCTTTCAAATTCTGATATAATCAGGGAGTAGCTGAACATTTTTCAGACTTGCACCAAGGTAAATAAGGTATCTCATACCAAGGTATCACTCTTCTGTCTGGTCATCGTTACACGTACAGCCATCCTTTTTTATTGATTTGTAATACATTCTAATATGCAACACTACTGATCTAAGGGTTTGGATTTTTATTTCAGGCTTAAAGTGTTGTTGCATTAATCTAAGTTTACTTCATTTATTTACCTGGGCTTTAAGCCTAACGTTTATACAACTCTGTTATGATCATGTAATTTTGAGAAAATCCATTGATAAAAAATAACTGTTGATTAGAATATTGCAAATGAAAATGATGACATGAAAAATTGTAATTTCAACTTGAATCCTGTATCATTTGTGCATGCAAATAGTCTTCTTTTTTTCATGCATTATCTTACCAAAACTACAGATGAAAATACATTAAACTTAAGTAATTAAACTGTGAACCTTATACAACTAAGTGTATGTGGCATTACTACAATGCATCAAATTGCCTAAGTAAAACTACCAATAAAAAATCTGTGCCTCTATAAACTGCCACTATGGGCACGTGCAAGTCTGTTGTACTTAACAATCCAGGGGAAAAAGTATACGGCAGGTCAGAGGTACACGAATGAGATTGTCTCTGAATTAGATGATTAGTACTTTTATCACTAACTTTGTCTGCCCCAAAAAATCTGCCTGTCAGATCTTGTCTTTGAATTCTGATCTGCAGGCATGAAATGGATACTTCCTCTCCAAATAAATCCTTTTATATTCAAACAAACCAGAGCCTGAATGAGGAGACACAGTCAGGGCTCTTTCAACAATAAAACCGTTAGCCCTGCCATATTTCTGCTGGCTCAACAAACAGCTGAGTGGGATTTATTTGCTGGCAGATGGAGGTGACTAATGATATAAGCAGAACTTTTTTGCATGGGCAAGTTCCAAATGTTAAATGTTTAGCTAAATGATGCCTAGCGGGAAGGGCAAGAAGCATCAGATCCACATGTTAAAAAAGTACCACTCTTTCTCATTTAGTCCTTCCCTCATTTTTAAAAATTTTGTTTTAGCCTTTTTTTGTTATTTGTTTGTTTGCTTGGTTTTGGTTTTATTGGTCTTTTTTTTTTTTTTTTTTTTTTTGAGGGGGGGTGGGTTTGACTGGGACCTAGACTTATCCCTTTAGGCAAAGTGTCTGTTTAATAAAAATTCAGTGGCATGTGTTCATCCCCAGTAAAGCTGCATGCAGTTAATCTGTTTGAGAACAAAAGGGAGAGTGTTCTGATGAAATGGCTCTTATTTTGTCTGGCTAAAAGGTCCAGAATGCATTACAGAGACCACCAAGTTTTATTGACTGTACTAGTCCTGCTCAATTCAACCCCTTGCGTAAGACTGGCATCACAAAATCTGTGAATGTGTCAATCAAAATAGAACAAAATGAGGTTTCCTGTGGTGATGAGACATGTCCACCCAGAACCTGGAACCTCTCAAAGGAGTCAGTCTCCATGAGTTGTGCTGTTTGAGCCCATTTTGAAGCCCTCCCCCAGCCTTCTTATCTGGTATTAGATTTTGAGGCTTGAGCTGGCTCTGCTTTATAACTATTTTTGGAGACTCTGTAAGTTTTAGTCTTTCATCCAGAACCTTTATTCTTTCTGTCAGCAGATGCCAAACACTTTCCTCAGGGATGTCCTATTTTCTCATGTGATCAAACCACCCTTTGAATGTTCCCCTGGAGAAACCCATTCTCCTGCAATACTGTCCAGGTCCTCTGGAAGAGCATGTTGCTCTTCTTCAAAGATGCAGTTGATTTGTCACTCTTCAGAGACCATGTCACTGAATTAATTCCCAGGACATGCAGGACTCCTCTGCACTGGGGAGGCCACCCCAGCCCTGTCTGTGGGAATCCCCACTGGGGCAGTGGGAATGAGAGCACCCAGTGTAGAAATCTGGCGCCTGTTGGATGACCTCTGCAGTGTGTGGATACGGTTTGGACGGAGACAGAGATCTCTGATTCTGGTCTTAGAGCATGAGGTTTATTGTGATAAAGAGCGTGGGGGTAAGGACCTGCCAGGAGCTGCAAGATGCAGCCCCAGGCAGGTAAGGGAGAGAGAGAGAAGTACAGGATACAGGATACGGGAAAGGGAATGGGGTAAGGGATGTGAATACAGAATACAGAATACCGTGGTTCTCGCTTGCAATACAATAAATCATGTTCTATGCTGAATATTCTAATTTTTGCTAACCAATCTAGGACAAGATACAAATTCTATAGCATTTACATACAGCCTATGGTAATATTGTATTACCATATGGCGTTATATTTTAAACCCTTATAACTGCTTTTTGTACCATATGCTAAGTTGGTAGGGTCTGCTCCGACCCTTGGACCTGCAGGCAGGCAGGGGCTATTGTCTAATCAACAAGGGGTATTGTTCTATCAGAGAGGGTGGTGAGCCTTCAGTGGCCATACCATTGTTTTCCCAGTTGTCCAGTAACTGAGGTTTGATATCTCAAAACTTGTCTTCATTTCAATCTCACTTGTAATTTCTATATTTTCAGCATCTTTTGCCAGGTAGTCATATTAATAAGATTTTCCTATTTCTTCCTCCCCAACACCCAGAATCCAGCCCTGTGGCAGGGTTGCGGCTCATCATTTTCTGGTAGTGAGCAGCCATCCTGCTCTGTGCATGCACCAGTGTAATAACCCATAAATGTTTATGGATTTTGGAAACAGGAAAATGGTTTCAAATTTGAGATGTAACCGCGTATTGTGGACTTTCTTACCCTGGTGATTATAAGAACAGCAAATATTTCCTTAGGATTGAGATTAATGGTGCACATGTACTTTGTTTCTGCCCTTCTTGAATGTGAGCATAATGTCTACTGCTGATGCTTCACAGACTGTTCAAACCATTTTTCTCGGTTCTGGCCTTCTTTAATTTCCTCATTTTTGAGCTCTCTTTTTATGTGATTTAAGGCAACTGTAATCAGTTTGATTAACATGTTGAAAGCATTTATGTTGCAGTGAGTTTTGCTTTATGGCTCAACTCCTGTGTGTCCTGAACTCACTTTTGTGCGTTGCTGATGTAACAGCTGCTCTGTGGGATGATCCCTGTATTTTCAACACCTATGTGTGCAGCTGAAACTGTGCTTTGATATTCTTGAATATTGTGCTCTCAGTATTTTCTTGATTAGGAGATTAGGGAACATAAATCTACAGGCATATTTGTATTTTTGTCACGTCTTTATGGAGGAAATAATCCTCCCTGCACAGACTGATGATAGATTTTAAAAATATCCCTCTGTTCTTCCTCCTCACAGCATTTATCAGGATGCCTGTCATCATAAGGTCTCTGTCATCACTAGGCATTTTATTCTATCAACGTTAATTTATGTTTTGGATTTTCTTTGAAGGATAATTTGGCAGATTATTTTTAACCATTTCTTGTTCATATAATATTTTGAACTGGGTTTCATGTCAGTCTAATCTTCGGTGCCCAAATCACACTTAAGTTTACCCAAGTACCTTCCCTCCCTCAATTCTCCTTTCCAAATAATTTGTAGGGTCCCTTAATCACTGCCTAAAGAGTCTTAGTCGAAGCAAAACAGCATCAGTTGTTTCATTTGGGGTTTTTTTGCAATATACTTTTCTGTCCTCAAGTTGTCTCTCAAGTTCTGCAGAGACTCCGTCCTGAAATGAAGGAAGAACTTTGCTTGATTATACAAATTTGCATTCCTATCTAGAAAAAATATGCAGGTCTATATTGAAGCTTACTGAATTTGTGAAGTATCTTTCCATTTCCATTGCATTTTTGACCCAGATGCAAGAGACATATGGGAATCTTTCAAGTTAACTTCAATCATTTATCCAAGTATCTGCATTTTCTCTTTAGGTTTATAAACCTATAGCCTTCCTGAGTGAAATAAGGTTGTATCTGGTGTATTTTTTTATTTGAGGAAATAGTTGAAAACCTTTGACTCTTTTGTAGCTCTTGCTCATAAACTGACCCTGTCATGTGTCATCTGAAAGTGAACCCTCCCTAAAAAAAATGCCCCAAGTGATGACTTTGGAGAAATAAGCATATGGCAATACAATGAGGATTCTGCAAATTTTATTTACCCTGGAATGCAAGTTCTTAATGAGTCAGAATCATCTTTCCTGATTTATTTCTTTAGACATTTGTGGTATTCCCAGAATGGCACTAGTTGATAAACCATATAACTTTCTTCCTCAAAGTCAGATCAGTGGGCTTAAATTAGAACAAAATCCAGGCTATTTGTGAGTGACACAGCCCAGCCAGCAGATACGGCACACACTGGCCTTTCAGGGTAGCCCTGGGCTGTTACCTCTCTAGCTCTGGCTGTGATGAGAGAAGAGCCCCTCAGTCTCCCACAGTAATGCTCTCTCAGGGAAGATTTCTTATCAACAAGGTAGAGGATGGCACCATGGGCTGTTCTGGGGAGCACTGCAAATGGTGCTGTGCCCACTGGAGCTGATTAGGCAGTCAGGGCACTACACAAGGAGATAAAATACCCCATGCAATTTCTGGGAAGCAATATTTTGTTCACTGTTAGACTTGTTTGCCTTTCTGTCTGATGTGAGTGCAGTGTTTTCTTCTTTTGTTTCAAGGAAAGTGGAAAAGCACCACTGGGCAAGTGCATGGTACTCTAATAATAACAATCTAATTTCACTTTCATGTGAAATCTTCACATGGTTCCAATTGGCCCCAGCTCTACATTTCTCATAAAAATTAAATGCAAAAAGAAAAGTTCAAGCATCCTCTCTACCAGTGCCAACCTTCAAGTGCCCTGAAGGTCCTGCAAGCAGCAGGAATAACTCAGTGGCTAAGGCTGGAAGCACCCTGGCAGACCTGATGGGTCTGGGGAAGAGCTCCATGGCTCCATCACCTCTGAAACATAAAAATGCACATTTTGCTCTGTGTAATATTTTGGGGTAGAGAGATGGACCTAAATCTCTGCTGTGCCCCATGTTCTGAATAATCTGCTTTGGCTCAGGCCTGTGTCAGACAAGTAACCGTGAAGGTACAGAAATGCTTTAGGGGAATTGAAATCTGTGTCTGCTGCTTCTTTGCAAATACACGAAGGAAGGGCAGGGGTGCAAGAGGCAGACCAGAGCAGGAAGGACAGGGGTCCCTTACAGCCCTGAAGCTATTTTGTTAAGAGAGAAGAGTGACTCAGAGCCAAGGCCCCAGCTGGAGAAAGAACTGTGAGATCCGAGTTATCGGAGGGAAATGGAATTATCACTGATGCCAACAAGGCTGCCTGGCCCAAGCAGCACATGTCCAGCTCTGTTGCTATCTCCAGCCACAAGGAACAGCTTTGAGGAATGCCATGGGCCCCAAAATAATTGGCTTTGGTTCCATATTGCTTGGAATCAGAGATATCTTATACTCACTTGATTCTACAGAAAGAAGGTAAAAACAGTGAGTCAGAATATTTGGCTGAATAAAATAAGGATAAAATTTGCCTGACGTTGGGCCTCAGGTAAACATCTTAAGACCCAAGGGCCCAAATAATAGAGTTTCAGATACAGGTTTGCATGAGGATCTAGAGCTTTCAGAGTTAAAGCAGAAGACAACCATGACAACGAGAAAGAAAATCAACACTTACATAGTGGATACTGTCAAAACATAAGGAATGGTTCCTCAGCTTGCATTGATTTTACCTCTTTCCCATTGCAGATTGCAGATACAGGTCTACATGCCTTTGCTCTATCAGATATGCTCAATGTTCAGAAGTGCTGGGTTCTTGTGGTTGCCACCCCAATCACTGTATTGTCAGGAATTTCTAGATTTGTTTGGCATGGTTTGCAGTTTGAGGAGCTTATACACACATCTTTGTTTAAGGGCTCTGTTTAAAACCTTCAATGTAATTTACACAAGGGTCTTGTACACTAAAAAGTAGAAACAGCATATTTTTGAGCTCCAGGTGTTTCCTGAGGGAGGTAGTGAGAACCTAGCAATGTGAGATTGCACATGACCACATAATCCAGTATTGCACCTGGGCATGGCTTCTACATGATGGTTGGTATGTTTTAATTCCATTTTAAAATCCATCTTTCAGAGATGCTTCTTATTCTGAACACATGCCTGGCCTTGAAATTGAAAAGTAGTGCTGGGGTGATGCATAGTAAACACACTAATTGTTGAAGTGAGGGTTCAATAACAGGGCTACAGAAAAAGAGGCAGAGCTGATGTAGATATTATAAGAAAAAATGCCAACAATTACAGATCTCACCACAGAGTAGGTTAGAAGACCTGAACTGTCTTCATTTGGACATTCATGCTATCAATGGAAATTAATAAAACTAAACCATCAAAATAAAATTACTAAATTCACCGACTAAACTATATAAACCATGATATTGCAGTGGGTATGCCTTATAAAATTGTTACAGATTCCTGAATAGGAGCTAAGTATCTGAAATCTTTGAACTTAGAGAAGTGGTTATTATTGTTTTCCTGCTGGCTGTAGGCCCTTGCTCAGTGCTCAAGACAAAACTAAAGCTTTAGGGCAGAAATCTAAGTGTCATGCCCAAAATCAGTATTTCCCCTTCTCAGCTGTGGGAAGTAGGACTGTGGAGGAGTTAGGTCACTTGGCCAAGATCTCAGAGGTCTCAATAGCACTGCTAGGAATAGAAATGAGATCTCCTGGTTCTACTCATTTTTATGGGTTTCTGTGTGGCTGTTTCAGAAGGGGTTTAGCAATGTTTTCAGTGTTTTTATAGTGCTGGAATGTGCTGAGAGAGCAGCCAAGGCAACTTTATCCCTCACCAGCTCTTAGCTTTGGTGCACCTGTGTTTAAGCCCATATAAACCTGAAAGTAATAAAACCTAAATTTTGGGTGCCTGATCTGAGACAAGTCAGTACTTTGTTATCTTTATGAGCCTCGAAGTGTCCCAACTTGTGCACCTGAAGGGATAACCGAAAAGAGTTGGGGAAATGGTGCAGAATGAAGTCTTATCACCTGCAGCAAGAGCATTTACAAGCCAAATTTCATGACTGCTTTTTTCACATTCAATGAATTGTAGCATTGCTGAATAGGATAACAAAACTAATTGCAAGATACTAAGATAAGAAAACTCCAGTGAGGCATGGAGTTGAAAACAATTGTATATATCAACCTTAAAGATTGATGTTTATTAAAACCAATTTTTTGTGCTAATCAGAATTAAGTAGTGGATCTGCCACGTTTACTTATGTGTGACAAGCTGTAGGTGAACTAAATAAAAACCCTTGAGCACTGTACAAAGAATAATTGATATTTTTGCTAAAAGAAAAACAGTCCAAACGTGATTCCTTTGGGAGTCCAACATCTGTTTTGAAAAGGAGTTGAAGAGGTTGCCCCCCAACCTTGTCCCCTGCAGGTTGGGACAGGAGAGGAAAACAGGAAGTTTTATTCATCTTACTTTCTCAATTTTCCAAGTTATAGTCTCCAGCTGTTTCCATCCCCTTTGTTTTCTGGGAAAAAAAAAAAAAAAGAGAGAGAGAGAAAAAAGACCTCTATAGAGCTCTTTAGCTTTCTTTAAGTGATTCTTTGTTGAAACCTACATTGCATTTTTCAACAATTCCAGAGTAGTTTTCTTTCTTCTTTTCCCAAAACAAACATCTCTTACCCAACTTCTCCTCAGCCTGAAAGAAAAGAAATAAAAGCAAAATTAAAGCATCAGGCTAGGGGTGAAGGGAGAGGAATGGTGTCTACAGCAAAAAACGTGGTCATACAATGTCAGACCTCGAGTCTGTCACAAGGGACAAGGGAAAGCTTACCTGCAGGCAAACAGCGAGGGCACCTTCCACTTTGCCTAAAATCAACAACATTTTACATGACATTTCCAGATAAAGACTGACCCTAGCACTTAGCAGTTAGTGACTGATGGGCTGGCATTTTAAGTGGCACTCATCACATGCCCTGCACCCCACTTGCAGGGCAAGTTTCCCCAAGCCTCTCTGTTCCCAGAAGTGTATTAATCCACAAGGACTATAACATATAGAAACTGGCTGCTCTCACTACTTGGCCCCTTTTATATAGGAGTAGGGGCAGACACCCCTATAAATGCTGGGGATCAATTAGCCATCCTTGATGAGCTGGTTGAAATAAGTGACTGCTGCTCCTTTCTCTCTTTATTTGCAGCTCAGGGAAGTGAAACTAATTGGGTTTTTGCAGAAGGTGTCTGGAAATAACTGCCTGAACTAGAGGGGAATACTCTGCAGAGGTGCATTTTTATTTTGTAAATCCAGCACATGTACTGGGGCCATGTGGCAGGAGGTAAAACAGCAAATCATATTTATAGGCAACTGATATTTGGTGTTAAGATCAAATTATGAATAGCCTTGGAAAATAATTTGAATCCAGTCTTTGATGCTTTGTCTTGTTCTATTTTGTTGTTTTCTGTTCGTTTGTTTTTTAATGCTTCATATTAGTGAAGCATTAAAGATAATCCATACAGGGTGTTTACACAGTTGAAAATATAAAGACAGGTTTTATACAACCAGCCAGGTCTATCATATTGGAGATAGACCTATTCTTCTCACCTAAAACTTTTCCTGGCTTTCAGTCACTCAAAATTTTATAAAACATTTACCATTTCAGTGGTAAGCATCTGCTTTAGACTGATTTATCCTGGAAAATTTCTGTAAAATTTTTAGATGTTGATAAGAATGGAACAATGGGAAAAGAGTCTTTTGTTGACCAAAGATTTTGTAAAGGAAAAATGATGAGTTTCAAATCAAAGTCCAGAACAGGAGCCTAATGGAAAAAACTGTGTCTGACAATGAGTAAGTGTAGGTCTGAAAATGATGCTACATCTATATGAGAAGCAATGGGAGTGGTCGAAGGGAAGGATAAGGCTGAGAGAAGAAGAGTCTGGGGGAGAAATGAGCCAGGCATCAAGGTGTGTATTCCAGCTCCCTGGTAGTGATATCTGACACCTAACACAATTTTCTGCCATGCCTTTAGCCAAACTCAGAGATCTGTGCACTGCCTTTTAAAGGCCCCATCTACCTCCTGGCAGCCCTTGTGAGGGGCAGCACAGTGCCAGATATGGGGATTTGTTCCTGTTCTTGAAAACCAAGCAAAATACATGCCAATTGAAGGAAGTACTATCAAGGGTGAAAACTTTGATAGTTCTTGTATTTATGCAAGTTGTCTTTCATGACAAAGTTCATTCTATAACCAGGACAGAGAGCTCCAGGAACTGAACATGGTTAAAGACACCATAAGACCTGTTCCCACTTCACTGGTCCTAGAAACAGGAAAGAGTACAGAGAATGTGACAGAATTTAGCAAGAGAACATATGGCAAGGGGGTGATGTTCTACCCCGGAGAATTGGATATTCTCCCTTTTTCTGTCAAACAGCTCCCATGTGGTGATAGCTGAGTCACTCGAGCCAATCTTTTCAGGAGCTGTCAATAATTTTACATTGCTTTTATTCTTAGTGCAGGAATTGTAGGCGTGCTGAACTTTCTCAACTGCAGCTGAAGTCAGAGAAGCCATGCTCCAAACATAAAATAGTATTTAAAAACCCCTGGTTTGGGGAATTTAAAATTGTGTCCGGCATGGTTATGTTTGGCCTTACTCTTTCTAGGACTCACCAGTTTTCAATATGAAGGGATATTGCCAAGCCCTCTCACTTTGAAGTGATACCTTGCAGGAAGTTCACTGTGAAACTCTGTTATGGCAACGAGGGATACTGCCTTCAGAGCAGGTTTTGAGAATTGTGCAGGAAGCAAGGCAAGCATGAGTTATGTTGAACTGCGAGAAGAAAACCACCTGCTAATCTCCCTAGCATGCCATCTTTTCTGTGCAGTGTAGGAGCACCAGAGACATGTCTGTATATAGGATTTGCTGAGTCCTGCACATGGGTCATAACACCCCCTGGTGCACTAAAGTCCTGGGGCAGTGTCTGAAAAGCTGCCCATCAGAAAAGAACCTGGTGACAGCAGCTGAACACGAGCCAGCTGTGCCCAGGTGGCCAAGAAGGCCAATGTCACCTGGCATGGATCAGCAACAGTGTGGCCAGCAGGACCAGGGAAAGGATTGGCCCTCTGTACTCGGCCCTGGTGAGGCCACACCTCGAGTGCTGTGTCCAGTTCTGGGCCCCTCACTGCAAGAAAGACATTGAGGAGCTGGAGAGAGTCCAGAGAAGGACAATGAAGTGAGTGGTCTGGAGCACAAGTCCTGTGAGGAATGGCTGAGGGAACTGAGGTTGTTAAGCCTGGAGAAAAGAAGGGTCAGGGAAGACACTACTGCTTTCTACAGCCGCCTGAAAGGAGGTTGCAGCCAGGTGGGAGTTGGCCTCTTCTCCTGGTTAACAAGTGGCAGGATGAAAGGAAACATTACACCAGGTTTGGATTGGATATTAGGCAAAATTTTTTCACCAAGAGGGTTATCAAGCATTGGAGCAAGCTCTCCAGGGAAGTGGTGAAATTATAATCCCTGGAGGTATTTAAATGATGTGTAGATATGGCACTTGAGGACATGGCTTATTGGTGAACATAGGGGTGGTGCTGCGTTGACAGTCAGACTTAATGATCTTAAAGGTCTTTTCCAATCTTAACAATCAGTAATTCTATGATTGTATGTCTTGCCGTCTACCAATTACTTCAAATTCTCATCTCACTAATCGTATTCCATGAACATTTAGTAGATTAGAAGGAGTATAAATGAAGAAATAGTTTCTTCAGTTCAGTCAATTTTCTGAATGGGAAGACAGCACCTTTTTCACTTGCATTTCGAAAAATCAGACTGCCAGTATCAGGGCAAGTGGGCTCAGTCCTTTTCCAGGTCTGACAGTGCCAGCATTTTCTCAGGACCCACTCTGACAAAAAACAAGGCCACTACATGATGAGAAAGAAGCCACTGAAAAACATACCCACCAGCACTCTGCCCTGAACTGTTGACTCCTGTCCCATTACATGATCACTTTAGGAGCTTGTCTGAAACTCTCCTGAACTGCAGCTCTTTCAATGTAACAGCAATGGGCATGTCAGAAACATAACTGACTGACTGCTGAGCTGGGTGTGCTGTCTCAGGGGCAAATAGAGCAATACTATTGCTTTTCAAGGTGACTGTGTGTAAACTTACGTGAGCTGGGTAAAAATTAAAAAAAAACTCCAGGGTCATAGGAGGTTCCATCTAGGAGAAATTTATGGTTTTTGAAATGAGGTTTCTGTGATGCAATCCCATTTAATTGCAAAGAAAGTACAAAGCCCTCTTTTTCTTCACACAGCAAGAATTGCAGAAGAGGCATGGCCTCTGTTTACATCTCAAGTCTATTTTCCATTAAACACTCTAAAAGCTCTTTTTTCCTTTTTCCCTTAGCTTTTCTCGGAGGCACATTCCTGGCCCTTGTTATGTCTGTGTTGTTGGCTTTTTCCTTGCCACCATCTGCGTCTTCCTTTGATCTTTTTGTCTCTCTCTCATAGACACCCAACTGATCACAAAACAATGGCCAGTAAAACCCTTCCACCCATGTGTCTTGCAGGTGCTCTTTTTTTGGACGGTGACGTGTACTGGTGGTTGGATTGAAAGCTACGGAACTTTCAGCTGTCTGCTTCCATAAGGAACTTAACTGTTTCTCACAACTGACCATTACATAGGTAACGTTCACCCTGATTTAGAGAGATTTTACCCCAAGGGCGAATGAAACTCTTGATGAGAAATCAGGCTGTTTCTCAGCAGCATTGAGAAACACTGAAAGCAGAGCACTTAAGACTGTACCAGAGAGAACAAAGGTTCTTTCATCTTCCTCTGCTTACAGTCTCTGTGCTTCATCTAGTTATAAAATTGATGCTTTTTCTCAAAGCTGTTCTGACTTAGAAGTTTGAAGAAATGCACTTTATGCATTTAAGCATTACCATACTTGTTTTTCATTAATTGCAAAGTTAAATGTCACTCGCATTTGTTTGCCTAACTGTGAGTTGTCCGAGAAAATGATATCTAGGTTCTCATCAGCATTACTTTTCCTAGGTGCCTTCTGAAGTTTATCCAGTGAATTATGGAATCACAGAATTGCTGGCTCGAGCTTCTTCTGGAGTTCTCTGGTTCAACCTCACGCTCATGGCAGGTGTATTGCTGAAGAGAAAGAAGGTCATCCACTGATTTGTCTACCGAGCTCTAAAAGCTGTCAAGTAGAGAATCCTTAGCTTCCCTGGGCAGCCTTTTCCAGGGCTCTGCCCTCCTCCTGGTGCAGCTTCTCCTGAGTTCCCGCCTGGTGGAGCATCCCTGTCCCCTCTGTGACTGCCCCGCGTCCCCAGGTGCCCTTGCACAGTAGGTGTGAGGCTTGGAGAGTGGCGCTGAGCAATGACAAGGGCGATGGGTGATGGCACAGAGGTGTTGCTGAGGTGAAGGAGGTGTATGCCCTTCATCAAAATAATTTCCACAAAGAAAAAGGCAGCTCAAAGGACGAAACACATTGTCAAAGGAGACTCTGTTAAGGGAAACAGAAGGCCCAACATGCAGACCTAACCCACTTAGTGAAGTCTGCTGCTTCCCTGGGCCCAGGCTGAGGATGTGCAGAGAAGGTTTCCTACCCTGGTATGGCCCTCAGATCATCCAGCTATGCTCTCAGAAATTAGTGATTTTTCAGGTAGGCAGTGATGAAATGGCAACAAGAAATCTGAGGGCAAAGAAGAGAGACCTGAGGGCCTTGGGATGTCTGTAAGTAATCTGATTGTTGTGTACAGGTAATATTTGCAAAGATTCTTGCTGGGGTAAGCAAGGAGTAACCTGCACATGTCACTGTTATGTTAACTTTAAAAATACAGATAGGAAATGGTCAGTTCATTCTAGCAATGGTCATGAGTGAGGGCAACTTAAAAATGAAGTCTTCTCTAAATCTCACTGCAGTATTTTGTTGAAACATTCTAGAGTTTTAACAATTTTCTAAAGTAAAAAAAAGCATAATGTTAGATCTTTTCAAAGAAAAGATAGATAAAACTCATTCTGTTGCAGCAGCAGGAAACTAACCTGAAAAGAAAGTCTGTATTCTATGTTCAAAAAGCATATAGCAATCACCAAAATAAGGACTTCTTCACTTCCTCAAAATAGAAAGGTCAGACTTTTAATATTAGATTTTTCTTTGGACTAGCCTAGAATCCAATACTTTCATCTGAGTAGATTTTGCAGATTCTTTCTTTCCATTTAAGATTTAAAGTTTCAGCAGACTTAGGTTTCTTATTGGAGACCAAAGCACTCCTGGCATTCATTTACTTATGTAAGAATCTCATTTTGATTGGAAAGAGCAAAACAAAACATAGATGTGATGAAGATTCCAAGACATCTCTTTCAAATAAGAGCTTTAATCTCACCAAGAGCCGATTCTTCACGTATAAATAGAGTGAGAGTGCTCCAGTACCCTTCTGCAAGCTCAGGGTTTAGGGTTCTGCTGGGTATTGGGTTTTTAGGCCAAACTCAAGATATTTTAGGGCACAACTGGTTTTATTATTTTTCTGGTTTAGAAAATTTGACTTCTTCTGGAATGTACACTTTTCAAAATGAACATTGTCAAATTGGAAGTTTCTTGGAAGAAAAATGCAAAAATGATTCAGTCTGGAAAATTTTCCTTATACTGAGGGATTGAAGAAAAAGTTAGCAGGTTTCTATCTTGGTCTTAAAATACTTATGTAAAGAAATTATTTTTTTCTGGGAATAGATGACAAGTTACACAACAGCAGAAGGAGATTTCAGCTCTGGAATCCAATCCTAGAGAAGATTATACTGGGAAAAATGGTGCATGTTTTTAATAGCAACATTCATATGATGAATCCCTAATACTGGTGTCTTAGACACCAAGAATTAATGTCTTTTCAACCATTGCACATTAGCAGCCGTGGGTAGGGCCAGGCTTAGGAGCGACTGGTAGAGACTTTGGCCAGAAAATCAAACTAATACGGTAGTTGCTGACTGCTTTTGCAGATTGTCTTTCCTGCTGCTCCCTTGTCTTGTCCTTTCTCTTACTTCCTACCACCTCCTGCCAGCCCCAGTTACAGCTTCTTTCATTGCTTCCTTGGCAACACCATCCTTCACTTCTGTTCTGGCTTAGCCTCCTCATCTCCCACACTCCCAGTAGCCCCATGACTGACCTAGGTAGCCCCATGACTCACTTAGGTAGCCCCATGACTGACTTAGATAGCCCCACTGGCTTCTGTTAGCTGCTGTGCTGCTCTGTAATGCTCCTAGAGCTGCAGTGTGAGATGTCCCACCAGGCAGGCAGGAACAGGCAGCCCAGAAGATCTCAAACAAGCTCTTCCCTGTCCATCTGAAGGCACGGAACAGTCCTAATAGCGGGATTTAAACTACATCAGCACTTCCTGTAGCTCTTTTCTACCATCAGTTCCAGACTGCATCTGAACAGTGTGTAGAAAGAACCCTCTTATTTGGTTCTGAGGTAGACATGAAGAGTTTATGGGCATGTGTGGATTTCATGGATGGATAGCAACAGTATCTGTGTCTGAAGATCACTGGGGGTGGTTTAAGGTTATGGCTATATTCTCCAGCTGTCCATGGCCGTTTAGAAAACTCCACAAAATTACCCTTCAGAAATCTGTTGGTGGAAAATAGGAGGGGTTTCCAGGCACAGAAACATAATATGGTCCACCACATCTAATGCAAAGTAAGGCTTTATTCCACTTTTATTTTAAACAATGAAACACTGAAAACCAGTGGGTACATGAGAAGAAACAGTACCCTCTGTGAGGTTTCAGCTTTGATAAACCACATTACAAAATCCAGGTCTTTCTCCATGTAGTGAGACCTGATACACCTTCAACATTTTCACTGTTTTTTTAGACTAAAAAAAACCAAGAACTAAGGACTTGACAATGCAAATACGTGACTGAAAATGTGTGTGTTATTAGCATGAGAGTGCTTTTGGCAAGCCTGTTTTTAGTATGCCTGCTCTGGTGTTTTACTGGCTCTCTGCTGCTGTAAACAAATCTGAAAGGGGAGGAAGATTTAAAAGCTGACTAATGAGTGTGAAGGCTACAGAAGGGAAATTAAGATGAATAGCTATTGACCTGGTTCTCCCTTATTAGACAGTAATGAATTTTTTCAGTTGATTAAACTGCTTCATCCTATCTGATGCCCATGGTGGAGTTAGGCAGTCAATATTTGGGGTCCATGTTTCCAAGTAATACCCAAAGGGCAAGCCTTTTCCAGCCATCCTTGAGCCTTGTCTGGCTTTCTCCATCCTGGATTCCTCTGCTGTGGTCTTAGGATCAGCCTTTCTCTTAAATTGCCCATCCAGGTGACATTGAAGGATGTAGGCACTTTTGGAGGCTCTGCTCAGTTGTGAGATAAAGTGGAAGGCTGTGTCTCGGAGCCAAAACTGTATGAAGTGGATTTTCACCTCCAGAGCAGCATTACAACTGATTTCCACTATATAATGCAGTGCAATCACAACATGGGGTGTGCTTTGTCTGGAGTTGATTCTCCAGCTGTTGAAACAGTATCTTTTTTCATTAAATTAAACCAAACTGTAGCCAGCATCAACATCAAGCTCCAAAAATGTAAAGCTTAAGCCTTTTAGGCCAGATGCTGATCTCTGAAGCATTGGTGTGAGTCTAGAGCTAATGTATGTGAGATCAACAAGCTTATTTTGGGCCAATGATCTGCTTTCACAGGTGTGCCTTATTTTAAAATGCCATCAAGCTGACTTCTCCCCATCATTCCAAAGCTGTTGAAGATTAAAGATAAGCTTTACTGGTAAACAGAGAAACAAAGAAAAAGATGTGGAACAAAGGTTTGCTTTCTGTCTCAGTTAAATGCTAGTTAAGGAAAAAAAATTTGGCACATTTCCTTTTTATCAATCACAGCAAAATCAAAATAAGCTAGCAGAGTACAACTAAAAATGCTGTTTCTTAAGCAGAGAAACATTCACGCAGACTTAATGATAAAAACATAGAGAACTGTGTTTTGTTCACTCCTTTTTTTTTTTTTTCCCATTGTGTGTAAATCTTCAGGTTTTCTTAAAGACAACTGATATAAGGTTTGTTCCATTGCACACCCTGTTATCTTGGTTTGTCTTTGCTTGGGGGACTTGGTGAGAAACTATTGTTCTGGTGGGGTTTTTCTCTTACAGACACTCAGCAACTGAGGAGAGAGAAATGGAATTAAACTGAAAAAAGTGTATATGTGCAAGGGAGGAGAGGAGGGCTCTGTTTTACACTGTTATACCTCAAAAATAGCTGAAGGGAGTTTTCCAACAATTTCCACATACAGTTCATCCCTGGACTGGGACCAAATATATAAAGGATCATTCCCCAAAGGAAAATGGGGAGGGGGTGGGGGGGCAGTTTAAATAAAACGTGAAAAAGGAGAGTGATAATGGAAATCTGCCCATAAACAGAACTTTTGCATCCTATGTTGAAGGACATACTGCCTTAAGGAAGTATTTTTTCAGTACGCAATAGCGTCTGAAGTGAAGTCGCCAGGCAGCACTGTGCCTGCCTCGTCCTCTGTGTTTGCACTGAGCCCAAAGCTCCCACGGGCAGGGGCTTGACGCATTTGGAGCTGCACCAGACCGGTTGTGATTCCCAGGCATGTGCTGGCTGCTGGAGCTATCCTGGGGAGACATGTCTGAAGCATGATACAGGACCCAGAAAAAATCAGATCTACAGCCAAGCTATAGATCACTGGCCAAGAGTTTCACCCTTTCCTTGCTGTCCAAGATCTTTCTCAGGCACTGCCTGTGGGAACACTGATGCTCCCAGTGATCATCATGTTTTACAACTGGCATTTCAAGATTTATTGCCAGTTTACCAAAACTTGAAGAAATGAGCAGAAATCCCATGCACAAATTTTCTTAGCCAAATACTGGGCCAAGAAATGTATATTCATATATCCACAGTCTGAAAATAAATTAATCCACTTCAGCTGGGGAGGCTTGGGAAAACAGAGAAATACCTTTCTGGGTTCCTTACAGGAGAAAATCCCCCATTTTCCTACTAGATTTTCATCAGCACAGTGACATGATATGATTATGTATTTATGCATCAGCTTTTCCATTTTCTGTCATTTCAATAAAAACAAGCAAACAATGGAATCACTTAAGCCTTTAGTATTTGCAATTTAGTAACTCTTCCAGATAAGTTCCAGCATGTTGCAAGACAGCTTCATGTTTTGCATTGATGATTTCTTTTACTTCTTAAATGGTGTGAATTTTATCTGTTTCATAACATGAGAAAAAGAGGAACTCATGTCCCCCCTCCTTTCTTTCCACCTCAAAATATTTTCTTACCTTTTAATTTAGCATCATGATATGAAATACATTAGTCTCGAATCCAAAAGCACAGTCTCATCAGTTTTAGCATGAATTATGCATTGCAGGTTTATAAGTATAAAGCAATACTAAAACCAAATCGCTTTCTGAGCCAAAACCCTTTAAGCAACAGAATGAATATAGTGGTCATAAAACAGTCCAGAATAACATGATATTAGAAATTTAAGCTGAAATGCCCTTCCATGTGCATTAAAAAATTTACTTGTTAAAGTAAATGACTCCCTATGTCATCTTTACCATTTTATTACCTTTCTAGTAATGCTGTAAATAGATACCTTGGCCAACCTCATTCTTGTTTTGCAGAGATGCACATGCCAAGAAGACCTGGCCAACAGTAAATTCTGCACAGCAGCTTATCCTCATTCATGGGAATACCCAGCCAGACAGTGATCCCAATGATTCACGTGCAAATGTCAATGGCTCTGCCCTGGCCTAGTGCTCTGTTTGCAATATTCTCTTGTTGCATATTTTTGTATAGTGTCCCTCTTGCCTGGGATAAAGAAACACAACAGCACACTCCAGAAGCAACGGGAAACCCAGACTGAAGAATGAGACTGCACATAAAACAAACCTAATGGAAACTAACATGTCAAGGTAGTATTTTTAATTCAAATGTTTACTGTGTATTTGTATTGCAGCATTGCTTAAAGACCAGGGCTACTTTGCGCTAACCATAATTCAGGCTTAGTAAAAATCCTAAGCTCCAAAGGCAGGCCTGTCTGTCTCTACATTTACATTTACTGGTTTTATATCACACATTTGACTTCAGGATATCAAAGCTTAAGAGGAAATCTCATCCGCTTCCCTTCCTTTCAGACCTGAAATGCCAAGAGCTCAAATTCAAATCTTCTCCTGTATCTCATTGCTTACTAAATGAGATACAGGAAAGGATTGTAACTCAGGCTGCAAAATTCTACCTTCAAAAGTGAGGAAATGCCAGATTAAATATGTAATCCCAATTCAGTTCTCTTAGGCATTATAAACATCTTGATATAAGGTGTAATTTTTCCTTTCCCCTGACAACCTTGCCTCATTCACTACTGGCAAATGAATCAATGAACCATGACTCAATATTGCCTTCAATTAGGAGTAGCTGAGTGTACGTCATAGACCTCCTTCACTGCATGCTAGTCAACGTCCTGGGTGAAAACTGGACATTTTTCTCAGTTTTCTGTGGTGCTTCTTGAACATTTCAAAGTTGTTTTTGTTTTGTTTTGTTTTGTTCTCAGAAAATCCCTTTTTACACTACGGGCAAAAGATGATACATGGGCTGGAACACTTCTCTTGCCAGATGGTGGAAATAGTGGTTACTTTCATCAGAGAAATAGAGATATTGGGGAAACTGAGGTAGCTTTCCAGGATCTGAAGGCAAATATATCCTCAGAGCACAGGCTTCTCTCTCTTCCATGAAGCTTCTTCACCAGCCTTCTTGAATTTCAGCTTTAATCAACCTTCCTCTCTTTGTTTCCCCCATCTTCCTTCATCAGGCATATCGTGATGGTACATGCACCTTCAGTTTTTAAGTTTTCTTCTCTGAGTTCACAGTCCAGGTGACAAATCACACTCATCACCACCCAGTCTCTCCCTCTCCCATTGTCATGGCTGTAATTGACATTCTGCAGGGAAAAAATGTAAGTGGAATTTTGATTAGGAGGGCTCCAGCACCTTGAGGGCTACACCAAATTTCCTGTAGTGCCTTTAAAACCAAGGTCTGGGACTGAAAGCATAGTTTATTGGCATCCAGCTAAGACTCCAGGACAGGAGTGGCCTTCTTGCAGGTATTCTTTCCTCCTTGTAAAACTCCCACCTTTTCTGAGGAATGCAAGAACAAACTGTTGAAGAACAAGCTGTCAACACTCTTTAGTGTTGTAAAATAAAAATTTCCTTGCCCTAAACCACTTTTCAGAATTATCAGGTCCTACTCCAAGTTTTAAGAAAAAAACCTCAGTTTTCTAGGTTATTGTGTAAGAGTTGGAGATACATCATCTGTGTTTGAGAGCGTTTTAGTGCATGGTGATCTGCAGGTGCTGCCGTAAGGTACACTGATTTGCCAATGCCATTTTCACAGGAAGAAATGCCAGTGAGGTAGGATATATAATAGAGGAACAGAAACAGGAAATCTGCCAGGGAGACTGCCCACCTGGGCATGCTGTAGCTCTAGTTACAGCCCAGCACTAACATGTTTTTTAATCTATGAAAACCTTGACACAATCAAGTTGCAGATGAAAATAACGTGCATTTAGAGCTGCAATTGTGTCAAGACTTTCAGTGCTACCTGTATCTTGTGCAGAACAGGCTGGCTCCACAGTGCTTTGTAATACATGTGACAGAGCAGGCATCGAAATGAGCATTTAAAGAAACACAAACCTTGTTGTGGAATAACGCAGATCTTCATGCCAGTCCTTGTTAAAGAAGCACAAAAAACAAGTGACACCTGAAGCAAACATGGGGGAATGAACGAACAGCATGCTCTGGTTGTGGTTGCCCTGATGGAATCTCTTCTGCATCTCAGTGTCTGCTGGTGCACCTTGGTGATGTGACTAAGCAACATCATGGGCTGGCCAGAGGAGCCAGACAGTTTCCATTGGCTCCACAGGTGTCCAGCAGACAGTCTCACAGTACATTCACACATTTGGAAAAGTGTTTGAGAAATATCACTGAAGTGTCCGCTCTGCTCTGGCTAGAGGTTTGTTACTGCAGAAAGAGAGCATTTTTAGAAAGAGGTGGCTGACCCACGAGACCCAGCACACCGAGTTAATGTAATAGTCAGATTGCCTTTGATTACAATTGCTAAAGATAAAAGTATTACAAACTGAACCTCTTGGATTCACTTATATCAGCTGTGCTAAAAACACTTAAACCCGTTGCAATTGTGACTTAGGTTTTTACACGAAAAGCCAAGACCCTGCAGATCCCTTGGCTGTTGTGTGTTCTCCCTTTCCAGATCACTGCACAGGACTGAGCTGATGCACTGCACATCGCATCCAACGCCTGATGTCCCAACACCGACAAAGCATGAGCAGATTCCCACACAGGAGAAACTCCAGAGCTGTTTCACAGCGATCAGGTTTGCAGACTCCACGGTTGCTTTCCCCTCCCTGCGTGGCTGCAGGTCAGCTGTGGGGTTTTTCTCCCCAGCCCCGGCAGGTTTTGGTGCCCGGCAGTGACCAGCCTTGCTGCGGCTTCGCAGCTTCTCCGAGCCACGCCGGCATGTGACAGCAGAGGGCAGCAAGAGGTAAAGAAGATCGCTTCATGAATTGGGTCAAATTCCATCCTCTGACATTCGCTCTCCGAGCGCAGAGCCTGCGCGGGCTGCCCGCGGTCCCTGGGCTGTGTCCCCAGCCGGCGGGGACAGCTCGGGGCTCGGCTCCAGGGCCAGCCCGGGAAGGGCCACCGCGAGCACCGACATGGCCCTGCACCTCGCCAGGAGTGTTAAGAAAGGGAATCGTGCTGATTTCGGAGACTTTGCCCAGTTACAACAGCACCATATGGCATTTTATCATGCTGGTGTTGAAAAGCTATAAAAATCTGAAATTAGCTGTGCTTAGCTTTCACCACACAGCAAAATGTAGCACTTACTTTAACTGTGAATAAATAATTTCTTATATAATGATGAGAGCTGCTTAGCTGCATTCCTTTCTCCCTGTACCCTGCAAATCTTTAAAGTGAGGGGTATGTTTGGGGTATGCTTTGTACTGAAGGACAAAACAAAAGGGTCATTGCTACTATGTGGTTTTTAACAAATCCTATTTTTTTCTCATGGAAATACACCTTTCTTAGATAGTGTTTAGGTGAAAAATCTCTGGAGTAATGCAACTTTCCCTTCACTCTTTTGTGAAGAGAACCAAACTAGGTGGTTTTGGTACAGGGTGGAAACCCAGCAGCAGGTGACCTCTCAGGTGACAGCCTGAACAAATGTGGCAGCCACGTTCCTTGGTGGGGAGAGCAGCTGCCCACAAATGTAGGAACTGAAACTGCTGCCACAGTTGGTCTTCATGCCTACCTGAAAATCACCATGTTGGTAACAGGTAAACCTAGGGTATATTGACTCTGGGCAGGTACAAACGAGCTCTGTGATCTGGAGTGAGCAAGTGCATCAGGGTGGTTCCTCTGCTTGCTTGCCCCTAGCACAACAAGCAGGAATATCCAGCTTCTCAGAATCACAGAATCACAGAATAAGACAGAGTTGGAAGGGACCCTTGAAGTTCATTGAGCCCAACTCCTGACCCTTCACAGCACCATCCCCAGCTTGTATGTTGTCTTCAGTAATGATCTCATTAACTGAGAGGTGAGTGGCCTTAAGCTCTTCACATCATTAAGCTTCTCTGAACAGGTGATTTATTTCCATGATGAGCAAACATTTGCAAAATTCAGCACAATCTGCATGTTAGATGAACTTCTTACATCACTAGAATAATTGTGGAGGTTTCCTCCTACACAGTGAAAAGAGCAGTTGAGCTCACAGACTTCAAAAATCTCTGTTTTTCCAATGTAGAGACAGACATATTAAAGAAACATGGCGAGAAGTGGTTTGGATGCATTTGAGAACTGTGCATGGGGGGGTAATAGGAGACAGAACATAAAGAACAATCTGAAGGCACCTTCTCTTTTAACAAAGATATGTTTCAGAATAAAACATATTGACCTGGTTGTGGTTTTAATTTCTTTTCAATATTGTAAACTGAGACAGAGCACTGTCATATAAGCACGTGACAGAGTGAGGCTGTCTGGTTTAGTTCTCTGAGACTTCATGAAGTTCATCCTAATTCAGATTCTCATTAATCTACTTAACATTGTTCCCACTCAGTAATCATAAGAGTGCTGTAGTTAGTACCTGTTTTACTTTTTGCAGCTGCTCTCAAGAAGTGTGCACCTCTGCCAAGCACGAGGCCAAACCCTGACATTTCTCCCTTGCCATCACTGGTTGGCAAAGTGAAAAGAGGGTGCTCAGCATGGCAGAGCACATTTTGATGTTATAGAGCAAATGAGACAGACCTCCAGATTCATGCAGTGAAACTATTCCTATGTACTTATGTAATGTATTCATAACATTTTTTTCTTCGGGGTTGTTTAAACATCTTCAATTTGGACCATTTCCCACATTAATATTCCCATGTTACATTAAATTCTCCAATAAAATTAATTGTATTCAATGCCACTAAAATCTGAGAGCTGTACAATATAAAAGAGGATGGGTTTCTGTCTAAACAAATTCTATTTTTTTTTTGTTTTTTTGTTGTTTTTTTTTTTTTTTTTTTAATTCACAAAGAGCAAGATTTGGGCCTAAAATTCAGGACAGTCTCCATGCTGAAGTCAAAGCCACCACAATCTATTCATGAACAGGCTGTGGTTGCTTGTATTCCACAGTAATGAACACCGTACAAAAATCACAGGTGGACACAATTTCAGGAGGCAAAAATAATGAAACTCTGTGTGACAAACACCACTCTGCTGTGCAGAGCAGCCCATTATTCCTCTCCAGGGGCTCTTCTTAACAAATTTTTACATAATGGTGTAAGAAATTCCATGTATGCTGATGTTTTTCAGAGTTCAGTGATGCTGTCAGCTGGGAACTTTTCAAGTGGACTTTAGAAGCACTTCACCATCTAAGAGAAAAAAGCCCAATGTAGTGTTTGTTGACCAAAACCCCACACCATGGAAACACATTCCACTTTACATTATTCAATTTAGTTGTGATTTTCCAAAAGATCTAAGATATACAGTTGGAATTAAATGTAGTTTTAAATTAGAAGGGAATATCCAATATTTAAAGGCTCTAACATAAAACATGTAATGTTGAAAATTCTACTCCTTTATTTTTGACAATAGAAAGTGAATGCTTCTCATAAATTTGAAAAAATGTTTGTGGGTTAAATTACATATCAGGTGGACAAAACACATGCAGAGAGTCTAAAGCGGAAAATTTAAGTTTTTGTCCCTGTCCTGCTACTGATTAGAAATCTGGCCCTAAATAAATTTTCAGAGAATTTAACCCACTCTAATAACCTACTCTAATTTCATATAAATCCACAAAAAACCTTGCAGAATATATTTTGCCCAAGTGATATATTTCTCTGTTGATATTTTCCTTGATTGTTTTTTTCTCCGTGTCCTCCCTGGAGTACTGCTGCACACTAAAAGTTCCTACACGCTTGTTAGTGAGCTGGAAGAACAGCCATGTGCCCTTGCCTTTAGGCATAACACTGTAACATCATCCCATACCATCAACTGCTTACAAAATGTTTCTTTCTCTCACTGTTCACGGCACATATTATGAATTACTTGCTGAAATTTGTATTCTCACCTAGGGCAGGAATCTGCTGCATGGCAAATTTCCAGAGCACATCACCCAGGCATCCAGATAGACTTACACTCCCTTAGCATGAAAAATCCTTTCCCCCCACCTGGAATTTCACAGTGATTGATTTCCTGCAAAGTACCTCACTCCAAAGCGACTTCAGGATTGGACTCAGCTCCTTCCTGTTTCAGGAACCAGGAGCATTTCAATTGCCAAATTCTTGTGCTAAGCTAAGCTTCTCCCAGAAATCTCAGGCTGAGTCCGCTGGACATGGTGGCACTGTGGAGGTGTGGCCGTGAGTCCTACAGTTAATCCTTTGCTCACTCACACTCTACATGGGCTTGATCAAACAATTTGGGGCATTGTTTTAAAACTTTCCTTCATTTTGACATTTGCCACAACTGACATTTACTTAGTAAACCTTTTCTTCTTTGCTCCGGCTGCTCTGTGCGCAGCTTCTTTTCAGAAGTGTCCAGTGAATCTTGTAGGTATCGACTCTGTAAATCAGGTCAAAATTCACTGCTAATCCCCCACTCTAAGCAAGGCTGAGAGCCTCTTCTTTCACCGACCCAGTCAGTAGGGGTTTTTCCACAGCTATAATCTGTCTCCCAGGAAGTTGATTTCTACAATAAAACTGCCCCAAGTATTGTTTTTTCTGCAATCTGTTAACATCCTGAGAAGACACATTTCCAAACATTTGTTATAGATGCACATTCTTACAACTGTTTAGCTAGGAAAAATGAATTGCCTCTCCTAGATTTTTTTTGTTAATGATGCCTAGTTACAGCGCTGTTGGGTACATTGGAAATTAATCTCAATAGAACTGGCCTGAAGAATTCATTTGGAAAAAACCTGAAATCAACTAAAAAGTTTTAGAGATGAAGGTACCATCACAAACTCTTCTTATTTCAAGTATAAAGCATTTTGCATCTGGCTTAATACCCTTATGCTACATTTCAGTCTGATTTTGTTAAAAAGCAAAGAGATAATGCTTGAATAAAACTAGAGAGGAAATTATTTAATGCTTTCTTTTTTTTTTTTTTTTTAGGAGATAAAGGGGATTTGAAGCCTTAGAATACACATGTAGATGGCATAGGAGGGGCAATTAGTATGACAGTCTGGCACATGGGATAGGCATACAGTGTTTGAAAAGCATTCCCAGAACCTCGGTATAATAAAATTTTTTTTGTCCCCACTGCCTAACCAATAATACAAGTCCCAGAAGACTTTCCTCTTGGCAGGGAGAAGACAATGTGGGATCTAGACACTTTCTCTGATGCAGAATTTATGAACTGAGCATGGCACAGATCAAATAGGGAAATATTTCTTTACTGGCCAAAGTTCCTGTCAAAGAGTTCAAAGAATGATAGAAACTCATCTGGTCAGCTGTGTCTGTGCCTGAACTGTGGACCTATCCTTTGCTATGCTACCTTCCTTTGTCCCAGCAGACACCAGTATGGGCTTCTTGTCCTTTCCAGCCTTCTCCCTGCTCATTCCTGTGTATCCACTTTTGTCTACACACTTGCTTATGATTTATAGATTTTGTGACACAAAGGATTCTAAAGTAGGTTTTTATTTCAACAGCCTGAGGACAGTAGGGATCTAGACAAAATGTTTACCTGCATGTCCAGCCCCATTTTTCTCAAAACATGAGATTAAAGCTGTCCCGCTTAGCTGTGGAAATCAGCTTCAGTAAAGGCCTTGTCTGGGTGATCTGGCAGCCAGTCACCATTTTACTGGGGCACAATTTTTTTCTTCCTATCCTCCCTCTTTGTTTCTTCCATGGGAACAGGAAATTGACAGAGTTTCTGTGCATCTACAGTACTGATTCAGTACTGGGCTGTGTAATTTTCCTTCACATTTCTTTGATTCTACAGAACAGCCTGGAGCTATTTCTCATCAGCATCATCTGAAAAAACCTGGCTGTAGAAATACATTGACATCCACAGATCAATCACAGCCAGCCCTGAGTCCTAAAGCTTTCTGTCAACATTTATACCAGATGACACACTACATCTGTTTGTATCTGGTGAGTCTTTCCTGCCTTCCTTCTCTGGTATTTCTGACCTTTATCATGCACACCTGAAACTGTTTAGAGAGCCATGAGTTTTCCTTGGGAGACACATGCCTGCTCTGTGCTTTTTGGGGAATGCTGACACATGCCTGCTTTTGACAAACTCCTATGGTTTCAGCTGCCTGGTTTTGAAATGGAGTTTCATGACACTTAGAAATACTTGTATTTATTATTTTTATTATAGCACTATAGCCTCCTATAATGAGATCTCTTTCCCTCTTCCCAAATCCCATCTTCTTTACATGAGCAGGTTTGAATCGAGGGGCTCAGTGCTGAGGGCTACAAGCATTGCTTTGTCTGTTTTACAGTCAACAATGCACAGTTCAGCATTGAGGCAGTCATTTTTGGATATCCCCTCAACTGCATTGTTTAATCACTGCAGTGTGCCCTAAATTCCACTGACACAAAATGGGACTGCAAGGTTTGCCATCTGTTAGCATCTCAAAGAAGCCAGAAACTAGAAAGAGAAAAGTACTAGGAAAGCATATTTTCCTGCACTAAAACATAGGCAATTCCCATTGCATGTTGCATTAAAGAGAATTTTTGGATAAATATTTTGAAAAATCTAAAGATTAAGTATTAAATATTGAAATTTTTCTTTCTTCCCTAACTCTGGAATTACGTATTGCATTCTACTTCACTCTACCAAAAAGTCCACAGAGCTGAGGATCAGTGTGCTCTTTGGGATGCAAGACTGTGTTTTGGGGAAATAAAACACTGGGGCACTTCACAAAGCATTTAAGCAAAACTCTTTGGCTCCTACGCGGCATTCCAGTGCAGGCAGTGAGCTGTGGGGAGCATACCAGGTTCATACCCAAAAGAATTCAAAAGGGAGGCATAAAAATCTATTCTTCTGAAGAGCAGAAGTTCTAATCCTTAAATAAAAGAAGGAAATTATTCAAAGAGGATTTACCAATAAGAAAATCACATGCCTTGGGTGTGCTGACGGGTTTGTCCCATGGCCCATCTGCGTTACAAGGCTGTGTAATGCCCAGATTGTGGCATGCATTCATAGGTCTTTTCAAATCAAATGTGCTTGATGCTGCAACAAAGAGACAATTGCTCAGATATACCTCTCACTGCTCCATGCCATTTAGGTGAAGCTAATCCTTTAACAGTCAAGATTGTAAATAGCTTCCAACCAAAAGCCTAATTTAGGTATCAACATTTCATTCTGTGTTTATATAGAGCCTGGTGCAATGAGATCCTAATTCATGACTGGGCTTCTTTAGCAATCCTGCAATAAGATTAACGGATCTTTCTTTTTGTGCCAAGAGTGCTATGGGGCCAAAGGAAAATGTCAGAGTACGACAAACTAAATGTCTACAAAAAGAGGAATCCAGAGTGTGCCTATTCTTTGTGGTCTAGTGAGTAGATTTTTACTGATATCAGTGGCATTGAATTAAACATTTGGTGGTCAACATACAAAAATCACAGAGAAATAATTAGTTTAAAGTCCTGGATGGTCATGCTGCAAGATGACTTCTCCATTGCTACACATTTCTGAATGCATGAAGGAAAGTTCTCCTTTCAGATATGAACTTTGCAAGCTTGGCATTTGTGCTAATGAAGTTTTGACTTCACATCTGCAGGTAGTCCTACTGCACTCAGTGGATTCCCTTTTGAGTGTGGAGATAAATTGCACCAGACTGTGTGAAAATATCCATACTTAGTAAGTAGTGTTCCAGATTAACCAATGTCAGTCTGTCCTTTCCACATCCAGTACCCTCTCGGCAGATAATTCAGAAGTATGTGTTTATTCATTTGCTTTGAATCCTGGGTGCACACATGGCTGACATTATTCTCTTAGTAGCTTTAGAGTTTGAATTTCATTTTGCCTCTTCTGCCTTTCTTCTATCTCAATTCTCTTATGCTCCATGAACTTGCTGATTCCATAGATATTAAAGGGAAAAAGAAAGAGTAGTTTAACAGTTTATTACTCCCTTTGTGTAAGGAGCTTCAAAATTTTCACCTATTTGTTTTCATTTTAGTCTGAAGACTTTAGACTGAAGCTTTTAAGACCTTATAGATGAAATCATATGCCCCAAGGTGAAAGCAGATGAGATCCCTGATCCTTGTCAGTATAAGCAGAAGAAAATTAATTTTTGATCCCAAATCTAACACGACTGCACGCTGAGCAGATAAGTAAGACTTACAGCAGGTTTTATCTGCCAATGGTGCTTTATCACAGCCCTTGGAGTGAGGGGAGAAAGTCTGACACACTGAGCCATGTTCATGGCATTTTCAGCCCATGCTGTACCAAGTCCATAGTGGTGGGATCTTGGTCCCCATCTGGGTTTCTTTATCAAGCGTCTCTGTCATTGTGCACCACAAAATCACCTGAACTCTGAGCTCTGATTTTGACTACTGTTAGAGTATAGCACTGGGTATGACACGAACATTGAGGGTATGTCCAAGCGGGGTACAGGGAGGGGATCTGTAACAGAGGGAGGCCTGACCATATGGAGGAGAAGCTGGATGAGTGCACTGACCATCCAGCATTCGCTTCTGTCCACTCGGGTTTTCTTCTCAGAGCAGATTATCCTACTCCTCCAGAGCAGTGTCTGATCTCACACTGAAACCTGTTAAGGTGAGGTCCCACAGGAGGTGCCCTTGGGAATCTTGGACAGAGAAAATCCTGGCTGATCTCTGGCTGCTATTGCTGCAGGATATCAGAGTCCTCCATACCATCTGGAGACCTGGCTGAGTGCCCTGTGGCATCTCAAAATAATGCTTGTTACCTGTGTTTGGGAATCTGATTTGCTCTCTTGGTAATAAGTTCTCTCTTTCCCTTACAGGCTGTTTCCAAGTATAAATTGCCACATATATCTAAGCTTAACTCTCAAACATTGTCCTTTCCAGCATGAATAAACCTGTACTCTCTTTCTCCCCAGACTATCATAAATCCTTTTTATGGTGTGTCATGTCTCTTTGAGAAGCTGGATAACTTAAAAATATTTTCAGTGCTCTCTCTTGTATTCCCACATCCTCCTCAATGCATAAGCTCAGCAAAATAATGAATTTTTCCATGGCAGCTTTACCCAGGCTGTGCACAGAGCCAGATTCCCTTTGCTACCCCTCTTTGTTATTTCTCTTTGTATTATTGAAGACTTATGGCAGTTTTTGGTGGTAGTATTTACTTTCAATAATATGTGAGTTGTGGCTGTTATCACAAGTCTGGGTCTCCCAGTCCATGGCCATCACCTGTGTCCCTGACTCCCAGGTGCAGATTGGACAGTGACCAACTTACTTTGCAATTCAGATAACTCAGCCTCTGCAGTCTGCTATTCAATTATTTTTATTTTGATCCACAGCGAATGGCACCAGCAAATACTTCATGTTCCTACATGATTGATAAACTGTTAGTTTTATCAACTCAGGCTCAGGGACTGGTCTCTATGGACCAGGCTGGAATGACCTTGGTAACAGATACGTCTCCTTTAAGATGTGAGATTCACCAATGAGGCAGTTCTTAGTTATTTTAACATGTAATTTGTTATTCTTCTTAAAATATTTTTAAACCAAATATCACCTGCTCCTCAATCAAATGCTGTGCAGAAAACAATATAGACCATATATGTGACCTCATCAACTATGCCTGAGATTCCCTTGAAAAAAGGTATATCTAATGCCTTGATTTGCTGTTACATGGGACAGCATGAGTGCCATTTCATCAAGCATATGAAGTACAGCCTGAGGCACTCAATTAATGGTGTGTGAAGATAATGCACTGCTCTTAAAACTTTTTTCTAACCCTGACTAAAGAGTAATATTAGTGCTTTGATGAATGAGTAGAAGTAACTGAGTTTCTGAAATTTTTTTTGCATGCCATGATTTGCATTTTGGAAGGCTGATAAATGAAAAGAGACCATTCATTTACAAATAATTTGGATTTTAAATCAAAAAAGGCTAAGCTTGTCACAAGACTGATGTATTTGTTCTGACCAGCTTTGCTCAGACACTGTCAATCATTTGGTTTTAGGACTGGCTGGCATTTTTTCTATTTTACGTGGTGGTGATCCCACAATCAGAGAACATAGAGAGAATTATTCTTCATTGTGATTAGTTTCTTCTACCTGATTTTTAGTTTAATTGCTTTTACCTATGAAAGTATTAGCTTGGAGGCAACTGATGTTGCAGTTCTTTGGGCATCAATACCCTTACAATTTAATAAAGTATACAGAAGATTTCAGTGTAGATTAGTGAGCCAAATTCCACTTACATAACGTTGTCTCCTGGAGACTTGCAGTCTGGACTATTACTCAATTGACAATTAAAATTCCAGCGAGGCAGTGGACTCTTATTCTTAGAACTTTGCCTGTACTATATTATTGTGTGCCTTTTTGAAGACTATCTTTGAAATTAGAAGTTTTATCCTAAGTAGATCTGAAGATTTTAGCCCAGAAGATATAAAACAGATGATGATATGTCTTGGTTTCTCTAATTCAATTACCATCTATTTTTATCTCAGAGAGAATTTGCATAGAAACAATGTAAGTGAAGGAAAATGGTATCAAAGAATCGAATGGAAGGTAATCTAATTGGTGAGACCTCAAACCTATTTATCAACAGTTTGCACACTAAGCACATCTCTAGAATGCTTTTTGTTTCTTATACCTGTTTTTGTAGGGCGGCATTTAATCAAGAACAGCAAAACACTGGAGTAGGCTTGATCCCATTTCTCTTCATCTCAGAGCTGGAGAAGCTCAGACAAATGAGCTATTGCTAAAAGCTGATACATCCCCCTCTTTTCAGAGTGACTTCTTACAATTCGTAGCTCACACAGAATCCTCCTTTCTGCTCATATTCCAGGGTCTTGAGAACATGGAGGTGTTGTAACGGGGGCTGCAGGGAGTGACCGCTGTGGCTCCCTTGGGGACAGGCTGTCACCGTGGGACACACCAGCTGCCCAGGCCAGGGAGTGCAGTACCAGGGGCTGCTGGAGGAGACAATGAGCACAGCTGCCTCGTGCTGCCTCTGCACAGGCAGGGAGAGCTTGGTCTGAGCGCCTGTGCAGCACCATTGGGGTGTGGGGGAACAAGGAAGAGCTCTGCTGCCTAAGTGGAGACTCACTGCTCAGTGAGCCCCAAGAGCCTGGCTCCAGCTGGCAGTGGGACTTGGGGAGCTGTGTCACCGGCAGGAAAACAGCCTGCCCACCCCATAATGCAGGGCTACACTACTCTAACCATCAAGAGGCTGAGAAACTACTGCAAAGTTACAGAACACTGTGATAGGGAGAAGAGAGTCAGTGGAAGTCAGAGACTGAAATATAAGACTGAGAGAGGGCTTTTGCCTTTGTTTACACAATGTTATTAAAATAAATTGTCAGGTTAACTCATTCTTGCAAAGAATAGCTAACAAAGACTTCAGGCTCTGCAGAAAGCATGTATCAACACCTTTAATAAGTGGTTGTTTGCCCAATCTTCTGCTGCATTTTGTTGCTGCATTCCTTGCACTCACTCAGTAGTTTCATAGTAATAAGTCTGTGAAGGCTAAGGCAGAACAAGGAATTTAGTGATAACTCTGTGCCTACAGACTGCACAGGGAATTTGGTCTCCTAAAGCTCCTATGAGGTCTGTGGAAAATCCTGTGTTCAGTATGCCACCTTTGAAGTTTTGTGCCTTGATAGCTTTAAAGAGATTCCACTGCTTCCTCACCCATGGGGCTTTTCATAACGCCAGCAGTGCCCTCCCAGAGACATTTACTTGCCTAACTGGGGGTGGAATCATATGGGACTTAGAAACCAGAGCAACTATGCTGCTTCTCCAGCTGGAACGAAAGAGATTAACCAGAGAAATGCAGCAGACAGCTTCTTTAGCAGTGCGAGCAAATGCAAAGAGCTCCCCTTGGCATTCTGGCTTGACCAGCTCCAGTCTTGGTCAGCGGAAACAGTGTGTCAGATGACAAATGTGGCAAAACATAGCCCTGTTTGCTCTGGGCTGGGTGTTTCCTGGATGTGATTGCATGTCTGTGGGAAGCAGGTTCCCTCAGCCTTCCTGGCTAATTATGGGAGAACATGGGATGTTGAATGTTATTTGTACCATGAGGTTGCTGGTTCAAATATCCTCCCAAATGGCTTGTAACTAAATAGCACTACAATTGGATTAGAGCACTGTTTTTAGTATCAATTAGCCAGTGGAAAAGGAACTCGTGGTTTTACCTTAATTCTTAGTAGGCAGATACCCACATCATATCAAATGAACCCTGTGCAGCTCACCTGGAGTGGACAAGTGAGGCATTTGGGACAGCAGCTAACCATAATCCTGGAGGAAGCTGTACATGATTATTGAGTGTTGCTGTACCCTTTGTGGTAGAATACGTGACTTTCCAGTTCTTTTTGCTTTCACATGTGATCAAGTTTCTTTAATTACTTGCTTCTAATTAAGAATGGAAAGAGGACACACTTGTAGTGAGAGACTCATCCATCATATAGTTAAGGACAAATCCTTCTCCAGGATAAATTAACATTGCTCTAATGACTTAAGGGGAGCTCCAGTCAACTGAAAGTCTTCCCCATTAATTTAAGCCCATAAGCCTGTTGTGGTCCTCAATAATGATTAGCACGCAAAAAGTACTGGCATTGGCCTCTTGGCAATGATGTTTGATTTAATTATTTGAAGACAAAGTTCAGGGAATGGAGGTCAGTCATAAATGAAAATAAGTGTAAATTCTATTCTCTCAGTGAGGAAAAAATATCATACCTTAACTTGGTGATGAGATCATAATGTGAAGAATAATTCCTCAGAAGATTTTATCTCCTTTTCCTTGCCCTATATAATCCTCAGCTCCATAGCAGGAACGCTGTGATCAGAGATCTACTGTCTTGAAACAAATGCAATGTAAATTGAGTTTTAAAGAAATAAAAGGAAAATACGAACCTTCCCCCATAATGTTAATCCATTGCTTTACCTTGTAAGTGGAGGGTGTATCCTACCCTCGCCTTGGGTAAGAGACCACCTCCAAGATGCTGAGTTGAAAAGTGGGACAGTCTCCTGAGCTGCAAACATCAAAGAACACCATGGAAGTTTTGGAGTATTTACTCATATGTTTCAGATTCATGATGTAGACTAGAAGCTGACAGGAGGGAAAAAACTCCACAGAACCCAAACCACTTAGTAGCTGGTTGCAGCAAAACCCATGGAGGTTTATTTTTACTCAGTCCCAAACTTTTCTTTAGTCAGAGTCCCTAAAATCTCTCTATATGCTGGAAAGAAATATGATTGTACAAACATGGGAACAAATCTTTCTCTTCATGTGTAGAAAAATATGGCCTTTTATAAATGTTGACTTTTCTTTAGGTAGTCTATAATATTTCAATGTTGATAACAAAAGTAACTGAAATCCAGTACAAAGAGCAAGTGGGTGGTATGGAAAGAAAAAAAAAAAGCAACATGAATTGATTTACTTTTTTTGTGGAGTCTGTGACAGAGTGAAACTCTGTGAGACATTTTAGCTACATGACAGTTTGACTTTTTTACCTCTCAGATTATTCAGTATGAGATAGTAATAATGGTTGCAATATCTTTGAAAGCTTTGCTGCCTAGAAAGCTCTGAGACATCCCAATAAACTCAGTTTTCCAGTGTTTATAAGGTCACCAAACATATTTATGGAACTGGGCCAATTATAATACAGGAAAAGAGTATAGGAGGTTTTTGAAGACATGCTGAAGATTTTGCAGATGGAGGGAACTCTTACTGTGGATTTCCATTTTGCATATTTAGTAGTTGATGAAAACTCACAGGAGCTAAACTGTAATAGCAAAAGTGAAGTATGAATTAAACATGATAAAGTTAAAATGAATTGCTTTGTAGTGTTGATCTTGGTTAACAAAACTGGAGAAAGAAGGACAGGAAAAATAGCTTATCTGTGACTAGGTAATTCCAAGGGGTTCACCTTTCCAGATGTGGTAATGTTGCTACTGCGAAAAGGACACTGGAGAGTCTCATTGGGCCACCTGAAGGGACTTGAGCAGCTTCTGCATCTCAGACCCCTCCCAGTGGCCCTGGGGGATGCTGTTCGTTGAAGAAAAAAAGCAACACTTGTTTGTTTGTTTTCTACCCCAGAGAAATGCTCAGGGAAATGTAGTGTATTCATAAAAGAAATAGAAAGGTAACTCTTCCCAAACCTAGGAATGTTCAAATAACAACAGTTGCATAATCTATGTATTCTTTCTTACAGCTCGTTGAGGAACTGCCTCAACTTTTGGCTGCTGAACTTTACAGCGTAGGGAGAAGGAATGAGCAAAAATAATGGTATCCAGCTACCGCCTGTTCTATAAAAAAAGCATGTGCCAAAACACTCTCTGGTAAACAGAACTGTTGTTTGATTATTAACTATTAAACTGTTTAATAAAATGTTTTATATGTAATTCAATGAAAGCTCTAAAAAAATCAAATGTCCTTTCTCTATTCCTTATTAATGTCCATTACAACTGTTATTCAAATATGATAAAGCAATTTGGTCAGTGATAAGTTTAGTGCTGACATTTCTTTGTTGGAGCCGGATTCATAAAGATAAACTGAACTAAGCATTAGTCAGAGTCTGCTGACATTAATGAACAGGGATGATCTATATATGAATAAACCCATGAACACCTGCCTGGTTAGTCACATGAACCAAATTCACACAGAATCAGTCTGCGTTTTGTAAGGAACCTTGAATCAAATGATATATATTCTTGATCTGCTCTGTGTTATGGACATGGACTGAGCCATATGAAATCTGAAGACTCCAGAGGAAAATGTTTAAGTGTTTGAACACAGGCCTCCATGTAAATATCATATTTGACCATGACACCTTGGCTACAGCTGGGACCAAAATCTTAATCTATCAGACTTCCCCAGAGGTAAAGAGGAAATTAAAATCCAACTCCGCTAGTAAAGGTCAGGTTCATCTCTAAAAATAAACACCAAGTGTAACTTTAAAATTACACTGGATCATGAAATCGCTGAGCAAACAAACGAGGTAGCACATCTAGTGTTTAAAAGGCACCATTTATTGACAGGTATTGAAGACCAGTGCAAGGCCAGGGTTACACCTGCAGGGGAGTACCTTACAACCCCATTAGTTGCCTTCCCCCTATTTTCAGACATCAAAAGACTAAACACATTCTACAGACACATGAATGGCTGGAGATTACTCCATCTCTGATGTTTGAGTTTTTTTCTCTGTCCCAGCTCTTGCTAAATGACTCACATTTCCATACATTTGCAAAGCAGGAATCAGGGCATTTCCAGTGGTGTAGCTGCTCATGGCAAAATCTCCCATGACAAGAAATTGTTTGCATGGAGGCATGAAAGGCCTTTTTCCAAGTGGATGAGGAGGGACAATTGACGATTGATGTGGTAAGTGAGGAATGGTGCCATGTCCCCTCAAAACGTGGGCACTGTGTGTCTCAGGGGCAGGTTTTGTTGGCAGGGTGAGTTATAACCTTGCCACTGCCTCTTGTGACTCAGTCACCAGGGTTGGTGCAGTGAATGTCCCTTGGCCCACTCTCTTATTTTGCAAAGACAAAACAAATTTTCAGTATTTACTGTGATTGAACACTGCCATTAAGTAAGAGGAAGAGACTCATCTATTCAACCCAAAATTTTCGGGCTTTAGTTCAGGATAAAAATGTGGGTGCTCTTCCAGAGTCCTTAATACTGTCCATGGTATAATAAAAAACTCCAGTAGAACCATGGGCATCAAAACTTAGTGCTCATTTTCACTTAATTTTACAAGGACACTGGGAACTGAGTTAGCTGGACAAAAATGTAGACTTTGGAAAAAAGCAGGACAGTTACATAATTTCAGTAATAAAATGAAGTTAGAGTGTTAGGCAGATACCATCAGCTCCCTCTTAAGGAAGCTTAACAGACCACATAGGTTTTTTTTTAACCCCTTGATGTTTTATTTGAATGCTGAGTAAACATCCGGGCTCTACAAGACATGTAGGCTGTGTGAAAGAATAATGTCCGAAAAATAAGCCACATTTAAGTACATCTGGAAATAATTATTGCACACTTAGCACCAGGTATAAATATTGTCATAATTCCAACCAGAAAGGCACAGGAAGCCTGTGAGCTCATTAGCTTTTCCCCTTTAGAGAGACAGGTTCAAAACTTGTTCTCCAGTAGGAATGTAAAGAGTTTTGTTATTCTTGTTTATTTACCATGTGCTTGAGTATTCCCATAACCATGCGACCTGAGAGTATCTTATTCTGATATTTTGGGAGATATATTCCACCTTCTTTCTTGCAGTATTCCCATTCTCTCTTGCTGGCCTTCCATCCACACCAGTGTGCTGGCACCCTGAAGTCTGCAAGGACAGAATGTGCAGGCTGACTGACTGGCTGCCCTCAACTCAAAGCCACTGCTGGAGGCATCTCTTAGAACTGGGGCAATGTTCAGTGGCTGAAACAGTGCTGTAATTCAGACTTTCCGAGCAAAGCCTGCATCCACTGCCCTGCTGCCATCTGGCCTGGGGAGCTGGCAGGGCAGTGGTGGAAGGGAGGTGGCACACCTCGGGGAGTGCCACGGCGGCTGGCACTGACCTCAAGGTTTGCATGACAGCACTCAGAGCAGAGATCTGCACAAGAGGCTTAACTGGGTTATCAAAGAATCATAGAATGGCTTGGATTGGAAGGGACCTTGAAGATCACCTAGCTGCAACCCCCCTGCCACAGGCAGGGACACCTTTCACTAGACCACGTTGCTCAAAGCCCCATGAATGTTTCCAGGGATGGAGCAGCCACAGCTTGTCTGTGTGACCTGTCCCAGTGCCTCACCACCCTCACAATAAAGATATTCTTCCTAATCTTATCTTAACCTACTGTCTTTCATCCTGTCAATAGCAGTGGTAAAAAGAGTGGCTGCATTTTGGCCGAGAGAGGTTGAACACTCAACCTCTTTTTGCATCCCACTACTGATGAAGTAAGTGGACATGGGACCATCTGTAACATTTCAAATATCCTAGGACAGTGAAAAATAATGCTGGCGGTAGATCTCAAAAATTGGTAAGAAAAGCCCCATTGACATAATCGGAGTAGCGTATGGTGTCCTTGTTCTCCAGTCATTCCATCCTAAGTGCACCCTTATGCACAAACAGCACTGTAAGTGAACACTTTGTAGTCATTATGTAGTAGGTGACTTAGAACAAGTTGGTTCAAAAGGTGTGTTCTGTATTTAAACTGCACTTGACATGACAAATCTTCCTCTTCTTTTCAAATGCAACACTAGCAAGGGCATGCTTTGGCCTCATTTATTTCCCTCAAGAAGCAAAAGCAAAATGTGGAAATTTCTTGATGCTGCAATCCATCAAAAACAACAATTACGATTGTTGAATGTTTTCACCTCGAGGCATTTGAAATGTTGGATCAAATTTAAAATGAGAAGAATTCTATTTCATGAAATAAAATAGAGCACCAAGAAAGACACATGAAGGGGTTAAGTGGCAGGGTCAGAAGTAAAATAAGAGCCAATGCATTGATTTCATGACAACAAAATGATGGGTTTCACTGCAGAGATTTATTACTCTGCAGTTCGTAGTCTTGGCCAATAAAGGCTTGGCTCTAAGTTAAAAAATTAAGATATTAATTCATAATTTTCCCTCCCTCTATCACCCGAGTTGTTTAGGACCTTTTGTTGGGTATTTCCTGAAACTAGTCTCTGTAGCTTAGTTTACATTCTGAAGAGGAAGGTTGCTGGCAAGGAAGCTGTTCTCACACCCAGCAGGTTAGCAGAGGTTGTGATCTTCTGCTGCAATTGGCTCAAGACACAGCTGCATGCATTTTCAGTGTGGACAAACGCATGACACAAACACACACATTTCAGGTATGTGAATAGACAAAATTTAAGGTATATTTTCCTTTTGAGGACTGAACAGATTTTCCAACCTCCTCCTGTAGGACTCCACCACATCCCTGAAGTTACTCTGACTGCTGTAATTATGCCCATGCAACACAGATCAGCAAATCACATGAAACTCAGTTTCAAGCTTATCTGTCTTTAGCATGCAGGTTTCCAGCTCCTGGGATAAACATACTTTCAGATTTTTTTTTTTTTGGCAGTGCTCTGTGGATAAGACCATAAATTATAATTACAAGAGTAATTTGAAGCTTTTTCTTATGACCAAAGAATGTACTAGGACTACAGTTTGCTTGTATATTCAACATCCTTGTTGGTCATTTAATAGAGGCAATTCATGTTAACTGTTGTGGTTGTTTCTCTAGAAAGGAAATATTTTGCATTAAATGTTCCTTCATAAAATAAATGTTTGTTCATAAAATGTGTGTATGTATGCACAAAGATGGTGTTTAGTCATCTCTTTCAGCCATTCCAGCTATTGCATATGGTGAAGAAATATCTCTTGAATCTTTCTTTGCGGAAATCTCATTTTTTTGCCTTTGATTTTTAGATTGAGAAGAGCTGGTAACTGTGCCCTTGTCAATAAAAATAACTCCTGGTAACAGCATGTATGAGGTGAATTATTTGTTAATCTTCTGAAAGAGCAAGGAGATGCAAAGAGGATGAGATGCAGCTACAGAAAAAAAAGTGACATGAGGGCCAGGATTTCACCACTAGAGAGTGTAATTCTACTACATAATTTGACCTTTTCTGCTCCTGGAGAGAAACTGATTCAAGGCAATTAACTTAGAAATATGCGCTATGTTGACCAGGATTGCCTGAAGTACTTTCTTTAGGTCTTTTACCAAAATGAAAATCAAATGCTTGGAAGATAAATGCTTTACTTCCTCTGTGCACTACTTAGCACAAGTTTCAGGTGGCATTTTGCAAAGTAAGATGTATGTAAATTGGAATAAGAGCTTATATCAAACTTATCCTCGAGGCAGATGGTTATGCATTCAAATTTAAATTTCAAGCATTTTAATAAATGAAGTCAGCCAAAATGCATTTATATGTATTTTTTAATTTTGCTTTCAACTCTGTGTGTTCTATCACTATGCATTCCCCTTGGGCTGATGCTGCAATTTTTACCACAAAGACAGTTCTTTAAAAATTCTGCCTTTGTTTCTGCTGGTGTGACTTCCAAACTGCATTCTGAAAGTCACGGTTGTCCCATGGCTTAATGATAAGTAAACCAGGCATCTAATGGTTAGAGAAATAGGGGAAATGAACCTCTCACTTACATGTGATGCCACTCTTGTTTAGGGATGCATAACTGTCATGATGCCCACGTGGAGATTCTTCACTTGACCGCAGACAGTCTGCCTGTGGTGGCTTCCACACTCAGCTTTTGGTCTCTCTCAGTGGTCACATAGTCAGGCCTCAGGTCATATCTCCCCTGTTAATGCCTGGCATTTCTCTGCCTTGCTGCAGCCTCCTCCTTCACACTGAATGGAGGGATGAAGGCAAAGCTGGCAGCCAGAAGGGAGAATTGGCACCTGCAGCACCTGCTGGAGGGCACGAGCTCTGAGGAGGCTCTGGGAGCCCATGGCATGGGTCTCATCACAGACTGATGTGGCAGAGAAAATGGGGGTGCTCAGGTCATCTCCCATGGTCACTGTTCGGTGATGTGAGGAACCTGTGAAGCACAGAGTGGCGGCTGTTGGGGCCGTGGATGACAAAAATGTGCAGCTTGGCCTGTGGACAGCCTTAGTAGTCCTTGTTCCAACCAACCTCCATCTCAGCAAGAATGACCAGGAGGGTCACTGAGCAAGGACAAGGCTACTGAGTATACTCCAGCCATCCATGGCTAGGGGATCATTAACAGCTCCTCTGTGTGTGCACAAGTGTGTGTACAAAAAAATATAGCGCTTGTAGCTGGAATCTGGCAGATTTAAGAACGGGCTGACTGAATTTTGTATGCATAGTATCTTTCCTTACCACTCACCTCCCATAGAGTAAGTATATTGGGAAAGTTTACATGACAGGTTCCAGTAAGCACTTAAATGCTGTCCTTTCCTCCCCTGGGAAAGGGTCATCACATATCCTGAGATCTGTGAATGTGGCTGCACCTCAAAAAACCTCCTTGAAAATATGTCTTAGTCCTCAAGCTAGCTAAATGAGTAAACAATTATTTTTTAGTGTAACAGTGCACTGATTTAAGCTGAGTTTGATATAGGGGTGAATCTGACTCAGTTTTTCTCTGCTGGAATTTTAAAACTTTGCAGTGAATTGAGATATACGCAACCCGGAACATTTATTAGTGTTTTAAAAGTTTTGCTGCATTCTCTTTTCAAAACAAAGCTGGTATAAAGTTACATCTCACATACACTAAATGCAGCAATTAACTTAGTTATAGCATGTTCCAAAGGACGCACTGTTCTGTGACTGACCATTGAAATACCAAACCAATTATGCTCAATTCATGTATCATTTAGGCAACACAAAACATTTAAGAAAGAATGGATATTTTAAGTGGGTTTTATATAGTTTCCATGGTGATCGTACTAAAAGAAATAACAATAGACTTAAATATGTTTTCATTTAGAATATCTTGAAAAGAACTTGTTTGGTTCAGACATGCTGTGTTTACGCTATAATTTGTTCCAAATCACCGATTATTATAAAGTGTAGATAAATTGGTGTGTCAGTATTGTTCAAACACTTCAACAGAGCACCAAAATAGTTCAAGGCTTGTTGCTCAATATTTTTATCCCAGCTGACACGCACATTAAAATGGGAAAAGGTTCCAAAAAGGCAGTAATATTATGATTTAAATTCGGTGCCACAGTTTTACATTAGGCCATCTTCCAGAGTACATTTTGCTCTTGCTGTTTTATTATAGAATTCAGGAGCTTATCAAGAGACAGCTAAACTTTGTTGGCAGCTTCTCGGGAACACAGAGCAGCTCAAAACTGGAAGTATTTGCATAGCAGTGAGGGGTAGGGGGAACAGTTGTTACACAGATTGCACTGATAGCTCTTACTTTGGCCTTCCTTCAAAAAAATACAGAAACTACATCACCCTTGAGCCCACCTGCAACAAACAGCATTAAGGACTGGTGTGATAGTGCAATGAGTATGAAATAAGGAACAAGGATTTGGGGGGATTTTTGCAATAGAGATTTTCAGCTTGAACATCACCGTCTTCTGACTTCAAACAACTCTTTCAGTTGCCACTAACTAACTACAGGATGGAAGCCCCTTGGAAGGCTCTACTGCCTCTTGAAGCAAGGTAAGTGAGCCAGTACTAGTTATGCTGGCTGGGTTCAGCCAGCAGAGATATATATTCAAAGATATACATTCATTTAAATGTAGTGATATTTTGATTTAGTGTTTGTTTGCTGAATTAGGACCAACATATTGCTGAAAGTTGTACTTTGCAGTAAAATTGTCCTTCTCTCACTTTCAGGTGACCAGAGCTAACAAAGCCTCTCTGAGAGGATCTGCTGCCTCCACTGAGCTGGGAAACAGCAAGTGCAAATGGTTTAGAAAAGAAAGGTAATTCTCTAAAGCCTCAAATTGTTCTCTGTTTCTGAATTGTTCTCTGGCAGTGCTAACATCTTCCATGGTAGGGGAGATGGTGGCCTAAGGAAGTGCATCTTTCTGAGGTCCCTCTTCAGTAAAGGAAGGGCAACAAGCTTCCCCAGAAGGCAGCCAGAGCATCTAAAGCTTGGTTTCTGTACTGGATGGCACTGCAGAGGTGCCTGTCTGACTCCTCCAGCTATGAGAGGTGCTGTGAAGATGGGCCTTACCATGCCCCAGACAGTACTTATAATCACCACCCCTCCGTCCACACATGCTTCAAACCATCCCCAGAGCTAAGACCCCGGACCTTAGAAGAAGAGAGCAAGGTACCTCTGAAGAATGAATTGGGGTGAGTATTGAACAACCTAGCCTTGGCCTCTCAGCTGAGGAATGTGGTGGGTTTAGGCTTTTTGAAGCTTTGGCTTTCACTAACTAGCGTAAGGTGGCAGCATCCACGTAAAACCCTTGTTACTTTTAAAAAGTCAGTCAAGACTGAGTTATGTTGTTCTGTGAATGATAAATGCTGCAGCCACAGTTAGCTTCCAAGACACGGATCAAGCTGAGTGACATCTGGACTCTGAGGTAACCTTAGATGAAAATGCTCCTTCTGTGCTCGACTCAGGCTTCTTGGAAGCTGCTCCTCCATAAATGTTTAATAATGCACAGTAACTGCAGATACTGGCCAGCTGGGATATGGATGCTTTTGTTCATATGCAGCTACTTTGAAAAACTGACATAATGCTAGGAAGACAACAGTGCTTGAACTGAGAAATATTCATGGTTATTTCTCCTTGACTTCCCCTCCCATATTTGAATTTTGGCTATCTTTCCTCAAGTCTGCATGGAAATCTGCACTTTCCAAAAAAGCTGAGTACAACTGTGTATAGTGATGTGAAAATGCACAAGGATGGTGGGTCACGAACATGTGTGCCTGTGTTCTGAGACAGCACGAGAGGAAGAAGAAACAGCATTGTTACTGCAGTCCCAGCTTCTTGCTGGAAGAAATTCATGTTTAGGGGAGGTAGGAATACAATACTTCTGTTTCAAAGCTGTCTCTTCTTTAAAGCACATTTACTCAGGGTCTTCCAGAGAGAAACATGGCTTGTTAACTTTTACATGAGATATTGGATTTTGGCTGATGTGCTTCAGCTGATCATTATGGTGTTTTGTAAGCAGACTTCAGCTCATATGGGAGGCTCACATCTGCTGCAGAGAATGCGCTACCATTACTGGGTGAAATTCTCCTTCCAGTCTTATAGATATCAAACAGTCAAATCAGATGACTTTTGCAAAAATTTATTTTCTTTTCCTTTTTTTTTTTTTTTTCAAACTTGGAAAAAGGAAGCAATGATCACAGTGATTTCAGCCTTTTATAGTTCTCTGTAGCTCCCTGGACTTGGCCACAAGCTCTGTGTAAAACACTGACATCTTGGCTCAGGTTTTCCAGGCAGTACATCCTGCCTTTAGCCAGAGTCCACCACTCTTTTTGCACCCAGGTCAAAGTAAGAATTTTAGTAAAATTACTGGAGGGAGCTGTTGAGAAAAAAAAACAGAATAGATTTTGTCTCTCATAGAAGCATCTCATGTTTCCCTTTATCAGCCTGTGTATCAGGGAAAGTGATCTCAGTTTGGGATCGATTTGACTCAGATCAACTTTTGTCTGCAGCTCTAGCAGCTACACCCATGAGCAAAGCACAAAGATCAAGCAAATGGTCTACTAAGTGTCAGAGGGCTGCAGTGGCCCAAATGAGAGCCTGTACTACCAGTAACTGGCTTTGCTGAGAAGCATCTGAGGACTTACAAGCAGCCTTTGTTTATAGTAGGAGAAAAAAGGAAACCTGCTATACTTCAAGGGCTGCTCTGTGTGTGTGGTCCTTTCTCACACAAGCTTACCTGGAAAGTCAGTGTTACGTTCATAAGCATCCTGCAGTTATTTTAACTTCTTTTTCTTGGCTGTAGTTCTAATGCATCTCCTGTCCAAGTATCAAAGCGTGCCACACTCAGACAGCAAAGTAGGTTATCTCAGACCACATAGCCAGCACCACACACAGTTTTGCACTCCTGTCTCCAATATAAACAACCTTTGCTTGACATAATGCACTTCTCCTGTAGAGAAAACTGACACATCTTTAATAGCTGATGGTGATTTGCAATTAACTGTAAAGTGTGAAACAACTGTCCTAATTAAAACACAGGGAAAAAGGGCTTTCAGATCTTCACATAGCATTGTACATACCCTGAAAGTCCTTGAATTACATATCCCTTGGAAATCACTTGCTGTCTAACTACAATCAGCAGAACTTCCTATAATGATGCACCATTGTTTTCTTGTAATCTCTACAACTACGTGGCAAGAGGGTTTTCTGTTTTGGTTCTAACAGCTTCATACACAGGTGTCTCCAAGCTTTCTTTTTTCTCTCCTTTCACAGAATCATAGAATGGACAAGGTTGAAAGGAATCACATTAGATTATCTTGTCCAACCTCCCTCCTCAAGGAGGGTCATCCTAGAACACATTGCACAGGATTGTGTCCAGGCGGTTCTTGAATATTGTTGTTACTGGATAGCATCACAGTGTTGTGCTTTGGGTTGAATGCTGAAAGTGACCAGCCAGTAGATGAAAGTAACAAGCCAAAACATAAAAGTGCATTTTTATTTGTCTTTCAAAAATATTTTGCCACTATATAATACTGTCACTCTTCCTTTCTGTTTTACTTACAAGTGTGATGGGGTGAGAGGGAAGATCAGACTGGATCAGACTTTTGAAATTTTTCCATTTGCCACGAAGCCATTGCAATGATTCCCAAACAATTCAGGAAGAGCCTCTGGCCTGATATACTGCAACCACCTTCAGTGAGTTTGCGAGCACACCCACCCCTGTGCAGATGTGCTTTGGGCTCTCTGTGTTTTGGGCTCTGTGTGTGCTTTGGGCTGTGTAAATGCTTGGTTTAAGCTGCCATATGCAAGAAAAAAGCCTGTGATCAGATACATCCAGAAACTTATATCAGAGATGTGAACCACTGTAGGGCCTATAGCTCTTGTAAAGTACTTGCAAGAGAAAGAAGCCAAAGGATTTTGGTACAGATAATATGGTGGTACAGGAGGGAAGGAAATGGACTTGTGGAGTCCAAGGCTGCCTCTACTTCATTTTGGTCACTTACCTTGATTTTCATTTCTGCCAGAAGAGAAGAAGCAATACTGTGATACACAGAAAATAAGTTTACCTTTCATAAGGAAGCCTGGGTTCGATAAGAACACATTGATTCAGCCCAGCAGAGAATTTTACATTTTTCTTCTCACTGATGCCATTATCAGTCCTCCAGAGCAGTGCATTGTTACATTTTTGCAATATAGAGCACTGATTGCTTTTGAAATGCTGATGCAGTTTGTCAAAGCAATGAGGCTGTTCTCATTTATGAGAAGACTTCTTTCTACAACTAGATTAGTGCAGTGGTACAGAGGAAGCTTTCAGAAAGCAATAACTGAAGCTCAGTGCTTTTAATGTGCCTGTATTTTTAAAGATTAGTACACATTACTGTCAGCAGCTTTTATATCCAAGGAATCAGACAGAACATTGCAGGTAAATACACTAAAGCCTTTAAGGAGAAGAATAAATGGAAACTGTGATGGTTTTAGGCTTTTTGATTGTCTGTCTTTAAGAAAATTCCTTTTTGTCACAACTCTATCCCTATCAATATCATCCAGCAGACAGACAATTTTTGTCTAATCAGACTAATATGTGCTGTCAATATCGACACCTTTGATAACAAAGCAAAAGTCAATGAAGCTGAAGTCAGGGATAGTTTGGTTTCTGTTAGAGGTTTAGTGTGATACAAGAGGAGTTTTATTTTACTGATTAACACATCTGAGTCTGAAACACTGGTGATTTTTGTGAGGGGAGAATTTATGTCTTCAATATTCGTACTAAGTATTTAGCCTTCCTATGTCTCCATGTAAATTTCAGGGGGAAAAAATGTGGCTACCTAGTGCTGCAGGCAGGCATGATTAGTTTTATACTTATTTTTCAAGTGGTACATCATGGTATTAAATTTGCTAAACACCCTTGAGAGCAGGACACAGCGCAAAAAAAAGGCTTGTAAACCCACTCACACACTTAAAATGGCATTGTCAAAATTTCCAGCCTTTGAAGTCCCTGAAAATTATAGCATATCATTGGGAAATTATTTTAACTGTTCTACAGACCTTCAGATACTATAAATTACCACCTTCCTACGGTAGTAGCAGTTTATATCACTTGAGGATTTATTCCCTGTGTTGTAAACCAAACCACCAGACTTTTGAGCAGTTCAAGCAACTTGCTGTTTAGAGGTGGAGCCCAAAGCAGTGGTCACAATGTGAAAATCTCTGTTAAGTTCAAGCTCTGTTTGTGTGCTCATTTATTGGAAAACCTGAAATCACTTAATGTTTCTCTTCTTTCTGACCAGTAATGACACCAACTGATTATTCCTGAAGAGAGATCCCTCGAGAGAAGGCTGACATCTGTGTCACATATTGACAAATGTAAATGTTAGCGACCTACTGTTATATGCAGTCAGTGTCTGATCAGATTTCATGTGCCTTGAAATCCAGACAACCTGGAATGGGATGTGCTTAGGCAGTTAAATCACATTAAATATTTAAACATAGAATTTGACAGCATCCATTAAGTCTATCAAAGAATCTCTCTTCTTGCTACCAGAACACAGCTTACAAATTGTATGAGTTTTAAAATGAGTAACACTTTCTTTTTCCTATGTCCTCCAATAAAAATTTTTCATGGTAGTTTCCAATGTTTCCAGAATATTGCCAGTAACTTCTGTGAAAGTTTCTAATCCTATTTTCACTGAAGGCAATCTCACTAAAATTAGTTTTGTACAAATTTAAAGATAAGAGAGAAAGGAAAAGGGAACTTTTAATTTATAGTACAGAAATTTATGAACAACCTTGGATGAAAGAAATAAAAAATTGTATCAATTTGTCAGCAAAATCTGAGTTCATCAAGGAAAATACTTCATTGCAAGACCTCTTTGGTCTAGTACCAAATCACCAAGGATCCCAGAAGGAAGGTTAGCAGTGCACTGCTAGCTCTTGGAATGAATTCCAGAACAAAGGAATTAAATATCTTTCTTGTGACCATGACTGATTTCAATGGCAAAGCTGAGGGTTGCAGCCAGGTTTCATGACTATCAATGCTGTATTTAAATTGGTAAAGTTGTCTTCTGTGTTTGGAAGATGCCACGATATCCCCATTGTTCTAGTTTGGCTCCAGCTGAAGTCAGTTAATACTAAGCCCATATTCCATACATAAAGTAATGATACCATACCCAAATGGCATTTTACTTTCCTAGAAAGATTTGCACCACTCTAATCATGATGAAAACCCTCTGCATTTTGTTTTGTCCTATCTCATAATCTTGTAGAAATACTTATCAAGATAGATTTATTCAAGAAAATAGATTTCTTTATGCATATTCCACTGTCTATTTTTGAAAGCTGTTCTCTTCTAAGTTTTTGCAAGGCTCTTAAAAAACCCAACTTTTGTAGTGTTTGCTACACATTTTTCTCAAATTTAGTGTTTTCTCTAAATTAATGTCCTGATAATTTTTTCTACTTCAGAAATTGTTCATCTTTCTTTATTCTGTTATTATTTAGGCCATTTTCACTTTGTGATTGTAATAGGGTGGTAGTTTAAGTAAGAAGGCAGAGCTAAATGGTGTAGTATTGTAATTTTTGCTGGATCTTCAGTAGTCTGTTGATGTGACATTGTGATAACTTTGAAGTAACATTCGTGCTGAAATTAAAAAAATGCTACCTTCAGGGGATGTTGACATAGAATATTTGTATACAAAATGATGCTATACAAGAAAATGAATTGTTATATGATGATAGCAAGAAAAAGATGACAAATTATACTAGAAACAGAAACAATGAGTTGGGGGTTTTTTAATGTAAGAAAAATTGGTACATTGCATTTTCTAAGAAACATTTGTCTTAAGAAATATGGCTTTATGATTTATTTCAAATAGGTGGACAGTACTGCTCATGAATGAATCAATGTCATGGTTCTAACATCATTGTAATTTCTAAGCTAAAGGTAACTTCAGCTGGCAATGCAATTTTAAGAGCAAGTCTAGGAGGAGAAAGGTGACAGAAGGGTAGGAAAATGATGACAGACGGTATAACATTTGGCCACTAAAAACAACCTCCTTCATGATCTGCATGGTCTGACTGTAAGAACCACTTCAGAAAGAGCTCTGTGACTATGCCAGCATATTTGTGAGGAAGCAGAATGTATCTACTGCTTAGCACACTCACCTGTGGTGAGATGCATCTTGCTAATTTCTCTGGAGTTTTTCTCTAACAGGCTGTAGCATTCATCCTCACAGAGATTTGACACTGGGTGTGCGTGGCTGAGCAGCCTTAGAGGAAAAAGTGGACACAACAGGGGTGATGGCTGCCAGCCCCTGCAAGCAACCTGGAATACAGGGTGATGAATTCCCAGTTCTTGGGACTGCTTTAGAAGACACCATGGGTGATGATGGTCCATGACCCTTCATGGTAAGCTGTTCTCCCTGCTCTACAAAGTGATTTCTGTGAGAGCAGGAGCCCTTCTGTGCAACTCAGTTTGAAGGGTTGCCTGCATGTGTGTGCTTTAAGCTGAAATGAAATCAGGTTTTTGCCCAATTGTTGGTAAACTGCTTTTTTTTGCCTTCTCTTTTTTTTTTTTTACTCCAGCTAATACAAACTTGAGTGATTTTCCCTCCCAAAGGAAGATGTCTGTGGTTTCTCACATAGAGAAGTGAGATGAGAAACAGAAAGATACATAGCACTGATACAGTTCTTCAGGGGGAAAAAAATTCTTTAATTATAAAAATTTACCACTGGAAATAGATACTTTTAAAAAAGGCCACACTTAAGACCTTCTGAAAATGCCATTTTCAAAGGTAAGAACAACCTTCTGGACACAGGTTAGGGACAAGGTAGAAAGGTCATGTGGGGACAGAAATATCGTTTGTCAGCACAGTCACCCCACGGAAATCAACAGAACCAGGATCCTTCCTTCTTCAGAATTTCATCTCTGCCCTCTTCATCTTGATACTTTGCAGCTTTCTCACCTTTCCCCCATACCCACAGCTACACTCACATGTCTGCAAACCTCCCACCCTCCCCATCTGCGCTCTCCTCGTCAGGCTGCCTCAGAGGGTGCCGCACACAGACGGAGTCAGCACAAGGCATAATCTGCTCCCTTCCTCCTTCTCTAACACTGCTGAGGAGATGCAATCTCCTCTTCTCTTGCTATCTTTTATGTGTTCTTGACTTGTCCAGTACACCTCTAGGAAACAAACCTTCTTCTCTTGACCCTGGAACTGTAATGTTGAGTTCTTGTCAACATACAAAACTTATTAAAAGCTGATGTGATTCAAAGTTTTATGAAATGGAAGAAATCTAAAGATAGCTGATCCCACTTTTACCACTCTAAGAGTGAACTGTACAGTGTATTTTTCATCATCCTGTCTTCCCCCAGCTATAAGCCATGATTCATAAAGTACTTTTGTCTTAGTAGTATTGCTATGCATAAATTTTTTTTCCTTTCTTGTTTTTATTGGGTTTTGCCCTAAGTTTTCCAGATGCCAAATTTTGCTCTGATTTCACTTCTCTGAGCAATTTGACTTTAGCTTCTCTTTGCTTTTGAACTTCTTCTGCTAGTGCCCTGCTTCATGATATGAACAACAATGACCTTTGTGAAAACAAACAATTTTTCAGCCTTTGCTTAGTAAAGAACAGATTGAAAAACAGTATCCCATTTCCTCTGAAAATGCCTGGGTTTTTTCCCCTGCTAAACTTTTGCCAAAAGAAATGGAACACTTCTTTCATTTCCAGTTTCTCAATGTGTCTTAGTTTTTTGCTACTGCCACATCCAGCCTAAATTACCCTCCATTGCTGAGGAATTTCATATCATGCACTAAAGAGAACCAGCAAATACAGTAACAGCTTCAAATACATTAAGAAGTGGAAAAAGCACAGTAGAAAATAATTACCATTTTATTTGTGTCGTTAGGCTAGACTGGCACAGTCCCTTTCAGCACACCATCTGTCTCAGATTAAAACGGAAAAGTTTCTTATTAAATGATGCATTTGCAAGGGGTTCACAGCTGCAGAACCAACCAAATATTTTAACATCTGTTCAGTCTGAAGAGATCTGGACCTAAGGTACTTTTGAAAGAATGTTCTTGAAACGGTTTTTACTTCAATGGGCTGTGCATTACTTTTGTGCATTTGCTATTCTACGTCTAGTAATGCTGTTATCAAATGGGACTGTGGAAGGAACACTCACCCAGTGGACAGAGCAGGCTTGTATGACCTGAGAGGCCCTAAAATACCCCGGTGCTTTTTAACTTCCTAAGTGCATTCCAAGTTTTCAAACCTAGATGATGTGAGAGCTTGAAATTTTGACAGCTGTCAGAAGACTGCGACTATGAGAAGGGCACAATGAGATCACCAACATTGCTTAGTCATGGATCTTGCTTTGCCACCAGGCAGTGATAAATGGTAGCAACAATTGCAGCATATGTTCAGTCAGTAATGAATGCATTTCAGACTACAACAGTTTTTGCTCTTGTCAGGTTTTCACTGTGTTTGTTCACTGAAGAAAATGATGAGTTTATTCTTACTTGAGCATTCATCTCGAATGTGTTTAATAATCTCTTTGTTTGAAGCACAGGAAATGACTGTGTGCCAAAAAAAGGGACTAAATATTTAGATAGCAGTCCAGAAAGGTCATGCTATTATTCACAAGGATAAAGATAATCCATCTGTGATCAGCTGTCTTATTTAAAAAGCAAATAAAATGGCTACCTCCAGATACGATTAATATGTCTGGTAACCAGATCAAGCATGCATGGCTGCTCCAGAACTAGGACATAGCAAAGCTGGGCTGTGCCACACAGAGACACTTAATGCAGTCGGTCCAGCATGTGTCCAAATTGACAGGGATGCACTGAATGATAATATGGACATACATAATAGCACTGGCACATCTGGATCTGTCTTCTGCTAGCCAAAAAGGCCTGGATGCTCTTTACTGCAGGTTTTAAGTCAGTGAGACCCACTTTGCTATGAAGATGCTGGAGGTGCAGGCAGACAGCTGTCTTTGGCATCAGAAGGTTGGGAGCTGCAGCAAAACCACCTCAGCCCTGTGGGACTGCACCCAGATTGCATTGGAAGATGGGCCAAGATGCATGGGCAGCAGTGGAGTAGGACAATCCTATTGCCCAGTAGGAGAAGGGGTTCTCCTATCCAGCCAAAACCCATTAGCAGGAGAAATGGCCAAACTGTGTCTCCCAAGCTCTTTGTATCCTGGCTGTGGCTCCCTTCCTCCCCTTTCTTCTTTCCAGGCCATACATCACGGAGAGCTTGGACCATCATTGGACCATCATCCTTGGGAAAGCACAGCTAACTCGTGCATTGATAGGATGGCATAAACTGGCTGGTCCATCACGTTCTTCTGCCACAGAGGTCTGGTCTATGGTCTGATGCAGAGAAGTGGGGATAGGGCTAATTCCTGCAATCACAACTTGATGGATGTGAGCAATCCTGTTAAAACCAGCAGACCCACTTAGAGAGCAAAAATAAACACTTGCGGGGTTTACCTAATCTGAGATTGCCTTTTAAACAGCTATTTAATGTAAGGATTAGATACCCAGTTTCTCCGGTTCCTCACAAGTGAAAATGTAGAGATAAATGATACTTTGGCATTGGCTATCACTCATTCTGATGAGATTCGGTGGACCACATTACTTGACTTAAATGTGCATTAAAATTTAATTGTCCTTAATCAAATTATCCTATCGCAAATAAACCAACCTTCCTGAACTAATTTTCTTAGTGTGTTTTTCTGGTGTCTGCTTCTATGTTTCTTTTTTCTTGTTCATTGTAAGAGAAAGGAGAATGAAAGGAATATTCAAACAGTTTCTGCCTGCTTCCCCAATGGAATGCATTCACCATCACCCTGCCAACTAGTAGTCACATAAACATAAATAGCTAAAATCTAGCCTTTCTCTGTGTGTGATGTTGTATTACCTGGGTTACTCTTGATTTTGATTTTGATATAATACAACTAGAGGGAAAATCATCTTGGATCTTATGTTTCTATTTCCTGGTAGTACATGTTTCCTGAAGAAAAACATATACCACATGTTAGCCATTCTTCTCCATTTAAATAAGGAGAATTGTTCTAGAACACTGAAAATAACATCAGACTACTTTAACAGAGAAGTGGTGTTTGTTTCTTGTGTATTACCATCCACTATATAGGGACTGTGATTACTTCCTCCATTACATTTTGTGACAGTAATATTTTATTTTGCTAGATAGATATTTCTTTTTAATTTGAATATTTCTTTTATCCAGCTGATTTTTAAAAATCAAGTGTTACTTTCCTGATCCCATGACGGAGAAAGAGTTCAACTTCAGAGAAAATTTCAGTGAAAACATATGAATGATGTTTGGTTCTTGTGTGGAAAAGTAATGTTAAGCATACGAGAGGTGATAAATTCATTAAACTGGGAGAGAGCAAAACCCAGAGCAGGCTGTCAAGAATCAAGCACAGCCCTGAAATGATTACTCTGAGTAGCAAAGGGAAGATGAGGAATAGCTAAATGTGGATTTTGAAGGTGATACCAAACCATGACACCCCTGTTGCAACATTTTCCTGTTTCAGCCTGTGTTTTATGACTTGCTACAAGTGAGGATCTGGGTAAGACTGAATAAACAGAGGATGCTTCTCGCTTCAGCACATGTCAAATATAGCCCAAAAAATAGCTCGACAGGGTGGGTGTTCCAGTTCAAAATCAAACACATGGGACACTAAGAACAAAAATGCATGTGAAGCTATTTGTGAATTTGTAATGTAATGCGGAAGATGCATTTTTCATGTAGAGACAGACGAGTGTTTAAAAATGGGCCTCATATTTGACATCTTTGGCTGCAAGAGAAGTAATGAGGCAGGAAGATACGGTGAGTATGATACACAGCACCTGTTTGCAGGGCACCTTGTGACCCTGCCATTTGGGTCTCCTGATTATTAAACCCTTCACATAGCCCTGACCAGGCATCTGGAAGCTTTTCATGAGAGCTCAGCTGTGGCCTGCAGTTCCTGCTGTACAAAGGAGGATGGTTTCTGTATTCTTCAAGGAAAACAAAGTTGAAAGGAAGAAGGAGTTCCTATTTAAGCCATGTTAGGTGTGGTATGTTTGTTCACCAAAGCCTGGAGTTTCACTAAGCAGGAGAGAGGATATTGTGGCACTTTTTGTGAACATGGAATGGCTCCTTAGGCTTGAGAAAAATTTAAGGCTTAAGAATGTAGCAGTCAAGTCTGAAGTTCCTAAGTAAAACTGCCATTGGCTTTAATTACTCATGCATTTGAAATCTTGTCTCTACTTAAAGGCTGGAGGATGACTAATGCAGGCTGGTTTATTTAAATTTCCTCATTCCACAGTTTATAACACTTTAAAATTATATCAATCAAGAAAAATGCTAATGAATATCTTCAGAATAAAATCATAGCAACAACTTACAAGAAACTAGATCTTTTGACCAAACACTTTTTTTTTTTAATCCCAGTGCATTACAAAGCTACTTTTAAAGTCCACAAATATTCTTTAGTGTCTAAAATAGTGATCTGGAAACATTGTGATAACGTAGTGGTGCCTGGGAATGAAAGGCAAAGTGGTCTGTCTTTTCTTTAAGAAATTTCCAGACACAAACCAGAATGATCAGGTTTTGTAGCTAGATTAATCCTTGTGCAGCACTTACCATCCAGCATGACTTAGACCTGTTGCTTGACAGCACACAATGAACAGTGAAGAACTTTATTTACAAAAATTTGTGACCAATGCTACATTTGAGACTTCCTATAGTGGCCACTTCTTTTAAAGAAAGGAACTAGGGGTCTTGCTCTACTTGCTCTACATAGTTTTCTTTCAGAAAAGTCAATGGACATGACCATGAAAAAACCCAAGCAAGTGCTGCCTGCCAAATGTGGAAAAAACCTTAGAAAGAGCTGAATAAAGAACTGGAGTTGCAAGCTCAGAATCTTGAAACCCTCCTCAGACCAGCACTCTTTCTGTAAAAGCTTTCTTTGTTAAGGCCTGTGGTTCCAAAGTGGGTTTCAAGGAGACCTAGTCACAGAAATACATCATCAGCACTTTTTTTGAAGTGGAACAAAAAATACCTGCCACTGCATCTAGCAATCAGAAAATGCTGCTTCACAGCTTGGTTTTTTTGTCATCTTTTTTTTTTGGAGGGGGGGGGGGTTTGGCTGGGTTTTTTGTGGGTTTTTTGGTGGTTTTTTCGTATTTTTTGGTTGGTTTTTTTGTTGCTACTTTGTTGTTTTTGAGTTTGGGTTTTTGTTTGGGTTTTTTTTCATTTTGGTTTGGGGGGTGTTTTTTGGTGGTTTTTTAGGTTTTTTTTTGTTTGGTTTGGTTTTTGTTTTTGTTTCTACTTCTGTTGTTGTTGCTTTGGTTTTGGTTTTTGTTTGTCTGTTTTTTTGATACCTGTTCATGTGAAATATCACTCTAAAAGAAGTCAGTGAAGTATTCCAATGATGGTGAAATTTTTCCTGATTTCCCAAATGTAACTTTTGTGTTTAACATTTAGAACTGACACTCTCTCTAATAGTTTTTATTTTCTAAATATTTCAAAGTTTTAATCTTGTAAAGTCAAGGTAAAAAGCTATTATTCAGATAAATAATGAGATAAATATAATTAATATTAAAAATTTACACAGTCCAAAAGAAAATCCTTAAAATACTTTCAATATGTGACAAACATACTTTGTTTCAAACTTTGACAGCAAGAATTGACTTGCAATATCACAGCCTCCTTATGGTACAGAAATTCTGAATTTCAATCAGCTCTATTAATTCCCAGATCCTGGGCTGATGTCTGATTAGATGTGTTGTTACACACTGGAGTGCACTACAGGAGGACCTGCAGAGGGGAAGGTCACAAGGAAGGATGCCATGGACATTGGGCTCCTGATTTGGCCATGACTGAAGCAGCTCTGACCTCATAGTTTTGGTAGTGAACCATGCTGAGAGGTAGGACTTCTGGCTCATCTGGATTTTAGCATCCACCACAGTGTCTGAGCACAGTACAGCACCATCCTTATTTCGGTCAGAGCCACTGACATACCCAAAGTAGAGAGAAGCTAAATCCATGATGTATGGCATTTGGGAGCCATTCTGGGCTCCCACTCCCAGGTGTTCTCCCAGGCAAACACCCCTTGTCTGAGCCCATATACTGAGGAGAAGGGCCTTAGTGGAGAAATGGGCTCTCACTGGCCATTAGAGCTGGCAGACCCTTTTCCGGTCGGCAGGCATGGAAGTTACTCATCACATTTTAAAACTGAAGAAGTCCAAGTGTTTATAGACCTATAAAGAAGGAAACTGGTAACAGGAATAATACCTGGCAAGATGGGTAATCCCTTACATGCCTAAGAGCCCTTGTTATTTCAAGGACCTGTAATCTGGTTTCCATGACATGTCTTAGTAGTCAGCAATACGCTGTTCTCACCTGTGTTGGGCTGGGAAACACCTCACAGATAACCTGAAATTCTTGCAGTCATTTTGAATCACATGGGTCAGAAACAGCTGGTTCTGTATCACATCTCACTGTAACCCTGAGCTTGATAAAACTGAATATAGTCACATTGTCTGCTTCCAATTCAAGCTACTCTTTAAGCTCTGGCTTTGAAATCTCATCCTGTAAGAAGGCAAGAACAAACAGCAGAAAATTTCTTGAGAAGCTTTTAATTGCTTTTCATTCCTCAGTCTGCCTTCTCCTTCCTTCCCACTCAGAAACAATAACTGCTTGTTTTTTCTTTTCAACTAAAAACAAACTATGAGAAAAGCAGGTATTATCCTACTCCAACAGCTGTATGTGATTTACAGCACATATTGAGTGTGTATTTTCATTTTCATCACTTGTCTGAGAGCAGATGTAGCAGTCTGCAAGTGTGATCCTACGAAAGTGCACAGCACAAAAGCACTGCAATCTTGCACATTTGAGACAAGTCAGGCTAGGAACTTGCTCTATTATCTTGCTCACTGCTTGTGAGTGCTGCCTGAGAAACTGTTCACTTTGTCCGCTGTGCCTGGTGGGTAATAGCAGAGCCCTGCTGATTTCTGTAGGCTAAGACCTCCTGCTTATGGAAACAACCACTACTTGTCTTATTTTAATCTGATCAGATGTCTGTGGCTTCTAGTCAGTGCATTTCCAGTGGAGAGAAAAGTCTGAATGATTAACATCTCCCTTCAATTTACCCTGGGTTGCTGCTGGGACTTGACTGTCTCAGGTCCTCCATTTAGGCGGATCTGGATCAGATTTTGTGACTGTTTAAGTGCACTGTGCCCCTGGGTAGAACAATTACATGACTCAAGGAACCTTTCCTCATTTTATTCCCGACTCTACCTTTTCATGTTTTTCACCTAGCAGGGTTGACCTACAGTCATTCCATTTACAGTGGAAGGTATTGATGTTTCAGTGCCTAATCAGGCAGCAACTCTTGGTAATACATTCCCTGTTTGAGACTTAGAAAGAGAAGATTATTTTTCCTTACTTTAGCTCTGATGTGGCATCAGCACTGCAATGTTTTATTTTATGAGGCTAATAAATTAAACTTTCTTTCCATGTTCTGTGTAAAGACAAGAAGTTGTTATTTTTCTTGCAAAACCACATTAAAGAGAAAGCAACAGCAACTGGAGTATTGCTGTCATTGCTTAATGAAAACCAGAGCATTGCAGTGGAAAACATGCTGGGAAGGACAGCTTCAATTAGAGGAAAGGGGAGATTAAAGACCTCTCTTTTATACAACCTAGGGAAGGAATGTGAAAGAATGGGTTTGAAGAAGGCTCTAATTGAAGGATAAAATGGAAACGGTAAATGGCTTATGATAAGATCAGTAAGCAGAGACAGTGAAGCCAGTATTGCTAGGAATATGTGCAGAAGTTCATAAAACCCCCAAAAGCCAATTCAGTCTGGAATGGGCAGATACAGAGGAAATATCCCAGGAATTGTGAGTATGTAGAAATCCTATTGGACAAGGACAAAAGGTTTGAAAGGGAAGAATGTAAATAGTTTGAAAAACAATCAAGTATTGTTTGCATTTAAAAATATTCACTGAAATAAGAGAAGAGCCAGGAAGATCAAGGTCTTTTCCTGAAGGAGGAATGAATGAAATTTGATGACAATTATGCACTGAAGATACCCCTGTAATCACAGAAAATTGGTCTTCTCAGCAGGGAAAATCTGCATAGTCGGAAAGGTAAAATCTCTTAAACTTGAAACTAATGTAACAACGTGTAATATTTCTTAACACATTGTATAAAAGAGCTTTGACTCAGACAACTATGTTTTTAATTAATTTAAATCGTTAATTCAGCTGGGCTAAGAACAAGGTCAGGGAGAGAGGAAAGCTGGATGAAGGAAATTATTTCAACTTCAAAGAATGTTCAACTGCATTAACAAAATCAAGAGAAATGGGATACCAATAAGAGGAGATTTTTTGCAAGGAAGTCCTCATTCTCCCTAGTTTTTCTGTAACAGCTAGAAATTTTATCCTTTTTGTTTGCTACTTCTCTGATTTTGAGGCAAGGCTAGCCAACCTTGTTTTCAGCCCCTGCTGATCCTTTGGAGAGCAGCTCCACTTGAGCAACCTGCCACTCGTATGTGTAGTCTTTTTTTTAACAGTCCCCAGTTGGCACCACAGGTTAAGTGCTGCTATATCTTGTAGTTAGTATTGCCATCTGATACCACTGACCATTTCATTCATTCCATGAAGTGTCTGAATGTGTCAGTCCTCTTGAGAGGCTGCAGATGTCCCATTTCTTTCTGCTCTTAGCTGCCACCTACCCTGGCTTCATACCAAACACTTGATTCTGTCACTTGGTGGTCTTTCCACTGTCTGTGCCTGTTCCACCAAGTTTCTTTCTCTCTCAGCTAATAAAGGCCCTGAGGCTAGCCCAGCATATGTGTGTAGGTAGCTATGTAAATGCACATATGTATGTATTTCATTTATCCAGGCCATGCCACCTCCCTCCTCCTTTTTGATGGCAGGTGTTTTGGGGGTGGTGTTTTGGGGACAGTTGCCTGCACATGCAGAGTGCCATGGTGAAAGGAAAGGAACCAGCCCTTGAGAAAAATGGGTGCTGCAGGTCAGGCCTTAGAGACATAAGTATGTGAAGAAACTTGGCTGCTCCCTGCCTGTACCATATCTAGCTCTTTCCAATGCCCTTGATCCATTTATTTCATCAGTACTTAAAACCTCTTTGAAGTATTTATAATTTTTTATTGGATGTTTCTAAGAGACACACATAATATAGTTGGTCCAACAGTAAATCTGCTATGATGTGTTTATAAGGCAGGCTTTAGAGTCTCTGGAAAGTTTGGTATTGAATGATGCAAGTTTAGACTGAGCTAGAAATGTGAACCAGAAAATCTGGGTCATTATGGAGAGTTTCTATTTTTACCTGGAGTAGATGAACATTGACTGACATCCTTTGGAAAGGATGACACTGTTTTCTTATTGACTTGTCATCACTGTGTTATGCCTTTAGTTTAAATTCTGCCCTGGTGAAGCACTAGGGAATGTTCCTGTTGGAGCACCAGGGATATGTACGATATCCCAATCTGACCTGTTATTCAACAAGGTGTATTCTCCCAGGCTGAAGAGTACACTGATGGAATTTTTAACTCAGCTGCTTTACCTCTGAGGCACAGCTCTGTGTCATGTAGGCATGTTCAGATTGACCAACATGACCTGCTTGGTGACTGGTACAATTTTTCCCCAGTTATATGTGACCACCTGGGGTTCACAGCTGGAACTTGTGATCCTGTGATCCTGGCCATGAAGAAGAGCAGGACCTGGAGCAGCTTTTTATTAACAACTGCCTCTGGTCAACTCTAACACCCTAACAGGGCATGCCGTCCCTCACACCCACTCCAGGCTGGTGGCTTCTACCTCCTTTTTTATTCAGCACATACAGCTTTGTTAATGCCCCGAAAAGACAAGTATTGCACTGGATATAGATGGCCTAAATTTAAAATTGCTGCAGCTTCTACAGTCAGTCTCTGTTCAGGTAGGTCCATCCACCACAAGAAACAAGGATGGGTAAAAGCTGGACCCTTTGTTCACTGCTGTGGCTGAGGAAGCCCAGGGAGGTGAGCAGTTTGTTACTATGGACACTTATGATAAGATAGGTTACTAGTCTTCCCAAAAACAGCTTTTGTGCTTTTGTGACTGCTCTACAAGCTAGAAAATCTTCAAAAGTTGTTTGTCAAGGAACAGGACAATGTCTCCAATTTGAATTTTCATAGGCTGGAGAAAGCCATTTCATAGGCAGTTCCTATCAGGTGGATGCCACTGTAGCTTTTCCATCATCTCCATCCTGCCACGAAATGCTGCAGGTCCTAGAGAAGGATGGGTTGATAATGTGAGACCCTGTGGGGGCAAGTATTGTTACTCATGTAACCTGTTTTTCTTGGGACTGGGTCTAGGGCCACAAAGTAGTTGCTGAGGGGTGTTATAATGCCAGCTGCCTGAAAAACAGTGTGGCAGTTTGGAAGGCCATTGCCTTGCGCTCATGCTTCTCTGAGAGCTTTTTCCTTTCTGATAACCTTCAGTCGTATCCTGCACTTTCCTTGCATATTTTATGCCAATTTATCCTCAGGTCAAATAAATCTCAAAAATTAGATTGGGCTGTAAGAGAGTTAATCTATTCTTCTCTGTTCCTCAATCACTCAAAAGATGCAAATCCTGCAGGAGACAGTAAGTACTATTTTATATATAACATGTGTATATACCTGTGTTTACTCATTCTAAAGGACAGCTCTATCTACAGTAAGTAGAGGCTTCATTGTGACAAATGTTTTATATATATGCCCTTTAGAAATCACAGTCTGAACACCTGACTTTGAAATTGCAGTGAACCAGATTCTGTGTCTATTTTATGAGATAATCCTTCAGTTTTGACTTGTTTAGACAAGACACTGTTGAAAATACCTTTTAACATAGGCAAAGGTAGCGGAAATTATCTACCTCTTCCAATGCACCAGTTTCCTCCCACCCCAAAAAGGTTTTTGAGAAGGTATTTATCAAAATGAGTAAGGTTGAATTGGCCCAAGGCAGATGTATTTGCTCCTGCAAGCAGCATAGCATTTCAGGTCATTTGTATCACAGTAGTTTTGCTATTTCCTGTTTTCGATTCTTTTGAAGTCTATTTGAACACAACTGAAATTTAAAAAACTTGGTGTATTGTTCATGATGTTAGAAAGTGTAGTCTGAAATTTTAATGGAGAATAATCTGTGCTTGAGACGGAAACTAAGTAGGAACCATGGAAATAAGGTGTAGTAAGGTGTCAAGAAAAGGAGGAGACATGCATTTCGAGCAGAATTGGTGTATTACGGTAAAGACGACAGTGGCATGTCAGGGTAGTTTATTCCCTAGTGGGGGCAGAATAGCAAAGACAATAAAATCCAAGACTAGCGCAGCTCTGGGCCTCCCACGGAGAACCACAGTCCTGCTTTTGAGGAATGAGCAGAAATAAAATCCTGTGAAGCACTATGGCAACCATCACCAGGGAGACCATCACAGATCTCAAACATGTTTATCCAGAAGAATTACAAGTCACAGAGTGAGATTATATACTTGGAAATGGTATTTTAAAAGTAAAAACACTGTTACCTGGTAATGGCAGTGGTATGGAAATGTGACACTTTGAGTTCTTAATAAAACAAAACTATTTTTAAGAGATACTGCAGTGAATATCTCCTAGAAACAGCTAAAGAGTTGTACTTGCAAAATATCCGTACATGAAAGAACTGGTCATTGTGCAAGAAGGGAAATCAGACCAACAATGTCATCACAGCAGAACTTGGTAAAGATCTTTAAACAATACAGAAGTTCAAAAAAATTAATGAAACAAATAGTAAGAAAAACACTTTATGGTCCTTCATAAGACAAATACATACTGTGGTCCACGGGTGAACATGTTTGTGAGTGAAATAATTCCACTGGGTACAATGTGGTCCTCATGGATAGGGTTCAGATGAATTGTGCTCAAATTTGGGAAAGATGGAAAGCCCAACCAATTCTATGCTCTGGTCTCTTTTAAAGATGGAAATGGAAATTTCTACATTCTGATCCTGCTTATACCACTGATCTATCATCCAGGGCAATTCATCTACTTGCTTCAAGTTTCCATCTTACAAAGGAAGAGAAGCTTGTTAGAGTGTTATGAAGATGAGCTTGTTACCATTTATGCAGAGGTTTACAGATGTGAAGTGTTAGTTTACAAAATGCTGTTGATGCAATTTGTTGGCATTCTTCACAACTGACCTTTTTTTATGTGTCTTGAAACTTTTTTTGTTCCACCTGTCCTGCCCACAAGTCACCTTGTTTCTCCAAGAGCTTTTCAATTTCACATAGTTCTTGTTGGCTCTGTCCACTCCTGTCTTTGGCAGAGGTATAGAAAAAGACAGTGTTATTCATTAGTACTGCTGAATTCATGATTGATCGTGTAGGAACAATAACTAAAAGTAGCAGTCTGTGTAAACACGTGTTTCTGAACCAGAGTTTCTTGCTGCCAGATTTGGTTTGAACAAGAAGCCGAACAGACTTTGCTGGTACTTGGATGGTTCCAGTCTCCTGTCCCATCTCTCTGTGTGTATAAATATCCACAAGTCCTTGCAGATGATTCAGTTAATAAAAAACAGTATTTCAAAAAATCCAGTATTCCCACAAGTCCCTCAGTCTATACCAGGAGCCCCAGCCGGTGCTGCTTGATTACCCCATGGAGGAGGCTGGTGTCCAGGAGCAAGGTTGGGTCACACTGATATGGCATCTCCAGGCCTACTTTTACCCTGTGCCGCTTGAGAGAGATAATAATCAAGAGTGAAATCATCATCACTGATGATCCAGCAAGTATAAAGCACCCAAGATCAGGAAAAAATATTTCAAATTCTTGAGATCTGAAAGAAGTAAGTAATGTTTTTGTAGCAGGAGTCTGATTCTGATTTTTAATAACAAATAACTGTTTCTGAGTAACATGAAGGACAAAAGAAAAGGACAGAGAAAAATTATCAGAGACATACTCTCAAAAATTCTGTCATTTCTGTATTTTATTGCACACTTTTTTGACACTGATATTGTCAGTGTAATGTTTGCCTTCTGATATGACATCAAACTGTTTCTCAGTGCTTACGTCCTGGCTTATGTCTTAAGAAAGGAGCACTTTGTTCTTATGCATTCTTTAATATTATTCTTCACTATTATTGGCAGAAATATGTTACTGTCACTCTCACACTGACACAAATTCAATCATTCTTTCAGGGAATGTCTTCCCCAGATTAAACTGATCAGTGTGCATTTTATAAAAACATTTCAAGACAAAATGGATGAAGTCAGTCAAATAACCAAGAAGCCCAATGATTCATTACAGCTGATATCTTTAGTTGTATTTGTATTGCATCTTCAACTTGTTTAAAGGCAATTAATTTTTTTGCAGCCCTGATTTTCTTACTGCTAAACACATAGGACTTTATAACTGAATTTTCTTGGAATGGGGAGCTGTATGACTTTTTTTGCCATCTAACTTTTTGTCCTGTTTTCAAGGGTGGAAGAATAATTGCTTGGTCTGATGCAGGCTGCAGCCACAGTGTAGATCACAAAAGCACTCTGCATGGCACTCACACTCTGCTTCCCACTGGGGCAATTGTTTCCTTTCCATTTGTGTCAGCATTTTGCCCACACTTTTCAAACCAAAGGCCACATCCTTATGGATCATTTTATTCTGAGTGACGAATCATTCAGGTGGCTTTTTTCCCTTGGCTTATGAAGACTGAGAAAGATAGTAAAGCATCTCCTAATGATTCAATGCCATATTTTAAAAAGCTAGGGCTTATTTCTAGATGGATGTGGTCATAGTTTTCCCTTTATAAGTGCATGTGCCAATTACAGCTCGACTGTACTGCCATATGAATCAGAAGTGCCTGTGTAGAAAGCCTGCTGATGTGGGAGTTGCAGGCATGCTTTAGCAAAGAGAAGCTGTGACTCTATCCCAAGCACATTTGGAAGCCAATCTCATGCTCTGTTACAAATAGAAAAAAGAACTACCTGCGCCGGGTGCATGGCACAGACACCCTTTGCATTATCTAATCGTGAAGATGGGGTGAGGTGGAATGTTATTTCACTTTGTATGAGCTTCTGTGAGGAAACAACAGAGCTACAGCTACAGGCTTGGCTGCAAAAGTGTAGTTTTGATACTCGGAGCTCTCTCTTCTTGGCAATGATATAACACATTTTTATAGCAAACTATACAGGAAGGGGATAGATGATTTTATTGGTATTATGTATCAAAAATTCTAGGGCTAAGAATTTCGTACTCTTGGCCCTAGAACTGGGCTCCCCCACGCCCCCAAGGTTACGCATATGAAATCAGAACCATTTGGTGGAGAAAAGACAGCAAAAATTAAGGATGGAGGGTGGTTTCCACGTGGTGAGAACCAGTACATTCTCACAGCTCTCAGTAGACCTACACAGCCTATTTCAGCAGAGAACTCAGCTCCTGAGATTTCTACATGTCTTTTTGTCAAAGATCGCTCTGCTCTTGGAGACGCATGCCAGAGTCAATGAGGTGCTGGGAAGCCCCAGGTGAAAGACACAAGACTAAAACAACTGGACTCAACACATGTTAATACTGGGGAAAAACTCAGGTTTTCTAGTGCCTTCTTCCTTGCTCTAAGAACTAGATAGCACTGATGAAATTCCTGATGGAAATTTTCCACAGCAATTTTCAAACAGGAATTTTTGAGTATATTCAGTGTCAGACACTTCTGAATTTAGAGATGTATAATAGAATGTAAGGGGTATAATTGTCCTACCTTTTATAATAGGCTTCAAACAGTGCAATCTACATACAATCTTATCTGATTATTTCATCTCATTATTTAATTTGATATGTTTCCTTTATTATGAGTCTGCCAGCTAAGGTCCAATGGGACTGGACTCTTTAAGGTAATGGCTTCCATTAGCTTATAAAGTTCTCATTTGAATGAATGAGGAATTATGAGCAATTTAATTCATGAAGAGCAGCAGTGAGCACAGACTGAATTTGAACTTATGGAGGGGGCAATGAAGAGCAAGAAATATTATTATTAACTTTAAACTGCTGTTAAAATCCTCATGAGATCTACGGCTAAAAAAGAAATACAGAATCTGAACACTTTGTTTTTTCTTTTAACTATAAATGCTATTAACCAATCATAAAATTCTCACATTTAGATAAATAGCTATATGGAAACATAGTGTTTGAGTAAAGCAGCTTTTGGCTAGTACCTTAAACTTAGTGTTATTTCCATTGAAATAAACTGATGTGTAAGACCAAATAAACACCTCTTCCGTTTTCCCATCTCCAGCACTGACCAGGTCCAGATCCTCAGCTTTATTAACACAGTCTTAATTAAAAAGTCTATTGCATTCAAATGAAAGATTTCCCTTTGGATTTCAGAAGAGGCAGAAGCAAGCCATTTAAGTGGCAATTATATCTTCTTTGCCTATTTTCAAGCCAAAAATTGGAACAGAATATTTTGAATACCCACAAAATAGCTGAAGTATGTTACATTATTCTAAGTTAATATAAAAATAGCCAACATTTGGAAGAATTATAATAGGGGTATTCTTACTTTTGCTTGTAAAATAATTTATGCTTATTACCATAATATTTGGATTCCCACTGCTGTGTTCCCCAGGAGTCACTTTGGTGCTGTTAGTGGTGTTAATTAGTGGAACTCCAGCCCTTGTCAGGACCAGGTCACGTCCTGCTCTTCACTGCAACAAGAGCAGATCATTTACTGGTGAAACAACCAACCTGTGTAAATATCTCAGGGTTGTACAGGCCAGTGGGCATGGGAAGAAGGACAAGTGGTCTGGGGTGTGGAGGGGTGCCAAGGGGACCCTGAGAAGCCTAGAGAGATGTAGGAATTAGGAGCTCTGGGCTTTACTGCCTACATGCCCCTGGTGTGTTGTGCTACTCCAGACTTCACCTGGATGAACACCTGAAAAGGGCTTTACAGACTTGCTCCCTCTCCTGTTCCAGAAGGCAGAGCAGCCTTTTTGAAGAGAAAGAAAAAGAAAGTTTATTAAGTAAGTAATGACTTCGTAATATGTCAGAATCTGTAAAATGTGGGTTTATAACTTATGTACAGAGCAAACCAAAAACTTTTGCTTCTTGATGTGTTGCTACAGCAAATCATAAAAAAAGATCTTTGTAGGAGAGATTTTAGGCAGCTTAAATGCAAGTGATTGATGTGAAAAGAATAATAAAATAATTAAAAAGTAGACATAATTTTCAATTTAACTTCTGTTTTCTCTGATATCAGAGACTGGAAATTTACTTCCACAGAGAAGTATACTGAGAATCATACTGGTCAGTGACTCAAGCAGCAAAGAATTATTGCAGCGTGGACACTTTTACCAAAAGAGAAGTAGCATGAGAATATATTTGAATACTTTTTTAAGGTTTAGCACATGCCTGTTCTAAATTCTCTTTGGTTCCAACACCAGAGAGAGCCCTCTGTCAAACAGACTCTTGATCAAACAGCCTAGAAGTTGTTTTTATTTAAGCTCCTTGTTTATGAGTTGTTCTTATACAAGCTCTCAGATTACAGCCAGGTACTAAAAGAGAGGAGAAAAAAACCACTGACCTCTAAACCCTGCTGTTCCATGATGAACCACTCTCCTGGAGCTGATACCTCCTCCAGAAAACTGGCTCTTTTTTGCTTTTCTGACTCAGGTTTTTGTTTTTTTTTTTTTTTTTTTAAATTGTCCCAAAAGCACAGGCAAAACTGCCAGAGAGCTTAAAACAGCAGGAAATTCATCACAGGCTGCCAAAGTCCAATATCCCCACACTATATTTTCAAGTGCAGTAACATGCACCTAGTTGAGAGCTTTATTATGTACTCTCAATTAACAGACACCTGGTTACTGACTGTCCTAGACAGCTTTCCAACACAACACAATAAAAACTGCTCACATTGACTCTACTGAATGCCCCAAAGCACATTGAGTTGTAGCATGAAAAAGGCAGGATTTCTTTCCCATCTGCTCATGTGTATCAAATACTGCATGAATGTAATGATGATAATTCATGCCAGTTGGGAGTTATTTGGATGAAGTGCTCTGTTTTGAGCTCATCTTTCTTCAGACGATGTTCATCAGTGCCTGGGTCCATTTTGTCCACTGGCAGTTGGAGGTTTTTCTGAGATACATGGGAGTTGCTTTGTTAGGCTTTTTATTACATTCCTATTATGGAAGGATGGCAGGTAGGATTTGGGAGAAAGAAGAGGAATGCTTTTTCACAGAAGAGGAAAATACACAGGCAGGTAGGATTTGGGAGAAAGAAGAGCAGTGCTTTTTCACAGAAGAGGAAAATACACAGGCAGGTAGGATTTGGGAGAAAGAAGAGCAGTGCTTTTTCACAGAAGGAGGAAAATACAGTTCCAGCGTGAATGATTTCAGTGCCAGAATTCATCTGCTGCTAAGGAAATAAATTTTATTTGAGAAATAAAATAATAGTTTCCTCCTACTGCAATTTCTGTATTTTAATTAATATCTATGCTACAGTCCAGAGGAAACAGCAATGGGAAGAGAAGTTTCTGTTACAAAACAATTGGGTGGGCACACATGGTATTGAGGATAATATTTTTTAAAAAGGAACAGTGGGATGATATTTGGTGTTCTCATTAGCATTGCAGGACACCATGGAGCACAAGAATGCTCATGCCCTGAAGCTCATGCCTGAGGCAGTCATCCATCTCTTCTCCCATCACTCTCTCAAACAGATTTCCGACCTGAGTGTACAATGTTCTTTGTGAGTGAAATTGTGTACTGACTGAGAAACAAGTAAAAGGGAGGTTTCAACTGTTTGGAAAAAATCCTTGCCACTTACAATTCCTGTGTTGCACACCTACATTTTTTATCTAATCCACTGTATCACCCAGCAGGGAAGAGGCACAAGCTATCCAGCCTTCACCCCTTGTAAATGGATTTGAACCATATGGATTGTAAAACCCAGAAGAGTCCTAACAGTGAGGTTAGTTGGGTGTGCTGTTTCTAAAAGCAATTATTACTTACATTTTTACATCAAACTAATAAAACTTGGAACTGATTTTAGGTTTGGATTTGACAAATCATTGGATTTCCTGAAGTTTGGGAACACTGAGGTGTTTTGTAAAAGGCTAAGTAGAAACCAAAGAGTAAAGGCAACACTTGGAGAATGTTCCCAAATGAAAGGACTAAGAACTACCAAACATTTTTGTTTCACATAGCTGATATGGCTGAAACCAAGGGGTAGCAACCTTGTGCTGCAGTGTCCTTGACTTCACTTATTCTGTGAACTGTCTCTTCGTTAAGCAGAAAAGCCACCCAGGGACACAGCTTTGCTTGCTTGCTCAAAGAAGCTGAGAAGGTTTGGTAGAGTCCCTGCCTGGCTGTGTATGTGCTGGGTGTGGGGAGGAAGCAAAAGCAAATTATTCTTCTGTAGCTGGACAGCATTATAAAATTAACATTCAGCTAAATGAAAATTTTTCTCTAGAAAAGAACTTACAAGCTTTTGCCTTTTCTTTGTTCAGTGGCCAGTTAAAAAGGTCTGATAAAAATGGACATTAGAAATGAGCTTTTTAAACCACTTGTCCATCACAGTGACAGCTGAGGATGGTTCACTTTGCATATTGCGTATTGTTTGTTCCAGACTCAAAACGTGGATTATTTGGAAACCTGATCCGTATGGGCTCCAAATGCCCATGTGGGCGAGGAATTGCCCTTTATAAAGGGAACACAGCATTTCTTACTCCTCTTCATGGATATTAACAACTTCCTTCCCAGAACATTGCCATGACTTAGCTGACTTCTCTGCTTTGCAGATATGAAAAATAAGAAATCCAAGAGTAAAATAATTTAAGGACATAGTTCTGGAAAAAATGTTTCCATAAAAATCCTTACCTTTTTGCTATTTAACTTTATAACACCATTGAAGGGCTGTTTCTTTTCTCTGTTTTTGTTTGTTGAGTTTTTTGTTTGTTTGGTTGGTTTTTTTGGTGTTATGGTATCCTTGTAAGGTCAGTTTTGTTGATATTCATGTAGTCATTCTAAAATCATTCCAAAGACCCAAGATAAGAAATAATAAGTAATGCTCTAAATAACATGATAACATCTTATTATCTAAGGCATACATGGAAAATTATTATGAATGAGAAAATATTTTTAGGGGAAAATTTAGCTAAGCAAATACATGAAGAATGAGGCAGTACACAGCACATAACCCGTTAGCTTAATTCCTATCTTTAAAAAAAGCAACCATAAACTGTGTAAGCTTGGAAAGAAAATTTCTTTCCCTTGTAAACTTTCCTTTCATTTCTTTCTAAGGAAGTGATCTTTAATGGGTCATTTATTTCATGAGCTGTCTGCAAGAGAATTTTCCCCCTTTCCTTTGAAATTGCTAGATATAGTCATGGTGAGAGACAGTGAGCTGAAAGAAACGTGCAGCAACTCCCTTTTCAGATCACTCTGGACCTGACTTTTTTACACTGACTTTCGTTGGGGTTATGAGGGGTATGTTGTTTGGAAATAAAATTCAGTAATACTGACCTTTTAATACTGAACTTGGATCACATTTATATCACTGAATTCATTCCTGCCACCTCTGGGCAGTTGTTTTTTGTCTTTGTAAAGATCTTCTGTCAAATAACAGTCAACTATTCCTAATGTCTGCAAATCTCCCTCCTTGAAAGGAGTGCTGCAATTACTAACTAATGACTGCCTGAAAAGGAAAAAAATAATGTGATGACCTAATTATTGTGCATGTAGGAGTAATTTAGGTTGCAGCTTCTACATCTTTGATCTAAGATCCATAATTCTCTGATATATATAAATACTCTTGCTCATTTTCTAGTTGAAAAACAGAGGAAGAGAGAGGTTGCATTATTTGACCCATGTAAAATTAGTTCTTGACAGGGCTGAGAATAGAAAGCACAGACTTGCCTATCCAATTTATGGCCCTTGCTGCTTTCCTGAACATCCTCTCTCAAAGGATGAGTCCTGCGAATGTGCCAGACAATATTGGCTAATAAATGGTTGTAAAATTCACTAAAGTTGGTGGAGTGAAATCACAATTCCTTGGAGAAAGAGAAGCTAAGTACGCTTTCTTTCAGTGAGAGCTGGAATAGTAGATGATACTGCACAAAATGACAGGAGTAATAGGAAAAATAAAGCCCATACATGATGGCTAATGGGAAAAAAACCCCAGCACATCAATATAAAGGGTACAGAATCTCACTAGAGGACTGCCATGGGAGGAGCACCTGAATCTTGGGGTCTTTTTTCATTATGAAATGGTATAATGAATTCAAATTTAACACAGTTTTGTGATAAAAAAAGTTTCACCTTGGAGATATGGCTCATTTTTGTATTACAGGGGTTTTGAGTAAAATGCCTTTGGATAAATAAAGTTCAATTGTATATAGAGCATGATGAATGAAGTGGTTTGTTGTCAGCTCAGTATCTGGAGACGGGCACTGGCTGCACAAGAGTGAGAGCAAGAAGTTCAGCATATTAAGGAAACACATTCTCCAGGTACATTTCTTTTACAAGTGTCATGACAACTAACAGAGGCACAAACAGTGAGCCTTTATTCACTGCCGTTACCACACAAACACTGGCTGGGCTCAGTCTGTGCTCTGCAGCACCACTTATTTTAGGATAAACTGGTTTTCTTTCCTCAACCTCTGTAACTACATTTGGGAACAATAAGTATGAACGTGTAACATTGCCATAAAATAAAGTTTTTAGATTTCAGGCGCCGTGTTCTCTAAGTCACAGTAAAAATACAGTTTAATATGAATATTGAATACTACTCTGAAGCATGTTAAAGCAAAAGTTTGGTTAATTCAATGTTGCTTGAAACAACATGACAGGATAGTAATGCAGTATGCCCAGAAATAGCCCATAAATGTCAACGGCAGAATTAGCAACCTGAGCTCGAGCATTTAAAAATATCATAGTTGTAAAGGTTAGGGGAAGGAATTATGCTTACCTTTTGGGCTTTTTGTTGACCTCAAGGCCATATTCTGATCGGCAAGAGAGTGCCGTGCTGCTGTCTTAGCCACCACTGGTCTCTGCCTGAACTACTCATCTTGCAGAATTAAAACACTCTGTGACCTCACCTCAGAATACTTTTGTTCATCTGAAAATCTAACTAGAGATATCCAGAATGAAGAAAGAGAAATAAACCATAAAAAAATTACATAATCCTTTCTTTACCTAACATTTTCTGCTAGTGTATAATAATTAACAATTACTAAGGGGCAAAAGAAATCTAATCCATTCCTTGGAATGGATAAAAAAAGTTCTATAATGACAAACATCCTAAGTAACTTCAGCTGTTGCAGTGCATTCCAGGATGAGCTGTTTCAGAGAGAGCAAGAGGTCAGGTTATATCGGAATAATGTGCTCCAAGGTCTGCACTTTGAACTGCATCCAGGAGTGAAGAGCTCACCAAGGTAGCTGCTGAGGAGCTGGTGAAAATGTTCCTACCAGTTCACCTGTTCTAGCTGATGGGTGGCCAGATCCAGCTCAAGCTGAAGTTATCTAAAGTGCACAGGAATTTTGGTAGACATTACCCAATTTCTATCATTTTCACCAAATTAAGAGCTGGAAAATCATTAGATTCTCAGGTAAACTACCTTGAGGATGAAAAATGCTTCATAAATGACAGTGAGAATTACATGAGTAGTGAAAAAAAAAAAGTTAAGATTTTATTTGTGCTCCTGAACCTTGTTTTCAAAGAGCAGAGATAATCACACCTGTAGCTCTTCTCCAGTGTTCACAGCATTCCACACATTACCATATCTTACAGCTGCACAGAAAGCACAGCTCTGCACACCAGAATTTTTATGAGGATGCTGTGAGAAACTTTATTCCAGATTCTGTTATTACTAATCCCACTGCAAAGCTGCAAACCTGCCTGGAGCTTCTTTACAGCTATAGTGAAGTGATTGATGGTAAAATTTGCTCTCTAAGCATTTGTGATGTCTAGTTTATAATATTGGGTGACATCTGTATCTTCTATTTCAACATCTTTGCTGTTCTGTTCTGTACATGACTTGAATATTTTTTTCTCATGTGTGTCAAATGAAATCCAAAGGATGTTTCACTCTGTCTTAATCCAAATTTCATTCAGCACTGACCTCTTTATTTTACCCTGGCAGTGATTTGAGAAAAAGTGTTTATCAGTCTCCATCTCTCAACTTCTATTTAATCCTTGTAGGTCACTTCATGCATCCTGACACAACCTGCAAACTCCAGGGTTTTGCCTCCTCTGCGATTTTTGTATTCATAGTGAGATGAAATGCACTATTAGCACCAGGTGCAGTGTTTGTGACTGGTTAAACTCTGCATTGTGCAGTAAAGGTGAGTGAAATTTAACAAGGTGATTAAGTGATCTTGAAGTATTAGTGAAAAAATTAAGATAAACACTTTTTCAGAACAGATAACTAAAATGGTCTGTTGCCACACACACACACACACACACACACATATATATATATATATATATAGTGGCTGCCCTATTTTTCTTCTTTGAGGATTTTTACTGGATTTTTAAGTTGCACACAAACATGCAAGGAAATTAAAATCTCCAGAAAGGTGGTTTTCCATGTCGTGTATTTAGTAATGTCTAATAAATATTGTTTGAAGTCTGGTGACTACGTTTAAATGAGTAACCTTACAATTTTCTTCTATCATATCTGAGTTTTAATTGGAGATTAAATTATATTTTTAGCATTTCTCTGTTTATCTGGCACGCAGAACATAACCCAATCTAATGTAAAATGATGAATGTAACTCATACAAAAGAATAAAGAGACATAGGTAAACATCATACAACTTCTAGGAAAGAGCATTTCTGAAGCGAGAGAAATTATAGTGGAGCCCATACAGAGTGATTGTGAGTCCTGCTGCTGGAAACCTTTTCTTGGTTGCTTTATTTGTTCACCATAAGATCTATTTCTTCAAAATGTTTAAAAGAGAGGATTTGTGATTATTTATTTCAGTCACCTCCTGTTTTTAAATTTCTGTCTCCATCCTGCAGTCAAATGCTTATGTCTTAATAACCCAGGACTAAATTTGAAGGTGCATCAAATATTTTTAATTTGAGAGGAAATATGTACCATAAGATGTGAAATGTTTCTCAGCCTAGTCCTTTGATAGTCTGATGTGCCACAAATCTTACAGTGTGTTAGCTATAAATATAACATACAGTTTGACAGCTATGTTTGATTTTGGTTCCCTAAATGATTCCGAAGATATAAAGAGAATCCATTTAGACAGGAGCAAGAAACTCCAGTCTTTTATTTACCTCACTTTTGAGAATGTAGGTTGTGTTTGTTGATGAACAACTTTAGGAAGTCAGCAGACAACAGGAACCTTTCAACTCTTTGACAAAATTTTAGACCTCATCAGCAAAATCCTTTTCCACTCCAATAGTCACAGGTAAAATCCCAGGCTAAAAGGGCTCATTGTTCCCTGATGCAAAAGGCAGTTCGATTCTGGCTGATTTTTATTCTGTTCAGTTTTAGCTGAACCACTGAAGCTCAGAAACCCTGACAAGGTCAGTGGTGTGCTTTAACTGCATACAGCTCAGCCGTGCAGTTAGCTGTGTGTGTATTCCACTAAGACAGCTCCCTAACTACATGCCACACTTGCTCTCTTAAGGCCCTTCAGAGGCAGTCAGCCCACGTGGTGAAATATTCCCTGAAGTCACTTGAAACACAATGATCCCATTAAAGGAAATAAAAGGCAAATATCAATATTCTTGTCATCTGTAAGCTCACAGGTGTCTGACATTCAGAAACATGTTGTGTATCAACCAACATCAATGTTCAGCCTTAGCACAGCTCCAGCTGAAGTCAAAGCAAATTGAATGGACACTACATCAGCTAGGGAGTTTATTTTACGTAAAATATAAACATGTTAACAGGAGAAAATACTGTTTTCTTATGTTACAACCTTAATAACCAACATGATTTTTATCTTACAGTTCTGCAGGTGGCGCAGGGTTCAATTACATGTACATGATGATTAAAAAGAGCAGATATTCATCTGTACACATACACTAAGTATTGTATGCTCTACTAGAAATCCAGTATTTTTATGTGTCCCCAATTGTGTGCCTCATAATTTTACTACCTCTTATTCAATTTAAAAAACTAGCACAAATTTTTAAGTAGTTTTATTATGATTGCATCATGTTGACTAGGTAGGGAGGGACTATATATTTACAAACAGATACACATATTCAAAGCCTCTGAAAAAAAACAACCCTTTCCATATTTCATCCTCCTCTCTTTCTTCTTCCTCCTACCTTACACTCATATTTGTACAGGGTGTGGTGGCTTTACTCCTAAAGCATCATGATAAGTTACAGAGCTTGTGTTAGATCTTTTTTAACAAAACCCACTGAGACTAGAAAAGTGTCCCTAGGAAAAGCACTGGAACCTGTAACATGGCTGCCTTGATGTTGCTCTTGCTGTTAGAATGAGAGTTGAAAGAGGACTAGGATACAATTTAGTATGTGGACACAGCCTGGCATGGGACATTTCAAACATCAACACTATTGCAAATACAAAGCTGAGGTTTGAGCTCAGCCTCTTCAAGGAATGTATATTTATTAAAGAGATTTTGGGGAGCGGGGCCAGGGGGGTTGCAAATACTCATTAATTACCTACTGCAGCAAGCAACACATTTTGGTGAACTGCAAGATGTCTTCACAAAGGGCTTACTCCTGCCACTTTGGAGCCCTAGTGGAAGGGTCAGGATTCTCTAGATGGAGGTTAGGAAGCTGCATGTCCGTCCAGCTTCTCCTACAGACCTACTGTGCTATCACAGAATAGTTACTTAGTCTTTCACATTTTCAATGCAGTGAAGTTGCCACCTGCAACAGCCTTCATCAGAAGCATCAGGCTGCTTAACTGACCGCTGTGAATGGCATACACAAGTTAATTTATTTTACATAGTACAGTAGTCCCAGTCTTGATAACCAAATGAAGCAGAATTTATTAAAGAATTATAGCAACTTTGAGACCATGAATAAAGGGAGCTATCTGCAGTTTCATATTGAATCATTCAGGCAAAGTCTGCAAGGAAACCTCCTAGAGGGTAAAGAATCATTAGTATGTAAAACAGTGTGGGTTTAGGCAGATGGTCCCATCAGGTGGGCACATACCTCCTGATAGGTGTTATTTGACCCTGTATGCAAAAGAAGTGTGTTATCTAAACAAGTCTTGTACACAGGTTCAAGAAATCTCTTTGAAGTAATGCATATTAACTGGAAATAAATTAAGTGGGTGTCTATGGAGGCTTGCAAAGGGCTATTTACATAGTAAGGGCCATGTCAAATTGAGAAGAAACACCTCAGTATCGGAATTGATGTAACAGAAAAATTCCTGTCTTTTCATTGATCAAAGAAAATACAATATCTAAACCACTAGGAATAACCCTTGCATTAACAACACAGAAAGTCAGAAATTTTCTGATACGGACACCACAGATGCTGTCCTCTAAAAATCATCATTTTACACCAGCACTTATCTTACTTCATTACATCTTTGCCCAAGTGAAGAGAAGAAAAATGCAAAAATTTGCTCTCCTTGCCAGCACTCACACAGTGGCCAAGGATAAATGTGGCTCCTCAGATTATTCACATTTGAGAGTGAACAGAGCACTGATAAAATGGCAAAGAAACCTGTATTATCAGCTGACTGACAGCTGACTCTGTGTTTGGTAAGAGAATTCTCAAGAATTAGAACTTTTCTAAATTCTAGTCATTGATAACTCTGTCATGGATTAAACTATTACAGTCATCCTCAGGTGGGTTAGCAGGCAGAGTGCAAAAGAGGCTGTGAAATGTGCACTGTGAGCGGAGCTCGGGAATAAATGCTGCATCCTTTTTACATATGAGCAAATATGCATGAAAATGCTTGGGCTTTCCAAATTTACAACCAAACTAGGACTACAAGCCTAAAAATGGAAATTGAGTTGTAACTAGAGACATTGGATCACAAGCAAACAGCTGCAAAAGCAGGAAGACAAAGGCAAAATGTTAAGCTGATTGGAATTTCACAAGATTGACATTGTTGCTTAAAGTGCTTGGGTTGATTACATGTAAAAAAACCAAAGTACATAAAAATCAAAGCAAAACAAATAATATTAACCACATAAATTATTATACAAATAGAGTAACAGACCAACAAAAGAAAAATAAATTAAAACAAACATTCTAAAAGATGCTAGCGAAGAACAGGTACACAGCCAAAACTTGTTAAAATTTCTAGTATTCATTCAGCTGTAAGACACAGCTCACAACTATCAGCCACAAGCAGCAAAAAAGAGATAAAATAGGAAGGGTCTGCTGTTGAGAGGCATCGAATCGCTGGCAGCTGCAAACTGTCAGCTCAGGTGCCAAGTACATGATGCTGGAACAGATGAGTGACTTGAAATGTAATGTCTGTAGATAAAAGGTTGTGGTAGTACTTTAGGACCCATCATGTAAGGTGAATTTCAGTTTAATTTTTTTAGGTCTTTAATATTTTTATTAAACCTGATATGAAGGAAAATCCTACTGCTTTGTTTTCTTTACTCCAACTGCTAAAGGAACAAGACTCTTCATACATAATCTAGTACTCTGAGGTAACTAAATTATTAAAATAGAATTGACAGGAGTAATTTTGGGACTTAATTTCAAAAAGGTGTTCTGCTTCATTGGCATGGTTTTCCATCACTCCGCTCTTCTGCCTCCTTCTGCTATGTCCCCAAATTAGAAATTACATAAAATCCCAACAGCCTGTTCTGGGAAACATAAAAGTTGAATTCTGAGCTCATCCTCTAAGATAATTGATTCATCAGCACTGCAGTGCTGTGGAAACACAGCGCAATAAAAAAGATGTTCCTTTTTCTAAGTAGAGAACATACTAATAGGATTTATAAATGGAGAGTGCATCTCAGCAACAGCATGGGAAACAATTGGAAAACTTCAATTGATCTTAGACCTAATATACCTAGAATGTGACACCATAAAATATAGTCATTTTAGGGAAGCACAGAATATTATCAGACACTTGTGTTAGCATTTCTTTTTCTAGCTGCTAGCTGAAAAGCTTTTATTGTCTTAGGTATTTTTCCATTCTTTCATAAGGGACTGGAAATCTATGCATAAGCATAAGAGAGAAGGGATTATGCTTTATTTAATCAACTAAAATGCTTCACACCATATGATTGTTCCTGTGGGGATCCCAATCCTGCAAAACTTGTGCAAATGTGTTTAATTTGACAAAGAAGAGTTCGTCTGCCTAGACTGGCTCTATTCGTACAGCTGTGATGGACAGCTTTTGGACTGGAGTCAAGACATTCAGCACATTAGAGACTGGATCCAATTTATAGAACTGTGACTGAATTTTTTTTTAATCAAAAGGAAATTCCCCCTAATTTACCTAGTGTTAGTATAAAGTGTGTATTCCACAATTTTTCAGAGCTGATGTCAGACTACTTATGTTGGACTGGTGTGATACTAGTGCTGTGATCTTTTCTTGGGCTAGCATGAATTCAAAATGTTTTTTCATACTTTATGAAAAGGCTTATTGCAGTAATTTTACTCTCAATAACTTGCTGCAATTATCTGTATGTTTTACAATCAAAAGCTGTCTTACAGTGGAGAAAACCAGAGATTATTATCCTGTATTGTAGCATTTAAATATTAATTCATACTATTAATGTTTTAAAAACCAATTTTCACAGAAATCAATTGAAATAAGGAACATGTTTCCTAAAATTGAACTGATTTAAAAATTATTTTTATGAAAAGTTACTTTTCATATAAACATGAGCCCTGAAAATTCAAATAATATCTTAAGAATATTTGTTTTGTTGCTTCTTTTAAAACTAAAGACTGTTGTAATAATGTTCATCAGTAAACATTGGAATACTGACATTTAGACCAGCACTGGTTAACGCTGATCTAGAAAGTGATTTTATTCACAGTGAAGAAACCCTACCCATTTTAAAAGGACAGTAATTATTATATTTTTATACAGAAATTCTGAATGCTTATAAATAAATCAATTAATGAGGGATTTGCAGGTTTAGCTTTTCAGTGGTAAAGCTCCTGGGTCTCAGTGGGAGTTGAAGTCTCCTGTAAGATGTCTATCTTCTGTATTAGGGTCAGAACATTTCATCCTAACATCCATAAAAGAACAAGAGCTGCATCCTAATTATGCTTGTCTTGAGCCTGCATACCAGCCTTCATTCATGTGAGTGATCTCTGTAGACCATTACTGTCTTTCACTTGAGTAAGTCCTCTAAGGTTACATTCCATGTCTGTTTTCTTGCATCAGTATAATAATATGATAAATCACAAATGATCTTAGCTGAAAAGTCCACTTCTGTTTCTCATTCAGTGTAAAGTGCTACATTGCCTTAGTTTACCAAACGGCCATTGATAAATTCAACTGAACTTCAAATGATGCTACAGTAGAAGTTAGTACTTCATTTTCACTTCATTTCTCATTATTTCACAATAGGTATTTCACATTCACAGTAGAGTACAACGAAAAACATTATTCTCTCTCCTACAGAAGACTAAAATATGAGATGTAGCTGCAGTTCAAAAACCATTTCTTGAAATGGAGTGTCGGCCATAAAGTGTCAGGCAGGCTTCTTAAAGAAAAGGACCAAAAGCAAAATTGTCTAATAAATACATAATGAGTGAATAAAATATAATGGGTAGAAATAAATTTCGTGAGATGAGACTATTTCCTAATAAATACTAGAACCAACTGTCAGTTCCCATGAAGACAAGACGAGTGTTTTTGCTGTTGATGTCATTGGAATAGGACTTTGGCTACTGAAGTTCAGGAATTGTATAATGGCATGAAAATGTCGAACTGAGCAAGGTGTCCAACTCAGCATTACCACTGACTCAAGCCACTATCGATCCCTTCTCATACCCTACTGATACTTTCTTCTGCATTTATTCTTTGCCAAATTCAGGTATTCAGGTGAATTCAGAAATTTTATTAGCCAGTGCATGACAAGTGCTAGCCAAATTCACCCAGGAAAATCACAAACTAAGCCTTTTTTACTGAGCCCTTTAATGTTTTTGAGACAAAGCACTCCAGATCCCTATGTGTTTCTGTGGTAACAAAATGCTGTCAAATATGACCAAAATGTTAGGGATGATACATACATGATAGTGTGTAAAGTGGTGGTTGCTATGTGTTATGTTTCTAAGAAATGGACTCTGTCTTGAGAAATGAAAATGGGACCTACAGATATTTAGAAAATTGCAGGATCAAGCTGTGTCTTATGTACAAACAATGCTTATTTAAATGGACTGGGTAATGTCAGTCCTGATGGATATGTTACATGTGAGCAGTGTTGCAGTTTTTGCAAACTCAGTCAAAGTAAACAATCTATGATATAATTTTAACAAAAAGATCAATCTCTATAAATGTAATTTATCTCTGTATCATGTGTCATCTTACTCCCTTTATTCCAGTGTTCTGTAAGTTCTGAAATCTCACCTCATCTGTACTATTTCATGACAAACAAAGTGACTGAACATACAGAATTACTTTGTTCCAGTGTAATTTAAATCCCTCTATGTGAACTTTAGGTCTGTGGTTATGCACTGAAAGTTTTTAACAACCAAAATTGAAATGATTTTGGAAGAACATCTTTTCTGCAGCAGAGTAACATGTAAAAAAATCCCCTATATAACCACAACTCCAATCATCATGAAATTGATTCTTTTCCTTACACTTAAAGGGGGTAAGTATATGTCAGGATGTATTTAAAGGAATGCTTTGTAAATCAACACACTCCAAAACCATTTAGAAAGTTTTAAATAATTTTGCCCTAAATGTAACGAACACTTCCATAAAAAATACTACTCTAGCTGGATTGGGTTTAACAGTTGACATCCAAATCTTATTATCTGTAAATATTAGTCCATATAAATTCCACTAAAATCTGACTTCAATTAGCTCTCCAATCAGACTTAAAAACTACAAACATCCCCCCCCCACAAGTTCTGAATGTCAAAAATGGACGGTTATAGCCAACATCACATAGACCATTTAATAGGAGACAGAGTGTATCGTTGCTCAACCATCCGAGATGTGGTCTGTGTAAAAGTCAGGTCAGGGGAGCCATCGCCTTCTTTCGTGTGCAGCATCATTGTGCGCAATTATCACCATTTGCCAAGTCACTCTCTTGACTGATAGAATAAAATATAGCCAGACTCTGAATTTTTTGATATATCAGATGTCAGACCATAGAATTCTTCAATAGCTTGAGCATCTATTTTCTGCAAAATAAATATTTGTTTTTAGTGTGCTGTTAGAGAAAACAAATACCAAACACAGATTAAATGACTGTATGAACAGAAAAGACAAATTCAGTTACTTGTTTTGGGGTAGCAATTACCAAATTGTGTTTGCAATTTAAGCAGTGAAAGGGTAATGTTCAGGGGCTGAGCCTTGTTGATCTCATGAAAGTCATAGGCATGTTTCTGTCACTGAACCTAACTGAATTAGGCTTTTTCCAGTAACAGAGAGATTCCTTGGAATGCAGTAGTGAACACCATTAAAATGCCTAAATGTGACCATGTGATCCCATCTTTCTCAAATTTCCAGAAACCTTCTTCAAGACATGCCCCGTCCAGCATCCCAGTGCTTACTTGCCTCACCTCCTGGGAAATCAGATTCAAGACCTCAGTTTTGCCAGTGTGCCACAATGGCATTAAGGGTTTGCTTAAGAATGAATTTCAGAATGCTTAGACAGAATCTGTAATAGCTGTGGGACAGATGCTACTCTAATCCACATTCAAGCAATCCCAGATCAACAACACAATTCAGACTTTCTTGTAACTTCCCTGTTTTTCAAAATTGAAAATTCTACAGCAATGCTAGCTTTACTTAGTTCTATTTTGTTAAGTGAAAAGGTTTAAATGAATTAAATTGATTTTATTAGATACAGAAACTCTAAATTAGAAAACTAAACTTTTAAAGTCCGATATTAAAAAATTTGATGTTGCTATGAAATAAAAAACCTCTCTGACATTGACAGAGCACAAACAACAGGATTAATAATTTTGTTTACAATCTTTCTTCCTAACAGAGTTGCACTAAATGTTACATTACAACCAAACTGTGCCTTTGCAGACTGGCAATCTCTACCCAGTTCTGGGTAAAAAACTTAACCCCAAGTAGAGAAGCAACCATAAATACAAAATTGTGCTTATGATTTTCAGCATACTGACCTCTACAATGTCATCATCAAACAACAGCCAAAATCCATGACTTTTCACAATAGTAATGTAATGCCCCCGATTCGGTCCACTAGAAAGCAAAACAAAAACCCAAACCACAAAATATTAGAAAATATTATTGAGTCCATTTTGTTAAGACACATTTCTTTATGAAATTACAACTAAACATTATGAAAAGCATGGTAAACCCACCTCTGGTGGTACACTAGACATTCAGTCCTTTCACCTTTTTATTAAGTTGTTGTAAAGCTGATCAACTGAAAGCTAAAGGTGTTGTTTTCACCTGCCAGGACCATTTGCAAATTAACCTACAGAATATTTAACAAGTTGCTCATGGTAGGCATCAAATATTTTTTAAACTTTATGAACTAAATATAGAGGGGAAAATTGGCCAAGGCAATCTGCTTCGGAGCCTACACACTGACAGCCTCTGGCCTTCACAGAGTCCTGGCTCCCAACATTTTTAAGCAGTCTCATGAGGAAGGAGGCAGTTTCATCAATTTAAAACATAACTTGTGGCTTCTGGAGACCTGAGACATTCTTTCTTAAACAAGGACTGATTTACTATGAGGGAGCTTGGCTAAAAGGTTCAGCCCAAGACAAGTCAGTGCAGCAGAAGGGTCCAAGACCTGCCTCCCACTCTCCCCACATTTTGTCAGGGATGCCCCTGCCCTTGCCAAATGTCGGCAATAGCTTGTGACACACACACAAATCCATTACCTTCCGCAGTGAACAACAACAGCCACCAAGTCGTACATCCGATCCAGGTTGACAGCATCGCCAGAGGTGTTGAAGAGACGCAGCTCCAGAGGAAACACCACACGGTAAGACAGCTTAGTGTACCTGTGCAATTGCTCCATGTACTTGAATCTCTTGAGGTGTAAGGCAAGAATCATTGGCAGTTTTTTTACTCTCATCCTGTGAAACCATTAAGAATGCATATGATAAACACCTGACCAGTTCAAAGCTGTTCTCTCTTCTCTTAATAAGCAAATGTCTGCATTATAGAAGCACTTTGTAAATAACAACAGTCAACTAGCAGTAGCTTCTAGACTAAGACACATGCCTTTAAACCTGCCTGCAGGTTCTCTGGTCCATGCAGAGAATGCATTTGGGGGGTAAAGATTCTAGGTATCTAAACAAAATAAATATCAAGGGGAAGTTTGTCAGAGCCCAGGAGGGACATGGTGAAAAAGCCTGCACTTTCCTTACCTCTTCTGTGCCTCTTGTTTACTGCAGCACGTTTCACAGTAGTATTTCTGTTCACTACATAGTGTCTCTGTGTTACTGAAGTCTCTGTAAATAAATAAATAAAAACAAACAAACAAATAGATAGATATCTGTAAATAAATAAATAAATAAATAAATAAATAATAATTATATATATAAAATAAATAAAAAATATATATAATAAATATAAATAATAAATACAATCATCAGTTCTTAAAGGATATGAATACATTTGCCCCACTTGGGCTGATGAACTGGAACCCAAAAGACACAAGGGATGAAATCTTCACCCAGTCCAGCTTTCTAAAGCATCTGAAGCAACTGTACTGGGGCTTGCAAATGGACTTAAGGTATTTGGCTGCTATGGCAAGTTATATTAGGAGCTGGGGCCCTCCATATGACAGAAATAGAAGGTTAGGTATCTCAAAATGGGACCTATATCTGGTCTCTCACACATAAAGGGGCTGCCCAGACTTGGGAATAGTCACTCAATCCATCAAGTTTCTTCTTAAATTATTTGCAAAATGAAGCAACTTCAAGTGTACTTCTGTCATCCTGAAATAGCTCACATTTTATGGTGTTCTTTCATAAGATAGGTTTGAATCCTCTTACACAGAAAAAATAAATTGAACTCAGCTTCCCGCATATTCTAAACTTTGAAAAGTCATCCAGAAGTTTTTAGATTATACCTTTTCATTTTCTAAAAATGGAAAGAGGCAGCTGGTGTAGAAAATTTTGTAAATCCTGATCAAGGAAATATACTTGGAGATATTTCTGGACTGAGCTTTTGAAGTTACAAAGGCAGAAGAAGGCTGGTTTGAGAGCATCTCTCAGTTCACAGAAAAGATTTGTTGGCAGTCATGATGCTGATATGCTTTGGAGCAGAATTTTAGGTACCTAAAAACACTTGACTCTAAAAAAAAAACAAAACCCAGTAATTTTCTTTGTCACCTCCAGTGTTACACTGCAGCTGAGCAGGTGTTTTGAGAACTGTAAATATAGATATAAGTACCTATCTTCCATTTTAAACACAGAAGTGTTCTTGGGGCTTTGGGCCTTAAACAGATGTATCAGAAGTACAGAACTGTCTTATTGATTGCCCCTACCTTGTACCTGACAGGTTTCTGAACTCCAGGCAAATTCAGACCCCAAAAAATCCCATTCTACCATTGCAGTTCACACGCATGGAGGCTGAAGCCACACAGTCTGCAACTTCAGCCTGCTGTCACAGTAGTCAGCACCGGAATTGTCTTACAAGGCAAAGGGAGGATTCTGGATGATTATTTCTTCCTGACATCATCACTACAGGAGTAGATGGGAGAGATGAAGACTATATAGCTGGCTAGGGCATAGATATTAGAAGTTATTTATGTAAGCTCATAAAAGTTTAAGGTTGACAGAGCATGACAAAGAAGCTCTTTATATGACTACATAATATTTTTAATAACAGAGAATACTTTTACTGATTCATTTTCTTTATATGGTCTTAACACTTATGAGAAAGTGCTGAAATTTAGGAAAAAATACATCTTTTGGAAGATAAGTTACACTTAAACTTTGATCATAAGTATTTTTTTTTAATCTATAAGAAAAATAAGGCATTATCACTGGGAAGAATTTGCTTCAGCGGTGAACACTGATCTCAAATATCTGATTTCACATTTGAATTTAAACACAAAATTAACTGAATTCAGCCAATTTCTCTGAAAAATATGTTAAATTTTCAGGGAATTGTAAATGAAGAGATAAAAATTTAGAAAACATTAAAGATTACTTATATGTGCAGAGAGTATAAAGCTGCAAGATTCAACAGAATGTGCTTGTGAAAGTTTCAGGTCTGCTGTTAGAGTCTAAAGTTTATTTTCAAAGCCTAAAGTTTCAATTTTAAAAAAAGCAAACAAATTTGAGGAATTTATTAGTTTTCTTCCCATCTCAAAGTGAAGCAAGGGAAATAATATTTTTCTAACATGAAGAAACATGAGCAGATGGTAGAAATTTGATACACTGTTTTGTTCTATGCCATGTCTCCCATGAAAATTAATTAAACTCAAAGAGCATCTGAATTCCTTTTAAAATATACTAGTTATCCTGATACTATTAATATCTATTAATTATATTATTTATTATTAGTAGTATTTATTTATTTAGTAGTAGTATTATAGTGTCTATTATTAGTAGTACTAGAAAAAAAATTCCACTGAAAGAATGGTTAGGCATTGAAATAATTGCAACTTCGGTAGCTCTTTCAGCAGTTGAGAATTTTCAGCACAGCACTTCTAACAGATGTTGAACAGTTGAAAACAACAGATCATTGACTGGAGTTCACAAAGCCTGCATGTGCAAGAGCCAATTCTTGCAGAACTCTTTTCTAGACCTGCAAACTCAGTTTCAAGATATGCCTAATTCTCTCCTATTCCATTAATAGTCTAATCTGCATTCTCTTTATATGTTATTTTAGCAAGAGAAAGAAATTTTAAAATATACCTGCTCAAGATGTACTAACTTATCATTGACCTTGTGCTTCCACAGTCTCTCTATAGCCTCCGTGCTACAGTGTGAAAGATGCTTTCAATTGTTTATATGCATAAATAACATGATTTTTCTGTTTTAAGAGATGGGAGAATTCTTAGTGTAATATAAATGCACAGTTAAGTCAGGATCAAATTGGCTGGTAAACCTTGCAAGTCCTAGTGGAAATAAAAATAATGGATATGTCCTATATTTGTTATTGGACTTCTATTGCTTCAGGCCCAACTGTCTATCCTGTGGATTTAGACTATGCCAGAGGCTTGTGTTCTTTCTGTTCTTTGTACATCTTGAGCACACAAGGACCTTTTACATTTTGAAAAACTACAAAAATCAAAGAACATTCATCCTTAGTGGCAAAGAGATTCATTATACTTAAATTTTATCTTGCACAGCTTTTCTATACTTTACCTTTTAAATGCAGCAGCACTTAAAACTATTAAGACACAGCAAAGCAGTTGTTAAAAAATGAAACAGCAAAGATTCAAAAAAGAGTAGTAGCTTGGATGTTCTTATTGAAAGAAACCACAAAAGCATTTACTCTTTGCTTAATAATGCATAATACCAGAGAGCAATGAGAGGAAATCCATATTCTTACTGAATATATGTTTTCTAAACAGAGGTAGAAGCACTGCTAATGTAAAACACAATCAGAATAGATGACAGGTGATTATTCTCCTTCTGTTCAATTTGTAAACAGCAGCTTGTACCTCCCACCCCAAGAAAAGAAAAACTGGGATTTTGCTTTCCTTTTTTTCTGAAAGGAGCAATGGGTGTACTTCAAAATGCATGTCATGCTGTGGGAGTAAAGGCAGATACTACACTGGAACGCTTAAAGAAACTCAGGGCATCCATTTTTCTCAGGGCTGTATAGATCTCTGCTGGAATATTATGCCTTGTTCTACACAGCTGCACTTCAAGAGAAAGTTCAAGAGAGAGGTTCTTTTGGAGGGAAGGGTGAAGAGTACTGAACATGTGCAGAGACCTAGAGAAGATAGCCTGAGAAGGAGAAGTTGAATGACCTTAGGCTGTCTAAATTAAAAACAAAGTGATTACATCCTTCCTGTATGTAGAAGGTTACTGTTAGGGGAGTGGGGACAACCCCTGGTTTATGTCTAGAGTACAAAGGGCAAGGAGAAATAGGCTTGAACTGAAACAGCAAAGATTCATATTACACAGCAGGAAAAACTTAGTAGTAGTAAGAGCAGGAGGGGCTCGGATAGACACTCAAGATACTACTGCTAAGAAGACCTTCTGGAACAGGTCAGATAAGCATCCTGCGTGACATGGAGATCAGGGCTAACTCTTTGGAGTCACTTTCAACTCCACCATTCACCCGTTAGTTGCAATTGTGCAGATGCAGTTCTTCCACATCTTAAGCTACAGCATTGTCTGTTCAACAGCAGTGGTACACTTACTGAAGTACTCTGCCTTTACATAAAATGGCACTTTCCAACAAAACATTTCCAAGAAGAAAAAAGACCAAGAAATTAAATAAAAAACTGGAGAAAGCTGAAGGATAGATGGTAACTTATGGTACAGCAGCAGTTTCTAACAAGTTCACCAGACTGAGCTGTAAGAAAAAGTCAGAGCTCAGTCTCCAGTAACATAGGACCAAATAGAACTCAGATTAGAAAGGACCTCAAAAGGCACTGCAGTGTCCTTGCAGCAGGGAAGGGAAATCCCTTGTCCAGGGATTTCAAACTGACTTTGAGCACCGTAGGGAAAGGTAAACAATACTGACAAGTTCAGGGTAGCGGCTGCAGTGAGGAACTCCCAAGTGCAAGGGCGCAAACAAAAGCCTGTCGTGCAGCACTGATTCAACTCCTGGTTACTACGAACAGGTAAAAAGACTACAGGAGAAAATGAGAATGCAATGCTTCCCAAGGCTTCTCTTCAGTTTGCTCACTTTTTACAGTGAGGTTAGCTAGTGCAGTGTGGGCTACCTTGAGGGCTAAGGACTGTTAGAATATCTTATGGGAGACTGAACAGAAGCTGAGAAGGAAAAATCTTACTGGACCTAATACTTTAAAATATAGCAGAAGTTACTCAGTACAGTTGTGGTATTCACAGAGAAATCATTGCGTTCTGACTCAGAAAATGGTTAGTACCTCGCAGTCTTTCTATTTCTGTAACTATCACCTTGGGGTGAGACACCAAGAAATCCCTCCTAGGCATTCCAGAATAACTGATAAATGCAATTTCAACCTTGACAGCAATTTTGGAGTTTGAAGGAGTTTGATCAATTGATAATCCTTACCACAGAACAGCAACATACTGTCTTAAATACAGGTAGTGGTTTATGGTATCAATATCAAATCTCTGGATATTTTAAATCACAGAATCACAGAATCTCTCTAAATCTCTCAGAATAATCACCCATGCAAGACTGAAAATTTTTTTGATCTCTAAAGTAGAGATTTCTAAAGCCTTTAACAGTCAAGAGTATACTAGGAACAGAACTGAAATTTAAAATAAAAGATTTTACATAATTTTAGGATGAGGCACAGAATAAGAAATTTCTGATAGAAAAATAGACTTTTGAAATCTTTTGCCCTCTAGGGACTCTAGCACTCATTCTGCAAAACACACACTTAATTTTAATATGCACGTAAGATCTAATCAACAAAGCATCTGTGTAGAAGCTTAAAGACAAGCACAGTTAAATCTCTCTGAAATTAATTATTATTCTGCAGCATTTCTTCCAGATGACAAGGCAATCAATCATTTTCCCTGAAAGATGGATTATTTTCCTCTTTCAAACATATACATTGAAAGAGAAAGGGAGTAAAGTACACTTACGTATATTTTGTCATTAGAGGAAACATCCGTTTTAAAGTCTTTTTCTCCTGCTTAGGATAAGTTCAAAACCAAATGTTATTTTACTTTTCTGAACCTAGTAGACTTGAAAAAATTACAGTCAGACAGAACTATCTGCCAAAGAGATGCATTCATTTACCTTAGACAGTGTGTAATCGATGTGTTCTGCTCCACATCAACAGAAAGGTCAAGAAAATCTTCATCTTTGCTACTAACCTATTACAAAAAACATACATGTAAAACAGAGGTGCCATACATCTAAATGCTGTTTCTATTTTTAGCAAATGGTAAAGATAAAATTTCTGTAGAAATTGCTCTTACACAAATATAATTCATTTTAATGTTTTTAATTTTTTTTCTAGTTCAGAGTGAATGTATTTATTAGCAATTCTACCAATCCAGCTTTCATATAATTTAACTTCTGTCTATTCCACTTATCCAATCCCATCAACCAGGGGCCAGTAATGACAGTCTACTGTTAAGTAAAGGTGGACCATCATCCCCTGTATTAGCTGTGATTGGCACATTACATATCTTTCCTGGTTATGCAACACAGTCTACTTTCTTATTTTACCAGAAATTTGTTTATCCTTTGTATAACATATTACACTATATATTCGCATTTTATTCTTACATAATTATTTCCACTATTAAGGATGCAATGAAGATAATTTCCAAATACATGTCTGTCATGGAAATGTCATATTTAACCATCCTTTCTCTCTAGTGAGCATTCAAAAGGCTGGGTTTATATTTCTGGTTGACACAGCTACATTTCCCCATTGGATATTGTTCCTAGTCAATACCTGTGATTAAAAAATTAAAATATTGAAGGTAAAAATGGCTCAGTGATAATATTTTACAAAATCTTTTTGGTATTGCCAATCTTTTTTTTTTTTTTTTTTTTTTTTTCCAGACAGAAGAAGAGGAGAAAAAGTATAATAAAGGGTTTTTATTTAAAAAAATTACATCCAAGTATTTTCAGAACAACAGATTCTGATTTTTGCTTTGAAAATTATTTTTCACTAAGAATGTCTAATCTTGAAGGTAATGTTAACAAAAAAAATCATCCAAATGGATAATTCTTCTAATACTTCAACTGAGTCAAAAGACTGCAGAATTACTTACTGCATATGAATTCAGTCATATTCATAACAACCTATTTTTTAATAAAATGTTGCATGAACACCCCATATTTTGCTTCTTAGGACTGAATTTCCTCAGAAAAACTAAATCACATGGGAGGATAGTGAAGCCCAAATCAAGAACTTCTGTGAGGGGATGAACCCATTGCTCTGGCAGAAGTCTCAATCTCAGACTTTTGTAGTTCTGTGGAAGTGATAGTTATGTACTGCCTTGAGCTCCTATTTGTGTTATGTCAGGGATCTATAAGCTTGGTGAATGGAGCCCATATCAGACCTCAATGCAGAGAAGCACCTTAAGCTGGATGAATTTTGACATTAACAAAGATGTACAGAGGCATAACGCACACCCTTCTGAAATGAACTGCAGTTCTTCAAACAGAATCCTCCCTGAGAAGTGATTTGACCCACAGAGGACAGGAAACCACAAAACTGGCAGCAATCAACTGCAGTGTAAATATACAGCTAAAATTTGAAAGATAAAGCAACAAAGCTTCAGAGAACATTGTGTCTCTACAGCTGGAACTAGAGTTCTGTCAGACACACTGAGTATCATGAGAGGTTAAGTACTTGGAAAAGTCCTTGGCGAGTATAGGGCTTCATCCGAATACCTCAAAGAAGCTAGGAATTCTGTTATTGATTTCTGCACATCAAATATTTACTGGAAGGGAAGATGAGCTACTTAGAACTAGAATAATACAGAATAAAACTAAAGGCAGCTGGAAACCCAGATTCAAACTGCACTTTTTGTAAGTGAGAATAAGAGCTGCTGAAGTCTGAATGACTTTTCATGCACTAGTTATGGATATTTTAGCAAAGGAACATATTTTAATCTGTTTTACTATTTTCCTAAGATTTCATGTTATAATAATCCAAGAAAAAAACCCTGGAAAAATATCCTGATTAGTATACAGTATTTCTGCATTCAGATGAAGCTGCAGACAAGCTAGATTGTTCAATAAAGCTTCATCACTTTGAATTACAAGTAGGGAATTGTGCAGCTATGCTCTTACCCAAGGACATATCCCCACTTCACTACAATTCTCTGAGTAAACACTTGATATTGGTTTAGAATCAGGCCACAAGCATTTAGAGAAGTTTGTCAGTTAAAAAGAATTTTAACTTTTCACTTATTTTAACTTGGTATTACCTAAGGTTTTATAATTGAAATAAATTAAATAATTAATTTTCTGTATCTCTCTCATGTGTTCACTAATACAAGCTTGCTCCAAACTTGCTCCAACTTGCTTTCTTCATGTTGACTATCATTGTCTCTCTTCTCCTCACCACCCTCCTCTGACCAAGTCCCTGGAAACGCCATATTCATTTCCTTAGAATACAGAGCTATTCTTTATGAGTACAAATATCAGACTATGTTCTTCTACACATCTGGTAGGACCTGGGTAGAGTTTATCTCACCTAACTTCAGATGTCTAAAGATATTTAACCTCAGCTTTCTGTCTGAAGATACCTTATCTGGGCACCTTCTCCCATCTTAATGCAGCTACTCTAAAGTTGTGTTTTCTTTAGAGGAAGCCCACAGTAGCAGCACTGATCTAAGGAAAAGTCCATTATTCTTAGGCCAGATCAATTAGATGGCCCAGTTCCCAGCATTGCTGCACCAACAAGTGCATCAGCTTAGTTGGAGCCAGGACAAGACATTTGGAGCAAAACACCAGGTACTGCTAAAAACTTTCTGTTTCATGAAAAAGCCTAGAGACAGATGGAGTTTCCTGCAAAAGCTCCTTCACAATCTCCATCATCTGCAGAAGGAGTTGAGAAAACTAGTTCATCCTTGATGCCTATCAATTTTGCTTTACCAAGCAAAGGATAGATGATGCCAATTCCAGCCTTTGCAGGGTCAGTGTCACGGTTCTCCCCAAAGCAGATTTGTTCCTGACTGTGTTACTCTTTCATGCAACCTCACAGGAACAATTCTAAAAAAATTATTTCTTTTCTCTTTCAGTAGGAGCATGTGTTTAAAAAAGACAGTAATCAACAGGAAACTTGCAATCAGGTCTCCCAACTAAAACTAATTTTTACTTATAGTTCAAACATAAGAGATTTCAAATTGACATAATCCTCTAGAAAATATTAGGGACATAAATGAAAATACACAGTTTTTTAATAATGAACCCCTTGTATACCTGTCACACTCTTAAAATTGAATTAACACAAATTCATCTTAATGTTTCACTTATTCATTGAATATGATGTCAATACCTTTTCACAAAGTTACAGTGATAAGGAAAGGTTTTGATTCACTAGCAAGGATTTTAACTGTAGAGATATGTATTAGCACAGCAAAACCTGGCGTAGATTAGCCAAGTAATGCTTAGAAAAATAAATCTTTAGAAAAGAATATACTCACTTCAGGAAGTAAATTCTACAGGAATATCCACAATTCTCAGATGTCTGAAAAGATTCATATATTTATATGTATAAAATGTATCTATCTATTAATGGGCAACAACAACAACAACAACAACAACAAAAAATCTATCCCAATGCTTACGGTTTCACAGTTCAAACATCTAGTTTCGTTAGTCAGTGTTCCCTGAAAAATCTCATGCACCCAAGTGAGTTCTTGTTTATTGTTCTCTTCAGCTTCATTCATGTTGCCGTTTTTCAGTTTCCCATTTTGCTTTTCCTGTTTCTTCTCCTCCTGCAAAATGTCTGCAATGGTGTTGAGCAGGTAATTTAAAAACTCATGTGCATCCTGCTGCATGTAGTTGTCAAAGAGATCTGTGAAGAAGAGAGCCAAGATTTGTACAGCTGAATATCCTTTCCTCCAATAAAGAAAATTATTTTTTTCCCAAATACTTCTACTGGCCCTTGCTCACCAAAGTATTTAGAATCATGCCAAAGAAGAACAGTTTTGCAGCCAGTCACCCTGGTTTCAGTGAAGCAACTTTGAGGGGAAGCTTCACCTCACCTAACTTTAGCTGTCTAGAAAGTTACACTCACTGGAGTTGGTTGTGTAGGTTCCCATTACAGTCAATGAAGAAAGCAAGAGCGTGACTCATCCTACATTATTTCCTTAAACCAGACACTTGCTGCCTAACTCTAGTCAGCACTGATTTCCATCTATCTACATATTTCAAGTCCCTCAGACACCTAAGAACATCACAGAGTTTTGACAGTAAGCCACATGGCTGGGAAAACCAAAGCCATTGGGTGCTGACACGTTGGATACTTGTGTACTGTGCCTGGCCAGGATGGAGTTTCCTTTCCTCACAGGAGCTCACAGGGTGCTGTGCTTTGCAGGTGTGGCTAAAATGGTGATGATGATGATCATGTATCAGTGTTTCAGCTGATGCTGAGCAGCACTCACACAGCATCAAGGCTGTGCCTCCAAACCTCCTCTTGCCCAAAGGCTGGTAGGCTGTGTGTGAAAGAGCCTAAGGAAGGGGACAGAGCTGAGGAAGCTGACCCAACCTGGCCAAAGTCATGTTCTATGCCATGTGACTTCATGTTCATCACTAAATGCTAAGAGAAAGATAGGCAGGTTTTCATTATTAAGATATGTCTCTTCCAAAGAAACTCCCACACATGTCAAGGCCCTACTTCTCAGGGAGTAGCTGGAAATCATCTGCTGATGGGAGGTAGAGAATAAATCTCCTTTGGTTTTCCTTTGCTTCTGCATGTGATTTTTGCTTTTCCTTTTTTAAATTTTTAATTAAACTGCTTTGATCTCTACTCATGAGTTTTTTTCACTTTATCTTCTCCCGCTGTCCTGCTGAGACAAGGAGTGAGACAGGCTTGGTGGGCACCTGGCAACCAGTCAAGGTTAGCTCACCTCAAGCAGTAATAACACCATCTAACAAAGCTCATTTTTCACACACAACTCTGATGAGGAGAGACTTGTCCTGTTCAATACAAAATGCTGGCAGGAAGAGGAAAATACCCCAGCGGTGATTTAGTAGACTTCTCCAGTAAAGGCTTAACTTGCCCACCATGTCAAAGAAAAAGGAATCAGTGTTCCCAGAAACGTGTATTTTTATCCCCCTGCTCCTGAAAAAGTCCACGTGGATTTCCTCAGAAAATATTGTACAGAACCTTTGGCTTTGTAGTGTCTAGCCTGGACATATAAGCAGGGTAATACACACTGAGTCTGGTTCTAATTTAAAAAAGCTGAAAACATAAGATCCAGTCTTTAAAAGTGATCCCCAACAGTGTGGGGGCCTTTATCACTATATGACTCAGAGTTAACTTTTTCACAATTTCAAAAATCTGCTCTGAAATGAACAGTCTGTCCATTTATATGCTGTCACCAGGAAGCAATTTCTTCCAGGTGTTTGACTCATACTTTTTCTCTTCATTCAAAGCCTCTCTGTTTCTAAGCATACCACCCACACTGATATGAATCCAGGCCAAAATGGAGCTGTGACAGGCTTCTTTATCTCAAGATGTTCCTCATACCCCTCAGACAGAACTACTACAAGACTAGGAATATGTTGTTGCCAACTTAGTGGTCCAAAGGGGTCTGATGCTTCACAAAGTAAGACTGTGTCCACCACTTCAAGAACCAGAGCAGTGGCTGATGTGTGATTGACCACTGCACACATACCCAGTTCCTTATCCTCCAGAGTGTTCTGGAGTTGGTGGTGCCTGTGGCCTCCCTAAGTCAATGTTTCTCTCTGCCATGCTCCACAAAAAAAGAATGTGAAAATCACAGCAGTGTCACCCTATTCCCAGCACTAGCTCACTCTACAGCAAGGTCTGCCCCACCATGCTGTGAAAACATCATTAATTCACACACCTCTGGGAGCATATGAGATCCAGTATGGTTATTTCAAGCACAATATCGTGTACACAGACACTAAAATAATGATTCATCCCACAAGGTACTAAAAGCAATTTACAAATCTAACCTGTATTTCTGATTAATATGATTACATTGCTCAATATTTATTTATACTTTTTTGATCAGGGCGTGGATACCTTAGAGGATTTCAGTTTTACACTTACCATTCTCTTTTCGTAACCTTGATATGAACTTCTTTGGTGGAATAACTCCAACTTTTTTCTTCTGAGTAGCAATACTGTGGAAAAGATCTGCCAGGCAAGTCAAGAGGTTTTCCTTCTTTTTCTGTTGGGCCTTGTATGATAATACATTTTCCCGAAACGGCCGGCAAAAATACAATGCCTGCAGCACGGAGTTACAGTAGCAGGTGTTCCCAAACTGCCATGCAAAATTAAAGACAAGCTTAATCCCAGTGCACCACAATAAAACTAGCTGTTCATTCAAATTCTGACTTCTGTTGCTGTCACAAACCAGCCATTTTGACATGTAGCTGCAGTAGAAATAGATTTCCACACCAATCATGACACTTCATGGAAAAAACGATGGCGTTCTAAGTTAACTAGAATACAAAGTAAAGGTTTCCACTTGTAAGAGAAATACTTATTGTAGTGGATTTCATTGATTTTATTTCCATACCTGGGCTCTATCTTAGCACTCAGTAGCAGAATGACTAATGTTTTCAATGGAAAAAATTATTATATCTGTATCATTTCTATGGGAATAAACAAGTGATTAAACACTCCTCTCACTCATTCTCTCCAAGGTCAAATGAAAAAGCTCCGCCTAGGAGTCCCCAGTCCAGAATGTTGTGCCTAAACTTGTACATACTTCCTCCCTCCAATTTCACAGCTAAAATAGACATTTAACTTCAGTGAAGTGTATATTCTACTCCCTGGAAATATTCATAGAACAGTAAACTGTTCTCTCTGGGGCTGTACAAAGCCATCTTCAAACATCTGACACAGTTTTGCAATCCGCTTTGCCTAAAATTGCAGCCCAAGCAGAACGGAAAAAAAAAAAAAAGAAAAAAAGAAAAAAAAGAAAAAGACTATCCTACATTAGAATAAGACTGATAAGAGTAGAGGAGAGAGAAAAACAAAACAAAACAAAACAAACAAAACCAAGAAACAAAGCAAATTTCAAGTAACATCAAAGCCATAGTACTGTATATGGGTTGCCTAATGAAAATGGTACTTACATTGACCAATCCGAAGTAGTGTTCATTGATTGGAAACTGCTCTGGGCCAATGTCTTTTTCCAGAGCAGAGGCATTGGTGCCCTATACAAAAAAAAAAAAGGGGGGAAAAATCAAAACCCAAACCAAACCAAGAAAATTAAAAAGGAAGAAATTATTTAGAATATTAAGATTCTAAAATAAAATTATGGCCAGTATCAAGACAGAAAATAATTCTTTCCTTCCAGCTGTGATTAGCTAAGTGAACTCTGTCTTACTAATAAGCAAGCACAACAGTCTCATGAGCCAATAAAAATATTTGCAGATCTGGGTAGTGGAACTGGCCTGGCACAGACCCCCTAGAAATGGCTGATTAGAAGTGAACAGGTCACAACAGTCATTCTCCCCACACCCACCTCCCCCTTATTTTTACCGTGTACATGGACATCTGGATCCCATTACTCTCTTGCCTCCTAAAGATACTAGTCGATATTTAGCACAACGCTAAAAACCAGTTCCTAGATGTAAGGCAGGGTTTCTAAGCATTACTGAAACTCCTCTGGATCCCTCTTAATTAATCATCGGCTTGTAACAATACTTGTGCTTCAGATTGGCACTCAGTTCTAGTAACAACATCACAAATGCTAAAAGCAAATGTAATGTACCTGTCATTTTGTCCTATCTAAAAGAGCACATAAATCCAAGCACTGTTACATCTCTTAGTCACTGCCCTAGCATGGCAAGTTATGTTCAGCTGTATCTTCACTCCATCGGCAAAGTTGTTTAGGTAACTGCTGGTCTGTAAGTACAATCACTTATTTGGTATGTTACCTGTCATTTTGCTTTATTAAAATGTCCATTTTTAAACAAGCTTAAATTATCAAGCAAACAAGGTAGATCGCTGCCAAAGTAAATGTCGTCGCTCCCATACACAAGCTTGGCTCTATCCTCTGAGTCCCTCACTTCAGATGCTTATGGACACTGATGGGTTCCCCTCTCAGCCATCTCTTGAGGCTGAACAGGCCCTGCTCCCTCAGCTTTCCCTCGTAAGGGTGGTGCTCCAGTCCCTGAAACACCTTTATGGCCTTCCACTGGACCCGCTCCAGGAGCTCCATGTCTCTCTTGTCCTGACCAGCTCAGAACTGGACACAGCACTCCAGATGTGCCTCACCAGGGCTGGGCAGAGGGGCAGAATCCCCTCCCTCAGCCTGCTGGCAATGCTCTTCCTAAGGCACCCCAGGGTCCCATTGGCCTTCTCAACCACATGGGCACATCACAGGTTCATGGACACCTCGCTGTCCACCTGGATCCCCAGGTCCTTCTCCACAGAGCTGCTTCCCAGCAGGCCAATCCCCAGCCTGGGCTGGTGCTGGGCGTTATTCCTCCCCAGGTGCAGGATCCTGCACTTGCCTTCATTGAATTTCCTTTTTGCCCATCTCTCCAGCCTGTTGAGGCCCTTCTGAAGGGCTGTACAGCTCTCTGGGGTATTGGCTGCTTCTCCCAGCTTTGTGTCACTGGCAAACTTCCTGAAGGTTTCACTGCCTCTTCATCCAAGCCATTGATGAATAAGTTAAACAATTCCCAATGCTGAACCTTGGGGGACACCACTAATGTCAGGCTTCCGACTAGACCCCATGTCGCTGATAGTGACTCTTTGGGATCAGACAGTTCTGAATCCACCTCATTGTCCAGTCATCCAGTCCACATTTCCTGAATTTTCCTATGAGAACATTGTGAGAGACAGTGTCGAAAGCCTTGATGAAGTCAATGTAGACATTTGCTCAGACTTCATCAGCTAAAATTTTCAAAGTAATGGTAATCAGATTTAGAATTCTCATGCCCCTTCCCCATCTTCTCCCCAAGGCCTGATTTGTGTTCCCTCAGTGCACCTACCATCATCACTGCTTGCCAATTTAGATTATTATTTCACATCAACTCATTAAAAGAAGATTATTTTAGTCAACAGAATTAGCAGTGTGAAACTCAGCACAGGTGTTCTTTGAGAATTTGCAAGCCTTGAAAATAAAATATCTCCTTTAAGTTGGCAGGTTCCAGAAAAGTTCCAAATATTTTGGATTTCACATCCCCTTCTCAGATCTTTTTCCATTCTCTCCCTTTCTCCACATACACAGAGTTCATTGCTCAGACCAAGTGTATGTTACTTCTCAGACAATCCCTTTGAGACTGAGGTACTTTACAAGCAAGTAAATGAAGCTTCATAAGGGATATATGTTCTCACCAGACTCTGCTAAGCCTTGGTGAGAAACTTGGGTAAAAGATTGATCGATACAAAGCAATTATTGGCTACCATTCAACAGGGATGACAGTGTGATAATTATGTAAGTCTCATATGAAGATTAGTTTCATTGCTTGGAAAGTCAGCCTTGCCAAAGATGCACATATTCAGCAAAGCATCCAACGTTCCAAGAGAGAGGAAGCTGATAGACATGTGCCTATCTGATATTAGCAGTGAAGAAAACAGCCACTGTGACCCTTAAAATCTTGTCTGATACAAGAGAAACATGACTACAGAAGATTAATGCAGCTTCTGAGGAAAAATATTTTCATATTAATACTCATTGTACAGCATCCAGATCAAAGCAAAGGTTTTCTTTGATTACGCTTTTAACATTACAATCAAGTTCCCTAATATAAGAAAGAAATGGGTGTTTTTCCAGTTTTGTAGAAAGTATTCTCCACACTGAAATAAATTCTTCGACTACAGTTCATGGAAAATACTAAAAGTAATCTCCTACTCCTTCATAAACTACAGGTTAGTACATGCTGTTATACAATTAGGATGCAATGCTCTGCTAACTAGTTGCTCCTACGTTACTCATTTGCCTTTCCTCCAGGGCCAAGGTTTCTTACTTCAGAGGATGCCAGATGGTTGGACAAATCTTTTTTTGCATTTAAATTTTCTTGTAAATATTGTGAGAGAGAGCAAGAATCAGGATTTACCAAACAAAATTATCACTGAGAACCAAATAAATTCATGTGTACTAACAAATCTTAATCTGAAAAATTCTACATTGCATGGAAATGTCCAAAGTACTTGCTGCTGAAAAAAGCATATGCTTAGTAACATCTCATCATGGGGCTTTACCTCTCCAAAACCAGGCCTTGGCTGTTGCAAATATAAAATGAAGTAATGAGTGCCAGTGACCCAACAAAACAGGATAAATTCAGTCTTTGGGTAAACTGACATAACTCACTCAGACTTCATTAGGAGCTGTACCTTCTTGTATCAAAGGCGATTTCAGTCTGGTTTATTCTGAGGTATCCAAAAAGATACTGTTAAATCCATTGAAAAAGAAGTCTAGGAACACAGGTTAAGAAGCCCAGAGACCTAATGCTTCAAAGGAGGATATATTTCTTATATGGAGAAAAAAAATGTAGAAACCATGTCTCATTACATATATATGACTTGTTTTGTATTTGAAGTCTCCTCAATAAGCCGATGACATGAGGAGAGAAGAAGGAAATTTTTCAGACAACGTATACCAGAAACTGTGCACCCAAGCCAGGTTTAAAATGGAAAAAATGGGTTAGTAGAGATGTGTTAAAGGTGATTCAGTATTCAGTTTAAATCAACCATATCAAACATAGAAAACACGTTAGTCTACCGAGGTTAATCTAGAGTAAAAGTGAACCATGGCTATTCAACGTGGTTTTCAGCATGTTTGTGTTTGTTCTCACTCCCAGCAAGAAATTTTGATTACTTCTACACTGAAAATCTGCTCATTTTAATGCAACCACTCTCCATGGTTTTACGAATGCTTCAGCTAGGAGAAATATCCTACCACAGCTGAATCTACTGCAATTCCATAAAAAAAAGCAGGACCAGCAGTGTCCAGCAGGAACAGCCACAGAGCCTGAAATGGGGAGAGGCTGCATAAGCCAATGAAGTGGGATTTGGGAGTATTAAATAAATTCGTATCAGAATATAGAGACACTAAAGGAGACTGGCTCCTTCTTAAAAGAATACACTAATGAAGGAAATACAGTGAAGTGACTGGTAGCCAGACCTTATGAGAATGAGAACTAGGTCAATGTGGAAACTCCTGCTATGTATTCTGTGGTGTTGGTGAACCTTGATTTCTCAGAAGTTTTACCACTCAATTCAACAATCAGTATTCAGCCCTTGTAAAATGGCAAAGACACAGCTGGAGACATAGCCAAGCACAGGCCAATTCAGGCCAAGATTTCTACCACAGCATTGCTCCAAAAACATTCTGCTCATACGACCTATATTTTGTCCTTTTGTTATTTTGCCCTAGACCTTCCAAAGGATAAGACTGCCAGTTTTCTTTTCAGCTGAAATTTCTGATAATGTTGCTAAGAGTTTCATTTGTGCTTTGCATCACATGAAGCTCATTAAATAAAAAAACTCCTGCTGTTCCTTTACACTTAAGCATGTTAAAAAAAAAAACAAACCCAAAACAAAAAACCTTCAGGGGAAAAAAACCCCAAACAATACGATTAGTTCATTAAATCACATGGAGCAAAGTAATCTAAATACAATTATTCTGTGGAGGATGAGAAATGGACGAGAGCTAATATGAAAGATAGTGTCAACAGAAGACAACAAATCATACCAAACTTCGTACTGTGACAGAGCTATAAAAAATGGCACTTTCTAGAAATATGCATGTGTTTAAAGTAAATGAATATAGTAAAGAAATTAGGACTTTTCACAAGCCACCTATTAAGTGGGTATCACTAAATAAACAGAAACACAGTAAGAAAAACATAAATTAAATTTTTCTTTGTACAGAAAATTATGTCTGTACAAAGATAAAATAAGAAATAAGAAATATCTTGTTCGCAAGAAAATCTAAAAAATATAAGGGAAAAAACCACATAAAAATTGAACAATTAAAACAGAAATTTAACAAATATATAAAGAGCAAGAGTTTAATGAAGGAAGATGGCTGATCCATGACAAAGGGTTTCAGATCATATACATCTATAGACTAGATTTCTTTTTTCTTAATATTGAGGGAAAGTGGGAGCAACACAAGAGAAACAGACTTGTTTCCTGAAGGGAGAAACTGAAGACTTAAGACAAACTAACGGTGATGTTTGGGCTGGTAGAGGAGAAATTAGAGTAAAAATGGAAATGGCTTCAGGGCTAGGCAGCCTCAGTTTCAGGATTTTGGAAGGCACAGCACACGGGAGGGAAGGGAAAAAGAAGATAAAGATGTGGAAGGCCTCATGGCCAATAAATGGCAATGATGGATAACTCAAAAGAGAGGAGGCAACTGTAAATAAAACCCAAAATTAGCTCCCAGAAGCAACATAAAGAAACAAGAGTAAGATAAGACCTAGCAGTATTACAGCATGCAGCATATACGCAGCTACTTTCAATAGATGCATCACCTGTCCCTGGTGCTGGACATTGGCTATCCCCAGGAACAATCTCAGCTTTCAGAGATATGGTGAGTAACTGAAATAGCTGAACCAGCCTTCTTAAAAACTCATAGATATTAAATGCCAAACCTGAAGCATTTCTGTAATTTTTAAAGTGTAGGTCCCACAAGATGGTTGAATTTAACAATATTAGCTCTTTGTTCTGAGAAGAAATGTCTTCCTCCCTCAAAGGTATTTTGGGTCTTTGTTGCCATAAGAAAGAAAGAGGAATAAAAGGATGCTGTGAAGAGACATAGGGGGTCACAGTAAACAGCAAAAGGACCTTGACTAGTCAGTAAGTCACAGAAAAACCACTGTGTATTCAAATTTTTATCGGAAAGATGATATACCAAACTGTACCTAAATAAATTATTTTTGTGCCTTTTTTCTGAAGAGTATTCTGATCATTAAGGCAAATTACAAGAGCTTGAAAGGAGAGGTCTAATGTTTGTGGGGTTTTTTTTTGCTGGCTAGACTAAACAATCTCTATTTACAGATCTAAGTATCACATATAGCACAAATAACTTCAGCTCTTAACTGTGTGGTTACCAAGAAACAGATAAAAATTGCAAGACCTGAAATCCTGAACAACTTAAAACCTTGGACAAAGTTTTTAAGGTACTCAGTCTTACATAGCTGATAAACTTGGTTGTCTTAAAGCACAAAGCAACCCAGTACTGGAAGTGAGGTTATAGTGAACTGTTGCAAGTTCAGTGTCTATATCCATAAGTAATTTTAAAAATATATTGATCTTTAAACTTTCCAGGATTAGAACTGCAACTCAATATTCTCTCATGAGTCTGTCTGTATCCCCAGCTTAATTGTTCTTGGATTAGTGGCACTCAGGCTTTTGCTGGAAGAAGCAGCAAAATCAATTGTTTTGGCCAGTTTCCTTTTTTCAAAATGCATAGCATCAAGATAGCCTCATGAATAAAAAAAAGATTGAGATTTGCTTACAGACTATTAATTTCTTCAGTAACATTTTTGTCTAGGCCACCTAGATTGCATATGTGGTGCCTCAGAGCATTCTAAAAGCAAGGCACCTTCTACATTTCATCGCAGCTGCAACAGCTGAATACTCTTTGATAACCTGGAGACAGAAGTAGGAATATCTTCATTAAATCTCCATACAAGATGAATAATGAGGTTGCAGTTCTGTTCCAGGATAGGTTTAGAATTTTTTAAAAAATTTTACTATATTTTTCCTTTAGAGAAATTCTCTATGGAGCTGAGACAAGTGCAAGATTCTGCACATGAAGAGAAGAATCACCACGCACAGAATGGGAAGCAACTGACTAAGGTAGTAGGGTTTAAAAAAAAAAAAAGAAAGGGAAGTCTCTGTGTAGTGTAAGATGAATACGCCACAGGTATGCAGGGTTATTTTTTTAAAGTCCCCAAAAACGCAACAACAAATGTTGTCAACATAACGAATTCTTACAGGTGGTAGTCGACAAACTCCTGAAAGTAACTTTCGTGTTTAACTTGTCAGTGGTAAGACTTCAGATAGGATCTTACATCCAGGTTTGGCAGCCTGGTTTCAAGGAAGATAAAGATAACTGGAAAGAATCCAAAAGAAGCCAGTCAATATGGAAGACTCAACTCTAGAGTAAAGACTGACCTATATAAAGGGTTGAACAGGATTGTGTTGCGTAAGACAGAAAAGGCTGCATAAGGCAGAAGAGGGCATGGCAATATTCTCAAGTGTACAGTTTGTTACAGAAGGGAACTAGTCTGTTCTCGGTCTCAACAATGGACAGGATGAGAAGTACTGAGCTCAAATTACAGTAATGTAGATTCTGGTAAGACACTGAGAAATGTGAAGTAGTTCCCATCTTTGGAAATCTCCAACTTTGGCTGACACATATCAGAAATAAGAAATGTTTATCATATTCAGGGGACAGTTCAAGATTTTACTGTCCTAGGATACTTCAGATACAGCTATTATGAGGACATTAATTGTGAAATGAAAAAAACAAATAACTGAAACACACAGTATCCAGTAATGGCTGGTTTGAAACCCTCAGCACAACAGCCTTTTCTGCAAAGGCTGAGCGTACCCAAGAGCAGACCCACACTTACAGTGGAGTTCTGACAGAGGAGATGCTTCTTCCCCAGAAGCACTGATACAACTGTGGCGTTGAGTACATAACGTACATAACTGGATACTAGTGTAGCTACCAAACAGCCAACCAAGCACAGTTTCTGAAGCTAAAGGAAGATCAGCAGAAGAGAACTGGCTGACTGCTTCTCTGATTGGCCAGACTTACACTTCACAGACCGTGGCGCTTCATATCCATCAGAACCTCACCTCCTGTGTGGCACTTGCCCACCACACACAGTTAATCAGGGTACACAGTCTGCTTTTAATGTCATCTCTTCCACAATTCAGATTCACTCAGCCTTGCTGAGCTATAATTAAGAGGTTCCTTTATTGAGGTGTTTAACATAACCACTGGTTTACTCTTAATTCAGCAACATGAAGCCAAAGACTACATGCATCTAAAAGAAACATACAGTAAACTACACATTGTGTTCATGAATTGTCCTTTTGTTCTTACCTTCTAAACAGTTAGTAAGTACATAATAACCACTTTAGCCATGAAAAGGTATTCATGCGAGAAAAGCCTCAGTCATTACTCCAAGTTATACTTTGGAAATGATACATTAGGATGTTTCTCATTTTGAATATACTCCTCTATGCAATAAAAAATATCTTTTGTAGACTTCTGTTTATCTTTTGAAGAAGATAAACACTTTCGGTCTGTTAGTCCAGTACCCATTTGTCAACCATACTCTCAAGATTCTCATTACTTCAGAAAGCTGTTAAAATAATTAGACTTCATATTCTTAATACTTTTACATATTTTTGTGTCTATATTTTTTATGTCACACTGAAATTGTGCACTCTTGAGACTATGCTTCTAAAACTGCATTGCTTGAACTGTCTAACTAATCTGATCAGTTGTAAACATTTATTTTCCTTTATCAATCTAAATAGGCCTTTAGATAACTGTTTTATTGTCTGGCATGTATTATCTTGCTTTTATCTCTATTTATGGAGATGTAAAAGAAATGAAAAAATATACACTGTAGGTTGTCCAAATGAATAAATCCAGTTGAAAGTCATCAATCAATGAAAGTGATCAATTCTGTAACCGAATAATATTGTATGAAACAGGATTCTACTATTTTTGCAGCATTAAAATTGTAAATTATTTTGTATCAAGCATTTTCCAAATCTGTTTGTAGTTTGTCTCTTCATTCTGCCTATGCCCTATATTCAAACAAATCCTGTGATGAGTCTCTAAAATAATGCTATTAAAAAGAAATTTTTTTAAAATCCAACATTTATTCTTATTTGTTTCCTGAATGTAGAGACTCCTTGGCTTGGAAGGTTTTTTTCTACAATCAGTTCCTAAGATAGAAACTCTTTGCTTTTTGTTTGTTTGTTTTAAAGAGAAAGCTGAAATTCACAGATATTCACATAATTCCTGAAGAATAGTGTGAACATTTTCATGCAGAAAAACAGCTATTTTTATGAAACTCATAACTATGAGACTATGAGAAGAAAGAATAACATGAAACACCAATAAAAACTCAAAATAAATCAAAATAACTGAAACTTTTTTCCCAAAGGACATCTACACAGCAACTATCAGAGGTAACTGTGAGGCATCTCAGCTGATACCTTGTGTAAGAGAAATCTGAATGTGTTTAGAGTATTCTGTTTATTAAATTGTCAGAACACTATGAAGTGCTAATTGGAATATTTGAAATACTTTTACAAAATTATGAAAGGGGGGAATTAATACCTGTTCTCAACAGAATTCTAAAAGAGAGAAATATGGTCCACAGAGCTTGTTATCCAGATCAGTATGAATAAATGTCAATACATTGTGAAATGGTTAGACGTCCTTCACTGCACATAATAGTAAAATCCCTAGGCCACAGCTGTAGCATGAGCTTAACTCAGAACTCAAGGCTGTACCTAAAGCTCATCAAGAGAGAAACATATTGCAGAGGATTTCGGTAAGCATGAAATGCCAGCATGCCTATCTACCTCTGAACCAGCATTTGGTACTTGAGTCATTGGGTTATTTAAGAGAAACAATAACCAAAAAGGATTACAGCATTGTAGGGGCTACATCACATCCCTAGTTGGAGCCTACAGTCTGCAAGTGTTACAAGGCACTGGCTGTTGGTATTCCCTCAAAGAGGGTTTTTTCAGTGTATCTTATGATTCTCCACATCTATTGTACCTGTCCTACATAAAAGATGACAATTGCCTATTGTATACATCCCTCAGTGGTGAACATGGTGTACAGACAGAGTGAAATGAGCTTTTACAGTGTCTGAAGGAGAGGTAAATTGAACATCTCGGGGATTAGACCTCACTTTTCAGTGACTGTGGTCCTCATGCCCACATAAGAGTCCCACAAATTCTTTCAGGCGCAGTTGCCTTCATCCCCTCCACCCCTTCAGAACAAGCTTTAGCTCTTAGTTCTCATTAGGCAAATCAGTGAAAAATAAATAGAACTATTGCTATTATTATAACTTTGGGGACAAAACTGGTAAAAGACAATAGAGGAATTTTGTTTAATTCTAGAAAGTTGTGCATTTAAATATTTACTACAAGTAAATGTGCCAAGTGGAAACTTCCCCCGCCAAATATTTTTTTTTTACTGGCTAGCTCCTACTGTGTCTGTCTCAGCATGTGAGAGCTCATCCAGAATATATAGTACTAAATATCTTTTGCAAGCAAGTTAAATACTGTCCCTGTCTTCCTTGCTTCACTATAGTTGTTTTGATCCTTCCTGAAAAGACTAACCTTCTCTACCATCTTTAGGAGATCAAAATTATAACCCAAGATACCAAACATCAGGCATTCAACTTAATAGCAAATATACAGCCAAAAATGCTGGCTAACCGGGTTCTCTTGAGCTAAATTAATTCAGCTAAACTGCAGCCATTTTTTTCCCTTCAGAACATGAGCGCACTTGGACAAAAACACATGGAAAACTTTGTTGAGAAAGGACTACTATTGAAAACATAATCTAAGTTGCATTCAGGGAGGGACAAGTATTTCAGGACCAATTGCTGCCTCTGTCTCTCTACCCCTACTCACCCACCCCACCCCTGAATATCAACCAGACATCATTGTTTGGATTTTTGGGGCTTTTTTTTCAAAAAACAAAACCAAACTCCCCCTGTAAACACTCTCAAATGGAATGGAAAAAAAAAAAAAAGACCAGAACACTTATTTTTTTATTACTGAGTTCAACCAGGTCAAAAAACTTAGAAAGCTACTATTATGCAGCATTATATAGAAAAATACATTATATTGCCTAAGAATTACACAGCTATTTCTTAGTCCACAAATTGTCCGTAGTTCAGTTTTTCAAGCACTTTATTATAGTGTGGGAACAAAGTTTGGGAATCAGCATCTTTGTCTGATAGATTTCTACAGATGTCCTAAATCAAACTAGCACTGCAAATATTTAGGTTTTCCAAAGGATAAAGGTTTACTTTTATAGCTCTAGCCTTCTGGAAAGTTGTCATAGCTCCTTCTAAAGACCTCTGAGTTCAAGTCCACCACCTCATCAGAGCGGATACTTTTGGAGGAGCCATAATGCAGTGTTGCCAACACTTGCAAGAATTAGTATTTCTCTTACAGCCCCAAATTCCTGCAGCTGTCTGAAAAGTCTTTTTTTTTTTTTTTTTCCTTTCCTAAAAGAACTTCCAGTCTCTGTGGGTTATCCAGAAAAGATTAAATGTGACCAGCACAACACAGCATCTCTAAAAGCTAAGTACATGGACCTCAAGGAATATATAGCCTTAAAACATCATTATCGTCATTATCGATTTCACCTTCTGTCACAGTACCATGAGCTAGAATTGCCCTGAATTATGAAGTATGAGTCCTTGTATGCCTTTTCTGCTTGAGGCTCTCCTTCTTCCCTTCAGTCTCTCCATCTCTCAGATGCTAGTTTTGCAGGATATACTGGCAACGACAGCTGAGAAGCACACCATTACAACAACCTCCTCAGTTCTGCCGTGAATCTGTTCAGCCTTTGGGAGAACTGTACTGCACACAAGTGCATCTGTCTGAAGCACATGGAAAAATCAGAGTTCCTAGTACTTTATGACAAGGTCTTACATCCACCTATGAGCCTCAAGCTCCCCTTCATGTGGTGCTCTTTTATACAGTTTGCAGGGCATCACATCCACCATTAATCAGCAGTAAAAACTGGAGCCTGCCTCAGAGAGAAGGTAAGTGCACCCAGGTTTTCTCCTCAGTCCTGTACTGTTTCCTGAATCTTTCTTTGCAATATTCCTGGTCCATTGGACTGGAAATCATTAAGAACAATGAAAAGTTCAGAGAACAGGTCACTGTTGATGAAGAAAGGTGAGCACCCAGCTTATTATACCTCAAATCTGGATTTTGTATTAATTCTTGTAACCCCAGAACCAACTCACCCTCTCTGCATTTCAGAGTAGGCATTTCAAAGGGAGGACTGAGGTTTAAATCAAAACTATGCATGGGATTTCCCAGGCATCTTGTTTGAAACAAAAGAGCAATCCCATTTAAGTGAAAGTGTGGAAACATGGAAGAGGAGCAGGCTTGCAATCTGCACTCCCTCACCCAGACCCCGCAGGAGCCAGGCCTCTGGGGCTGTGCCTGTTGCCTTACCCTAGAGACAGGCTCCATTCTCCAGGGCAGATGAATGGTATGTGTGGCATCAGCAGCACAAGGCATGCTGGGGCACCACATGGAGGGAAGCTGGCAACTGTGTGTAGCTGCTCTTGAAGAACCTGGAAATAAGGGTGAAAAATACAGACTAAAAAACCAAAATGTACAGAAATAGGATTCTCTTTTGTTTGAATTGGGGTGCTTAGCATGCAACTATTTCTTTGGCAAGTTTGCTACTGCCTCACTGTATTAATAAACCTTTGACAAAGTTTAAGCTTTCCTTCCTCCCACCAAGAAGTTTCAAAAACCTAAACCAAATCAGGTGCTCTAAGTTTGTTAGAATTAAAATTAAACCCAAACACAACGCAGAAAGCATCCTTTCAACTGTTCCATGGGGAGAAAAGTAGCAAAGTGTACATAACAAACAAAAATATTAACGTTTTCTTATTCCCTCCTAATTGCCTAGTCTGGTTTAGAGAAAGCTAAGTGATTCAAGAGTACTTTACAAACAGCAGTCCTCTTTGAGCAGCATGCAGTGCAAGCTAAACCCTGTTAGCTCTAAAGCCAAGAGTTCCTAGAACAGGTACCTAGCATAGGGATCCAACAGAGTGCTATTAGGCATCTAAACATCCTCCTTTTCTGTGTCATTTGGGGAGCTCCTGGCCCTATGAGACCATAGGGTGCCTGCCTGAGAGGGTTAAACAGGGTCACTGAGTTAATATGGATTCAGAACCCAATTTTGGTCCTTTCGCAGGATTATTAGGGCAGGAGGAAGGGCAGGAGGAGGAAGGGCGGGCCACAGCTCCCTCTGCAACGCGCCTCGGCCGGGGCCAGATCCGCTCCGGGGGGGCCCTCATCGGTTCTGCATCTTCGTCCCTCCCCGGCCCACGCCCGGGCTGCTCCGGGAAAACTCCTCGGGACATCGTTACTCTCCGTCGGCCAAGTCCATCCCAGGCACTTCCCGGCGCAGCCTGCCCGGCTCCCCCGCCGCCGGGGCGAGGGACGGAGCCGCGCGGTTGGGCTGCGCCCCGGGGCAGCCCCCCATCCCGGCCCCCGCAGGGGCTGCCGTGCCGCCCGCCCCCCGCCAGCACTCACCATATTACAGATGGAGGCGATGTTTCTGACAGTCATTAGTCTAAAGGTTGCAGCGATCCCACACCGCCATCTTTATAAGGTGAAAACAGCCCCGCTCATGGTGGGAAGAGCGCAGGAAGGGATAGGGGGCGGCGGCGGCTCCTGCTCCGGGGCTGGGATAAAAGCAAGAGGAGGGAACTGCACAGGCACCCTTTGCGCCCGCAAGCAGCGAGAAAGACAGACCTTCCCGGCCTCCCTCCTCCGGGCGAGTGACCGGGAGCTTCAGCAGCGCGGGGAGAGCGGCCGCATCTCCGCTCCTTCCGCCTCCGCCTCTGCCTCTCGCACGGTCCGCAGGGCCCCGGGCTCCCGCTGGAGCGCTCAGCCGCGCCTCTGCGCCAGCCGGCACCGCGCTAATCTCTCCCTTCCTCCTCCTCCTCCTCTTCCTCCTCTCCTGGCGGCTGCCGTTGCCGCTCGCCGCTCCATCGCAGCGCCGCGCCCGCTGATCCGCTCTGACAGCGCCGGGGAAGGGAAGGGAAGGAAAGGGAAGGGAAGGTCAGAGGCAGTGCCCGGCACGGGGCACCCCGGCGGGCCCGGCGGGGCAGCCGCCGCCGCAGCCAATGCGCTGCGGGGCCGAGGGGGCGCGGGGGGGCTGCGCCCGCCGCCCCTCCGATCGGGCGCTGCGAGAGGGGCCGTGGTGCCTCTGTTGCCGAGCCTGCAATGGCCACGGGGCTGCGAAACTCGGCCTCAACACGTACAAAACCATACCGCCAGGCAGTAGGGTGAGGGACAGGAAGGCAGAGTGCAGGCAGGAGGACGTGGATCTGTGGCAGTGACGGCGGCACTGTGCTTTGGGACATGCTCTTCCCACCTAATTAGAGGTACGCAGGAGCCCAGGCACTTGCAAAACCCCGAACAGTAGTCTGGAATGTAATTTACTGCCCACAGTTGACGCTTTGTGTTGCCGTTCATGCAGATAGCATTTATCTTCGCAAATGCTGTTCTGGGACTGTGTCCACACCACGTGTGCAAGTGCTCACTCGCAAGTTCACAACGTGGGATTTATACAACACGGTTAATGTAATAATCTCAGTTTCTCTTCAAACAAAAGCAAGTCAAGGCCCATGTCTTTCTCCAAGGTAGAGCAGTGTGAGTGTATTAAATTTACACACGTGATAATAGGCACAAAGTTGTTAAATAGCTAACTTGAGGTCACATAGCAAATCTCTAAAAGAAGCAATAACAGAGTTCAGCTAGGGCTATCCTCATTTTAGAATTCCCCTTTCATTAGCAGATGTTGCTTCTTTTCAGCAGGAGCTTAGGCCCGTTTATTGTTGCTCTGCTATGCTGAGGAAGTGATTCAAATGAAGAGACAAAACTACTAACATTTCTACAGATACCTCAGCTCCTAACAGCACCTGAAGTGTGGCATGCCCATGCTTGGCCACACATTTAATTTCATGATGCTAGAATAAAATTATTTCAGCCTATAGAGCTTGGATCCACAGGCTGGATTTACAGGAAACACTCTGAAGTCAGTATTTTTTTCCATGATTATTTCAAAAGAAGGTCTATGATTACTAGTAAAAATCTGGCATCAGCAGTCACATTTAAAGATAAATTCCTGCCTTGAGAATACTGTTAGGTAAGTGGCCTCAATCCAGCTCATTGTGGACAAGCGCCCACTTTATAAAAACTATATCGAATTTGGCATTAGTTGGCATCCTGTTGACAGTCTCAGCAAAGAAATTCAAAATGGAGTTGTCACAGAGACAGAACTTCCTTTCCTCAGTAAGTCGGATTAGTTATATTAATTCAAAATACACGATAGAAAAAGATTTTTGGACATAATGGAGTGAAGTCCTCAGGGCCACTAAACTGCTTCATAAATCCACAAATCACTATGCAAAAGAGCCATCAAATAACATCACTGAGAAAAAAATAATCTTTGGTATAATTCTATTAATTTCATGGCCTTACAATTATGACTGGATTTGATCCCAAGTGTTTAATTTGCTTAAACTCAGAGGACTGGATTACATGTAATATGACAGGTTTTCTCAACATAACCAGGGAATATGGGAGTTAAGCCCACGTGTCAGGACTGAAGCAATCAAGGTCTGACCAGTCTTCAGTGCATTTCTAAGTAGTCTGCAGAGACTGGACAGTACTGCACTGTACTTGGTTTTTAAACTCTGATTCCTTTTATACCAGAAGACTAATCACGTATTCTTTGCTGAAGCCCACTTATTCCAATTTACTGTGGAGAATCATACTTGCTCTCAGTGAAAAGTCATGAAGCAAATTAATGGATTTGAAAGGTGATTAAAAATTTAAATGAAACAAAATGCAGTATCTAATAAAGACATTTGCCTCACATATGTTTTAATGTCAATAACATTATTTCCATTATACAAACCCCAGAGAAAGCGTGAAAACAACAACAACAAAAAGTGTTATTTTCATAATTTTGCATATCTCAAGTGCCAATTACTTGACTTCAGGGTAAGTTTCTGTTTGTTAAAATTTTTTTTTTTTTTGGGACAAAAAATTAATTTTCTACTAATTAAGCACTTATTGGTTGTTCAAGGAAATATTTGTAAATATACACACACATAATTCTGTGAAGAATTCAGTATCATATTTCTTAATGCTAATATAAATACTTCCATGTAAAGGTGGACATATTTCATGTCGTATTTCTGAAGATTAATAATAAGAATAGGGGATGAAATACAAGTGTTTATGTGCCAGTTTGACAATAGTCTAGCACTGGCTTTTTTGTCTTCAGACATCAGAACAGGAAAGAGGAAAGAAACTTTCATGTTTGAAATGGACTGGTGTGTGTTTTTCTTTTCTTCTGCTGCTGTCATTTTCAGGAATAGAAACTTTATTTCTGTAGCTGTTTGAAGATAAAAAAGTGCTAAGCAATGCAACAAATGCTAGTTACAAACTTTATAAGAACTGTATAAATAAAGAACAGTGCACAATTGTTTCCACTCTAAAGCATTGCCCTATCCCTTTACAACAAACAACTAACCCTGTGTTTCTTCTGAGTGTTAAACAAAGAGAAGGAAAACAAAGGACTATTTATAACCTAAGAGCGCTTATATAATTTCTGTTGAAAGGTCAAAAAATACCTCCTGCATTTAATTTTAGATCCATCTTGGTCTCATCTGGTTATATACTTGAACATTTTTATTTCACTACATAAAGTATGGACCTATTGTAAATATCCTCTTTGGCTAGCTGAGCCATGCACTCCCACAACATTTTCCATCTGACTTTTTCAGAGTACTTTGCAAGCATTCACTCAGACTTGTCAAATTATTTGGTGGCAAGTTAATATTAGCTTCTTTTACAAAGCAAGAAAATAGGCAACAGAAATTTAGTGACTTGTCCAAAGTTACACAGGAAAGTTAGTAGCAAATCTGAGACTAGAATATCTGCTCATTCTGTGCTACAAAGAGGATATGGCATTTCCTCTCCAGAAATCTTGGAAAATTCCACAGAGGGTTCATTTATGTTTTTCTTGTAATAAACTTGGGTCCAGAAATGGGTAATCATGAGTCAGTTTTGCTGAAAAACTGTTTGGAACAGATCAAATTTAGGGTATATTTCCAACCAATTGAAAGGTCATTTTAATGGAAAAGGCAATTAAAACAATACTAAGGTTTTCTGAAAGCATGGAAAATACATAAGACTTATGTCTTATAAGACTTATAAGAATTCAGATATCTGAAACACTTTCAGTGCTGACAATGTAGGTTTAGAATTTTACAAATTTTTTTTAGTGTTTTGTATCTCCAACTGTGTTCTACAAAAACCCAGCAAAATGTCTTTAACAAAGTGGCAAATATGTAGACACAAGAAGGAGAAATCAGGATTTTCCATGAAGCTTGGTCCTCACTGCAGAACAGACTGGTGGCTTTAGTACAATGCCAAATGCCAACTTGCAGTCTATGGATTGAATCTGTGGCACATGGCTCATAGCAGGCCCATGGAAACCACTCCATCTGCACCTGCAATTCTAATGGTAAGAGTGAGTTATAGTCCATGAAAAATGCATGGAAATCCATAGAAAATGTGGAGAGCCTACAACCAAAAAACAGCCCAGCTTTGGAATTACTGTTCTTCTTTAAGACTCTCACCTTCAAAGCAACGCTACCCAGCATTTTCAAATTACCTGAGAAATTATTTCCCTTGATTGAAAATGCTGTAAAACTTTTGGTAACAGTATGACTTGTCATGATTCCAAAGATAAAGCATGGAAAATAAAGCTGCATTAAATTGACCCCTGAATCTTGCCTATCTTTTTCTATTATGAGCATTTTACTAGTTGGCAAGTAAAGAATACAATCTCTTCCCTTTTCTCAGAAATTGCTACTTTACAGAAGAAAACAAAACACATTTACAGCATCTGACCTCATCTTTTTTGGCCAGTCATCAGATCTGAAAGCCTGAAGACAGCAGAATAAGACAGATGCAAATACATTGGTGCTGATGTACCAAAAGCTGACTGAATAGATACAAGGGGTCTAATAGTTCTCTAGTAAAAGCCATTAAATTCTATTCTATGAAGACGCTGTTAAAGCCTCTGCAGTCAGTTCAATCTCGATAGTGGCCTAGAGGTGTGATTATCTCATAATATCTTACTCTTGCCCTTTTCCTTCTGTTTAATTGTGTTTCAAATACACTGTGTTAAGAGCTTGGAACGGTGACAATAAGAGAACTTCAGTGTATTGTTTCATCAGTTTAAATAATACTAACCTTCCCCACAGGCACTACTCAAATAAAAATATTCCTGCCTTTCCAGAAGATAGAAGCTTGCATAATGGCCTCTTTATCAGGTGTTTTATTTAGCAAGGGAGCTCACTAGCAAACAAAATATGCTCTCAGGTGGAAGAATACTATTTAAATTCTGATCATACCTATTGGCTGGAAAGAGATAACCAAAAATGTTAACCATGGAAGTAATTTATCAAACAAAAGGAGACTCACTGAGCAAAAAAATAGAAACCTGAAGATTCTAACAGAAATATGTTGCTATTTCTTTTTCTGGAAAGGAAATAATAATTCTGGCTTGCCCTCCCCTTCTCCAAAGATTCTATTTATTATTTTTATTCTATTTTACAGGCTCCAATTTTAACTCACAAATATTCTGAGGACAAAAAAACAAAACAAAACAACAACAACAAAAAAAACCCACAAAGGACAGATAAGCTGTAAGTGGCATATACATATATAAGGTTGTTACATTCTAAAGTTCCAAACCTGACAATTTTTAATGCCATTGAGTACTGTTATTCACTGCAAAGACTGATGGTCACATCGAGGTTTTACTTGCTTGATTTTCCTTCATATCAATGTGGAGAAAGGCAACAAAATTGAAATGAAACATTTATGACAATTGTGCATTGTGGTAAACTCATAATGTTTTTAAACAAGTGGTTTTCAAGAGTCTTTCTTCTGAGAGAAGTATCAAACCAGTGACTTCGAGACTTAATTCTTGTATCTGGCAAAAAGAGATTTGGCTAATTAGAGCACAGCTCTTCAAGATTTTAACAAGCTAGTTCAGCTCAACCAACTCCTTAGAAAGCTCAACAGTAATCCACAAAATAACCAAGACACCCTGCTGCCACTTAACTAATTTCAGCATGTCCCCATGATAACTGAATTTCCTAAAAAATCTGCTCATGTCCAGGCCTGTATCTCTCCTGGACAGTGATCCAGGTTAATCCCAAAATTAACCTGTACTCAGATCCACCAGTATTGTCATCTTTCCCACAAGTCCCCAAAGTACCCAGGTTGTAGGCAGATTCAGTGCCCAGCTGAGAAGTTCATTCAGATAAAAGTTACCTCCCACAAACATGGAAACAGCAGATCTGCCTGCAGCCTTGTAGGTAGCTGTAACCACTCAGTGGTTACAGCATTTTTCCAGAAATGGGAAAACTAACCTGCAAGAAAAGAGGCTCAAAGCCACATCTGACCCCCAGTAATTTATTAAAGAACAGTTATTTTATTCTATAAGGAGGGTTTGGAAAAGGACACACAGGTCAGGTAGCCTCTGCATTCCTTTTGTTGAAGTTATGCCACTATCAGACATAAAACTAAGTTTCATGGTGCCAGAGAGAAGACAAACAAAGCAAACTTTGTATGGGGAAAACAGAAGAAAGCTTGTGAAGGGCAAGAAAAAGGTGTAGGATTATGTGAATTATTAAAATTCTCACCTGGGATGAATACTGATCACTGGTTTGCTATGGTTTGCTGGTTTTCTCTTTAACAAGAAGGGCCAGTCTACATTCTGTACTGGAAAAGAAAAAACCAAACTTGACATAAATCCCACTGGCACAAGTGGTAAAAGTTTAAAGGTTGGATGCCACTTCATCTTTTTGACTACGTTACAAAAAAGGACTGATGTGACTTAGGTGTCTGACTGTAAAAAATACTCGCTGCAGAGGAGCCCACTTGAAATAACTTAAAACTACATGTCTCACAAATTTATCTCCGGAGACTGATTTACCTAGAGTCCTGAGAGACGTTTGGAATTTTGATGTACAGAGGATAAACTTAACTGGTGGAGGGTTTATCTGCAACAATGTTTTGAGTATCAAGGATTAGACAGAAGAGGTAACTAACAAGTGGTATGAAACAATTTTTAGAGTCCCTTGGTTGCAACTATGTGGCTATTTGTTTCAGGCTGAATCAGATTGGTTTAGATCTGAGTAATTCAGTTCAGGGTTCAGGTAAGGGATAGTGGGCCGACTCGTTATTTTCTTTCCACACACTTACAGGCGCTGTGCTGGTAGTAAATCCGTGTGAGCCAAGACATTTGTTTCTCACTGAGACAGGAAGCTGAGGATTATCAGTAATACGCACACCTTTTTGAGAAGCAGGGACTTTCATTCAATTCAGTTTGGACAATGCTCTCAGGCACATGGTGTGATGCTTGACAGTTGTTCTGTGCTCTGTGCAGGGCCAGGGGCTGGACTTGAAGACCCTGACGGGTCCTTTCCAACTCAGTATATCCTATGATATGTTGCGATTCCTACCTACCAGCTTCACTGGGCAACATAGAAAGTCTCTGTGCTACAAATTATTAATTCCCTGTTCATGCTAATCTGCTCGTACTCACTCCAAAACCTGTTAGTAGCATCCCCAGCCAGGCAGCACATTTTGTCTGGGGCAGAACAGCAGCAGTGTTCTGCACCCGCGCTGAGCGCTGGCTCGCAGGACAGGCCTGGTGCCACCGTGTCACCCCTGACGCGCAGCCCAGCAGGGCTGCATGTGCTCTACGTCAGGGCATTAGCGAGGCTCCGGGCTTTACCTCACCATCCTCACAGACAGCTCCTAAGCCTCCTAAGCAGGGCTTAGACGAGAGTTTAGACAGAGATCAGCGGTATTTAGTGCCTCAAAACCGCTACACAGCTGCCACTTCGCACCGAAGACGCTTTTGTTTCCCCATGTAAAAGACCTCCGGAAACCCAAACTCGGCCTGGGCAGGAATGACGAACACGTCTCCACGAAAGCCTTTCTCCGATCCGTTGGGGCCACGGCTGAATGAGCGCCGGGGGGAGCGCGGCTGAGCAGCCATCCCGCCCTCAGCCCCGGCCGGGCCGGCTCCGGGGCCCTCTGCCTCAGAGGCTTTCGGCCGCCCCGCCCCGCCCCGCGCGGGGTCACGCGCCTTGGCCCCGCCAATAGGCAGCGGCGGCGGGAGCCGCGCGGGGTCTCGCGGGAGCGCGGGGCGCTATTTAAACGCCGGTGAGGCAGCGCCCACTCCTTCTGTCCGCTGGCTGTGGGCGCGGTAAGGCTGCTGTGGCTGCTCTCAGGGGGAAGCGCTCATGCTCCGTAGGGGATAGGCTGTGGGCCTGGGGTTGGGGTGGGACCTACGTCGCTTTCCCTTCACATATTGCCCTCTCGGAGCTTGGCGGTGCTCCGGGGAGTCAACACAGGGGGATAGAGCAGCTCTCCCTCACTAAAACCCAGTGCGGAGCCCTCCCCTCCGCCCTGCATCCTGTCGTGAGGCACAAGTAGCCCCTCCCTCTATTCCCCCCCATGGCCTCCTCGCAGCCCGGCTGATGCCTCTCTTCCTCCGCAGTGTGTCCCGAGGTAGCGGCGAGTCCTTCAAATGCCCCCGATGGGCAGGAGGCCGAGCGCGGCAGGCCTGCGCAGGAGGAAGCGCTGGCGATCTGCTCTCATGCCCTTGGACGCCTATGGGTGAGGGCCACACCGAACTCGTCACCCCTCTTTCAGCCTGGGGCTGGTAAGAAGAGGCTTCGGAAGTGAGGGCTTTGAATCCAGAGGCTTTTTAAAGACAAGTGTATACGTAGGGGTGCTGCTCTGTAACTGTGTCTTTTGACGTCTCTTGCTTGTGAGCTCTGTATAATTTGTAACAAGGTGAATATGTACGAAAGTAGACACGAGGTAGCAGTGAATTCTCTGGCTCAGATTCAGTCACATCTGCACATTTATAGCTTACCTCGGAAGTGTCAGCACTAAAAGCAATTTAGTAAAGATTCCGTTGCTTTCTGATTAAAAGTATATTTTAAAAGGTGTTAAAAATACATTCTATGTAGTTTAAATGGGCTAGTGAAAAGTACCTTTTTGACAGATTGAATCACTGGCTACCTTTTGCTCTAGGTTTTGATTTGATAATGAACTTCATGTACATGACTTCAGCTTCATAGAAAATTACTTTCAAAATGCCTAACAACATAGTAGCAACTATGGCTTTGTGAAGGTCTGTAGTTAAATGTTATTTACAATTTTTTTTGTGTGTGTGTTGTTTAGAGGCCTCACTTAACAACCTCATGCATGAAATGTTCTAGACATGGATAATCACACCTAAATGTGAAGCAATGCTCAGGACTTAGGAATAAATAATGCCTTCTACTGGAAGGTAAGTGCACTCTTTGTCTAGTGACAATTACCAGTAGTTTTAAATAGTCTTGCTCATTGATAATTTATAAATTTCAAGCAAATTTTAATATCTCTTCAACAAATGATAAGTTCAGATCATCTTAGCTCATGAGAAAACAATATAATATACTATAATCTACTCCCCTTTTATGCTTTGCCCTCTTAAGTCTGGCAGTGTCTTAAGTGGCCAACACTGAGGGGTATAAAAGTTCTCTTGCAAACCCAGAGGTGAGGCTGAAACTCTTCTTTGGATCATGCTTAGGAGGAACACATTCATAAAATTGCTAAACTTCAGGAAGCTGCTAAATCAACTTTATTAATAGCTTTTAGGAAGACTTGGAACTGTTATCTTGTTATATCTGAATCTTAGTATCACTTTCATGTAAATATTCTTCATGTTTCTCAAATCTCTTTGTGTTTTGTGAACTTGCATGATGAATGTCTTGAGTGAAGAGTTTCTTGTAAATTGTTTGGTCTCCAGGTATGTAATGTGAAAAGGATTATCAGATGATAGTGGATGCATTGTCTTTTAGATATAAAGGAGTTTAATTTACTCCTTTCTGGAAAATAAAATAGCTTTGACTGGTGAAAAATCTGTGGTAACTGTTAAAACTTTATGTAGATCTAGCAAAAAATAAATAGCAAAAAAATCTGAGGAAAGCTTGTGATAGTTACTGAATCTGCTTATTCTAATATGATTGGTCCTCAGGAATAGAATCCATACTAATGGTATGGGAAAAGAAAATCCTATCCTGTACAAACAAAGTAATTTGTTGAAAAATGGCTCTGACCTAAGGGTTAGTGTCACATAGAAGGTTCATGTAGCTCAGCCTTGGGGTAGTTACCTGTTTTGTGTGTTCGTGATGCTGACTGCAAGTTAAATAGAACTTCTTTTACAGGGACGAAAACAGCATGTGCCAGGGACTTGAACTGACGTTAAACATGAATTTATGGTTTCCTCAGTGGCTGATTTCTGACTTCGTACAAGATGATTCCAGTTGTCACCTCTAAAGTATTGTCTTGGAAGTGGAATTAAAACAAGTGATGGCTAAAATTGTATGTCTTGAATGATCATGTTTAAACAGGAACATCACCATTTGTTGAAACAGGTTTCAAAAAAAACCTGTTGTGATTTATTACTGTGTTTGTGGATTAATTGAAATAAACTATGAGTATTCTACCAAAAGTTTGTGTTCTGAGGGTTTTTTGTTTAAGTACTCCCTCTATGAAGACTTAGTTTCATGGATGTAAACACTTTTTTGCTGTCATACAGAAACATTTTCTTGCCAGGTGCAAACTTGATAAGCTTAATCCTAAATTTACAATTCCATTGAAAAGGCTTTCTTAGTATTTTATTCTTGATGTCTGAGTTTTCTGAAGTATTTTGTAATTCCCCAAGTTTCAAAAGTTTAATATAAAAATGTTCTAGGATCTACCTCTTTCTGTTACTGACAGCTGAAGTTTTGTGTCAATATGTCTGATGCAGAAGATATATTTTTCACATTAGTGACTTTCACAGTACATTGGCACTATGGTGTAAGAGTTTCCCAATAGAGTCGCGCTGTTAGTGAAGTCCTAATTTGCTGAAGCTTTTGATGAAATACCCACAGGCCACTAAGTGCCAACGCTGCATGTAAGGTCCAGCCTTTGCTGCTCTTTTTGTGAGACATCTGGTTAGAAAGGTTAATGAAAAGAGAGTCCATTCTGGACACGATCTACTATTCTGATTTCACACAGCCTAAATGGAATAAGTTTAGTGGGTTTAGTACATCTGGAGAGGGATCAAGAATGAAATAAAGTCTACTTGAGACTGTGGTGAACACAATGTTTCACCAATTTTGTTCTTGTAACTAGGCAAACTTAAGGCATTATTCTTTAAAAAGTGAACTGGTTTAATGCAAAATCAAAGCAGAGATTGTATTTTCAACTAAAGAAGTATCAGTTTCACATTTTTGTAAGCCTTGTGACTTTTTACATTTAGCTATTTGTTATTGTGCAGTTGGGGCTACTACTCTGTGCTGAAAGCTCATTTTGAAGAAACACTGGCTGGAACCATAATTCACTTGAGTACTTTGTTCTATGACTTCTCAGGAGTATATAAGTAATCTCTTCTCAATTGACTTTGGCTAGCTCCTATTCCATCTACAAGATTTTTGGAATATAAATATGTCAGTTCAGAAATCACTCACCTAACTACATTTATGATACATCATGTTAAAGTAGTGAAGCAAAACAAAGGGATTAGTATTAGTCCAGGTATATGAAGTAGTGCTAAACCTGATAAATTCATTGGTGGAAATGCTCATTCACCCTGACCACCACCCTTTGGGGACTGTATGCTTGGGGCTGTGCAGCTCACTAAGAAACTTGGTTTGTTTGATGAATGTTATCCCGTAAATGTGTGATAACATTGCAATTTTCCCTTTTGTTACTCTTTGCAAAGTGAAGACTAATGGATGAAAAATAGCCAGGTTCACCTGAGAATAGTCAAGGGCTACCGAGTTGGCTTACAGCCTTGTTATGGGCTAAAATACCTGAAACCATACTCTGCCATTTTATAGATTTTTATATGTGTGGATTGTACAACAGGGATTTTATGAGAGATTAGGGGAAAATGAAGAGGGAAAGATATAATATAGCTTTTAATCCGTACACTTCTCTTTATTCTGGCTATTGATTGCAAATTTAGAAATGCTGCTTTGGGTTTCCTTGGACTAAATCTGCAAGAAGATTAATCTGTTCATCAAGACTGAAGACTGTTGAAGAGAAGGGGGAATATTTACATATCTGTGTGTTTATTCCTGCTCTCTCAGAGAATTGAAAAGCATGTTATTTCCTATTTCCCTTCCCTTTAGTAAGTAGTTGCAATTGATGAGACTCAATGATCAAAAGAATGAAGAAAAAAAATCCCTGAAGACTATTCTTATGGAATAATGTATTTAGCCCTGGACAGTTTTCTATACAAAGGGCTACATGCAGCAATATTGTGCTATGTTTTGTGCAAGGGTCTGGCAAGGCAAAAAAATACTTATTTTTTGTTGTTTTGGTTTTTAGGTGGTTTTTTTATTTTTGGGTTTTTGGGGTTTTTTTTTGTTTTTTTTTCTTTTAAATTGGTAACAGTTGTTGGGTGACCACCTTGAAAGTCTGGTACTCTGCAAGAATTTTAGTTCTGAGGAGCCTGTCAACATCAGAGGTTGCATGACTTAGTAACACAGATTTGTGATCTCAGGAGTTTGTACTGCATTGTTTTTAATAATCTGAAGTTTGGATACAGGTATTAATTCATGCTAGACTTAGCTTTATGACTGTTTGTGGCCTTATATTAACAAATCATCCTTACTGATATTCAGTGGGAAGCTTGGAGGTAATACTCAAGTAGTAATGGCTACCTGTTGTCCTACCTATTCTTTTGAGATGATGGTTAGATGACTGCCTTCTCCTTATTATTCATCATGCCTTCCCATAATGTTACAGTTGTACCCAAGATTCTTCAGTTCATGCAGAGAGGGTGAGAATGTAGGCTCAATGCACTCAGATCAAAGAAAAAATGTGCATCTCATGTGTTCTGGTTTGGATCAATGCAGGCAGACATTTCTTACTACATTAGAGTTTATGAGATGGAAAAATCCTGTTTACGGTAGTTACATCTTGGATCTATATAAACCACATTTTCTTAAAACCTTCTTTTGGTTTCAAGTGCAAGTCTCATTGGATTTTTCCACACATCAATACTTTTGCTTACCTCAGTAAAGGTGACCTGACCTTTGTTGCTGCAGAGGATCTTTTCTGTTCAGTGGACTTTGATGTAAAGCTCAGAGATTTCCTTCTATGCTTTGATAATAACATTCTACAGCTTTGACTCAATGCATAAATAATGAACACTATAATACTGAAAATACTCATACTTTTTCAGTTTAGAAAAGTATAGAAGCTGTCAACAGTGACTTGCCTGTCACTGTACTGTATGTGTTTTCTGTGAGACACAAAGTTATTTAATTGACAACACATTCTAATTAATGTATTTCAACAAATATACCTCATTAAAAGTATAAGCAGGAGCTAAGCAGAGGTCTAGAAAGAGCAGTGTGCATAAAACCAGGGAAGGAAAAATCCTGGGAATTCCTGCTTTTAGCACTGCCTGGGTTTGGAGACAATAGGTCATGCAGATCTCCAGTTTATTTAATGTGGTAGCAAGTGAGGTCATTTTATTTCCTTCTCAGTGGTATATTGCACACCAAAGCAGAGGTGGTACATGGCCTATGATTCAGAGTGCTTTTCATAGTTTCTCCTTCTAAGTGAAGACTCACACAGTTTGGAAAATGAAAGAAAATCGATAGCAGCTCTACAGAAAAAAAATCTCAGCAAGCTACTCAAAAAGGTTGCCAACTGTAATGTTCTCAGGATTTTAGTAATGGATCCTCTTACGCTCATCACTTCAGGATTATTTTCCTCTGAAGTGTAAACATAAAATACACACAGCATCATACTTTTCTGGTAAATAACTAGGAGGAAATAAAGCCAAGTACAGCACAGAGAAGGATCCAGAAATAAAGTGTTCTCTTCCATATACCCAGACTCAAGATACTGATTTCAGGTTCAGTGTGGCGCAGCTTTTTAGATTTGCTGTTTCAGGTCCAGTGTGGCAGAGCTTTTTAGATTTGCTGGTATGCCATGACATACCATGATTTTTTTTTCTGTATACCCATGTGTTTCTTCAAAACAGCTGTTTTAGACATTCCTGTTGCTATTTCAGTTTGCAGAGAGGTGATGTGCTCTCTGTCCTCTGTTGTGGAAAAGAAAAAAAACCCCATAACATAAAAAGAACCAAGAAGAAAATAATAAAAAGTCTCTTCTGCTGCTGTACACAAAATCTATGGTTTTCATCTAGTTATACTCTTGCAATCAAAGAAAGCCAGAAAGAGAAAAAAGGTATAATAATAGAACACATATGTGTGCAATACAAAGGTTTTAAATCTGTGATCTGTTTTTATAGCAATAGTAATGCAAAACTTATTACAAAGTATCTCCAAAAACTATAAGATGACATTAAGTTCCTCACAAATTCAAGCCCTTGCTGCTTCTTATACTGCATAATGAGCACAGTTGTTGAAGACATATCAGCCACAGTCCTTTCAGTTGTTCATTACTCCTTGTTCATGTACTGTTGATGGCAGGGCTTAAATAGTTCTTGTCCTTATGCAAAATTTGCTTCTGGGTCAGTATTTTCATATCATCTTACAGGGAGAGCACCCTAGGTTAGGTTACCTTAACTATAGGTCATCTTCTCTTCACACTGTTGCAGAGCTCATAAGAATGTGCTCTGATTCCAGCCTGTGTCATGTTAGGGCTGAGAGCTCTCACTGATCTCAGGTCCCACCTGCTCTCTGGTTCTGAGCTGGGAAATGGTGGTTCCAACTACCACGGCTCTTCTCCAGCACTGTTTTACCATATGTGTTATTTAAGGGAAACTAGTTGCACAAATAAGTAACAGAGTAACTTTTTTACTGCTACTGGGGTGCTATACCTCTGATTTTTCTTCCAAACTTATGTTTTATCGCTGTATCTGGTTTGATGCACAGTATTTCCTCTGTTCTCACCTGACTTGATATGAGGTCTTTCAGTCTGTCAATTTACTGTGCGTCAAAGCAGAGCAAAGATCACAAGATACTCCTATATTTTTGTCCTATTTTAAGCTCTATGCCAAATACTTCAGGTTGCCATAATCTATTCAGGCTCCCCAGGCTGCAATCTTCATCTGCAGCAGCCAGAATTTTCACTTCTCATGGAGCTTCCTCCCTTCATCCAATTCGTGAATATTCAATAGATTTATTATACTGTTCAAGTTTTGCTGTTACTATGTCTCAGAAATGCTAAGCAAGAAAACATATTAAACTAACAGAATATGGAGAGGCAACTGCTTTCGATAAATGCTATGGAATATGTGTGTGTGATTTGAAAGAATTACAAAATTAGACAAGTTAAAGCAAACACAAGTCTGAGATATGGAAAAACATTAGCTCTGTCTTGTAGCTATCTCTGTAGCAGATTAATACTTACAATTAAGCTTATATCTAAAAATCAGGAAAATTAATAATTTTCTTTCTTGCATGCCTACAGTTAGCATATTTTAGACATGAGCAGGAAGAGAAAAGTTACTGCCATTGTCATATTTCCATAAGACTTTGCCATATTTTAGAGGTGAGCAGAAATAAAAAATTACTGTCATTGTCATACTTCCATAATTAAGTTAGCTTATGCACTAAATACTGTGTAGTCCATGATTTTATAAACTCTTTGCTTGAACTTCTTGCTCATTGTCTTTGGAAATTGCTAGGGAAAATAAAGCATGCCAAGAATTTGTCATATAACCTTGAGAATTTGAGTATTTGTTTTTATGCTATTAGAGAGGGGCTGGTGGTCTTCCTTTTTGACCACTGAATGCAGGTTCAGTTATCAGATGAGACCTCTCTCTCCATATTTGGATATAGGGTTTAGATATGAAATAAGAAGGTGGAGAAAAATAGTGAATGTATTACATACCCTCCTAAATATACTGTGTATCTCAAATTGCTTCACAACACTCAATTACTGTGTTGCTGTCACTTCAGGAACTGAAAGCAGAACCAGCAGTTGTTATGAAGTTAGTAACAGCTCCCATGTGACCCTTGGACAGGACTTGATTTATGAGGAAGAATATATAGATAGGGGATGACCATTGTTTAATATACTGAGGGCTTTAAGAAAATAGTTGCATTTTCTCTTTAAATGAAGATGTCATTCCATGTAAACTGTAACAGGATGGAAGAGCTGCTCTCTCATCTCTCTCTCTCTCTCTCTGGCTTTAGGCCTATTAATTATAATTTGAAAAGGCTCGTCAAATGTAGCTTTAAATCTTCCAAAAATAAGGTATGCCCACTTAGTTGGAGGTCACTATGATCTGTAAGAGAACTAACACAAATGTAGAGGAAATCTTCAGTTTCACACAATTTCAATTAAACCCTGCTTGTTTACCTCAGCAGACAGTCAGCCACCCTTCCTTTCTACAAGACTTAGTTATCTTTCTGAGGTTTTCATAACCTATTGTCTAAGAAGAGTTGAGGTTCTGTCCTCAGTCTTGCCTTATCTCAGTAGCTCACCTCACCATTCCTGCTCAGCGCTGTGCTACCAGGTGCCCAGGTCTGGGGTTATATAAAGTTGGGTTATTTATACCATTTCTCACTAATTTTCATGCTGTTAACCTGAACATGTCTTTGATCTTGTTCAGCAGGGTGTCAGAAGATTCTAGCTTGACTCATACAGTTTCTCATGTATTAGCTTTGCGTTTCACTTTAAGAATTATAATCTTTATTCTTCCATGTAATTGATCCCTCCTTCCATTATGACTTCTGCACTTTAATTGTGAATTATTCCCATTTCACTAGTTTTTGTTTTTGTTCAGAGCAATTGTATTATTACTGAGTCTACCTTAAGAAGGTTGTTTAACATCTTAAATGTTTGTGTGAACACAGAGAGAAAAAGTGCCTTGAAATTTGTAATCAGAATCATTAAAGTCATTATAGACAGTGATTTAAGTGTCTTTGTTTTTATTCCATTGGATTTTTCCATAGTTTATATATGTTTTTATTGTCTTGAGATTTGAATACAAGTTGAACTGCTTCAGAGGGTCTCACATAAAATTCAGTGCTGCAAAATGCTGTTGCCTTTTTCTTGTGGAAAAATAAATTAGAACTGAATATTTAATGTATTGAAAAGGGGGTGGAGAGAAATTGTTTTTCCTTCCAAGTAAATTATTTTCAGTTGTCAGATTTCAAAGCTTCAATTAAGAATAACATATGGATCATCTGTTTTATTATATCCCCAGCTGCCTTTCAGATCCACTCTGGTAGAATTTCTTGTGGTAGACTCTATAAATTGCATGTTTTGAAGTAACTTAAAATGAAGATTTTTAGGGTAAGATTTTTCAGAAGTATTCAGAATTTGGATTCTTTCCAGTCTTTCTGAAGAGTTTTACTGTTGATATCAATAGAGCAAAATTTGGCCAGTGCTGAATAGTTTGAAAATCCCACTGCTGGTTACTAAAATAAAAATCTTTGGTATTCCTTAATCTCTTCATGTAGTTGGGTGTGTTTGTTTCAGACAGGTAATTTGGGTTGGCCACACAGAAACTCTTGTAATGTAATTCCATACTTATATCATGAAGCCAACAGGAAGCCTGTCAGCACTGAAGGAAATACAGAACACACAGATGTGATTGTAGATGGTCTTTCTAGAAGTCTTAGTTCATGCCTTAGGTACTATAAAATATATTTAAAAATATGGTCTTGTTAATATGGACTATTTTAAATGGCAGAAGCTAGATTTGAGAAAATTTTGTTACTCACAATGCAGATCGTTAAGAACCTGAGCTAGTCCTGTGTAACAGTTAACTGCTTGAATCAATTTTGTTTCCTAAAACACAGCCCTAGAGGTAGAGTTAATATTGACAGATCATACCCACAGTCTGTAAGACACTACAGTGCCAATCTGTAAATCAAAGCATCCACAGAGATAAAGATCTTTAGAGAAAAATAGGTTCGTACAGAGAATGGTATGGAAGAATCAATCTAGAACACAAGAACAGTCTCAGAGTGTAGTATGCATACCTCAGTGTCATCATGGTGGCATCACAGGGGTAAAAGAAAATCCTTCTTAAACAATATGTAATTAACTAATTAAAAGCTAGATGGAACACAGAGTTAAAATTATTAAACAAAACTACTTAGAAAATGATAGCTTGAGGAAGCACTATGAGATGAGTGGAAGAGGGTTAATAGACATTCTGTACAGCAGTGTTTAATTACAATTTTACTTTGAAACTGGAAAGCTACCACAAATTTGACTTAAGTTTTTTAGGCTTGGACTGAAGAAAAGTGTAGATATGGTTGTGTGAACACTTCCAGAAAAAGTAAAGGAGAAAGGAGATTCAGTGGAGAGGAGATTCAGCGGAGAAAGGAGATTCAGATTTTGTGTTTTGTGTGTTGTTCAGGAACATTAAGGATTCAGTTTGGTTGCTCTGGTTTGATTTAGTTCAATAAACATTATTAACTGAGTATCTCCTAGTACGGAGAATGTATTTTGTCAGTCATTAAAAACATTAATTGAAGGGAAAAAAATCAAAGTGCCTGGAGAGGGATGTTAAATATTGTTTGTGACAACATAAGCTTAATGGTCTGTTCCACCAACAAAGGATTAATGTAAAGTGACTTATAAAATCGAAGTCAAAATGAGAATTAGTTGGTGTTTAAAGCTTATCTAGAGCTGATATAAATTTGGCAAGAGCAGAAAAAACATAGAACAAAATGTAGACATTTTGTGAAACTGAGTATGTCTAGTCTTCATTGAAGCTAAATTAGTTTTTCATCTTGTTCGACAGTTCAACAGTAGAACCAAAAACATTTTGCACACCTCTCACATTTCTGGATTATAACATAAGCAAGATGTGGGATATTCAATACAAGTCATTTGTTATCAGTGTCTGTAGATTGATATCTTAGGAGTCTGAAATATACTTTGTTCACAATCATAATCTACTAAAACAATGTCTAAAACACAAGCTATATGATTAAGTATATTACATAAAAATGCGGTACTGTTGCTCTAAAAGCTCAATCTGTTATAATTTTTCCCCTCCAAAACTGTTTGCATGCAGCTTGTCCAGAAAATAAGTTATTCATTTAAGTAATTGCTGTAATTCAGCTGAAAAAACCCAAGTGTAATATCACCTCTGCTTCTTGGAAAAGCAGTGTGCAAATTCGGCAAAACCATCTTTAAGTTTTCAAACACAATTGGTTGCATTGGCTGCATGGTTTCTGTGCTTACCTAACTAGAAACAGATCCATTTGAGATCAGACACTCTTGGCTCCCTGTTCAGCTATTGCTCTGCTGAGCCCAGGGCTGGGGAGAGGTGACCCCATTTGCCTTCTGCTTTTGATTCCAAGCTGTTTGGAGCAGGCCTTATGTGAACATGCATATGGAAAGGATCTGTGCTCCGAATGGGTGGATATCAGAGATGAATAAAAAAAAAGGCAGAGGGCTCATCAAAAATGTAGATCTCAGCAGGCTCCGCTTCTATGGGGTATTATGACTTCAGAAGGGAATTAGGGAGTAAGGAGAGAACGGAGTGGAAGCTATAATTATATACCTGTATGTACCACTATAATTGTATACATGTGACAGTATCCTCTCAGACATTTGTAGAACAGAAGAATACAGTTTCCTCAATCAGGAGTTCATTTACTGTTCTCTCCATGGAGCTGCAAATCTACAAAGGGCCCCTAAAGGGATGTGATCAATGCAGTGTGAAAAAAAACTCCACTGTAATTTATATAGAATCAGTCCCTGCTATGGTGGCAGAGAGGAGCATGTTAAATAAAACTGTAGGGAAGACCACAAAACTGTAGCCTTTTTGCAGTATGCAAATTAATCTGTTTAGACCTATTTTTGTGGGGGAGTTTGTGCCATGGAATCTGGAGATAACCTAAGCATTCTCTATAGTGCTGGCATTCAGCAGCAGTGCAGGATGTATAGTTTTAATTATTTGATCACAAAGATAATTTAGATCTTCCATAACTCTTTAAAAGCTGGAATTACGTGTAAAACAATAGGAGCGAATATGCCTCTTTGTAATTACACTTCTATAAATAACTGATTTTACTGCATTGAGAAGATTAATTCCATCTGGCGTTATCCATTACCTCACTGTACCCCCTGCGTCACAGCCAGACACCTTGGCTACCTGAGGACAAAATGTTGTTTTGTTTAAAGACATGCTTTGCCCCATTTATTCAGAGCATTTTAATTGCCAGGTTTGCTGCACATGGCAGCAGAGAATCTTTTTCCCAAGTGATATTTTATAGCAGGTTTACTCTGACTCTCAGCAACTTGAAAGAAGCCTCCCTAAATCCCAGAAATGATAAAATTCTAATGAAGTGTTACACATACGCTTTTGAAACCTAATGAACTGTAACAGAAAGGCTTTTTGTCTTTTGAGGGAAATGTTAGTGTATCAAATCTAGGATATTTTGTAAAATGAAGAGACTTTGCCTTGTTCAGGTTCAACACTTAAATCATGGGTTGGCCTGAAAGAATGAAAATCCAAAACAAAATGAGTGACAAAATCCTGGACCATATTATTGAAAAGCAAAACCACACCATGGTATCATCAACAATATGGAAAAAACCCCAAATTACTCTAAATTATTATGAAATCACTTTTTGTAATCTAGATTTCATTTTTTTCAGTTTTGAAAATCTCAAACTTTCACAAAGCAAAGGAACAAGGGGAAAAAATTATCCAGGGGGTTGCAGTAAGGTTTGCATGAGATGCACTGTTAAAACAACTAAGGTTAATCAGCACTGAGGTAATATGGAGTTGATAAAATGGGACTGGAGAAAAAAACTACTGACATTCTCCTCTTTGCCTTTATTTTGTAACTCAAAAACCCTGACAGCTGAGATATTTCCTAAATAGTTGCTGGTAATATTAATCTCATTTTGGAATTACTGCAGGTTTATGCCAGAAACTGGTGATTCTTTTCTTGTTGAGACAGGCAGCCAATGCTCAGTTTTGTACTCATCTAATCTCTCAGCATACTGGGAAAAAGCATACAGGTACATTTTGTTCTCAGAATAATTTTTGAAGAGGTTTCAAAATCATTCAGGTATAATCCTTCACTGTTGGTGTTCTCACTAGCCTACCCTCTAATTTATTCTTTTCTACATATACAACATCTAGTAAGTAAATGGAAAGAACATTGCTGACCTTCCCTTCTTGTTCCAGCATGATGGCAGGGAACTCACTGCCACCATACTGTATCACTTAAGATAATTTTCAGATGATATTGAAATATCGAGACAAAAATAACCGCATGTAAAGCATCATAAAACCATACCTCCAAGGCCTTTTGTTACTAGAAAATAGGTCAATTTGTGCTATTTTTAAGGATACTCGTGACCTTTCTGGTAGCTATCCTGTTGGCTTGGCAATATGCAAATTATGATTGTATTTAAAAAAATAACACCTGGGTGCATTTGCTGTTAGGACACCTAGATGAAAGACAAAACTCGTAATGAACTCCTAATTGAGTGAAACATGACTGGCCCACATTTGTGTTCCTGCTGATCAATTCTTCTGGTTTAGCAGCTCCTACAGCTGCATACAAATTCAGGGTACCAGAGGCTGTTTTTAAGAATCCTGCAAATTCAGTTTAGCTACCTAAACTTCTTGTACCTTTTCTGTGTTCCTAATTTAAATTGGCAGTACTTGTGAATGGTATCAGGTTGTCAGCACTAGAGAAAAGAACTGTTCCTTTTGTTCCCGGAACCAGTACAGTGTGAGCTTGTGACACAGGCTGACTGGGATGAAGAGGAGGGAAATAGTCCCATCTTTCATCTAAAGCAAGAGTCGAAAAGGACAACTGATTCTGTAGCTCAGCACTAGGCTTAACAGAGGAATTGCTGCTGAATCCTGTGTATACCAGTCAGTTTAGGCTGGTAATCTCTATCTTCTTTTTTTTTTTCCCCCTCCTTTTTTTTTTTTTCTTTTTTTCTTTTTTTTCTTTTTTTGGGGGGGAGGGACAGTGCTGAATAACTAAATCCCTTCTATCACAGAGCAAAGGTTCAATGTAAAATATCTGACAGTACATATGGACCACCTTATTCAGCTATTAAAGAGCAATTAATTTCTCATAGAATCATCTTCATATTAATAATGTCATCAAGATCAGAGTGGCCAAAAATGTATATCCTGAAGTACTTGTTGTTAATCAAATTCCATGAATCTGTTATCAAGGTTTCTTTGTCTTGCTGTCATGGCTTAACCCCAGCTGGCAATTAAATACCACACAGCCCCTAATTCACCTACCCTCACCTCTGGTAAACTTTGTGCATCAAGAACAGTGTAATACTTGAAATAAAATATTGTAATAATATAAAAAGAAGAGAGAAAAGGAGAGAGGAATAAAGCTCAGAAGAAACAAGTGATGCACCATACAATTTCTTATCCCTTGCTGATGCCCAGCCCATTTCTGAGAAGTGGCCAGAAGCCCCCGGGCACCTTTCCCCAGCCAACTCCTGACAATTTGTATTGAGCATGACATTCTGAGCAATGGAATATCACTTTAGCTAGTTCAGGTCAGATGTCCTGGGCATGCTCCCTCTGGCTTCTTGTTCACCTGCTTACAGGAAGGAATGGGAAACTGGGAAGTTCTTGATTTAGGGTAAGCGCTGCTCAGTAACAACCAAAACATCAGTGTGTTATTAACGTGATTCTCATACTGAATCCAAAACACAGCCCTGTAGCTGTTGCTAAAAAGAAAATCAACTCTATCCCAGCCGAAACCAGGACAGTATCCGCCCCTCACTCCATATAATTTACATCATGCCAGGTCCCACACTTTGCAATGCACCATTAACTATTCTGTCTTTGGAGGGATGGATACACAACTATCACTCTCTCAGTCTGTGGACAATGTCTATAAAAGTCTGTTGAATTAATTTAATTCATGACCTGGAGCTCCTTCCATCATCAGAATCTGTGGTGTGTGGGTTTGGACTGTTGCGTGTTGAAGCCAGTTCTGATTCTGTCACTGCTACACTGGTTCAGTTTTATGAAAGCTCATCCTTTATTAATATGATGATCAAAAGGGAGTCAGGTTCTGACCCCCAAATCTGGAGTGGTGGATACAGGCATTATGAGGCACCCAGTGTGGTGATGGGCATAAATCCACCATGGAAATTATAACATGCCACATTATACAGCAATTAACATCATACATGTTAATTCACTTATTATTCTTGCCCAGAATCAAATCCCCTTGAGGCAGGTACTGGACTGCTTCATCCTCCTGCATTACCCACCAAGTGCCCACAGGTCCTTGAATAGAAGCAATCCCATGGATGGGTTTGCCTCTGCCTGAGGCAGGAATAACCCAGACTGTTTTCTCCAGCATATTTTTAATGTGCGCTGCAGGAATTCCATCCCCTTCTACAGTACATTATAGCTTTGTCTGAGCAGGGCCAGCCTGATAGGCAGATCCCCTAGTGTTGGCTAAGGAGGTGGCCTTTGCAAAATGTGTATCCCAGTGTTTGAGGGTCCCACCACCCATTGTTCTCAGTGTAGTGTTTAACAGTCCGTTGTATTCTTCAACCTTCCTAGAGGCTGGTTCATGGTAGGGAATGTGATATACCTACTCAGTGCTGCACTCTTTGGCCCAAATGCCTATAAAAGTTGTTTCAGAAATTATTCCCAGTGTCTGGCAATTCTCTCTGTGGTACCATGTGTCCATAAGACTTGCCTTTCAAGGCCCAGGACAGTATTCCAAGCAGTAGCACAGAAGATGGGAACGTGGTGTTTGCCTTGGTGGCTTTGTGGGAGTGTGATACAGTCAATCTGCTTGGCCTCCCCATATTTATATTTCAGCCATCATCCTCCTTAGCAGAGAGACTTTAATCACCTGGCTTGCTTAATTGTCTATGAATGTTTCATAGATAATCTGTGTGATAGTGTCCTTGGTTAAGTGCACCCCTTGGTCATGAACCCATCTATACGTTGCATCTTTGATGGCCCAGGATGCCATGGACCCACTGAGATGGAACCATTCACATTTATTTTGCTAGTGCAAATCTACCTGGGCCAATTCAGTCTTAGCAACCTGATTCACCCATTGGTTATTTTATTGTTCTTCAGTGGTCTGACTTTTGGGTACATGAGCATCTATCTACCTGATTACCTCCACAACCAAATCAAGTTCTCCATCGGGGCCACTATACAGTAGCCCAGATGGCACTGCCTGTTCTCCTGCTTCCATTGCTGCACCCACCCCACAGGGCATTTGCCACCAACCATGAATCAGTAGAGAGGTGAAGTATTAGCCATTTTTCTTGTTCAGCAATGCTGAAAGCCAGCTGGATGGGTTTCACCTCTGAAAACTGACTTACCTTCTCCTTCAGCAGTTTCCACAGCTTGTCGTAAGGGACTTCATATAGTTGTCTTCCACCTGTGATGCTTTCCTGCAGCAGGACCCATGATTAAACAAGGCATATTGCTTCTCACTTGCTGGTTTGCATACCAAGCGTGACATTCTTTGGTGTATAATATCCTTTTGGCCAGTTCAGGTCAGACTTCCTGGACATGCTCTGTCACAGTTTCTTGTTTATCTGCTCACTGACAGAGCATGGGAAAGTGAGAAGTTCTTGAACTGGAATAAGCACTACTAAGCAATGAAACATCAGTGTGTCACCAACATTATTCTCATACTGAATTCAAAACAGAGGCCTGTACCAGCTACTGAGAAGAAAATGAATTCTATCTCAGCTGAAACCAGGACACTTACCTAGAAGAGGGAGTGGTTTTGGCAACTGATGCTGGTATAATTACTATAATTCAGATCTAAAACATTGCTTGTTCCTGTAAAGGAAACAAGTTTCCTGCACCTCCTCACATGAAACAAATTTTTGGTATAGAATTTTCCAGCTCCTTAGCTGGCAAATACCCTCCTGTGCCCCTGCATCCCCTTGTCCAGAGCTGTCTCTGGGTTGTTGCCCCCAGTCCTGGCCTTTTAACATGATACTTTACCTCCATCAACATCTTCTCCAGCAGGTCTCCAGTAGAACTCCAGCAGAGAAGGGAAGGTGAATGGCAGGTTGGGTTAAAATTATTTTCCCTCTGAAATGTGAGTTTTGTGCCTCTGACATGTCTTCTTCCTGTTACCCACTGTCACCTCTCCTCTCTACCAGGTGAGCCTGGTAAATCCATAGCCCTGCTGCTCAAGGTACAGAAAATAAGCAGAGTAATATGGACCCATACATATTTTAAAACACCATGTACCTAGAGCACTATTTTAGCCAGTTGGAAATTATTTCATTATTTACTGATTCAATTAGGTATTTTTCACATAAGCTCGCTCAACAAAGAAATGTTTCTCTTTGAATCTATTGTCAAGGTGAAGCAAAAGCATGTATTGCAAAATCGCTTCTGTTAACATTAGAAAATTATTTTTTCTATAATTTGTGGACTTTAGATCAGAAATCTTCTGTGTTGTATGTGTTCCCCAATGACTGCTGTGTAATTAGGCCCTGATGTTTCGGCAGAAGAATGCTCTCTAGCCTGCTGCCAGACCAGCACGCTCCCGGCTGCACCTGCACAAAGCTTCCTGATAAGAATGCTCCAATTGGCACCTGAAGGAATGTGCTGTAGATCAGCAGCAAGTCGCCAGTACAGTGGCTCCACTGTATCCTCAGTTAAGCTGTAACTGATATATAAACAGGAAAAAAAGCTGACTTTTTGTTTGTAACAAGCAGTGCATAGAGTTAGAGCAGATTAGATTTGTATTTTGAAAAGAGCAAATTTCTGTGGCTTTCAAACACTTGGATTTGGTTCAGATCCTGCAACAATGGAAAAAATTTGCAAATCTAAGCCCAAGCAATCTTAGAATTATTAGATTAGTTTTTTCTCTATAACCTGCATTTCTTCTCATAAATAGGACCAAGTTAATAGTTTCCCCTTTCACTAGACATAAGTAACAATTAAAACTGTTCTTTCAAAAGTCATGGTTTTTTTTCTAGCACTTTCTTTTGAGTATGAATTGAAATTATTTGTCATACATTCACATTTACGTGTTCAGCTAGGATCCAAGCCACATTCTGCTGAATTCTGCACACACTTGTCATGCACAGGCAGTCTGCATTTTGGTAAGATATTGAAATAAAACACTAATAGGAGGAGCGAAGTATTTTTCTTACTCAAATACAGGTCACTGTAGAATCACATGGACCAATAGTTTGGCCAATAGGATTCTGAGGGTCTGAATCACTATCTTCTTGACTGCTGCTCTTCACACTCCTGTTACATCCTGGATCTTCATTAAATGTTAGAGGTGATAGAGCAGTACCAAAAAGGGTAGTTGGTATCCATGGCTCCCTCCATTTAGACAATTGGCTAATCAAGTTAGTTATTACAAGGAAGATCAGATTAATCCTTGAGGTTATTTTTCTCAGATAACCCATATACTTCTAGCTGAATTGTTATCAAGAAATCAGAACAGAGTAAGGGTCAGAATGGGTCTGGGTGACTGATTTTACAGCCTCCAGATGGTGTGGCTCTGTTAGCAGGTTGTGTGCCATGTAATGCTCATTTCTTCTATGCCCTGCAGTGCTAGAAAATATGCAGAACAGACTGAGACAGTGTATTGCCATGGCAAAAACCTATTCATAAGAGTCTTTATAAAATCACAGCCTATAAATTGCTTTTTTCCCTTTCCAATATCTTAAAACCAGATAAGCTTTTCCTACTGCAAAGCTTTCAAATATTATTCTGCTTCAGCTCTCTGAACAACAGACCACTGGGACAGTGTTGCTGCGAATAGACTACATCTCTCACTGACTTGAAGAGCTTTCCTCTCCATATAGATGTTTTCCTGACTCAAGCTCAGACCTGTGATAATGCAGCCTCTTTCAAAGACACTTCTAGTGTGATATCTGAGCAGTTTTGGAGTCTTGAGTCTATTTATCTCCTCTGTGACAGTTACCCAGTTATGGCAGCAAGGGAATTAGACCAGAATCTCAGAAATCAAAGATTATCAAAACATGCTTCACCTTGTTGATATTTTACTAATGGTATGGACGCATTTTTACCTTTTTTGGGGGGGAGGGGCAAGTGGTGAGTTTGTTTTGTTTTGCTTACATTCCTAGATATCCTGACCTCTTTTTCCCCCCCCTCTCTTTCTTTTAGAATTCAAATCACAACTTGAGTTAAACCCCCATCCCTTTTTAGCTTTGGTGTTAGTACTGAAGTATCATTTGATGTGTTTTGCAATTATTTAATTATTATTCTTTCACCCAAGAAAACAGAACATAAGATTTTGCAAGAGCCATCCTCTGACCCAGGCCGTGTCTCTACCTTGGCAGGATGCACTTTTGCATGGGGGAACATATAAAGGAGTCCCATGGTGACACAGTTTCAAGGCCACCATGGCTGCAGTCTCAGAACATCCAGCTCTGGATAAATTATAGCCTTACAAACCTTTCATGTCACTGCTGCAACAATGGGCTCATAGTGATACCAGCAGTGGAGGAGATGGCCATAAATGTGCCAGAACATGTGTGCTACATGCCATTTATGGTGGCGCCAGTTCCCACCAGAGAAGCTGGTGAGAATCTTAAGGTTCTTTTAAAAAGGTTAGTGAGGGAAGGGAGACATCAGCATTGCAACTGAATTTCAGAATAATCCCTATCAGATTATTCATAGTTCTCTTACTGAGTGTGTGGGGGTGTATTTGAAGTGTTTCTGCAGGACCAGATACATCCTCCTGCATTATTCATGGAAAAACTTCACTTACTTTAACCTGAAAGACGTGTAGGAGGAAAACTCCATTCAGTTTGTCCACAGCATGAGGTTACCTTAATTTCTAACACACCCAGTGTGGTTGTTGAGTTAGTGGTGAACCTGTGTGCTGTTCACAGGGCATGATGCACTCCTGCCATGTGTGACACACTCACGTGGGTGTCAGCAGGGCGGTGCTCACGTGTCTGCCATTTGTGGAAAAGGTGAAATTAAAAAAACCCCAAACCTTTACTTCTGGACACAGTGGGACAGGGTGAACTATGTACCAATAATTTTAACTTTTGATATTTGCAATGTGCATGTCTTAATAAAACCCAGCTTCCCTCAATTTTAAAGACTTGCTGCCTTTTTGAGTAGCTCAGAGACGGGAAACACAAGGGCAGATCCAGCTCAGAGCTCTGGCTGGTTTGTGTCTAGCCCTGAGATGTTGTCAGTTTACAGTCCACTGCTGCAGCTTCCTTTGCTTGAGCCATTACTGAAATATGGTCTTAGATGAATTTGAGACAAGGCCAGTTTCAAAGTGCAAAAGCTCTGGAAAGGTGTTTTCATGTATTTCCTCCTAAGCCAACAGGAGCTTGGCTAGAGGACCCCCTTGGAGAAGGTGGGGTACATTCAACAACTGTGGTCTCTGAGTTACTAGCTACATCTTTGCATGCTAGGCAGAAAAAAAATAAAAATGTCTTTCAATTTATTTGTTTTACTTTACTTCCCCTGTTTATTAATTTGCACTTCATTTTCTCAGTCTGGGCAAAGGAAGCATTTTCTCCTTTTTCATCCACATTATTAGTGACAGAATCCTCAGACATCCATGTTCAAAATGCAGTATTTATTAATGTAAAAAGAAGTGCTTTTAAAATTAAATAGAAATTATTCATACCTGGTTTTATTTTACTTGTGGGGTTTAAATTTAGGCAAGGTTAGTCTAAATAATACCCTTTAGACAATGAAACCCTGGCAAATATCTCTTTATATTATGTATTGTTACCCAAAGACTCAGTGATGTGGCAGCCAATAGATACACGTATCTATATCCACTTTCCCTGTAGTTAAATAAAGTTTTAAAGAAAATGCTCCATTAGCTCCTGATCATCAATCTTAATGTAATAATGGAGCTGCTTAAAGTCAGATAGGCTTCTCCCCGCCCCCCTCCCCACCATCACCCCATTCTATTAAAATATTTACATTGTAATAACTCAGCAGGGTTCATGGTTTTGGGGGTTTTTTTTCAAAACTGAAGGCCTGTAAGTGGGTGAAAGTATTTTAAAGCAGGGTGAGACTGAAAGGACGTGACATGTTATTGAATTAAGGGCCTTAGAAGGTGAGGGCTGTGCAGTCATAAATTTCAGGAATGCGGATGTAACTCTCTGAATGTGTATATGAAGTTGACAGAGTTTGACAGCTACCATCTGTGAACAATAATGTATAGAGCAGCAGGGCTACATGATGCAGACTGGAATGTACCTATCAGGCTCTAAGGACTATAACAATTTACTACTCATTATCAGCGACCGTGGTCATGATTAGCTGCAGGGGTTGGAATGAAACTTGGAAATTATGAGGACAAAGTTCCCCTTGTTAAAGCAGAATAATTAGTTTAATACATATGAGGAGAAAACAGGCGGGAGACTTCCTTCTTTTTCCTGCTCATGAAAACTAAAAAAAAATGCACAGTGAAAATGGATAGACTGTTACCTCTTTCTGCATCACTTGAAATATGAGAATATGGCTATTTTGTATTCATTCCCTTACTGTTCCAGGACTTTCCACAACTCTGCAACCTTTGCAGCATAGAATGGCAGTGCCATAATTATGTGATAACTGTGTTAATGCTACATTCATTTATCAAAGCTGATTTCTTGTGTTCTGTGCTTTCCTGTGTTCCATCAGAGCATAGCATTGCAGTGAAAATATACCTTTGAAGCATAGCATCTTGCAAGTAAAATCTCTATAAAATAAAAAATTAAAAAACAAACAAACAAAAAAACCCCCCGACCAAAACAAAAAAGGATTCTTTGCTGTTTTCTCAGTAGTTTGTGTTGCAAACAAATCTGTGTTTTCCCACAGGTTTATATTTTTCTTGGTAGACACCATAAAGTGCAGTGCAGCTGGAGCCACAGAGAAATATTGTGAATTCTCATTTCAGGTTGCCCAAGTACACTGTGTGTTGAGACTGAGAGACAGCTTATTGCTTAGTGTAAATGCACATGGGTCAGTCCCACTGGAAATTGTTTATATAAGCCAAGAATCTGTCCCAGGAAATAAAGGAAACTATCAGATAAGAAACAGAAAACATACAGTCGGCATAATGCATATCTCAATGGCCACAATAATATATATTCCCATTTTTTTCCTGCTAACATTTGCTTTTCTTACAAAAATGACATTAATCCTGGTCTACACACATTAGTCAATAGTGAACTCCAATAGCAGTTTAAGCTCCAACAACAAGGTGCCCGGATTTCTAGAAAGGGCATTTGACTTTGAAAAATATCCAGCAAAAACAACACATTGAAAGAGAGAAACAGCAGGAAGTCTACTGAGCAAGAACAATATCATCCATCCTCTTTTAATTGAAAGAGAAAGGTTAAGGTTGGTTTAAAAAGAATGTGTGAGCAGACAAGAAAAGTATAGTAAGCAGTTCCTGTGATAGATGGCTTAAATTTAGTTGCTCCTGCCTGCGGCGGGGGTTTTGGGCTATGTGACCTTGTTGGGTCCCTTTTACTGCTGTTTCTACAGGAAAGGACGAGGTTATTTCTCAGTTGGAAAGGCTGTGTGTTTTTGCATTATCTCCTTCAGAAAAACGTCCATCAGTGAGGTTATCTCACTGGTGGTTTAATAGAAAGCCATTAATATAGACACATCTTATCCCTGAGGAGTGACTGACTTACCCAGACCCGACTTAAAGGTGTGTCTGTGCAGTCACAGACATGCATCTATCTCTGCTCGGAGCTCTGAGTTGGCACCTCTCTGTGTCCAGGCTAGCTCGGTGTGTTTGTTCCTGCCTTGAGGTGGATGCAGGCTGAACGTGAAGTGGCAAATGGCAGCAACAAGTGGGACAAGCTGAGACTCTTTGCTCTTGTGCTCCTCAGCTTATGGGGAATTTTGCTTACACCAGTCAGTGCATGCATAGAGCAGATCAGACTGCTTTCTGAACAGATTGTTTTCAGCTAAATAAAGTGAAAAGAAATAAGTTTAACATTTACCTCAACATTTAAATTTTTTTTTATTTGTGCAAGCTGTATCTCAGAAATTGAAGAAAGGGGTGTAGGTTAGATTCTTGATGGAAAGGATTTGTGTTTCAGTGGAGTAAAACCCATTTTTTTCCAACTAGCTTTAGCTACCCATGTATAAAAATAGGTCCTGAACAGAATTAACATGCAGATGACTCTGCTACTGGTGTGGGAAGGAGAAAGGAGTGTAATGATTCAGTGTTGTAATGAGTTATTTTGATAATGATCAATTTGGGTTCTATCTTGTATAATTGTCAGGCAAACGGTAGCCACTGGACTGACAAAGCATGGACACATAAAGATGCTCCTTCTGGTTCTACTGATGTCATTTTGTGCCTTGCTTTCTTGTTCAGAGCCTGCCTAGGCACCTGTGAACCCAAATTAGTGGCATCAGCTTAATTTCTCCCCTTACAATAGGCTTCCCTACTGCTGTGCCCTATTTGTACAGCACCTGCCCCAGCACAAATAATAGTCTAGATGATAGTTTAAAAATAAGTTAAGCAATAGGCAGGAGATGTTAACCAGACCTTCTGGTCACTACTTGCTAGGCTGGACTTGAGACAGTGGAAAGAGTTTTACTGATTATTTCTGGTCTTGCCTCCAGTCATTCCTAAAGCGGTTTAAATCACACAGAGACACAAGCTACCAAATATCCAATAATAAGTACCAGTCAGGAACCTTGGGTCTTTGTGTTCTGAAAACTTCCATCCCTGCAGACTTTTTCTAACAAGTCTGTTCTCTTGGTATCACAGTTAGCATGGATGTGAGATGCAAAACACCCCCCCCGCTCACTGTCTGTGATCACGTTCAATGTTGCATGTGATTCGGTTTTGTCCATAGCCTGTTCAGATTTCAGAGGGTGAGGGAGAGCTCTGTTAATTAGGCACAGTTATCACTTGCATCTACTGCCTGTAAGACAGAAAGCGTGCCCACACAACTTGATGGACAGACATGGACTGTCTGGAGCACAGACCAGCACACCAAATATAAACTCTCCTGGGGCAGTCTCTGTAGATGTTACAGACACAGGCTGGTGTGAAAAGCCCTTTCTACCTGCTATGGTTTTGATGCTATTGTTATCTGTAGTAGCAAGATAAAAGCTTGTTGAGGATTACCACACTATTTTGTGTCCTTTATTTTGCTGCGTGGACATTTCCAAAGGCATTGAAGCCTTTGAGGATACAGCAGCCTGTAAAAGAGCCATTTTCTAAGCCTGCTGTTCTAATGCAGGTAATCTACCGCATTCCTTCAAAGCACTAAAGAAAATAGTAGTGGGGCTGAAATTGCCTGTAATTTTCCTCCTAGCATTTTGTAACAGGAGTAGTGCTATGTTATTTTACCTTTCTATTTTATGTGGCCATAATTTCTGAGGCTTTGGGATCACATTTCTCTAAAAAGTCTTTCTTTATATGCTTTAAAGTGTCAGTATTACATTAAAGTTGGTAGTGAAGCTACCAAACAATTTAATGCTAAGTTACAAGTATTTCTTATCTTTACCAGTGTTTGTTCCTCTCCCCATTCCAACAAGCCAGTAAGGCAGTGAGTCTGGGCAGCCTCATCTCGTTCTCTACGTTTCCTGCTTGCTCACTTTGAAACCTGTCAGCCAGAAATTTGTCTTACAAGTTCCCCCAGCTCCTAGTTCTCCTTTGCATTCAAGCTGTCTAGTAGTGATTAACCAGCCTGTAAACACAGTAGGAATTACTACCAAAAATGGGTCTAACCTAAAAGATGGTAATCTCAAAGGGTTTTGTGGCTACTTCATGCCCTGCAAGTTCAACCTCAACAGCTTCCAGAGTTAACACACTAATTCCTGTGATGTGGTTTGGAGACATTATTGGGTTGTTGAGATTTTTAACCTGCCTTGTTGTTTCTGCTTAAGCAACATGTTTCTAAAGATATTTTCAAAATTTGCAACATCAGTCTAACTCAGCAACTATTTCTTGATTTTCGTTGATTTTTACGATTTCATTCTTTTCTTTGCCTCTATTCCCAAGACAGTAATTTGTAGATCTCAGAGGAGAAAAAGTTAGTTCTAAAATATAAGCTACCTTATTGTTTCCTGCCCTTGCAAAACTTACTTTTAGTTTCACTGAGTGTCTTCCTTTCCACTGAATATGGCTTTTTAAAGCATTTTTATTTCCGTTCAAAGATCTGATATAAAACTTAACCTTTGTGCAGGGTTCTAGTATGTTGAATATGCACTGATCTTTGAAAAGCAGTACAAACACCTTTTATTTTGTGTATTTTTTGTCTTATTTAACTCAATTATTTCTAAGATGGTATTTCTCAGGCTTCAGGTACAAGCCAGACTTTAACATACATGTGTCATAGTTCCTGTGAATTAATGTTTAGTGACATCCCTGGGTACCCAGAAAATGGACTCAAGACTAAAACCTAATGCTGTCCTTTTAATAAGAAATCTGATAATGAATAGAAACTGTCAGCCTCCAGAAATGGGCTGAAGCAGCATTAAACATCTCTGGCAGACAGGGCAGCATTAGCAGCAAGCCTGGGGTGCAGGACACATGCAGACACACTGCCCTGTCCCCATATCCTGGCTACTGGCTCCCTGCTTACCAAATAAGAGATAATTGAACTTGACCTTCACTCCCTCTGCACATTTCAGAAGTCTGTATCACTGTCGGTCTCTATCCCCTGCTGTTCTCAAAAGCAGAGTCGGGCTGGGGGGGAGAAAATGAGCACCATAAAATCCATGCACTTGCTCATGCCCTTAACAAATCCACCCATCCCCCCAAAGTGGTCACTGTTAGGCTGCCTTGCTGCTGAGTTGGCAGTTTTTGGGCCCCAGTTATCACCACTGCAGATCTTACCTTGTGACTGTAATAGTTACAGGACTGGTCTGTGAAGCCCTGTCTTTGGACTAGCCCTGATTCCCCCTAGCATGAGAGGGCTCCAGGAGAGGTCTGGACAGTTGCCACAGTGCATATGACTCATTATAATAATAAAGGTTGGCTTGGGCTTGTGTCCAGTTTGGGCTCTAGTGGGAGATAGAAGGTTACATTCATCAACAGGAGAACAGCCTCTACCTTTCCAGCTTGAAGTATGAATGAATCATTGGTTTGCCTCTGCTCATATGGGATATGGCATTCTAGCAACAGTCATTGTTGCTAAAGAAACCTTCTATTTTTCAAGAGAAGGACTGTCCACATTAATTATTCTCACAGCTGGAATGGATGTATACAGCTCTTAAAGTCCTTATACCATTCAGAGTTAATAAATGCCAATGAAGACTTCTGTATTTCATTAAACAACAAGTACAGTTTTTAGTTGTTCTTCTTTTCCCTCTGAATATTTAGTGCTGTAAAGCATTGGCTGAAAAGATATAATCTCTTCTGAAGCCAATGCCTCATTCCTTCAGTGGAATGTTGCAGTAGTGGATGGCACAGAGAGGCACTTTCTTGCTTGTTCTCTCTCTCTGGCCCTCTGAAGCTTGTTTCTTGTCTGTTTATCACTCTGATTTCAGAAAAGAGACAGGGAATACCCTGTCTGCATAGAAATATTAAGTCCAGAGGTTGGAGGAGACTCCTGATGGTAGCAAGGTATGGCTTTGACTCATCTCAGGCTGAGAAGAACTCTTACTGTAGTCTTCTGTTTTCTAGATGAGCACTTCAGCCTCTCGTCCATCATGGGCAGTCACAGGCAATCTCCATCATTCTGTCCTCCGAAGGACAAAGAGAACTGAAGATCTCACACTCAAAAAAGTGACCTGTGTCTCTGAGCATCACTGTCCCCAAGGGTCTTAGTAAAGCTGGGTCTAAGAAACTGCACAGCATCAATGTTCATACAACCAAGAGCACCAGGTGACCCTTTGGGCATAAGGAATGGACTGGCTTTGCATCCTTCTGACTAGCTCTGGCTGATAGCAAAGTCCCTGTGAAGCACTGCTGGGCTACAGAAAGTCCTATGGATGTCCTCCTGAAGCTGCTTTGGCCATCCCTCAGTAGAGGATGAGCACCACTGAAACAGCAGGCAAAGCCTCCAGACTTTTTGCCTCATCCTTGATTAAACTGTGGGTAGGTGGCCCTGCCACCTTGCCAAATTGATAAAAGTTAATCCCTCCTAGGGAATCATGAGCTCCCAGAAAGCTCCTCCAACTTTCATCCTTAGCCAGCACAACCTGGCCTCACTTGCACTCCAAAAGAACCTGCACTTTTTTTTTTTGCAAGCCACTATGTTACTAAGGACGCATCACACTTTGATGGTGCTTTTCATCCACTCACCTTTACATACTTGCTGGTGATCTGAAATATTATTGTCTCATTTGGAGATGGGGAAAATGGAAAACCAGGCAATTCAGCTGGCTTTTGATACAATTCAGAACTGGAAATAATACAGTTTTGCAATTAGGAAATCACCTACATTTACATTTTTTCCCCTAATGTTATTTTTGTGTACATCACATTTCCTCTTGCTAAAGCTGATTGAATACTGGGGATTTAAAAAAACAAGCATGTAGAAAGGCACTAGCAGGAGGCCCAAGAAACCTCTTGGAGCAATGGTGCTGATCCAAGAACTCATGTTTCTTGTATCAGTGGTCTTGTTTGGGGTTTCTTGCAGAGCCACACTAATCTTACTTTAGCTCTCTCAAAAAAAAAAAAAAAAGCATGCGCCACAAAATTATAGCCCACTAGTACTTGTTACAGCACATATTGCTTCCATTCACCTCCTTGAAAGATACTGTATTTCTTTACCCGAGGTTTTTCTTCTGTGGGCTGAGGTATGTCTGAGCTCGGAGCTTGCCTTGGCTGTGACTGTGCCATGTGCCATCTGGGGCTGCTCTTTCTTCACAAAGGGCTGCAAGGCAGGACTTGTCAGCCAAATTTGGCAGGCGAACAAAAGCCATTTGGAGACTCTAGGAAAAACAACTGCTCCATGGTTTGGAAGCTCTTGCTGGATCACACAGTGAATCAGAGCATGTCCCTTACTGTTTCACAACAGCTCTGCTCCTGAGAGCACAGCCTTGCAGCAAGGCCAAAAACAAGCCCTGTGGCGTATGGATTTTCATCTTGTAATAACAGCTTCATTTTGTAGACATGAAGTACATGTCCTCCAGTAATATGTGATGAAATGTAAATTGCACATATTCTGTGTGCAGCCTCATTGCCCATGCTGGCAGCCTCTCCTTGGGAGCCTCAGCAGCCCTGCACACCCCTCATGCTTATGTTTCCTCATGCATTCCCCAACAAAGCCATGCTTGAAGCCACAAGTTTCACCTACAAACCACCGGCAGTACCGTATCGTTATGGCAATTAGCCAGGGGGAAATACGTGAACAGTTGTTGAGGGGACAAAAAAAAAATCAGAAATAAAACCCTTGTGCGAGTGAACAGACTAACCTGCCGTGAGAGGCAGAGCATCCTGACCTCAGGCCCAGGCCATTCATCTCCTGCACAGCACCACTGCAGTGTGCCAGTGCCCACACCAGCAGAACGACCTTGAGGAGATGTGAACCCCACACTGGAGCTGTCTCTGTGGTCTTCTTGGCCCCACTGGGATGGCAGCTCTCTGTCTGGGGTGTCCCGTCAGCACTGGCGGAGGATGGGGGAAGCTCTGGTTTCTGGCCCAGCAGGGCCTCAGGTGCAAGGGGGGCCTGGCACAGAAGCCTGCAGGAACACCGGTGCAGGAGCTGTGCTTTTGGCTCAGGAGGCCAGAAAACCTCTCAGGGTATAGGGTAGGAGTGGGCAGACAAGCACGAGGGCTAGGCTCAGCATGTGACTTTGTATGGCACAAAGGTGCCGGTGAGGAAAGGCATGGGAGTGTGGTTGGGCTTGGCTTGGTGTTGGGCTGGGTGACACAAAGATGGAGCCAGGGGATTGGGACATGTGTCGTCCTGAGGTGTGACCAGAGGCAGAGCCATGATCACTGCTCTCAAGGTGCCGGCCATCCCTTTAGGTTTTGGTGCCTGCTGCTGCCAGTGGTGGCACCCAAGCTAACTTTGGGCACCTCAGGTCTAGGAGAGCACTCCCCTCCTGGAGACCCTGAAAGGAGGCCACCGAGTTCCAGAATCCCTGGTGTCGTCAGTAAGCTTCAGATCTGGCCTTGCACTGGGGCTGGGCTGAACTGAGCAAAAGAGAGAAGTTACTCACCTCTTCTGCTCATGGCAACAGCTCCTCAGTTTTCTGAAGCAGATGAATCCTGTTCGTGTTTGCCTCTGCTGCTTGGGTCGCAAGAGTCCATAGCTGCTGGCAGGGCCGGGGGATGAGGCTGGCAGCAGAGGCTCCTCTCTCAGTCCATAGCTGCTGCTGCACATCATTGCTGCCAGTTTGGGTGACTGACAGAATGTCAAGGATGTGACAACTGAAACATCTGCCTGCAAAATGTATGTCTGCATGGCTCTGTTTAAGAAACGTAGGCATTATGGACTACAAACTATTGTAGTGTGAATGCATTCTTCCCGCACTCCCCTTTTCCAGAGTACTGCCATGAGGCTCCATCTCCAGCCTGCCTGCAGTGTCTTTCTCTCTCCCCATTGCAAGTGCTGGCTGTGATTCACTTCCTTTGCAGAATTTGTTTTCCAGTCTCTACTTGCTGGATGCTTCTTTTATCATATTTGAAGACTTTTTCCCTGGGAATATGTTGAGTACTTTTTTAAGTGCTAGTGGGGTTACAGGTCTGAAAGACAAACCAAAACTCACATAATTTGCCTCTGTATTTTATTTAAAATTATGAGAGATGACAAATAAAATATCCTCCATTAGTACGTCTTTGCTAACTAAAAGACAGTCTGTCCTAATGTTAGAAAAAAATGTAAGCTAAATTGGCATAGACGAGCTGCTGTACAGCTTCCAGAGGAAAAAAGTTTCTTTCTGTAAATGCAATCTTTTCTTATAACTTTGAACAAAGTTTTCCACTTCTACAAAAGATTAAGTAATCAAAGAAAATGGGACATCCATTAATAAATGTAAATGTTGGTTTAGAAAATACTGTATGAGTAGAGTTTGAGAGAATTACGCTTTATTGTAGTATCAGCAAGTTGTTCTGGTTTTTTCCCTGGAGTATTTTTACTGAGCACTGACTTTTCTTTTCAGGAGTTTTTATTTCAGAGTTAACATTACAATCTCTCACAGATCAGTAATAACGTAGTTGTACTGCTTGCTGAGAGGACAGAAGAATGAACCGCAACTTCAATTTTTTCATAGCTGATTCATAGACCGAAAGAGAATGAATCTTTTATGTACCACTGCCTCCTGGTATTTTGAAAAAATACATATTTTGAAACAGCTGAGATTGCACTTACTGCTCAAATACAAGTGAAAAACATTCTAGTTACACGTTAATGCTTTATTCATTGCTATATGCAATATTAATGCAAAATACTTCCGCTTCTTCGTTAGAAATCTTATTATCAGTTTGTGATGTTTCAGCTATTTCACATGTCAAGACATTAGAGAATGTGGGATTTTTAGCAGTGAGTCAGCTGTTATCTACATCTACAGTTAAGTAATATGGCTACAATAACACCTCATTTGACTGGCTCTCCTAATTATTTTTGTGCAAAACCTATTCCCTTTCACACCCATGGGAATTAAGGAAAGATGCTGACAATAACTATTGGGGAGAATTACTGTTTGTAGTTAGACCTGCAGATACAGTGATTCTTTGTCTAGAATGCAGTAAAAACCAATATGTATTAAATTTCAACATTGCCTAATTTTCCAGTAGTTGATTCTAATTAGAACTGCTCATAAGCCTGACTTATTACACAACTTTTTTCTATTGCTCTTAGCAAGCATATAGCTAGTTTTACAGCTAGCTTAACGCTGTTTCTTAGTATTTTTTTCAGCAATTTGAAATAATGTCTTGAGTCACAAGTCAGTCTTGGCCAGAATTCCTCTTCAATATGAAAGAAAAAAAAGTGTTTTACAAACAGAACTGTGAAGAAGCATAAATTTTCCCAGACTTATTGGATACTTTTTTTCTCCCAACTTCAGACTATGGGAATGCATTCTGTAGTCTGTAATTCTATTCCCATACAATGAAAACTAATGTAAACTTTTATTAATATCAACAGTGAAATTAAACTTCTAGAAAAATACATACTGCATCAGTAGTACAGTGGTATATAGCCAGGCATTTTCGTACATACTCAAACAAAGGGATAAAGGGTAGTACTTTTCATTTAAATGCCCCTTCATCTTGAATTTAAAGTGCAGAATTTCATATTGACACTTACGGAGACTGTAGCTCCAACCCTCCCTTTGCCAGCTAATAGGTGAAGGCAGAGAAGTCCTGCGGTCAGACAAAGCCCACGTGTAGCTGAGCTGCCCTGAAGCCATTGCTCTGCAGCCTGCTCCAAGCACAGGAGAATGTCCCTGATGCCCTGAGCACAGCATTGCTGTGAGACCTCACCAGGAGCAATACTGAAGTGAGGATAAGCCATTGGCTGTCTTGATTGCTTAGGTTATATTGCAGAGATTTTTATATTTTGTAGCAACAAAACCAAGCCCAGTACTACGTCCTAAATGGTGGCTTGTCTGCTGCTGAGAGCCCTGGAAGAGCTCAGTCACTTGCTGGTGCGTGTAAGGCTGCCATCAGTCCAAGCCATCTGTCCTGTCTGGACAGGGAGCAATTGCTGTGGTGTATTTGTTCTGTGTCCATCCTGAGACAGTGCAACTCCCAGGAAAGCAGAAATTAAGGAAAACCCACATTAGACCAAGAGATCCAGATGGAAATCTCTCTGCCTTTAGCCAACTGGTTTGTTTCCTGGGCCTTATACTCATACCTCTCAACAAAACTTGCTGCCCCAGCATGCACCCGGGAGAGAGACCTTTCTCAAACGAGTTAGATAACCTCAGGTTTCCTTTCACGTCTTCAGCTGTGTCCAACAAGAATTAGTAGTGATGGGCTCTATTTTGGACAGTGCGAGCAAGAAACTTCCTCTCAGGTTGTAGCCCAATCTGGTTTGAATGACAAATACTTCCTAGGCACCAAGCTGCGGTGCATCAGGGCATGGGGCATCCAGGCACAGCCTGTCTGAGACTGTTACCTCTATAGCTTCTAGCAGAAGGCAGAAAAAAAGCTGCTCTCTTGTTAGCATTTTTCTTTCTCATTTGGTGCAGATTTCTGTGATTCATTCAGAAGAAAACATGACTAATGTATTCATATGTTGAGACTTTTTACGTCTGTTTGTTTGTTTTTGAGAAATCAGTCAGACTGAGTTAAAGGTAAATTGTAGTTCAGCCACAGAAATATGTCTCCAGGCTATTCTGGGCAAACCAGATTATTTCTTTTCAGAGTTCCCAAATATTTTGGGCAGAAGGTAAAAGGGCTCTGTTGTAGCATAAGACACACATGGAAACATTTTCCTTCTATCTGTAATAGATGCTTTTTTTTCTCCCTCTTACTAATATGACATTATACCTTAAAACATGCAATCGAATGTTCTGCAGCAGTGGTGTCCCCTTCGACTTGGCCAGCCCTGCAATTGCCCTGCAGGCTGCAGGGGGAGGCTGTGCCAGGGTGAAAGGAGGAGAAAAGCTGGCGGGACCAGGGCCCCATTTCCTTCCTTGCCTGGGGACCCATTCCAGCCATACCACACCACAGCACTGCAGGTAGCACGGGGCAAATAACTCTGGGCTCTGAGCAAGAAAGCAAATACAAAAATGACCATGAAAATTGCCCAAGCAGTTAAATCTGGTTCCAGCTGGGAACTGAAGTTCTACCTTGAAATACTTAAATCCCATTTGGACGGCATAGATATACATTCCAGATGAAGAATTAATGGCTTTCACACAATATCCTCTGCAGAGATGCCCCAGCATACCAACCTCTGTGTTTTTAGTAGATGGAATTTGTAATTCCTCCAGGAGCTGCATTCTTCCAAGTGTTCCTTCTATTTTTGGACTGACTACTTGTTTTATTTAGAAAAAAAGAAAAAAAAAAAAAAAGAAACCAAAAACCTGTGCTCTTGTCAAACTGCAGATGCTATATGAGTCATCTATACAATAACACTAAACCATACTTCTCTGTTGTGGTGCAGTTCATCATCATCACAAAGGGGTTTATAGAAAACAAACATAGATGACAGAGTCTGCTCTTAAGCTTCCTGTGTTTAATCCTTGTGCGTATTTAGCCAGCTGAACAGTGTACTGTTGAAAAATGGATTGTTATTAAAATGTTGGGTGTTGCAGTAGCTGCAAAGTCTCTTTTTTTGCTAATAAAAATGAATGTCATTCCCCTGACAATTTTTGGCTGCTTATCTGTAGTCATTTTCCTGCATAGTAATTGTGTGAATGCTAATGACGATCCTGAAACTTTGATGAATAAAATGTTTTTAGGACTGTTAAGACAGCCTTGTAGACAGCAATGCTTTCTCATTTAAATGCCTTAAAACACATCCTTCATAAAGTTATCACCAGTGGTCTTTAGCCTCAAACAAAACAGAATATAGAAATTTATGATACAGAAACACAGTGAAGCGAAATACAACCAGCTTCTTGTAGTCTGCATAGCTTGCTAGTAGTGTTTCCCAAGTAGGAATCATTTACTTCACAGTTTTCCCTGTTACCTTTTTATTGTTTATCTAGTTTGGATATTGACAAAATGTTTTGAATCACCTGGTTCCTTACAGAAATCTCAGTAGTTCCAGGCTTTTTAAAAAAGTGTTAAAAATTTTTAACAGCAATTGCATTTGTAAAATGGCATGTAGATCGATTTCCTACTGAACCGCAGAGTGAATAGAATACCTAGCTCTTCTAGGCATTCAAGATCTGCAAAACCCACTCATTAGGAAAACCCTCTGATGAGCAGACCCTCTGCTCTCCTCCATGATCCCTCTCATGTGACTGGCAGCAGGTAATTACCTTCTCCCCTCACAGGCACCATTTTCTAGGCTAAGCAAGCCTGTCCTTCCTCCTCTCTTCTCGTAAAATTTGCATTTCACCCCTTGATTGCCCTCACAGCCCCTTGCTGCACCACTAACACCTGGAGCGTGGGTGGGAAGACCTGTGCCTGGTACTGCTGGGGAGCCCCCACCCATCCCATCCCATCCCATCCCATCCCATCCCATCCCATCCCATCCCATCCCATCCCATCCCATCCCATCCCATCCCATCCCATCCCATCCCATCCCATCCCATCCCATCCCATCCCATCCCATCCCATCCCATCCCATCCCATCCCATCCCATCCCATCCCATCCCATCCCATCCCATCCCATCCCATCCCATCCCATCCCATCCCCATCCCATCCCATCCCATCCCATCCCATCCCATCCCATCCCATCCCATCCCATCCCATCCCATCCCATCCCATCCCATCCCATCCCATCCCATCCCATCCCATCCCATCCCATCCCATCCCATCCCATCCCCATCCCATCCCATCCCCATCCCATCCCATCCCATCCCATCCCATCCCATCCCATCCCATCCCATCCCATCCCATCCCATCCCATCCCATCCCATCCCATCCCATCCCATCCCATCCCATCCCATCCCATCCCATCCCATCCCATCCCATCCCATCCCCCTTCCCTGCCAGGCACCTGGCCTAACATGCTCTACTGCCATGTTTGCTTCCTGTATATTCAGGTTGTCTTTTTTCTGCTGGGTCTCAAGGAAGCCCTTGGCCCCAGTCTGTGGGGGCTCAGAGCTGTGGTCTGGCATGTAGGCTGAGATGTGGCTCTCTCAGTCTTCCTGCCCAAGTTGCTCCCGTGTCCTGAGGGATTTGATGTTCATTCAGGTAAAGAGAGAGAAGGACTCCTTCCCTGTTTCAACTGCTCATGTGAGAAACTGCAGGGCTGCAGTCCCTGCTTCAATGCAGTGTGTCGATGGGACTTTGCCTCAGAGTGTTTGGGTGTATAAAGCATTGAGATGTTTCAAGATGAGGTAGCAGCTGGAAGGAGCTGGGGTAGCAGGTACATGCTGGGCTTGGGCAGTCTAGCTCACTTGGAGTTTGAGTTTTTGTCACGCATCTTTGCTATACACCATGATAAGCCTATGAAAGAGTTAGCAATTCCTGTACAAAGGGAATACTTCCTGTGTTGCAGCACGGGCTGATTAACTGAGGATTTAAAAGAAATGCGGAATAGCATCCAGCTCTTCAAGTATATTTAGGTTCTCTGTTCCTATGGGCAAATAGAAGACAGACTGCCAGTATGACAGGAGACAGGGTAATGGTAGAACATTATGCAATTAAGGCTCTCATAAAATGCATATGCCTGTGGGAGGATGAGTTAAGGTTGCCCAGGCAATCTTATTTCTGGCATGTTCTATATTTTCTGCATTTGACTTTGCAACCTACACACTCACTCATCATAACTTTCTGTTGTAGTATGTAGCTATGACTTGAATTTACATCCTTCTTGCTCAAGATGTTATGTTAGAAATGTAAAGTTTTCAGTATCTTTCGACTCCAGCACGAGGCCAGCTCAAGCTCAGTTCAGGGTTGTGCCATCCTGGCTGAAACCCTGAGCAGTGCAGGACACAAGCACCCAGGGCCACTCACCAGCTCGCCAACTGCTGCATGCCCAGAGGCGCCAGCTGAAATTTGGGGAGGTGGTAACCAAAGCTGCCTTCCCTCTCTGTAGTTTCAGGATGCAAGTTCTAGGTGACAACTCCACAAACCTGAAGGATCTGCAGAGGATAGACGTGCAGATGGCATGTGAAACAAGCTCTTCATTTACTTAGCAGCTGAGAGAAACCGTACCAGCCTCAGAACTGCTCTGCCAGTGTCAGCATCATCCTACAGTTGGCCTGGCACAGCAGGAATTGTCACTGACCTCCCCTAATGCAACCCAGGCGTTACCCCTTGATGAACTGACTCTGTTGTAACATCAGGTGAGATTTAGAGAGGCTCATAATGCCATTTTAATGCCATAGCTTTTAGAAGGCTTAATATAGATTCTGAGGTATTCCTAAAATGGCAAACAAAAATTCTGCTATGTTCTCTCATATACATTTTTTAATGAAGTATTAGAGATTGTATTAATTCAAGTCATTTTGTCTTTGGGGCTTCCCCCCCACTTTTCAGACCAAACCAGCACTCTGTGTGGAGAACAACTGCTTGTACTGTGGGGGCACAAACCAGCACAAAAAAATACTGACAGCAGATGGGCAGCCCTGAATGAAAAACAAAACCTTGAGCTTTTCACTTCTTGGATTAGAGTTTGGTAGCATTACATAAAGAGGAAATGGGGAAAAAATGCAAGCTTAAAAGAAGATAAAATCTGATTAAAATGCAGACTAATATAATTGCAGAACATTACTCAGGCTTTCTTGTGGAGAGAGAAAAATGTCTGCTATTGTGCTGCTATAGAAACCACATAGGGCCTGTGAGTAGGTGAGAGTGCATGGAGCATGTCGCTCCCTCTCTCCCGCCTTTCTCTCCCTGGAATGAAGATCCTATCTTGCTCCGTAAGCTTGGCCTTTGCTGGCCAGGAGATCTCTCCCAGTACAGAGAGAAGTTGTTTTCCTGCTTAAGTAGTTTCTTTTAATATCTCTGCTCCCTCCCTCTTTTGTTTTGCTTTTGGAAGGTGGTGCAGGGCTGTGTTGGAGGAGGGATAAGCTCCAGTCTTCTCAGGATTTTCATAGGGGCTGGTTCGCTTGGCTTTAAATGTTGAGAGTATGGAACACGTATGTCGTGCCATGGAAAGGGAGCTTTCTTGTGTTTACTCTCACAAAGCCACAGAAAGAGCTCACAGTGCTCTGGAAAGTAAATACTCATCTGGAATGAGCAGCCTTTGACTGTGTTTCTGCACACTGTGTCCACAACACTTGTTTCTCTGAGGACACAAGTTAGAATTACCAAAACACTAGATAACAAAGTAAGGTTTATTCCCTGGCTAGGGATGGAAGTGTCTTTATCGAAAGTGTAAACCACCTACAAACATACCCTCTGTACAGCAACATAAAATAAGCTGTAGGAATGTGTCCCTGAAGTGTGGAAGTGTATTCCCAGCAGCTCTGCCCCATGACCATTTGGGCTAGGGCCTCGTCTTGGACAGCAGTAATTTCTGCCTGAAAGGATGATATAAGAAATTTTTTATTTAAAAGACTGATGCATGAGTAAGCCTGTCCACACCTGCTAATTAAGAAATTTGTGCAAAATTTGAGATGATTATTTACTGCTGCTAATGAATTCTAAGGTAGCATAAAGTACTGAAAAATGCATCTCCTCCTTATTTATAAATGCACACTCCATTTTATTACAGAAATAATTTCAGTGTTTGTTCCAGTGCCTTCTTACAGAAATTGACGCAGTGACTCAAATATGCATTTTACAAGAACATATTTTGTATCTCAGTTTTTGCAGAAGTTCACCTTTCAATCTGGCTGATTGTTTTGTTTTTAGTGTTTTGAGACAGAGGAAGAAGATGCCATTCTCCAGTTATTTCAGCACTTTCATCCAGTTCCTAACTAATCATCTGCTTTATAAAACCAGTTTATTGAGGCGTTGCCTCATTTTCATCACCCTTTCCTGTTTCCTCTTTTGGTGGTTTCTACCACACCCCTTTATGTGTTGGAGGCACCATTGCTATATGCATCACTGTATGTTAGCATATTTATTTATGGAATGGTGTTAGAATATTCTCTGTAGGCCTCTAGAAGGGATCATTGAATCTCACTGACACTGAAATCAATCACACCGTGTATTTCCTTCCATAAAATCCTCAGCTCATTTTACAGAAATTAGAGGTTTGCTCCTGCCACTCTTAGAGATCTGTTCCAGTGTTTTGCTACTCCAACTGAGGTTATACTCATTTATTCTTATGCTGACATTGGCCCTCAGTTTTAACTTTCCTGGCTCTGCCATTTTCTAAGCCCCACTTTCGTATATTTTATTTTGTCTCAACTATTGAACTATTCTCTTACCTCAACCCATGAGTTTTACTTTCTCTCTGATTCTCCTTCCAAGAGAGGCAGGCAGAAGGGAGTAAGCAAGCAGCAGTGTGGTACTTAGGTGCTGATTGGGGTTAAACCATGACAAACACTGATTTACTCTTGACTGGCTGACACAATCACACACTGCACTGCAGATATTTTCTGAAATTACTTATCTGACATTGCTGGTGTTACATTTCCCTTTTTAAATAGCTCCTACTCATCTCGAGATTAAGTAGTCTCTCTTATCCAAGTGCTGATCTTATAGCCAATGGAAGAAATTTTGTTGATTAATCTCTGCATGTTGTTAATGTTATCAACTTTAATTATATTTTCATTAAACCTCTTCTAAGAGACATGCAGTTTCTCCAATATACTACTCCCAGCTCTGTCAGCAGCAGATTTCATTAATATGCTTGTGTTCTTGATGACACTACTTTAATGAAAACATGAAGGATGACAGGAACATTGATGAATCACACAGAACACTTTCCTTCAGTCTGACACTTCCCATATAAAACACCCCTCTGTCATTGTCTCCTGATCCACATGCTCTCCTGATTCAACAGCTGCTTCCTGTCTGGACAGCATCACATATTATTGATCCCAAATAGATTACATCTACCACATTTTCTTTCTTGAAGAAAAAGGGAAACAGAGAAAGATATCTTGCAGAAGCAACATCTCATGTAATTGCATACTTAATTTTTATTCAATTTATTCTCATATCTTTAATTATTCTTTCCTTCTAAATTTATCTAGATTATTGTAAATTATTTCCCTCTGTTTCTTCAATGCAAGTATTGCAGAATGACTTGAGTGCTAGAATGAAAGTTTGTGCTGCTTTCATCTCATCCCCACACACTTGGCCTGTTTGCACTCTGGACAATATAATTTGTTTTCCCACATGACTTTCTTCCCATTACTCATCTTCCTTTTGCATCCATCTTCTGCATCCATCTTTATTAAAATTAGAAGCAAAATGCTTCTTGATCTTCTAAATATTGTCAGTCTTCCTTCAATCCGTATGCCCCTCTCACTGCATGACTGTACCACCCTGTTTCTTTTTCCCTGGTTGAGGCAAATAGTTCTAGCTGATGTTATTTATCTTCTGCATTTCTTCATCTTGAAGACAAAACTTCCTTAGGAGAGGAATCCACTTCTACCCTAGGTTTTCTATTTCCAATGACCTTAGTTACCAAGATGCCAGGTAATCTTCCATGAAGCCCTTTGCCTTTGCTCAAGGTACAATGTCCAGGTCATTTCTGCTGCACTGGCACAGAGAAATCCAGTCTTTCCTTTGTATACAAGTCCTTCAGTTGATTTTTTTCTAATTGTGTCTCTTACTCTTTCCCATTTTGACTTAGAATACATTTCTATAAATCTGTTTTACCCATCTATCTATTTTAAACTGCAGCTAGGAAACAATTCCCCCCCCCCCCATGACCTTAGTGACTTTAAAATACACCCACTACTCACAAAGCTAATCCACCATCACCTCTGGTGTCGGCCTGGTGGCCGCAAGGAGAGCAGCTCAGTTGTACCCAGCACTGCTCAGCCCCAGGCGTGGATCATAGATCTGCTCTCACCTCTCAGGGCAGGGCAGGGCAGGGCAGGGCAGGGCAGGGCAGGGCAGGGCAGGGCAGGGCAGGGCAGGGCAAGGCAAGGCGTGCAGGGGTGGATGGCGGGAGGTGTGGGGCGGCAGATGCAACCCAGAGTGACGCCCACAGGAGCGATGTAGCCTCAGCCCGGGAGCCAGGCAGCAGGCTGAGCCTTCACGGGCGCCGCGCGTTTCCATCAGCCCGGCGGGGTTTTCGGAGAAGACGGCGGCGCTGAGATCTTCGGAAAAGCTCGATCCGCCGCCCTTACGGGGCGGTGGGTGTTTGACCCCCGAAAAGCGAGGAGGTCACACACAGACCCCGACTCCTCATTTCTGACAGCCTTCCCCACCCAGCGCTCCCGAGGCGCGGGGACCGCCGCCCCGCCGCGCCCCCCGCAGCCGCTCACCGTGCCCGGCAGGGGCGGGGCTCGGCTCGGGGAATGTTTCGGGGCGTGTTTCGGGGCGGGGAGGGGCGGTGTTCGGGTTCTCTGAGTGGCCGCCGGGGCCCGGGGCGGGACGCGGGGGCGAGAAAAGGGCCGGGGGCGCGGCGGCGGCAGCGGCGGGCGCGGGTCGCGGAGCGGGATGCGCCTGACGCAGAGCATGTGCACCATCGCCGAGTGCGCGCCCGGCGGCGACAGCCCCGCCACCGCCCGGCCCCGCCTCGTCAAGATCGCCGTGGTGGGGGGCAGCGGCGTGGGCAAGACAGGTGAGCGGGGCAGCGGCCGGGCCGGGGCGAGGCGAGGCGGGTGGGGGCTGGCGGCGGCGGAGCGCGGCTAATGGTGCCTGTCTGTGCCTGCCCGCAGCGCTCGTGGTGCGGTTCCTCACCCGGCGGTTCATCGGTGACTATGAGCGGAACGCAGGTAGGCGAGCGGCGGCGCGGCTTTGTTCCCGCCGGGATGGAGGGCGGGCAGGGGCTCCCGGGGGGGAGAGCGGCCCCGGCCGCTTTGCGGTGCCCCCCTTGGGGCTGTCCGGGCTGCGGGGTGGGGGATGCAAGCCCTGAGGGAGAGTGTGCTTGCCCCAGCGCGGAGCCGGGGCACAGGTGGGAAGGGAGGAACCCGCTCGCTCCCCCGGGACTGCGGGGGCTCTCGGCAGGTGCTGTCACCGGCCCGAAAGCGCAGGGTTCCGCGGCTGCTGGCTCCCCGAGAGCCGCTGCCCGCCCCGCTGCGCTCGCAGCCCTCGCTCGGAAAGGGACGCACCGGGCACAGCCACATGCGGTCTGTGACCGCAGCTGCTCAAGAGACGGCTTGTACTGCAGGTCCCTAACAGAATTCACTTTATGTGGTGAAAGTGCCTCTTTTTTGAAGGAGTCTTTTAGCTAAAACAGGAACACATTCTGTAAACCTACTGTTGTACCGTTCTTTGCAAACTGAGTGCCAACAGCTACACGAGCTAGGCAGGGCCAGCTTAAAGGGGGAAATGGAGATGTGATGTTACGTACCTCATTCAGCGAGTACAGTGCAGAGTCTGAACGAATGTCCCTGTGAAATATACAGCCTTTGGTTGAGGAAATTACTTGAAAAAGCCAAACAAATTAAAAAAACCAACCAACCCAGAAAACCTTACAGGCCAGCCACCAGGGAGCTTCACTATATTGTGGAAATACTAAATGACAAGAAAACTGCTTTTCTGTATAATAAAAGCTGGTTATTTTGCACACTTACTGTTATCATTCAAGCTAAGACAGTCTTTAAGAGTGATAAAGTTCCAAGTTACCTACTATTTGACACCAAGCTTCTATACAAATCAATTAATGATTTAATCCCAGGCTTCTAGTAACGTTGTGAATATTGTTAACACCCAAAGAGCTTTAAAGCACTGTTTTCTTGCTTCATGAGTGGCAATGTGACTTTTCCTACACAACTAATGGGCAGCAGAAGCAACATTTCTCTGTAGAGTGGTGAGTGTAGTTGTGAACCTGTTGGTATTTTTGTCAGGTAATCTCTACAGCAGGCACATCCAGGTGGATGGAGAGATGCTGGCCATCCAAGTGCAAGATACTCCAGGAGTTCAGGTGAGCTAGATGCAACCATGGAGTTTACCAGAGTAGCTCTAAATGTCTGTGCGCTTACATCCCTCTGTGCAACATCTTGTTACAGTCTTTGTATAAAATATTTTGCTGTCCATTTCAGAGTTTGGTGTTCTGTGTGAGAGGTGGTAACTTGTGTTTTAACCAGTCAAGCCAGCTGTGTTGAGAGACTGTTTCACTGAATCATTTGCTCATTGGAGGCCAATTACTTTTGAGCGGCTGAGTTACTGAAGTGCCTTGTTCCTGTATATTGGGAACATTAGGCACAAACCCAAAACAATTCTGTGCAAATAAGGCATATGTGAAAACAAATGTCATGATCACTGCCCAACAAGCTTCATAAATGAGTATGACAGAAAGTGAAGTCCGCTACATTGTGGCTGTGCTCATTAGCGTGTCACAAGTTAAAGTTTTGAATGTATAGACCTGAGTAATGCTGGATTGTTGCCTTTTTGAACTGGGCAACACTCCAGGTCTAAATGCTTCCAGCTCATATCTTTGCTTCCCCAGACTTACTGTCTAGCCAGTTAATTTCCCATTCTGTGGAACTACAAAGTCTTTCTCTGCATGCAGAACTACTCAGGTCAATTTTCCATTTGAGTATAGCAAGCTCCAGTGTTAAATTCCAGCTTTTTGCAGCTGAATCAACATCTGCATTTATTCACTATGCTCAGATTAAGTTCATACTTACTATGTGAAATCCAAATATATGTCTGAAGCTGTAAAATGCTATTTGGCTTTACAGAGTCTTGAAGACAGGTTCCTTTAATCTTTTGTGACTTCAGCTATCTAATTTGAGGCCATTCATTTTTCAGATCCATGAACACAGTCTGGATTGTAATGAGCAGCTGAACAGATGCATTCGCTGGGCAGATGCCCTGGTGATTGTCTTCTCCATCACTGACTATAAGAGCTTTGAACTACTCAGTCACCTTTACCATCACGTTCGACAGCTGCATCCAGGGAACATGGTCCCTGTTGTCATCGTGGCAAACAAAGCTGATCTCTTGCATATCAAAGAGGTGGAGCCTCAGCAGGGACTTCAGCTGGCCAATATGCTGGGCTGTACTTTCTATGAAGTATCTGTCAGTGAAAACTATAACAATGTCTTCAATGCCTTCCATCTCCTCTGTAAAGAAGTCAATAAACAGCAAATAACCAGCACCCCTGAGAGGAGGAGAACCTCTCTCATTCCACGGCCAAAATCACCCAACATGCAGGATCTGAAGAGAAGGTTTAAGCAAGCTTTGTCTGCCAAAGTGAGGACTGTCACATCTGTTTGACAGCACAGCCCTTGGTCTACCCAACGTTTAGCTTGAGATTGAAACCTAGGGTGTTTAACACTGGCCCACGTAGAACCCAAGGCATTGTGAAAGGATGGTTTGAGTAGCCTTTTGCATGGTATCTTTAAGCAATTGCTTAAAAAAGGAAAAGTGTCAGACTAGAAAAGAAAAAAAACCCCAACAACCCAAAATCTCCTGAAAAATAATCCTAGGATGTGACTTGCTGAACCGGTGTTTTCATTTGGAAACTTTTCTGTAAATTAAACAATTTGCCTTTTTTTTCCCAGTTGGACAGATTTGGCTTTCATTTGTGCAGAAACAAGCTTTTTGCTGTAACTCAACTTGAGAAGGGAAATGCCCTGAACTACAGGTCCCTGTTCAGAAGTAACCACTTGAGTTTTGTTCTCACATGGATAAAGGACAGCATGATGCAACTGTTTAATTTTATTGCACAGTAGAATTGTTTTTTCTGTGTATTTCAAAACAAATAAGCAAACATGAAAAGGTTCTGTAAAAATAAGTGTAAAATAAGTGGACAGGACTGAGCATCAAGACTGTAAACAATGGTCCTTTATTTTTTACTAGCCATGTTATTGCTGACAACTTGACCAGACTCTTTGTATGCAAAGCTATTGTCCACAGGGTGTAAACATATCTAATTACAAACAACTCTTCTACTGTCTGAAAAAAGTATTCTCCAGACTAAATGATCCAGCATGGAGCTTCTGAGGAATGAGTGTGGAGTTGGAGTGTCTATTACAGATGCCATTCTAAGACATCCTTTTCTCTTCCTCTCTCCTGTGTGCAGTAGGCACAGAAAGAACAAAAGGTGTGAAGCATAGCTGGCTCCAGGCAATGAAGCTGATGGTTTGTTCTGAGCTGAGCCAGACCTTCTTCGTTCTTAAACACATGGCAGATTTATATAAATACTTAATTTTTTTTTAATATTGAGCCAATGGAGTTCAGAGCCTAAGGGCTTTATACACATGCACTTTAAAAAGCCAGTTGTGCTTTTGTTTAAACTGTAACTTATTTATTTCATGTACAGTTGCTCCTCCTACGGAGTGGACTTTTCATTCTTACTGCCTGGTACAACATTAAATTTTTGAATTGCACGTTTCCTTGTGTGTTCTTTGGGGGTGAGAAGCAAGGAGTAACAACCACTGAAATGTTGAGACAAAGTAATAGCTTTCTCAAGGTAGTTAACATACATTGCAGAAACAGCAAGGTGTCCTTTCCTGCCTATGCTGTTGCTTTATTAGCATAAACCACAGCAGGGGAGCTCTCACAACTGCTTTACAACTTCCTTTTAAGAAATTCTTTTAGGAGAGGAACTGAATAAGGCAAAGACCTTTCACATTAAAATGGGATTCTTCATTTCCACTTGTCAAAAATACTTTGGTATTTCCCTTTAGTGAGAAAGGAATGGTGTGAGGTAGGTCAAAACCTGAAATAACATGAATTCTGAGCGACTGCCACTTTCTTTAAAAAAAAATGTTTTGAGCTATATCACAATGAAGAACTTAATCAAATTGCAAATCTTCAACTACCTCTTTCATGTTTAAAACAGCTTTACTAAGAGCCTTCCTGAGGAGGATGTTTGTGCTGGGACTAGGCTGAGGGCCATACAGACTCACCTGGTTAGCACACAGCTGCAATAAATGGTGCAGGGAAACTCTGACAGGGTGTTGCTGATGATAATCTTTGGGCCATGAGTTACTAGCCAAGTGATTTAGGATTGGAGTTGCAAACAAAACTGAGCTGGCCCTTCCAGTCTGAGTTTGTACCAAATAGTGCTTAGCTTATTAATATAGAAGTAAACCAATTTCCCAAGGGTGGCTTTATGTTTTCTCCTCTTCCTACCTTTTGAATATTGCTTGGTGTCGCAAACAGAGGACTCAGACATTCCCTGATGTGGTCCTGCACCTGCCCATGCAAATCTGTTCTGTGCTGTTTCTATGCACTTGGAACTGGCAGGAAATTCCTCATCCCTCAACCTTTTCCCCAAGCACAGGTTCTGTGTAGCTGCTACAGCTATTTCCTACAAATAAGCTTACTGTTGCACTAGGGCCACTGAAAGACTCCACTGTGCTTTTGGTCTATAAGTGCTTAAGTATGAGATGGTGGCTGAGTTCCAGCATCAATTACTAGAGCTGTGGCCTCACTGGCTGAGAAGATTCCTCCAAAGTGTGTGTGGGCCTGGAAAACCAGTCTCTATCTCAGTCAGAGTAGCTACTTGCCCCAGAGGAAGTGCAAGATCACCAGTGTCTGCTCAGACTCACCCCCTGCCTTCTCAGTACAGTAGGTCTTCAGATGGCCAAGTCCGAGACCTGAGAGCATTTGATGAAGGAGAGGTGAGGAAGCAAAGACCAGAACTGGCAGCCTCCATCATCTCAGGAAAGCAGCAGCATCTCAGAGGTGTGAGCACCTGAGCTCAGCAATGGCCACTGGACATAGGCGAGCCTTTCTGCTAGGAGTGAAGTGTAGGAAATGTTCTTGGACACCTCCCAAGAGAGAAGGCCTGGATTCCTAGGGGCAGTCAAATAATGCAAAAAGGGTTGCAAGAATATGCAGTTCTGGCATGTGTAGCTCTGCATGCTAGGAGAAAAGGAGATGACAGATCAGGTTTGGCATTGTAAGAGCATTGATTTATTGATTACAGAATTTACAAAACAACCACATTATAAGAAAGACTGAACAGTACAGAATGACAGAAAAACCAAGAGACTTGCTTTCCAGTTGCCCTATTCAAACTATTCCTTGAGCTTTTAATATTGCAATCTCATAACATTTCTCAGTTTTTATAGCACAAAGTTCCATTCTATAGTCATTCTTATAAATTTCTCTTCCATAGAGGCGACATTGTCCATGCTTTATAATCAGTCCATTGTTTCCTTCCAGCCACTCAAAAGTGAACTTAAACCAAAATGCACCCTTTTCTGAAAACAATTATAAACATTTAGGAGAACTAATGCTAGCTAGTGAACAAAATTTAAAAAAACTACTTCCCATTTAATCTACTCCTTTGGCATAATAAAGAATGCTATGATAGAGTGAATGTCACTTAATTTCACATTCTCATCTTAGTGTAAGCTGTAGTTGTAGCGTTACTTGGATGAAGCAAGAGGATGCAGCTTTAGAGCTCCACCATTTTATGTTGCAATTTGGAAATCTTGGTGCTATATGCAATTAAAATCTCTGTTCGCTGCTGCTCTTTCATCACAGATTGTAATGAAGTTTTATAAAGAAAAATTACATAACTGAATTTGATTGCAGCTCTTTCATGATCGGAAATTAAAAATAAAAGCTGTTCTCTAATCATCAATCAGCTAATTCTGATACTCAGAAATCTAGCTCGAGGAAGAATCTGTGCTGTGGCCTCTTGAAAATGGGATTGTGCCCTTTTTTTTTTCCTTCTCTCTTCTTCTTTTTTAAATGCATGTGAGGGGAGGATTCTTTTGGGGTTATCATCAAACCACCACAGCCCATATGGCCTCCTGCGTAAATCTACAGAGAAGTGTGCTATCAGAAACAGCCTTTTCTTCTGGCACTGTGGGTGGAGAAACTAGAGCAGGAAATGGAAAGCTGAGAGAAAAGCAGCCATGTAACCCAGTCCTTGAGCCTGGCTCTCTGCTTCCCTGCCTCTAACAGTGCTGCTGAAAGAGCATCAACAGACTGGGAGCTGCTGTGCCAGCTAAATCAGCGTTCCACAATCTCTCTGGAGTGAGGGACAAAGGAAGAGCAGAGGTTGTTAACATTGTATAAGGCACACATGTTTTGCAAGGTAGCGTGACAGAGGGTGGATTTTGCTGGCCGTTCCCTCCCTCAGCAGCATTTCCCACCAGCCACAAGCCCAGCAAAACCATCAGAAAGACAGGTACTGCTTGGGGAGTGCAAACTGTGCATCACCTGGTCCTCAGCTGCTCCTGTTCCAGGGAATTATTACAAACAATCACCCTCACCAGGCTGAGTGAGGCTGGGAGTGATTCCACTGCACAGTGCTATCGTTAAGGAGGGAAGATTTGCTGCTGGAGAACTGGACCATTTTGAAGAGCTGCCCATGAGCTGCAGATGCTCCCTTGCAGCCACACAGCCAGCTGTTTCACCTGGAGCTGTAACTGCAGCGGGTGACATGGCAGGTTTTGGAGGGCTATTGAGAAGAGTGACAGACCAGGGATGTGATGTTTCCAGGCAAGGCATTCACTCATCTTCTCCACAGCCTCCCCCGTCAGATATCAGCGTCAGGCTGGAGACGGTCTGGGGCAAACAACAACTCAACAGCACTGTGTGGTGTCAGGAGCACAGAGGAGAGCACAATTACCTGAAAGAAGGGGAACAAGAAACAACAAGTCAAACTGAAAGGGATTGAGACAATACTAATGAGCCATAGATAGGAACTGTTTGCTTTACCCAGCTCTAGACAGGCTGTCTGTTTCTGGTATTTACTGACAGGGCGATATAACTTGTCCAGTGAAACTGTCTGCTCCCTAATAACTGCAGTAAAATCGCTTTAAGGAGCATAATGACTGCTAGCATTGTATACTTAATGAATGTGTGCTTTGACACATTTCTACCCACATCTTACCTGGTGATTTATTGTGACTGCCATTGCATTTACTGCGAGGCACCAGCTGATGAGGCACTGGTTTCCTCTCCTACAGCACAGATTTGAGTGATGCCCGTTTCCTCTGAGCTGAAGGTGACCACCACAGAAGTGCCTGCTGCAGGAAGCCAGACTCCCTGTTCAGAAATGTCTCTTCAGACCAGGTACAGGCTGTTCTGCACATCAGGCTCAACCTTCAGCACTGTCAGATGCTATCACTTTGCTTTCTTCCTGATTTAAATCCCAGATGGGTCTGATGAATGAAACCATCGCTCACCTACAGCCATGATACACATCCTGCTAGGTGCAGGTACCTGTTTTCCTTAAGTGAAAACCAGTAAATAATTGCCTGCTGTGAAGGCTTCTCTGCAGGGCAAAGCTATCATCCAGGAGTGAGTGAGTACACTCTTGCTGTGAAGAGCTAACTCAGGGCCAAAATCATAGGACACTGCTCTTACTGAGCCCCAAGTTTAGCAGTGTCCATAGGGTCAGGACTGCAGGAATGATCTGGGGGCAGATTTAATCATACTGGCCCACTTGAAAATGAATTTGCTTCTTCAGCACAAAGTCAAGGAGAGGAAGCACAAACATCAACAACAGAGTATGTCTGTGTGTCTGTCTATTGCAGCAGCTATCAAATGCCTTGTGCTGTCCATCACATGGCTTAAGTGTGTGGCAATGCTGCATTTCAACTTTTTTTGTTGTTCTTTCTTTCATCTTTTCACTTCAGATAGAAGAATCCCTTCTGTATTGGTGATAGCCTCCCCCTCACTTCTCCTCTTCCCTTGTCCTCCCACACAATTTCCAGCAAACTGACACTGATTATCTCTTCCTTCATAAGCCTGAAAAACTCTCTATAACTTGCAGATGCCAAAGACTGACACTGTCTTACTTATGTTACATGAGAATCAGACTATAGCACAGTATGTGCTCATCTTGTTATCACGCAGCTTAACTCTGAAAAACACGAAGGGACACGTTACCAAAGTTTTTTGAGTGTACAAGCCAAACATCAACAATAGCCACTGACAGATAAAAGCAATTTCTTCTTGGAGTCCTACCACTGAACCCTCAGGGAATTCGTGCAACTAATAGCAAGGCCAGAGTGAAAAATGAGATCTGCAACTTTAGTGTCTCAGAAAAGATGCTGCCAAATACAGTGGGACTTCTTTCCCTCCAGTATCTCCAAGGGCTCATCGAGGGGGATAAATGTGAATGTTTGTTCTTTCATTTTTACAAAGAGGGGAATTGCCCAGATAAGTAATGTCCATCTCTTCTCCAGGCAGCTCTCTTCAGGACAGCCTTTTGCAGACCTGCTCCTTGTCCTTTACTGTCTTACACCATGCCTCTTTCACACTTCACCTGAAGGGCTACCCCTCCTAGTGGCAGTCAAGGTGGAAGAGCCAGGAGCTCCCATCCTGACCCACTGAGCTCCAATCCTGACCCACTGAGCTCCAATGGGAAGTTCCCCCCCCAGGAGAAGGCAGGGAAGGATACAGCTAACATTTAAAGGTGCATCTGAAGGTGTTTATCTGCCTACTTGCCTCAGCCACAACCACACTGATGATTGTGCATGTTGGGAGAGGGAGGGGGAAGCATTCTTTAATGCTCTTTGCTCTTTATTACTCTCCTGATTAAAGCAGAAAAAGAGAAGTAATTTCTTCCTTCAAAAATAGGATACTTCTCACTAGTTGTGGGGAGCTATTTACCACCATCCAAAACCAAATGGTGCATAGGAAATACTGTATTCCTTTGTGCTTCTCCATGAGAAATAAAATTGTCATTCATATTCAGATGCAGAGCAGTTCTGTGGATGGAAACATGTGTCTCTTATTCCACATTTAAATGTCATTTGCCTCAACTCCAAACAGTTGCTGAAATAATCAGTGCACCCTCTCAGTTTTTCTTCAGTTACTTTACTCAATTTTTGTACATTTCTCCCTATTTCCAAGAGCCAGTAATTAGTATAAATGTTAGTGCTTTGTTTGACTGGAAGGGACTTGGAAGGGCAGTGTTTCCCTGAAGCCTGAACCTGATTGCCTGAGCAGCACAAAAAGGCTCTGTTAAACCCTGGCTCGAGTTAGATAAATGCCTGGCTTTTTGAAAAGAGAATAATCCTAAACAGGTGGTGCATATTCACAGCTATAGTGCAGAAATCCAGGTAAATCCAACAAACTTACAAACTTTTTTTTTTTGTGAAAGACTTGCACAACTGCTTAGTTTCTTCTTTCTCTTCCTCCTCCCACCTCTCCCCCGAAGTCCTTTCACCTCTAACACAGCACATTTGGATAAAGGGCAAGATGCAGTAAAAGCTTAAAATGCTTTAGGAATCTGCCTCAGAGGGTGACCTGCTGCCAGGGTTAAGCCAAAGCAAAGCAACACCAGATCCTATGTCACCACACTGTCAAGCTTTAAGTCCCTCTAGAAAGCCAGTTGAAAATCTCCTTGCATAGTTCTCAACAAACTCAGATATTAACCCTCTGTTTATCTTTCAGGGTGTCTTAATACATTTTGTGTGTGGATTAACTTGTCCATCAGTGTGTCACAACTCAATTCCCCTCCAAGAGGGAAAAAAATTTAATTTGTTGTTTTGAAGAGATTAGAAGTAGGCTAATGGGGGAAGAGACGTGTTATCAGATCAAAAAAACCATCCCTAAAAATGGTACTCCATCTTACAAAATACTGCCTGAGAGTGCCTTGCAAAGACAACTGAAACATGGAAAACACATGTCAAACTGAGGGGCTGCTCTGCCATTGGTTGGCTCCATTTTGCTAATGATTTCTCACTAATCAAAACTGCATTCCATAGGAACTGAAAACAAGATGTTTACAAGCCACCCTGGAAACTAGAGTTATGTTTCTGACAGAGCTGGTTACACAGCACTATAGAGTTTTTGTATTACCCTGTGTATCTGCAGTACTCAACAGACACCTGAGGGGTCCCCCACAATTAATGATGATTTTTAACAGGTGCCACCAGAGCTCACCCATTGTCCTCCTCTCCCTCCCATCTCCATTCAGATAACAGTTTCTGTAGTCAAGTTCTGCTACCAGAGACCAGACAAGGCAAAAACCAGCGATGTGGACATCACTGAAGCTTCACTGTGGGAGCCATCCTCCTTCCAAGAGTCCAACAGCACATTCAGGGGATGCAGAGACTTGGGGCTTTCTCCACATCACCTCCTTCACACTATTTAAGGTCTAGTGGTCGGGTACTTATCAGAGACACCTGGCCAGACACAGGAACAGTACAGCTACATCCAGGGGAATTTATTTTGCTCCTCGCCAAAGCCAATTGGTGTGCCTGCAGGATTACCACTGATAAGTCACTAGGTGGTACCCAGACTCCTTCTGAGTATCCCTGCACTATGTCCCATAGATGGACTGCCAGGGAGCCTGAAGCCTTTTGGACAGCAAATGCTTCTGTTTATAAAGAATACAAAGAAACTAATCTTTTGAGACATGATGAAAGCCCCTTCAAATTAATGCCAGTCTGTTCTGAACTCTCCAACCTGAGTTTGAACTTTTGTTGCTGACTATAACATGTGAAAAAACAGACTCTTGGTGCCTGAATACTTTTTGCCTACAGATGTTACACAGCAAAACATTTCTGTCCATGTGGCTGTGGCTTTCTGTAGGCTTGGTACCAGTGCTATAGGGAACACTATTTGATGAATTTTCTTAGTTTTTGTTTGGATAGGAACTGTATGTTTAGAGCTGTTTTTTTTACCTGGGTACCAGGTTTGCGTGTTGCTACCAAATCCTTCACCATTTTGACCTCGGAGACTGACACTCCACCAACCATAAAGATGATCAGAAGAGGATGATCACCAGGGTGAGGGCGATTCACCTGTAAAATGAAGGAAAGTATTATTTGAACTTGCTTCATCCAAATCCATGGATTTGTCGAAACCTATGGATTATCAGTGGTCAGCTCCCTGAGCTGCTAGAGGAAGACCAAAGAGGAAGCTCAGGAAGAAATATTCATGGAATGCTGGTTTCTGTAGCAGCTGAGAGGGAAATCAATGGGGATGATGCCCAGTTAGAACTAATTAACTGTTTCCAGGGAAATAAAGTCTCCATGGATTCCACTGAAGCCTAGGGGAGTTCCTCCTGAAGTCTCAGGGTTTCTCCCTCCATTCCTTCTTCATTACTTTCCTCCTTTTCCCAGAGTGGGAGGAGAGTACTTGGGTGGATGTTTACTTTGGATACACATACACATGAGACTTCAATAAATGAGGGGTAAATTACTACCCAGTAGAAGCAAGGAGTCCAGCCTAAACATGCTAGAATCCCTGCCTGAGGTCAACATGGAAAAGAATTTTATGTAATGTGTTTTCACCAGAGCAGTGAATAATCTTTTACCATTCATCCAGTAAAAATAAATCAGGTCCATTATAGCATAAAACCAGTTTCTAGCTTGTTTCAGTTCAGAGTTTTCAATGCTTCTATGAGTGCCTTGTAACTAATACAGGGAAATTTTAGCTCAAAGAAAATACTTGTTTCATTTCCCCCCAATTGTCTTTAAAATGGCACAAACATCCTACTTCAGTTAAGACTTTATAAAACTGCATTTTAATTTTAAAGGTGAAGATGATCATGTACATTTACATCAGTTCCTCTTAGCCACTTCTAGAAGTTTGATGACTTTGCTTTTTCCTAGCAAAAACTGTTTCCTTTGTGAGGAAACACACTCCCCTGACACTGCCTTGATCCAGTCTTTGGGAGTGATGTCAACAGGGCCCATGCAATTGCTCTTGTCACATCACTGTGCAGTATGAAACACTCCAAATGTTTGGCTCTGAAAAGTGACAAAACAGTTTAATTCCCTTTTTAGACTCTCTGCCTCCTTTCCTTGCATGAGCATATGCTTTTAACAGCATTCACTCAATAGAATGAAAGTGGTGTCAACCCTTGTTTGGGCAGAGCAGGGTTCCTTTGCTTTCCCCACCACAGCAGCTTTCTTTGATCCTTGTGGCTCCAGCTCCTGAGGGTACAGCTCTTCTTTTCCTTATTGTGGCTTTCCTATATTTAGACTTTTGGCACTTTTTCATCCTGCAGGTCTGTCAGGCTTTCTGCCTGGTAACCTTCATCATGGACTCTTCCTTTTGAAGCCAGCACAGGGAGATGGCATGTTCTTTCTCCAGGCTAGTGGCTTTGATTACATGGGGCTCCCTGTTCAATGCTGCTCCCCAGGCAAGGAGCTCTTGAATTCCTGGGAGCTTGAAACTAGTACAAAAACCCTTAGACAGATGTATTGGTGAGCTGAGTATTTGCGTCCTGGGTATTTATTCTCTTACTCAGCCCCACTTTGCTGGCCATCTTCATTCAGCTGATGGCACAGACAGCATACATACTGCAATTGCAGGGCACTGCAACAGGCTCGCCAGGAAAGTGATCATAGCACCATGCCTGCCTGGATAATACTCTAGGGCACATGGTGTTATACTTGGGAATGGTGTTGTGCAGGGCCAGGAGCTGGACTTGATGATCCTTGTGGGCTCCTTCCAACTCAGAATATTCTGTGATTCTTTGATTCTTAATATCTTTCCTATGGACAACAAACTCATAATAAACTTGCATGCAGAACACTAGGCACACTGAAAGGACACCCAGTATAAGAACTGGAAAACACAAGCTTTCAGGGTAATGCTAAAGAGAAAATGTCTTGACAAATCATTTCCTTCAGTCAAAATAAACCTAGATCCAAACACATGGTGCCTATATAAAACATACTACTTTTCAGAAGACTAAAGTTCAAACCACAAATTCCAGAAATGCGTGTTAAAAATACTATTAGGCATGCAAACTCTAAACTAAATTAAAACAGAAATGAAAAGGGTCTTGGAATCTGTAATTTTGTTATGCTATGTGTAAGTGTTTTGAAGGAGGACAATACTTTGGGTACAAAATATTTGGCTGTGTTAAGAATGCAAGTTTCTGCCAATTTTTTTTTGTTTGTTTGATAATACAACCACCCAAGACTCTCCCTTCTGAAGGATCTGGCTGTGTGTAGCTAAACACAACTCATTTCAGTGATACAGAAGAAGAAATAAAACAGATTGCAACAAAAGCAATGTGTATCTTCTGGGATTCTTCTACAGTTCAATTGATTTGGCACATTTCCAAGGACTCTGAATTTACTGTGAAATTTGAATTTTGCAAAAATCCCTGAGTGAAATTCACTTTCAATTCAAAATGCCATGCTTTTTTAAAAAAAAATCAGAGAGCTATCTCAGGCAATTAGAAAGATCAACCAAAAAACCCTCAGTGCCCTTATGTTGAAGCGAAGGAGCCCAAAGGAAGGGGGATGGTGCCCTGAGCCAGCAGAGTGTCCCAGCAGGACATCAGGGCCTTGTCTCCAGCTCTGAGCTCACCATACTGGGTATGCTCAGGACACTGGTGGTCAGAGGGCTCTTTGCTGGTGCGCGTCTGCATGGAGGGGGAGAGAGGAGGAGGTGAGAAAACAGGGTGGCAGTGGTCAATGAAACTCTAAAACTGAAACAGGAAGGCCTTGGAGGGCAGGTTTGATTTCATGGCTCATGACAGCCCACAAAACACAGTTTTTTTCTCTGAAGAAAGTCAGCAGAAACAATTCTTATTGTTCTGTGAGGGATAACTCACCCAGCAAGGACAGCAGCACTGATGATTCTGGTATTTGTGACCAACCAGAAACCAATTAATTTAGCTGAATAACTGGAAAAAGGAAATGATGCCAATCACCAGAAACTAGGCTGCTGTGCAGGGCACTTGGTATCAATGATAGAGAGCTCAGATCGTCACAAAACACACGTTGTCTAGAGCAGCAGTCAAAACAGGAGCCCTTCAGGTAGGGAGGCCTTTTCCCTGCACCATCCTTTTGCTTCAAAACAAACACATCTGCCAGACAAACAACTTCTGGATGAGAGATATCTTTAAAAGTCTGCTCTGAATTAACACACCTGAGGCAATCTCCAAAGTACTTTCATGTGAGTTGGCATTTATATTCGGGCATTGAGAAAGAAACAAAAATAAGGAAGCTCACAAAATGATTACTGTGCTGATGGTGTGATTGTGTCAGAAATACAGGCAATTGAGCACATGCCAGCAAGCCAGACCACAAACTGAAGAACAAGCATGGACACATATTTGTGAGGTAGGGGACGATGTCTATGAAATATTCATCCTACACAAAGTTCACTTTCTTAAATATTCTTTATAGTAGGATATTTGTCTCACTGGGAGAGATGCACTTACAGGTACATATTGCCATAATATACTTACGTGTCTCTCTCTCACACACACACACTATGAAAAAGCATAGAATTGTCCTCAAACTAGTTAAAAGTGTCAATGTTTCCATCTAACCATTTAGGCCTTCTGAAGTCCTTATATTCTTGGGGTTTTTTAATTTTCTTTTCTTTTTAAGGATAAGCTATATTCCTGGTTAAAAAATCTTCAATAAGCAAATACAATGAAATCAATACGATTGTGGGAATTACCAGTAAATGAAACCATTAATTAAAAAAATTACTTGGGTGCACAAGCTCAGTTACTTTGTTTGATGGTGAAATGTGTTTTTAATTCTACTATTTTTGGAGTGTTGGCACAAATTTTTCAGTTCTGATGCAAGAATGGATATATTGGATCACTTTTCCTGTAGCCATCCTCTATCGTCTTGGGGTTTTATCTGTTAGCTGTGAAGAGCTGTTAATTTCAATTTAGGAACCTAACTGAATATATTTTGGAAATTAATTTCAACAGTGGAAAGAGATTCCTGAAAACAAGCAGAGGATTTTAGGCTTATTTGCTTTTGTGTTCAATACTAGCTTTCTTTGAAAAAACAGAAAAATAACTGTTATTCTGATAGTGGGTTCTAGAATAGTACCAACACAACAGTGAAAACTATTTTTGTCACCTGACTAAATGCAGGCCTAGCATGCATTTGGACAAAAGCGAAAAAGCTTTTTTCCTTTACTATTACCATAGCACCACAGAAACAAGTTGGAAGGAATTTTTGTAGCTCATCTGGTTTACCCCCTGCCCAGAGCAGGGCCAACTTCAAAATTATATCAGGTTGCTCAGGGCTTTGTTTGGACAATCTTTGAATACCTTAGAGATGAAGAATTCTCTGGACTTAACCACTCTTACAGTTAGTATTTTTTTACTTATATTCAACTGGAATTTCCCTTGCTGCGACTATGAATGGGCACTTGCTTACCCATTTGCTTGTTGGATGTCTCTGAAGAGCTCTAAAAGCTATGGGAGTTAGGACTTCCCTTTAGCAAAGCCACATTGTCTCTTCCCAGACATATCATCCTTATTTTGGTGTCCACCATCACCCTTATTGAGATGTTCAGTCTGCTCCATTCCTCCTGTTTTGTTCACCAGGTGCTACCCGTCTGCACTGTACCTGCAATGTGGTGCCTCAAGCTATTCCCAGCCCCCCTGCAAGGATTTAGCTCTCCTAACCTCCCCTTTAGTTCTACTGAACAGTATAAATTCAAATATATAAAATCAGCTAGTGCTGCATGATGCTCTGACCTCAGGAAAATCTTACAGATGAGTTTGGGAAGGCTGGTTACCTTCATGAACATGCTGAATCCAGTTTTAAGGAGATCAGTGAGGCCTGATGACATATGCTCAATATCAACAGGATCGGGCCGATCAGGATTACAGATCTCTTCCACTACCTGTTTCAGCAGAGGTTTGTAAGAGGCCTGCACAAAAAGAATAACACGTTGTGAGGAAACCTGTTTAGACTCAGTGCAACCATGACTCTAAATATTTTATTTCTATTAGAGGTTACAAAAATAATTATCCCAGAAATGAAAGCATTCAGAGAGTTTGTGACCTTGACTGCAGATGGTGTGCACCAGCACAACACTGAACTGAAAAGACTGGAAGAGAGCCACACATTTTCTCTGCCCCATATGTGTTACATAAATAAAGAGACAAGGAAGAAAGGGGGCACTTTTACTTAGTCTGGAATCTTTTTAGAGGTAGTACAGAGATGGATAACCATAGGGATGAGACTCTGCTGCCCACTGTGCACCCAGATCTCATTTCCTTTGTAATGATTTTACAAACACCTAAACAAGGATTTTTTAAAAATTGACCACTCCTGCCTTCTCCCAAGTGTCATGTCCCCACTGAACTCTGGATACCAGCAGGACAGGGAAGAGTCCAACCTGCCTATTTGTCCCTCATGGGAGAGCAGAGCTAAGGAGTCCCTGTTAGTCCTTTAGCTTCCATGGCCATGGCACTCCACATAATACTTCCCTCTGTGGAAGACTCAAAAACCAGGCCAAACAACCCCACCATTACCGTGAATGTCAGAGCTTCAGAGAAGTTAGGGGCTAGGAAAAGTGGAAAATGTAAAGGTACAAATGGTTAACACACTGGAAGGTCTTGATCCTTTGATTCCCAAAAGATCAACCTTGTATTCTCTTCAGGGTCCACAAAGCTGAGCTGAGTATGAATTAGTAGCCTAATGATTTCCACACCAAGGTTTAAACCTGAAATCACTGTCACCTTGAAAAAAATTTTAAGACAAAACTTTTAGGGACTTATGGAGAGATGGCCTTTAATGAAAATTCAAGCTTACTTGGTTTACAGACGGAGCTTTGTTTTACTGCTTTTACCTTTGCCCAAACTGCAATGGAACCATGATCATTTCAGTAAGTGCAACTGTCTTAGAAAATGAGCAGCTTTCAAATTAGCACATTTATTTTCCTTTGGGACTACCCCAGGTATATATCATCCCCTAGACTTCTTAGGGGAATCAAATGTGATGTCATTAATTCTGTAAAGATGGTATCTACAAGAGACATCTTGCAAGATAATAGTAAAAATGGACGGAAAATAAAACACAAGCCACTTGGCTTGAAACTAAAATTTTCTGGAGTCATTAAAGAAATGTTTTTCATCCAACACTTTAGAGTGAGAAACAAAGCTTACAGTTTTTTAATACAATCCTGTCAACAAAGATTTATACAACTCATCTAGTTCTTCTCACAACATGTGCATAATTTTTAGTTGAGCCAACAAAGCAAATTACAGCAGACATGAGCTGCAGGATCTTTTAGAACATGTCAAGATTTCTGTCAAATCTAGTCACGCAATAAACAACTGTTTGAAAATACACATGCAGGCATGAAGTCCTATTTATAAAAATCTGTTTAATATCTTCATAGATGAGGAACAGAAAAACACCACGAATGAAATATTTTTGGAGCAGAGATCAAATCACAGTTTAACAGAGAGGATTACTCCATGAAATTAAAGGAAAATTATCATCTGACTTCAGACAAAACGATGTACTCAAAAGACATTAAAAATATGCTATGATTTTGCTTGTCTGAATTTTCAACACCAAAACTCAATGCCCTTCAAAACAATCCAGTTAGACTACACAGTTACTAAAACACAAATAGTATAATCACTTAACTTTTTTTAACTATAATGGTTTAAAATATTTTTTAAAACTCTTTTGACTTGAAATTAATCTATTACATTTTTAGGGAGTTTTTATTTTTCTGTACAACCCCCAACAGCTGCATTGGTTTCTATCTCATAATGAAACTTCTATCAACTTTAAATTTTGATGGGCACAAGTTGTGTTTAAAATAGCTGTTAAAAAACTCAATAGCTGTGGAATACACCCCAGACAAGCTTATAAAGGGGAGAGGTAAGAGAGACAAAAAGAGAAAGAAAGAGAGACAATGAGAAAAGGAGAGTGAGGGATGGAGGAAGGGAAGGAGGAAGGGAGAAATATACGTAGATCAAGATGAAAGCAGTTTCAATAACAGGCAAAAGAAATACTCTGTTCTTGCACTTGTTCTGTTCACTACATGAACTGGTTTGAAAACCTGATGAAAACATCTGTCATTTTATGTATGATATACAAACTACAATGCTACAAAAAGTCCATCTAAGAGGCTATCCAATGCCCACTTATCCATAGAAACTTTTTTTATGAGTCTTAAGAAGAAGTGGAGGCTTCCCAGCTTCTAACAGATAAAGGGAAAAAGTATGTACAGGCTAAACCCATTCCCACAGCACTAAGCAGGTTTGGGGATGAGTATGGTCACAGGACAGGCACTGCTTCTTCTGAGGAGCTAAACTGATCACACACAACACCTGCCAGTCAAAAGAGAAGGCCATTTCTAGAAAGCTGTAAGTATCATTGACAATAAAGTACTGCCTGCTTATTTCTTTCTATTCTAAATCTCCTGGACTTCCCTCAGGAGCAGGTTTGCCCTACTCAAGAAACTAGATCCATTGCACAGCTAGACTAAGGGGCTGCAAGGTGTTAATATGTCCCTTGCTGTGTTCCAGCACTTAGCCCTAAGCAAGCAACATGGATTACATCCAAACAACGTACTGATGCTAATTACACTTCCAGGAAACTCTTATCATCTCACTGCCCCTGCACTGAACTGTATTAAATGTTTAACAGTTTTCCCCATTTCAGACATCAGACTGGTCCTAACTGCTAGGAAACTTCAGGAACAGGTTTTCCCCACCTTAGATCTCCAGTGACATTTTGCAATACTCATGACTTACGTTCTTACAAAGCAATGCTTCATTCAAACTACATCCCTTTGCTGGTCTACAACACTGTCAGGAGTTTGGAAGGATTTTTTCTGGCTTAAGGCTAGAATCAAGTTTTATGGTATCTCCTAAATCTCTGCTTTCTGTTGTAAGACTATTTTTAACTGGAAAAGGTAAAACTCTTCAGTGGAGACAGAGAAAGAAAATCGCTGTATGACCTAAAGTAGTACTGCAGATCATGTATTCCTACTTTAAAAACAGAAGCTGCATTTGTCATCTATTTACAAACAGGTTTGTCTCTCACACTTACAGAGATGGGAGAGAAAACACAAGAATATAGTTGCTGTATGGATGCAGACATCCTGCTTCGCTCTGCCTTGAGCGGTCTTTGTCGAGAGCCATCTTGACCTAGCCCTGCCTTTCACAGGCATTTATGTCATTCCACAGTGCTGCAGAGCAAAGCCCAAATTTCTTCCTCAGATAATTCTTTGTTGACATTGACATACATATGTCTGAGTTTGGATGAAGGAGGTTCTTGGTGATTAGGTCAATTACAAAATCTATACTTAAGCATCTTCTACATGGGCAGAATGTGTATAGGATTAGCACATCAGCAAAACTAGTGCGGTAATTTTGACAGCATGATAGAGAAATAACAAACACAGGGAAAAGAAAGCTACACTTGCCTGATGGGTGTTGCTGCCTGGATTATGTATGGAATTAAACTGTTTCATGTGCATTCGGACTCTGGCAATATCCCTGAGGGACCGAAAGATACCGTCCACTGCATCTGTGGCTCTCTGAGATGACAGGTTCAGTGATGAGTCACAGCCTAAAGAAATAAAGAAACATACAGCTGAGTGAGTGAAAAATTTTCATGTGTTTTGATAATAAACAGTAGGAAAAGGATAACTGGGAGGAAATTTTAGATTACTTTCATCATGTTATATTCTAGAAACTTAGGGCCTTGTTACACAGCATGTCCTCAGCATGGCACAAGTCTCTGCAGCTAAGCAAGAAGGCAAAAATTCTGGACAGCAGGCAAAGTGAAGAGCATCTCTCTGTAACCTCAATCACACAGCATTTTCGTTGGCAGAGAGAACGTTTTGCTCTCCACAGAAAACAGAAGGTCCTGTGTTAGCAGACCCCAAAGAAGAGCCCCCCATTACATGGCAAGGAGACTGGTTTTCCAGTCTCCTTGGGTAAACAGCCATGAAGAAAGGAACTGCTCCTCCCTGGCTGGCAGCCTGGTGACTTCAAATACATTTCCTACCTTTGCAACCAGAAAAATGGAAGAGTCTAAATACAGCAGAAATGGCAGCCATGCATTGGAAAGAGATGCACTATCATAAAAAGTTCTTATCCCTCAAAGTGGCACAGTTATTATTTCAAATGTGTTCTTCCAAAGCACTTCTGCTAAGCTACAATGCTCATCTTCCACTGAGGCCAAACTACAATTACAGGACCATGTAAAAGACTGCCATATGGCCAGCCAGTGCCTTGTAAAAGAGAAATTCTTAGTCTTGGCTCCATCCCTGTCACTACATGACTGATATTGCACAGAAGCATTGAAAAAAATGCTTTCTCAGCTCAGCTGTTGATGAAAATTAGCCAAGTGAGAGATAAGTGGGTCACCTGATATTTTTATTGCCTTGTCAAGACATCTCTACTCCTTTTGACAACTCTGCCTGCCTCTCTTCTTGCTTGACTCTTCATCCCTGTGGCAGAAGATCCATCCCTTCTGGCCACATGCTCACACCAATACACTCCTGTTCATTGCTGTTGTCTTCTCCAGGGATGCTGCTGTAGTGGCTTCTGTGTCCATCCTCCAGTTCTGCAACTAATCCTGCACCAGCAAACCTCTATGTCTATGCAGAATCCCACTGAAAGGACAGGGTCTCCCTGCAGGTCCAGCTTGCTGTGCCCTGGAGCCTGGCACTGAAAACAGGCCTCCAAACTGTCAAGAAGGTACCTGGATTTTTGGGTAGGAGAACCCTGAACAAACTTTCCTCTACAACAGACCAAGGACAGAATCCTTATGTGCTAAAGATATAATAAAAGAGGTGGTACTTTCAAAATGTACAGGGAATTTTTGACAGCTAATCTGGATTACTTTCACACTTTTGCATTCTGCACAATAAAATATATATATTATTTATTAGAGTCATTATATATTTATAAAATATTACATAAATGCCTACACACACACACACACTTACAGAGTTCTGAAACTATTCCTACAAGACCGTGATTAGACACTGAGCTTTCATTTGTCTGAATATTGTTTGTTGAGAGGCTCCAAATTGGATCCCCAGCTGGTGCAGCAGAACAGATAAAATGACTGCTGCAGGGCTACATCAAACCAAGCTGCTGAGGATTTATGACATTATACCCCACAGAGCAATGAAGTGAGCATGAACTGGACCTCAGTGACACTCATATATTTTTGGACAGGCTCTTGAAATTGCTACTTTTTTTTTTTTAAATGAGTGCAAAATAACTACTAGGAATATTTTTTGTAGTAATGCTGCATGCTCTGATACACTGATTGACCTAAATTAATTTCAAACCAGACTGCTACTTCCCATTTCTGGAACTGCATGGCAGTTTCCAGCAAACATGGTGTGTCTTTGTAGCTGGAAGCCCCTGAAATGCTCCTCACCTTGCCTGGCTCAGCACATCCCACTTTGCTTGTCGTTACTGGGTCAATCTTCTCTTGAGCAATTTCTTGGTGAAGTGTAGCAACACCATTGTAACATCACTCATCACTTGAACCTCATTGCCAGGGAAATGCTGTCTGGAGCTTGGGCTTTCCTTTACATCTCGTGCTGATATACCCATGGGCTGGAGGAGGTCATGAAATCCCTCACCCTCACCATGGTTTCACAGGCCACATTGCTTCATTAACCAACACAAGAGGTGTGGGGGCTTTCTGTGCACTGGGCTGTGTTCAACTGTGCCTTCTGGCAAAGCAGAGCGTATCTCGAAATACCACATCTGAGGGAATCAGGGATCTCTACTGAAGAAGTACATCCAGTACTTCTTTTTTGAAATGTAAATGAAAAAAAAGTTTTCTTTACAATCCCTTATTGTTGAAATTAAAATCCCTGAAGGGTGCTGTCTACCTGTTGCACTGCAGTAGGGTTGTAGAGGGGAGCCAGGTTTCTTTCCAGCCTGGGGAACAGCAGAAGCTTGATCTTTACAAGTGGCAGGCAGCTACAAATCACCTCCCGTTCACACCTTCCCTGCGAATGGGGCTCTGCAGCATATGGAGAGCAGAACACAATCCCTCCTCTCTGCTTGCTTCATGCTACCAAGAAATCTGCTCCTTTTACAACAGAGAAGAGGTGGAATACATTAGCTGCTGCACAGCTCATGTACTAATTAAAACAACACTTCCTGTTTTTTCTTGGAAAGTTAAATGCCATTCGGAGAGCATGCTGCATGAATTCCTTTAAATCCCAAGCCCCATTATATATGGGAAAAGGCATTTAAACAAAATTTGGGGATTTCCTGTCGGACTTGAAGAAGCCTAGTTGTGGAGAAAAAGAAAATGACCACTAACCTGCAGAGGACTAAAGATTTTAAATAACACAACCTAGTTCTGCAGTAAGTGGTGCCCAGCCTGACTGATACTGCTTCTTTTCTTTTCCTATCCACTTGTGCTGAGTTTGAGGAAAATGAGACTGTCAGAGCTGCATTCAGTGCCTGTCAGGATGAGATTACTGGCCCTTATTTTTGACCTACTTTTGAACTTTTTCATCAGAGAAAGTACATCTCCTCTCAAGCTACACATCTGCATAACCATTAGTACCACAACTAATCCATTTTCACAAGAAGTTTTAAAAAAGGAGAATGAATGGAGATGCTCTTCTCTACAGTACTGAGTGACCCAGGATCCAAACAGGACTAGTTTTTCTACTGATTTCTGAAACTGGAAGGAAAATGTTTTAAGAAAAGGACATGGGCATGGTGAGCCCATGAGATCTATATTTATAGAGAAGCACGTGATTGATTATCCTCCCTCTACCCCTAAAAATGTATCAAATGAGAACTTCAGACCTGAGTTTCAGAACACCTTTAACTGGGCTTAGTCTCTTTTGGTACATGATAAAGGCATTATAAACAAACATGCTCCTTCTCTAAAACAGTATGATAATTATTAACATTTTGGGAAGGACTTTGATAATTCTGAGACATCACTAGGCCTATGATTCTTACAAAGCTAAAAGTTTAGGAAAGCTGAAAGTTTACCACTCCACTCTGTTTTATGAGTATTAACTTCAGCTCTCTCCACCTTATGCTCTCTCTACATCCCATTTACAGAAATAAACAAATGTAAACCCTGCAAACCCTGGAACAGAGCCAGAAGAGTAACCAAGCCGTTTTAGAGGCACACATTGAGTCGTGGGCTAAACCAGAAAACTTGCACTTTGAGGAGGAGAAAATGCAGCATCAGGATTTCATTATGCAGGATTTCATTATTTTCTCGATATGCAGAGTTAATATGCTTGTCAGCAAAAGACAGAAGAACAAGAGAGATAAAGGGCTCCTTGAGGGTCAGAACTCAAAATACAGCACTATGATATTAAATTAATGAAAATCTTGTATTTTTATACTTCAGATAGCATAGCAATGGGGCCCTTCTTTTTCTAGCAGATAAATGTAAGAACATACATATGTATACCCAGTGCCATGTTTTAGAATAGTTTTTATATATTTGTGCATTAAGATTTTTTACAAAGAAGTAGGTACAAATGTGTATAGTGACACAGACCACTGCTGGTTTTTGCAGGGGGAAAAAAAGTGTAAAACCCAAAATTAGGATGTAATTTGTAGGATTCTCCTGTCACTTTTCTTCCCTATGGATTCTGCCATGCATTTGAATCTTTATTCTTCAATGTGCTTTGTACTGAATTGTCTGATGCTCTCTGATGCATCTAAAATGGGAAGCTGCTAAGTGAGTGTGACACTGTGGGACAAGGAAGGACAGGCCAGAACACAAGGCATCTGCCATTTCCCTATATTTACATCAGCAGAAAGTGAAAAATCATAATTGATTCCATTTGAGTTTGGGGCATTTCAGAAGAAAGCTGTGTTCTACAGCCGTTGAGAAGAGAGTGTCCAGAGGGGACAGACACAGAGGTGCCTGTGACAGCTTCCCTGCAACACATCCAACCCTGGGGCTGGAGACGGTCCTGCTCTGTGTGCACTCTGTCCTCTGCATCCCCAGCCAGAGCATGTGTGGTGCTGGATGGGCAGCCATGTCTGCGCTGCTGGCAGCTCACACTATAAAAAAAATAACGTGACCATTTCTCTGAAGCCCTAGCAAAGCAGTGTATTGGTGCTGCTGGCAGAGAGGGGAAGGAGCTCATCAGCTGGGGAAGGGCAGGCACAGACATACAGAGATAACCTGTCCCTATCCATGGCCTTGGGATGCTCTTTTCCCATCTCCTGCCAGCAACCATAGCAGACTTCTGAGCTATCATCTCAATTCAATCCCTTTTCTCACCCTCCCTCTTCCCTCTGCCTTCTGGGATGGCTCCTAGTCATGCCTCAGCCCTTTGTGGCTTTGGGAGGCTGAACTCAGCTTGGACCACATGGCTGCAAAACCACTCCAACCACACTCCTCTGAGGTGTCCAAGAGATTAGCATCACTGCCGGACTGGGAATTTGGGATTTCCCAATCCTGGTCTTGATCAGCCCTTCTGCCAGTCCACGCAGCACTGAATCACAGAATCATTGCATGTTAAGGCGTTGAAATGGACCTTAAAGATCATCTAGTTCCAACCCCTCTGCCATGGGTAAGGACACCTTTCACTACACCAGGTTGCACAAGACCTTCCTTATCCAACCTGTCCTTGAACATTGTTGGGGGTGGTGCATCCACAACCACCATGGTCAACCTGTTCCAGTGTCTAACCACCCTCACAGTAAAGAATTTCTTCCTAACATCTAACCTAAATTTCCCCTCTTTCAGTTCGTGCCCATTGCTTTTTGTCCTATCACTACAGTTCCTGATGAAGAGTTCTTCTCTGGCTTCTTTGTAGGCCCCCTTTAGATACTGGAAGGTTGCTAGGAGGTTTCCACACAACCTTCTCTTCTCCAGGCTGAACAGGTCCAGCTTTCTCAGCCTGTCTTCATAGGAGAGGTGCCCCAGTCCTCCTGTCAATGTCATGGCCCTCCTCTGGACTTGCTTCAACAGTTCCATATCCTTCTGATGTTGGGGATCCCAGAGCTGGATGCAGCACTCCAGGAGGGGTCCCACAAGAACAGAGTAGAAGGGGAGAATCACCTTCTTCAACCTGCTGGCCATGCTCCTTTTGATGCAGCCCAGAATTCGGACTGCAAATGTTAGCAGGCAGAAAGGACAGGGAGCAGGAGGAAGGCACAGACTAGCAGCATATGGGAAAAACATTAGAAAAGGGAGGCAAAATGCACACAATATCAAAAATCAAAGCTCTGTGTTTCTATAAATGTAATTTATGATGTGATTGGCACATGAAGAATGAAAACAGTAATGTGTTTTGGGGCAGTCACCAGCACCAGGCAGTGTGATGATGGTATGGATGTGGTGTCTGTGACAGCAGGAGAGTGTGCCTGAGCCTCTTCCAAGGAAACCACGGAAGCCAGCACTGTGAGCGACAAAGATGCAATTTGTAGTTTTATTCTCATCACAACAAACATCTCCCATTTGAAAGAAAAGCCCAGGATGCTTTTTCTAAAGAGTTACTAAATTTAGAATCCTGTATCTCTGCTTCAACTTTTAAATAAGCATCCACACTTCAGCAATGCTGAGCATCTAGGGATTGCCCATGTATGTCTCCAAGGGCATTTCAGCACAGTATCGGATGTTTATTATATAGGGACACATCCTGCAAGCTCTGGAGTTCCCTGGGGAGCGCTGTGCTCTGAAAGGTTGTTGTTGGCAACCCCCTTCTGGAAACTGCTCTTTGGTGTACAAGGGACATATAACCCACGTGGATAAGTACTTTGCTGGATCTCAAGCTCTAAAGCTGCACATGTAAAAGTCTGGCAACTTACCTGAGTGATTAAATATGGATTTAAGAGCTACCTTTGGAGAACAATATTTAAAAAAAATTTTTGGCCTTAATATCTGTAATTTGGATGTTTCTCTTCTACAGGAATATTTTATTGCCTTCTTCTTGCCAAAATCCAACAGCACAACATGTAATATCAACTTTTATGAAGCACTGCAAGCTTAGTACTGCTGGTTCTCATGTTACATGAAATTAAACCTGTCAATTCAGTGAACAATTACAGGGAAAAACTACAGAACTTACTACAATAAATTACATAAATTAATTGCAGGAGGAATTTAAGTTAGGCTCAGATGTGCTTTCTGAAGGAAATTAATGTAACAAATTCATTAGGGAGCCATTCAGTTGCTCCCTCAAGTCGCCCATATCTTAATTAAAAACCCACAGATGCTAATAAAGCTATGGTAAATGCTCTCTAAGTCCAATAAGGCCTCCTAATAATGTTCTTGCAAGAACTCAGTAAAACTCCAGGTTTTACTAAAGAATATAGAGCTTTATGAACATACCACCCCAGGACCCATAGATCAAAAGTCCTCACCCAGTCTTTTGCAAATTATTCTCAGATACCCTCCTTTTGTCTTCAGACTGGTGGCTGCACTGTGGCAAGGACAGATTTTTACTCCCATCAAGGGCTTTCTTTCTATTCAGGTGGGACATTAGCCAATACCTTCCAGTGCTGCTATAAAGTTTTTCACCCTTGGATCTGCTGCCTCCCACTTTGTCCACAAGGTACTCCGAGAGGTACCATGTATGTGAAGGACAAAGGACAAGGGATGAGGTTTGTGTCCAGGCAGCAGCAGGTGCGGCAGTCAGTACTACCAGTACTGGTGCCGCACAGCTGCCTTGACCAGAAGGAGTGCATGCACCCATGGGAGTCTAGATGCTTTACCCACTTGGATTTGGAAGGGAACATCCAAATCCAAGAGGCAAGATCTGTAAATGCCCTTATTTAAAAACAAAACCCTTTTCTTCTTTATGTTGATTCCAATGAATCATACTTTTAAAACAGTAACAAAGCAAGATAAGTATTTCAGTATTTTTATTTGATTTTTCCATATTTTTTTTTCTTGGACAATGGAAATTAATACAATCAATGTTTTTTTCATTCACAGTCCAATTTGCTTGTGTAATTCTCAAACTGCCAAATCAGGTTTGCAGATATGACTGGAAAATGCTCCCTTCTGAAAACAACAGTCATACCTAGAATTTGCAAAAATGCATGAAACCGTTTCAACTCATGGATCTAAGAATGACAATAATGGAGAAATGTCCAAGAGACATTTTCTTTCCCAATTTAAGTTCTGAGCCAAACCTGAATTCATGGTTTCCATAAACTAGTGTAGGCAGCTTTATACAATAATGCAAATATATAGAAACATAAGACCACAATTAAAACTAATTACTGTAATCTATTTATCAGCTACTGAAACAAACCAGTATTTTTAACAGAAAGACAAAAATAATCACATTCTAATGCTATGTATAATATCTTTTCAAAAAGGCCTCTTCACTCAGTATACTATAGCACAGGTGAAAAGCCATCTGAAAACCGACAAAGACAATGGGCACCTAGGTTGCACTCAATGGGCAATATTTAATGACAGAAAAAAATGATAGATTAGAATAATTGCAATTTAGACTTAGCTACATCAGATACTGCTACTGTCTAAATAAAAACCTAAGTCCAGGCTCAGTTCAGCGCAGGTTTGCTGAAGGAGTTACGATTTACTGTGGCCTGCTGAGCACAAGCTGATCAGCAGAGAAAGTCAGGTGCACATCTGCCAGAGACTACATGTGTTAGGAGGAGGAAGGAAGGGTTCCCTTTATTCTATACTATCAAGCACCTGCCAAGCCATTAGAGAGAACAATTTTCTACCTGGCAGATTGCACAAGACCTTCTCTTGTCCTTCTATCAGTAGTGCAAGAATTACGACATGCTGTGCCTCCCCAAATGTAGCACAAAGCTGTCTATGATGTGTGAAAATATTTATGATGCTGAAAAGCAGACAAATGTGGCTTGTGATGCTCTGCTGGAGACCTCGAGACTAGGCGTCGTACTGAGCAAGGACCATGTTGCACTTTTTTTTTGGTCCTGATGCTGCTTCCCCTGAAAATGGACATTAACACTTTGGACACTGAGGTGGAATATGGGGATATTACAGGGTAAGATCAGAACAACTGTTCTTTCACCCTGTAAATGAGGATAATTGAAGTATAACAACTTCCAGAGAAAAGACAGAAATATTTATGGTGAAGGGCTTATCTGTGTAACACAAAAAAAACCCCTATTTAACCCATTATATTCAAAGCAACAGCCAAAATTCTCCACACTGAAATCAGAAATTCTACTTTAATGGCAACCTGCCACATTGCAAGTCACACATATCCAAGGACAAAAGGACTCAAAACTGGAACACTGAAAATTTCTGCAATTATACTGCGACAACACTTGTCCCTCACTGGAGCTGTTTTGCCCTGCCACTGTCAGTGGTACCATGAACACAAAGAACAGGCTACATTCTCTCTGGTGTCCCAGCCTCACCAGGGGACGCCTCCAGCAAGGGGCGGTAGGAGAGCTGCAAAACCATGCCTGAGTCCCTCAGCTGGGCACCTGTGCCAGGGGTGAACACAGGGCACACATGTCCGTATTCTGCAGGCAGATGAGAAGTTACACTGAAGCACAGCCCTTTTAGTCCTTCCATCACAACAAATGGAGATCACGGCAAGGAGCTTGTGCAGTTTAATCCATGCACAGCATCTACTCTGTGTTACCAGCTCAACTGTATTGCATGCTGTGCATAAAACAGACCCTCTGGAGACAAACCCCTGTCTTTGGTACTGTACTTGATCTACTGAATAAATGAGGTAAATGAAGTTACTGTGTTTAAAATCTTTCTCTAAAAAATACACAGAGAGAAACTGCCATTGTTGGTAGATATTCATCTATCTGTAAAGCAGAGCATTGTACATGTGGGCTTGGGATGCATGAGTCAATTTTTGAAGCTATGAATCATGAACAATTTAATTTTAGTATAAAAGCAACCTGTATTGTCTGTTGCCTACCAGAGAAATTTTTGATATTAAAATGCGTTGCATTTAGGTGAAGAGGTAAATTATAATTAGCCTACAGCATAGGTGATTATGTTGTTTGGAATAAGCATTAAGTCTCTGATAAAATTAGGAAAGTAATATTTTGCAGAGGCATTTGCTCTTCATGAATCTCATGGAAACATTTAAGCAAAACCAGTATTGCATTTGGAGGTGGAAAAAAACCAGGAGAAGTCTTCACAAATTTCTCTCTCCAGCTTTGGTTTAAGTGGTTGTTTATATTTTTCATCACCTGCTGTAAAACTATTTCATTTGAAATTGTTGCTGTAGTACTATCTCAAAAGATAACTCTTCCTGTTTTAGGAACATGTCACATCTGATTGAGGATAACATCCTATAAAAAGTACCTTCACAGAATATTTTTTTTTGCTTTATGGAAGTATAAATTATTTTAAAGTGCTCCTATGCTCATCTGCTCTTATAACCCACTGGAATTGCACTGCCCTTTGCAGAGATCATAAATACACAGCTCAGTCCAAACATTTTACAGTCTGCAGATGAACAAGAAAAGGCAAGCAAGTAAAAAGCCCAGGAAGAACAAGAATAAAGCAATAAAAAATGCAGGTTAGAAAGAAAGCAGTAAATGAATGATCCCATTTTCCATTAATTTTTAACTTGAAACTACTTTATACAAGAGGCAAGACAGACAGCATAAAGCATACTTTGGATGAAAAGCAAAATGAAAGAAGTGAGACTGTGGAAGGGATCTCAAGAGAAGACAAGGAACCCTAGTATAGGAAGATGGACCAATGCTGTGCTATTTTTTTCCAAAGAATGAGCAACACAACCATGTGCCAAGCCACCCCTTCCTCTGAGTGCATGGGTGTTGCAGCTGCCCATTATGAAGACACAGCAAATCTCCAACTATGAGCAACACAAAATTATACAATTAATGCTCATTTTTATCCTTCTTCTTGTCTGTTAATTAGAAACCACACTGTAGTGCAGATGGCAAGTATCAGTCAATGAAAAAATGATCAGCAGTACAAGCCTCAAGTGCATGTAGGAGTATCCTACAGTATTAAATTGAATGAACTCATATTCATAAAACAGACAATACTTTGCAATATGTGCAATAGATAAAAAAAGATGCTGGCAGAGGTCTCAGTTTAAAAGAAAATGTAAACACACATTCAGCTTAGAAGGTGTGACAGGATGGAGTTAGGACAGCAGTTAAATGCCTTGTTGAATTACTCTCTGGTTTAAATTCAGAATTAATTGTGCTATTTTAATTAACAAACAATTGAATGACTTGTAGAGTTGGTGTAAAATGTTTCTTAAGCAATCAAGAAATAGCTTTTTTTGTCTTTAAAACCAATTGAAAACATTGGGTGTGTTAGTGAAAACTGCTTTTAACAGAGGTTTGAAGAAACAAGTAACTGACAGAAAATGCCTGAGATATGTAGTAATTTCCATTTAGTATAAATTGTTAATGTTTTCAGGAAAAAGAAATAATGAAAAACACTAGTCATCTCGTAGTCAAGTTTCAACACCTGCTTATTTATTGTGGCCAAAAGAATAAGGATAACTTGATTTATGTTCCAAGTATGTGGCAGAAGCACAGGGATTTTTTGCTTTGAATTGTGCCAGCCTAAGAGTGAAAGAATACATGCAATTTCAGAATTAACTGGTTTTTGGTTTTTTGTTTTGGGTTTTTTGGGTTTTGGTTTTTTGTTGTTGTTGTTGTTGTTGTTGTTGATGATGATGTTTAGGAGTCAAAGACATTACTAAGTGCACACAACCAGTCATGTCTGATGGGCTGACAGCAGCAGTTGAATCATGAGGCTGATCAGTGACAGCTGAATGCTGTTTGCTACCCTGGGACTGGGCAGGTGCAGGGTGCTCACACAATGGCACTTATGTAACTAGAATAAAAATATGAATATATGATATATCTAAGCTAATAGGTACTCAAATGATCAGTAGACATAGATGCACTTCCATGGATATGTAATGAAGCCTCTGGAGGGGAGGAGGAGGCTCCCTAGACTCCTGCCATAACCACGTTTCATTTCAGATATGGAAAATTGTGATCCATCCAGTTTCCATGGAAGCATACTTCTGAACAACACAAGTCCACTATCAAAACCTTTCCCTGTGCCATTGCTGCTTGATGGACATGCTTCAGTCATTCCTTCTTCTTCCTCCTGCTGCGGGAAGACACCACACACACAGAGGGAGATAGAGAGGACATGCACAGCAGAGCAGCTCAGTCCTACTCAGTGCTGCCCCCAGAGCAGCCCCCAAGTGCATCACTTCCTCCCTCCCAACAGTGGCGTGTGGCAGTAGTAGCCACACATTGGGCTTGGCAGCAGCAAATGTCACCTGAACTTGAATCACCCTGGACTAAGAAAGTGTTTGCATCTTCAAGCAATGAAAAATATTAAATGAGAAAGCTTCCCCATACACTTCATTGCTATGGGTTTTTTCATCAGATAAGCAGGGCTGCTTGCTGCAGATTCTGTGCAACATTACAGTCTTGGCCAATACCATGGTGATGTTCTAGACCATTTTCATTAAGAAGTTTTTACCAATGTCAGGTTCAAAATTATGACAGCCTTCATTATCTGTGATGTAACAATGTCTTATTTTCCTCATATTTGTGACCTACCTTTATTTTTTTTAAACTTATATTTATTTTTGCAACAAAGGATTAGAAATTAAGCTATTCTATATGGCACCTGAAAAATACACTGTTTTCTTGCACAGGTATTTTGTCTCTTCACTGGGGCAGAACAGCCCAAATAATTGAATAAAACCTGAGGGTAGAGCCTGGAAATCATTAAACAGTGATTGTCATTGCTAGAGGAAAATGGCAGAAGGCAGCACCATGCTCAAGTTCCTGGGCTGAGCTCAGTCTGTGCTGCAATGCAGCAACACACTATTTTCAGCTCTCAGGAAAAACACTGACTCGCAAGGATGATACTTCATTCAAACCTACCAGGTTTGCCCATTGCAAGACTGGATTGCTGCATTTTCTGGGCACAGCTGTTCTGTTTCCAGTTCCTGAGCTGAAGGGACTCACCCCAGCTGTTGCCAAGCAGAGCACACAGCCATTGGGTCTAGTATCAAGTTTCAGCTTCTACTGCCATGTCCCAGTCTTGAATTGTCCTGTCACAGCTTATTGTAACTCTCTGTACTCCCAGAAATTTAATTCAGCCATTTTTGCTCTTGAAGAACAGCACTAGCACTTGTTTTATGTTGTTTATTTGCCATTAAAAAATATTCTAAAGTGGGATTAATCTCTAGCAATTAGCTATGTCAAAAACAGAAACCTAGTCCATACTCATTACCTCATCCCAGGAAATCTGGAAAGGCCAATCTGTCTGCACTGGCTAGAGGTAGACTCTAGAAAGTTGCACTTGCTAACATCAAACTCTGTGAAATAATTCTCACTTTCAACTAACGGGCCAAGTCATTAACATGGAATAAGCTAAAGCAATACAAATCTGAGATAAGAGAAAAGAAAAACTATTAATCTGTAGACCAAAAGAACTATGACAAGCATAATAAGGCATGTGTTGTTTGTCTAAAAACCAGCTATGAATAGATGCTACTGTCAGCCCCCAGCGCATTCAAAGTCAGAAATGCTTACTCTGCAGATATAAATAAACTGTCCTACTTTCTGCTTCCACCAACACTACAGAAGGGAAAGAGGACAGAGACATTCGCTAGAATATACCTTGTCCTGCAAATGATGAATGGAATGCGATCCATTTGTGAGGAGTCTTTAATATGTATAATACTTGCTTAATTTATTTTTACATGGTCTTTTTCATAGCTTCTCCAGAGTGTTGACCACAAAATTCAGGGTCTGGCCTGAATACCTCAACCACCTCTTGGAGACAAAGGGAAACAAGTAAAGGCAGAATGAGGCCTTGACTGAGCAGAAATGCTGTAGGATTCAAAGCTCCAGTGCATGAAGCCAAAATGGACACAGGTCGGCTTAAAAACTTGAGCATGTTTTTGCAGAGATAGCAGCTAGAAAAACATATTTGCAGTTGTAAGTTGAGCAAATGTGATATGAGTCACAGTGGCTGTAAACATGCAACCCCCACAGAGCTGTTTGCAAATCATTTCTCTGCATATACCCACTTGCGTTCAATTGAAGACTGAATAACTGAGTAACTGCAGAACACCAAATACAGTATATAAATGTAAGAGAAGAGGAAAAATTATACAGGAACCAACAGTTGAGTCACTCGCCTTTCAAACAGGCACTAAGTCAAGCAGATTTTGAAAGGAAAAGACAAGTGTGAAAAATGAGTGAGGAAGAAGGACAAAAGCTGGCAAACGCGGGTGATAAGCCAGCTTGCTGTACATATTTCTGGGTGAGATAACTGAGTGTTCAGCCGGCAGAAGTATAATACATCAATTATACAATGTATCAATTGTATAATTGATATATTATACCTGGAGAATTAGTTTGGAGTGAAGAGATGGGACTTCATAAAAGAGTTGTAAGGAACAGGCAGAAGGAGAGATGACAATGGCTACACAGAGTCGTAGAGATGTTCTTTGAGGACTGGTCATACTATGTTTATTGAAGACTTTTGCACAAAAACTAGCAGTGTTGATGACAAAACTATGAGGTATTGCTAAAGGTAGAGGGAGCTGAAATATACAAGTTCTGAAGAACAAGAAATGAGACAAAAGAGACCAGTACACCAATAAACCTCACCCATGCCATCAACTTAGTGGGCAATAATAGAAAATCTCTCCAGCTGGGACTCTGTGATCAAAAGCAACAGGAAGAGAAGAATCTGGGTAGCATTAGTTGATTCAGGGACAACTCTGAGCTACCAGCACAGCATGAGACATGCAAAATTAATCAGATAAGACACTTCCTGTAGATACACAGACATGCTAGTTCTGTCCTAAAAATGGTAGAACTACAACAGAAACAATTCTGGTCACTAGTGCTTGAGATGCTTGAATTAAAACTGCAACAGACTTAAAGAGAACTGTGAGCATGACTACAGAAATAAGAAACCATTTTTATCTGAAAAAAATGGGCCTTGATCAGCTCAGCAACAGTAAAATTGAAGATACATAAGCTAGAAAATTGAATAAAGTATCCAACCACTGAAGAAGCCTTTGTGTGAAAGTAGCTGGATGCATCTGGAAATAAAAGCAGTTTCAAGATGGATTTTGATAAGTTTATAAGTGAGCTTATATAATATATTTGCCTTGGAAGGAGCAGGGGGTCTTACCCTGTCTTTCCATATACACCTCTGATCATTGCAAACAATTTTTGTATTTCAGAGATTTAATATTACTTCTAGGAAAAAAACCATGCAATTGCTCACTCTCTCTATAAATGTTCTCATAAATGCTAATGCAGGATTTTGACTATTAAAAGTGCAGCAATGTCTGGCAGCCTTTTTGAAAGCCTGGTTCAGTCTAGCTGCAGGCTGCCAGTGACCAATTTCACCAGGCACATTTTTCTGCCCTGACAAATGGCTCAGTGGATAGCTATGGGACAGCCTGTCTGAGAGGTTTACAACCTGCTAATGACGAAGTGCTCAAAGCCGGGAATCAGTCTCTAACAGAAATTAAAATATTTCTCCTCTCAGAAAGTTATTACAATTCGCATTCCTTCTCTCAAAACATAAATGTTGAGTAAGTTGTCTAGGCATCGGAAAAGCCTAGTAGGAATAGTAAAGCCATCAGAAAACACAGATGTGTAGCTCTTTACCTTTCCTAATAAACCAAGCTGCTTCTACACTGAAGTGTGGAAAGGTCATCAGAGAGGCACAGTAATGAAACAGTCAAGGCTGAAAGGAAAACAGGCAGCTTCAAACTAGTGGTATGTGATACGTTTTTAAAAGGCAGGAGAAGCAAGAGGTTTTGTGGGATTCTGTAGGATGTGCAATTTATTCTTGCAGGGAAAGACTTGCATCACGTATTTCTAGGTAGCATGGCAAGGCAGACTTCCTTCCTTGCTATTTAGAAAGCTTAGCTAATAGAGAGAAGGATGAAGCAGGGGATATATCTGTTAGAAAGTATATTTTAAACACCTCCTGCTCCCTGTAGTCCAGAGAACAGGGAGGTGGTGTTTAGCAGCTGCCTGGCTCTACAGCCAGAGACATGCATTTCCTCCCTCCTCTGAAAGTCTGGGCAAGCTGTAAACCTCTGAAAGATCATCGCTCACACATGCTCAGCTAAGCCTTGCTGGATTTTCACCATTAAGATGTCTAAGGATGCTCTTGCCAAACATACTCCAGCCTTTCACAGGACATAGTGCTAACAGAGCAGTCCATCTATCATTGCTAATGTGCAGCAAGCTGTGATCTGTTACTTCCCAGCTCCTAACTGTGATCAGACAGATAAAAATGTGTCATTCTCACAAAACACAGTGAATCTGGCCCATTTCCTAGGCTTTTACCCAGACCAAGGCTGCTCAGCCACTGCACTGGGTTAGATCCACTGCTTCAGCAAGGAACAGCCTACTAACGACACCCAGACAATGATGAGACTCTGTCTAAAGTCAATATTGAAAATGATTTGTAGAAAGATCATTTCTCCATTTAAAAAAAAAAAAAAGTTTATTAAACTGTTAAACTAGAGAGGAATGTAACAAAAAAGCAACTATAATCACCAACAAATTTATGACACTGACATCTATTTATTTTATTAAACCTATTCCTTGGCAGGTTAGTGCCACAAAATTCAGCATCCCGTTTTTATAGAAGACTCAGGAAAAAGACATTCATACTTGAGATGCCTGAAGGCCTCCAATCATGCTCTTCATATTTACTAAGAATGTAAACAGAATGACACGACCTCAGTAGGAATCATTTACTCCATACTTTTCACAAAGGACAATAAACATATGGAAGGAATTACAGAAAGGGAGTCAGTAAAGAAGACTAGTTCATCAGAGAAATGGTTTGTATAAATAAAAGTTATAAAAAGTAGGTAAGCACAGAAAAATGGGTGAAGTGTGAGGAAGAGTACTCTTTTCTTTGGGAAAATATTTCTTGATGTTCTTGATGAAGTTTCAAAAGCAGCTCCTGCAAGAATGCATAATCAAATGTCAGGAAACAACAGTCTGTTTGTGATATGAAAGGAAGGAATTTTATCAGGTTTGTTTTAGGGAGCCTTAAAATACTAAAATCAGCAAAAAAAATCATAAAAAGCATTTAAAAACGAACATGATTATAGAACGTTGAAATTACTAGGAATATGAGACTGAATATGGCTGAGTTTACGATGAAGCATTTCAGAGGAATTGGAGGCAGTGTACGCCTGGCAGAAAGCACTGAGAAGGAGATCAGGATGGACTGGGCATTTTCTGCTGCTTGGAGATCCTGCTCAACATGAGAACTTCCCCAGTGACAGGACCTGATCTGCTGCCCTCAAGATGGAGAAAGCAGGAATTATCAGAATCAAAATTCTGTGCAAACCACAAGCAATACAAACAGTCTGGAAGGTCCAAATCCTCATGGTTCTGTGCACCTTTCAGCTCCTAGGATTTTGGAGAAGACTCAGTGATGTACAGCTAGACTTCCAGCTCAATAGGAATGTACTTAGGGAGGATACATTGAACACTACCAGATGAAACCTCAGAAGACTGAGCAGTTGTGGGACATCATCAACTTGGTTTCTCATTGGAGAATGCTACTTAGGTTTAGCTGACAATCTTTTATTAGCCTGTATGTGTTTGTCTTTACATCTTATGAGGAAAAAATCCTCACAAACTTACTGAAAAAGTGGTAGAAAGTGACATCATCAGAGCTACATTAAAAGGAGATTAGCAGTAACTCTGGGCAAAACCTTTAAGAACCAAAGAGTCCAAAAGTATTAGTCAGAGTTTAAACACATATTAATTAGCCTCAAAATATTGCAGTAATCTGTTCTGCAAATATGGGCTTAAAAACTCTTTTACAAAGGCTCCTTTGGCTAATGGAGAGGAGGGAGACAAGGGCCTTGACTTCTAGAGATGTGCCCTGGAGAGTTCTGTGTGGCTTAAGTGTCTTTCTTAAGGCAATCCCTGATCTTAATAGGAGCCTGTTCATAAAAGAACCATGATTCAAGTGACCTGAGCTGACAGACCCTTTTTAATTTTATGGACACCTGCAAACTAGAACACCAAAGTCAGCTTGGTCAAAATAAAAGCTGAAGACTAAACTGGCACACAGAATAGCCTGGATCTTCTAGGGATGCTGGGAATCAAAATGAAATGTCTGCTGCTGCTGCTTTAGGTTTCTCTGCTTGGAGTTAAAACCAGAATTTACTGTTTCCCTGACTGTCAGTGTGTATCTTCCAAGGCCACTGCATGTACTTCACAAACTGAGAAGACTATCTGCAAACACCACATACTTGTTACAACAGGATTTTCACTGCTGAAACCTCTAGGAACTATTAATATATTTTAAGAAATGAACCGTATGGGCTGCACTCTACTTTCAGTGAAAATGCATTTCATCCCTTGCTTCCCCAGGAGAAACACTCAAGCAAAACTGAGTCCAATGAAAATTGCATAATAGCTGTATTACTACGAGTCAGAGGTGCTGGAAGTGTATTTTACACCGAGCATATTTTCAACTAGCAATCAAAAATGTTATGATAGATGTCAGCAAGATTGGTGGCCAGATTAATTAAATCTTTCCATCTCTAAGCACTAAATTTAACTTGTTTTTCTTAAGAGAACTACTGGCATGCCAGCCTGCTTATGGGTGGAGAACCTGAATGCACAGGGCATGCCAGAGCTGGTCACTAAGTGCTGCGCTCTGAATAGCTGATTAAGCCTCTTTGCCTCAGTGGCTACAGTCTGGTCTACTTAGACAGGTAGACAGATGTATTTAACCAATGGATCATACATTTAATATCAGATCAGACACAGTGATAGACATACACAAAAATAGGCAGAGGGTCAAATTCTTCTGAAGAGTACACCTGCATCCCTCTGGTTCATTTAGGAGAGACAGTCCAATGATAAGCCATTGTTACAATAAACTCTGTTGTTTATTTTAAAGGTGAGATTTCTTCCTTTAAGATCCCTCCATTAGAAGATGATGGGAGAATTATTTCTGGTTTATTAGTCTATTATAAGTAACCAAGAGAAAGAAAAGATGGGCCAATGAACTGCACTAGTATTAAAGTTCTCTACAGTGTATAAGGTATGTAAAATTGCTGCTTTAAGCCATCATTTCAGTCCATAGTTCTATATATTAGACACTCTAAACAACTATTAAACAGAGACTGAAGTCCAGTTTGCCAACAAACTCTGAAGCTCAACAGGGAAACTCACATTTCCTTCACAGTTGGAATCACTTCTCAGGAGTGATGGCCTTTACATCTCCATCTCCAGGGTGCATCTTAGCCCTCCAGTAACTGCAACAACTGTTCGGCAATTCAAGGACTTTTAAAACACTGAACACTTTTTAATTATATTTTCAGGGCAGTTTGCAGCTACAAGTAAGAAAGGGGTACTTGTGTGCTGTGATCAGGCAACTCTTGGCAAAGACCAAGTAAAGGCTGTTTGGTCAATGCTTCGGTACAGGCAGCCCAGGCTTTCCCCAAGTCTCCTTCCCTCTCTCCTTTCTTTAGAGGAATCCCTTTGGTAATTCAATACTGCAATATCCTTCAAATGAAAGGAGTTAAGCCAATTGCTCTGACAGACATCTAGGAGATTCCCCACCCTAAGGACGAAAGCATGAATTTTAGCGCAAGTCAGTGTGAAAAAGCTACTTCAAAGAAACAGCAATGCAACCCACAATTCTATAAACTACTTGAAATGATCCCTCTACACATTCATTAGACTGAAAAGGGGCATGCCATTGTATACAACCACTCCCAGCCTTAATGCTGCCTTCTGGCCTCTGATGTTCAAGGCATGGCCTCAGGGAAAACAGAAAAATTTAGAAAGAAGCAGAAGACTTTTTTAAAGGTAGCTGTCTACCCCGTCACCCTCCCTTGGGTAATAGCATGAGTCTCATTAGCTTCTATTTGTTACTTACAAAGAGCTTTTGCAATTGAGAGGCTAACTGAAAAAATAATATTAGGAAGAACTAAGAATTGTGTGTTTAGTAATGTAGACAAGTGCTAAAAGAGATCCCTTGCAGAAAGCTGATGAACACACTGAGCGCAGGCAATTATCTATTAGTTGGTAGTATTTCAGAACATACAATTTGTGCTTTTAACAAATTAAAGGGCTTTCTCAAGTCAAATTGTGTTGCATCATTTCCACAGAGCTTTTTTTCTCCCCCTTGAGGTGAAGTTTACTGATGCAGCATATCTAGCAGTAAATCTATGTAGGCTGAAAAGAGGTCAGCACTGTGCATGCAAATTTTTAATGCTTATAAATCTAAATGGTAAGAGAGCTTGGGATCGGATCGTTGATTCCCAGTGCTTGAGCCTGAATATTTTAGAAGTCAGATGAAGATAAAGCTTTTGTCATGTTCCTACAGACCTTGCCCACCAACAGTGTTTATTTCTAATATATCTATATTTACCAGCTCTACTATCTTTAAAAGAAAATACTTTATACAGGACAAGGTTTATACCAAAAAACCTGTGCTACTCAAACTCCAAGCCTAAGAATATGTAACAGATCTAAGGGTTACATAAAAAATAAAAATCACACAACCAGCTAGCTAAGTTAGGACAGACATTTGGTAGTGGTGTCACTCCAGTATCCATGCATGACTGTGCTTAAAGCTGGTTGTGTGTTCCCTTAAAAAATGCATGTAGAGAAGCTGAGAAGTAATTTTGATTCACTTTTAGAAGTACCTTTATGGTATAGGCATTAAATCCCATTGGTTGCATTTACATTAGATTTTAATTTGGATTAGGAATTTTGATCTACTTCTAGTTCCCTTTTCCTGTGCTTTGATTTGCATTAGAGAGTAACCTTGGAGTGCATGAACTGAATTCCTTCTCACTGAAATTAAACCAAAAATGCCCTCCAATGACTAATTCATATCACAGGACCAGACAAGAATGAGTCTCCAGCTCATCAAGCTGGATTCACAGCATGAACTGTGACTGTATGTATGGAGAATAAGCAGAAGGGAAACAGAAAGTTACTTCACTCAAAGAGAAAATGCTATGATATACACACTGAGCTAAGTGATTTAATGAAAGAAAAGTAACATTAGTAGGCAGCAAAGATATGCAAACCTGCAATGAAACCTTCTGCTGTTTGAAAAGCTCTAAAAATAACAAATGACTGTGCTGCTAAGTTCCATAAAAGATAATGGTGTGGAAGTAAACATTTCAGAATTGTTAGGATAAAAAAGGGAGGAGATTGTTAGAGGATGTTTCTGAAAAGAAAAAAGAAAGAATGAAAGAAAAAAAATCTGTGAGTGAGTCTAGATCACGCTTTTTCTACAAGGATGTACAAAGGAAATTAGACTTGTACTCAAGGAATCACTAATGTCATTAAGGTCAGCCTTTGAACAGATCCTTTTTTGTTTTGTTTTGTTTTGATTGAGTTCCTCTCTATATCTCCTCTTTAAAGAAGAAACCAAAAACACAACAACAAAAAACCCCCCAAGGTAAATTCTTTTGCCTGCTTTTTATTTCCATGCACTTACTGTGTTTCATACTTTCATTTATCGGTGTGAGTAGTAAAGACTCACTATCAGTCCATGATACCAAAGCTTGCAAAATAAACACAGCAGCAAATGTATACTGGTTCAGTACAGTTCTTCTCTGTCCTGTATCTGTGGGTTTGGGTCTTCAAAACTGGTACAACTGGGTTGAGGCATGCAGAGTTAAAATGAATCCACACACTAACTTCTGTATCAGTGCCTGGCACATGGCTGTTAGGAGGGATTTAAGGAGTAGAAGTTTCTCTCTTCTTTGTACTGAGAACTGCTTGTACAGCATCAGGTGGCATAGTGACCCCTAATAGATCTGTGTTACCACAAATGATGATCAGGTCTCTTCTAACAGATTCTTCAAAGCAGGTAGTTGGAGATAACCACATTCTTCTTTGTTATGCTGATATAAGGCTTCCATAGTTCAAGAAATAAACGGATTTTCAGGAAGACTGAAATCTGAGACAATCTCTGAAGACTAAAAAAAGGCTGTAGCTCAGCTGACCAATTTGCCTTACACCAGTCCAGTAAGTCTTCTATGTCAAAAGACCAGACTGACAAATTCCCACTCCCATCAATGAGCTGACCTTGCGCTTTTTAAATTGTGTTTCCAATGCTTCTGTAGAGAGGAGGGAGGGATTTCCTCCTGTCCAGAGGATCACCTCCTTCCTCTGCCTACAATCACCCCAGTCACCCTGTAACAGATAGATTGTTTTGGTGGGGAGTTAGAGAAAGGCAAAGTTCAGCAGGTGAGCCTCCTTCCAGGAGAGGTGGGGGAATTAGGATGGCAGGATGCACAGAAACACTGGATGCTTATTCATGTGCTCGTTGAGCTGTACATCATTGTGGAGACATTACAGCACCACTGTTCTGTGAAAGAATTGCACTAAAAGGCTCAACTGCTGCCCTGTGTCAGAGGGCAAAACTGTCTCTCCTCACTTCATGGCACATGCTTGGAGTGCCTCTGGATTAAGCGGTGCCTCAGCACATTCCCTCTGCTCAGCCACACCGCAAATCCCAATGCAGCTGGATGCAGGGATGCAATCCCACAAAACACTGATTTCATTGCAGCTCAGGAAAGATACCTGACAACATGTGTCTAACATCCCAGATTATCCTTAGCTGAATTGTAAGTTGCTGTCTTGTTTTTTTCAGTCCCCATAAGAAATTGTCCTCTCTTATCACAATAAATAAACCCAACATGTCAACATAAATAATATCATCCTCTAGTTTTAGCCACTAAACAATTCTGAATTTAATTTACAGTGTGTCTATGAGACAAAAACATTTATTTGAAGAAAGCAAATGGAGTTTAAAGAGCTTCTCTCTTGTCACTGATGAAAATTTAGGCTTCCTAAATGCCCATATCCCTGCTCACCCTATTCTGCTCTGACAGTCTGGATGCTCAGACACTCCTGTACTGCCCTCTCCTGTTCCAGCTTCAGCTTGCTGGGTTTGGACAAAAAAAATAGCAGCTGGACAACCAAGCAAGGAAAAGTTTATTTTCTTTTCCTATGAGGTAAGAAAAAATTAAGTTTTAATGTCAGCTGTTAAAACAAAGATAGATTTGATTTTACAATTTTAAGAAAGGATAGAAGCTGATAATGTTGATGGTAGGTAACATAGCACAGACTGCACTGAAGACTGAAAGCAACTGCTTGACTGTATACAAAGCTTATTGCGATTTCTATTTGCTCCCCAGTCTCTCACCTCTACTGTGTCATGCCATTCTCAAGTCTAACCAGGGTTGTCTGAAAGATGCTGCACGAGGGCTACCTGGGAGGCCACACATATTTCCTGGTGTCTCAGAGAATAGTGTCAAATTTACCATGTTTAAAACTGCAGCTCTCTACTGAGAAATACACATGATAATAAACCCTCTTGGGCTGCTCTTGCAAATTACATTTGTCATTAAAAAGCTTTTTGGTATGCTAGGGCGAAGACTGAAACCTGCTCAGGGTCTGTTGTTGTACACTCTCCAGTCCTCCAAGTGACAGAAATGAATTTGTGGAGCCTCCAACCCCAAATCCTTTTAAATAACTTCTTCAGGTTAAAGGCAGTGAGAATTCAGAGGATTCTTCTTAAATGCAGATTTTGTATTTACTACTGGCCAAAAGATTAACTACAGAAAAATGAACCTGAATTAGCAATTCCTTTCCGGAGGAAGAAAGACACTGTTTTTGCCAGCTGAGGATTGAAATATCCCAAGTGCATTCTGATTTCTGCACTTCTTTCCTAATGAGCACACTGACCTCTGCTGTCTTGGGAAAGAGCCTGTTCGGAAACACAGCAAGGAGAACTTCCCCACCTTCCTCCGCTTGATCCATTCCCTGCCCTACCCGGTGAATAAACCACTATACATTTATCTTATTGCTCCTTATGTTAAAAGGAAGAGAGAATCCTTCTGGATGTCTGTCTCAGCAGAGGAAAATCTATTGGAAACTGCTCTGGGTGGGCATCACCAGCATGTCCCAGAGGTGGTTTTGTTGTCCTTTTTGTTCTAAGAGTGAGGTGTTGATCTGAAAGCTCCCCAAGTAAAGCAATGATTCACTGACTCTCCTCTAAGATATAGGGATTATTTTTTAATCAACTGCAACCATGTCAACAGCTTCTCACAGCAGAAGAAGAACTGGTATCCATTTAAATCCATTCTGGGAATCATAAACAGCTTGTTGACAGAGGTCACATCCACAGGGGAGCTCACAGTTTATTAGTTCTCCTTCACAGAGCTTTTGCAGGCAGTGTGACTTGCGCTCCAGGAGAGGATTTAAGACAGTGATGTGCTGAACTAACCAGAAACAATTTCAAAAAATTGTGTTGTGTCTGCCAAGTTGCCTAAATAAATGGGAAGCGAAAATAGCCATGAATTTTGAACTCAGCTTTGCTACTTTTGCTGTGTAACAACACAGCTGTATGTCTGCATTCTTGATGTACCAGCTTTTGTTCCCTATGCTGTGTTACACTGAATTCACAGCTCTTACCTCAATAAAAATACCTCTTAAACAATGACATGAAAATTCTTCCAATCACATTATTAGGTATGAACTACAAAAGTGCAAGTAGTGGGGAGATTTTTAGTACATGTGAGACACACACACATAGGAAACCAAATTCATCAGTTCTGATGCATTTATTCCTTCCCTCCAACCATTTTATTGCATAAGCTCCTCCTTAATTTCCTTTACAATTATTTCCACTGTATAGTATTGACTGAATTTCTACTTATTTACTTGCAGTTGTTTTCCTATCACTGTATATTTGCAAAACTCTTGATAAAGAAACAAAATAAATGAAAATGTGCAAGACATTCTAAATAAATAAAATTGCCAGTATCATATATAACATGACCGTTCTACTGAATTAAAATTGATGAGTCAAATATTCCACAGTCACTATTTACCCAGGCTGCTCACACTAGCTGGTGTCTATTACTACTACACAACAATTTCCCTACCAATTATATTTTATACCTTCACCTGTATTGTTCTGAATGATTGTCATTTCTCTGTTAAATCCAATTCTTTAAGCTCCCCTCTATTGGCTCTGTCCCCAAGGTATACTTCAAAGTTTACCCCACTGGCGAACTTCGACACAATAGGCAATTCTTGCTTGGTATACAATATTTAGGGCTAACTGCTTGTCTAAAGCATCTCAGGTAGAAACAATTATCAGAACTCAAATAAAAGATATTTTGCAACCCTTTGTCCATATATTTTCAATAGCTGTTAATATACAACCTGAAACAATACTTCTGTTTGCCTACTACTTTTTATGTACGTGTCTTTCAGTTCTGTTTAAATATCTTTCCAGCTCTGCTTAATGTATTTTGCAAAGGACTAGATGAGACGATAGAAGGCACCCTCACCAAGTTTGCAGACAACACCAAGCTGGGTGGGAGCATTGATCTGCTGGAGGGCAGGAAGGCTCTGCAGAGGGATCTGGACAGGCTGGACAGATGGGCCAAGGCCAAGTGTATGAGGGTCAGTGAGGCCATGTCGGTCCTGCACTTTGGTCACACCAACCCCAGGCAGTGCTACAGGCTGGGGGCAGAGTGGCTGGAAAACTGCACTGCAGAAAAGGACCTGGGGGTGCTGGTGACAGCAGCTGAACATGAGCCAAGGTGTGTCCAGGTGGCCAAGAAGGCCAATGGCATCCTGGCCTGTAACAGCAACAGTGTGGCCAGCAGGACCAGGACATCACCCTTTGCTTGGTACTGGTGAGGCTGCATCTGAAATCCTGTGTCCAGTTCTGGGCACCTCACTACAAGAAAGACATTGAGATGCTGGAGCAAGTCCAGAGAAGGGGAACAGAGCTGGTGAAGGTTCTGGAGCATAAGTCTTATGAGGAGTGGCTGAGGTTGTTTATCCCGGAGAAAAGTAGGCTCAGGGGAGACCTTATTGCTCTCTACAACCATCTGAAAAGAGGTTGAAGCCTGGTGGGGTTCTCCCAGGTAACAAGTGACAGCATGAGGGGAAATAGCCTCAAGTTCCGCCAGGGGAGGTTTAGATTGGATATCAGGAAAAATTTCTTCTCTTAAAAGATGGTCAAGCATTGAAACAGGCTGTCCAGGGAAGTGGTGGAGTTACCACCCCTGGGATTATTTAAATGACGTGTAGATGTAGCACCGAGCGGCATGGTTTAGTGGTGAACTTGGCAGTGCAGGATTAACGGCCAGACTTGATAAACTTAAGGGTCTTTTCCACTTGATTCCATCATTTTGTGATTCTATACATATGCACGTCAAACAGGTTTCTGACCTTTGATTTCTTAACTTTCTAATGCCAGCAAGCACATGGATACAGATAAATAATACTGAAAAACTGAATTATTGCTGAATGAAGAGGTTTTACTTGGTGTTATAAAAGCTGATATTTCTTAATTTCTATATATATCAGTGGGTTAAGACTTTAATGGCTGTGCCATTAATGGCGGCAAAGGATAAATGTTGACATACTGTGGACTTTCCCCAGTATCAGTGTAATAGCAGTGAAATATCTTACTTAAGGAGAATTTCCTTTCATGCTTCCACAACTGCACATTGTTTCCTAAAAAGCCCAAACAGACTAAGACCTCACTCACAACACAGAAAGAAGTAGAGAACACATATACATTGATACTGCCTTTAGAAAGACTCTATGCACCTGACCTACCCTGTAACCACATTTCCTATATCAGGTCTTCCTGCAAGTCAGCTCATGCTTTTGAAGACACTAGGATTTGCCATGTAATGAACCTTTAGTTGCATGAAATGTGACCTTTCATTATCGCTGGAGCCACCAGAGACAGTTAGTTCTAGCTGAAAGTTGCCAATTACAGGCAAAAGTCCTTCAGATTCTCACAATTCTGTCAAAACGTATTATTTTTTATCCAATTTCTCCTCACAAAGTGGTTGTGCTTAGAAGGAAGGAGTAAAAATAAAGTCCATCTGCTTCTGGGAACAGAGAAGAGAAATTCCTTGCCATATTAAATATTTTCAGCAGCTCTCTTGCTTATCTTTGCTCTAACACCTAGAAGTAGCTGGGAAGCTTAAATCCAGGTTTAAGATTAGGTGGGTATATATTTTACTGTGTCTGGTCAACATCCATTTTGATATGACCAAGCCTTAAGTGTTTTTAAAGCACACAGCTGTAGCTTATGAATAATGGCACCTGAAACACTTAGGAGCAGCTTGGAGATCCCAGAACTGTGAAGCTCAAATCGCTGTATCTAGCTCCCACCTGGGGCTATTTCCACTGCTCATGCACAGCCCAGGCAAACTGAGGCAGGCAGCAATGACATAACCTGCCCCAGACCTCACAGAAATTCACAGCAGCCTCCTGAGAAGATGCAGCTCTCATGTCTGTGCTGCAGGCTGATGGCTCCTCAACTTCCCATCCCTTTGGGAGCTGCCCTGCCAAATGTCAGGATGGATTGGACAGGAGGAATTTATATTCCCTTGGCTGCCTTCTGCCAGGTCTAGCAAGGACGAAACATGGGCAGAGAAGCCCCAGTCTTGAATGAAAAGGGTTAAATTCCTGTAGATTATGTAAAGAATGGAAGAAAGCATTTTAAGTGTCAGCAAGGGAAGTACAATTTCTTCCTGCACCAATCAAGGGTGCAGAGGAGGTGAGTGGCTTCTCCAGCCAGGCCCCATTTCCATTCCTGCTGAAAGCAGAGACAATGCTGTCCTGCTCTTTCCAGTGGCATTGCCAGGCACACTGTCACACAACATGCTCCAAGACTTCCTGCTCTCCTCAGGGAAGGCTCTACCTATCCCAAAAGGCAATTGGAAAAGTGAGGGAAAAAAAAAACCCGAAAAAGAAGACTCACTAATTGAGCCCAGCTCAGGAGATAGATTTGTGAATTATTACAGTTCTGACCCCCACAGCAAGACAAATCCTAGGATGTGCCAAGAACAAGAACAAATTAGGCTGTCTGCAGCTGGGACTTCTCCCCAGAAAAGAAGCCTATTTTCTAGACATAAGAATGCCAGTGCTGGAGAACACGCAGATAAAGACTCCTTCCTGGAAGTCTCATTTGGAAAATTCAAGGCTTTACCAGTATGAAGATAACAAACAAATAAATAAGAAATAACAAACTGAACTTGCACTAAGTTCATGGCCTCCCATTTCCAACACTGTGTGTCAAACACATGCTCCTGGGGGCTCCATAATGCTTTAAAACAAGAGGTGCTCCTCCCTCAACTGCACCCAGGTGCTCATGGCCTCTGGCTGAGAAAAGCAATTTTAACATCACTCTGAAGTATCCTGCTAATTTTCCAGTCTCATTTTGTCAGCCAGACACAACTTTCCTTTCTCTTTCCAGAGTGAAGTGAGATATAGGTAAACAAAGAAAGTGGGATGTGATCTTTCCTTTCAAAAGTAGTTCTTCAGCAGAATGAATGAGAGGCAAAACATTAAATCCCTGGAGCCATTGGAGTCCCAGAGCTGCTCAGAGATCCCTTAGAAGGAAGTTGAAGTAAGTTCTTCAAAAATATACCTTTCTGTAAGCTTCTAATCAAAGCACTTATCTTCAGCATAGAATTAATTTGAGCCAAAACTAAAATTTCAGCCCAAACCAAACTTGCAACCATAAAGAAAAACATTAGTTCAAAAGTGATGGTACTTTTTAACGCAGTTGATTTGTGTCAAGCTATAATGAAGGGGCAAAATATTTAGTTTTCCCAAGTTAATCTCTCTGTTCTGCTATACAGGCACATTGTTGATCCTCTAATTCACTTGTGGCGCTCCAGTACAATTTTGCAGGATGGCTGTTCTCAAGTAAGCTGTGCTATGCTGGGGGAAGTTCACTTGAGCAGAGATAACTCATGTTAATTCAGCTGTCAAAATAAAGCCAAAGAAATCTGAGAGCAGTGGTGCAGCTTCCTAATACTATCTTCCTCACCCATGTTTCATTCACTCCTGGGACTGTAATTGAGTTGCTACTCAGTGTAAACCCTTTGTTCTATAGTCCAAATAGGAGAGAAGTGGCAAAAACAATCTGTAGTATCACACTTCAGCATGCCTGGAGAAAGTGAAGCACACTTGCATTGAATGGCTGTGACTACTTTTAGTACCCTGCTTGTGGGTTTTTTTAAAACATCCTAATTTGTAACCAGTTAGTAATCTGTGAGTTTTCCACACTGGCCTGTGGCCATGCAGTTTATGTACAAGCCTTGGGTGATGGTGGCGGATGAAATGCAAGCATATTATCTGGAGAGTCTCAGTCGAAGAGAGCTGATTTCTGGCACCTTCCTTACTCTACTCACTGAGCAGTCAAGCATCAGAGTTAATTCTGCATAAGGCACACTGACTCTCCAATATGACTGCTGCAGACACTGGTTTATTGGCTCCCTTGTCTGTTACAGAGCATGACACCTCCAAAGCAGAGCAATGTCAATAGAAACTGCTCAAATCTGAATACAATCAGAATTTTATTTCATTGGTATTTATGTTTTAGCTCCTGAAGAAGAAAATTTTTGAAGGTAATTTGTTTATGAGATAGTAGTTTACTAAAAAATAGTTGTGTACTTTGGAGAAAGGCTCAGTTAAAGAGTAACTGTCAAAAATGGAATACAAAAAAAAGTAAGTTTCTAAATCTGACAGTTCTGATTAATATGAAGAACATAAAAATGATGGGATTGTTTAGCACAGTGAAAAATAAACTTGGAGAATGAAGTTCTTTCACCTGATATACAAAGGATATCACTTTTAAACCTTCCATTTTGCCCCTGAAACAGGCAGTCTTTGACAACAGCTAAATGGTATCCTTCACTTAATTATTTGTTCCTTCAAACTCTCTGCAGTTAAATAAATAACATTAGGGCTTTACTTTGCTTAATGCTGGCAGGGAGAATTGTCGGCATAATTTGATTAGTCTGAGTTATTCAGTTATTTCTGAAATAGCATTCAAAACCTTGGAAGAACACTTTAAAAATTCATGTGCAATTTAAATTTTGAATTCTTTCATTGGCTTTGGCACATCTCAGGTTCATGTTTTCAGCCTCTTTTCCCAGCCACAAGGGATACCAACTTATTTTTCTTATCAGGTAGTAGCTTAAACTCAGCTGCTGGAGTCTGAAGTGAAAGACCAAAACTTGACAGATGTGGATATGGGGCGAGTGGAAGAGGGATGATTGAGGGAAGAATTGCAACTGACATTGACCCTGCCTGTACCAGCACTGAGTGGCACCAGGCTCATTTCTTCCAACAGTTTGGACCTGAGAAAAGCTGATAGAAAGTGGACTTATTTCCATGTCCAGAATCCTTAAATTAATTCTTCCCACATCCCTCTTTCTGTTTCTGACCCTATTTTGACAAAGCAATGGAGTGGATATCAGAGCACCAGGCTGTTTCTGCTCAGTGAAGACTGCTCCAGCAGCTGAATCACTTTTGTGGCCACACATGCCCTTCATTCACCCTTGCACTAAAGAAAAACCACCTTGCAGCTCCTGCTGTGCAAGGTTTCACAAGTCACGGCCAAAGTGTCCTTCTCATACATTCAAACAAAAACACCCCCAAGACTTTTACAGTAAGTAAGATGATCTCTGTCCTCTGAGAGTGGCAAGTCTGCAGCTATTCAATTTCACCCAATAAATGGGAACCATATGAATATCAGGTAAAGGAAAGTGCAGCTAGTTTGCACTGCACCCTTTCCACCAAACACATCTCCAATCCCCGCATGGGGAAAGCTTCTTCTGTGGTTGTCAGACCTGTTCATGGCTTGGGATAGTGCCAGTACAGATGTGGCCCCTTTTGTAGGTCCCTGAACAGTTGTCAAATCTCTTTGTTACTCTGTCCTTTTTTTCCTGGTTTCTGTTGCTTGCTTATTTATTTTCCTTCTCAGACTTTCCTAAATGTTTAATTTTCCCTCAATGAATTTTGCCAGTTCTCCCAGTGCTGGTTCCTAATCAAGTTTAAGGTATCTGAGCTCTTCCACTTCAAGGAATGCCAGTCACAGTTGTCGCTGCTCTTTAGGGAAACCGTGCAATTTCAAGAGGCCTAAACCCAACCAGAAGCTAGAGTCCAACACCAGCCTTCTAATGCCTGAAGTGCAAATACCCAGGAAAATGAGCTACTAGCCCTGAGAGATGTGCCTCTGATCATTCACACAATAGTGACAGCAGGAAAGAGGTAGAGAGCATCTTTTTCAGTGGCTGACCCTGAAAGAGGTGCCTTACAGCACAGCTCCTTAAGAATATCTACTCACTTGCAGAGCTGTTAATGTAAATATAGCAGGAGATGCTATGCCTGGAGTTCAGACTTCAACTGTTTGTACACAGGAGCACAATGCTATGAAATGTAAATGATACTCAAACAACTCTAAATTACTGACTTAGGAAAGTTGGGATATTGTACCAAAGGAGGTACTGTGCTCTATATGACCTCTGTGGCTGTTCTTTTATTCTCTGCAGAAAACAGACGGCCAGGGTAGCTAGCTCTTTGTTCCTACCTAGCACATCTGTGCTTGTTATTAGCTAATTTTCAGCTGCTCTTACAACTTCATCTGGCAAGATATAGAGTATTCCTGAAACTGCTGTTATCTGTACAGTGGGATCCTGCCTCCACCAAAAGGTGCTGCTGAGTCAGGCACAGCCCAGGGACTGGAGAGGAAACATGCCTCTCCTATCAAGCTCACTTACCCAGCCAGAGATGTCCTTTAAATAAGAAATCTGTAGGCAGTTGTCTTTCCCAATTTTCATGGTTGTCATCTTTCCTCTTGTGTTTTCATATGCTTGTCCCTACCAGACAAAAGACCTGCTCTTACTTCTCCTGAAGTCAGTGGGAATTCTGCCATCAATTCCAGTGGTAGCTGGATCAGGGCCAAAATGTTAGCCACTCCACTTCCCCTTAAGTCATTCCCAAACAATACTTCTTTGATTGCATACCAAGCCTGAGGGGTCTTAGTTATCTTCTAACCCCCTCCTTTATATCTCCAGTATCTATGGATTCCATAGTGTAGGCAGGAACTGTTTGAATAGAAGTGCCTTAATCATCAAAAGTACTTTCTTCCTCAGCTGTGTTTTTTCTCAAAGGGAGTTTGTTGCTAATTCCTTTGGGAATTAGATGGGGAAAAATGAAAAGGAAATGACACCACTTTAAAGAGAAGCTAAACCAAAGAAATCCAACCCCACAGAAAGATACTTTATGACATTTGAGTACTAATGTACCTATGATCATATTCACCAGGAGAAAAAATATCCTGGTCACATTGAAAATGGTAACTTTTAAAATTATACTGAACATAAAGATGATACAAGCCACAAGGGTAACCTTGGCTAGATTTTCAAGGGGGTTTGCAACAGAGGGCTGTGAATAAGAAGCAAGAGGCACCCTATTTATTTAGGTAACTGTGCAGTAAAACAAGTCCAAAATTACTTTAATTGATTCTGACTATCTTCTTAGAGTTCTAAACAGTAATTGTGTTGTCCTTTAATTAGACACCGTAATTGCTATACTCTTCAATAAAGAGAAGGCATACCTAGATATTTAGTTTTTAGCCACAGAGGGAAACACCACACTGTGTATGGTTATGCCTCACAGATGGCACTTGGTAAAGGATGAAATGGCAACAGGAAACAATCAGTCTGACTCTGAAGACTAACACAGAATTCTGTCCAAACAGAATCCTGCAAAAAATATTCTTGCAACTGGAGCACTTTGGTGCTGAAGTTAGTATTATTTATGTTAGTATTATTTATAAAAACACAAAGGAAAATTGATTCTGCAGCATAGCTTTCAATATAAAATCAATTAACAAGTAAATTCAATATAAAATAAGCACATAATATTATAAGTTGTCTGTTTGCATTCACAAGGCTAGGTACTGCAACACATCGTATTTTACTGGTTTTCTCTGATTAGATATTCTTAGAGTGACTTCTAAGACTATGCTGATTTGGGCCCCTAATATTTTGTTGAAGAATTTTATGACATAATATTTGGGCTACTATATGAAATCACGAATGAGTAATGTTAAAATATTCATTCTTTATTTCATGCATGCAGGTCTTACTAATGGTGGCCTTTCACAATATACTTCCAGAAGTAGGAGGCAAAGTATGCTAGTCAGCAAAGGAAGTTCTAAATGAAGGACCAGCAGGTTATATTTCTATCTGGCAAACAGTCAGTGATTTAACTTCCACATCATAGGAAAGTTTTAGGAAAACCATCAGCGCATCCAACCTGACTCTTTTGTGAGATTCCACTGTGATATACAGAATTGGGAGGGAAGGATATAAGGAAAAAACAAGCAATCTATGCTCCAAAAGTGACTGTGAGAGAAAATAGCTGTCTACACAGAGATGGTTGAGCCTACACAAAGACATCCAGAAGCGGGACTTGGGATGCTTTTTTCTTCAATATTCACTTTTTACCATATAAAAACAACTGTCTTACTGTCTTTTAAGTAATTCCTCAGGAAGGTTATGGGATCTTTCTCTTCCTGTTTGATATTCACTGAAACATAGCCACCAAGGGGATTTTTTTATACCATTGGTCTCCCTAGGATGGAGAGTGGCAAACATGGATGTGTGCAAGCTCACTTGTTTGAGGTATTTGCAGAAGACTGTGAATGCCCAAAGAGCACAGCAAATCCAGCCTAGCTGCAGTCACATGGCGACACTGCAATGCATCTCAGGCGGGGTTTCTACCCTGGGCTAAAATACAGGGCAGTGCAGGAAAGGTTCTGAGATGGACTATGTGAAGATAACCCCGTACTTCACGTTTAAATCAGCTGTGTGCCAATTCTGCAGATTTGGTGGTGGGATGGGGCTTGCCTGTGATCACCCACAGCCAGGAAGGGTGGATTCATCCCTCAACCTCTGTATGAGCAGTTGAGCAATCCAGGTACGTGGCTGTGTGGTTTCCACACACAGGGAGTCACATGAAACAGCAGATTAGAGGGTTGCACAAAACCAGCTCCTGAGCTCCAATCCTGGTGGTGATGTTAACCACACTGGGTGGCCTTGTGCAGGTCTATTGGCTTCTCTCTGAATTTCCCTACCTGGGAGAAAGAAAAGACTTTCATGGAGGCATTGTGTGCTGTACCCAACACAAAACCGCAGTTTTTACTGCACTTTTAAAAATATCACACACCTGATTTGCCTTCTGCCGGATCTCTTTCATGTGAGTTGAAGGAAAAAGGCCTCAAGTTTGATCTATGCTCATTCACAGCCACTTTAAACTAATCAGAGCAGCATAAAGGACCTAACTGGGAACAAAGTATGAGAGTCACATTCAACATGTGATTCCTCCAGGCATACTTACGAAACATACCACCACCTTTTACTGCTTCTTAGCAAGGCTTAGGAATAATGAGGTGGGTTTGTTATTAGAAAGCATTTCTTCCCATAGGACTTTTAAAATAGATCTGTATCTGAATAAGGAGGTATGTAAATTGGGTTCATTTAATAATTATGAAAGTTGAGCTATGAATAATCCTGAATAAAGCCAGGCAGTTTGCAAGCTGTAGCTATAGGACTTTCAAAATAGCAATGGCAAGAAGCATCAGCCACACAGAAACCCAGCACTGCTATTTATGCTGAGTAACTATTCATTTACTAAAGAGATTACAGCAATAAAGCTTATTTATCTGCTTGCTTATTCAATGTTTACCCATTACTTTTCAAAGGTGAAAAGATTTTGTTTTGTTTTCCAAGCAACCCATGTAAGTTATTCATTAGGTATTATACGTTATATCCATGTTATATGTTTTATTATAACCAGTCCTACATACCAAGGATTTGAGACAAACTACTGTACAGGTTGCTGTTGCAGTAAATGCAAAGGCTGACTTCAGATGCCAAAATATGATCAGGACATCTTTTAGTCCAACAGGAATTATTTTTTCCACATCCATATTTCATTTTGATTCCTAACCGTGAGCATAAGCCACATGTCAATGAGCACGCTATCTTTCACATTCCTCCACTCGTCCCTCTTCCAAACTGAATATACCTACCAGCATGCCAGACTTACTGTTAGGAAAAATCCCAGTGTGACTATGTGATTACTTTAATTAATCAAGGCCTAACATATGATTTGTGTCTCTGGGAATATTATTACAATCAATCCTGCAAGAAACCTGTGAACATGGATGGAGGATTTGCATACGTCAAAAAATTAATTTCCTCTGTAGTCATTCAATTTAATCTTGGGGAAACACTCTAGAGTAAGTTAAAGACAATATTCTAATGGAAAGTTATCATCTAGCTATAGAATTCTCTGCGATAAACAGTATATAAATTAACTCAAGTATTTATATTGCACTCTGCAGAAGTTAACATTTCTGTCCTAAGGCTCCATTTATACTGGCTGTAGTTCAGAAGTTAAAGACCAAAACACACTCAAAACACCTTCATGAAAACAAAATTATGGTAAAAATTACCAGCATGTTTCTAGAAGGAAAACACATCCTAACATTCAACAGGAAGACATTTTACTGAAGCCACAGATGGCTGTCTGTTGTTTTAGACTTAGAAATATTTTATTATTACTCACATATAATTTTTCCTAAGATGGACAATGGAAGATGTGAGAAAGGGGCTATAATTTCACATTTTCTGCTTTGACACTTAAGACAACTTAATTTCTATTATTAAAACACTATTATAGGCCATGCTTGCTGTAAAATCTTCATACTACATCCCTGTGCACCTTACAAATTTCACTACAACTTCACATTTTAAAAAAAATCTGATTCCTTTTATAATAATAGCTAATAGTTCCAGCTTTCCACAGCTGCAGAAGTTTGCTATCCCCAGAGATTTGTCATGGTACAGCTCTTGCTTCCAATCAAAACAGTGACATAGTGGCCATGATTTACAGCTTGCAGGGGCTTGATTAGGGGATAGCACACTACTAAGCAAATATTAAAGAACCATACAGAACATTTTATGTGCAGCAGGGCTTTTAATCTTTACACACCCCCACAAAAAAAAAAAAAAAAAAAAAAATCCTGCCCAAAAGCAAAGGGAAACAGAAGCTGATATTTAAGACTTCCCTTCTTCTGTTGTTAGGTTTCAACAGAAGTGATCACCCATAAATGAGACTGGCTCTTTAAGCAACTTCATCCTTACTATTTTAAATAGTAAACATCTCATCCACACTGTTAACAGTAACAGAATGGCAAAACTTGCATGATAGCATGGAAGAATAATTAAAAGGCTTAGCACTGGACTAAAAAGGACTCTCAGGTAAAATTGGCAGTTTTCCTTATAGAATTACTAAGAGATAAATAGTGAGAAGAAAAAATTAAAATCATGATAATTTATTTTAAAAACCAGTGATTTGATATATGAAAGGAACATTTGTATTTCTGTGTTCAAACAAAATGTCTTGATTAGCATCACGAATAAAAATTACCATGTGATGCCTTTTTGTTGTTTGCATTGAATTTGCCTAAGCAGAATGTAAATGGTAACTATGCAGAAAAAATTCCAGATTTTTTATTTTCTGTTAAAACAAGGCTTGAAACAGCTGACGCAACAATATAAGATTACACTTAGCAGGCTGGTGATGTTTTGAAATTTAATTTGTTGCCAAGCTGTAGTTTTTAATACCAAAGAATAGTTTCTACTCAAGTCTAGCAACTTCGTTTTGAGACAGTTAAGTCTATTGCACAGGATTTTATTGTGAGACTTCAGCTTTCTTCACTAAAATAATATATTAGATGAGTGCAAAGAGCATGTATTCTAACTGCTAATTTTTATCATTTTATGATATACTTTTGACTGTGAGAGTGGAATGAGATGCCAGCAGTTTAAAAGTCCATATTTCTGCAAATGCCTGGCTTCACATGCATGGCGATTTTTGGTTTTCTGTTTAAAACGTTGGCAACTATGAAAAAAAGAAAACCACAATGATGCTGTATGGATTCACCACTTGACAGAGATCTCAAGCCGCAAATACAAACAGTACATGAAAATTTTATGAGTTACGGGGTCCAACAGCGAAATAGTTGCGAATCTTGCTATTCCTCTTTCTGCAACTGCATATCTGGTAAAAAACAGGGAAAAAAGTAATCTTCAAGCCCTTAGCTGCAATGCTAATTCTGAATATATGGCTTAAAACTATTATCACATACGTTACTTATTAAGTAAAAAGCCTGAAGCTATTTGTCTGTCTACATTTAATCTGATGGTCTATTTTTCCTCCCAAGAAACTAGTTTTTAACAGTCAGATTTTCCAGTACTTTTGTTCTCTGATAGCAAAATTCAGGTTTGCACAATTGTTTCATTTTCTGCAATCTGCAGTCTTCAGCAAAGAAGCTGTTTACTTCCAACATGGTTACACAGTGAAAACACATCTGCATTTATGGAGTTAATAGTCCTCTTATTAATTTTACTTGGCTTTTTTTTTTTTAATAGAAACCTAATGAAAACCATGTTTATGTGCTCAAAGGCACAGAGGAAATTCATTACTCTGAGGAATAACACACTCCACAAGTGAAATGAAAGTAATCTTATTTATGACAGGAAGGGGCCTTCACTAGACTCAACTCCACCACACTTGGACTGATACTGGCTGCATGAAAGAAGCTGCAAATTCAGGAACTGGTTTCAAATGTAAGCCTCATCTCAGCAATAAACACATTTGCAGTTTAGTCTCGAAAACATTCAAAATTTGCTGAAGAGGAAGTACCCAGTTATTGTACTTACTATAAACATGTGACAAAAAGAATGCAACAATTACAAGGAAAGCAGTGCTATGGCCGCTCATTCCAGGCGCCTTCCTTTCACTTAGAAATGAGCCTCCCCCTGTGCCTCGGTCAGCGTCCACCGCAGCACTCACCCACGCCTACAGCCAGCCTGCTCGCTTATCAGATCTGGCCCTTTGCTTTGGGTCTCACAGCAGTGCTGCAGCAACTGAATTCCCCAAGTCTACATGCACTTGGTTGTGGGGAGAAGGCTTATAAAGACACTGCCTGGAGAATCCTTGAGGAGTGCGAAGTGGAAGACTGTGGGGAAGGATGGGTGCTGCAGGGCTGCAGCCTCAGCTTGCTAAAGGGCTCAATGCCCAGAGGTGTACGAGGTACCCTGCACACACAGGTTATTCCCTGAGAAGAAAAGGGAAACCAGAAATGCCAAAAATGATTTACTGTCCCATCCACCCAGCCCTGTATATGTGTGCGCCTGAGCATCTGGCATCCATGTGCATGTATGCATATGTGTCTGAATCTGAAAGAAAGAGAAAAACCTTCCTGCAAAGAGGGAAGATGATGAGAAAATGCCCGACAAGTTATTGCTGCATTTACTTCTGTGTGAGATTGCATCTTTTTCTTGAACAAAATCAAATAAAAAAAGAAAAATGTTTCTTAGCACTGTGAAAATCAAACCCTATGTTCATCCCATTTCTAGAGACTTCAAAAGAAAGCTTTCATTAATGGAAAGTTGTGATGTACGGCAAACTGGATGGCTCCACATGCGTTTGCAATTTCTGTATCTAGACCCACATGTTTTACATTCCTTGGGTTTCTTCCCCGAGTTTTCTTGAGTCTAAAAGGGGCAGGCAGGAGGAAGGCGTTGCCGTGCCAAGGCTTCCATCCGGCAATAAGCCCCACTGCCCACAAGAAGGCACTGTGTGTTAACAAATAGGAACATGCCGCAATTTCTGGAGGGAATTGAGTTTTTCGCTGCCGCCGACGCTAGAGACCCAGCACAAGATGTGTGGGTTTCTCCAGCGTCAGGAAGGACAGCTGCCTTTGTCCGCCTGCAGATGTTTGGCCAGTTGTAGTTTGGATGCTTGACCAATGAGTGAGATAAGCTCTTCAGCCTTGCACAAGGAATTAACTGATATTCTTGTACATCTTTCCTCAGAAAGCAACTTATAACACTAAAACAAGCTTGACGAATTTGAAGATTTAGTTAAAGAAAAACATATTTAGCTCTTCCTTTGTTATACTGCTTTTGCAATTACAGTATGTTTGCATTTGTATAGGCACTTCACTTTTCCCTCATGTGATCTAAATTCCCCCTCCGCTTCATGCCACAACAAAACAATTAATCCTTTGTTTGCAACATTAGTCAGTTGTCATGGAAATTAATATGATTTCACAAATTTGAAAGTATGAACATTTTTGGATCACATACTAAGAGAAAAGGGTGTCATAGACAGATCATGTCTTTAAGAAACGGCTTGGTACGCAGGGAGTGCATCAGAAAAAGGATATTTTGTAAGAATATAAAACGTTTAAAGCACATAAAAAACCTGAAGCCTTGGTCTAAAATATTTGAGCATTTCTCCCAACATGCAAGTTGTACTTCAGATTTTGAACATTCCTCCCAACAGGAGAATTGTACTTTAAATTATATGCAGCTTTTCGTTTGCACAGAAGATTTCTCAATCTCTTTGTCTGGATTTGAACTTGTTAGCTAGGAGAGCAGAATTGAGACTCTCCTCTTCCCTTGACAAATTATCTATTTGCTGACAGAGATGAGCAAGGGAGTGGACAATCTCAACAGTGTTCTTCTATGGCCATATTTTATTCCCCTCTTAATGTGAACACAGAAAAGCACAAGCAGCTGCATTGAAGAAATAAGTGAAGCTTCTTTCTGTGATGTCTGTATACCTCAAATTGCTGGAAAGTGCCTGGCATGGGCCAAAATTCTCCATGAGGACATGGTTAAAGGGCAGCACAGAGTCACAATACAAGCAAGGTCACTGCAGACTTACAAGATCTACTTTCAGGTAATGTTTAAAGTGAGGCTCCTACACAATTCTGGATAAAACACTGGCTGAACCTCATGAATGAGATGACAGATAGTGCCAGATGCCTGTTTGGGTCGTGGGAGCTGCCAGACTAGCTCTATACAGCTGAAAGATGTTGTGCAGAGAGAACTTTCGACATTATCAGAATTGAATTAAGTTGAACTGGCAATAACAACAGAGGTAGTATATGGAACTGCTTGCTTTCTAGCTGATGCCTCTTTTCCCAAATTATGTTAGCCCCCCTGCCCCAGCAGAGAGCCACCTACCCACAGCTCACACATACCACCTGCCTTGAGCTGTCAGGCATGAAGGGGACACGATTTCCTCCTTTTCACACTTCTCACAGCCACTGAACAGACTTGTATCACAAACCACAAGCCATGCCAGTGTTCTTTGCTCAAAGATATGGAGGTGGAGTTTATAATGAGTATATTCATACCCCTTCAAGGGATTTTCAAAACAATGCTTGCCAACACTTACAACACCTGTGTTCCTCTTATATGCATGCCACACTGATGTTAAGCATCTCAAAATGTTAAAAATGAAGGCAAGCTTGGGAGAAAATGTCAGCCTTAGGTTTCACTAAATCCCACAGCAATCCATAACCTACTCAACGTAAGAGGGAACAACGGAGCAAGTGCTCCCTTGCAACAGAGGAAGCCAGTCCCAGTGATGACCATCAGCTGACCCTTTTCTGTCATGAAAGAGAAATCTAGATTTATTAAAAAATATTCCTCAGATATTCTAGAATATGTCCAATTACATTTTTTTCGTTAGTATTTCTGGTTATATTAGAACATTAGTGGAGCACTGGTATCTGAAAACCAATATTCCCCTGAAGCATTTGTAGTTCAATCCCTTGAGGACACTTTCAAGGAGAATTGGTTCAGCAAACAAGTTTAATTTTACCTCTTGGGCACACATCTCACATCTGGATTCAACGCTGGAATGGGGCCACAGCTTATAAAAATCTGTGTAGATTTAACTCACGAAGCTACTACTCCTAGGCAGAAAGAGTATCATTTATCTTTACTTTGATGAGTTTCTGTGTTAGATCATCAAAACTAACTGCCAGGACACCTGGATTCTGCTGCAGCATGGATGTTAAATAAACCCACCAAAGTTTAAGCCCACAATGAGACACACAGACTGAATGAACTGTGTGAACACTAAACTGGATTTAAGTATGCCAAGCTGCAATAATGTAATAACACAGTAAATCAGGTGAAGAAAGTCTGAAACTACACAAAGAGAGATGTGAGGCTGTGCTATTAGCCAGTACAGTTACCCTATAGTAAGCAATCAGAGGAAAATGCCTCAAAACTGAGGAGCTTCATTTCACCCTGCATTAGGGTGAAACAGACCCTTTGTCACAAAGACAGAATTGATCAAATCAGCATGATTTTGGAAAGGTGGGTGCCTTGAAAGAGCCTCTTCTCAAGCTATAGCCAGTTGCACTGAAATGAAAATGTACAAACCAGGCTCCCTGGAGTACTCCCTTGCAACAGTTCAGCTGACTACAGCTTGCAAATACTTTGGGTTCATGGGTTTCCTTCTTTGTGCCTTTCCCAAATGCACACAGACCCGAGGGTGATGCCAACCACAAGTTACTGGCACTCTTTCAGACCCCACTCAACCCTCCATTAGCCAAAATACAGTCAAGCTTTCAGTTAACAATTTGCATCCTACTATTTTCTTTATGCTTAAATAGGTCTTTCCTGAAAATGGATCTCTGCATTATCTGTACCAAAGATCATATGTAAACACTTGAAGAACACTCAGAAAATATAGCATAGCTCATGCCAGTCTAACCTTACTCATTAATAAGTACATAGTGCATATGTTCATACATAACTCTGGGACTGTACTTGTACAATCAAATTAACCTTTGGACTGCTGGTGTTTGGCCATAATTAACTGTGTCTAGTTTTCAATGGCATATACAGTACTGCTAATAGTACAGAAATACTATCCCATAAAAGTCATACTCACTGATAGCAAAGCTGATAATGGAGTAGAATGTTTCACTTCCACTACATTAATATAATTACCATTGAACATCCATAATCGATTGTGTCTGTATCACAGAAAAATGCTCGTATTTGCAGGCTTTGCTGAAACTCAGCCTAGAAATATTTCAGTGGGGGTGGAAGGGACAAAACAGCAAAGGCAGGGGAGGAAGAGACAAGTCAGTAACTTTCCAAGACATTGATTTAATTTAAAAGGGTAGTAGCTTTTTTTTAGTAGCTGGGCCACAGCATTGTTCCCACATTGCCTGCATTAGTTCCACCCCATTGCTAATTACTGTTTGAATGTGATGTCCTGTGCAGAGGCTAAACAGAGCAGTCTCCAAAGCCTCCCCCAACCGACACTATCCTGCTGAGCAAGCAGGAGAGACCTCTGATGAGAGGGAGGTTGGCATATGCTTGTCAGGCCAGGCAGAAGTGACCAGCCTCCATCCAACCCAAACCCACTACAACACGATCCAACAAGAGCCTTCCCTACTGCGAGTGAGCACCAACAGCTCGTCTAATCTGAGGAGACACCAGCAGTTGTTCCCAGTTCATCTGTTTGCTTTGAGCAGCTGTCTCCACTGACGGTGCCCAGACATTAAACCAACAAGTGGGATCTGTGTTGATCTCAGGTTTCTCCAAGTCCACAGGGCAACAGACACTGCAAAAACTTTCACCAGCA